>CM035595.1:33441639-34755972 GCA_020423425.1 Chrysopa pallens | reverse complement strand
TCTCACATCTATTCGTATCTATTCTATCTACCTTATTGTTTGTGTACAGGTAGTTTTCTGCATTTTGATTCATTATTTTGTGGATGTACGGCTATCTGTCCCGTTTGGACAATATAATGGAAAAGGCAGTAAACTTCACTTTTATTAATTTTGATAATAAAATATTATTTTAGTGATTTTTACATATCAAAAACAATCATTATAATTATGTTATTTCAGTAATGTATAAATGTTTTAAATTGGTTAAGTATAAAATAATAAGCTATAGTGTTTCCAACGCAAAATTATTTTTAAAATCAGCCCACAACAAAAGAAATTTTGCGCAAACAAATATATAAAGAAACATATACAACAGGCGAATTGATAACCTTTTCCTTTTATGAAGTCGGTTAAAAAGGTTATTATTTACAATGTTCGATGGAAAAAAACCATTATACTTTAAATACTACTGATTTTTTCTTCCGAGCTTGGATTTACTGCTTTTTATTCAGAAAATATAATTCATTGGTAGAAAATTTATTATAGACGTTTTTAATTTTATATTATTTTTACTTTTTTGCTAATTTTATCGAAGGCTCTGCATTCGTATAGACGATTAATCATATTTCTATTGTTTAAACGTATTTTCGAATTATTAAAATGGCTGTTAAATTAAGTTAATATTTTAAAAAAATTTGCTGAATCCATTTCACCTCGATTTGAAACTTCTTGGGGTATATAAACTCTTGACGGTTGTAATTAACAATTGCTACATATTTGGCATGGCCAGGTTTTTGTAATTTTTAGTTTTGAAATTTATTCCACGGCTTACGGTCTTTTATCTCCATGTCTATGAATCTTCAACAAGTTGATTTCGATATTCTAGTATGTTTTTAACGAAATAAATGAGAAATTTACTATACATCCTATTATAACTCTTACTATAACCTGTGCCTGGGATGGTATGTAATTTTTTCTTTACCAAGTCCAAAAAACGTCATATATTTTCTATTAGTAAACTGTTAAAAAACTATTTGCTTAAAAATGAGTCAGACTAATATTTGGTATATAATTAGTGGGATAGTTTCCCTTGGAGATTGTTGATTATTGTGAGAATCTTTTTCACTTAGAGCAAAAGGATAATTTTCTGTTTGAGGAGTTTCTTTCTCTTTTAAATAATACATAATGAAAACCGCGTTGCTTGAATCCATCGTTTCAAGCGCTCGCGTAGCTCAGCCACGTTTTGGGTGAAAAGACACAGAAGGTAAAAACGTATCAATTCCTTTTTCTAGTAACATTTGATAAGTTGTGGTGGGAACATTTTGAATGTAAACGAATCACAAATTATTGTTCGACCTCTATGTTATCATTCTGTGTAGTATAAGTATTATTGTAGGTTATCTACCATTTGTTCCAAATTTCATCATACTTACTGCGCCCCACGTGGATCTTTTAACACATGAGACGAACTATACTTATAGTTACTATTACTATCAGAGAGTGTTTGTCTTTGTGTTTTTACTGTAATGCTTAAAAACTTTCCAAACAGAAGACCGATAGGTTTTCATAAATTTTCCATCATTATTATGCAGTAGGTAATTCTATCTCCAAAGGTTATAGTTTTCCAAGTAAGAATTTTAAAGAGGAAAATGAAGAAATCTTGTGATATTTTAAAAATATTATGGGAACCATTTAAATCCCAATCCGTTTGTTGGAACCAATTACATAATTTTTCTCGCCCTAATTTCATGTCTTTGCATATTTTGGCGTCAATTATGGGTGCTACGTTTAGACCCTTTCTTTTTCAAAAAGAAAATTAATACACGCATTCTATCATTTAAATTAAAGTGAGTAACTTAATCTTCATTAATTGGGGCCCATTTCATATACTTTATACCAATTATTTTCGATTATTTATTACTTCATTTAGATTTTACATTTGAATTTTATTCAAATACTAGCGAATTTGTGAAACCTTATACCGCCGGAACACTTCCTTTTCGTCTAATATATCAGGAAACTCTTTCAAATAAACACACAATTTTTCTCAAAAAAATTAAACAAACTTTCCCAAAACCCGATAGCGCGACCAATCGGATTCTATTGTCAATCGAAACCACTTAGGGGTCCAAATATACATATAACAAAAATTACCTCAACGTTGTTCGAGGGGCTTAGGAGTTGCGTCCAATACACACGAGCAAAAAAAAAAGTATATAAAGAAGTATTAAGTTTATTTAGTTAAATTATTGCTATGATAAACATTTTATACATCAAACAAAAATCATTACATTCTTCGATTTAAAACTCAAGATGTTTTTATTTAATATACGTTTAACATTTTGAAATTTTCTTCATAAATATGTTAATTGGTAATGTTGATCAATCGCAAAAAGTGAGGAATATAAGTTTTAAAATGTAAGTGGCATATTAAATACACCTGTAAGAAATTTATTATCTGTTACCTAGAAAGTAGACAATAACCCGTAAGAATAATGAATTATGTTTGTATTGACTTTGACTTCACTTCCATTTCAATATTTTGCATTTCGTTGATATTTATTGCGTTTGTTTATTTCTTATATTATTTTATATTTCTCCAAAATTCAGAAAGGTAATTTAAGCATTAATCAATAGCAGAAAAAAGTACAAAAATTTTATTTGATTTAAATGAAAGTTGTAGGCGTATTCTATTTTTCCATTATTGCCGGTTGAAGCCGCTTTTCAAATCGTAATTAAATGTATATTTTTTGCAGATTATTTCTTAACCACTTTGTAATTTAGTAATTTAGAAACATTTAAATGTACCAAAAAATGATTGGCATATATAAATTTTTGCGAATTATATTTTTCCTATCCTTCAATTATTGGCTTTTTTTTATATTCAAGTTTTTTTATGAATTAATGTATTTTTTAGAGCCACTTGGTGCAGCAGGTAGTTATAGAGAGTACTATAATATCGCAAGCAAAGTTTTCTTTGGAAAATAATATTACATAGTATCATCACTTTCAAGATTTCATTTTGTTTTCGTTCTTATGAGACTTTCCATTTATGTTTCCAATTTTCTTTTTCCCTTTTTATTTTCTTTAATTTTTGTTTTTTTTGTTTTTACTTTTAAAAGAAATTTTCTTTATTAGTATTATCGTTCTTTCATTTCATTTAGTGTGGAGTAGTTTCTGAACAGTATTTCAAAATGTAATATGTGTGAATTGTTTGCAGTATCATAATAAGTTAATTAATGTAGGATGTAAAATGGGAAAAAATTTTGTTAAACTGTCAAAGAGAGACTTTTTTATTGACGTTCAGTGCTAATAATTCTTAACCAGTTTGAACGAAAATAATGCTTGCGAATTGTTTAAATATTCGAGCAAAACGTCTTTGGTTATGAATTTTTTACTGTATTTACTTATTTATAAAAAAGTAACTTATTTAAAATAATTAAAAATTTACAAATACAATTTTAAAGAATTTTTTTTTGGAGCGTTTGTAAGAAGTAAGTTTGTTTATCTAGTATAGGAGATTTTGTTATTAATCCCAAACTGTCAATTTTTTGTCTATGAACAAAAAAAAAATTACTTTAGATTAACTGTATTAGGTAATATAAAAAGCTAGTTATGATAAAACGTTCATATAGAAAGGCGATCTTTGGTTTTGTAAAAAGTTAATCAATTGGGTTTTAAAGATCCATGATGAAATTTTTAAGGCTGGCTCAAATAAAGGTGTATAATGTTCTATGTATATCACTATATAATGTCTATTTTAATAATAATATATATAACATTATATAATAAGTATTCTAATATTAATGATAGTTATAATACAATATAGAAGTTCGTAGCTTGTGAAAATTTAATTTTCATTAACACTCGAGCCAGAGCTTAAGCTTAAGTAAAATTCTGCTAGAAAAATTACCTTAACTTTCCCAAAAAAATTAAAAAAATTTTCCGATTATTAGAGCCGACGGTAGTTTTCTTTAAATCAAACATGATTTCATATTAAAATACAATTCATATTATTAAATATTTTCTTATAATAAATATGTATAATCACTTTTTGTGCAAGGAGTTGAACAGTCTAGAAATCTAAATCTACAGATGCTCGATAACATTGAAATTATCAAGCGAAACTGCGGTAATTAACAAGCGAAACGAGGAATAATAAATCACTACCTCTTCGAGAAAAGAGGAAGAAACAGTATACATAGAGCATTTGCTGTATCCAAGCTCGTTAGAAAACTGGATGATTTTCTTGAAACAAAGTTTTTAAACAGTCTAGAAGAACTGACAGAACATCGAAACTATTATGAACTTCGTGAAAGCTAAAAATGCTTCATTAAGATGAGGATATAAGAGATGTTTTTTTAACACATTAGAAAGCAGCCCTCCATTTGAGCGTTGACAAGTCTTGCAACTTAGCTAGACCTTATTTTACTTAGAAATTTTGTACTTTCATGTCGTATTTCTCTTATTGGATTTTAATTTTACAACATATATTTAGTATACAATTGGCTAGAGAAAAAAGGCACAATTTGACTTTAGTGAAATTTCACTGTAATATTAAAGAAGCAACGATAAACCGAAGGCGTCTATTTTATCAGTCGATCAATACATTATATTACATGCAAAAAAAATGGAAGATGTTTACAGTCATATAAATAATATTTCCATTATGAAAAACATATTTATTTCAAAACAACAATATTATTTGTTCCTTTTTCTCAATGTCTATATACAATATAATAAATATTCGTATATCATATATGAATAGTATACCTAACTTCATACGGGTTACGTATATAATATATACATATATACATATATACTAATAATTTGCATATATGTACGAGATAATAACGTATTCTCTCGTTTATAAATACAATTTTTGATGTAGAAACTTCGACGTATATATAAAATAATGTTTGCTAAACATATATATATATATATATATATATATATATATATATATATATATATATATATATATATATATATATATATATATATATATATATATATATATATATATATATATATATATATATATACATATTGTAATAGACAAGGGGTTTTAAAAAATTAGTATAAGAAGCTTATAATAAAAAAATTTTTGTAAGAAATAAGCTTAAAATTATATAATTTTTATAATTGTTATTATATGCATTAAGTGCTACAAGTTGTTTTCTTTCATTGGCTACGAAATACTACTCTATCAATCATATGATATATAAAGCTGTGTGGGAATGATATATGATATAAGAACGATAATTTCCCCAACATTTTTAACAAATTAAAATAATCATTTATATTTGCAAGAAACATAATTAATAATGCAATTTTTACGATCATTCTTACAATTTTCAACCGAATTAAATATCATTTCTTGTAATTTTTCAATAATTTGTGTTTTACATTTGCTATACAATTTATATACAAACAATTGAACAAATAATAATATTTTCTAGAATGTGAATGTTTTATTATAAATTTTAGCTACTCTTGGCGTATCGTAATCGATTAACAAGTTGTTTCCATGCATGATATGCATGATTTTATGATACGCTGTGTGCTAGGTATCAGTGCTACGTAAATTTTAAGGTTATACCGACAAATGGGAAAAAATAGCGTAATTTTACTACAAGCTACTACGAACCTGTATTTAAATTATACTATACGATTTTGTTTTTTAGTGCAACTTTTTTTTTTTAAATCTCACTTTTGAGACAGACAGTAAAGTGGCAAGTTTTACTCGTCGTAACTCGTAAGACTTATTTTATACTATCTAATTAGCTCAAATATTTATTAATAAATAATTATTGGCTGATTTGAAAAACATGAATATTATCAAAAAGATCTATACTGTTTATTGAATAAATTTCGAATTTTACTCTAATTTCCTTGAGACGATATTTCTGTGTAGACCGTCACCAAATAAGCATAGAATAACATATCTCCTCCGAGAATGTTTACGATTACCTAATTCATACTGATGATTGCTACTTCGTTATCGAAATAGGTATACATAAAATACAAAAATTTCTTGCATAATTTTATATAATATTTTTTTTCCATAAATATATATAATTGCCCAAGTAGAAATTTGGCTTATTTTTTTGAAATACAGCCAATGGTTGGCTTAGAAATATAAGTTTGGAAAAGCAAGGTCATAGTGAAATCATAGTTTGTTATTTTATCATAATTATTTGCTTACCTAATGATTGGCTAATGTTGCTTAATTACAAATGAAAATATAAAAAAAAAATGTAAAAACTGGCTAGTCAATGGACAGATTTTTGCATATATCATTTGATTCTAGTTACGTAGTAGCTCATGGCTAATATTTAATTTTTGTAGATGATTTAGTACCATTCTTGAATTTTGTTTCAATACCGGCACAAAATAATTTATTCTTTGTATTATTTGTTTATGTTTTTAATTTGTTATTTATACACAGAAAAAAAACAACCAAAAATAAAGCTTGAGAATTTTTAATTTATTAAATTATAAAAAATTATTGAGTAATGGATTGCACGGTAGTTTCCCAATTCAAAGTTGCAATCTAGTTGCAACTAGGTTGCAATGCAATGTCAAATATTATCATAGTTAACCAAATCATTAAAAAACAATATAAAATACATACATCGCAACCAAGGAGATCTGACAGTTATCAAAACCACTGTCATAGTACCTTTTTTTTTATTGAAATTGAGGACATATTTTTTTATATCATGATTGAATAAAATTTTTAGGTAATGACTGACCAGTGCCAATGGTGAGTTATAGCCCCAAATTATAGGCTAATGGCTGGCAAGGGATGAGTTTAAATTCTACTCGGGTGCATGATTAAAATTACATCTACTTTCAAGCCTTTAGGAACTCTTTGTGCAATACACATTATACATAATGTATATATAGATAAAGTATATATCGTCTATTTAAAATATGCATGTAGGTATTTCGCTCGCAGGAAATTCGTAATTTGATTTTTCTATGCAAATTTATCCTTTGTTTTGAAATGAGTGAATCTTCTTTTCGTTTGCACACAAAACATATTAGGTTCCTATTCAACATACTTCAATTTACATTAAAAAAACAAAAAAAAAACATAATTTAAAAAGAACTTGAATCAAAAATTTTGGTTGTATATATACTTGATTTTATGGATAAAAGCCATATATTATTTAATTGGGTAAAACCCGTTGATTAATTAAAATACCCGTTGATCAATTTTCATATAGACAGAGGTTATGGCTAAATATTTGAAGCTTAAGACTAAGTTATTTCTCATCGCCATCAATAGTCACTGATATAATAATATATCAAAATAATATTTTAGTGGTAGCTGCTTTTTAGTTCCCTTGTCTTCTTTTAACCTTCCTTTACATTCCGATATTCTAATTATATGATTTTATAATTTTTCTCATCCCGGTGAATATTATAATTTAAAAAAATTAATGTTAGAAATAATTTTAATGATTCTTTAACCTCTTAGATGTCATTGGGAGGAGATACTTATTGAGAGGATAAAAATTAATACAGCAAGAGCCCACGACATCTGTTTTTATTGACATCGGTTTTTTAATCTTGCCAGACACATCGAAAGTCCAATGTTGGTGCGACACGAGGTACAGCGTTTAGCCGAGTGTATTCTTTTACTTTATGTATTGAACTGTTATGCATAGAATGTCCGTGGCGCCTCGATTTAATTAACTTTGATAAAAAAAGTGAAAATAAGACGAAAATGAAGCATATATACATTAGCACAAGAATCAAAAAACTTTTTTTTGAAACCAACTAATTTTAGTTCGTACTTTTCAATTTTAACATTATTATTGGTTACTTCAAAATATGAAATATCATGAACTGGGTCTTCGTATCTGGTAGCATATTAAAGTCATATTTAATTTAACCTAAAATTTGAAAACTACGACCCAAATTTAGTAGGATTAGATACTTTATTTGCCAAAATTGGATAAATATTGGGAATTATAGAGCAAAAGTAATTTTTTTGGTTTTTATGACGTCACAAGAATCAAAAAATTAATTTTTCCAATATCTTGGCCAAATATTGACCGATTTGAGTGAACTTTTTTTTGAAACCAACTAATTTTAGTTCGTACTTTTCAATTTAAACATTATTAATTCGCTTCTTTAAACTTATATATGAAATATCATGAACTGGGTCTTCGTATCTGGTAGCATATTATAGTCATATTTAATTTAACCTAAAATTTGAAAACTACGACCCAAATTTAGTAGGATTAGACACTTTATTCGCCAAAGTTGGATAAATATTGGGCCTTATAGAGCAAAAGTAATTTTTTTGGTTTTTATGACGTCACAAGAATCAAAAAATTAATTTTTCCAATATCTTGGCCAAATATTGACCGATTTGAGTGAACTTTTTTTTGAAACCAACTAATTTTAGTTCGTACTTTTCAATTTTAACATTATTAATTCGTTACTTCAAACCTATATATGAAATATCATGAACTGGGTCTTCGTATCTGGTAGCATATTATAGTCATATTTAATTTAACCTAAAATTTGAAAACTACGACCCAAATTTAGTAGGATTAGATACTTTATTCGCCAAAATTGGATAAATATTGGGCATTATAGAGCAAAAGTAATTTTTTTGGTTTTTATGACGTCACAAGAATCAAAAAATTAATTTTTCCAATATCTTGGTCAAATATTGACCGATTTGCGTGAACTTTTTTTTGAAACCAACTAATTTTAGTTCGTACTTTTCAATTTCAACATTATTAATTCGCTTCTTTAAACCTATATATGAAATATCATGAACTGGGTCTTCGTATCTGGTAGCATATTATAGTCATATTTAATTTAACCTAAAATTTGAAAATTACGACCCAAATTTAGTAGGATTAGATACTTTATTCGCCAAAATTGGATAAATATTTAGCCTTATAGAACAAAAGTAATTTTTTTGGTTTTTATGACGTCACAAGAATCAAAAAATTAATTTTCCCAATATCTTGGCCAAATATTGACCGATTTGAGTGAACTTTTTTTTGAAACCAACTAATTTTAGTTCGTACTTTTCAATTTTAACATTATTAATTCGCTTCTTTAAACCTATATATGAAATATCATGAACTGGGTCTTCGTATCTGGTAGCATATTATAGTCATATTTAATTTAACCTAAAATTTGAAAACTACGACCCAAATTTAGTAGGATTAGATACTTTATTCACCAAAATTGGATAAATATTGAGCCTTATAGAGCAAAACTAATTTTTTTGGTTTTTATGACGTCACAAGAATCAAAAAATTAATTTTCCCAATATCTTGGCCAAATATTGACCGATTTGAGTGAACTTTTTTTTGAAACCAACTAATTTTAGTTCGTACTTTTCAATTTTAACATTATTAATTCGCTTCTTTAAACCTATATATGAAATATCATGAACTGGGTCTTCGTATCTGGTAGCATATTATAGTCATATTTAATTTAACCTAAAATTTGAAAACTACGACCCAAATTTAGTAGGATTAGATACTTTATTCGCCAAAATTGGATAAATATTGGGCATTATAGAGCAAAAGTAATTTTTTTGGTTTTTATGACGTCACAAGAATCAAAAAATTAATTTTTCCAATATCTTGGCCAAATATTGACCGATTTGAGTGAACTTTTTTTTGAAACCAACTAATTTTAGTTCGTACTTTTCAATTTTAACATTATTAATTCGCTTCTTTAAACCTTTATATGAAATATCATGAACTGGGTCTTCGTATCTGGTAGCATATTATAGTCATGTTCAATTTAACCAAAAATTTGAAAACTACGACCCAAATTTACTAGGATTAGATACTTTGTTTGATAAAATTCGTTCAATCGAACATAGAATACCCCCCGGCCCTTTTCGACTAAAACAGTAAACATTTCTGTAGCCTAATACTCCTGATTTCCAGCTCTAAAAATTCTATATTCATGTTAAATCATCCAAATCTTGGAACGGGCCTATAATGAACTAATTCTTAAAAACAGTACATTGAGCTATAACGTTATATTTTATAAATATAATAGGTGAGTGGCCTTTATTATCCCCTTCTATTATGTTTACAGAACATTTGATTTGATATTTTCTAGCTATTAAAATATGACAATCGATTAAAAGTTTTGATGAATAAAGTTATATAACAAATTTGATTATTAATATTTTGTATTATATAATATAATAAATATATTTCATTAAAATGTTACTGGAAACAATCCAAATATAAATGAATTGGAATGTTCAATTCTTACACTTTCTTAAATTGTATAAATAGTATTATAATAATAACTTGTTCAAAATGACTTGTTATAATCAAATAGAAACTTTTGCAAATATTTTAAAACGACATGAAATGTAACTTTTTAATACAAGTTGATTTTTAATTTATCCATTTTGCGAAAAAAGGACTGGATTTCTTTAGCAAGAATAGAATTTTGAACGTCGATATTATGCTTTTTAAAAAATAATTTCAAATTAATGTTCGCGAAGTAAAGTCGCTTGAATTGAAGTTTTAAAAAATTGTACACCTTCACTATTATATAATCATAGACAAAACAAATTATACACTTATACAATATAATGTCTTAAACAAATAGGTTTAGATCGTTAGAACATCCTTTTATTGTTTAAGTAGAATATTCAAATATTAAAAAATATAGTTAACCTAAAAAAAAAAATTAATTTATAATATTCTATTGTGTAAAAAAAGAAATCAATTTATAATTATTATTGATGAAATGTGTACTCAGAAAAATGATCAATATAATATTGTTATGACATCTGATTGATCGTTTTCTAAATAAAAATTATCTTATAAATGTTTGTGAGTATTTTTTTTTTTTTTAATAAATATTATCGCCACTGAAAAATAACTAACCTAATATGTCAATCAAAGTGTCAAATATTTTGATTGAAATAAGTCAATAGTTCAATTTTATTAGACGCCATACGTTTTATTTGTAATTTTCTTTAGAAATTAATTTTATATTTTACATGTATGTGTTTTAAGTATCTATCATGTAACCGTTAAGTTAATTTCAAAATTGCAAATTAATTGTATTATACTTATTCGACATATCAATAATATTTAAAATTATTGTGATGACATGCGTTTTGTATCTAAAAGTTGTAAAATTAAAACCAGAACATTTAAAAATATTGGTTAAGATTTTTATATTATTTATTTAATTTTTAAATTATCTAAATCATGTATGTATTGATGGCAGAATAAAATAATATTTCACAAAGTTTATTTAAACGAATTAAAACGATTTCAAAATGAGTTAAAAGAAACAATTGCAGTAACATAGGTCTCACCTGACGACAGTGTTGTCGGACTTACTTATGCATTAATTTATTTTTCCATTCAAAAATGACATTATCAGCCAATTTTTAATTTTTTCAATAAAACATTTTAGTGAATTTATAATATTTCTGCTCAATTAGTTTTCGAGAGTACAAATTACTTATTTTAGAAGTTTAAAATTTCTGGTTGCTCTTTTTCAGCATATTAAAATAAATATAATCTGTTTCGAGTTATCAGTCTCTGCATCCTATTTAGCCTCAGCAGCTAAAACTCTTTAAAAAGTATTACTTTGCTTATACACAACTTTCTTCAAAAAAATCTGGGAAACATTTTTGCGGAAGAAGATAGGCTACTAGAAAACCTTCACATATATTTTACTTCAATTTTAATTTTAATATACATATGGATAAATCCGATGCTAAAAGTTTTTGGAGTCAAATATTTATACATATTTTTAAGAGTGAGTTAATAAATAAATAAATTAAATTTATTTTATTGATTGATCTCTACTTTAAAAATTTTTTGATATCTTCTAAAAACTTGTTTATTTGTCCTAAGATATGATCACATTATTTTTTTAGAATTTTTGTCAGGGACGTAACCCATTTTTACTAAAAAAAAAAACTATTTAAGTTGAATTACTTTGTTGACATTGAAACCAAATTGACTGAATAAATAATATGTCACTTAGTTTGATGAGAAAGCTGGAGACACATTAATAATCAGTAAATAGGATACCAGATTATTAAATTCTTCGTGACTTTATTTAGACAATTTGACTAAACATCAAATTTGTATTCATGGAATAAAAATCTTATAAATATTTAGCGACTAATAAAAAAATCATTTCACTCCCGTTATTACGTTTTTTTCCACAAATGGATAACACAGGTAAAAAACTTGAGCCACATAAGATACCTTTCATAATTTTTATGAATGAATGTTATTTTTATTTTTCATCAAATTTTCATTAAAAAATAACGATGACACAAAAAAATATATTATAATTAACATCGTATAAAAGCTGAGAGATATTGGCAGATTGTACGATTGCAATGCGAATTTCTTGCTTATGCCTCCAAGAATATTGAAAGATATGAAAAAACTAGTGTAATTTAAGAACAATTAAAATTCTAATTCTAATTTTCACTCAACAAGTTTAATTTACTAGTTATTGTATTGCCGAATCTTCTTGTATTCATTAAATTTTTGTATTCATAGAATATGCACATACAGGGCCATGCAAGGAACTCAAGGCCTTAAAATGATGTAATGGATCAAATAATGCAAACGAAAAAAAATTAACATATAAGGTAACATATAATAGAAAACGTTTGAATTTTTTATCTTACATAAATCTTACATAAATTTTAGGTGATACCCAATGCTGTTTTCCAGTTTATCATAAATTGGGAAGTCCAAGGTTTGATTGGCATCTCTAGAATTTTTTTTTCTGTGTTATTATTTATGGATAATCTGATTGATGGAAGTAATATGCTGAATATTAGATATTATTGCTTGAGTATCTTTTGGTCGATATATTCATTATACCAGAGAGACTAATTTTTCTTTAAAAAATAGAAATAAAATACTCTGCCAATAATGGTTCCAAAAATTTCGAGTAAGTATGAATATGATTAGCTATAGGTTCAGTGTTTTTCTCTTATTATATATTAAATACTGTTGTCACTAATGACCTTAGCAGTTAAAAAGAAACTAAAAATTCAAACTAAAATAATTTAACCTAAGCAATGTATAAATAAAATCATTTCCGTATATGATTTTCGATCTGTAATTGGCACAGAAATACGAATGGGAAACTAAATTGATTGAGGCGCCAAGAAAGGTATACAGTCAGAACCAAAAAGCGTATAGAAAGGGGTCTTTCAAGATTCGGTAATTTCTTACGAAGTTTTATGTTTTACTTTTAATACCTACAATCGTGAGATCCTGTAGTATTTGTATCAATAAATTTTCACATGTATTTATAAATAACACATTTAAGTTTAAACTAACATTTAATGGTTTAAGCTCTATGAAGTAAAGAAATTAAACGAGAAAGGAATATCGAAAAATAATTCCTCTCCTCAGGTACAATCCATTCTTGGGTGAGTTTCCATCTGAAAACACTATGTGCTGTTCATATACAATGCAGTCATTAATAACCTTTGTAGTTATAAAGAAAGACTTTTAAAATTTGGATATTTCTGGATTGTACATTCTTATTATTTGTCAAAATAAAATAATCGTATGTGTGTATATTTGATGTAATTAATATTTTTTTAAAATATGAATAAAATATTTTACGGGTGACTGAATTGTCTCACACTGTATAGGTGACATATACCTAGGCACTATGAATTTTCATTGATTATGATTTGTGTTGTTGACTGTACACATTCGAAAACCGGTCGATATCTCATTTATAGCAAAATAATAGAATTTATGGAAGACATAACGCGACCGTCAATACTAGTATAGTATAGTGAGGTTGACGCCAGGGGTCGTCACATCCAACCAACCCCTCTTGAGCAAGCAGCCAATATCATAACCTCCACGTGCAAACATCTCTATATTATATAATATTTGAATTTACCACGCACATTGTTATACATGGAATATATCGACGATTTATAAATAATATAGCTTTTCATATCGTCATCACATCATTTCTTTTTTTCTATCAATTTATATTATATTTTCGTTTTCTTCATGAACTCTTTCTTCAAACTTTTCTGTTTGAAGTTTTCAATTTTTAAGCGTAAAAAGTTTAAAACAAAAAGGGGTAGGATAAATTGAAATAAAAGTATTCTTTTTTTAGTGTTGAATAACATTTAGTTAAAAATTTTGTGCTCTAAATAAAGGGACATTAATATTTGTTTAAACTAAAATAATAAAGAATGCAAATAATTAACGAAAGTTGAAACCAAAAATGGTGGAAAAATTGGTAAAAATGAATTGTACAATATCATATGCAGGAAAGATTTCTTATGACTTTCGTATGACGCCTCTCGTTAAAACTTCACCCTGAATTTTTATGTTTCAGATATTTTTCTAAACTTACTTAATATATGGAAAGTATTTGAAAATATAGAAGAATTATTTTGTTTTTGTCCAGAATTTTAAACATTGTAAGTTTTATTTGTGAGATTCTATTAAGTGTTTACATACTAAAATAAATTAATGACAATGTCAAATGTAAAATTCTATGAGTATAAAAATATTAGAAAAGAAATCTTTAAACATAGAAAATGGGTCGATTTCTTTTAAAGTTTAATTTTTACAAAGTACAACTTTTTAGAAACATTAAAATAAAAATCAACAGGAAAATTGGGATAATATGTAGTGTGTCCATCCGTTTCTATCGCACTGAATAATCCTTTTCAAACATATCCTTTTCAACGGTCATATTATCTGCTCCAGTTTTTCAAATTTTTCTTCCATTATCTATGGTTATTTTGTATGGCTAAATTATCTATGTTTTGACATTTATTCCACTTTTGTCAACGTTACTTAATAAAACTAATTCAATTAGAATTTACAATTAAATTTCATTTGTAATTAATAAATAATAATTTTCATCCGATATACAAATAATATTTATCCTCTACTCTCTATAATATATCATCAACGTTTTATAAACGTTTCAAATAAAAAATATTTATTTTTCAAATGATTAAAAACATACAGATATTGATTTGTCTGCATCAACAGCAAGTTAATGAAATGTTATTAATTCTATAGTTGTAGAATTATTTTGAGCTACAAATTTTTAGTATTTTAAATTATGTGCTCTCTGTACTGTAAATAAAACTAATCTAGGTAACTAGGTGTGAAATTACAGATAGAGAAATAAATTATACTATCGTTTGTTCATGTTGAATAAACAATGTCTCATGGACAAAATATACAGTTGAACTTGTATTATACACAACTTTGTATTGTGGGTGATCAATTATTTTAGCCGAGATGGATTTGAAAAGTTTCTCACAGCATGTGTTGCCTCATAGTAGTATGAACGAACTTATGCTGTTTTCAAAGATTTAAGTTGTTATTTTTGGAGATTTTCTCCGAGGACGGGGGGAGGCTATGCAAGTCATGCATATCATGGAAATTTATCGTCATCGAAACTAAACCAAAAAGATAAATTTTAACTAAGGAGGTAAAAAGGAAGTGCTTCGATTTCAGCTAAATATACGTTTGTAAATGACAGTATTCAGCTGTAAGTCGGAAAATACATAATTCATAATATTTACAGCAAATACTACTTCATCTTGAATAGGTAAACCAGCAAGATGTTCACTTATTTATCAAATTCGTACAAACGTAGACATTCAAGTGATTTTTCCAGCATCGTTTATAGTATTGGGCTATGGACCACAGTATTCACTCTATAAATAATAGAAATCTTAATACATTGTTATACATAGTTCTGAAAATGTCCCAGGTATGATCAAGCACACATTACAACCATTTCTAGGACGCTAAGTTTCTAATACTAAAATATGCATGGATTAAAATTCGAATTAATCGATTTGGCAAGTGTTTGGAGTGCAGTTTTTTTATGATGACAATACAAAAAGCGGATCATTTATCATCTATTTAACCGTGAGATTTGAATATGAATATGTTATGCAATTCTACAGTCTCACACAGGTCTCAAATGAGGGTCGATATTAAATAGAGATAGAAAATTATAATTAATTAGAGTTTTATATTCTTGAAGGAAGTTTCACTACTGAACGTTAAATGTAGTTTTAAATTATAACATATGTATTGTAAGCCATTGACTATTATTAGACACAGGAGTATAATAATATTGGATGAAATTGAACATCTAGCTCCAAACGGTAAAATATCAGCTGAATAACAACAACTGAAGCTTGAATATAAGCACTATGTATATAATGTACACGTTAATAATTTTTACTCCAAAAAAGAAAGATAAAAATTTGCACTTTGACAGAAATTACAAGGAAACATTTCATTGCATTTAGACTTTGATTTTTTTAAGTGAAAACTTCATTAGCCACGTTGGGCGTTTTTTTGAGATTTGAGCAAATTTAGTCAATAACAGATTTTACACGAAAAAATCAGAAAATTTGAATATTTATTGAAAAAATTTAATGAGCTCATGATTTTCTATTGTAAATATCGTAGTCATGACCATGAAGAAAAATTGTTAATGCATGATTTTACTTTCAAATCAAAACTCCCTGAGAATTGATGGTTGAGATAAAATATCATGTTGCTTTAAAATTTGCGTAAACCACTGCTGCCAGTTCACAAACCAATTTTATAAAATTTTCATATTGATTTTTACGTTAATTTTACTATCAAAGGCAATCAAAAAAAGCATACTCTTACACCTAAGATAAATTCGAAAAATTGGACGGGAATTTTGTCACTGGCACTGCAGATTTGAGCACCAGAAAATGAAAACTAAAATAATTGATTAAAAATATGTTTTTAAAAACAAGTTTATATACAATATTGTTTAAAAATGAAAATATTATCTTGCCGATTATTACATTAGCTTTTGGTCGTTTTAGAAAGCTTAGTTTTCAAAACTTATTTTTTATTAAATACTTTTTAGTATTTTCAAAGCAAATTTTAGCTTCCATTTTTCCATTTATACATTAATTATTTGTGTATAATTTTCATGTGTATTGGACTATACGTATTGGACAGAATATTTATTTTAATCTGTGTTAGTATAGCAACTGAAGAAAATCAGTATTTAGTTATCAACAATAAAATATATTTGATAACACATAGACATCAATTTATTATTTCAATTTTATTTTCTATTATTAATTACTTTAGTTTCGATAGTCAGGTTCAACAAAACAATGTTCTTAATTTTCTTTCTGTTCTTAAATAAAAAAATAACTAGGTGGTCTAAAATTAGCGCTATAGTTGATATTATATTTCGAAACGTTTAGAAAAATAAACCAAATATGTCCATTATTCCGGGATAATACAATAATACGGAAGTTTTTTATTTTAATGACCAAATTATTTTAATTACATAAAAATGAACAAAAATCGACTTAAACCCTCAAAAGCTGTACCGTACGAAAAATCCATCGGCCAGTTCCTAATTTATTTGGGTGAAAATTTAATGTTAGTGTTAGCCGATAATATATTTAAATGAAGAATGTGGGCAGCTACGTTACCACCAGGAATGCCAACATATGTTGATCCGGTTAAAATATTAAAAACAATGTTTTATTAAACAATTTCCAGATTTTTAAAAAACTATAGAGGTAAATTACTTTAGTAACGTTTACGAACGCTTTCAACCTGAATGTAGCGGAAATTATCAGGAATATTTTTTAAAGTAATTAATTAACAATAAATTTTCTAATTAAAATCTGTAATGAGGCGGTATTTTCCACTTTTAACAGTGCACAGCGGCGGCGCTAACATTAAATTTGGCCTTGCAGGCTACACAATATTGATATTGACTCCAAAAATGAATTTAATGGAACTCAATTTTAAAAAATAATTTTGTGTACCGGTATTTAGTTAATAATTCACAAAGATCGTCTAAACGATCTACGAAAACGAATCTATTATTGAAGGTATATTGGTATGTTTTCTCGAATGTTCATTTTTAAATTGTAATATTTTTTACCTGTACACTGTATCGTACTATTTTTATTTGATTAACGAACTGAAATTATATATCAAAATCCTCTTAAAATTATTGTCAAAAATAAAACAAACTTTTACAAAAATATCGAAGTTTTATTTTTTATTTTACAATAATAATGAAGTTTTGTCAAATATCGATTCAATCAATACAAAATTTAAGTGCTTGTTTAAAAATTAAAAATATATTTCGGCCAAGATACATTTACTGTTACTCAAATTGAATAGTTATAATAATAATTATTGAAAAAATTTCTTCATTAAAATATCATATCAATTTTTATAATTTGTAAAAATCTTGTTTTTTTTTTGTCTTCAAAACTGACGTCTATACATACTTCTTGGAAATTGTTTCATACGTATGGAACAGAATATTATCAGACTCAATTCTCAAAGTTGATTAATAATTTGAATTGAAATAATTCTATTGATTAATCAACAAAAATATCCTCTAACAACAATATAATCATCATCCATCAACAAAATAAAAAAATTATAAATAAAAAACAAAATGTAGAATAATTTTTAATTCTCAGAAATATAGAATTCTTAGAAATAATACTGAGACTATTTGGTTATGTAGTATTACTATTTAAAAAAAATATTACTATTATTATTATTATGGACTAATTAAAAAATTGATTTTAGAAGATAATTAGAAAGATCTCCACATGATGAATATTATTATATTATATAATGATAATATCAAAAAGGGCTACCTCATTTTCAAAAAATTATTTTATTTTTTTACAGTGTTAAGGCACGTACTGTGTGTCTTAGAAAATTGGTAAATCCAAAATTGTAATCATTTACGCGCCAACTAGACCGGATTCGATAATTTTTGAACCAATTATGGTAGGATGATACCCACGGAGGAGAATAGAAATTAAAGGATATATAATTTACGGGCGATCTTAGGATGTGGAAGGAGTTGAGTTTTTAAGGGTAAAAGACGGTTTATTTCGATTTCCGGCACTACAAGTCTTATGGAAAATAAAAAGTGGCAAAGTTATAGGTGATAAGATATACAACTTTTGTATATACACTTTTTTAAAGTTGCCATAAAGTTAACATCGCAGCTAGCTAAGTCATTATACACTATAGTTCAATTGAAAGATGTCTTCAAGTTATACTCGACATATATAATATAACAAGAATATATTAAGTTTGTAACGCTAGAAAATAGTGAACCCATAAATCGAGTTAGTCCATTTCGGTTAGTCCATCCAAGATAATTCAAAAACACAAAGTGATAGTGCTTTGAAATTATGGTGGCGAATTCTAGACAGAAAGAGTTAGTTTAAGTCAATCGGTTCATTTAGTCAAATGGATTCATAACTCATCTTTTAAACCATAACAGATAGAAGAAAAATTTAAAGGCAAAAAATATTTGTTTCTTTAAAACAAAACAATTTTTTTTCGTAATCTGTTTAAATTCGCCATAATTTCAGCTCTAATTTAGCTAATGAATATTATAATACATATTGTTATATATGTATTTATAAATAAATGCATGGTCTGTATATTTAGAGTACTATGGCCATTCAAAGAAATTTGGTAAAAACATTGGTAATCAGACATTTTTCGAGTATGTAAACTATTAACACTGTTAGTTATTATATTCACTTTGTTTTTTCTAGTACATTCTGTACAAATTAATAGTAAAAAAATGTGTAATGTAAGCAACGTTATTTTAATTCTATAGGAAGTCTTGTCACAATATGTGGTCTTCTTTTTAATAATCGTTACAAGAATAATATTTTCAGTTTACAATGTATAAACAAATTATTGTTTACATTTAAGGTAAGATAATATAATAGAATATTTGAATAAGATACAAATAATTGTATTCTAGTTTTTTAAGTGGCGACATTAAAATTAATTTAGTTTAGTTTTTTTTTTTTTTTTTTTAATTTAGTTTCTTATTATTTAATCGTTGAAGGTATGGCAGGAGCTTGCATCAATTTAATTACTTAAAAATCTACTGGGGTTGCTTCTGATGAAGGTTTGTTTGATGTCAGGACTAATTTAAAATATATTTGAAGTATCAAAACTGAGTTAATTTTTAAACTACCGTATGTTTACATTATCGAAGCACTATTTTTATTCTTTTTTCATTATCATATATATTATTTCTCAAAGGTAATATTTCTTACACTCCCACTAGCTCCTGTAATGCTTCATAATAATCGAGCTATCGTTTTAAACCTTAGATTCAAAAGTTATAGGATTTCATGCATAATGGAATGAAATGTGTTCTTAGGTAGGACCTTATAATATTGAGATCTGAAGAAAATTTTACGAAAATCAATAACTTTTTAACTTTTGAAAAAATAATTCTCAATTAACCATTTATCATTGAAACTTTTTCGACAGAATTTTAATGAAGAAAATTATTTTCTTTATAAATAAATTCAATTCAATAACGTGGAAATCAATTTTTTTCTCACCGTCCGAATTTTTCCGCCCTTAAAACTTTGCGGCCCTGGATGCAAACTCAGCATTCCCTGCACCTGGACTGTACCTCTATGCAATCTTACCCATTCATAATTTCAATTACTTAGCGCGAGAGATAATTTCAATTGCAGAATCGATAAATAACTTAAATAGTTCAACACTATTAATTCTTTATATGAATATAACTTTACGTATATAGTCCAGCATATCTCAAATTAAATGAGGTACAGAGTTTTTTCTCTATCTTGACATATAAACAGATCAAACATATAAAATTATCACATCCTTCTTGGTTATTACAACTTATAAAAAATGAAATGGTCGCAAACAAATATTTATTTTAATTTACCAATTCTTTCAAAATCGTATATATTTAAACATATATATTAAGTTACGTATTACAGAAACAAATTACCAATTAATCAAATGCTATTAATTTAATCAAAACATTATATTAATAAAAATTTTAGTCTGTATGGAGAGTCCCTCTTTTTTATTATAGGTTTAGTTCAAATAATTACCGTATAAACCTATTATGAAATTAAAAATGAATATTTAAGAATATGTATATATGGAATACCAAATATTTATGTACGGAAGTAATTTCATTAATGTTGTAATATTTGTGAAAAAAAGTGATAATAATTAGGATTAAAGTTGATGGTGAATTTCTGACGTAAATTACTAGAAAAAATGTGTTAAAAAAAATTACATAAATGTGCTACTTTAAAGGAGCGAAGATACTAGTGACTATATCCTATAAACTATCAAAAATTGTATTGATTTACGTATTGTAAAAAATTATTTGAATAATTAATACCCACTGATAGACCGGCAGATCCACTGACTCGATACGAAAATTTCTGAGCAATTTCCAAAACGTTCACATATGTAAACATTTTTGAAACAGAGCAAATAAAAAATTTTTATTTTATAATCCTAGCATTATTGGTGAATAACAGGGCAAAAGTTTTTAAGTTTATTTGTTACATACAAAAATACATGCATACAAATGTTTCATCTTTATAATATTATTATAGGCATTATAGCTGATCTTGGAATTAAAACGTATTCGGAATTTAAAAGAAAAAGCTAATAGTAAATTAATTCTTCTAAAATTCGAAACGTGGTTGACATTGGATAAACTTTCTTTTTTATGTCAAATAATTTTATATGAATCGTTCTAAAACATCCATTTTTTGGAAGATGTAACTAGTACGGAAATATTTGAATTAATTTGCTAGTAAAAAATTGTAATTGAGTTTGTGGATGATTAAGTATCGTATTCACTTCATATAATTTGGAGTGAGTCTTTTGACAAAGGAATATGACATATCGATAGTTCGATTTGCTGCCTCCTCTATCTACTATCTGCGAGCTAAACGCCTCACACAACCGTTTACGACCAACTTGCCAAAACATATATAATTCTTTCATGTACCTAAAATCACACGATATAAATTTTGATAAAAATCCGCTCTTTAATTATAATATTATTTTATAAAATCACCATTTTTATTTCTTATATATAAAACAAAATTATTAAATTAAATATTATGATGATATAAAATATTCATTGTATACAAAACTATAAGATAATTTCACATAATGATATGCTTACAAAATGCGTGTAGAAATCTGAAACCTACTGTTTCGAAATTATTCGTGATGTACAGTTGAGTGCCGTTTTTTTCCCTTTTTATAATCATAATTTAGTAAAATAAGATTAAGTAGTAGATTTGATTGCAAAGACATACTTGCTTATTAATATTTAAACAATTTATAACAGTAATTATGATAACTAATAAAATATAACGAAATACGTTAGAGGAAGGCTTTTTTACAGTAAATATAACGAATGCCTTGGTTTTAATTGTAAAAAAAATCACATGATCACTGATCAAATGGACGTTTAATACGCAGTTATTACAAAACTTTCTATCAACTGATTACAAAATTATCTCCGACATACCTGGCTCGCGATTAACAACTCGACTTTCCAATAATCCAGAAAATTTATTGTTTTTATTACACTATTGTTACATAATTGGAACTACTTTTCTAAAGAATATTTGGTTCATACACATGTTCGAAAAATATAATATATTACATATTATAAATAAATAAATTATTATTTATTATAAAATTTATCAGGATAAATAAATGTTAGTTGTCGAACTTTAAATTCGTGTTATATAATCATTAGTAAAAGATTTTTAATTTTTAATAAAAATTGTTATCAAGGGCGTATGTAGTTTATGAGAAATTACGTTTTATAAACTAATAAGTATTATGATGGTTATTTTATCTGTAAATAAAAATAATAAAGATTCAACTGTATTTAATATTTCTAAATACTTATAATAGAAATTATAGATGATATATCACAAAACCATAAAGAATGTACCTGTATGTAGTTTTTAGCTACTTGTATACGATAAAATATTACATATAAATATATACAATAATAATTTTATAATTTTATATGATGACTGTGTAAAAACAACATTTTTTCACATACATATATCAACTCTATCTACCTACCTATCTACGTATCGACCAACCAAACAATAACAACTAACCAATAATAAGGTTATTCGATTAATTAATAACATTAAAAAAACAAAAACCGAAATCCTTCTATGGTAATGAATGTGCTCTTAAAAATACGTATCAAGAAAATATTTTTGTCCGAAATTAGATAAAATAATGTTCAGAGATTAGCCGTGGTGCCGCATGCCACTCACTATGGAAAAACTTCCAACTAGTTCAGATAATTTGTTAGAATAATCCACGGCAAAGGCTTTTTATTGTCTCTAGTGTGGCACTTTTATACCGTAAACTAATTGCGATTGATACATTCATACGGTTGAGTGTTATACTGTAGTCGGCATGCTTATTTATAACTAAGGTCGTAACGCAATTCACCTGCGTAGTTCACCCAGAGATAGTGTAGCTTCCCAACAGTGAAATAATTTTTCAAATCGGTCCAGTAGTTTTTAAGTTTATTTGTTACATACAAAAATACATACATACAAATGTTTCATCTCTATAATATTATTATAGGCATTATAACTGATCTTGGAATTAAGACATATTCGGAATTTAAAAGAAAAAGCTAATAGTAAATTAATTCTTCTAAAATTCGGAACGTGGTTGACATTGGATAAACTTTCTTTTTTATGTCAAATATTTTTCAAATCATTTAATCTTGAATAAACAATTATTTTTATTTTATTTTTATTTTGTCATGGAAAAATTTAAGTAGTTTCATTTTCTTTGCACGCATTTGTACATAGAAATAAGAGTTGCTTAGTAATCGAATAACCTTAATAAATTAGCTTAGACTGTTTCATACAGCAATAAATATAAAATATTCACGTAGTCATACCAAACGCACAAAATGTGAATTATATAGAAAACAATAATTTTCTATAATAGAATCAGTTTTATAAGTAGTTAGCCACGAAGTTTAGTCGCGACTACAGTAGCTGTGTTATAGTCACTAAACAAAACAGCAGCTATAAAACAAAAAGTATTATTATTATTATTATTTGTTGTGATAAATGAAATAAATATTTCATGTTATTGTTTTCAACTGTTTTAACATCAAACACAAAAAAACTATTATATATCTATGTCAATTTAATTAAAAACAACTAAGGTTTGCAAATTGGTTTTGTTTTATAAAATCGAATAATTTTTTTAATAACTGGAAAATAAAAGTCAAAACAAAAAATTGTTAAACTTGAATCTGTAATAATCTTCTTGTTAAATTAACCATGTACATGTGATTAAGAGAAATATTTTCTTTATTTTTAAGTGCAAGATATGAAGCCTTTTGCTCAGTTTATATGCTCATGCAATTTGCAAAAGACGATTTGTGCATGCAAATTTTTATTTGAATCTAACCATGTTGTATTTAATGCTTAAAGTACTTTGTGCAATGTGCATGTTTTGAAACTAAAGATATTTGACCCAACTCAAACGTAGTATAATAGAAGCAAATGAATATTTACACCATCTGAAGAACTATTGACCAACACGAAGAATATTTACACAATTTCAAGAAATATTTTCGTGTTATAAGAGGCATATCATTTAGCCGAGTATACTGCAAGCCTCATCATTTATTGGCTCAGTGTCGAATTGAGTAAAGGTGCTAATACCTTCACCCATTTGACTTCTTAGACTGGATGTTGTGGGTTCGAATCCAGGCAGCGGCAGTTTGTTCGATTATTAAAATTCAATAAAAAGGAGGAGGTGGGCGGATCACACTGTCGTCGCTTGGATAAGAATGAAATAACCGGCTCCACCAAGAACACAATCACAAAATAATTGTTACCTTGTGGTAGAATGAATCTGAACCTTCAGGTGATGGAGTGTTCAAAAAAGAGGGTACAGAGGACTAAAAGATCTAGGTACAAAGGACGCGATTGCGGTTCCCTCTTATTATACTCTAACCCCAAAATACTTTTAATATGATATTTTCAGACTGCAAATCAGATTCCAAATTAGCAATTGTCCCTATTTTTCTGGATATTTTGAATATATTATATAAATTGCATAATTTTCGAGATACAATTATATAATTATTGACTAGATATTAATGATATAATATTGAAGCTTGATGATTAAAAGATGATTAAAGAGTATTAATTGGGCATTAATAAATGATGTGGTTATAAAGAAAATGGCGCACCAAAGTCAAATATAGAAAAAAGTTAGTACATGTTCGAAAGCAATTAAGACAGAAGGAAATTAAGACATTCTGGTTGATAATGATGACGATAATGAATACAATTCTAAGACATGAACTACATTTAGAATAAGATGGACATAGCTTCATGTACGACGACTGACTAAAAAGAGTAAAGTTTTGAAATGTGAATTGCTTTTAACATGTAGTACGATGTGGTTTCTATATCTTCCAATTTAATTTTCTGGATTCGAATACCGTCTGTATTTATATTAAACATATGATACTGATTTGTTTGAATATATATTAACAACAGTACAATACTATCTGATACACGTTCATACATATACAGTGTGTTGTGTGCTTCAAGTGTAATCACTATTTTATTTTGACAATTTAAATAATGTACCAAAAAAATACTTCTTAAAGAGTTCTATCAGGAGTATAATGATTGTATATGAGATTTAATTTTATGGCCTGGTTTGGAAAACTCTGGAAAAAATACTAGACATTAATTTATTTTGAAAAACGGTAACATACAGAATTGCCATTTTGAGGCGTTCAAGTATCCAAAAGTAATCAATTCAAAAATATATTATTAAAAAATATGTCTATTTAATAATGTATTTTACCTTCAAAATAGAATTAATATTATGTTAAATAAAAATTAGCAAATGCAACATCCTTTTTTTATTGATACAGTTTATATAAGATTAAGCTAATGCAATGTATGCATGTATGTGATGACTCCAAGCATATAATAGCTAATATAGATAGACAATATGGTATACCTTGTGTATACTACATGATAGTTTAAGAATAAAGCAGTGAGCAGGTTTATGTGAGACCTGTGGTTCTTATACACACACGCATATGAAAAACAATGTATACATATACAGGAAAAAAAACTTTTACTGATACGAATAAATTTGTGTAATAAAAGCAATGTACTCATACATCGACTTATTGGCTATCAACGATAATATTACGTGCATTGTCTATCATTTATACCTGAAAGCAAAATATGCCTCAAATTCCTTGATACGCAGTTTTATGAAAACTAAGAATTTGAGCATAAAACGTAAGAATATGAAGTTATTTTGACAACATGACCATAGAATTTGAACTTAAATTGGTTATAAAGATGCATAAATTACTATTCAAATAATATACACAGGACTAGTTGATTCGTACACGTTGATTCAGTTTTTACTGTTTAAAGTAGACAGTAGGCTAAGTAATTATGGATGAAATTCAAGTATTAGGCTGATACAGCTCTTACATCTTCAAAATAAAGGATAGGAGGATAGGAGTATACTTAATTTGGTACACACTGTATATATACTATATACTTCTAACAAAAGCCAGTTGAATATTGAGGCGGCGTATATAAATGCCACCACATAATTATACGTTAGTGCCACATAGTGAAATAAGAAAACCAAGCGAATAAGTAAGCGAGCGCCTCTTTGGTATGTCGGATATTGTATGTGTATGTGTATATTACACAAATTTATTATTATACCTTATTTTATGTTACAGGGTTGTATTTAAAATATTTAGAAATTATAATTTAAGAGTGTAATTAAATAGTTGTGTACAAAAATAATAATAAGTCAATGATTGATTTTATTACACCAAGAAAAAATAAATATTTTCATGACTTAAACTACAAACGCAAAACATGATAAAAAAACCGGCTTAATTTTCGGAAACGTAAACTAAACTTTTAAGAGAAAAAAGCTTCATACAAAACTAATTTATATTTTAAAAGTCTAAAAATTGCGCAGAATTAAAATCGGTTCATGAGTTTTATTAGCTTAAGAATAGCATTAAAAAGGAGATATTTAATGTTTTATAGCTAAAACATAGTAGGGTTTGCTATATGATATTAATATACATTAAAAAAAAACTTTAAGTTATTTTAATGCTGTTTTTAAGTAATGAAAATAATTAACTTGACTTTCAAGTTGACGTCAAAATATAACTCTTTAAGAGTAGAATGTAGTTTTCAAAATCGGGTCACTTAAATGCTGAAATAATTATTTTTAGTGAGTGCCTTTTTAAATTATCTAAATTTCGAAGAAATTGTTTATTTCCCAGAATTTGGCCACTGAGTTTATTAATGACTATCTGTTCTGAAATTTTTGACAATCAATAATTTTTTGAAAAAAATTTAAAAAATCGCCATGTTGTGAAAGTTGTTTAGTGTTTAGGACAAAACTCAAAAACCGATTTTTGCTTAGCGCACGCCGCTTTATAGAAGTTTTGATTGAAGTTTTTTCTCTTAAAAGCTTAGTTTAGCAAATAATTTGAAAAAAAAAACTGTGTTACATAAATTGATCCAGCCGTTACTGTGGCTGTACTTTACCGAATTTTGGTGTAGTTAATAGATTGTAAGTAATGAAAATCTGTAATTTGTTTGGTGGATGTATTGAGATTAACTTTGTGCTAATTTATAGAATAACATACAAAACGATAAACCAAATTATGATGTATATTTTATTAATTTGATATTCCACTAGAATTTTTGATTTTGAAAATTGGAAAATAATTGTGAAAATTGTTTCGTCTACCTTTGAAAAATGATAAATTCTTTTGATACTACTGGTATTTACAAAATACTTTGTCTCAAAACCGATTATTCTATAATATTGTTATTAAAACTTAATCGAAAATCGGAATAGAAATAGAAATGTAGGAAATTTTTTTTTACCTCATATTCAAAATTCAACTCAATCGGTTGAGTAACGAATAATAATTAAAGTAATACATAGCTCGAAATACGTTTCAAGCTATGAAGCCTACAATTGAAGCAAAATGAGCAAATATTTATTTCATGATTTTTCGAAAATTATCCTCAAAATGAAATGCAACTTTTTGTTGAGGAATAATTTAAACATACAAACAAATAAACAAATGAGTGTTTCACGATGTTTTGTTAGCCCAACTCTTAAGGGTTTTGAAAAGTGATGAATTAGCTTCAAAGTCGATTTGGGTGTCTCATTTTTGAGTTTTGAAATGTACGATAGCATGAGATTCCACAAGGATAAATCGGGGGCTGAAAGGTATTATGAAAAAATAGTACTAATTTACCATTAAATTAAAAAAATGGACAGCTGGAATACTATAGTCTTCAGGAATTCAACAAATTAGATGAAATGGAACCTTTGTGCTTTTTTCAAAACAGATATAAAGGAATATGGTAAAACAAATTTGGAGCAGTAGGTAATCAATGATATCTACAGACTGCAAGCATTAATCTTTGGTCAATTAAAACGGTAGGTGTATTAATAATTTGTGTTTGGAATTGACGATTATAACAAAATTTTGGATTCCCAACTGAGGTAACGTAATTACCGATCTCAACCGATCACATATACTGTTGTTGTATAGATTGAATATATACTCACTGTAGTCACTATATAACTTTAGTAGTTGAAAAAAAAGTGACTTAAAATAAAAATAAATAAATAACAAAATTATTAAGAAATAATAATTGTAGTTGTTGACAGTTAATTATCAGCAGTTCATACGTAATTGTCAGTGATCAAGTTACTTTAGGTCGAATGTTCATTTAGCAGTTTTTTTTATTGAATCAAGTAGTCGTTTTAAGTATGGCTGAATATTACTACTTAAAATTAAACAACGATAATATTTAGTTTCATCCAGTAATTTTATCAAAAAAATATAATTATAAATAAGGCGGTACACTGCACGAGTCCATTATAATATACCATTCGATGAATATACAATTTAATAATACACGTTTTTATATAAAATACACTCATGGACAAAAGAAACAGATAACAAACAATACCAACTTCACTAACAGTTAAAGGTTATACTTTATTCATATTTATTATATACCAGAAAACGTAGTATTTTCATTAATCGTAAAACGTGGTAGTCTGATTTTAATTCCGAACCTAACTGAACACATCAAGCTTTTACAAACAACTTTGATTTAAAGAAGTGAAAGAAAAATATTATTTTTATTAAATGCAATTAAATATTGCATTTTTATACTTAAAATATTTAGAATTATATGTCAGAGTATACAAAAATTTAGTCTAAAGTTTGTATCTCTAGTAAATATTGAAAGTACGTACAACATTTTGGAATAGGTGCTCAAAGAATCATCTATTTTCTCCGTTCGTCTATCCGTCTTTAATACAAACGGTAATTTCGATTACTTTTACTATGAATAACTCGATTTTAAAATATATGTCGTAGATGCATGTTGTTTTTCGCATTGTACTCAGAAATGAATTAGAAAAAAGTTTACCCAATGTGATTCATTGCTTTTTTTGATTTTGTTATTTAAAATGCTTAAAAAGCATGCAAAAAGTGAATTATTTTTCTAAAATCTCAAATAATATATAAAATAATATGAGACTGAGTATGCAAGGGTGTATGAAGTCGTTGATGACGATCAAATTGCTTATTAGATCCAAAAATTACGTTAACTGGATTTACTATTCATTTAAATATTTAATGCATACAAAAAGTGCATAATTTATAAAAATCTATAATAATGAAAATTATGCTGAATAAATAATTATAGACAATTTTTATAGTAGAAGAAAAGAAGCTCTTCTCTTAAGAAGCTTTATTTTAAAATGTTTCTAGTTTTTAATAAAATAGAGGAGTATATTTAATTTTACGTAAATATCTTTTTTATTTTTATAAAAATTATTTAATGGCTCACTTTGTTTAATCGTGAATGTACTCTATACTGATTTTTTAAAAGTACATGAACATAATATTATTAAAAAATCGCATTTTGTATTTGAGATGGAAACAGCTTCTGGAACAGCAGTTTATTTGTAATATTTTTAGTAAAATACATTGTTAAATCATGATAGATATATATTATAATAATGAAAAACATCAACCTATTACTAGTTTCTAAAACAAAATGAGAACCTTAAAAAATAACAAAGAATTTTTTTTGGTATCTTTTGAAACTAATTTAGTCTTCTTACGATTTGAGTGCGCAGTTAAATGTTTTACGTGGGGTAAGTGTATAACAGTTTTCCTTCCCTCCTTACAGATAATTTTATTTAGAAATTGGTAAAAATTAATATCAATTTTGTATCTTAATAATTTACTAAAGAACAAAAGTTATGATATTTGTTAGTTTTAATTAAAATCTATTTTATTTTGTGAATTCTTCTGGCCAACGACCACAAAAATGCACTTATAAGTAAAAAGTATGCGCCAACGACTCTATATTTATGATTAGCGACTACTTCGTATATGGCCATTAAGAAATTATTCGTAGAAGCATTTATTAAATTCAAAACTATTTTTTTATTTTTCAGTACAGTTTTCCATTTTGTAGAAGTCTGTTCTACTATATTAACAAATTTTAAATTTTTACGTTTAAGTGTTGCTTACACTAATAATTCAGTATGATATACCCCACCTCCATTTGATATTAAGCTATTGTGTAAAAGTTAACGTGTCACCATCCCAAACGTTATCGATTTGTTTTGTTTTCACACACTTGTTTTGAAAGTAGTCCATGTCTTACTCAACCGATTTTGATGAAACTTACGCTCAACCCAACAAAATTGAAGCATATATAATCCGATTCGCAATTTCCAATTCTTAGATTCTTAGAAATACAGGGACATACATACACACATTTATAAAATTGTTCATACTTTTTAAGAAAGATATATATTCAATTCCAATAAATATACAAGTCAAATTGATAACCGACCTTTTTTTTAAGTCGGCTAATATTTTTGATTTTTAATTCAAGTCCTATACTCCTCTTTTTTATTAGACCTAATTGGAAAATCTTAAGCTTATAAAACGATTCAAATTTACTTTACAGCTGAAGTAATGTGAAAAGCTTATGCATACATAGTCCTGGAAGAGTTGAAATGAATAATTAATAAATTTTCCACCAATTCTCGATCATCTTTTAGTTATAAAAATAAGACTAAAGGATAATCGAAGAAAATATATAGAATTTTTTATCCATTAATTGCTTTCCTCCAATTTAATCAAAATAAATTTTGTCCATCCGAGTAAAAACTATCTTCGAAAAATAAAATTGAAAAAATTGGAAAAAATTAATAGAATGGTTTTATAATTGTTTAAATGTTAAATAAGTGCAATTCGTTAAAATAATAATTTAAAAGCATGTGCATATTTCCAAAATCACTAGTTGGTTAAGTATATAAGTTATTAAAAATTAAAACAATACTCATCACTAAGTGATATATCGAATAATATAATAATTTTATAAAACTATCGAGTAAGTTTGATAAAATTATTATATTTCAACTTCACAGATATTTCAACTTAAAAAAGTTTTAAATAAGTGACAATAGCCACAGAACATTTATTATATACAAAATCAATCCCAATTTTACTATTTTTAAATATATAAATTTATCGTTATATCTCAGACGAAAAACACTGTTCCTATCGTTAAAGAAAATCGTTTGTATACAAAGTATCTATCAATAATATGAATGAATGAATAATAAATGATAAAGATAGAGATACGATATTGTATATCCGTTAAATACAATGCTCTTTATCACATTTAACCAATATAAAAAATTATACACATAGTTTTGAAATATATATATATATATATATATATATATATATATATATATATATATATATATATATATATATATATATATATATATATATATATATATATATATATATATATAGATACACATGGTATACGATAGCTCTTGGTAAAACAGGTAATCTATATGCATAGGTTCTCTTGAAACACGTCTCTATACCCCTGTACAAGTCTATTCGCAGCATCCCTTGTGTTGCCTGGTTATATAACCCGCCCTACTATCAACGATGTTTAACAACAACATGCATAATAGAATGGCTTATATATCTTATAAATTTTGCTTGAAATTAACTGATATTAAATTTGCTGTATTTCACCGATAAATTTCACTAATAATTTTATTGTATTTCACATCAAAATATGAAACTAGACTAAATACTATAACAAAATTAACTATATCGAAAATATTGTTATTTTTTGTTTTGTTATGGCTTTGTTTCAAAAACAAAGAAGCAATAAAATTAATATAATATAATAAGTTTATATTATCTTATCTTTTTCTTGAAATACAAAGTTACACATCATGTTAGTTCCCTGTTCGTAAAATAAAGTTGCTTTACCTTATTGAAATAATAAAAATTTGTCAAATAGTCTTCCAATTAAAAAAGTCGGACATTTGCTTATTGGTTAATGTATAAATTAAATTTTGACGAAAAAATCAAGTATTTTTGAAACCTTCCTTGTTGGTCACCGCATACTAGATAATGTAAGTAAATAGCTAAGTGTGTTTTTCATATCTTTTTACTTATTTCTCTAAGAATTTTTGACAAGAAAGAATTACTTAGAAATATTTACAGACGTACTAGTCAAAAGTATCATTATGTTCTGCAAATTATTGGCTGAATTTCAATAAGCACTCACGAAGCCTGCAACAGACTAGTAATATTCAATACACATAACAACAACAAAATATTAGTAAAAGTTCAAAAACTTTTATTTCACTTTGGAACAACACATACAATTATTTTAAAAATTAAAATAATTACAATAATTCAATTAATTCACCGTACTAGACAATGTAATTAAATTCTGACACCAAATTTTTCTTACGTTTCAATTAAAAAAAAAAAATCAATAAATAAATAAAAATTCTGATCTTCAGAAAAATTTATTCAGGTGATTTTTTTTCTAGATATCACTTGGAATTATGAACTTAGTGTTAATATAACACTTGATTATCAACAAATATCATAAACTGAGCAGCCTTTGTCTATATGATTGTACTTTCGAACACGCAATTATTATTTTTAGAAAATTGTTATTTAATTGGATATTCGTATCTAAAAAGTATTTTGATCTAGAGGATTAGAAATGATTCTTTCGATTAACATAATTTTTGATGAATCTGTGTTATATAACATTAGAAAATTTTTTTTAGTAAAATTTATAAACAGGAACATTTGGAAAATTTTGAGGAGTAAATGTCACCTATCAATTAAACCTGCAGTTTTCGTGAAACTCTGCCTCTAGAATAGTTTGTAAACGACCATTAAACATTTTAATGTGTATTCAAATAATATATATAAATATAAAATTTATTGTTCAAATAAATTACAACTGTTGTTATTATTACAACAATAACAATATAAATACCTTAATTTGTAATGGTTCAAAAATAAAATTATTATTTTACATACCGTATTGAATGTCTTTTGTATATTAGCTTCAGATCATCTATCACCTTATATTAATATACCTACATTTAGTAGTTTTTATTTTTATTGTTTAAGAATATACAGTTGTTTTTATTGCATTTTGATGAGCGTTTACATAAATGTCGTCTACAATTTGCACATTTAAATCTTATGCCAAGCAAAAACAATAAATAACCAGCAGTGCGATTGGTATGATTCGTTGAGGTTTGGCCAATACCTTTTTGATACAGTCAATTATTTTGTTCATTATTATGTTATAGTAAAATTCATTTCACATAATTTTCGAAATAGTTTATTAGATATATAATAGAAATGCATAAAATACATTCTTTCTTCTAATATCAAAATTTAAATTGAATCGGTTAAGCAGTTCCGGGCTCATTGACAGTGTATTGTCATATTATAATGTTAAAAACAACGAAATTTTATATTATTCGTAATAACTTTATACTTTTTAATGTAATTAAAGCAAGCACTTTGAAATTTAATATTTATTTGTATGAAGATAGTATGCGCAAACATTGTGGAAATGATGGTAGGGAGAAAATTACAACTATTTGGTTGAAATCAATTGGTGGAAACTAAAATTATTTTCCAGTCATGTTTAACTTCCCAGTAGGAAGTTCTTGTAACGGGATCAATTTTGGAAATACCTAATAACGACATATACTTACGTTTCAAGGTCACTAGAAAAATTGTTTTATAACTCTTCTTATTGTGAAGATTGTCTTGTGGACCATGCGAGTTGCACCTAGAGAACTTGTTGATTTATCGAACCATCATTGATTTTTTGTCCCTTGTAATATAGAATAAGGTAAGGCTGAAGTAAATGTGACGATATAAAAAACTTTTGAGCAGACTTAGGCAAAGCAAATTAGCAAGCTTATATAAAAGGTTCACGTACTATAAATTTTTACGAAGCCAGCATGAAACGCAGCGTACTTATGGTATAATTAATACAAAAGTGCGCACTGATAGAACTCAGCACAGTACTGCTCTACAAGTCAATTTTATAAATGACTCGTAGAGATGTCTGACAGGTTTCGTTTACTGGTTTCCCTCTCTAAACAGATGTTTTTATTATGAGTTATGTAACAAGATGTTCTGGAATTAAGTGCGTACGTTAGAGTATGTACACCAAAAATAAGCAGTGGTTCTGGAATTTCAGCACGATTACATGTCTGGAAATTCAGAACGATTTTTCTTTTCTAAACGCAATCACTGTATACATTAAAGATTTTTTTCTGCGCTACACTTGGGAATTTTGGTGCCCACATAATTTCTTAAACCATCAAACAATATCTAAAAAATAGATAATTTTGTAATTCGATTTTCGTGAAAACAAAAACTTGCTATCATTGAAATTAACGTGAAACATAAATGCATTTCTAGTAGTAGTTGGGTGTTCGGTTCGGTGGAAATTGAATAACAAGTTTATTTGTTTTAAGAAAATAGAGTCATTAAAAAAAATTTTCAAATATTTATGGGATGTTTTTTTTTATTGTGTGATTTGTATTCAAAAGTTAAATATAAGTGCATTGTTTTAAAACCGATTTATTAGTAGTAGACTGTTTTTAGTAATCGTAACGAATTCAAAGAAACGTAAATTTGCTTACTCCAATTCGAATATTGATTGAATAATAAAATACATAGGCATAGTCTTCTGACAATATATAAACAACCTAAGTATGAAAATCACGAAAAAAGAAACAATATGCCTATTTGTATTGTAGATAACAGACAAATTCGTCAAGTAACATCTGTATAAACTAAATAAGTTACCAAACAAATAAGTTGTCAATTTGCGTCTCGCAAGGTCCACGCGATGAACTGCCTTGAAGAGAAGAAAAAAGCATTACTTATAATAGTTTATTATAAGGAATAGGTTTTTTTTTGTTACTATTTCTATGTCACTAAAAATTAAAAATTCATTAAGTTTAAAGTTACCTAACTACGCGTCGAATGAAAGTAGAATGGTTCTACGATGATATCATTACTATTTCTCGAGATTATTGGGACGTAAAAACAATTTTTTATTTTTATTTTTTGGCTCAAATAATAATTAATTTAAAAAAAAAAATGTACTAGAATGTAAACATATTATATTCTTTTATTGCAAAATATTTAATTTAAAATATACTTTAAATATTCTAATTTATTATTTATAAAATAACAATAAAGTATCAGATTAATGAATATGGATATTCGATTATATAATTATTTTACGATTGAAATAATCATTTATTGTATTTATAACAAGCGACATAATAAATAACACTGATATTATTAAAAATATTTAATTAAAAATTTACGAGATACCATAAATTTTCTAATAACGGTATCATTCTTAATTAATAGGCTAATCATAAATTTTTTTATAGATAAATTATAAATTTTATGTAAAATAAACATTGTAAATAATGTTGTAATATGTTGGAGGTTCCATATCCATTCAAACCTTGAGTAACAAAATTTTTTAATTTTTCAAAAGAGTATTAGAAACAAAATTTGAGAACAGGTATTCATATAGACCTCGGACTGACGTAACGTAATGACATGCTTAGACCAATCAATAAAATTAAGCAACAGCAGTCACAATCTGTATTTTGATGGGTGACCACCTAGCAGTACTGTGTACTGTTATTGTATAAAAAATAATAATAATCCCGTTTTTAATGGCTATATAGCTGAAAGTAGCTAAAGCCAGAAATTAAAAAAAAAAAAAAGGTATTCATATAATTTTATTAAACATTTATCATAGGTTACTTTGAAATAATACGTAATGTGGAAAACTCTAAAAAGTTACTACAAGTTGCAAATTGTACAATCTGGTTTAATTGTGTTAAAAAAATTAAGTTGAAAGAGAAACTAAACAAAGTTGAATTGATGAAATAGTATTAGAAAAATCCTTATTTCGTTTTTATATTTTTGTTGAATAACTGTATTTTTTTCCCGATAGGGTTATCTACAATGATGAAGAAGCGTTTTCTTGACGAACATAAAATCGTTAAATAAATTGCATTATAAAAAGTAACCTACAGATGTATAGCGACACATGTGGTATATTTGTTTTAAAGTTTCAATTTTTAAACTTTTGAGGTTTTGAAGAGGTAAGATGAGGATCTAGTCATAAGTAGTAAGGTGTAGTAGTAAATTTATCTAATGTAGAGTAATGAAATGGAATTCTTTAAATTACCTGACACTATGGCAAAAATATGGTCAATGGTTGAGAAATTATTGTTAAGACCTGCTTGTTTCACTAATTGCTAATATTTTTTAATTTTCTTTTATTAAATAATGATCATCTATATAATAAAAAGTTGATGAAAACTGTTCCGAGTGCGTCCAGCAGCTCTATCCAACCGATTTGTATAATTTAATGCAAGGAATTAGTATCCTGATGAAGCATGAAACATTGCATTAATTTTATCTTTTGTCTTTCTCAATTTCTTATAGAACGTTTCTTTCGCGTAGTATTGTGAAAGTTTTGTATCCTAATATCTACAGTTCTAATGAACATAGAGGGTACGTTTTAGTCTAAAAACACTTAGTGACTCAATACGTCAATATTTTAGCTATTATTAGATTGTTGAAAGCATAACACACACTCATCACCTTTTTTTCTGTAATTTGAAAGTTCAATAGTATCAGTTCTGTTTGGAAAATACCACAAATGTTGAGAATTTAAGATTCACATTTAAGCTATTAAATTATTATCAACAATTAATACCGTGGAGTAGAACACGGGTCCACTAGTAAAAGTTTAATATTAATATGCATACCTACATTGCATAGTAAATGTTTGTACCATTCTAGACATATAATCTAAATTCATTGAATAAGTCAGTCGATTCGAATGGTCGTCATACGTCACCCTCTTACCCTAGGCAACAGTTTGACAGTTCTATCTCCGTGGCCACCTAGCGGCGCCGTTTAGAACTACTATTGATGGTTTATATACATATATACATATAAATGCGTGTATGTGAAGTTAGTCATGTTCCGTTGTATTTGTTATATGTTTGTTGGCTTTGCAGATGCTCATCGCCAATTTCCAACTCTTCACAATATTATTATTTCTATGTGATTATATTATTCAGTATATAAATATATACCTACCAACTAATATAAAAAGATATATGCATGTGTACCTACTATCTAGACAATATTCTAGTACCATTGAATGTATAAAATTTATTTATTCAAATACACAATCAAGCCTGGCTTATAGAAAATTTTTGTAATGTCCCCACTAGATTATGATATTTTTCATTTTCTGAAAGACCGTTTAAACCGCTTAAACGTATTGAAGTAAGTATCTTAACTTTGGATCAGGGTCGTATAATTGAAACATGCTTTTACTATTAATACCCGTCTCGACTTCGATCGGGTAGTATTCAGTAATCAGCAGCCAAAAGACTTATAAATTGTAGTTATAGATGATAAAATTGTTTATTTCAATAATATATTGAATAATGAATTAAGTCTAAATAAGTACGCATTTAATTATCAGTTCAAAGTTTTTAACATAAAATACCCAAATTTGGCTAAGATACCTTTATCTTTTCCCGGACTTTAGAAGTATAATTTTTTACGTATCTCAAAGGGTTCGTGTAGCATACGTCGATAAAGAGGTCAAACATTTTCCGACTTAGTTTATAATTACTAAGATTTTGAATTTAAAAAATATACTTTTTAGAATCAGTTTTGTCGTTCAAAAAGTTATTCCTTTGTAAACTGACAGAAAATTGGATACAACAAACTTTATTGTTAATTAATGATAAGTAAATAATAATAATTTGGTGATAAAGTAACGCTTAAAAAGAAGACTTATTTTTGAATCAACTGATAAAAATAATCAACAAGTGGCTTATTTATTAATAATGTATTTTAATGCTATGTTAAAACTGTTAAATGAGTTAATCTATAATTAATAACAATAATGATAGCTAATGTCCTAAGTTCTTTTAAAAGTAAATTGTCTCTTCTTCTCAATTCCTCCAGGTAACATAATCAGGCACTTTCAAAAGAAAATGAAAGAAATTAAATAGACAACTTTCATATTCCACAAATTGCTTCTTTCTTACTTCAATTTTGAATGATTAAATAATATATTTTAAGACAATGAGTCGAATTGTTTTATAGCTAGTTAATTTTTAAATACTATATTTTTCTCTAATTTTTAATACAAAATAGGGGTATTTATTTCATATAGTATAATTATTATAATTATCTATTTATATACTCGAAATATATATACAATTCGCCAGAGTATATTACAGAGACAAAGTGATAGACAGACGAGAGAACTGATAAAATCCAGATGAAAATGGTTAATTTTGTGATTCGAAGATAACCAAAATGTTGGCTCAGTACTTTCAGTATTTGTAATTCTAATTGGTTAAGGCTAAATTTGATATATCTTTATAGATTTCATATATAATAAAGTCTAATATAAATCTAATTGGTTAAGGCTAAATTTTATATATCTTAATATATTTCATATATAATAAAATACTTATGGATTATCATTGATTTAATTTTCACTTTCAGCGTAAATTTACACTTCGTTCATTATGCAACTATAATATGATTTTCGTAAATGGAAATTTGTATGATTTTATCATAAAATATACAATTTAAAGCAATATAATTACAATATCACAGAACATTCTGTATATTTCTAAATACATAATTTATTATTATGAAACATCTAAATCGATTAATTTTCAACAACAACAAAAATTTATATTAATAATATGGATAAGTGAGCACCTCACCTCATATTCACATATAACCTACGTATAATAATACGTTCATGAAATAAAGTAAAAATGTATCGGAAGGGTGCAGATGATTTCACAGTATAAAATCGATTATTGTGTGTGAAACTAAATGAATGGAATATAATGAAACTTCAGTCAAGCATATTTAATCTATGTAAACATTGTTTATATTTTGGTGTTTAATAATAATGAATAATACAACACTATACACATAACATACATAATATACTCTTTAAACCATAATGTCGTAGAATTATAAAGAATATTCTTAGAAATAAATATAGTGTGTACTCTTTTCAAGGTGTTAATATTAGGTCTTTATTTTTGGTTTTAAGAAATAGGACTTCATGATATTCTATTTAAAATCTACTTATATATATATTTTTTATATTTTTTACTCTAAATTATTTCTAGTTTCTTTAATTTAAAAATTATTCATAATAAATTGAAACAAAACTATAATTGTGTTTTAAACTAGAAAATAATCAAAAGAAATTTCTTAAAAAGTGTAAAATGAAATGCCAAATGTAAACATCTTAGCAAGTATCTTTACTGACTAATATGATATGTACCTATAATACTATATAGAATTCAGTATTAAGGCTTATAATTGCTCAGTGACTCTATTGAATTAACATCACAGCAAAGATCTAAGTTAGGAGAACTTCAAAAAGAAGTTTCATTATGAAATCGTAATGATGACTTTTTTAAGAACTCTTAAAATTAAATTTTTTTCGACTTCGTAAGAAGCGACAATTGTGATCACTTTAAGAAATTTTTCGTAAGAAGTAAGAATAGGGATGATGTAATAATAAATTTTCTATTTTATCCATCAAAATATGAAACTGGACACAATAACAAACAAAATTCGAAAATTAAATGAAAATTGATCAAAAAACAAATAAGTTATAAGCTCTTAAAGATTGTTTTCCATACCTTTCTTACAAAAAAAGTTTTATCAGTGATTCTAGTTCAAAACAGTACAGCAAAATTTTTGAATATTTATGTAATTTAAAAAACATTTTATTCACAATCAACGCATTTGTGAATACTAATATTATTTATCATAAATTTTGAAGTAAAGTTTGTATATAAGTATATAAGAGCCATGAGCATCGAGACGTTCTGTTAGCGTAGAATGACCCTTATGTATATACTATAGAGATGATAGATATACCTTACTATATATTTTGTAAGATTTTTAAAAAATAATCTCAAATTCATATTTGTGTTGTAAAAACACATCAATTGAAGTGATATAAGAAAATTTGCGCATCATCCCTATTATTAACTACGTAAGAATCGATTTACGATCGATTTTTATAAGAAGTAAGTGTTTTAGCTTCGTAAGAAATGTTTTCTGAGTCGTAAGAATTTAGAAATATGATCTGTGTAAGAAGTCTACTCTCGATTAGATATTTCTCTGATGTGCATTTCATTTAACTTATAATGTTTCTGAATAATAAGGCAAAAATCCAAAGTCCAAAGCATAAATAACAATTCTTTAGGTAATTCTAACAGAAGTTAGTTATATCTATCTGGGATTATTATTGTATATTAGGTGAATTTAATTGTACACTCAGAAATATAGACGCCAACAGAACCATAAAAAATTATTAATATACCGCAAAAATCTGCTACTATCTACATTTTTTTTACACCTTGTATGCATACTATGGAATTAAAACTACTGTTTGGTTGAATGAATTAAATATGAATAATATTCATTGTCTTTTAAAATTGTTTAAAAATTTGAATCTTAAAACAAAAAAGTCATTTCCTTAGTGGAAATTCATGTAAAAAGTGAAATTTAGAATGACAATTTATATCACAAAATCTGAATTGTCTATGAGACCACAAAAAATGGAATTTTACTAAATTACTTTTACAAAGCACTTAACTAAAATGTGACTATTCACACACGTTAAGTTACTAAACTATGTACATCTAATTGAACTAAATTGATGAAGGCTTTTATTTAATGAAAGCGGTATTTTTTTGAAAAAATTACAAAATCTCCTATTACTGAATAATAAGGAAATGTGAATTATTTAAAAATATTAATCAATATAAAATTTTCGAAGTTTTCTAAATATAAAAACCATATTCCCGTGTAAATATATTATTTCACAATTATTATGTATATTTATATTAAATATGAGAAAAGGAGCCTGAAAATTAAAAAAAAAAATGTATATGATTGAGTTTCGTGATCAAACGTAATATTAAATGTTTATTGAAAATAATTTCGAAATTGTAATTATTATTTGATATCGTAATAAATCATAAATTTATTTTATAATTATTAGATAAACTTGATTGAGTTCTAAAACAATTTTGTTAGAATTTCGATTTTTGTTTTTGAGGTCAAAATATATAGTGTAATGGGAAATCGATTAACGATTTTAGATTCACTAAGAAAATTGTGTGTTGAAAACAAAATAATTATTCTACGTTTGCATGAGCAATTTTAATCGATATATAAGCAACGAATGAAATTTGTTTATATTTTAATCCGAGTAAATAACTATAAGTATCATTAAAAAATAGGAATTTTTGTTTTTAATATAATAGTTTTGATTCAATATTATCGCGTATATAAATTCAATTGGGAAAATCACATTTAAAGTTTTGTTTTGAAATACGATAAAGGATGATTTAAATATAATTTTCCGACCACTGATTTATGGTGACATTTCGATTTTCATCTTTTAGACTCTAAACCCTACTTTAAAGATGGTAATATTTGTATGAGTACAACTATACAAATATTTGTAAAATTGTTAAAAATTTGATCGGAAAGTTCAAATTTTTTATGCATACTTGTACAATATTGACAGTAGCGTGTTTAGTATACTGCTGGATTTTATAACAAGCTTGGAACTAAAAGTCTTAAGGTATTGTCTTAATCAATCCTTTAATCAATCATGTGCTTTATATCTAGGTAATCTCTTTGAAAAACGTACCTAAGACAAATAAGCTTTACATTCAAAATTTTAGGTCTAAATAATTATTTGAAAAAAATTATGTTTCGCGTAGATGCCTTTCTTCGATATTAGCCTTAATGAATTGACAATAATTGCTCCGTTTATAACTTTTGATGCAATAAAACCGCAACTTCTATAGTTTAATTGTTATATATACATAAAAGTTCTTGTTTATATTATAAAAGGAAGTGTAGGATAGGTAATAAAGTCTCGTCCAATATAAACATCGTCATCTAATAAGGTCCAATATAAACATGCAATATAAACTTGATCTTATCTCGATATAGTAATGACAAATGTATTGGTAAAAGTCTATAGCAACCATGGAAAAGGTAGAACAAAGAGAGCACGAACAGCTTATTGAATCTATTAAAACGTGAAACATTTAGTTCGTGAGATATTGATTGGTGTGTCTATCTTACCACAAAGTGCCTTAAGGCGTTCATTTATTTGCACACAATTAATTATAAAATGACTTCCAGTTTCCAAGAATTGACCAAACTGTACGATAAGTTTTTGATTGTAAATATTCCAGAATAGCTTAATAATATCGATGAAAATCATAAATAAATCATAAATTATTAACATACGATATGCGTTAACGACGTTAAATCCATATCTCTCCTATCATCATATTAAATATGTTTTTAAATGAATAAACTTTTTTTGTAATTAAAAGAGAAATTGTCATTTTTTTAAGTTTAATTTACTTAGTTTCTCTTAGACAATATTTTATGACAATACTTTTTTGTCAGCCTCGAGGACAATTATTAAACGAAAGTTCTATTTTCTAATTAAAAGACAATCTTAAAATTGAATACAAAGATTTGTTATTAATTCATAATTGAACATAATCGATTTTCTATACCTAAAGCAAACTTATTGGATAATTTTTTAAATATTATTTCTTAAATGGTACAGCCTCCTACATGTATAAAAGTGACTTACGGAACCATTAAAAATCATTAAATTTCATTTAAAAAAAAACACATCATCTAAATATAATGAAATTACTTAAGCCTGTGGGTCAATTTAGGTGAAGTGATATTATTCCTGTATTCTTCCACATGGATTAAAAAGAAATCCAGGTATGTATTTTATTTTATGAAGCATATCATCATAATATTTTGAGTAAGTTAATACGGGGTACATAGCATGTGTGTGTGTGGTCGGTCTTTTGTGATTGGTGTTAAAAGTGCGAATTTTTCGCATCGACGCACCCTTTATGTATATCATATCCATCTCGTCATATGTGAACAGTATTTTGTTTTGTTGCCCTTGGCCCTGTATTATCTTGTTTTTTTGTGTATACATTTTGCGGTTAAATACTTATTTTTTTTTTGTTGGCTAAATACAATCGTATTGCCATGCTATTCAATTACTTTTTTTTTCTGTTAAATCTTTGTGTTTATTTTTGAGTACTGTCAGTATTGTTTGCTATTATTTTGGTTAGATAAATTTTAAATAAATTAAAAATGTTTTTGTATTAAATTTTTTACAAAGAATGAAAGGCACCATAAAATAATATGTACGATTCTGACTGCTTACATTTTTGTATATCGATCATTATGAGAAAAGGGCATTAAGGTATCACATAACAATTTTTCTAACATTTTCTCAAAATTTTATTCAGAAATATATGTGAAAAAATGCAGAATTTTGCAATTTGTGGCACAACAAAACACTTCATTATTTATTTTTATTAGTCAAGTATGGAAAGCTCAGAATCACTTAATTCATCTTATGTATGTTTTTGTTCGAAATGAGTAAAATTATAGTTTCTTATCCAGGCAGCGGCACTTTAAATTGAAGTTATTGAATACTGAGAATATTCAAACCTGTAGTAGCCCTTTGTTCTTTATTAAAAATGGGAAATCTAGACTCTAAAGTGAATACCACGGAGCCTTGTATAAATTTGTCAACTAATTTGGCTAGCAAATTTTATTAAATAATGTCATAATTTCCTAGCTCCGTTTAATTTCAAGTGCATACTTACTTTTAGGAGGAAGTATTCTAGATTAACTAAGGGTTAAATGCATTTTGTTAGATGATGTCCTAAATTTACTCCAGTTTCGAATTGTATAAAGGGAAAAATTTTCACCTGAATTTTAATTTTCATAGTATTAATCTTTGAGAAAAAATTTTAAGACATTTTTATACAAAAATATTTGTTTATATAAAAACTGGAGCTTTCTGGAAAAGATTTCTTAGAATTTTTTTGAATAATGTTATTTAACTTTTTTTTTCCTTTTATATTGTTCTAAAAAATGCTTTATTACACAAAACAATTTATTTCAAATTAAATTTTTACCATTTTTCAACGCTTACGAAATAAAAAGCTGTACTTTTATAAAAATTTAATTTTAGCACAAAAGTTAATTTTTTTAAAAATTAAATTAGAAATATAACCCATATTTCCAATAATTCGAAGTTGGCATTTTAACAATTGCCTGTATTCAACTTCATTTTTCGAGTTTATTTCAAGTTTAAAAAAATCACTCTTATATAGCCTTCCCTATACAATGCAAAATTTATACAAAGCTCCAACGTGTCCAGATTTTATTTCTCCTAGAATCTAGATTTTTGTATTCTTAACATAGAGCAATCAATAAGCATTTTTAAAAACGTATGATCGGTTATAAAGATAATATTTGATACATATTTAACATTTACTTACCTCTCACTATATTAAATATATGCTATTTGTAAATAACTACCTTTTTCATGCTTGTATGATTTCAACATTTTGTATAATAAGTACGTTTATAATTTAAAATATATATTCTATGTATTGTATATACATTTCGATGAATTTCTATGAAATTTATTAAGCTACTTAAATATTAATACTTTTACCTGTAAAAAGATCAGTTTGGATTTGTTTACACATATCATTTTTGGTTGTTGAATATAATGGGTATAATGCATGGTTTTGTTTGATTCGGTATTTAAATGGTTATTTGAAAGTGTTGGCTGAAAAATGGTTAAACATAATTTCAATGAATAAGAAAAATAAATGTGTACTTAGTCGAGCATCAAATTTGTATAGAGAAAGGCGTAAGTTTAGAAATGGTTTTTGATTTAAAGAAACAAGAAAAGAATGCCAGTTGTCTTATCATAAATTTTTGTAACAAAAGTTTTAAAAATTTTAACTGAAGTTAACTATCTATTTGAAACTTGATCACCCATCTATTTCCCGATGAAAATAATTTTGTATATAACTAAGGAACATTATCGCCCCTGGATTGCCCAAAAAGCATGTTGAGGGCTATGTTTAATCTCTATTCACATAACAAAGTATGTATAAGAGTTTGATTGTTTGAGAGTGAATCTTTGAAGAGCTAAAAATTCGATTATATACCACCGTGTTCGCAATGAAATTTTCTTTGTTTTAACTTTGTTTTAATGAAATTTTTTTTGTTTATAATGAATATTTATTTGTCAACTTCCTTGACAAAAACTATCATAGCTCGACATTTATTAGTCTTAGAGAAGCGTAAATAACATAATGAAATATATATTTGATTTAATTGTGTAGAAATACAAGTAAATGAAATAGCTTGATGTGATTGGATTTAACTATTAAAATTTTCAAACTAAGTAAATACGAGTACTGAAATCTGGTGACTGTAAACAGATGGGTGAAGGTCGTCTGGAATACGTTTAATTTATTTATGGTTGTTAATAAGAAAAAATAATAAAAAAAGACAAAAATTTGTATCATTAGAGAAAACCTTCTTTAAATTATTTAACCTAATTAATGTTTCTAGTTAACAACGCAACACCATACACAAATAACAGAAAAATTAAACATTGACTAACTTGACTGTCTGTCATACAACATAGTTATTATTATTTTTCATTTATTCCAACAATTACAGTCTTTCAAATTTCAACAAACATTTAAGGATGAAAACAGGGCTCCTAATTACTTTTAGTTATACAATATTGTATTATACATAATGTATCAATAATATCCATTATATAATAATCCCGTGTTACCAAAAGCAAAAGTTTACATTATAGCTATAAAAATTACTACATAGATACGATTTTGTACAATTGTTCAATAATAGGTCATAATGGGTAAATATTGAATATTTGGAGATGAATTATATTACACTTTGACTACATTGGTTTAAGCCTGGTATAAAATACTTTTTAAAATACTATTATTTTGCAAATATCACGTATATTTAGTTTAATGGTGGGCCAATATTTAATATTTGGAAAATATTTTGTAAAATTTTAAAATTTTGCTCTCACCTCGGGGACAAAATAATTTTTTATAGATATCAATTTTCGAATTACATGAGAGCTCGATAGAGCGTACTATTTATTATTTACAGATGAGGTGTATAATTGAAATACTCATCCCTGCTTAACTGCTGACTTTAAATCATTGATTATAAATAGACCATTTTCCTAGTTAATTGTTTAACATAAACGCAAAATCAAAAATATTTCTAAGAGCTCTTATTTTTCCTAATTTCTATTTATTGAATGTGAAAAATTATCGTTGTGACCATTTATTATTTCTATACCGTACAACCAACAACAAAGTTCGATAATTTTTAGTTTTTTTCCAATTGAAAGAATGCCAGTCACCGTCAACCAAATCATTCACCAAGGAAACGTGAATGTTATCAAAGACTCTATCATTGCTTTCTTCTTTTTTATTTAAACAATGGAGACTTTTTTTAAAAATATCATAATTGAATCAAATTTTTAGTCAATGATTATCGAATATTTTTTAGGCAACTATTAGCCCAAAAAGTGTTCCCATCAAGAATCTAAAATGACATTACATATTGAGGTAATGACTGGTCAGTGTCACAGGCCAATGGTGAGTTATAACCCCAATTTATTAGCTAATGTTTGGTGTGTGATGAGTTTCTATTCGGATAATATTTAATTTGTAAGATCATGGATTGTGTCCGGTATCTTCTAAATTTTGTATGCGTATTATATTTATATACTTTTTATTTACTTCCAATCGTGGTCTACAGTTCACAGAATTAATAGTCATTATGATTTAAACAATAAAATGTTTAATATATCTGTTCTTTATACAAACAAAACACATTTTTAATAATGTTTACATGCCACACAATAATAATAATAATAATAATATCATATATATATATATATATATTTGTATATTGTATATATTGTAAGTTACCAATAATCTCATCTCTAATTTCATTGTTGTGATATCTCACACTTGGCTAAACAATACTGATTACTACTGAAATTACAATCAAATCTCTGTTGGTTTACGAATATCGTTTGTGTTCGCATATGCATTGCTAATACAACTAACTCTATTCGTTATATACGTGTGTATAATGTTTATATGTATGAAATTATTATCGGAATATTATATTAAAGTTAAACTTGTTTAATATCACTCAATTAACATTATTTTATTTATATATAAGCAAGCTATTATGGTATTAGAAGGTAAACGAACATAACATATTTATTAAAACTAGAGTCCCATTACAGCGATCGAAATTCGACCATAATCATTCAAAAGTGAATCTCACTGCTTTTATGTGTACAATTAAACGAAACAGTATATTAAACAAAACATAATATGCATGTATATGGTAGTGTGTGTAATATACGCCACACCTTTTAATATGTGTGTGTAATGATTTTTTTTATTGATTTAATGTATTTTTTTGCATAATTTTGAAAAAAAAATGTCAGTATTTTCCAGTCATTATCTATATAAACTATAAGTGTACCAAATTTCATACTCCTTCGTTTTTTTGTAAAAAGAGGTACAAAGATTTGGCTTCATGTATAAGTATATGGATATGGTGGAAGAGCTAGGAAATTAAAATTCATTGAAGCAGTAAGAAATATTTATTATTTTTGTCACATTTCTTCGTCTTGAATTTTGATTTCTCTTTAATAACAATGTTCTATTATAACCAATTATGCAACAATTTGCTCAACAAATGTAAACCTACATCACATGCATATAACGTTTCACGAGATATCGCCATTTAATTAAAAATAGAGATCAATTTCGATCACTATATCCTCGTAATACCAATGGATAGATGAGATGTTTTTCGAATGGGACCTTCCAGAACATCTCCACTATTGTTTCTCACAAATTTATGTATATTCTACCCTTAGTTGTGGATGCTATACACGAAAACGACACGAAAGCAAGAATTGTACAAGAAGTTCTAACACGTCGAAAATTTTTTTCCCATAATTATTACCTATTACTTCCGTCTGTATTCGGTAAAATCTGTTTTTAATCCCCGACGCAAAAATGACAGGTATTATAAGTTTGACGCGTCTCTGTGTGTGTGCCTGTTTGTGGCATCGTAGCTCCTGAACAGATGAACTGATTTTGATTTTTTTGTTTGTTTGAAAAGTAAATAAGTCGGTAGTGTTCTTAGCTATGTTTGATAAAAATCAGCCCAAGATGGTGGGCACAATATGGGTATCATATGAAAGGGCTTAACTAGTAGACTACTATGCACTATGGCAAATTTCATATCCAAGTCCTCCACCACAAAGTGGCGCATTATAGGATTTTTTCAGTTCACTTGTAACATCAAACTTTTCATAAGTCCTCAATTATAATTTTTAAACTGTTACAGTTTTAACTGTAAATCACAATCGAACTTGAATATATATTGTAGTTTTGTATACAATACAGTTACACATAACTAGGTACATTTGAGTATGAGTATCCCTTGGGATCTCCTTCAGCAGCGGCAGTAGTAGTCAATATGTATGTATAACAGTGTTACTGCTAGTATAGTGTGTATATTAATGTGAAGATGATCTCAAGGGAGTATACCATTGTCGCATCAGTATGTCGTATGGACGTCAGAACAAGTACAACAAGTACATGTATACATGTATGTATTCGAACACATAGATAACATGGTGTTTCATAATTCCTGTCAGTCTCATTATTATTTGTGTAAAGATCAAATTTTACAATTACAATGTGAATCAATACTAAATTAGATTCAATGGAGGAAAAATATTCTCAAAATAAGATATCTAAAGAAAAAAGTTTGCTGGAAAAGATTCTTAAGGTAAAGGAATTTAAAAACATTCATTGCAAATACACATTTGACAATTACGGATCCGTTTAAGCAGTTTCTATAATGATGAATTTCGCAATTTACCTATTTCCAGTTATCTGGAAATATGGAGACATATTAAAAATTTTATAAGGCATATTACATGGTGAAAGTTTCGATAAAATATATGATTTTCGATTTCATGTCTTAAATTTAAAATATAATTCTGAAAACAAGAAAACGCGGTTCATTGAAATGTGAACTGAAAATACAAAATAATTTTTATTTTAAATTTACTGTTAAAAAGCGTAGAGTGGACAGTTTCTTCGTAGTGTAGTTTTTTTTTTTTTGCTTCATTAGACGAAAAAAACTAGTTTCGAGATAAACGCGTTTAAAGTTTCAATTAAGTATATTCTCAAGAAATTGTATTGAAATATGCACTTACCATTAATCGGCGATCCCAGCACCGTAAAGAATTTCCTCAGTCTTCTCAAAGTCTTTATTTTTTAAAAATTCTTGTATCGGAGATCTTACCGATCAGTTGCCATCAAATCTTCAGTCAGAGCACTTTAAAATTCCCCAAGGCTATGAAATAAACATTAAATGTTTTTTCTGGTGAATCCATTTTTATATATACTTCAAGATTCGTTTAAAGAGAAAATTTTCTTGCACGTTCACATTTCTTTCTTTTTCTTGTTTACAGGGACAATTAAGTTTGAAAAAAATAAAAAGATTATAATAATATAATAAAAGATTATAATAATTTATTTTCCAAATGTATAATAAAACAGTATTTTAGTTAAATAAATAAGTAAAAAACATGAAAATATGACTTTTTTGAATACATAGTACAGTTTCAAAATTTGTTTAGATTATATAATGCTATAAGTTATCTACACATATAATATATACAGAATGTTATGAAATTTATTCAGATATCACTAAATATCAAAGAGAGAATCAGATATCACTAAATATCAAAAGATAATGTTCGTTATCTTTGTTAGTCGAAGGTATAGTGAACCAATATTTAAAAAATTACAATTAATGCAGAACATTAACTTTTAATTTATTGATGATTTTCTTAAATTTCAATAAAAATGCTAATAATGTACATATGACTTCCTCGAGATATTGAATCAGTTATATAATTTGCATGAGAAAAAAGAATATGTGACGGACAGGACAGACGGACGGACAAACAGAAACGGAAGTCAGTGATTCTATGAATACTTATGCTAGATTTTGTTTGTGTGGTCAATATTTTCTAGCGTTGTACACTTTAGACTAAAACTAATCCTCAAAATTTAGACTAAAACTAAATTAACATACTTTACATATACATGATAGATGAAATGCTTACCTACTTCTTGGGACATTCGCTACTTTAATATATTTATCAAATATAGTATGCCTATTCAAATATTCTTCTATGTACTTGTTTTTGAACCTTTCCATTGTATTGTTATATGCTTATCTTAAATTTAATATCTATCTTTTGTAAATTCAATGTATTCAAGTATTTAATCTTTTTTCTATGTCACATATAATTTATAATAAAATGCGTAATACTATTTTACTTCGTTAAGATACTATAATTTTATACCAAATAATAAGACGAAGCTCACTTACAGACATCTCTAAGGTAGAATCGATGGCCAACACAGTTGGTCCTTATCTATACGTATAAAATACTTTGTGCTGAATGAAAATGATCAACGCACAGCCTAAACCGCTAATCGTAGAGGCCTGAAACTTGTAGGGTGTGTGTTTTTTGTATGATCTGGGCATCCGATAAGAAAGGATTCTAACACTAAGGGGGGTGAAAAGCGGGAGTGGATTTGGAGGGGATAAACTTTTAATTTCTCACTTGAAGTATGTTATAAATCCTATTAGCATTATTCGATCGAAACCAAAACAATAAATTTGAAATTCATTATCTCTTTTCACTAGGTAGTTCTAGAAGTCAATTTATTTTTTTTCAATTATGATTATCACAGCAAGATGTACGGGAAGGTACAAGAAAGTACGGGAAATACCGGCAATCCGATAAAAAAGAATTTACCCCTAAGAAGGTGAAAAACGGAGAAAAAGTGTATATGGGACAACGTGATTCTTTAGTCAAATTTGTTTCAAATTTTGTCTAATTTGGATAATTTATTAGTCGTCGTTTTATATCGATATATATATAAAAATGTTGGAAATTTGGTATATTTTAATATTGTTCAACATGAGCATGTTTAAAAAAACGCAATATGAAATTTAGGCTAAAAAGTGAAAATTTGCCAAAATTTGACCAAAAAGTGCCTAAAAAACAAAATTTCGTGGTATACTTGTCCGCAAACTTCAAATTCAGTAACCCAAAAAATTTGAAGTGATTGAAAATCAAAACTATAGCAAAACTTGAATTCCAATTTTTTTCTATTATATCTAGCCTATAAGGGAAATAGTTTAAAAAAAAGTAAGTAGCAGTAGTTGAAGTGGAAGGGAAGCATAAATTGTCTTAATAAGCATACTTATTACCATTTTTTTAAAATTGCAATGGATAATTTAATCATTTTATTTAGTGATATGCTTACGGATAAACTAATTAATATTCTGAATCTGAATATCACTCAGAGATATCGCTAAATTACTTTTTGAAACTGAAAACAATTTATCTAAAGAATTACAAATCACTCAGAGATATCTCTAAATTAATTTCTGAAACTGAAAAAGTCTATCTTATTTCTTGCCGTCTACAGGTAGCCTTCTTAATATAGACGTCTTCAAAAGTAAATTTTTAAGAGTAAGAATTTTCTTAATTCAACCAAGATATCTTTATATATAATTTAAATAGAGAATTGAAATCTATTTATGTATATATTATTCATTGGGGCATCATTAGTTCAATTTATTATGTTTGTACTTCGCGAACAGATCTATATTCGCGAGGTAAAGACGTTTTAGTTGAAGTAACAAAAATAGCAAATCCAGTATCCTATATTAACTAAATCCCCAATTAGCTATTATAGGTATGTTAATTGTGAATATAAAAAATTATATATCATGGTTGTCCAAAGGATATACTCGATTGATAATTTTTTTCTGATTTATAAAATTACAATTTTTTATCAAAGTGTTAAAAACAGTATATGAAATTAATTTAGTTATTAATTGACAAATGTGTCCATTCGTCCTTTTATCGCCAACATAAATATTGTTAATAATCAGTATAAACCATCATTAAATTAATTATGACAGGCTTGTATTAAAACAATATATTTAAGTACTATAATTATTCAAAAGTACCAACAAAAAAAGTGTACAAAATACAACCTACACATATTGTTCTGCAGTGTTGTAATATATTTACTTTTAACACCATGTTTTATTATTTATATACATATAGTTCTTAAAATATTTGAGGTGGAATTCATATTTTGAAAATTTCGTGGTGAGTAGAGAACATTCATTAGTTATAAGTGAACAAGATTTGTTGAGAAGGTAATCATAAATGACTTAATTGTTTAAGAAACAAATTATTCTTATTCATGAGCGTAATTGAAATCAATATTAAGGTTAATATTTTTTGGTATTTGTTCATTTTGGATATTTATACCATATACATAGTTAGGACAAAGAGGATTATTAATGGTATGAAGCTGTTTTCTTAAGAAACCCGACGCAATTTATAAAAATTTAATATTAAATTTCGAGAATTCAAAAAGATAAATTTTTACATAATTAGCTAAATTATTGTGAACATTTAGAAGTCGTAATCTACCAAAACAAAAAAAATCGATTGCGGTCAAGAATAATTTTGAAAGAGATTTTAAAAAGTCAAGGAAGGAATATTTCCAGCAAACATCAAGTCAGAAAGACTTCAAATAGAAGTCTATGTGAAGACCTCTATAAAATGCCTCAAAATGATATCAGAAGGACAACTTTTCAAGAGTGAATCTTTATTTTTGACTTCATAAGAAAGCAGATTGTGAGTTCTTTAAGGAGTCTTTTTCCTGTTTTCGTAATAAAACGCAATTATAAGCTTTATAAGAAGTCAATTTTTTTATTTTCGTAAAAAGTCTTAGTTCTAAAGAAGAAGTCTTTTTCCTGATTTTAGAAAAAAGTCATAATTAGCTGTAAGATATCATTAAGATAATATTCTTCATTTAATCATAAATAACTTAATTCTTTCTGTTAATGTGCAAAAATGCATGCGTTTAACCTTTTGGACAATTATCAAGAAGCGTGAACAAGCGTGTTTCCAGTTGAACGTATTAGTTTCTCATGCACTGTTGTTGCATTAAATTGTGCCTTCATTATTGCTTGAATACTTGTTCTATTCCTAACATTCAACATAATATTGCGTTGAGTTTCTGGGTATGCTGTTTGTTTCAAGAGAGTATTACAGTAATGATAACAGTATACACTAAATATGTTTGTGTGTATGTATATTTCATTGCGTGTACCCTTAAACCAAATTATCATTGTTCCCCAGTGTCCTAACATCCATACATATATGGTTAGTAATATTGTTATGATTATTATGAATGTGTTGAAATCTGTTTAATGTTTGTGTGGATTGTAAGAGAGAGATTGGATTGTTTTAATTTAACCTTCATATACACTTTATATACATTGTTATTTATACATGAATCATAAATAACATTATACGTATTATATATATATAATGAAACAATTTAGTGTGGATACTACTTAATCAAAATAATTGTCTTTAATAAAACCTTGGTTATTATAGAACATGCAGTTAAAATCTGGATCATAGTGCACTTAAATTTGTTATTAACGTAAATAACCTGTCTTACAAACAGAAATAATTTTTTTTTTAGAATACTTCAATACAACTCCTCTCGAAACACTTTTATTGAGAAAGCTCTAAAAATAGGTCTTGGTTGCGGCAATCATTTTTTAATATAAGTTTCTTTCTCTGGAGCGTCTCTTTGAAGGTATAAAGAAGCTAGTAGCCCATAAGATATTTAGTGTATTAATATTAATTATTGATCCTAGTCTAAAATACGATTCATCATATGCAATTTTTGTGGTATTATTATAGACCTATAAGTTAACACCACTGGAATTGTCCAATTTTGCCCACATGCATGTTGCTGTTGGTGCTTTCATGTGCTATCTTACTATAAGATACATTACTCAAAATTATACCAAAAAAATTATACCATACATTTTCTAAAGGCTAGTTTTTTGAGATTATGATCCATTTATAGTATAGAGAAGTAGCTCTCTGCCAGTCAGTTTGATTCGGTAGCGTTGGCTGTGAGGGAAGGAGATGCAAAAACCATGTACGTTTCAAATAGTTTCGAAAGCTAAAACTATATTGCTAAAACGATTTAAAAATTTGTTTCACCATGACTTATGACTTCATTGAATGGTGACTTTTGTCGTAAAACTTTTTTTTTAATGATTGTTTTAACTTGGGGTGTGATTTTTGTGATTGTAGAAGAAAACACAAAAAACCGATGAAAAGTTCAAAATTTTTTATTCGCTATTTATGGATTTTCTAGGATAATTATAATCTGCAAAATTAAAAAATTACATTTATTTAACGATCGGTCGACTAGTTTTTGAGATATTATATGAAATATATCCGCTAAATCGGCCTCTAGACCGGATTTATGCAGATATCTCAAAAACTAAGCATCCGATCATCAAATAAATGTTATTTTTGAAATCTACGGGTCAAAATACACTTATAAACATGGTTTTTTCAAAATCGGATTAAAAAAATTGTTTCCCAATTTTTGCAATTTTTTTAAGGGGTACCCCTTTGGAAAAATCGAAAAAATTGGAAAAAAATTTTTGCCTCCGATTTGGATGAAATACATATTTTAGGGTAATTTTGACCCGCAGATTTCAAAAATAACATCTATTTAAAGATTGGACAAGTAGTTTTTCAGATATTGCTAAAAATCCGATCCAGAGGCCGATTTATCGGTTGTATTTCATGCAATATCTCGAAAATTAGTCGACCGATCGTAAAATAAATATTATTTCAAAATTCATAATTTGAAATAAAATTGGGATTAAAAAGTACATATTTCATTAATTGGGTTTAATGGGTATAGTTAATATATTGCTCGCACTTCAGCCATTTTGCACGCGTAGTAAAATCTCTTTTTCTTCATTTTCACAAAAATACTCAAAATCCAAAATTGCTCTAGTATTTCATTCATAGGACTCATAATGGTCGATGGTTCTAAGAATTCAAAATACAACTTTTGCCAAGATAATAAAAGATGCTACTAAACATTAAATATTGATTCGTGCTTATTAAAAAATAAAATAAATAGAAAATAAAAATTAAATTATATTCAACCGTGTAACACATTTCATGTTTTTTTAAACATTTTTTTTTTAAACACAGCTAAATTAAAACAAATTAATATATTGAAGTTAGCTTCTAGAATGTTAGGTAAACTAAAACCACAAACAAAAAATAATATTTTTTTATGTATATATATTTTTGGTTAGAATTTTTAACTACTCGTCTTGGACAGTAAAACTTGCTTACATTTGAAAAGTGACTTCTTTGTTTTCTGATGCAATTATAAAAAAAAAAAAATTAAGAATAATTAATGGGTATTTGCATTTTTAATGGCCATCTTCTTCAAAGGGTCACACAGATCGCACATCGTATCACACGTCATGAAAAAGCACTTCGTTATAGAGTATTTTACGTGGAGATTCCTGTTAATAGTCATTTTCTAACAAGAACACAATTTCGTAATTTTTCCTGTTTGGAGTGAATGAATGTGTTACTTAAGTAAAAAAATTTGTAATTGTTTATAAATTTTTTAATCTTCAAGCACAAAAACTAATTATTCAAATTTTAAGAAATTTGTCACGCACAATCTCGACATGAATATTGAGGACGCTCAAATAACAAAAAAGTGCCTAAAAATCAAAATATTATTTCTATTTTAGAAATATTTTTCTGCGACACTACGACACGCCCTGCATTTTCATTTTGTTAAATGCCAAATTTTAATGCGAGCCAAAATTGAAAGAAATTTAATTTATATTATGTTATTGTAGATTCCAGACTCTTTAACCGATGTCTCTTTTTGATTCGTATGTCTGCGAAAATTCGTTTTTCTGTAATAAATTTAACTAGGTGGCTCGAATGCGTTAATTTGTCAACGAAATGTTATAGGAAGTTTCACTGTTAATATTTTTCATATACATAATAATAACAATAATTTTCATTTTACAATTACTATTTTATAAAAGTTAATTACTGTGCCGAAAATATTTTTAATTTATTTTATCATAGTAAACAACTAAGTAGACGTTGTCGTCTTTTGAGTAAAGTAAGCTATAGACGTTCAATATTTGATTTTCTTTTATAGGCGTTTTACTCACACATTTTACAAAATACTACAAACTTTTGTTGTGTATTTTCGAATAGCTAAATGATAAGATATGTAGCGAATTGTGAAGTAAGATTAATTGTGTGAAAATATCCACCTCTTGTATGTGGACAAATCAAAAAGATGATAGATATGTATACATTTTGGTTTTTTAATGATTTTTAAATATTTGCATGTGACACTCTTAAAATGGGTGTACGAGATCTTTAATTTTAATTTTAATATAAAGCTACATTTAATAAACCTCAAGAAGGTATCTTCAAAGATTAGAGTTCCGTATGTTTAGAGCCACAATCTTAAGCTACCCTACAATATGCTTGTAGTTATCCGTAATAAGTAGAGATTCATTTTATTGAAAAAACTAGCCTGATTAGTTTCTAGAATGCCCTTGAAATAAGATACAATTGAAAATAATGGTAAATATAGTTAATTGCTTGAATATCTTGAATATATAAATAAATATTAAAACAAAAAAAAAAATGGGGAAACAGACAGTAAAAGGCCATTATCCTCCTGCCATACTTAAGTATTTGTGATTGAATGGATTATTGCTAAAGATTATTTACACTCAGTTATTTATGATTTACTCAAAATTATGATAAATCTAAAAAATATTCAAATTTTTGAGGACTTCACTTTCACATTGATGTGATATTGAAGTTTTAGAACATATTATGTAAATTTCTTAATCTTTCTTCGAATTTAATCAATTATGGTGACGAGTACATAGACTGATAGATAAAAATATACTATTCAAGAGTTTGTATGAGTGCCTATGCCAAAATTAGCTTTCTATTCAAGTAATGTAACTGTAAATAGTATGCTGTGTCAGCGTTTCAAATTTGAAGAGTATAAAAATAATACACCGTATAAAGTGCTTTTAAACAGACAAATTAAAATAAAATGTTTAACGTCTATGAACAGCTTTATTTCTTTATACATTGTGTATGTAAATGTACATAGTATAGTTTTTTTATTTGAAATATATTTCGCCTTGTCACCTTGACTGTCAATCAAAAACAAAATTTCTACATCATATATATTTTATTAAATTTTTTTTTCTTGTGGTTGTGAAGTTGAAAAAGTGACACCGCCAACAACATGTATTCTAAATATATTTATATAATCCGAATTTTTAAATGTTAAAATATTAAGCAGTATAGACAATTTTAAAAAACAAAAAAAGAATTAGATATAGAATTTTATAATTATTTATGAGAACTCTAGGATTTTTTCAAATAAATTTCGGTTTTTTTTTTGGCCCCATTTCTATGAAATTATTTTGTATTTTTATAAATACGTATTTCGACTACAAAGTAGTCATCATCAGTATGAATTAGCTAGTTGTAATGATTCTCTGAGGAGATGTTACTCGTTGCTAATTTGGTAACGGCTTGCACCAATTGGGGCAAAAAATCGAAATTTCTACATTTACACTATGTACATTTCGGATATGTACAGTATATAATTTTTGTCGCTAATATTTGCTTGGTTTTGTACATACCTTTTGGTGGCTAAAATAGAATCGAGAAACTATAAATGTTTATTATTATTATTATTAGCTAATCGTCATTATGTTTTTAATTTTATTCAATTTGATATTTTAATCAAATTTTGGCAATAAAAATTAAATAATATTATCTTGTTTTCTCACAATTCTCGATATGTACTTTACCCACTGGAGGTAGTAAATCTTTGCTAGAAGTAGTTCTATGTGTCTACCATCTGTCTACATATATTATTTATTTGAGCTTTTCAGGAATTTAAATTTTATGTTAAAAATCTGCTGCATTGTTTACTGAGAATAGATAACGAAGGTGTTTTACAAACCAATGTTTATTTCGATTAAATTGTTTATAATTGCATAATATTTACTTGTTTATAATTGCATAATAATTTATTGATAGTTAGTTTATATAATAAAATGTTAACCAAAAGCTTAAATTTTAAGAGTGTATATAGAATTGCATATATAACTTTAGTTAAGCAACTAATCGAAAATTATACGAGGTATTCAAAGCGGCATAGAAATTTTAGTAATTTTTCCTTAGCATTGTCTCAAAATCGAAAATTTTATGAAAAGTAGTGGTACTTATGCTCCAACACTTTTCCCAATCACTCAGCTGGATAAAACAGTCATTTTAACGACCCGTCATTTTGAAAATGTATTTTTTATTGTAAAATTAAGTTTTCAACAAAGTTTATCCAATCCCTTTGCCAAAACTTATCACAAATATATGCTTTCTTGTCCAGTCAGTTTCAAAATTATTATTTGCGAAAAAAATATATTTGTGAAGATAATAAAATTTAATTTTGTGAAATTTAAATTTAACAGTAAAAACATATTTTATGCACTATAAATTCTATTTATTTTTGTCAGACGGAAAAAGAAAAAAAAAATTAAACCGATAATAACGTTTTATAAATTCAATTAAAAAAGCATCAGATGTGTGTACATTGACAAAATAATTTGTCATATTTATAGAGATGTTATATATACAAACATCAACTACATTTATAATCAATCATTAATTCAATTCTATTGGTTTATCCCTAAAAAATGTTGGCCCTTGTGATTTAAAGTAAATATAGTAGATACTACTAGTAAGTATGTTATAAAAGAAAGAATTAAGTAAAATAATTTTACTCTTAAAAACAATATCATTCGAAAAAGTTGAAAATTCTAACATTTTTATTTTCTCTTATAATATTTGAAAATATTTTTTAAACTAGAAGAAAATCACTTCAAGATTTTATTTATTACTTATGCCTCCGCAGATTCTGAATGATATCTTAACTATTATTATTGGCAGAAAGTTTGGGTTGTTACATGACCCTTATATCAAAAATTTATTAAAACATTATATAAAAAATAAAATATACATTAAAAATCAATCACACAAAAGATAAAACTCCAAAAAAACAGTAAAATAATAAATCCAATGAGATGTAGACTTCTTATACCATTCATTCAAACCTTGACAGTTTAAAAAGTGCTCTGGCGATTTATCCTACCCGCATATTACACACATTCCACTCCTTATATCATTAGTAATATCTTTGATCCACGTATCTAATCGAAATCTTTAATGTGCGTTATATGTCTCCTCTCTTTTCCAAGATTGCGAAGTATTTAGCACCATTCTCATAATGTACCAGATTTTTATATAAAGTTAACGCTTTTACTTTGTTGATACTATCAAAGCTGCTCTTGTAATATTTAGCATGAAGTGCAACTTCAATTGCATTATAAAATTTTGTGATAATATTTTCTTATAATCAATTTGTTAGGCTTAAATCTTCGACCATGCATGAAATATTTTTTGCCATAACTAGACTTTTTTAGCTACAAATAAAAAAAGCGATTATTTTTACTAAAGTGGGGACATATCCTATTTCTATTAATGAAACGCAGTTTGGAGCGGATCTATGTATTTGTAGGAGCCACTTGCATAATTCAAGACTGATTTTATTTGTTCCTTTTTTGTTACCATTGTTTTAAATAAGATAAAATCACCATCTAAATCTCATTCATCAACGTTTTAAATACCTCCATTTTAGTTTTAATCAGAATAAAATCTTTATTATAAAAATTTTTAGGTAGCATGTGATATGCCATAAATTTAATTGTATGCATATATCGAGCCCAAATCCGTCACCGGGTTGGAGTATCTGCGTATGATTATATTTAAAAAGTAGCTTAACATTATAATAAGAGGATTCAAAAAACTACAAGTTTCTACGATCATATATATTTTATAAAAGATATCTTATATTGTGTACATACGTACATACATAAATAATATACGTTATAGGATATCGCAGGAGAATTATAAATGATGGTCCCAAATCACAGACCAGATTAGATTCTTGTATATCCCCAGGGATGCTTTCTCTTTCATACGCTGACTATTCATACAGAATTCAAGGAGAGAAGTATAGCTTATGTAGTAGTATATAAACCTAACATGATTGAAGATTGAATGACTGGCGACAACTGATCCTATCTTTCTATTGAAAATATTAGTGACGCTTCAAATATTTTCTAGTTATTTGATAATTATTTTGAAATGGAAACAGTTTTGGACATATTTGATTTTATTATTGTCTTATAAATAAAATTATCTCTGAAGTCATACACAAAATGTGGGTCTCATTTTTAATGAGAAATAGCACTTTTTTATTTAAAGAAATTTATGTTTCATAAAGTTAGGTTTCTGGTCGTAGAAATAATTATTGTGAACTTTAATTTGTGGGAGTTCATAGTAAATTACAGTCAGCGTGTTTCTGCCATGATTTCCAAAATTTAAATATGTTGAAAATCGAAAAATAAAAGAGTTTCTTAATAAATGGTAATTAGAAGCTTGGCGAAAAAATGAATATTTCAAAGAAATGCGACTAGTAATTTTCAAATTTTGTGTCCCTTTTTATGTATTCAATATCGTAATTATTAAAATTTCTTTCTCACTATCTCACTTTTAGTTATATAAATTTTGAAGGAATTTATTCTGTCAGATTGGTAAAAATAAAAACAATTAGTATAGATTTTTTTCATATCCGTAGGTCTGATATGACAGTTTCTTACTTTGAATTTAAAATTATGTTCTAAACATTGATTTTTGTGCAAGTTAATGGTTAGCGTAAAAAAATTTTCTAGAAAATTTAGACAGAAACTTCTTATTTATGATAATATTTATATATTGATAAAGTTAAATATTTGGTAACATATATAAAATAAAAGCAACTTAATTTAGGCCACAAGTTAATAAATATTAGTTCACATAACATAAATATATTTCTGAAAAAAAATACATATATAACATAGATATTATATACAAATATACATATATTATACAGTCTAATATATTATAAATTACAAATATTATGGTAATTATATAATATAAATTAGTTAACATAATAATACAAAATTAGACATGGTTGGAAGTTCGAATTCATTCATATAACTACTATAGTCACTACCATACCAATTCATCGGAGAAAACAGTCATGTTAATGATGCCGCTATCAATATATTTTATTTTTATACAATTTTTAAATACGTGCAGAAGGCTAGTTGGTCGTCACGGGACTATCGATATATTTCATTTTTAGAAAATTTTAAAATACGTACAGGAAAATAGTTGGTCGTCGTCACGGGTTGTCCGGCAGATGTCAAATATTAAATTGTAGGGTCGAATATATAATTAATTAATGAAAACTAATCAAGTTTGCAGTACGATAATCTTAAAATTAAATAAAACACATAGATGCTACTTTAAAACATTCTCTCTAAAAATGATTGTACCTAATTGGGAAAAAAAGTTCTTAAACTGATAGTATAAAAATTTTGGATAGTTTTTTTTCTTGAGATTAATCTTATTGTTTGTTGTGCTACTTTTAATATGCCAAATAATAATCATATTCTCACTTGTGACATTTTGAAATATGTTTCGGGCATTAGATAATACACAGCCGGTTATTACAGTTCAATTCACATCAATAATTTTGTTTGTATAATTTATTGCAAAGAAAGGAAACAATTAATTGTTAATGTCAGTTCCTAGTTATATCTACGATATCGGAAATGTAAAGGATTTAAAAAAGTTTATTTGAAATTTTTTCGACGTTTTGAAACTTTCTTAGAATGTTTGTCAGTTTGTTGGTATGCCGGTCCCATTTTAGAAAATTCTTATCTCTCTATTACCGTTCGAGGGATATAGCGTTCGGAGCATACTTCCTTTTTTCATTTAAATGCTGATATCTCGTGAACCGTTTATCCGATTTGATAAAATTTTGTATGTACAAGTGTCCAATTTTACAGATATCTCTCCATTAATTTAATTCAAACTTTGTACTTTGAATTAAATTCCAAACCATTCCGAATGTATTGCTATTTTAATAAAAATATATTGATGCATAATGAGGACGTTCTGTGTCCATTATTGACAGTGCATTTTCATTCGGATCTTCAGATTCTCTGCGGATGTTCATGATTGGTCGAATCAGTGTCATTTATATTGTTATTTAAGTTTTACGTGAAACGAGTTTGTGCAGAAGGGTCAAGTTTATAAAGTAAACCCTCTTTCCACTTTTCTTTCTGTAGAAACGGCATTTATTCTCTTATCGTTGTTAACCTGCTCTCCAAGATATTTGAACTGTGCTGCCGCTTTATATATGACACCATCTATAACTGATCTTGTGTGGTTGAAATCTTCATGAAACTGATTTACTTACATTGATGACCAATCCCAATTCTTTCCTTTTGCCCTTTATTTGTCTAAATAATTTGATAAACCGTACTTTGGTACAAGCGAAAATGCCAACATAATCGGTATAATCGCATATTTGTGATGACTAATATAATATTGCATCTCTTTGATCTACGTTTTTACAGCTTTGTGCTGGGCAATGATAAACAAACCTGTAGACAATCCATCACCCTGTTAGGTATTTATTGTAATATCAGAAGGCTCGCTCAACTTGCGACATCACTATAAAATAAAATATCCAGTAATTCTGATTATATATAAATATATAGAGAATTCTCATGATGTAAAACAGTTTGGTGTAATACATGGTAGTAATATAGTAAAACGAGGCACCAAAACTACCATCATCACCACCAGTGACTACCATCTGTGAAATTAAATTGTACAAAAAGGGGGATGTTTTTACGAGTTGTATAATAATATTTGTTACAACAAACACAAACACTGTATAACTGCTTGTTGTTTTATATATTATTTTGTTGTGATTTTGTTATGTATAACCATGTCACCCTTCGTTTTTTGTTTTTTTGAGACAATTCAACGATGACGGACGGACACCCAAACGCCTGTTATTTTTTTTTTTTTTTTATAATAATAAATATGTGTATATTTACATATCAACAAATCATTGGCGCATGTCTTAAATTAAAAGCTCAGCTTGAATTATCCTTGAAAATATATTTACATATTTTCGATTTACTTTTAATTTCGAATTATTCTAGTGACAGGCATATTGTTTCAGCAGGCGTTATTGTGTTATAATTAATGCCAATGGCTGTGTACAATAAAAACCAAATTTTCTTACATCAATAATATTCTAATCTATATTTTAAATATATATAATTTGTATTTTAACTTTACTAGCCTAAAAGTAAATTTCCACCTTGGATAAAGATGTCAAACTGAAATTTTTTTTCTAAATTTTGTTCTACAAATATTCTGGTTTCTGAAAACATACAAGCAAAAGCTTCAAACATGCTGCCTAAATGGAAAGTATCTAAGGAAATAAATCAATGAAAGACGAAAATATTCTTTTTTAAAATTAGCTATGATAAGAGGATAGCAGAGGTCGCTTGTCACCTTGCCGTAACAGTTGTTTGTACAATACATGCTTGGCGTGAAAGGTGCTATGCGATCACAGCTATGTTCTGAGCATCATTTAATGAAATTTCGGACCAAAATATTTTAATATTTCGTATTTTTCAGAGCACTATTTCTCGGTAAGCTTTTCATTTTTTTTCAATTTAATATATTTTAGAGTTTTTTTTTAAAAATTTCTGAGCGTACACGTTTATCATATAATTTAGTAAAGTGCAAATACAATTCATCCGATTGGAAATTGTGAATGTAAAAACTGTATTATTCATTTCATTATAAATTTAATACTGTAACTCTTTTTTACACAATGTAACTGATATACAAACACTTGAAAGATATTTTTCAACACTTTTATAATTTTGTTAATCTGTAATAAAGTACACTTTAAAATAAATTTAATAATTATTTATAGCTTCAATATTGTACGAATAAAAATAAAAATTATTAAAAGCAATAATAACACAATGCCTACTAATATTGTTGTGTTGGTACTAAATAATAACTCACAGCGTGTTCCAAGATCACTCACTGTAATTTTTTAAAATCATAGATATGCAAAGAAATTGATTTTGCATTCACACTGATTATGTGACTTCATTCCTAGTAATTAATGAAAATGTGCAATTGAAATGGATTTATCTTGAATTTTTATCACCGTGATGTGGGAGCTTATCTTAATGAGAATCTACCGAACCGATAGATTGGATGCATATGTGCCATCGAATGGTCCTTTGCGGTCGGAACTTATACCACTGGATTATATGTGGTTTATATGTCAACACCGTGAACAATCGATCAATTGAAGGTGGAAATTAATAGAAGATGGAAATTAATCGAATTTGCAACGAAGTTCCTAATCAAATGATTCGCAACGTTTGCGATTCCATAGCTTCGCGTTCTTCGAATTTTTTTTGCTTGATGTGATCACACACACTGGGGCATGTGAGAATAATTTGTTTACCTCCAAAAACTTTTCATTACTTATAAAATCTATAATTGACTTTCGATGGTAAAATTGTAAATATTTTAACATGTTATCTAAGCATAAAGCGTCACTTCAAGTTTTAAGAAAGTTATAACTTGCATGTATTCTTAAACTATCCGTGTTTCAATCCGTTTTAGTATCCTAGCAAAGAAGTTAAGCACAAAAAAGAAATTCGTCAGCTTGGCCAGAGAAGACTAATTAAAAAACATGTAATATAATAGTCCGTCTATTAAGTGTATACAATTAATTATACATTTAAAAGTATCGTGCATCATACAAGATACCAGGTTGGCTAAAAGATGCGTAATGACATATCGCGTATATTTATATTTAGTATAGAATACTACCGTTTATTTTCATAGACTCTCCAATGTAATCTTTAAATAAGATGGCGGCTAAATTGGAGGCGGCCAAGCGTAGAGATCAGCATTTTTTGCAGCCTATAATAGAGAATAGAGATTGTCCTATAAACTGTAAAAAATTGTAATGAATTATTATACATTTTTCAATAAAAAATTATGATTTACAGTTCATTGGGTAAGCAGAAAATATTCTTGTATTGTTACCTACGGAAACAGATTTATGAAAAATTCATAATATTGTTGTTTATTATCAAATTTTTGCACACTGTGTTTTCATTATTATTATTTTTTAAATTGGAAATACGGTCTACAATGTGTTCTCTTATTTTACCTATTTATTAATAGTTTTATTTAGAAAAATCAACTCTGATAAAATACAAATAAATAGTAAATATTAAATTAAATGAATTTTGGATACAATTTACTTTAATTTTTGACAAACTTCAAAGTTATATTTGACATAAGTCAAAATCAAAACTTCAAAATGCTTTACATCATAGGGAAAAAAAATTGTTCTTCTTTATTATACGCTGCAAAAAAAAGTGAATGTCTTTACGCTTGGTTGCCTCCACTTAAACCGAGGCCTAAGAAATACATCTTTCTACAATATATTATATAGATAGGTCAAATATGTGTTTTATAAATAGACAAAAGAACTAGTTAAAATCACCTTATTTATACTAACAATGACAACTTCGACATTACTTAGAATTCTCATTAATTATCCTTAACATTTTCATCCATTTTGGTCAATTTGATATTGACATGAAGAATTATTCTTGAACATCCTGTGAGTACTTTCATTCTATACGACCAGCTTTTATTTGTAAAAATAAAATTTCTTATTCACATAAAACTAAATTTGAATTAATATTAAATCTTCTATTACTTATTGCATAATTCGCCCTACTTATTCCATTATACAATTTTCGATGGCAAGCAAAAAATAAATCAGATTGCATTTACTGATATAGATGTCACGTGACTAGGATTAAGAGGTAACAAAGCACATTTTGTTTAGTGTAAGAAAAGCGGCTGTCAATACCAGTGTACAATATCACTGCATTCATATATAAGTATAATATAAACGGACGGACGTCGCGGTGCTATACTAGCTAGGGCGTTATCGTTTGTCTGTAACGGACATCTCTTTAGGCACGTGGCATACACGTGTATATATACGGTGGTTAGATTAGCGTGTTTTAGTTACGCTTTGCCGCTGTTTGCTGCTACTACGTATAACAAGCTTTAATAAATATGAGTGACAGAAACCACATCTATTAAATTCTGTTAGTCTAGAAAAATCCAAAAATTTCTTGCTATTTTAATGTTAATTCAAGGACTTCATCCATGTTGAAATATTTCACACAAAGTTTTCCCTCCTCATCTTAATACATGATTCAAGTGGAAGAGCGAGAGATCAAGTAGCTAACTAGCAAAGTTGCAACTGGGTGGATATATTTTCTGCGGGGAGGAAGCAGTGACGTCGTGTTAATCATTCATAAAAACTTTCTTATGGTTGCTATAAAGTTCCGTTAAAATCAGATAAGCAGTTTTATACAAAGTTTGATCCCACTAGCACATGTCACTCTCAGAAATCATAGGCCTGGGAATTTTCACAGAAATCTGCTTAACCGTTTCGTGTCTGTGACCTCACTTTTTCAAGTGGGAAGGGTGAAAAATCATGTTTTAAATGTTCATACAGAGAAAGTGTCAAACTGAATGCAATCCAAATTTCAGACTTTTCTGGCGAACTTTCCAGTCTTCCATTCAAACTATGAACAAAGAACAAGAAAATGTGCCATTTAAGTGATGAATTAACATACACTAAAATACAAGTATAAAAAAAATATTTCGATTTTCGGGATAAAAATAATCTTTCTATCAAACAGTTAATAAATGCATGTATATGTTATTTCAGTTTTTTTTTTGTTACTAGATTATAGACTCGCATTGTGTGCTATTTATGAAATAAAATGAAATTATGGATGTGTTATGGTCGAACAAAATATAGACATTATATGTATGGTAGAGTAAAGAAGGGTGTAAATGAAATGTTAAAAAATAAGTATAACAAGGTTACACATATTTTAAATCCTATCCCAATTGGATTTATGATAACAAATCATTTATTTTGTATAAAATAATATATCGTTTGCCATCAATAATTGAATGGATTATAAATATAAATAAAAAAAAAGAAATTATTTTAAATATATAGATTGCAAGCAAAAGAGCAATCATAAATTGCTATTTAAAAGACAAATACTGAAGTTTTTAATTAAATCAAATATATTGTTGTTCATCAAATTATCAAACCTTACAGTTCTCTTGAATATGGATGTGATATTAAATAAGTACTCTATGGTACAAGCAGAGTTAGCCGATTAATAGCTTTCGAGTGCTATATCGAGCGCTATCACTTTATAAAATACATGAACCAAATTTATATCAAAATAATGGTTTCGACGAATGATAAAAACTACCTAGCGTCGATCAGCCTCAATTACCCGCAACTATGTGTTGTACATAAAAAGAAAATTTTATAGTGATCGACACATGAGCACAATAGGAGCTCGTAAAACATAGACACTGTTATTCCACTCGTCAACACCTAGTTTTTTAGCTAAATGAGATTAGTTGAATTTTCTCTGCTTAATTGATATTTTCCAATTTCAATTCAGTTATGGAGCAAATCGTTGTGGTCGTTTGAAAAAAATCGTTGTAACCATTTTCAAGAGAAACATAAAAAATCTGAAAATCAATAGAATCAACAGAAAGGAAGATTTGTAGCTGTTTTATTTGGAAGATAGACAGGTAGAGAAGTACACATACCAATTATTAAAAACTATTCTTTGGACCAAAAAGATTAAAATTCGACATCGAAAATTTTACACGACAAAATTTCTCCCTGTCTCTAGTATTGTGTGATAAAAGAATATAAAAACATATTCACCAGGTTTTACGAATTTCAAATAGGTTATTCACTGAAAACTTTTTTTCTATATGTGGGTGTATTATATTTATTTTAAATAAACATAGAAATAATAAAAGATAGAACAAATAAATATAATATTTGTTTTAATTTTTTTAAGAAAATATTAAAAATAACATATAATAATATATGAAAACTCTCATTGTTATTTATCTTACAAAAAATCTATTTACAGGGAATTGAAACCAAAAAACAAACATTTTTAATAGTCACGTATTTTTATCGCACAATACGTATGTAGTATCGACACTGTGCAGATCGAAACGACATCTAAAGAAAATAAGTTTTCTTGCGCTTTGTAATGTAAAAAATACATTATAATATTGAAAATAATAAAATAATTAAGTCACAGCTTTTCTGATAGTATTATTTATAATTTTATTTAAAATAATAAGCAGATTTTTTCTTAATAATTACAGAATATGTTCTTATAAAATAATAATATATACACTATTAAAAAATGTATACGTTAATTATTCAATGACTGAGGTATAAACCACTAGCTTGTGTAAATGTTTTATTACAGATGAATTTCATAAATTTTATAATATCATGATAATAATTAATAATACATAATTGTTTAAAACTTTTGATTCATTAATTTTCGATTTCTTTTTAAACTGCAAAAAATATTGTTTTAATATAATCGGTGCTCAAAACACTAAGGCTTCCTGTTGGAAAAGTAAAATTTGCAATTATTTCATCCAGTTTTTTATAATTAACCACACAATACATACAATTTACATGAATTTAAGTAGGATTTATATACACGTTCATTAATGTTTTTGTTTACACATTTGACCGCTCTTGTTGCGTCATATTTCCATATGGCACGGTGCCGATATCTCTAATCACGACAAATATTTCTTGGTTCATAATTTAAAGAGCACTTTCTTTCTTTTTTTAAAGAAGAATTTCTTTACTATCTCCTATTTTCCAAACTACTGGATGGATTTTGACAGTTAAAGGATCGTTATATTTGTCTTAGAATCTTAAGTATTCTTAGATATGTGTTAAAATAAAAATAAAAAACAACAAGGCGGATTTTTGGTTCAAAATAGTAATATGCCAATAAAAAAAAAGGTTACCAAATCTATCGAGTAGGGTATCAAAATAAAATTAAAAGGAGATTAGAGAAATATTTAAGTTATATGTTTAAATTCAATTAGGAATAATAAATTGGTTAAAAAACTATTTAAACCAATATATTTTGTTCATAAGATTGTACCGAAGCACTAAAAAATCAAATAAAATTCATAAGTAAATGAACTAAAACGACCGAAATAAGAATGATGGAATTTAACTGAAAATTCAATGTATCAGTTAAATACCCACAATAAGGTGAGTAGCAGGTGGAGCTATGTTTCAAGAGAACTAGAAAATATAGAATTGTAATCAAAATTTCCATATAATATATATCCAATTTTTATTTTCAGTCCTTTTTTGACAGTGAGAAAATGCTTCATTTTTTTGGTAAGGTAAATCCGTATAAAAGGAAAATACAAGTAGGTGTTACATTAGTTAATATTAAAAATTTCCGAATAATACATTACTAGCATTATAAATGCAATACATTGTTTGTACTTGAGAGTAAAAAAAAAAGTGTTTCCAGATTATAAGTCTCTGTGAAATTTAAGATCAAGAATTCGTTAATAAAGTATGATAACTTTAAATAAATAGATGGCAAAAATACATATAGTTATTGGATACATCTACATATTTTTATGAAATAGTATGAGAAAATTACATATAAAAATATGCACACAACGGGGTGTCTTGTAACTATCTTGTAACTACTACATTTAGTATACATGAATATATAAATGTACCCTATACAAAACATACATGCATATTACACAAAGGGATGTTATATTGCAAAGTTAATGTTGTTATCTCCTCAAATATTACTTTTTAATCGTATCACATTGGTCATGCTTGTTTGCATTGCCTCCAGGGTGTGAAATACTTCATAAATATGTGTACAAAAATAATATAAATTTATTTCGCTAATATTATTTATAGTATGTTGAAATACATTTAATATTTCCGGAGAAAAATATTACTTTTTATATCATTGATATATAAATACAAAAAAATATACTAAATTCAGTATAAAATTTGTTCATTTTAATATTGACAAAATTCTTAAAATCGTTAATAAGTATATATATATATATATATATATATATATATATATATATATATATATATATATATATATATATATATATATATATATATATATATATATATATATATATATATATATATATATATATATGTATATATATACTTATGTATATATATACACATAAGTATAAATGAAATAAGTTAATTTTGTAATTTTCATCGGCCTCTCCGTTATTATGGTAATGTACCAGTCATCTTCCAATTTTTAGTTTTTTAGAATCGCTTGTCCCTATCGCTGTAAGAGAAAATAATCATAAATTGTATTCTCTTATTATTTAGGATATAATTAGGAAAATTAAAGATAAACAAGATGACCCTATAATTATCAGCGTATCCCAGAAAGTTTTGAAAAGCCACCTTGCAGTAAAATTTTCTTTCCTGATAAATAAATGAACTTTAGTGCATTTTGTGCATTAATTTCAATCCTCAATTCACTTTGGTAACAGAGGATGAGCTTGAGAAGGTATGAGAATGCAAAAATTGAAGACGAATTCTGCCAACGGCTTTGTTGTTGTTGAGAAAAGCTCAGATATTAAGAATCCTGTGGTTTGGTTCAAATTTTATTTTGACTCGCCTCTCCTTTTAATAAAGTATTAGGTATGAAATCATGTTATTAACTGTTTTGTGTATATTGGACAAACATAGACACATTCGAACTCATGTGATTATTTTCAAAAATTCCACCGTTTTGGAGCTATAAACGATTTATGATCAAAAAATAGTTAAAACACGCCATATTATAAATATGGCTTACTCAGCTTCACTAACTGAATTTGTTTGTTCCGATTTTGTATTTTTTTTTTTAATAACGATTTTCGTGAATAAATGCATATTAAGCAAATTTTATCAAAATTTGTTAATAGATAGCAAATTATTCAAACATTTCCAATACTGTTCACCAAAAAATTAATATTATTTCATTAGTTTGGGAGATATGTGCATTTGTATGAGTGAATGACATACCGGATGACATACCGACAAACCGGCAAAATATGAAATGAAAGTTTCTCAGGCTTTTCCAAAACGTCGAAATAAATAAAATATTTTTTGAAGTCGGAGCAAAAGAAATTTTTGTTTCAATTCAAGAATACTTCGGACACCGATAGGCATAACTAAGAATGGGTATTATTCTATTAAACGATTTAATATCGTTTAAAGTCGGATAAATACATCGGTCACAGAATGATTTGGATACAATATTATTATTGGATTTTTTTTAGATTATCAACAAATTCTGGTCAGTTAATTTACGTAAAAAATAGTGCAGAAACAGAGACTTCTGATTAAAAATAAATATTAAATTATTGTAGTACGTGAGTGTACATAATATAACTACAATCCTTTTTAACACTTATTCTTATTCTTCGCTGACGAGTGAATAGATGAAATACTTTTTTTAAGTACTTCAATGAATTTTTTAAAATTGAGTAAAGATACTATAAAAGAATGAAACAAAATACTTTTATCATCGTATTTCGTATAATATTGTGCGACATTTTATTGACATATAAAGGGTGACTGAAAGATATTTACTCTGCAATAAGTACACATATATACACTACACATTATTTATATAGAATGACAATGTTATCTTTTATAGACATATAAACAGAATTGAACGTACGAACGTAGATGAAGAACTATCTGAACGCAGCCAGTCTCTAGATATATTCTGAATGCTATTTATGATAACTTATAATAGTTATATGGTGGTGTTATAAACGAAGGGATACAAAAATAAAAAGTTATATGTTTTCCTGGAGTAAATACATACATACACACATAAGTTTGTTTGAATGATCACAAATACAATGTTTAAGTGATGTATGTTTGTGAATTTTTAGGGTTCCTAATCTAAAATATTTCAAATTTGTGGTTTGGGTTGAGGTGACAGGTTTTATTCTGGCAGAAAATATTGAAAAAAAGCTGTTAGCTATGGTCGAAAAATGCGATCATACCTCAAATTCGATATGCGCTATTGTGCTCAGACGTGTAGATTGAGCTTGCGCATCCAGGAAAGTAAATTGAAGAATCTTTATAAATTATGCAAAAACATTTTTTTTTCCTGGAAAATCACAGTTTTCAACAATTAGAACCATGTTTATTCATCCAAAAAGAATATAAGCTCAATAAGTATTTCCAGATAGGACATTATTTGCAAATGTTTTTAATGAAATTGGTTACCATTGAAAACGGAAAATTTATTATACACAAATTTTAATTTGGAGTTTCAAGAGACAAAAGTAATTGAGAAATCCTTGGAAAAAAAACAAAGTATTGAATCTTTAATCAAAATAAAGTTACAGGGCCTTTTAGGAAACAAATAAAGAAAACCCATGAAAACCGAAAATTCAGATTTCATCTGAAATGATCGACTTCGAGAACACAGTTCTACAAGATATATTTATTGTATTTGAGATGTAGAAACAGTTCCTACTGTTTGTTTACTTAGATTCTGAACACCTTGTATGATAAAAATGTTGCAAACTAGGCGTATTTTGTGTATTTTTACAATGTTTACCATTAAAACAGCTCAAATATTGGCACTTAATTATATGTGGTATAAAACATAAACATTTTAGCTCTGTTAGTTTTCACATTTTCTTCCTAATTTTATACACATAACAACAGATAATTCGAATAAATCGTGTAACTCACACTTAACCGTTTTTTTTTATTTTAGATATCATTCATAAAAATAAATATATGATTGTGTTTATTACAGATAAAAAAAAATTATAGTCAACATTTCTGAGGGTTCTTTCGACCAGCTAGCATCAATTTAATATTAGATTTTGTTCAAGATCACAAGCCAAATTAATATTGTTAGAAAACCTTTGAAATACAATTGTATTTTGAATTATATTATTAAGTATATATATTTTAGAAAATTTCAATAAATGAGAAAAGCAATAGATTAAATAGACACACTGATGATACCTGAGTCTCTTTGTTCGAATCGTTTAAATTTATTATTGAGATTGGTAAAATAATACCCCAAGATGACTGTCAAGACCTCAAAAAATTTCCCATTTGTGTTGTAAGTTCGTTAGGACCCCCCACCACTTGTTCATGTACATAGTAGTTAGGCATGCTCTATAAAAGCGCGTAGTTTCTCTGCTCTGAAATATCCGTCATTAAAGCGTATTTCTACCTACAATTGTAAACAAAATGCTCAAAGAAATCAAGCTGAATAATGATTGAAACTGAAAATTGTCTTTAATTGAATCTTTTTGATAATTAGTGCAACTCAATTTTCTAAATTAAAATTTGAGTATCGCATTTTATTTGGCAGTACTTAAAGTATCAATAAAGGTAAACATATTTAAATTCAATTTTGAATACATTTTTCTGCTATTTCAAGATGTCATTGCTAGTTTGACACTTTTTTCAGCAATGATTCATGTTAGTGAATCAGTTCAGTAATTTTTATTGTAATTTTGATTAATTTGATTTATTGAATTCACTCCAAAACGGAATCTAATTCAGGTATTTACATTATATTATAAATGTTATTTTTTCACATTAGTCTGCCATCATGATTTCACGGTAGTATCGCATAATAATGACTCAATTTTCTCAATTAAACCTTAGAACCACTAATTTAATTTTGCAGCTCCTAAATTGCACGTAATTTTGAGCATACTTAAATTTAATTTTGAAACTTTAGTCTGCTAGTTTGACTACTGGATCTTATTGTATATCTTTTACCAAAGATAGATTCGATTTTTTGCACGCCAGTGTATAAATTGATTGATTATATCAAACGTGAATATCAAACGAATAATTGTGTAATTTATTTGTTGCAATTAAATGCAATGTATATAGTCACGTAGATACATAAATCACAGTTAACAATAGGTATAATGCAACAATATATTTACTATGCATATCATTTAATAACATACCTAGATAATATATATTTAAAATCACAAATTCTAATACAATTAAAGAAACTAAGTAACAATTTTATAAAATTACTAAGTAATATTTTTATTAGTTTTGGATTTGAATTTTAATGCAGTTATTATTTATGTATGAAATCATAAATATAACTACATTTTGTAATAATATTATGTATAAGTTATTTGAAATAATAAAATTATTAATTTTTGTCTTTCTATTGCTAATATGATGCTATAAAACTATATAAAATTTAATCTGCTGGCGATATAAAACGAACACAGCTAGTGTTAAACTTAAGAAGACTTGTGGTAAACTTAGGGTATACTTGTAATCCATTTGAAATGTTTTTGTTTACTTCTGACTGAGGTATAAAATTGAAATAGCTAGAATTTCGTAGAAGAAGCTTTGTAAATTGTGAAATCAATTAGTTAATTTATTAATATTAAATTTTAGTAAAATTCTTTGAAAATGATTTTTCAAATGTTTTTAAACAAATTTTATTGGATACATTATAGACAATAATATCAGTGGTCCTTAGCTACAAAAACCATATTTATAAATGAAAAAATAATTAAGTAATAAAAACGTCTTCATTTATGCTAATCGCAAATATTAATGTCCATAAATATTTCGGGATATACTTAATGTCACTTTTCTTAATGTCAATTTTCATGGAAAAGAACGGAAAATTTCAGTTACTAAATTTCAAACGGTGTTTCAGTTACTAAATTTCAAACGGTTTTTCAGTTACTAAATTTCAAAAAAATACTAAAAAAGGAACGGTTAGTTGATCATACTGTTGTCGCTTGGATATGAACGAAGTAACCAGCTCCGCCAACAACATAATCTAATTGTCACCTTGTACTAAATTGCATCTTTGCCTTCAGGTGATCAGACCAAGAGGAACAAACGGTCTAGGTACAAGGGATGCCGTTGCAATTCCTTTTTTAATATATTCTAATATACCCACATACTCTAAAAACATTGTATATAGGTTCTAGTGACAAAAAGAACTTAGAAATTTATGGCGAAAATGGCTCCATCACAATAATTTCCACTTAAAGGAAACTTAAAACATAGAATTATTATATTTTTCTTGCTAATTTTGTAATATATTCCGAGACTAGGTAATTTATATTCAATATTCATTTTTTTCACTGCTTTCTTTCATACCCCGACTGCTTAAGGTATCATATTTACCGAAGAACGATAAATTACGATATTGTACATAATCTAAAGTATAATAATATAATAATCGTATATTGATAACGAAATGATAATTTTCTTGTGTAATGTAATAAGATGTACATTTATAATACATAAATTACAATAATATGTGGGTATTAAATGCAGGAGGCGGTATGGTCAGACAATGTTCACACCTTACAAACCACCAACCAATGGTAAAACTAAAAGTCAACGACTATGAAATACACACCTGCTGATAAATATAATATACAGAGGTATTTTGTATTTGATATAGGTACCCACACTCCTTTACTTAACTTTGTAGATGGGTACTTAGTACCTATAGACATGAAACTCTCAAGTATTACATTCAATATCAAAGAAACGAAATTATGAAGATAGACTGTTTAATTTTAAGAATGTATTTCTTCGTTCTCATTGCTTCGACAATACATATTCTTTTGAGATACTGCAAACACTAAACTTATTATAACTGCTAAGATCTTTTTAGTGGTTTCAAAATAACTGTAAAAATTTTAAATTTTTTTTGTATATGTTCGTTTTGAATTATTCTAAGCTTTTATTTAATGCTTATCGATTGGTCTATCGATTGGAATGTCTAAAACAACTGGAGAGATATTTATAAGTTTTGGGTAAACAATATAGAGGCTTCGGGGTGGTCCCATTTTTATAAGTTTGTCTCCTATCGTAACCGATATGCTGATATCTAGTGAACCATTGTATCGATTTTCATGAGATTTTGTATTTGTTTTAATTTCATATATGTGATTTAAATTTTATTTAAGTCGATCATTTAAGAAGAGAAGCAGAAAGATCAAACGCCAATTGCGAAAAAGCTGATTGTTAATGATTATTTTATTCCTAAAATATTGAAAATGAATTTTCACTCTAAATATGTAAGTTTCATTTCAATCAGATATAACTATTTAAGTAACAATATTCAATATTCAATATTTTTACTTAAATACTGAGAGCCGTATCCCCAATAAATCAGGTACCTACATTAAACATTTGTTAATTTTAAATTAATAATCTATCCCATGTATTGCATCTCTACGTAATTGATTGATGAGTTAAATTTATTTTTGAGTATTCTAAATATATAAGTTAATATTTAAATCGCTGAATGTATTTAATTACGTTTACTCACTTTTTACATAAATGCATGTACCTTATTACTTAAATAATATGATGATGGCTACTTAAACAGAAGGTGTAATACAAGAAACATATTTTTCATAAGCACGTATTAAGTACTAAAATATTAAATTGAAAAAGAACCATGTTCAAATTGTTTTTTGTTTTCGTATATTATTTTTATAGGTTTCAATAAAAAAGTTACAAGAACAAGAAGCTACCATTATGAAAATTAATACTGACTTTGGTGCCTAAACAATAAATAAATACCAGGTATGCCAATCATTCTCATATATTATTATAATTGGCTAATTGCCTTAAATTTTATTATCATTTTCAAATATTTAAATAGTTGAGATCAATTTTTAATAGATAAGTATAAAAATGTTTTGGAAAATCGTTGTACTGTCCTAAAAGCCAATAAATGTCGATGTTTTAAAAAATTTGTTTATTGCTTAATTTTTTTTTTAATGTAATATTTTTTACCTGTAATAATTTTTTACGAAAATTTTAATACGTGTTCATAATCGATGAGAAATAATTGATCATTTATATATAAAATCCGTTTTGGTCGATTCCCGATAAAACAATGTGTTCGTTTCCGATAACATAAAAAGATGACACATTTTGAACAGATCCTAACCGACGTTTTGCCACGAATACTCTTTAAGCTTCTTTTGCATTGATTATTTAACTTTCCTATTGGAATATCTGGTCAAATTTATAGAGGAGGATTTCGAAATAATATGTTTAGATAATAGACATCCGTATTGTTTGTTAAAAAAAAGAACTTATTTACCTAAGTTTTAACTATTTGATATTATTAGACTGAAAACATTTCAATAAATGGAATATTTAAGTAAAACCTAATGCAACTGACCCAAAATTTATAAAGTTGGGCTGTAAAGTGCAGAAGTAAAATAGCATTGTAAAAAATTATAGAGTGTACGTTATTGTCGTGGTCTTACCTTACCTAACCTATATATAAATGCAATGATGTTCATTAATTTGTTTTATGCGTTGCACCACACTGTTAATCCAATTGCGTTAAAATTTGGTACTTACTGTAACTTATTTCGTTAATTTTCGCAGAGATAGTAAAATTGATGTCGACTAATTGGAACGAATGTCGTACCGACAAACATATTCGAGATTCGATACTATTTGAAAGAGCATTCCCGCAAATCTTCTGGAAACAATAGTTTATTTCCTTTGAACATTATTTTAAAATTGACCATTGATAATCGGTACATCGACATACGGCACATGTCACTAACAGTTTGAGTGTGTGAAATGGAAACGAAATTATATTTGTAGTGTATGCGATATTTTCTTTTTGGAACATATTGGGCTATATTGTGTTAATTAATTTATCCAAAATTTGTTCCACTGTAAGTGGAAGTGTCAACGAAATTTTTTAATATTGTTTATCGGTATCGACGAATGAGTTTCCTTATAAAATACGTGTCATACTTAGTTTTATATTTAATATGAAATTGAATTAATCGTTGAGAACCAGAAGCAAATACATACAATAGGCTGGTTTGATACACATTGTTTTATTACTGTGCAGCGTTTTATATTTTTATTGTACTGCTTATTAATTTTGTATAATACAATTCCTTATGTTTGACTAACTTCGACATACAATCGCAATGAGTTGGATAAATACTATTGTATGATAAGTGAATATAATTAGTTATAAGTTAAGTATGCTAAATAAATATGAAAAACAATACCTAAAGAAGTCTAAAAAAAACTCGAAAACAAGAATCAACATAATTATTTAAGTGGAAACGTTTTACTTATAATCCTTTTAAACCAAGTTATTTACATCAACTTTGTTCGATTTATCGTAAAATAAAAGGGTTATTTGAAGTCGAAAATATATATCATACAGATGTAAACCTTTGTAAATTTGGATATCATAGGACGCCTGGAGATCAAAGTACAAAAAAATACACTAAATATGCTGACCATATAGTTATAATTGTTTGTTACGCAATAATAATAGTATTGCACGTTTTTATATTTTGAGAAAATTTCCTGAAAAACTTTTTCCGGCGTAACTAAAAAAATTATAAAAAGATTTTTGTTAGAGAAAGGGGAGAAAAATTAGAAAGTTAATTATCTCATAGCTATTTAAAAAGTTGATGATTTTGAAAGAGTTTAAATAGTTTTTTGAGATTAAAGTACTATTTGTGGCAACAGAAAATGGAGTTCATGTCAATAAATCAGTAAATCTTTATTTCGAAATGGCTGGTGGCATCTGCATTTAAGGAAAGTGACGTGCTTATCTTTGAGATTCCTTCATTTGATTATAGAAATTGGGTATAAGATCATACATAGTCACTATCAATATTTGTACACATTATAAATGAAGCTATTGATAGTGACTCTATTTGAAATTATCCCCAATTTCTATAATCAAATGCTGGTATCTCGGAAAAATAAACATAAAATAAACTATAAACATAAGTCGTATAGGTATTGAAAATTCTAACATTAATTTCTTTCTGATACTGAAAATGATTTCCATTCACAATTAACAAATAAATTGTTATCCTCGTATATCACTAAAAATGAATTTTATTCTGTTTAATAATTATTATTTTTGTTGTTTATGGGTGCACATAATATTATAATATTACAACGAAGCGTTGATATTATTCATTCGATACTGAAGAAGTTAAAAATATAGCACTGTATACCATATAGAGTGTTCAAAAATTAAACATTAGCCAATATTATATTATATAGCTCCTTAATAACTAATATTTTCGAAAGTTTTTGGGTTTTTTTGTGAAATTATTCCTTGCAAATTTCATACAAAGCTTGACACCCGTCTTGTATTGAGACCCTAGCCTGAATTACTCTCAACAACCTCCTTTCATGCTTACGAAGTTACGGTCAGATCATTTCTGCCGTTTTCATACAAAACTGAGTTCCTCACACATTCTAGAAGCGCGGTAGTATCTTGTGTCATCTTTCCTCCACCTGGGTCGTACTTGTTCTATATGTAGATTCGTTCAATTTAATTTTTCGTTTCGGATATCACCACCATGCAATGTTTCAATATTCCACTGTGAAAGTTATTCTCGCCGTTAGCTGTTACGCCAACAAATATAATTTGGGAGCATATTTTCCAAACAACCAAAATGTGCCTTTTCAAGATAACAACCCGAGATTCCGATTCAACACGGAGATAAATAACACTTTGTAAAATCAAGACACTGTGCGTTTCATCAAAGCATGCATAATTGAATGGTTTGGCCATATATAACGCATGGATGATTCCCGAATGCCTAAAAATGTACTTGCCTTTACGTAATGCCAAAGTTTACACCACAAGGAGAAGAGGAAAGTCCAACATGAAATGGATGGATAATGTCAAAAATGACCTTTGAATTATATAGATCAAATGATGGTGTTATAAGACGAAAAAGAGACTGCTATGTAGTTCAATTGTTGAGGAATCCAAGGCCCATCTAGTGCTGTAATGCCATTTGGACAGGTCACAGCCGTTCAAAAATCACTGAAAAATTTGTTAATTTTATTTAATTTTTTCCAATATATTATAGTATATAATAAAGCTAATTTTTGAAGCACTCAATACTTACCATATGGATGATATGTTAAATTTGTAAGTTTGTAAATGTAATATATCTGTATGTACGTAGGGTTTTAGTAGCGTACATTGCTCATTGCTACCTTATACGCATATTAAATAGAATATATACACACATAATAATACACATTCGACATTATACGTATGAACACAACAAAATATTATAACAAACTCAAAGAGTTATTTTATTTTTCAATATGGACTTGTTTCTATCTGAATTACAAATCTTAATGGAAAGAAAAGTAAAAACCAATCAACCAGTTAGTTATATATTTTGTTCAAATCAGTTTATATTTTACATATGAGTTTATTCATATACACGTTTGTTATTAATAAAATGTGGGAAAACAATGTTAAAGCATGATATCTTCACCGACTATAAAAAGTAATTTTCTAATATTTGACAATTTTTTTAATAAACCTAAATGAACTGCAGAAAAATAAAAACTTATTTTTAATAAAATATTGTTTGAAGTGGTCGTATCCTTAATTAAAAATCAATTCATTGACGTCCACGTATACAAATAATTATTAAAGAAAAAAATGTTGAATGAAGTATTTAAAAAACAAATAAGTTCACAAGAATTAAAACCCTATTACGAAAATGTGCTTTGGAAAATACGAAAAAAAAATATAATTGTCGGCAAAAGGTGGCATGCAGCCGTGGTCGGTGAACCTCTGAACATCACTCTATCTTATTCTGGGCAAGAATATTTTTTTTGTTTCTTGTTTTAAGAACACATTTTCATAGTAGGGTTGTAGTCTTTTTAAATTTGTGAAAACAAGTGAAAAATATTGAAAATAATTCTCATTATAGTTTATAAGGAAATATATACCCAAAAAGAAGCAAACTCGAATATAGCAAGACGCATTCTTTTGAAAGGAACGAAGGACAAGGAATGAAACCGCAGCACTTGATGGTACACAACTGGGATCGCTATAGACAACACACTCGAGCATTGCAGACTCACTCCGTGTATGCAAGCTGTTCGGTAATATTGTATGCACTACTCATTGTTATATATAGGGAATATAATACAATAATATAATATAATACGCTCTAGAATAACCACGTTACTTATTTATTAATTAGAACATGCAAATAAATATTACAATAAAATGCATAATAATTGTATATTTGGTGTCAACATCATCAGAAATAAACCCTATAATTATCCGGAAATTCTATCTTGAAGTTTTTTAGATTTTCCGAGCTTACTGTGACTAATCCGCGACATGGGGTCACTCCTAATATCTGAAAATGAAAATGAAACCAAGTATGCTTCTGTTTTGAGAATATGTCGTTAGATTTTTCTGCTTCAATCATAAATTGTTTTCAACTTACAAGAAGCTTACAGTAATATACTATTTTAAAGCATAAACAGACCTCATAATGTTAATATATAAATTTGAATTTGTTTCGTTTTCATCTACATTATTTATTTGAATGATTGTAATAGGCGGTATTTTATTCTGTTGGTTAAATGAAGAATTGTTTTGTATGCGAGAATCATATTATGTATTACAATAATGTAATTTTTAGTGTCTGATCGTAAAAAGCGATGGTTATTATTTCTTCTTTTTTTTTTTTATAATAAAAAAATTTTCTGATTAAAATATTTTTTAATATTGTGTTATTTATTGAGTTGAAAAAATAATAATATTCATATTTGACGTAAGCAGGTATTACAGGAAAAATTTGCGCGAACATTAGGCAAATAAAAGTTTCGAGGAAAAATTCCTTATATTCAATATTAATAGTGTCTAATAATAATGATTAAATTAATGCCCATTAGCTATTTTCAAACCAGCTGTTTTGAGATTTTATCTCGATCCTAAAAAAAATCCATAAACATTTTGATAATATGTTCGGACACTATGATGAATAACCATGCCAAAAAAAGTAAAAATTTTTCGAATACTATTCTGACATTATTCGAAATCTCTGATATTTTTCGTACAATCCAGTTAAAATTCAAAAACAAAAATACAAATGATAAATGGTTGAACAAGTTGTATTAGAAATCTTATATGCAAACAGTCATTTCAAAAATTAACTAGCTAATTGACAAATCTCTACAAATAATTGCGAATATTTCGTTTGTTATGTATTGGTTAATAGCATAAGTTTAATAACAAAGTAAGAAAAGCTGAGTTTGATTCTGTAAAAATTATCACTTAAAATTCCCATCAACATAATCATATCTTTAAAAATTTTCAGTTCATAGTCCCATCTCGGTATGTAATCCGATTTTATTTCCGTGATTAGAGAAGATTCAAGTTTGATGACCTAAGCCAAGAACGCTCGCAGTTTGGGAAACATGGTTGGAACAGAACTCGAAGATAAAATAATTCTGCATATTGAATTCTTTTGTATTATCTTTTTAATATCCATAATAGAAATAATAAACATAATCACAAGGCTTGGAACGTCCAAAAAATCATATTGCCGTCTTATGGGTGTTTTGTATATTTATGTATATAGTAAAATACTATTCTAACATTTTTCAAATAACAGGAAACCTTAGGTAAATTGATCACTTATTTTAGCAAAACTGCTTCTGCTTCTTTTGAATTCAGCACAATTTTTAATCCGTTTAGCCAATTGGAAGCAGAATCAAATAAACACCAACAAAATTAAACCGACATGATTTTTATTATCATGTCGGTTTATTTTATATATATATATATATATATATATATATGTATATATATATATATATATATATATATGTATATTTTTTCTTAATGACTTCTGAAATGACGAAGAATTTGTCAAGCCACTGATAAATTATTGAAAAAAATTAAGGGAAAAAATATAATTCGCTTCATTGATAATAAAGGATTTGGAAGAATAGATTTAGCAAACAAGGGTATCGATAGTGAATATCATCTTAACAATTGGTGGAAGCGCTTAGAAGTCAAGTTCATTGATAAAACTATTTTATTCTTGGTCAATACGGCAATGGCTGATTTGACTAGTTTCAATAAAATCCCAAATGACTCACAATAAAATTTTTCAAGTTTTTTGACAAATTATAGTAATTTTGTATTGTGTATTATAAAAGTGGTAAAAAACACACAAAATATAAGGTTTTGGTGTTAGATGAGTTTGTATTCGTTTACTAAAAAGTTTAATAATGATTAGTCAATTACAAACAACTTTTTATTTGCATTTTTAATTAAACTGTTCTATACGTTATTTTGGGTCCTTTGGGCTTCTTTTTCACAGATATATGAACTGGGTTCTGATTTTGATTGACGTAAAGTAATTTTTTGTTTTCAATGAGATAAATTTTGTTAGTATTATTTTGAAAACCTTGCTAATATACACGTCCAATAATAATATCTGTGTATTTATTTGTACTGCTGTGATATTTCTATTGTTTTCAGGCGTTGTTTAGTGTAAAACTATTACTGGCGGTCTTTTAGTTATTTTTGTAAGTTTGACTTCATTTAAAGGTTATTTTAGACGACTTAGTTCAAAATAATTGAATTTTGAAATTTGTACATTATTATATACATAAATATGTATATTATATATATATATATATATAGACTTAAAACTTCACATTGATATTTGATTTATGTTGATATATGTTAACAAAATACCACTATGCTTTGCGCTTTGAAAAACCATTCAAATGTACAGATAGTGAAAATTATAATGAATTTAACGTTTAAATAATTGTACATAGAAATTTCCAGAGTTATTATTCAAAGTTCAGTTATTATTCGAATTAACTATTCAAATTTCCAGAATAGGGTTGAGTAGACGTTCAAATTATCAACATTAAAGCGTCTTTAAATCAGTAGCATAAATAAACATAATTTATATAGTTTAATAATAAGTGTAATATAATTATGCATCTGTTAATTAGATGATTTTAACCTCGAATTTTAACAAATTTAAACCATGTATGTCAATATTATTTAAACACAGATGTGTATTTCTAATAAAGAAATTTTTTTCATCTCGTCCGGCTTGGAAAATGATTCTTGCATGTGAATGATAATGATAAGTCACTCTTTATGTCGGCACAGACCTAAAAGGCAACATTACCAAAGTTCTGGCTCACTATTTCACTTTTGATGTGACTATCATAAAAGCTTTTCCTACATCCACCTTGAAATGATCTCGAAACAGTTTATAAATTTCTAAACTAGGAAAGCAGTGACATCTACCAAAATAACCTTGATATTGTATTAATTTTAAAAGATTCGAGAGTTGTCCAAATCCAAAGCTCAAACAAGTATTTTTTCCAAAGATAAGAAGTCTCGATAACAAAATTCCAAGAGCAAAAAATTTACTAAACATTTTATATTAGCATTGAATTTCATATATTTTAGTATAAACAGTGAATTTCATAAATTATAATAAATATTCTACTGTATTTATACTAAATTTTCGTGAATAGGTCTCAAATATTAAGTCAACATAAAATCAAATAATTATTTGATCTTATAAATTGGCGTTTAAAAATATTGGAAGATAAAAAAAAAAATCGAGATAGAAATGATTTTATGTAAATTAGAAATGTTATTCTGTTTATTTCCAATTAGTAAAAACAATAAATTTCAAGATCTTTCTTTACACGGACAGAAAAAGCGGGCATATCCTAAAAAAGGTATAATATACTACTATACATGCAACACTTTTTATTTAACACTATAACCCATATGAATATGTATGTATTTATTATATTATATTTACTGATCGTGGTTTTTTAAATATGTTTATGACACACAAAATCCGATACTAAAAGACCTCATCTAACCTCCACAGGTTATTTGTAATACAATCTACAATGTGTTGTATTATTATTTTGTTTATGTAATATTTGTTTCCTTTTGTAAAACAAAAAAAAAAATAAATATAATTGGATTACTTGCATTTTGCATGAAGTTTATTATCTGTACCAATCCTAAAACTCTTTCAATAGAGAACTTTTTATCACTTCTATTGAAGCGTCTTTACTTCCCGAACGTTGATCTGAAGTAATTTTCTTTTCTTTAAAAATAACAAAAGCAAGACATATTTAAAAATATTTTAAAATCCTGATAAAACAAAGAGAAACTTACGATATGATTGATGACTTTTGTTTCTGGATTAATTTTTTGATTTTTGTTATAGTGAGTTGTCTCTATTGGTAGTATCTAATCCTTTATAAATGATAGTTATAGCAAATTTTTATTCGTAGCATAGAGTTGAATCAAACGAAGCTTCATGTATAAAAATCGGTTAAGGAGCTGAGATCGATAATTGTTTACCATTAAATACACCAACAACAAAAAAATCTAATTTTTTTAATGATATAAATTTGGTTTATTAAGTTTATTAATTCAATTGAGCGTTAATTTGTGACCAATTTCAAACTAAGTTGTAATATTTTTGTGTAAATTTTAATAATAATAATAAAAAGTTCAAATTATATAAAAACTTTTATTATTATTTATTTGTCTAGTTTAGTTTTTGGCTTTAAGTTTTCGAATCTTAAAAAGACTTTCCTTAGTCAAGAGACGTTTTGTACTGCAGTCAATTTGAACAATGGTAAATATTTTTAATCATAAGTGCTCCGTGAATATCATTATGTTTTGTTAAACTTAAGGCTATCTTTTGGTGCCTTGTCATTGATTTTATGTGGTTGTAGATCACTTCATCCCAAATGAAGATATCTTTCGAGAGAGAATTTCCAATCATCTGATCAGTGAGTTCCCTGACTGGCCTGGTACTTAATAAAATAATATCAGACAGGCCATTATTTACAATGTTTTCGAAGTGTTAACGTATAAAAAAAACTCGAATGACAAAACGTCTTTATAAAGCGATTATTCATTCACCAGTAATTTAAAATATTTCTAAATACATTGTACCTTCTAATTTTTTGTATATTATACCGATTGAAGAATACTTCTAAAAAAATTCAAGTTATAGATAAAACTAGAATGATATATTTTTAAATTTTAGAAGTACCTATATAAAAATTTTTTTTTCATATAACATTCAAAAAGAAGTTACATTCAAAAATCATACAAATGGACGACTAATCTAGTGTGAAATTTAAAAAAACAATAGACGTATGTAGTTTAAAGTGGCATAAATTAAAACCTAAGAATAGTCTTAATAACTATTTTTAACTCTGTATGTTGGTTGCAGACCTTAAAAAATTATCATTTAGAATGATTGTATAAAATAGATTTCTAAGAGATTTCTAAGAGATTATAATGGAATACATGTGTAAGATTTTCAATAAGGGCGTTTGACAGATAATAGCGGATATATTAATGTAGCTGTTTTATTTATAGATTGTAATTAAGGACAAGAAATTATAAGAAATCTACATTACAAACTGTTGACAAAAAAATTTTGAATGCGAAAGTTATTTTCCAATTTAACATAGGGTTATAATGTTTATATATACATGCTTCTCAAATCGATAAGACTGGTCTATAAAAATTTTATTTAAATTTTAGCCTGCTGGAAAATTCTCATATTTGTTTCAGAATTATAAGTGACTGAAAATTCTTCAAATGTACCAGAGCCTCTATTATATTCATATATCATTATTTGTAAAACAATGATATATTTTAGTGGCGCAAATTAAAAAACCATATATCCGTATTGAAAAGGATAGTCGGGCAAATAATTGATATGTAATCTATTATGCTCTATTACGCTCAATTTTTATGGTATTGTGAAATTTTTGATTAAATGAAACAAATCTATTATAAATTTTGAGATGTTATGATTCAGGTCACGAAATTTCATAAAAGGGTTAAAGTAAGCAAATTTATATTAATACAAATGAAATAAACGAACCAAAAATAGATTTATTAAAAAAGATTGGTTGACTCAAATCGATTGAAATTTGGCAAAGATATCGAAAAATTTAATATTTTAAATCTCGTGACGTCACAAAAATAAAAAAAAAATTAATTTTTCTGTATAACATTTAGGTAATAACAAATTACATAATTATTATATACGTATACATATATACCTGCATAGACTGGATATTTATAGTATTTTATGAATACTAATTAAAAATAGTACAAACAACGAAATTCAATCATATGTCGAGTAACTAAACAATTAAGTTAGTTCTCTTAATTGTTCACTTGTTAAATTTTTTTACCTTTCGCAGCTTCTGCCAAGGTTGCCGTTCTGCTCATACGTACTTTGAACCAAAATAAACTCTCTCAACGTATTAGTAACTCATTTTACTAAAATCTATAAATATTTTAGTAACTATGTTGGATAAAATTTTAAGGTATACGAAGACATGCTGATTTTGACTAACCAACCAGCAAAAATTACGCAAATTTAAAGCTGGCTCTCAATTTATTAACATTGAAAATTTTTAAGTGATTTTTAAAAGTAATAAAACTTACCACTTAGTCACAAACTGCATATCTCGAAAGGGCGGGGGAATTAACGGGTATATCCAGCGCACTACATAAATTAAACTTGACGCGTAAAACGTAACGAGTATCAGCTAGTCATAAATAAAATATATTTATATTAGTTACAAAGAAAGATGAACATAATATATGTAACATGTCATATATTTAATAATAATAAATAACATTTTTATGTTTTATTTTGGTATAAAAATGATTCATTTGACTGTTTAGTTTTTAAATTCTTATTTCCGATAGATTTGAATAATGAATGTGTAAAAGTATATTACCTAACAACACAATAAAGAGTTACCATTTATTTATATAGGTATTATATAAATACGTTCAATATCTGACTATCTCTTTTTATCAAATGTAATTAATATGATTATAATATATTATTAAATCAGGTGAGAGAATATTAATAATATTTATTATGTTTATCAATAAATTTGTTTTTTGTTCTTGATGATGCACACAGGTGTTATTTTTTGTGTGTTTTCATATTCATATCAATTTATTAATATTTTATGCCAATAGAAATTTTGTTAAATTGTGTTATTTTCTATTAATATACATTTATCTGATTTTGAGAAATAATTTATTATAAAATTGAACTAAGTTTGTGAAGCGAAGTGCGTGGTGAAGTATTAAAAATACAATTTTTTATAAATTTGCAATTGTAACCATCTCAGATGGCTTAGTTACTTAAAGCAGTATTCTCCAAAGTGTGGTATGCGTAGATATATGTAACCGGAGGAGTGCGTACAAAATTTTAGGCTGTATGTCTTGCTTTTTTTTTTCAAAAACTGGTTAGTTAATTAGTTAGTTTTAAATATTACTTAAATTTTTTGTGATTTTATTAAAAACTTTACAAATAATCAAAAAAAACTCAATTTTGTCGCTGTTTTTAGTTTTTTTAAATAAGGTCTTTGAAACAAATATTTTGAATAGCCAGTTTCCTAAAAAATTACTTGAATTCGAGGTATTCGTCTCCATAGAAAATTTTAGACAATATCTAAAAAATACTCATATTTTCTTGAAATTTATGGTTCAAAAATATCTTAATTGAGTATTATTGAAATCGGAAACAAAGGGAGTTGCAAAAGTATTATCCATTTTTTCACTGATTTCATATTTTTTGAAATATTACTTAAAATCCGATATCTTCCGATTTCAAGCAATATATCGCAAACAAGTTAAATAAAATCGTTAAATGAATGTTATCTTTCACTAAAACGAAATGTTTAGAAGTTTGCGATTTTTGATATTTACTTATTTAGGTTTTTATTATTTATTATTATAAATATATTTTTTTAGGTTTTATATTTAGCAACTAACTAAAGCTCTGGAATTTTCCTGCTTCAAAAATAAGTAGAGTAATAAAAAAAATATATAAAAATGTAAAATAAAATATGTGGTCACACAGAATCAATGTCAATCCACTTCAAAAAACTTATTTAATAATAACTATTTAGATTTATATAAAATTTTTATAAATCAATTATTAAATATCATTAAATTTGTTCAAAATTTCACATTATAACCTGATTATTATCCTTGAACGATATACGTTTCAACTACTATATTAGATATGGTATATATTTTTTTTAACTTTAATGTAAAATGCTATAAAATGGGTTGATAATTTGATCCATAATCACGTGATATCATTCTGTCAGACATAGTTTTATACATGCAGACAGATAAGCAGAAGGAGACGTGCGCGTGTTTCTGATATTTTTCAATGGTTACTTTGACATTTCACGTCAGTGCATACGTCATGACCCATGTCTAATATAACGCCAACATTTTCTGCTGCTTTATACATCAGTGTCAGACAACTCACACGCTATTTATAATCAAATAGTATTTTTTTTTTCCGATGCAGCAATTTTTTTTACAATTCGTTTAAAAAACTAAATTATTTAATTTTTTACAAATAAGTTTGATATTATCTATATAATATTGTAGCTAAGTTTTCATTTAACTAGACTTCATTTTTATTTTTCTTGCCTAAATTTAGATTATTTTATTTGTTAATTAAGAAAATGGGTATATTTTTATTTGTCCGATGAAATGGAATTTCAAACAAAGAATTAAAAAGTGAATTTAAATATAGTCAAAATTTGGTGCTTTGTAGGTGTTGCGATATTAAATTAGATTGTCAAATTTTGAATTAAAAAAATTTCCGCATAAAGATGAATTGTTGTCTAAATATTCAGCTTGTAAAGTTGTGTGAAAAACTACCCGTAATAATATGTGTGTACTAAAATTAGCTGCTTTTTAGGTGATTTATTTATTACATTCACATCATAAAAGCACCTAAAAGCACCTAATTGTAGTACTTACGTAATTCAGTATTTTTTCACACATTTATGCCAGCTTGATATTTAGACAGCAGGCTGTTTTTATAAAGGAATTTTTGCAGTTCAAAATTAGAGCAAATAATGTAATATTGCTGTACCAAAAAGCTCCTAAATTTGGGGTTTTGAAACACCGTTAACTGCATTATGCACCTATTGTCAATTCTGATCTCAAAGGTGTAAAGAGAACTAAACAATAAAAACACGTCAAGCCACTTTAATGCCTTTAGATTTAGGCATCGTTACGAAACCACGTCATATACAGGAGAAGAGGTTTGGTAAGCAGTTCACCTAGCTGCCTGATGTTTTTCCCACCCAAGATAGAGTAAGCATTTTTTGGGTTGGAAGAACGCAGGGAGTACATGGCCGAGATATTCTACGTGGTAAAGACAGAAAAAAATTCCGTCTACACCGGGAATCAATCTGCTCTTTTATATGTGCTAAGTGCATCAAATAAAAATAAAAAGCAATCTATAAACATAATATTATTAATATACCAGGGTAGATAATTTTTGAAAACAAAAAAAAATTACAGTAGAATGAAACCAATTGGAAACGGAAGATAATATGATAAAAATGAAAGGAAAAATAAATTACGGGCGATCTCGGGAAGTAAGGGGGGTGTTTAAGGGAAAAATTCGGTTTATCTGAATTTCCGGCAAAACTACAAGTCCTATGGAAAAAAATTAAAGGGCAAAGTTGTAGGTAATAAAAAGATCTTCAGCTTTTGTATAACCTCAAAATTTATGTGAAAAATTGAAATAACCGAGTTTTTGTTTTTTTATTTTTTTTCTCCGAAATTTGGTGAAAACTTACCTTTTTATGTTCCAAATACACTGTAATTTTTTTGATTTAAAATATTCATTTTTTCATCATATTTTTAATAAATATCGAAAAAGCACCCTAATTTTCAATCGAAAAATTTTGAGGTTATGTGAAAAAAGTGTAAATACAAAAGTAGTAGATCTTTTTATTACCTACAACTTTGCCATTTAAATTTTTTCCATAAGACTTGTAGTTTTGCCGGAAATCGAAATAAACCGTGTTTTACCCTTAAAAACTCACCCCCTCCTACTTCCCGAACTCAGATCGCCCGTAATTTATTTTTCCTTTCATTTTTATCATATTATCTTGCGTTTCCAATGGGTTTCATGCTACTGTAATTTTCTTCCACTTTTTATCATTTTTTAAGGCTTCTACTCTGGTCTATAATAAGAAGTAGAAAGTAATAATAAGAGTTGTACTCACACACATGAACAAATACATCATCGTATCATGGATGGTTTGCATGAATATTATCATGAACGATAGGTTGTCAGCAGGCGTATAAAGAAGGCCGTGAGAAAAGACGAATGAATTTGACATTAGTGCTATAATGTTCATCATAAAAATCATCAAACGAATTTCTGTTCATATTATTATTGTACGTATATATTAAATATGAAAAAATAATAAAATTTATATTGAAAATATAAATAAATATCATATACATATTGTAACACATATTCATATTCAAAATATTTAAATTACCTTATTTAAACTGTTTTTGATTGTAAAATGCTTTACTTAACATATATACTTACTGAATATCATTTGAACAAAGTATTGAAAATTTAACATTTTTATACCATGTATGTACAGTGTAGCCCATGTAAAAGAAAATGTGTAAGAACTGATTTATTTTGGTTTCGATAGAACGATTTATATCAATTTATATATCCCAAATGCCCTACGTAGATGATATAAAAATTAGGTTTCTATTATCATTTCATAATATACAATGCTCGAAGAATTATTAAAAAAATCAAGATACTATATTTCACAATGCTTCAATTACCTTCATATGAAGTTTCAACAACAAATGTCGTAAAATGTGTTTCATATTGTTTTTCTTGTTTTGGACATAAGACAAAGTAAAAAGTGAAGTAGTTATAGTCATTCTCACAATGGTGAACTAACCTGAAATTATTTACGAACGAATAGACACGTTACTCAGTTCTTATTATTGATATACCGCTTATTTATAGTATGCCTCATGTTTATGATCTGAATAATTATTTAAGAGTAGGCATTTTAGTACAGAAATTAAAATGAAATTCTATCACAAGAAAGAATAATCTTTATTCCGGTGTCTTAAGCTCAAACAAGAAATAAAATTTTTACACACCCAGTACCTACGAGGCATTTTTTAATATTTTTTTATTGATTTATGCATATAGTTTGAATTTTACTTCTAAAAATCCTAAAAGCTACCAATTTCATCAGACTGGTTAGCTAAAGTCCAAATTTTCCCGAAATATCGACATTACTTCTATGTCCCGTGGACTTTCTATTAAAGTATGAAACTGCGTCGAATTTGAAAATTTTAAAAGAAAATCAGCTGAAATTTTATTTTAAATGAAATAAAATAATCCCACAATGCCTTTTCTTCAATATTTTAGTATTTCAACATATAAACCAATACCGAATCGAAATTTTTTTTAATCATCATTAATTTTTTTAAATTAAAATTGAATCTTGATCTCTGGTATGAACTATATTTTCAACATCGATATTTATTCTATACTTAAAATCATGAATTATATCCAAGTTTTGATATATCCATAAACCAAAGTTTAGATATCCTCAAATTTGAATGTTCATTTGTTTGATGTCAATATAGAACAAAATTCAAGTTTGAATATAATATTCACTTTTACATGCTTTTGCAAGCATATATGAAATCAAATGTACTACAAGCAGAATATTTTTGAAATATTTATTATATTTTTGTGAAATATTCGAAATAATTTGTATATTATTTATTATATGTTTTTACTGTTAAAAGACATTTTGTTATGTAGAAGTTATAACCATGTTGGCTAATATATTTTGTATAATACGTTGTATAAGTAAATATGATGTGAAACTATATGATATGAAGAATATAATGTTGCATTCAAGAAATGGCGTTCATACATTATTATGTGTGCGTTATCTACTCATAGGTAACATAAAATTTATGTTTTATGCTTGTGAGGTGAGCTGGTTCAAAATATTAAAAATATGATTACTTTATATTATATAAGGGCAAACGCACATGATAAGATTTTCTACATAAGATTTTCTGATCAGAAATTCTGATCAGATGTAACTAACTCTAAGCATATATTTTATATTTTTGTTCTTAGATGTAACCTTTAACGAGTAAATTTCTTTAAAAGCGTTAACGTGTAGAGCGTAATGGTGTTTAAATAATCCTCGATAGTTTTTAAATATATTATTTGTTCATAAATTATTATATATTATAACGAAAAGTTCAAAGATTCTAAAATTACTTTTAATACATCACTTCATGTTAAAACGTAGAATACTTTGTTTTTTGACTTAAAAATGGCATATGCTAAAATAAGAAATAGGATCCATTATTTTCAACCCCATATCAACATATTTTAGCGTCTCTAGTAAGACAGTAATGTAGAAATTTAATTTTGAAATAAAGTTTTATTTTATATCTGAAATATAGTTTTATGTTATGTTGTAAGCATCCGCAAGTGTACGATTTTTTGGAAATTCTATACGGCGTTCTGGCAGGTAATGGTACCTTTGCTTAAACATCTTTATAAGTAAAAGTAAGATGAAAATTTGAATTACAGATACTGAATACAAATAAATAATGACGAGTTTTGAGTTTTTTTAGATATTCACATTTTATATGGGAGGAGAAAATAGGTATACATTTTTTTTTTTAGAACATCTGTAATTTAAAGGTGAAAATTTCTGCATTCGAATTGTATGTACCTATTAATCATAAAAAAACACCCCAATTTAAATTTGAATTGGATTTAATCGTCATAAATCAATAGTGTTGAAGTTGAGGATTTTTTGGATTTTCATATTTTAATAGGGAGGGAGTAATTTGGTTAGTGAAAGTTTGTATGAAAAATTTTTTTATTTGTTAACAAGAATTGGAAATATGATATTATTTAGTTAAATATTTATCATATTGTATGCATAAATCCTTTATCTCCGAAACTCATCGCCACGTGGCCTGGACGTTTGTGGGTGCATCTCTTGCCGCACGAAATCTGGTAATATTATGTGGTAGAAATTTAAATTCTGATTTAGAGAATAATATACAGCGCCTATTTTATACATTTATAGATTTTTTTACAATTAAAAACATGATACCACGCGTGCAAAGCCAAGCCACAATAGCTACGGGTTTCTTATAAATATGATTTCATGTGGTTATAAACTTGTTGTAAAAATGAAAATATCTTACTTTAAGTTAAAACAAAATTATTCAACATTAAACAGAAAATATTTGACAAGCTTTAAAAATTTTATCGCACATTATTTGTTGCAATCACCTCCTCGGCCATCCACTAGACAATAAATTAATTAAAACTTGTACCGTTTTTATTGTGAAACACTAAAATTTGATGAAAAAAAGTAATTAAAGAAGAAGACTAAATAAAATGAATAATGCATGCGAATAAAATAAAATGTAGTATAATTTGACAGGCGCCAATATTCAATACCCATAAAGTTACCACATCATTTTTATGACAGATTCGAAATAAAGGTGACACGGTTGAAAGCACACAATTAATTAAAATTTTTAATTTATTAATTGTGTAATAAATTTCAATATGATATATTATTGGATAATAAAGAAAACAGGTCATATGTAATGATAAAAATTATTTTTTTCCCTCTAAAAATGTTTAAATTCTTATTCGGTGAAGTTTCTATTCGATGTTAAATTAAAATTTGCACATTTAAAATTCTTGAAGCGTAATCTTACATGAAATGTGACATACAGTCATACAAGTCAAGAAGGATGTTGCTAATTGTTGAACATGTTTTTGAAAATACATCGTACAAAATGCAAGATTAAATATATGAACAAGTTAAGATAACAACTAATAGAGTTAATAGTTTAATATACTATAAATATCCAGTCTATACAGTTATAATAATATATACGTGTATAATAATAATAATACGTATTGTTATTACCTACATGTGTTTATTAAGTTTCAAACAAAACTTGATTGTTTCAAAGATAATAAACGTTTTTTGTGTTTGAATTTTTCTTATATCTTTTATGGTTTAAAAGTTGGATCAAGGATTCATTGGATCCAATGAACTCGTATGGTTTTTCACGAACTTAAACTCAGTTTTTATGTTTAGAATACGTCATCAAAATTTCAGCTCGATATCCCCTTTTATTTTTGAGTTATCGTGATGACGGGCGGCGGACGAACAGGCAACTGGAAATGAGCTAATTTTGTGTTTCTATGAACACCTTAAGTTTTGTTTGAGCGATCAATATTAGGTAGCGTTACAAACTTTAGTCTAAAAATAATGTACTCTGACATATTGAGTAAAAAAAAATTACAACTGAGTCTCTAATATTCACTATGCGATAATTATTATAGTTCTTGATTCTATTCTGATCAGTTTCAACCACTTTTTTCTCAGGTCTATATTTTCTAGAACGTGTATGAATACTTTTATCTGACAATGACTAATTAAACTGGCGTGTATCAGCATATGGGCACTTGCCATCGCTTATAGTATTTGCATTCATGATTGATTTGGTTATTTTGAAAAACCACATTTCTTTTATTTTGATTTTTATAAGTAATTACGAAATCAGTAAACGCTTGATTTTAGTGGAAAATTTAAATGTTATTTTAATTTATTACACTTTTATACTAAATCAAACTTTTAAATTAGAAAGGTTTTTCTTTCAAGTTAAGTGTTTATCTATGAAATGGATATCTGGATCTCATTTTCTACAGAAATCTGTAGTACGTATAACATAAAAGTACTGAACAAAGCGTATATTATAAATAAAGTGTTGACAAATGAGCAGTAAGAGTCGTTTTTGATGCAAAAAAGAAAGATTCTGAAATAATAACCTTTGAGGAAATTGATTACACTTAGTATTTGTACATGGTCTTTTATTTTGTGAACAAACGTATTCTAATAATGGTCTTTTTTTTGTGAACAAACGCGCTCAATATTGGCTCAATTATTATTTGGACAGAAGTAAAATATAGATAGATTTTGGATTTTAATTTCAACACATAATAAATAAACCACATAAAATTTCTGATCAAATATAAAAAATGTAATTTTTTTTTATAAATCATAGGAATAATATGTTTAAATATTCATTTTTTTTTTAAATCCATATTTTAATAACTGACATCAAAATAATAATTTATAATAAATTACACATTTAACGATAGTATTTTTTGAGTATTTTTGATTGGATATAATCAACAACGTAGTACAATTCCTTAGCTAGAGATCAGACATCGATTTCAATGAAAAACAAGCGGTCGAGGTGCAATTCGCAAGGTCCACAAGGCGAAGTTTTCAATGAGGAGACGAAAAAAACAATTATTTGTTAATTATCATGAATATGAGTATTTTTTGTGTTTATTTAGGAAAATTTCAGTTTTAAGTTACCTATTACGCATCAAATGAAAGTTGGATTTTGTAAAATCACCATCTTTAGAGAAATTTCTGACCAAAAGTGTAAAAAATAAGGAATGTAAAAAGTGTAACAACTTATTAGTTTAAAAAATAAAATAAATAATTTAAAAAATAAAAATAAACCGACTGCAAAATAAAAGTTAAACGTAATGCACTAAAACGAACGAAACACGATTAATTAAATTTAAATGAAAATTTAAAGACAACTCTTAAGAAGCACTTAATTTGAGCATAATTAAATTTAATTTGAATATTTTGCTCGGTTATCTTGACTAATAGAAATAAATACCTAAAATTAGTGTATTTCCTATTAATAACAGTTGTTTTTTACATATTGTATTGTTTAATAATAAACGGTAGCAATTTCCCAAAATAAAAAAAAAATTTAAAAAAAATAGAGCATTAATTAAATATACCTAGCCTAATCATTTCGCAGAAATACACATTATGTTAAATTTCTTTTATTAACCAGCAGTGTGATCGAGATAGCTAATGCGCTCAACACTTCTAAGCATTTGGTTACTCTGACAATCAATTTTGGAAGCCATTAATTGTAATTATCAATGTAATGATAAGAACGAAATACGCGTCACCACGCGAGATTTACGTCGGAATAGTTTTTTCAAAAAGGCGGTTGCAAACGCACTATCAATCAATTCCCCTTCACATATTCGTCTTCGTCCTTTACCCCACTCACATCATAAACTGAATATATCGAATAATAAATTTAATAAAGATTCAAATAATCATATGGGTGGCCTCTGTAATAGACTTATGTCTGAGTAACGGTTTTATTATTATTATATTTCTTTTATTAAGATGATATTTTTAACTAAGAAGCCGAACTAATATCCTAAATGCACATATAGGTGGATTGATTTGTACTAAATATTGAAAAATTTGTTAATATTTGTTGATTGCAAATTTGAAATTAAATACAATTTTAAAATATATTATATATGTGCACATAAAATATGTACATGATATATATGAAAATGCTATTATTTACATCCTCAAATTTATTATCTGACATCATAGGTGACTGTTATATGAACAATCTAATACTACCTACATATTACCTGGAGTATTTACCAGGGTATATAGAGAGGTGTATATATCCATAATTTATGTGAATATTGAATTTATTGTTGTACTGAGTGTGGCAAGAACTCTCCAATGTTTAGCCATAGTCTTCATAGTCTTATGTACTGTGTCCGAGATTCTCGGGAATGGCCGGGAATGTGCTAAAAATCCATTTTTTATCTCTTAAAATATGAATCAATTAGGATAAAATATCTGTTCAGTCCCTCCAAATTGAGGTAGGATGTAAAAATTTGTCTTTGTATTAAGATAGTGCTGAGGAGGTGGCTTTTGGGGTTATCAAATACTTAGCCTCCTTTTCCTGTTTTTAAGAACGAAATATCATTTTGGCAATTTTTTATGGATTGTGTATTCCCAAACCTCCGCTAAATTAAGTATGTTATTAAAATTATTGTTTAGTTTGAATTACTCTTAAGGTCCTAGAGAATGCAGAGAATGTTTTTGGGAGTGTCGAATTTTTATCCTCTCTACCCGCCACTTATGCAACTATCTGATATTTTCAAAAAAAAAGAACCACTCTCAAAAAAACATGAAAAATTGTTCATTTGGATGGAATTTAATTACTAAAAATTGTTTTCGGCCCTTCTCTCCTCTTAGTGATATCAGATCTGGATTTGCCCTTTCTCCCCTGTCAGGGACATCAGATCTGAACCTAATGGAAATAGGACCACACAAAAAACTTCAGCTTCAAAAAAATCATCAAAATCGGTTTTCCAGTCGAAAGTTTTGAGGTAATAAAAAATACAGTAGAATTGAATCTCCTCCTTTTTTGAAGTTGTTAATAAGCGGAAAGTTTACTAAGAAGCACCTACTGAGTGGAAAATATTACTTTAGAAATGAAGCTCTGCTGATTATAAACTGTTATTTATATGTAAACTGGTCATTTTATAAAAATTTTTGAAATGTATGAAATGAGCTGTTTTTTTTTTATTTGAAAATAGTTGTTCTTCTTTTAAAATAACATTTCTTAGGCTCTCGTGAAATTCACAAGAAAATACTTACAAAGGTGAAGTGTAAAATGATATATGTGAAAATGTTAAAGTACGAATACATACCTCATAAATGATGTACTATGGACCACGTACAGATGGATATAATATATATATATACCTATATAAAATATATGTATAATATAGCTTATGCGAACAGTGACCTAACGAACGTCCAAAACTGTCCATGATCCATGATCCATGATGATGCTGCTGCTGGTGATGATCAAACCCCCATTCATGCATCCCATCACTGTGTGGTGGTCTCGTCACACACAATTCCTATCACACATATCATATTTGATCGACGCAAATACAGTATGCGCATACCTGTATCGTGTGTGCACATACCTGTAATAAATAAATAATATATATACCAATATATTTTGTTCACTGAAACTAAAATACTGTAGTCAAATTTTAAAGTAGATGAGTTATAGTACACTAGTAATTTTATTTTACACAGCACAACATTAATTCATTTAATCAAATATAATTTCATGTATATACCTTTATATTTCTTTATCTTTTGATGAAATCCACAACAGTCGGAACAATTTTACTCGATTCATGTTAATAGTAGAAAAAAAAATTGTTTATTACTTACTAAAGATTGACTTTTATTTAAAAAATTTCAATAATTCATTTCAAACAAACTTCAACACACTACAGATGATGAAAAACCTATGAAAAAGATTTTTGGTGCTGATCATCAAGATTTTCTAATTGATGTGAATTCATTTTGAAAAGCATTAACATTGTATCATAAGAAAATACAATAGTTCTTTATTCAAAAACTTTTATTTTGAACTAACTTCAACACACTGCAGATGATGAAAACCCTCTGAAAACTCTTTGGTGATAATTAACAACATTTTCTATTTGATGTGAATTAATTTTGAAAATCATAAACATTGTATCATAAATAAGGTTATTTTATTAATATCTATTTGACAAGTAAATTTTAAATTATGTAACTTAAGTTAAAATATTTTTATAATAAAGGCATGTTCATAGTCCGGTATTTTTGCGTACAAAGACTAACATAAATGAATTTTGCTATTTATTTTGAAAAGTAATCATTAAATACATTAAATTTATTAAATATTTTATCTCAAATAATTATTACGACCATCGTTATTTTATATATGGTTAAAGCACACGAAAATAATCGCTAGTTTAATATTACCATCATTTGAAATTTACCGTACCAATATGAAATTAAATTAAATAATATGAGGATGAAGTCTTGGTCGGATAACGATATCGCAGGACCGTAGCAAATGTGAATAGCCTGACCTTCGAATGACATTACATCTGCATAAAAATAAAACAGAATATTTTAAAAAACCACTTTTCGTGATTAAATGTGAGCAAATTTAAAAATAACACTCGTCAATTTAGTATGGGTACAATCAATCAAACGTTGCTTTCCCTATATGGTCCTGAATTAGAGCGTTTATATATACCAAAAAAGCGATAGCACGTAAAAATTATTTAATTTCGCCTGTATAAAAGAGAACTGTGTTAACGAACATTGGTAATAAAAAGATGTAAAAAGCTGAAGAAATAAGAAGAACTGTTTTTTGCTGTCTTATATTTAAATATTCCATTTTTATAATTTTATATTTAAATAATTTTATATTTAAATTTAATTTTATATTTATATTTAAATTCGTTCATATAATTCAATTCTTTATTTTATCATACTTCGGCGCCTTGTTTATTTTTGATATTTCTTTTTATCCTATTATCCTATTTTGATATTTCCTGTTTATCCTATTTGAGAGACTAATAAGTTTTATCGCAAAAGTACTCAAATAGCAACATTGCAGATTAAAATATTGTACCCTAATACGAGTCTATTTGGTCTATAATTCTATGGTGACAATCATTTTAAATTGTTTGATATGAGAAATATTTTGAAAGAAATCTTTTAGACCCAATTGCATGTACAGGCATTCTCATCAACTGTACGCAGTTTTAGAGGCTCCTAGCGTTTATAGTATAACAGTTAGGAAAATGAAAATAACATTTTCAGATACCACAATCAATAGGTTTTTAATAGAAACAACAACTAATTGGTGTTTTCTTTTCTGAAATTCAAATGCGTTTACACGACCCGTAATGTTAGTAAATCTAATAATCTAATCAGAATTTCATAATTACAGAAACCAGAAATTTTTTTCATAATATTAAATACCAAACATGACTACATTAATAATTTAGAGGAAAAAATTGAGACATAAAACTATTTTTCGTGTTTCATAAACGAAGTTTCATAAAGCACATTCACACGTCAGAACAAAAGAAAATGACTACTTAGTTCTAGTATGTCTTTGAATAAGTTATTATCGCCACCTCGTACCAGAGTAATAGACACCTTACAGCTCAAACCTACTTCTCTCAGAATGAAACTGCGAATATTTTTGATATTATCAAAGAGGTACTAAATGTATTTAAAAAACGGTCCTGTATATACAGAATATTCAAAAATAGTGAATAATAAACATGTATAGAATAAAAAAAAAAAAAGAAATCTATCAATTTGTATCGAATGTCCGATTGTGCTAGATGGTGTTGTATTGGCATAATCCAATGCAAGCCTCCTTGTGTCACATAGTGCACTCTTTTGTTTTAATGGAAACAGCCATACTTAAGTAATTAAATTATTCATTTAGCACGCAACTTCCGACTTGTCACAACGGCATTTTGAGTATTCGATAATTAAAATATTTTTTATCTGAAGTCATCTTATTAAAATTTTTATAATTGGTAAGACAATTCAGTTTTTTAAATTCTATTCGAAAAATTATTTTTATCTTTTAAATTATTTTGATTATTTCATATCAAATAATCAAATATATCAAATTGTGATAATTTTGATTCTTCATTAATTATTGAATTTAACCATTTTTGTTGGTTAACCATGCTTTTTGTTAGAATATAATTTTGAATATTTCGATTTTAGATTCAATTTTTTGTCATAAATTAAATATAATTGTAAGAATTTTTAAAAGAATTCCAATATATTGGGAAAATAATTTTTGGGAAAAACGAATTTTTGAATTTATTTAATCGATATTGGTATTATGTATGTTCCACAATAGTGTCCGTAATCAGTCCGATTGTTCTTATAATTCTTGGGTTTGTTTGTAACACATCCAAAATTGAAATATATGAATGTACGGTTCATAATTGAGTCTGTATTACCAGTCTAAATTGTCGTGAAATTTTGCTGTTGTGTGTGATCAACATAGATTTTGGGTCAATCCATTTAGTATCTTAAATTATTGAGTATAATCGTTTAAAATTCATTTATTTTTTTAAAATTAGATAATTTTAGTTTATATTTCAGAAATAATTTTTATCTATTAATATTTAATTGAAAGTAGTTTTGGGGCTAATAATTAGATTTAAAATTGTGACATTTTTAATAATAATTTAAAAATGGAATATATTTATTATTTAAAACTTTAAATAATTTATTCTACATATTTACAATTTTATGTTTTTGAAACTATACAAGTTTTAAGACGTAACGATATATGGCTAAATTCAAACACAAGTCAAGTCTTTTTGATAACGATTAAAGTTATACGGATATTTGTCTTATTGTGCAACTTTTTTCTACAGAATTATGTCGGTTGTAGATTGGCCATACGTTTTTCATAAATTTTGGCTTCATAGAAGATAATAAAAATTTTGAATACTGTAGTGGACCTATGGCCGACTTGTATTTAGTATCAATTTTTGAGATTCAAGATTCAATATCTCATAATTTGTATCGATTAACATTGGTCTGTTCTGGTTGAAAGTTTTTACTTTGAATTAAAATGTTTTTTCGCATTCGTATCTTTGGATGGTATTTTTATCATTTTCATTTTTCTTCTAGATGCCTGTATATTTCTTAATAGCAAATTAAAATTTTACTCGCCTTATGCTACACTTATGCGCATAAGAATAAAATGATTACGGTTTTGGGGAGATTAATTTTTATTTTGAGGAAACTGATTTTGATTTCGAGCATTCTTTATTTATTTTAATTACTGAGCTCGAAAAGTCTTGCTTGGTTTTCGAGATAATTTCTTACAGATTATAGTTATATGTGAATTTTTTTAAGTTATATTTGGGTCCAATAGGTTAAGGTTAGGTTTAGTTATTCGAAAAAATTCACATATTACTTTTAAAAAATTTTTCTAGTTTTTTTAGAGGTTTATTTTCATTTTCAAATTTTCTCGATGATTGAAAATTGAGCAAGATATTGAGAAACTTGAATTGAATTTTCTAAAAAATTGAAGGGACTAATTCGAAGTTTCTTGCTTTTTCTACTCGAAACCATAATTATTCGTTATTGAATTTTCTATTATTTCAATTTATTCTATTAGAATTTTGAAATAAACCTGCCTTCGCAGATTTCGAGTCTTTAAATACATTTTAGTTCAGATTAATTACTTTTAATAGGAAGAGATCAGGAAGGGGATGGCTCTAACAAAGTCGGGAGGGTATGTTTTTTCGTGTATACACATTTCGGATGTCCGACTTTAATAAGATTAACCGATTTCTAAATTCGAGAGTTAATATGTCTTCACACACGTATTTCAAATATTTTATTACTTTTCTTTGGCAGCTAATATTATTGGAAAATTACGGAAAATTTTTAAACTTCATAAATCTATTGCAAAAATTGTTTTATATAATTCGAATTTCGAACAAAACTTGATTATGGAAATCAAACTTGACATATGTTAAATTATATGCCATTAATTGTGATCTGTTGATTTTGAAAGGATAAAATTCAAATCTGTGGAACAAAACTCAAAGTATTTTAAATTTTAAAGTTTCATTTTTGATAAATTAGTATCAAAATCGTAATCATTTAAATTTTTATTATTAATATAAAAAGCACCAAAATGCTTCATTTGAACTTCCAATATTCTGTGTAGAAAACAATTTTGATCAATTTTATAAAAGAAAATTATTAAAAAATTTTGAAGAAATAAAATTGAATTATTAAATAATTATAGTCCAAAATTTAAGTATGCTTCGTCTGTCAAGTGTCAAAGATCTTAAGTCAAACTTGCATCTAATTACGATAATTAAACAAAAAAATTTTTTCCAATATATTAAAATAACCGCACAAAATTTAAGTGTTATGATTATTTTATGAGTAAATCTGAACAATATTCAAAAAATTGTATAATTTGTTTGATTAAAATTAATTATCGAATTGCATGTTTGAGTGAAATTTTGAGTGAAATGTAGTGAACTGTGGACATTTGTGAAAAATGTGCGCCCGTTAAAGAGGACTTAAAATACTTCCAAATTCGGTTATTGTCTTTATATCGTTATAAGAAAAATCGAATAAAAATTCGTATTAAGTTTTAGTGAAGTGAAATTTGTGTACCTAGTGTTTTGGACACGGATAACATCGATGCACAGTTTTGCAGGTAGTACGAGATAATGGTTTGTGGTTAGATTATTAGTAATTTGTTTTAATATTTTTACACATTTTCACAAAATTGCTTTTTCAATATTATTTTGCTTACTTCACATTATTTGTAATGTATAATTTTAGAAAATTATTGGATTTTGAATTAATTTATTTAAATTTTGATTTTATATTTTAACGTTTACAAAATATATGAACTACATTTAAAGTTAAAATTGTGTTTTTTACTTTTCGACAATTTAAAATTATTAGATTATAATTAAGGATATACTTATTATTTTCGAATTTACATTAAAATTATCCCTTAAATTTTAATTTATTTTCAATAATTATTATATGTATTTTTTCAAAAATTATTTCATTCGATTTATTATTTTATTTCAATTTATATTTTATTTCAGATTATTAATTTAAGTTTATTTTATATTTATAGTCTCAAACCTAACCCCTCTCTATTTGAGGTAAATTTTTTTGTAATATTTTATTTTGTTTACTTCAGATTATTTAGTATTTAATTTTCAATTATTTATTTGTTTTTTAGTTAGTTTATTTAAATTGTATAGGTCCATAGATTGAATTACAAAATTTATAATTTTTTTTTTAAATTTAATTTAATTTATAAATTTAAACTTTTTTTGAAACCCACCAATTTTGGGTCATTCTTTTCAATTTTTATATTATTGATTCGCTTTCATTAACCCTTCTATGAAAAACCATGAACAGACCCTCACTATCTTGAAATGCATTATAGATATATTTGTTTTGACTCAATATTTGAAATCTATGACCCAAATTTAGTTGGATTACATACTTTTTTTGCTAATATTGGTTAAAAATTGACGATAATAGAGCAAAATTAATTTTTTAAGGTTTTGGTGACGTCATAAGATTCACAAAATTAATTTTTTCGATATCTTGGCCAAATTCTGGCCGCTTTGAATGAACTTTTTTTTGAAACCCACTAATTTTGGGTCATACTTTTCAATTTTTATATAATTGATTCGCTTTCTTTAACCCTTCTATGAAAAACTATGTACAGACCCTCACTATCTTGAAATGCATTATAGATATGTTTGTTTTGACTGAAAATTTGAAAACTATGACCCAAATTTAGTTGGATTACATACTTTATTTGCCAATATTGGTTAAAAATTGACAATAATAAAGCAAATTTAATTTTTTAAGGTTTTGGTGACGTCATTAGATTCACAAAATTAATTTTTTCGATATCTTGGCCAAATTCTGGCCGCTTTGAATGAACTTTTTTTTGAAACCCACTAATTTTGGGTCATACTTTTCAATTTTTATATAATTGATTCGCTTTCTTTAACCCTTCTATGAAAAACCATGAACAGACCCTCACTATCTTGAAATGCATTATAGATATGTTTGTTTTGACTGAATATTTGAAAACTATGACCCAAATTTAGTTGGATTACATACTTTATTTGCCAATATTGGTTAAAAATTGACGATAATAGAGCAAAATTAATTTTTTAAGGTTTTGGTGACGTCATTAGATTCACAAAATTAATTTTTTCGATATCTTGGCCAAATTCTGGCCGCTTTGAATGAACTTTTTTTTGAAACCCACTAATTTTGGGTCATACTTTTCAATTTTTATATAATTGATTCGCTTTCTTTAACCCTTCTATGAAAAACCATGAACAGACCCTCACTATCTTGAAATGCATTATAGATATGTTTGTTTTGACTGAATATTTGAAAACTTTGACCCAAATTTAGTTGGATTACATACTTTGTTTGCTAATATTGGTTAAAAATTGACAATAATAAAGCAAAATTAATTTTTTAAGGTTTTGGTGACGTCATTAGATTCACAAAATTAATTTTTTCGATATCTTGGCCAAATTCTGGCCGCTTTGAATGAACTTTTTTTTGAAACCCACTAATTTTGGGTCATACTTTTCAATTTTTATATAATTGATTCGCTTTCTTTAACCCTTCTATAAAAACCATGAACAGACCCTCACTATCTTGAAATGCATTATAGATATGTTTGTTTTGACTGAATATTTGAAAACTTTGACCCAAATTTAGTTGGATTACATACTTTGTTTGCTAATATTGGTTAAAAATTGACAATAATAAAGCAAATTTAATTTTTTAAGGTTTTGGTGACGTCATTAGATTCACAAAATTAATTTTTTCGATATCTTGGCCAAATTCTGGCCGCTTTGAATGAACTTTTTTTTGAAACCCACTAATTTTGGGTCATACTTTTCAATTTTTATATAATTGATTCGCTTTCTTTAACCCTTCTATGAAAAACCATGAACAGACCCTCACTATCTTGAAATGCATTATAGATATGTTTGTTTTGACTGAATATTTGAAAACTTTGACCCAAATTTAGTTGGATTACATACTTTGTTTGCTAATATTGGTTAAAAATTGACGATAATAGAGCAAAATTAATTTTTTAAGGTTTTGGTGACGTCATTAGATTCACAAAATTAATTTTTTCGATATCTTGGCCAAATTCTGGCCGCTTTGAATGAACTTTTTTTTGAAACCCACTAATTTTGGGTCATACTTTTCAATTTTTATATAATTGATTCGCTTTCTTTAACCCTTCTATGAAAAACCATGAACAGACCCTCACTATCTTGAAATGCATTATAGATATGTTTGTTTTGACTGAATATTTGAAAACTTTGACCCAAATTTAGTTGGATTACATACTTTGTTTGCTAATATTGGTTAAAAATTGACAATAATAAAGCAAATTTAATTTTTTAAGGTTTTGGTGACGTCATTAGATTCACAAAATTAATTTTTTCGATATCTTGGCCAAATTCTGGCCGCTTTGAATGAACTTTTTTTTGAAACCCACTAATTTTGGGTCATACTTTTCAATTTTTATATAATTGATTCGCTTTCTTTAACCCTTCTATGAAAAACCATGAACAGACCCTCACTATCTTGAAATGCATTATAGATATGTTTGTTTTGACTGAATATTTGAAAACTATGACCCAAATTTAGTTGGATTACATACTTTGTTTGCCAATATTGGTTAAAAATTGACAATAATAAAGCAAAATTAATTTTTTAAGGTTTTGGTGACGTCATTAGATTCACAAAATTAATTTTTTCGATATCTTGGCCAAATTCTGGCCGCTTTGAATGAACTTTTTTTTGAAACCCACTAATTTTGGGTCATACTTTTCAATTTTTATATAATTGATTCGCTTTCTTTAACCCTTCTATGAAAAACCATGAACAGACCCTCACTATCTTGAAATGCATTATAGATATGTTTGTTTTGACTGAATATTTGAAAACTTTGACCCAAATTTAGTTGGATTACATACTTTGTTTGCTAATATTGGTTAAAAATTGACGATAATAGAGCAAAATTAATTTTTTAAGGTTTTGGTGACGTCATTAGATTCACAAAATTAATTTTTTCGATATCTTGGCCAAATTCTGGCCGCTTTGAATGAACTTTTTTTTGAAACCCACTAATTTTGGGTCATACTTTTCAATTTTTATATAATTGATTCGCTTTCTTTAACCCTTCTATGAAAAACCATGAACAGACCCTCACTATCTTGAAATGCATTATAGATATGTTTGTTTTGACTGAATATTTGAAAACTTTGACCCAAATTTAGTTGGATTACATACTTTGTTTGCTAATATTGGTTAAAAATTGACGATAATAGAGCAAAATTAATTTTTTAAGGTTTTGGTGACGTCATTAGATTCACAAAATTAATTTTTTCGATATCTTGGCCAAATTCTGGCCGCTTTGAATGAACTTTTTTTTGAAACCCACTAATTTTGGGTCATACTTTTCAATTTTTATATAATTGATTCGCTTTCTTTAACCCTTCTATGAAAAACCATGAACAGACCCTCACTATCTTGAAATGCATTATAGATATGTTTGTTTTGACTGAATATTTGAAAACTATGACCCAAATTTAGTTGGATTACATACTTTGTTTGCTAATATTGGTTAAAAATTGACAATAATAAAGCAAAATTAATTTTTTAAGGTTTTGGTGACGTCATTAGATTCACAAAATTAATTTTTTCGATATCTTGGCCAAATTCTGGCCGCTTTGAATGAACTTTTTTTTGAAACCCACTAATTTTGGGTCATACTTTTCAATTTTTATATAATTGATTCGCTTTCTTTAACCCTTCTATGAAAAACCATGAACAGACCCTCACTATCTTGAAATGCATTATAGATATGTTTGTTTTGACTGAATATTTGAAAACTTTGACCCAAATTTAGTTGGATTACATACTTTGTTTGCTAATATTGGTTAAAAATTGACGATAATAGAGCAAAATTAATTTTTTAAGGTTTTGGTGACGTCATTAGATTCACAAAATTAATTTTTTCGATATCTTGGCCAAATTCTGGCCGCTTTGAATGAACTTTTTTTTGAAACCCACTAATTTTGGGTCATACTTTTCAATTTTTATATAATTGATTCGCTTTCTTTAACCCTTCTATGAAAAACCATGAACAGACCCTCACTATCTTGAAATGCATTATAGATATGTTTGTTTTGACTGAATATTTGAAAACTTTGACCCAAATTTAGTTGGATTACATACTTTGTTTGCTAATATTGGTTAAAAATTGACAATAATAAAGCAAATTTAATTTTTTAAGGTTTTGGTGACGTCATTAGATTCACAAAATTAATTTTTTCGATATCTTGGCCAAATTCTGGCCGCTTTGAATGAACTTTTTTTTGAAACCCACTAATTTTGGGTCATACTTTTCAATTTTTATATAATTGATTCGCTTTCTTTAACCCTTCTATGAAAAACCATGAACAGACCCTCACTATCTTGAAATGCATTATAGATATGTTTGTTTTGACTGAATATTTGAAAACTTTGACCCAAATTTAGTTGGATTACATACTTTGTTTGCTAATATTGGTTAAAAATTGACGATAATAGAGCAAAATTAATTTTTTAAGGTTTTGGTGACGTCATAAGATTCACAAAATTAATTTTTTCGATATCTTGGCCAAATTCTGGCCGATTTGAATGAACTTTTTTTTGAAACCCACTAATTTTGGGTCATTCTTTTCAATTTTTATATAATTGATTCGCTTTCTTTAACCCTTCTATGAAAAACTATGTACAGACCCTCACTATCTTGAAATGCATTATAGATATGTTTGTTTTGACTGAATATTTGAAAACTATGACCCAAATTTAGTTGGATTACATACTTTATTTGCCAATATTGGTTAAAAATTGACAATAATAAAGCAAAATTAATTTTTTAAGGTTTTGGTGACGTCATTAGATTCATAAAATTAATTTTTTCGATATCTTGGCCAAATTCTGGCCGCTTTGAATGAACTTTTTTTTGAAACCCACTAATTTTGGGTCATACTTTTCAATTTTTATATAATTGATTCGCTTTCTTTAACCCTTCTATGAAAAACCATGAACAGACCCTCACTATCTTGAAATGCATTATAGATATGTTTGTTTTGACTGAATATTTGAAAACTTTGACCCAAATTTAGTTGGATTACATAATTTGTTTGCTAATATTGGTTAAAAATTGACGATAATACAGCAAAATTAATTTTTCAAGGTTTTGGTGACGTCATAAGATTCATAAAATTCATTTTTTCGATATCTTGGCCAAATTCTGGCCGATCTGAATGAACTTTTTATTGAAACCCACTAATTTTGGGTCATTCTTTTCTATTTTGATAGTATTATCTTTAAAGTTTAAAGTTAAATGATTTGAATTAATATGAGTTTTTAAATCAAATTTTTTTCAAATTAGTCGGAATCTAAAACATTTAGACCTAATAATTTGATAATTCTTATTGAGTTTATTTATTTCGAATTACTTTTGCTTCGATATTGTTATATAAATTTCTACAATAGTTTTCACCTCCAGTTTATAATAACAAACCCCCACTCCCTCCCCTATCAAATTAATAATTTATATTTTATATGATAATATTTATTTTTATTGAATTTTCTGTGATTAGTTTAAATTTCGTTTTATAGTATTCAAATTTTATTTCAGATTGTTACAGATAAATTTAAAGATTCGTATTTAAACATAATATTTCAGGTTATTAATTAAAACTTGATTTCTGATGGCTAATGTATATTGTATTTTAGTATTTTAGATGTTTTATTGTAGAGAGCCGTACATTATTTGTTCAAATCCATTGTTATTTTTATTTTGAAATGAAAATAAACATAAAATGCTAAATACTTTTTTTAATTTCAACTCCACTTAATAAAGTAAGTATAACTCATTTAACGTTACTAATTTATATTGTATTTTAGCAATTAATTTTATTTAATATTTCAGATAATTTATCGAAGTGTGATACAAAACTGAAATACTTGGACCTTACGAATGCGCCAACAACGGACTTTAGTTGATATTGTTTGTCTTTGTTTGGAAAATATAATAAAATTTTGTAGGTTTAACACAAATTTTTAAAATTCGCCAACTTTAATCAGACATGAATCTATTAGACCAAAAGATCGATTATGTTCATTCACGATCGTGGGTTCGCTATCTTTTTTCGTTTTTAAGTTATTTATAAAATACATAATTATGAAAATCATTAATAAAAATGGCAATTTTAAGAGTTCACTGTACTGAGTGACCAAGTTACACAAATAATATAACAAACAGTATGTTTTTCAAATTAACATCTTGTTGGAATGATATGATATTAGAGTTTACAATCCTGTACGTGTGAAACAAGCCTTGCAGTTATTTTTTTTAGACACAAACTTTAAAAAAAAAAACGTATATAATAAACATAGCAGATATAATGAATATGATTGATACATTTGCGGAACGAATAACTAACTGGACAGACGAATTTGCATTTTATGATTTATTGTTTATTACTCTTTTGCATATTATTTTATTTGTGCTAATAATGAACACTCTGGATTGTAAACGAAATGTGAAACTTTTTGAATAAACTTAAATATGAAAAGGTATTTATAAAAAAGTAGACTTATACCCTACATAAATAGAATATATATGGGTATATTTAATTTAGTCTTATGTATGAAAATCTAGAAAATATTGAAGGCAGTAGCAGACCTTTGATTACATATTAATATATAAGTATATATAACTGTATACACTGGATATTTAAAGTATTTTATGAATGCTAAGTAAAAATATTTCAAATAATGATATTCAATCATATGATGTGGAGTATCTAAACACTTCTAAACGGAAAAAGTGAATTTACGTACGTGAATGAACAAATTTAGTCAATATGGTCGAAGCCATGTCCAATTTTTAAACAATCAGAAATAGGATAAAAGTTCGAATACAAAACATACATTATAATTTGTATAACAAATTTTTTTCATACCTGTATTGATTATGTATTGAGTGTATTTTATAAATTTTAATAACTAAAAATACCTCAAAAATCTATACTGAATCCTATGTCAGACACGGGGCTCAAAAATCAAATATAATGTATGCATTAATATTATTATTATGTTTATATAATTCTTACTGTATAAATGACATTATTTGTTAAAAATACAGAATAATAAATATATAAAAAAAAAAAAAAAAAAAAAAATCCTATGTCAGCTATATAAACACTTAACACTGTTAGTTTCTCTCATAATTTGTAATAATGAAAATTCGAAAAAATAGAATCAAAAATAGGTATTGTCAATAGAGAAAATTTTATATAGCGTGTTAATTTCACTTTAGTCTTCCTTATTTCCTCGAACTCCATTTTTAAAATTAAAACAGTTTTACACTAAGATTCACAAATTGGATGTATCATGAATATTTTCTATAATTTTTAGGTGTAATTAGAGAATAATTGGATACCTCGCCATATGAGGGGAGATAACATTTTTGGTCTTTCTACCTTTATGGTTCAAAATTTTGGGTCCCCGAACCCATTGGACCTAATGGTATGATTTGGTCGGATAGGCGGAAAAGCGGACAGGCGGGCGGTCATTTGGAAAAGTAAAATTTAGGTCATTCTATGAACACCTATACCAAAATTTTGTATGTGCGGCCAGTATTTGTTAGCGGTAAAAACTTTAAACTAAAATTAATATTCATGTTATAGCTGTCGAGTATAGAAATATATATCCTAGTAATAGAAAATCAAAAATATAAAAATTGTATCTGAATTTGTAACATCGTACAAATTTCGCCCAAAAATAAATCGACGACTACATATCCAAATGGAAATGAATTTTGAAATGAAAAGAGTTTTTTCCGAACAAAGAATCAGGAAAATAACAAATTCATTGTGTGCGAGAAATTTACATTTAAAAGTTTTTGAATGCTTGAACTAAAAAAATAAAAATAAACAGAATTTTTATGTCATATTCGTTAGTTAGTTGTCTGTTTTTTGTTTTTACTTTTATTACATATGGAATATTTGTTGATGCCAAATGATCGATGTCTGTTTGTGCACACCGCAGGAGTTCAACGCGAGCGCATTCATCACACGTCGACCAACTTACATTTGTATGGATCACTATCAATTCACTACATGAATTCCAATCCACCTACCTCTCTTCAAAATATAATATTTAGTAATACATTTATAGACCATTATATACAAGTTTTCTAATACCCACGAATATATAGTTTTTACATTGCAATTCAAGTATTCTCGTAAAAATTTACTCGAAAAATAAACATCTTCTTTTAAAATTATACTAACTTCAATTATTAGTTTTGTGAACTGCAGATCTCAAATAAAAGTTAATAAAAACCACTTTCCTTCTCGATTTCACAAAAATACCAAGGTTGAAAAGAAATGAAATCGGTTTCAAAAGAAGGAAAAAATCAATCGAATTTATCATAAACTGCTTTTATTTTTGTTTTTATCGAATGTCTACGAGTATCAAGTCGACATAATTATGTCCGAGTATATTAGTTTAAGTCTAAAGTTTGAAACGTTAGGAAATACTGAAGGAACTAAGACAGTTTTGGTGCAGTTTTTCATAGAATCATCTAGTTAGTAGCCCGTTAAGACATTAAGATAACCGAAAAGACAAACTGAGCTTTTCAGCTCAACATTTTTGTTGATGGCGTATTCAAGACTTATAAAGTAAGATCAAGCTCGTAAATGACCAAAGTCTGGTTTTGGATGCAATCGATTCATGAAAAAAATTTTTAACCGTAAAGGATTCAAGAAGAATAATTTAAACAAAAAAATATTTGTTTTTCCATAACCAAAAACTTTTTCCATAACCAAAAACTTTTTCCATAAACTTTTATATTTTATATTTGCCACAATTTGAGCTCATATTTAGCTAATAAAAACATATACAGTGTGTCTACTTAAATTGACTCCATATGAAAAACTTTTTTTGTAAGGCTTACGATAAAAAGTAATTCTGTATAAAAATCCCAGCTATCAAAAATATTCACATTCAGCTATTTACTTTTGTTAACAAATGTACATGGTATGCATAAATTGAAAAACATTTTTGACCATTTCAATTTTAACTGAAATTTTGCAAAACCTACTTATAAAACACGTTATCTGTTTTCCTAATTAAGCAGTCATCGTACTTCAAATGTTTAATTGCTTATTTTAAGCATTTATAATGCATCATAAATAATATGTTACCAAAATAATACAGAAAATTTATTTTTCATACATTACATTACAAATAAATTATTGTTGTTGACATAAGTAAAAATAGTTATCTTCAATTCATTTTTGCCTCAATGTATCCACCTTTGCTTTTCATACATGTAGTTTTTCTTTTACGAAATTCTTTAAACACACGTCTAAATATCTTGGAAGTGATTCCGCTTTCTTCGTTAGAAAAAAAATTTGTATAAAGTATAACTTTTTTGTAAACCTCACAATAAAAAAGTTTTCTATATGGTACCAACTTAAATAGACACACTGTACAATTATAATATATATTATTTTTATATTTATAACTGCATGGACTGATTATTTAGAGAATTTTATTAATTTTAATGATTAAAAATAGTTCGATGTTGAGTGTGTTAACAATTTACATTGTTAGTTGTTATAGATATTACTTGTTTATTACAGTTTAGAAATATCCACAAAATACTGACCAGATCGAATTTCATATACTGGAAATTTATGATAGTGTGTACCAGAAGAGGGAACACCTTCCATCGGAACGGATTATTTGCAATTCTATTTCGAAATCAATATTAATCATGTTTTTTACGATATAAAAAAACGACCATATCCTGTCCAAATACAAAAAAAGCAACATAATTATATATTGTTTGATTTAAGATAGTAAACTTAAAATCATAAAAACATTCATTCATACATAAAACGACAAAAAAAAGAATGTTTTAAACAATATATTTTACAAAAATTGATAACTACTATAGATATGAACCAATAAGTTTCTAATCTGAACACAAAAAAAAAAATTTAAGTAATATCTTCCTTTCATTGTCACAGGTGCGTTATATAGACACAGACACTTTAAGTACCTATTGTGGACGCGCCCTCCTGGTTTTGTTGTTGTTCATAATTCAACATCATCGTCATAGTTAAAGCAGTTGCTGCAGTTCTTCAAGATTTTCGTACCAGATAACAAAATATTGTAACAGCAGTCAATAAAGAGTTAATATTTTAGTAGTGAATGATTTAAAGATCCTTTTTTTTTTTATTAAAAAAAAATTCCATTCATGATATTCAAGTTGACCATATCAAATAGTTAAAGGGGCTCTCCCGATTATGTAAAGAAGAAGTTAATTTTTGTCGGCATGGTCAAATGATAGGTAACGTTGAAATGAAGTATCGGTAATAATGCAATTAAATTTGCGTTCGAGACAAAATTTCGGAAAGTTCTGGTATCATTGTTACTGAAGAGAGTTTTTTTTCAATCGATGTCGAAAATGTTTATAGTTTTTCAAATTTCACGTGAAAATTTTAATGCAATATTCATAAAAAATACAATGAATATTTATGTACACACTCATATCTTACTTGGGGCGTACTGTTTAAATTTGTTAAATTTATGATTTCGCAAAATAAAAGGAAAATTGCAGATTTTCGGCCATTTTTTGTATTTTTAAGTTTTTGGTTTACAAGTGTCGGAAAAAATTATTTTTGAATTTCTTGTACAGTTATCTTTCTATTGGATAAATAAAAAATTATCTCCCAGATTTAAGCACGCAGTTGAATCAAATACTCTATGGAAGAAGAAGATTTACCAGCGAGAGTTTCCTAATAACAATAGGACTTCTAGAAAGCTATTCATGAAGACGGTTTTCAATAAGGTATTAGAAACTTTTGATGTCTCGAAGTATCTTTTTATTTTAACATGATGAAAATTGTATGTTTTTTAGAAGTTGTGTTTTTGAAAACAAGGAACAAACAACCATAGCTGCACGGTCAAACAATTATTTGACAGACAGGGAATACGTCTCATATAAAAGTGGACCAAATTTAAATGGTTATTTCTAACATAATATCACAAGTAATTTGAATCTAGTTGGAAGCCAAAGTCTGGTAAGGAATTACAATCTTCGTGGCTCTCTCGTCACTGACTGAACTGCTATAATTATTGTCGCAATATTTCATTTTTATATATATATTTTTTTTTTCGGAAAGGGTATAATTATTGTTATTTTATTTAAAAATTTTAAAACCGCTTACTACAGAAACAACGTTTTCTGATCCTAAACAAGTTTTAATAAAAAAAAATAATAAAAAAAAAAATTCAAATTGTTATAAATAATAATTAATAACTAACGTCAGTAAGTCTATAAGAATTCTTACATGTAAACTGAGAAGTTTTATATAAAAGAACTTAATTTGAGATAAATTTTATTTGCTGCCAATTATTACATTATCGAATTGAATTTTATTTTCACCAACATTAAGTCGTGAGAAAGAGAGTAGCCCTTTGAACTATTTTGATTGTCCAATTAATGATTGTTATTCATTGGCATTGAAATATTTATAAAAAACTTAATTTTTACAGAATTGGCGGTTTAAATTCAGGGTAAACTCAATTTTTTAATATTTTTTTATTTATTTGTATTTACTTGTTTTAAAATACGGAATCTACAATTCACAAGGACCGATTGACCCGTTTTCTGATTGAATAAATGGAAAAAATTTAAAGGAAAAATTCATATAGTATGTGGATGTTTATTAAGACAATAAAAACAATTGAAAAGCGAAGGAAAATTGGAAAAGCTAAGTAAATTTAACGATATTTTTTTATTAACTTCTATTGGGAAGCTTTTATTATAGGGTCAAATTTTATAAATTCCGAATTTAGATATATCTTCATTAACTTGCAATTGGAGAAGCTTTTATTATATTGTTAATTTTTATAAATCTAATTATTTTATATTGAAATCTAACGTTTTAAGAAATCCAAATTATCTCATTTATTTTTAGTATCAATGATATCGAGAATAAATAATGATATTGATATGTAATAAATTCATAACTTAGTTCAAAGTTGAGTCCGTTTTCACCAAAGTGGATTTTGTCGTTTTTTGTTTAGAACAAAAATTAAATAAACATAAGACAAGCGCTTATTCGTAATAATAAACAATTTTTTTTTTATTCGACCTTGAGGGTTGCACCTAGACCACTTGTCTTAAATTGAAAATTAAAATAATTTTTAGTTATAAACTTTTATAGAGAGTAAAAATTTATTTTTTCTTTATTAGACTGTAACTAAATTTTAAGACGTTCCATCTAAAAGACCCAATTTAATTTTAAAAAAAAAACTAGAAAAAACGCATCCAATTTCCTTCTCGTTGTAAACCAAATCGTTTAAGAGCTTTTGTTATAAATATAAACCTTGCTCAGAGGATATATTTCGTATTTGTTCGTATAATTGATGATACCCATCCAAGTTTACAACATTTTAAGGAATAATTTCATGGTAAACTAGATCTGAAAACTGAATGAGATACAATGATAATAAGAACGACATACATAGTGATTTAAAGATGTTATTTAAATAAACAGTAGCTCGTATAAGTTACATTGGATGAATGGATAATAACTCAAATATACATATATTAACTACACTAACCTAAAATATACGTATATTATTATTATGATTATTGTGATTATCTTTATATTCAGCTGCGGGGACAAATCACTGAAATAAACCTATTTTATTTACAATGTGACTGATTTCGATATAGTTTAAATATCTTACGGGTGACGTATATTATTATTATTGTTTGTTTACTGAATTCGAGATTGAAATAATAAGACATATTAGTTGATATATGAAGCCCACGTATGTTTGACAACATTATAAATTAAAAGAAATTTAAAAAAAATGAACCATTTTTTTGAAGTCTGGTAAAAAGAATATCACAACAAATAAGCCAGTTTTTTTGATTCAACTATTTATATTTCTTAATTATACAACGTTTTTACAAGAAAAAGTTCTTATCATATTATCAAATTGTCGAATAACAATGTAAAATTGTTGCGCATCATATAGCGCAAACTAGTTTCATGTTTGACACTCTAAAGAAATTGACAAATAGATTCATTTAAAAACAATTTTAATCATTTTGCTATAAAATTTCATAAACGAAATAATTTTTTTTCAGAAACGAACTTAGACTCGTTGAAATTGGTTTTGATAGAAATCAGAACGGGCGTGACAAAATTGTTGACCATTGTGAAAAATAGACACAAAAAAAATGCCGTTTTACTAACATTATTTATCTTAAATTTTCAAGGAAAGTATACATAAGGGCCGGGCCATAAGCATCGATAGGATTTCTTAAAATAGAATGACGAATTCTTTATGTATAATCACTATGGAAATGAACATGTGTGACGTCATTTATGCAAATCTCCTTCTATTGGACATTTTTAAAGATTTTAATCAAATAACTTCAAAATTCATGTTCGTGAAGTAAGGATGCTGCAATAATTGAAGTGATTAAAAAAGTTTGTGCATTTTCCCTATTGTAAATCATAAGATTTACTCTCTGAAATCGTGTTGCATCTATCTAGATTTGTTATTAATTTATTCTTAAACCTTGAATGTTAAAAAAAAAACTTGATATATTAATAAAGTTTCGAAATAATTGCAAAGTAGATGAATAAAATTTGTAATCATCGCTATGAAATACATAACAAGTAAAAATTTATAATAATAATGTACAACAAATGTACTGCGAGCTGATCTTTTTAGTACATTAATTTTCATTTATATTCTTGAAAAGGATCTCTACAATTTAGATACTAATTCAAAGATTACATTCCATTAAGTTTAATTACTACCTAGGTTCAAGATTATTATTGTACACAACATTATACAGGTCGTATAATATTATCGCACTAAATGAGCAACAATAACAAATACTGAAAAAAAAACCATAGAAAATTTGCTGAAATAGTTCAGGTTATTTTTTGAGGCTTGAATCAAAAAACGTTTTATAGTTACATCCTTTGGTTGAAATACACGGATAGGAAAAGTTCCTGAATAAGAAAAATTGGTCCATCGGGTCATATAAGTCCATGACCCTACTTTTCAACCATAAGAGATAGAAGAAAAATTCAATAACAGAAATTGTTTGCTTTTTGAAAAGAATCAAAATTATTACTCAGTGTAGTAGTTTCCAATTAAAATTTCTAGAAAATTATATCTTATATATTTTAGCGTTAAACTTATGCTTTATTTTAGCATGAACACATTTTAGAGACTTATATTATTAGATTGTCGGATATTACTTGTAAAATATAAAATTGGTTATTTAAGAATTAGAACCCTTTACGAAAGAATGTATTTCAAAATTTAAAATGGAATCAAAAAATAAAACGCTGTTACCTATTTTCATTTTTTACCTATTTAAAAAAAAGTAAATACTCGATTGTTATGCTGTGTTGAGCTGTTTATCAGAACTCATTTTATTTATCTATCTAAAACATTTGTTTTAGACTGATATTACAAAATTCCCATTATTCACAGTGATTTTTTTTTTTTTTAATTAAAACTGCTATAACTTTTAAACGTGGCGTTAAAATGTGACCAAATTTTTTTTGAGACTCGGTCTCACCTGAGGTTTTTTTATGAAAAATTTTTTGGAATAAATCCAAAAATGTTTTTAACACTTCCTAAGATATTTTATATTTTATAAAACAATAAATTAAATAATTTATTTTCGATTTATAACTTTGATTTTGAGAGCGGTTTATTCATACGATCTCTATCTTTATTGCAAAACATGTGTGTGCAGTTAAAGTATGAGTACACAATATTTGTATGGATAAACATAGTTAAAATAATATTTAACTAATTATTGCAACTAATATCATATGAAATTACTAGGTTTACTTACTTGCTTTATGATAGTTATCTTATAGCATTTATTTATTGTATGCATATATTTATTTATAATTGTAATTTCTCAAATCAAAATTTGTGTTTATTAGAAATAATAAATTATGCTGATTGTATAATGTATTACATTTTAGAATGTCCTGATGGTTAGAAAAGTTTACTTATAACTTTTTTGAAAATATACAATGGATGAATACATTTCTTTATATACCATACTGAAAAAAATTACGGACAAATCTTAAATATAGAATTAAAGAAATATTTTTAATTTTTCGTAGTAATCTTATTTTCTTTTACTATACAATAGGAAAGATTAAAAATTTTTTCACTTCAATTGAAACGTCTTTACTTCACGAACATGAATTTAAAGTTATTTTTTAAAAATCTTAAATGTAGCCAAAATGTCTACGTTCAAAATTCTTAATTAAACAAAGGAGAAGATTTGTATAAATTATGGCATACATGTTCATCTCTATTGTGATTATCTGACACTTATATACTCTTTCCTTAAAAATTTAAGTAAAATATAATTTTATCATACAAATGGGTTGATTGTCAATAGAAATGTTTTATAAATTACTTATCGTAATCACCCAACAAACTTTTTTTGCAAGAAAGAGATGATAAACAATCCTTAAGAGCTTTTTAATTTTCGATGTCAAATTATTACGGGAAATGCACGTTTCGAGGTTTCCTGAGTTCAAAAAAATGCGTTTTTAGAAATTTGCATGCCAGTCAGCCAGTGAACAAGATGTCTTCCAAACCAACACAGATAAAATTAATAAATGCATTTAAATTTGTTATCAAAAAGCTTCCTTTTTTTTTATTAAAATACATTCTCAGGCATGGAAACGTACATGAAAAATAGCTACCTTTCGACTCTATATACTACTCGATATTCTCATTTCGAAAATCAATTTCGAATCTGTTTCAAAAAATCAATTAATGAAATTATGGTTAAAAGTAAAAATGGGATAATATGTTTTCTGATAATTGCCCACTAATTGTTGTATCCTAAGATTGTGTTTTCGGTAAATAGGAGCATGAAGTCTTCGGAAATTGAGATTGCTTTAATAATTTATACTTTTCGCCAATTGTCATTTGCATTATATTTAATACAACATAATAATTTATAACAACATTTGCATTAAATTTGATGTAAAATATCTGAAACTCATCTTAAAAAATCTACCTTTTTCAGCTTTAACGGTTAAAAAACAATATAATTCTATAGCCGAAAAAAAAATACTTCTTTTCAAGTTGTGACATTTTATAACTTTTGATTTTAAATATTTACATATATCAATTGTGTTGACTTTTATGCAAATTCGCATCATTTTTGAGTCAGATTTAAAAATTGGACAACTTCGTTTTATCACAACAATAATTAGTTTAAATAAATAAAATGTTTTTGTAAATTATCTTTACTTATTATAAAATTTTGTGTTTCCTCAATTCTCAAGACAATAGCAATATAAATTAAATTTAAAAAAAACCTGCTTTTATTAAGTATTTTATTTAACTTGTATTTCAAGGTTTTATAAATGTAAAACTTCCATTTTAGAGCACACTTTACCCAAATAGGTACATTACTGATTAGTTTTGGATCGGACAACTAGGTCTTTATTGTACTAGAAGAGTCAAACAAACATTTTATGTAAAAAAAAACTTGCGTATGACAACTGCAAAATCATATATAGAGAGGCATAAATAGGTAAAAAGTTTATACAAGTTCTCTTCGTTTTGAGAAAAAAGATAATTGTATACAGACGTGAAATAGAAATTGAATGCAAGATCTGCGATATATTTATTCGAGTGCTATCATTTGTGAAAATTTCTATGATTTGTCCTACGAAATTTTTATATTTGCATATGGAAGTCGTAGAGTGAACGTAAATAATGTTTCTGTACAGAATTAAGTACCTAAATAAATTTATAAATTTATTATTTTTTAAACTGTCTGTAAATGAATAGGAAGAAATACAAGTTTCGAATTTACAAGTATCTAACTGGAACAAAATATTTTCTATAGTAGCAATATATTATATAAATATATATGTTAGCATTTTCACCCCGAAAACTACCGAAAGAGCTGGATTATAACATAGAGTGTTTGGTGACAGAGTAGATTTAAATTGGGACTTAACAGGGATTTGAAACCCTTGCCCGTTTAGAACGAGTTCGTTCGTGGTGATGGTCTACATATTATATTCAGTGGCCAGACGGGTACAGTGGTGGTATGTTATTATTTCTCACGTGGTATGGTTGTGACTAGATGAACTAACCAACCCTATGACATTACATCCATGGATGGTCAACTCTATATATTATGTAACTATTTAATTTATTTTCATTGATTGAATGTCCGCTGTCGAATGTGCAACATTAACCATGCAAACTAATGACTAAAAAATATTTTTTTTCATTAAAACAAAAAACTCTTATTATCCTTGAATTAAAACTTGTACAATCGTAGGGTAAACTGTAAACATGCTGATACATATTAACAATTATAACATGTATAGTTACTTTAACTAGTGTCACGTTACAGCGATCGAAACATAAGCCACTCAGTGTGATGTTTTTTTTTTTTTAATTCTATAATCCTTCTCTATATAAACTATAAGTGTGCCAAATTTTTTACTCCTCCGACAGCACGATCTTCGTAAAAACGGGTACACAGTTTTCGCTTGACGTATATATATTATCATATTAGGTGATAAAAGTTATCATCATGAGCTAGTAGCAGGTTGAATTATGATATAATAATTTTTGTATTCACAGAGATTGTAAGCTACCTTATCCTTACGTGGTCAAACTGTAAAACTCTTTTTAATAAAACGAAAAAAAAATTTTGTCTTTTGGTAAAATTTTTTATAAGTGTGTTTTGTTTATAAGTATATTTCCAAACTAGGATCCATTCAACGTTCGGTACCGTAGTTACAGAGTAATCGCCTGAAAACCGATACATATTTAAACAAAATTTCAGACTAATTTCAAACGAGATTTAAAAAGCCGGGCGTACATGACTTAGAGAAAATTTGTATATTATTTGGTCGAATACGAATACTGTATGAGTAACACTTTTCGAACTTGAAAATCTTACCGAATAACTATGGTTGATACAAACATAAAAAGAGTCGACCGAAACATTATAAAAATAATTAGTTCGTTAAAATCTATCTAGACTTGAAAAATTGGAATTTGGCTTATGCTATTTCAAAACGATGAAGAATGTGTAAAGTTAAGCAGAGTATTGCGCAATTAAAAACTTATGGATTGACGTGATTAAGAAAGTTCTTGCTTTTCCAACGAGTTTTACATCTTTTATATTTTATATATTTACCTAATACGGTCAGAAGGTACTTTCCATGTTGTATATATGCCAAACGTACCCTCTAAACAATGTCAGCACATATTATGGAGGTAGATAATAGGTAGGTAGCTAGGAGTGTTGTATCTTCTGTTCATTTTAATAAACGATTCCTATACACAAAATTGTAAATCCATATTTAAATAACAGTATAATCCATCCAATTAAATATTACTAGTTGTTATTTAAAATGAGGTTTTATGGATTTGAACTGTTTTGTATTTAAATTTGTATCGGTGACAATGCATAGGTACTTTTAAATAAAAATATGTAAAGATTACAACTAACACGGTTATTTGTTTAAATATCCGTCGTATATCTACATTACTTAAGCAAATTACGTAGTCCAAACGGTTTAAAGTTTGAGCTTTAGGTAGTTTTTATATTTTATATAAAAGTTATTTTATATAACTTTTATTGTACCATATTTTTATAATGAGCTAACAAGTATAATATTGTTTCTATTATACTTTTCAATTTTGATATTAGTATTTATGTAACTGAAAAGGGGCTTTTTGAAAATGTTTTTAAAATTGCTTTACAATTTATGGATCTTAGAATATCAATTTTGAGGTCAAAAAAAAAGAAAAATCGGAAAACAAAACGACGAAATATCTGTCGAAAGGTCAAATAAAATATATGTAAAAAAATAACCATATATAAATATTTTTAGATAATTTTATGACACTGCATCCCTAATTCATGATTCAAAAACCCAACATAAAAAAACTACTGTCGTAAAAAATTAACGTCGAACATTTAACAAATACGATTAGAGTCATTTATTGATATAGAATATACTTTTGAAAACTGTTATCATTCTTCTTAAGTGTTTAATAGGCCAGGTAAAGGTTTCTAAATATGTGAATTAATATTTGTTTATAAAAACTTTAAGTAATAACAAATTTAATAAGCTTCTTGGGCATCCAGTCTTGTGATTTACATAGAAGAAACTACCAGAATCAAAGCCATTTATCGGAAGGAAGATAATTGTTAACTTTGCCTTTATTTGATGCAAATAAATTATTTGGCGAGTCAAAAACTTTCATTTTTATTACGTGATGTTGTAATCTCCAAAGTAATTCTGTTTGTATGTATGGAAATTTTAGTAAATATTCGATATTAAAATATTAAGGAATCTATACTGAATTTACCATTTACTCAACCAGAAAATCGTGAAATTAACTTTAATGGATCCTAAGCAAAATTATCAACATAAATAATAATTGAATAACCATTGCGGATATCCTTTATTATATTATTTTAACACAAATAACATAATTTGCGTTTATTGACAGATGTAAAATATGAATTCATAGAGTCCAAATTATAGATAAACTAAAATTATTATAATAATTTTGATACTGTTTTTTTTTTTTTGTCTATAATATTTTAAAATTTGATTAAAAAAAAAAAACACAACAAATGTTCATATCCGTAAATAATTTCATATAAAAATTAAAAAATTATAGGGCATTTAGAGATACCAAAATTGTGTGTGAGCCACCACAAAAGACTACCCAAAAATTAGTATTTCCGGCCTTTTGTCTTTATAATCATAATTCATAACCGAATCTAAATTATTGGTGTACCTGCAATATATAATTCAAACGCATACCAATACGACGGACGACCTTTTATACAAAAACAAAAAAAAATTGTAGGGTTACGAAATAAATAATAACCCCCGGTAAAAAATCGTTTATTTACCATTTTATACGCTGATCGAAATAATTTTGTGTCAAGTTTTTATTGATTTATTACAATAACCTTCTTTATTTTTCGTGATATACCTTATTTGATCATTTATAGCCAAAACAAAAAATTGTATAAAAAATAAAAATAATCAGAACTGTTTATTTTTCGGTGAATTTGTTTTTATTTTATTTTTTTTTTCTGTACCATTTATCTCTGTGGAGAGAAAATTATTTTACTTTAATTGTATTACTGGCGCCTAGAATTATATCTGGTAAATTATAAATTTTTTTCGGTTTTTGTTATGCATTCCATGTTTGTTTTATAATTAACCAGTTGTGTTAGATTATTTCATAGTACCAATTATATAAAATGTTATACTTTCAGGTAAGTTAATGAAATTAACTCTTTATTAAAGTAATTCGATTAAATATACAAAATTTACTACAAGGAAACAAAATATAAATAACAGAAAAAAAACAACTAATTATTTTTGTAGGTTTTGCTATTTAGTAATTTTCAAATCATTTATTTACACATAAAAATTTTAAACAGTCGAGTTTTGTTTTTTTGTTAATTCATCAAAAAATAAATGACGTTAAATGTTTAAAGGAATTGAATATTTACTAGAAAAATATTTTACACTTTTTTGCTTGTTTCAAAAGTTTGATGAATTATAAAATTTTTATTCTCCTATCTACTTTAAATTTAGAAGTTAATTTAACTTTACAAGCTTTCAACTTAAAAAAAACCAAACTTTTAAAAATTTAAAGTTTTAAATATTAATTTAGTTCCAGAGAATTATATATAATTCTCAATCATTTTCTTGGGTAGTCACAAAAAAATAGAATTTATTCAAATATTTAAGACAGAAACGGATATTTTTTTTGTACGCTTTAATTATTTCAAAGTTGTAATACTCGGAAAGTATTCGAAATTATGTTTGTTCCAGTCCCCTGTTGTTGTAAAATAATTCTTTTTATGTAAAAATATTTAATGGAAAAGTTCTGAAAAAAATTCTCTTTTTTCACAGAATATTTTTTAAAGGTTAAGAAGTTATGAAAATGGGAAATTTTTCAAGAATAATTTTAAATGTTTGTAAATTGATAATAATTTTAATAAAATGAAGTTGAAAAATATACAAATCTACCACGCATCACATAGGTTTAAATAGCAACATAGTTATAAACTTGATAAATATGATATTAACCGGAGTTGACACATAATACTGAAACATACTCCATTATTAAAAAACTTTCAATTTTCGCGTCCATATAAATAATTTTAAATATATTCAAAAATTTTTTTAATATAAAATTTAAATTTTTAATTTTTTTTGTGAAAAATTCTTTGACGAACTCTCCGTTTTTATGTCTATATTATGCATGCCAAATTTCAAAACAGTTGTATAAGTATTTTTGAGTTAATTTAGTACAAAAATTAAAAGAAATACAATGTATATTACATGTAATTTAAATACTAATGAAGTCAACAGCACGTTAGAAGCACACTCCTTTATGCCAATAACAGCTATGGGTAATTGCTCTTAAAATATGAATAATATTCAGTTTTTTGAACTATGTCTTATTTCCTTCGATTTTTTTTTTTTTACTCTTGAGTTTTATAAATATACTAAAAATTTGTCTTTCTTGTGATAAATTTATAGTTTTTATCGATCCGCCTACTTATTAGTTTAAATAACACTTTATAATCCATATTTGTAATTTCCGAGCGGATTTTATATAATTGAAGAGAAATACTCCTTGGATAAAACTATTGTCCCTTAATATATTTCATTTCAACGAAAAAAAAAAATACTAGATGATTAATCCAATAAATAGCCTTAATTGTGTCATTTTGTTTCATTGGAACACGTAAAAAGAAGTGAAATAATTACGCAACTACCGAAAATACATCCCATCTCCTTTAGAATTAATTATGCTCAACGCCATTGTAGTTTCGGCCACAAAGTAGACACAGAAATGATCGATCCCCGCTGGTTGCGTAAACATTTAACTCCTCTCTACATTTACTATGGATAGGTAAAATGGGCGTTGATAGACTCAACAAAAGCAAACAATAAACGATACCAATAAAATATGTTTTCTCATTAAAATATGAATTAAAAGATTTTTAAAACGTAAATTGTATATCTGATAACAACATACAAAATAAATTAGTAAATAGGAAAACAAACACTGGTCTGATCTCTTTTTATTTGTTTAAGTCGGTAACAAACATTCGTTATAGATTTTTGGGCTTACATTATTGCAATTTCCATGATTAATTATACTGAAATATATATAATAACAATATTAAATTAAGTAAATATAATGAAAAACTATTCAAATACCACAGTTTCTAAACTACCGATCTAATAAAAGTTATCGATCCAACAATCCTATCGATCAGAAATACTACCTTTATCAGAAATAAGATACATAAAATTTAGATGCTTGAAAATGTTTTGTTCCATATTCAACAAGTTATGGAATTTTAGATCATAAATAAAAACTTATATATTAAGTAACTGTTATCTAAAAAAAATTTATTTAGGTACTTTTATTTCACAACAAATTCAAATAATACGTAATAAAATTTAGATTTATTTTTCAAGTGTTGAAAATTTATTGTGTTATTAATCAAAAAATATATAAAATATTTATGAGATTATTAGCATTATTTTTATGGAGTTATTAATTAAATATTAAAAAATAATATAACCATTTACAAATATAACCGTTTAATTCATTTGATGGTGTTAAAATATTTTGATTCAGACTTTTTGCATGATATTCATATCTTTTCCGCTATAATGCAAAGTTCAATTACAAAATTTTCATACAAAAACAATTATTTTTAATTTTTAAAGCAGTGTTAATTTTTAAAATAGCTTGTATATGTAAGTTACACATATCTCCGGCCTGATTCGTTAACCTGCTAAGCGCTACTTTGCAAAGTTTATTTTTTTGCTGAATAATGTTTGTATTCAGTATGTAATCAAAATTCTCTAGTCTTATGCATTACATGAACAGCTGAAACTAAATAATCCATGATAAAGTTACTTTATTATTTATAATCAATTGTTTACATTCCTAAATATCTCTCAAAATCAAGAAAAAATTTTACACGAGCACACTGGCATGTGGTAAAGGTACAATATCAGTGAAAAACTGAGGAGTATTTCATTTTTTTTTTGGGCCGGTAGATAATTCGATTAACTTTAAAGTCTGTACAAAAACTCATTTTAGTCGAAAATGAATTCAAAAAGTTAACGAATTATGTCGACGATATTAAGGTTTATGGTGTTATATATATAAAATATGTCCGATAATATTTTTCTGATATTTTGACCAAATTAAAGAGTATATGAAAAGGTATACTACATTTTCGTGTCTTGTCTATTTCATATTTATCCTGTGATCGATCCGACGGAAGTACAAGGTTTCTTTTATACAGATTTCTGTAATCGGATTAGCTTAAGGTATACCGGCTCACCGACACTCGACCTTACTGCACTGTTAAAATCTCCCATCTTATTAGAGGCGAGGCTGCTATTAAGAAATAATTGGTGCCTGACCTAGATCAATAAGTCATACAGATTACCACCTAAGCGGCTAAAAATCAGGCTCCAAATTCACATCAAACTGCTTCCTAAGCCCCTTTTTACTAATAGGCCGATACAGTAGCTCTGGCTGTGATAGGAAGAAACTCTAGCTAGTAGGGTTAAATCAATTTTGGTACCCAACTCCCTCTAATTTTTGTATCTACTTGCATAGTTACTTCTATGCCCGCCTGTATGACATAAAAAGTCAGTCAAATTAGCTTATATTATGATTTTTTTTTTGAAATAACACTAAGAAAGCACAATATGTGCGGAATTATTTGCTTTTAAACCAACTGAACTAGTACAGATAAAGCGGGTTAGTTGAGATAGTATATGTCGCCAATTTAAGTCATAACTTGAAACATCCCCCTGTCTTAAATGACGAATAAAGTCTTTCATAATATCGTCTATAACTAAGTTTGATTTTTAAATCTACGCAGTAGTTGCGAATCACATTGTACATCTAACCGCTACTAAAAAGCCATTAACCGATTAGATTAATTCTATTTTTATTGCTGATAAATAAATTGTATTTTCGATTAAGTCAATTTTAATTAATTTTTTATTGTTTAATACTACCATAAATATGTACATGAAAGAACCGAAGCTATCAAATGCAGAAGGTTTTGCTATATTCTAAATAAGGAATCTTGCATTTCTTAAAAAAAAAAATAATAATAATAATAAATATTTTATGGAGAATTCTTTCATAAATAAATTCCTCTATTAATAAATATTAACAACTTTTGAAATTTTCTGTTGATAATCATTTCGTATGTGGATAAACGAAATTTTCCTGCACACAAATGTTCTCAAATAAAAAAATTTATCATAATTGTTTTTTCGCATTTTAATATATAAGATCTTCGAATTAAAAGGTCTTTATTTGAAACATTTGCCACAAACTTTTTTACACCTTTTTGGAGAGGTAGTAAAATGTGAATATATTAGATTTATTAATATATATCATACTCAACAGAATAAAAATAATGATAAATTCTAAAGTTAATATTGTTTTTGTGAATCACTCTATACATTTAGATTTTAAGGTATATATGGTATATATAAGGTATACATGGCTCAGAAACCAATAACTGCGCACAATGATGAGATTTTTGACTTTTACAACGTCTAATTACGCAACTTCCTATTATGTACAAAATCATTTACAATTGAAAAAATTTTAATCTAACAATTACTGTTTACATGCATTAAGCTTTCAGCCTTGTAGAAGATGCTTCAAGACACAAAAATAACGAAAAAAGTGCAAATTTGGCTGAGACAAATAGTCAATATGCTTAAACTATTTGTAATTATTGGAATTCATGAAATTCTATAAATATCAGTCCATATAGTTAGAAATATATACATAATTGCATGTAGTATATCTATAATATGTATTTAAAAAGTTTATTTGAACGCAAATTGTTACGATTCAGTTCACGAAAAAATGTTGTTGCTTTTCAAAAAAAAAAAAAAACTTTTCTTTTATGATTCAAAGTTGGGTTATAGATCCATTGATCCCATTTGACCAATTTAAAACATTCACGAACTGAAATCCACTTTTGAATCTAAAATACGCCACCATAATTTCATCTTGTTGCCTCTTTTGTTTTTGATAATGAACAGAAGAACAGACAGTTGATTTTTTAATTCTTTAATGAATAAGTCCATTATTCAATAATTCTGGCTTCTCAATCATGATAAAATTTGTTATTATGATAAAACTACGCCAAAACCAATATTAAACGGATTATATACCTCATCATAGGGATAAAAGCGACTATTCAATTTTGTAAATCTTGAAGACGGTTGCTTAAGATCCTAAATAAATAAAACGTATCTACAATCTAGCCTATAAAATTCGATTAAAATTTACCATTTAAGGAATGTGTTTTTTTGTAATGTTCATCAGAAAATCTGTTTTGGTCTACCGTATAAACCGTTTTTTTAATGATAAGTAAGAAATTTTATTTGACTTCTTACTGTTAAAATTAAATTTGAAGTCGATTCAAGCCATTATTGTGTCTGTCAAGACTTATAATTATATTTCGTAATATTTTTAAGATCACGCAGTAATATTTATCGGCATTCTGGACAACAACACAAACAAAAAGAAAGGCGTTGTTATAATAAAGCCTCCGTATTATATACAATCGAACTTACAAATGTTGATGACGTTGCATATTTTCTTGATCATCTTTTTTTTTTTTTGCAGAATAATAAACCCCAGTCAATTTCAAAGATAGTTTTGTTGTTTAGTCAACATAACATAACATTTTTATTGTTATATACAACTATATATGTTTATTGGTAAATGTTATTGGATATACGTGGTTGGTTGGTTGGTCGGGTCGGCACTTGATTCATTTTAGCTATAAGAGGGTTCGAGAGAATTAGTTGTTATTTCTAGATACGAGTTTGTTGTTTGTGTTATTATTATAGTTATAATAACAAAAACAACAATTAATTTTCCTCTCGATCTCACAAATATCTTGAATAAGACAGATATAAACACACATATATTATATATATATATATATATATATATCTATATATATATATATATATATATATATATATATATATATATATATATATATATATATATATATATATATATATATATATATATATATATATGTACATAGTTAATTTGTTGCAAAGTCATTCAAAGTTCATAAAAATTATATTTCTATTTGTTTGTTTCCACAAATTATTGTTTTTGTGTTAATATGATAGGGTAAAAATTATTTTTAAAGATAAATATATATATTTGGTAAAAAAAAAGGTGTTTTAAACTAATTACCTGTTTCATGGATTTCTATTGGTCGAAAAGTTAACAAAAAACAGTTTTTTTATACTTACGTTTTCAGTAGTAAATAAAATAAATGCTTTATTTCCCTAAAGCACACATATCAACGACGAATCTAAGCTTATTTGTTAACAATAAATTCTCAATTTGGACAAGCGAGAAAATTTTATTTGTGATGAAATACAAAAATAATAATACAGTAGCAATAGATTTACATTGTAGAGGACAGTACACTTTCGACAAATTAAGGATTACTGATGGATATAAAGAATAAATGGAATAACTGTAAATATTAAGTGGTTAATGTTTACAGATAACAGGAACGATGCAATAAACTAGGCTTTAAACCGAACAAAATTCGAAAAAAAAAATTATTCAAAATTAAATAAGTTATAATCTCTAAAAGATTGTTTTCAATCTCTTTCTTGCAAAAAAACTTAAATAGCAATATTTTTCATGGTTTATGTTTGAAAAAATAATAATTTCGATAACAAAATAAAAATTAATTCAAATTTGAAAAAAACAGTAGTTTATTATTATATTTTTTGAATTTTGCTACATACACACATAAATCATTAACATTTCAGTTTTCTGTCTGTCTTTCCATCCGTCTATGTGTTCATAATAATGTAAAATGTATGGATGTGAACCGCCATAGACCTCTTCAGTAGTACACTCAAATAAAAGAACTAACTGTAAATATCATTTTCATCAGAATTGAAAGAATGAATTTTTTTTATACATATATTCAAATTACAATCTTGGGTCTCTTGTATATATATATGTATATATATATATATATATATATATATATATATATATATATATATATATATATATATATATATATATATATATATATATATATATATATATATATATATATATATATATATATATATATATATATATATATATATATGTATATACTTTCGTCATAATGATGATTACACAAACAAAAGAATGGATATTACGATGAGACAAACATACCGAAGATCAAGAATATGAAAAAAGGCACATTTTATAAATGTTTGTATTAGGTGTACATTATAGCGAAGATAATAGTAAATAGCGATTGTGAACCTCTAAGGGTTGTGAGCGGCTAGACCCTTCATGTGCCCCATCCTATTATTTTGACTTATTCTGTACAATTATTTATTTATTAAAAAAATAATTGAATTGAACTGAAATTTCTTAGGATATAAGCCAGAATTTCTTAGAATTTCTTAGTATATAAGTATATTGTTATTCTCGAAATATATAGAATATGTCAGAGTATAGTTTTTTAGTTTGTAATGCTAGAAATCATTGAAGTAACTTACAAAATTTCGATATAGGTGTCAATAGAAATAGTTTTTATTAGTCTATAATCGTTAAGTTCGTGAATAAGCAAAACCGGTCTATGGGGTCCAAATGGTCCATGATTCAACTGATAAACCATAGAAGATACAAAATAATTTTAAGAACAAACAATTTTTGCTTTTTCAAAACAAACAACTTTTATGTGAAATATTTTCTCATAAAATGTTTAGATTCGCCGCAATTTCAACTAAAAATTAGCTTATAAACATATAATTATTATACATATTATTATATTATATTTATACTGTATAGATTGCATATTTAGAGTATTTATGAATGGTAATCAGGGATGTTCCGAATATCCGTATCTGTCACTGTGGATATGCGAGGGAAAAAATTGATCCGTATATATTACTTTTTTGTTGGATCATAAACGGATTTTTATTTATTATTTAGTTGCATTACGTATCTGAATTTATAAGAAAAGGTAGCATTAAAATGCTGCTTAATTGTCAATTGTCATTAAGTATCCGTGTCTATGTCCGCAAATCTCTATTTTTAATAACGCGGCACATATATAATGGTAATGATTAAAAATAGTTCAAATAGGTACAAATATGTCATTGTTATAATGTTCATTTTGTCCAAGAATTATTGCCAATTATGGACACTTGTTCATAATGAATGACACCTCACATATGGACGTTTATTTTCATTTAAAATATAGGATTTTTTTTGGTTTTTGTATCTATTTAAGGCAACTATCTCTACAGTAGAAAATGCCCAATCTAAAATATTTTTCTTGTATAATACAAATATACATACAGTTGTAAATGAAAACCCAAAAGCATAATATTATTACTATTACATTTACTGGTTTGTGGTTGGAATATCATCATATTCATAGCAAGTAACTACATTAAAAAGAGTACCAAATAAGGTTTCATATATTTCAGTCTACAAATCATCTTATCACTATTAATTTCAATGCGTTTGCGTTCAAATCATCATCTCTCTCTTTTACTTATAATTCTTCGTAATCTCGTAACAAATTTCTTCTTGTGTTTATCAAACGCTGTGAAAATTCCCGGTATTTCTAAAATAAAGTAATTTTAATATTTGCACAAAATATTGTTTTTCTTTTTTTTTACATCATGCAAACTTTGGTAGTTTTAAAAACAATATACAAGTTAAGTTAATTTTCAAAATTCTTAACGGTTAGTAATTTGAGGAATATTTTAAAGGAATTTTTTACGTTATTCAGTGCTAAAGACAACCGATATGCATGGAAATTACCGGTAGTTTTGTAATTTTACATTAATAGGCATCTTTCAATAAGAAAAAAAGAATTAATATAATTTGTTGTTATATCAAACGGCAATAAACTGAGTGGTTGCGAGCGGGAGACCCATCCCAAGTATGCTGCTATTTTGCAGAATGACTAGTTTATTTGGGCGTCAGAAAGTAAAACATATTTTTGTTATTGTGGGGTAATTTTTTATTTATTAATTAGTTTTTAAATTGCCGACCGTATTGATTGAAGTAAATAATCTGTATTATTATTATTGCATTGTCCTGTAATTGTAGTTTGGCGTATGATAATAGCTTTTTCATGCGATCAAAGGTTTCTTCTGTGACTAAAATTTAATGTTCAAAAAATGTGAGCGAGACACTTGAACCATTTCGCTATCCTGATATAAGGCACCAGCAAATGAACACGAAATGAAATGATATACCAATATAGAGATAGAAATTGTCATAGTAGAGTAGTAGAAATACCTTATAAATAAATTATTCGATTCCCGGCAGGTGTGTGAAATTTTCAAATCTACCCATCTTCATCATCATTTGTGAGGAATATAAAAGCTTGATCTCTTATTATAACATCTATTCATAATAGAATCCAAAACAATTAGCAAATATAACGATAGTTTAATTTATATTTTTTAAATGAGGATGTAAATTTTATACAGTATTCAATATAGTTTTACAAATGTTAACCAAACAGATAGTGTAACTAATAACTGCTCTGGGAGCAGAACGGCAAAAAGATGAAGTGAATGTAAGTGTATGTACCTATGCGAAGAGCGTGTAGAATGAATGGTGGTAACTTCTTTTTACTATAAAACGAACGTCAGTATTTAGTTTAACTTGGGTTTTGATAGTCACATCGGTTCCGGCACCTTCTTTATCTACACCACTCATAACAAATTCATTACTTGTGAGAGGCACGAACTCATACACAAGGCGCCGGCATATATATTGCATGTAATATTAAAAAAATAAAACTAGGTTATTTTATATGAATTGAGAAAAAATATAATTATTTTTATAATATGATTCTTACATGTATTCTGATACAGGCGATAATTTGTGTTTATTTTTTTTAAGGAATGGCTTTCAATGGACGTACCAAACAAATAAATTTTGAAAAACTGTCTTTGTTTAAATCTAATCTTGTTTTCATATATGCTTCTATCGTCTGCGATTGATATTCGAACATCTTTCGTAAAGTGGAGTTGAGCTTCTGTTAGAAACCTCTATGGGGTCTATAATAAAGACAATCTCTAATGTAATCAACATGAGAATCTTTTAATAAATTTTCACGAACAAATAATCCAAACAATAACTATGTACATGTTATAAAATTTGGTATGCACAATTTTGACATGAAATACGAGGGTATGAAAGAATGATTTGATGAAAAACTAGATACAAAAATTGAAAAAAAAAATTTCAATGGAAATTTTATGGCCAATTCCGACAAATGACTTGACACTTAAAAAAAATTTGTTAGAATTTTCTGTCCCTTTCAAACGATACAGTAAAAAATTGTTAAATTTCTCAACAAAAGCTTCTATAATTATTGAAAATGCTCATTAACAAAACTTATGTTAATGATGTTGTAAAAATTTACTAATATTTTTTGAAAAAAAAAATATTGATATTAAAGGAAGTTCATTTAAGAAAATTATCCAAATATTATGAAAATCATTGAAAATCTTATTCAGGTTTTTTTCAAAATATTTTGAGATGGAATTATTGAGCATTTTCAAAAGTTATAGCAGATTTTGTTTTAATTTAGTTTGTATAAATTTTGAGCGGTACTGAAAATTGTTACTAATTTTTTTTTTTTCTTTTTTGTTTTTTTTTTTTTTGCATGTTTTTTTACTATTTAGTCATAAAAGAGTAGGACTACGCTCTTGATGTAAATATGAGTGGTCCAAATATATGTAGTGCTCCAAATATATGAGGCGTACAGGTATGTGAAATTGCCCAATAATACTTCTTCTGAACATATCCTATGAGTACTTTTTAACAATTTTAAATATTTAAATTAATTAATTGTAGAAAGTTATTTCAGAGTTTACAAATACGTGACTTTGGGCCCACTCTCTATTATGCAATAAAATAATGTAAGCACACGTGTCTCTTGTATGTTAATTATAAAGAAAACTTAATTTGAAAATTAATGAATGTTTTTTTGAATAGGAAATATCAGAACCTAAATTTCAGTTAATTAAATCAATTTTCACAATTTTTATTTTATTTTAATTTTTATTTTTTTGATAAATAATAAAATAATATAGCAGCAAAATATGAGTAAATTCAAAATTGTACATTATGTTCTCTAAAATTATAAATTGTTTACTTTGATAACTTAAAGGTAAAATTTCACAGTTGATTTTAGAAAATCGTAGAAAAGTTAAAATAAACATTAATAGACGTTTTTTTTAAAGAATTTTTCGAGAAAGTCGAGAAAAAAGGAATCCTATTTACTTCTACATGTCTTCCTATTCCATCCTATTTTCATGCAATTAGTTTTAGAACATAAAAGATTAATTGATTTTTACGGTAAAATTCAAAAATTTTCGACAGTTTTATACTCATTAGTCTAACATTAAATGTAATCCAAATTATAAATTGTCGTAGGGGGGGTGGATGTTTGTTTTTCCGAATTTGATGAAAATAAGCAAAAATTTTGGTATTTTATAACATTTATAACAGAAATAATATGTAAATTTCTTTTTGGTCGATAGGTGTTGTTTTCGTTAGTCCACTATTCACGCATTCCTTGCATGATCTCATTAACGCTTGTTTTATCAATTCTATTTTTTTAAATTATATTCTGAAAATATATGTACTGTGCCGTATTGCGTCCTTTAAATACAATAGTGAACTATTATTTATAAATAAATATAATAACATTCAAACATCCAATCAAATTGTAGTATATAAATGTTCACGTGAAATTTTTTTTTTTGCAAACAATGGAGTAACAAAAACGATATAACTAGAATATGTAAGAGCCTGTTTTAAAGTCAGGATACTTAACAGCGATTACAAAAGATCCTACCTTTACCGTCTTGTATATTCAGGTACGTATTTTTGTTCAATTCTTGGTTAAAATATCATGGCCATATTATAAACAGCATGTATACATCTTTATATGCTACTAATCAATCTACAACAATATATAACGTTCATATGTTGTTATGTAAGTGAATATTCATTACATCATCATCATCATTGCATACATATATAGCTGAATATATATTTAAACTGTAGTAAAGGGTACATTGTATTTATTACAGGTAGTACAAGCAATGCAGAAAAAAAATTCGGTATAAATTGAAAAATTATAAGCACTGATCAAAAATTTGTTCAAGGGTAGTGCATTGGACGTATAATAAGTATGTCAAATGTTATGAAAAGTATAAAACATTGGAAAATATACTTGCTTTAAATGACTTCAAAAGAATAAACTTTCTATCATTTTTCCATTAATAATTTGACACCAATCTTAGCTTGACATTACAATAATTACAATTATTTTCTATTTTTATGTCTAAATTTCGAGAAATCATATTTTCTTGGTTAAATCTTGAATTTAGAGTTGAAAACCCCATCACTCATTAAATACGTATCTTTCGTTTTCTTCACTTCAAATTTTCATTGCAAATTTCTCCCCTACTTGTTGGTTTTAAACACGCCAACGGATGAAAAATTGAACAAAGTCTTCAGCAGTATTTTATTTTTCCGTTTTTACGATGGATTTACTTGGAGACATTTTAAAATAATATAATTGGACAAATTTTCGGCAAAATTTTTATCATGTATCCCAAGTGGAACAAATTTTATTTTAGAATAGCTCTTATTATCGTTTTATTTATTAATGTTTAAGTGTATCAATTTCTTTCGTTGAAATTTCTACCAGTATTTAATGATTAAAGGTAAAACACGTGCTAATGAATGTTTAAAAAAATGAAAAACTGTACCTAAACTATTCACTAAAAAAAAACTAATTTCTGATTAATTGATGCACTAATTTTTTAGTTATTTATGGAAAAGAAATTTTTAATATAAGTTCCGCATCACATGAACTTTAATATGTTATATCGTATCTCTAAGTAAAGAATCTTTCATCGAGTACTTAATGTTTTTTGAGCTCAAAACCTCTATTACTTGCATTACTAAGTTATGAGTAGGTTTTGAATGTTACAATGTACACAATATACATATTATAAAATTTCAAACACATATGAATAAAGATGGAATATTTTCCTGTGTGCCATAATAGAATTCCCAAACAAGAAATCATAGAAGTTAACATCACACGTAACAAGTATAGAGTGTGTAAAAGGCTACGATCGAGTGCTTGATAAACTATAGCATATATTTTATACCTGTGGCCATGATTTTCATTCACAGCTCAGCCTAATACAAAATTGAGATAGTTGCAATGACGTTACTTATATTTACAAGGCATATTGTTTTTCTTACTGTATTATCCCATTCGACAAGTGTAGGCCTGTCGCATATATACGCCGCATGCGACAAAAAAGAAAAATTTCGTAAGCATTTCTTATAAAAAATTTTGATGATCAATTAGTCAGTTCATTTACGCTAGTTACTTCTCTATATCGTAATTTGTGCTGTAAATATTAATGCTAACACATCTTGATAGAAGCACTTTCGGTTATAGATCGGGTGTGAACCATCATAGCTGTCTTGACACTAAACTATGATTATTATTTTCACTTCAACTTGCATGTTTCGATTTTATTATTTGTTTTGAACAGACAAGAACGGATCCACAATTTTTGTCATCCGGGGCAAAAGTGCCAGTCCAGCTGTTTAATTGTTTGTGTACGGTTGTCCAATAGCATAACTTAGAAAATCTTAACAACTTTTGTTACCTTAACTCCTTAAATTAATTAATGAAGTAGAAATTCAATAGATAAACCATAGGCGGGAGTCAAAACCAGAAATTTTCAGCACATTCTAAGTTTCTTGAAATTTTATAAAGCAACATAAGCGATAAAAATCGCTATTGAAAGACACAAAATATATAAGCTCGATTTTTTAACATTTGGGCTAATTCTCGTACTTTTTCAAAAAGTCGCTCTTAGACTGAAGGCAAGAAAATGTGTTGCTTTTAATGCATGTATTAAAAAAAAAAATAAATTTAAATGGATATGTAAAATCGATATTTTTTCGTAGAGACTTTGTTCGAAAAAATTGTGCAAATAATACGTTTCAAAGTTGAAAATTTCCATGAAATGTTTTTCATAATCTTCACGTTACATTAAGCTAAGCAAATGTTACTGTTAAATTTATAACTGACTTCACTTGTCGAAATTATGGTTTATGAATATCGCGAGCTTACTGAGAATCGATGAGTTTGGCCAATTTACAATGTGTGAACAGTATTTGAAGTGAATGTTATTATAATATTTATCAATACCACAACAAATAATTTTAATTGGAAATTAATATTACATTTGAAGTATATATATATTCATATTTTTAATAACAAATACATATTATTATTATATGTTGAAAGCATATTTGAATATACGCATATATGTATAATTGTAAATTAATTTTTACAGTATAGAGTCTATTGAAAAGGTAATCGATTTTCAATTTTATAATGAATTTTATAACTGTTTTCCATATAACGACTGCAAATCTTTTTCAATATCATGACTGTAAAAATTTAGAGATGTTAAAAGTGTTGGAAATCATTAATTCTTAATCGATTTATGGACTTATCTTAATTTTCACAGTCGCATATTGATTTTTATATTGATTAATTCTCAATTTAAATTGTTTATGATCATATTTGTTAATAAGTAAACCGAACTACACAAAATTTACATGTTTTATTTTAACAAAAATGTGGAAAAGTATACAAAACATAAGTATAAAATTATTAATGAATTACCTTAAGAAAATGAATTTGTTTCATTATCATAATCCATGGTGTAGTTTTAGATCAATGGTTTGAAATTATTAAAGCTAAAAAATATTGAAGCCAAAAACGTTAGTTTGGTGTTAGTCATCAAGATAACTGAAAAACGAAAACATATGGTGAGCTGAAATTTTGATGTGTATAAGACAATGTGAGTTTAAGTTCGTGAATGAGCAAAATCGGTCTATTAGACCATGACCCAATTTTTAAACCATAAACGATCCAAATTCAAAGACCAAAAATGTTTCATAATTTCAAATTTATATTATATTATTATACATGTTTTTTAACAGTGCAGGCTACATATTTTAGGTATTTTATTAATAAAAATGACAAAATTGCTTCAAACATTGATACTGAACCATTTGTCGAATAACTAAGCAATTAACTGTATAAGTTGTTATTTTCACTCATAAGTTTCATAATGTGAGCCATAAATGCTTATTTGATTTACTTTAGAAAAATTCGCTAAGCTTACACATCTCTGAAGCGCGTAAGAATTTTTGTTTTTGATTCTAAAAAAAAAAGTAAATAAATAAAGTTATTATTGATATTAAAAATAATATTTGTGTATTATATAACATATAATGCATATATAATAATAATATATACTGATGATCATCCAATATAGAGTTATACAATAGCCAAAAGCAGAAAATCCACTGATGATATGAAGGCGGGGCACTAAAAGCTTCTTGTCGCTAGGCAACCAGCATTAGTCGCATGTATAACGGTACAAAAATAGAAATATATGCATTATAATATATTCAACATATTTTCTCAATATTAAAAATATTGAAGCATATTATTTTTATCGAAATATATTATCTTATATCGAAAATAAAACAAATTGAAAGTAAAGTTATTTAAAACTTAACGAAAAATACATACTTCGATGATAACATTTTTCTCCTATGCTGAATTTAATGAACATACGTTGAGTATTGAAACAGTTAACACTGTTTAATTGTTACCTCCACTGGTTACATTATATTTTTAGGAGTAATTAATCACTCTAATTATATTTTGTAGCTATTAAAATAATAGCTATGGAATAAATTGGAGTAAAAGAAATTCTAATTTGTAAAATTGCTTACTAATTTATTGATTCAATCAATTTTATTCATTACACATGATTTATGTATACGACCTATACGATAATCAAAATTTTTACTCGAGCATTACAATATAAGTATTGTGTTAAAACTTGACAATGAATAATATAGAACTTTTTTGTATAAATGCTTTCAATTCGAACAGAAATTTTCAATAAATATAGTATAAATGTATATATAAAAAGAGTTTCAAAAACATTGACAGAAATAGTTTTATATTTGTATTTATGTTTATATTATACTAGAGTTCCGTTACAACTGTCGAAAGGCGACCATAATCACTCAAAAATGAATCCCACTGCCTTTAAACAAAACAGTGTACATATGTGTGTATCACACTGTTTAATATATTTTGTATTGATTTAATGTATTTTTATGCATAATTAAAAACAAAAATATTAGCATTCCTTAGTCTTTTGTTAAATGAACTATAAATGTACCAAATTTCATACTCCTCTGTTCGCCTAATTTTCGTAAAAAGGGGTTTAAAATTTTTGTTTCACGTATTAATTTATATATTATGCCGTGCAATCCTTGTTTTTCTACCTTTTAAGGTAGCATCGCGTGTGTTTTGAAGATAATAAATTAATAATTTGCGTCATCTTTATGGTTTATATTATACATTTTAAAACTTGTATCTCGATAAAGAGAACGCTGAAATGCTCAAGTGTACTTTGGATGACCATGTAATATTATAATGTAAGTAACAAAACTCTGCCCTATTAAAAATTGAGAAAAAAAAACGATGCATGTGTTATAAACCTAATTTTCTTCACACTCAATTTTCAAATTCTAGTAAAAAGTTAACCATGATTCAATTATGTATTTTTGCATGGCAAAATTATGTTCTTTAGCCATAGCCGATTCTCGGATCATCGTACACAATCGCATTACAAGCTATTTTTCAATGCGTTTGCGTACGTGTATCCGACGACCGACTATCTGATGTAGAATGGTTTTTATATGCCTAAGGAGCTTCTGGTTTAAATGTTATAGTGAGATAAACTCATAGGTCAAAATGCAAGAGATATACACACAGTCTAAGTGCGGGTCGCAAAGCCCACAAAATTTCCAATGAGGAGAATATTAAAACAATATTTTTTTTATTTTAATGATTTTAATTTTTTTTTTTTTTTAGAAAAGAGAACCGCTCGTTCGTTTTTCGAAAAAAGTCTTTCACCTACGTAATACCGCATCGTATAAAAATGGTTCCATGTCGATAGCTACATTTATTATCGAGACCAAAAAAAATGAATGCACTGCATGAAAAAATGAAGTAAGTTTTCATCTTAAATAATCTAAAAACTCTTTGTAGAACAGAAAATATTGGTCGATTTATAATCAGGTGAGTGTTGTATGATGGTACCTATCTCATATATTACAATGTTTTCGACAGCCCCTACATCGTTCGTTCGTTTGTGAACTACAACCTCCCTTCGCGGATTGTTGTTATATGTGAGGTTAGGTCGCTATCGATGTATAGTGTATATACATAAAGTCGGGGACTGCGACCCTGCCACCGTCGTACCATCATTCTGAAAACATATCCCTTGGGGCCTTTCACAAGTCTACCATATATATTTGTTATAGACAGATGATTATTTAAAGCCGATACACTTTAATGTTTACAGAATGTCTTTCATACCAAGCATGAAAATTTGGAAGAGATACTAATGATTTTTGTGGGTCTAATAGAAAAAACACGCTATAGAAAAAACATTCTGCTGTTTTGTGTAAAATCTGGAAGTATCAATAGGTCATACTAAAATATTTACTATTTCAATCACTACTCACCATTTATATTGAGTAAACTGAGTATTGTATATTTGTGAGTATAAAATAATTAGTTACAAGAAAAAATTAAAATTTTGTCGTTTTAATGCCAGATAAAGATGAAAATTTATATATTTTGAATTTTTGAGTTAGAATACATATTGAATGGACAACATCCTTTTGATTATCGAACATACTAAGAAAAAATATCTAACAATGATGCCTGACTTTAAATAAATACACCTATCTATATGCTATTGTTTTGAGTGAAATTTATGTTATAATGAACAATATTTTTTGTCCATAACCCTATGCAAAATTTCCAAACTTCATTTTTAAAGAGTAAGTCATATGAATCATAAGAATTAAGATCAATATTTTCTTTAAATCTTGAAATTTCCACTTATCATGTTAAAAGAGCTACACATCATCGAACTACTAAGATAAATGATAATGCAAACGAGGAAAGAGACTCCAGAATTTGTTTCTGAAAAGAGCAAACATAAGTCGTATAAAAATTTTCTTAAATACATATTTTAGTATTATGTATGAACGAGTAACAAGCAAACCAGTTTAACTCGTGAAAATTCAACCGGAATAATTTGCGAAAATGAAAGACTAAGCGTTTTATAGAAGATAAAAAATTTAGCGTTGTGATCTAAGGATAAGCTATTTAGAAAAGTCATACAATACTACAGTATTGACAATAAAGTCAATAAGTATAAATTTAATACTTTCAATTTTTAAAATATCTCAGTTAAAATAATCGAGGACATACTGTAAAAATAGATATTTGGATAAAAGAATACATTCTCCAAGTTGAGAAGACAAAATACGCCTTTTTTCTAAAAACCGGAGCTGAATATATAAACAATACAAACTATACTAAAAGGAGATGAAGCTCAAAAGATACAGTAATCAAATAGATACTGGTCAGGCTAGGAGATCAAAATATTCAAAATTGAATTTAAATATGCTCAAAATTGGGTGCTTTTTAGGTGCTGAAATATTAAATTAGATGCTCAATAAATAAGGAGTTATTATGATGCACTGCTGCCGTAAAATCACTCTGGTAGAGCAATGTAAAAAAATTACTTTTACAATTTAGTGATTTTTAGATGCTTATATAATGTACATTTGACAAATCAATCTAATAGAAAATTACTACACTTGATGGATGATTCACTAATATGAATACCTGCAAAAAGAAAGTATGAAACAGGGCCCAAGAAGCTCCCAATTCTGGTACTTACATTATATTATAATTTTATTTTTTCATTTTGCTCTTTCAGCTTGATTTAACGGAAACTGGAATAATGAGTAGATTATCTTAATTAACAATTTGTGCATCTAATTTAATTTTGCACCACCTAAATAGCCATTTTGAATACCTTGCTCTGCAAGACTAGTTCACCAAATAGAATGCTAAGGGTTGCCCCTAAGTAATATTATAGCAAATTGCTTGGGAAGAAATAGTCGCCCATAAACTAAAATGTTTAGAGGTCCAAAATGTATTCATATGAATTACCAGAAACCAGTAAGGCTGATCTTGAATTAAGATAGACTCCAACTTATGAATCATGTATATTTATAAATATTTTCTATTTCAGTCCATAATATAAAGTAAAATAGAATTCATGTATTTGTAAGAGTATATATGTATGTATCATACAGATGCGATATCTTTTATAAAGAAGTCAATAGGTAGTTTCTGTTGCTGACGTCACCAAAAATCAATTTTCCCTGTGAGATTTTCTCAACCAACCAGGGAAAACTTCTTCTGTTTGTAAGTGGGTAAAATATATGTATATACATATATATTCAAACATACAACACCAGCATACAAGTGTAAATGTATGTGATTGTATGTATTTGGAAATATTTTTTCTCGTTTGTTTCGAGAAGCTTGTATGTACTATATATACATGCCAGTGTTGAATATGTACATCATTTTTTAAAAGATGTCGTCATAGTTCGAATCACTATTGTATAGAAGCGTTATATGAATGTATATTATGTTTTATTTACTTGCATTCACTGTTGAAACTTCCTTTCTTAAAGTGGTAAAAACAATACATATGATTTGGAAAATCAAAATTGAAATTAAATCAAATTCTTGAAGGATTATTTGGATTTACCTTAGTAGCAAAAAATTGAAAACACGTTTTAAGATAATGAAAAATTTTATGGACGATTCCCAAGAGGACTAGAGTCGTTAGAACAAAATTGGTAATCATTTGCTGTCCCCTTGAAAAGTTGTAATGGTATTTGCTTGAAAAATTGCCAAATTTTTTAAGAAAACTGCTGTAACTTTTGAAAATGCTAAATAACTTCCTTCATTTCAGATATTTTTTGAGCACTCAGGTTATTTTTTTAAAAAACGGAGTTCACTTTTACATGTTTTCCAAAAATATAAAGTAGCACTAATGAGCATGTTGGAAAGTTTTAGCAGTTTTTATTGATAAATTCAGAAATTTTTTCAAGCAAATACCATTTTAACTTTTGAGGGGACAGAAAAATGTTATCAATTTTCTTTGAAACTTTTTGGATCACTTATGGGAATTGTCCATAAAATTTTCTATGAAAAATCTTCAAAAAATATTTTGCATCTAGATTAACACCAAATTATCCATGGCAGGGATTTTTCCTGAAAATACTCTCATAAAATAAAAAAAATAAAAAAATATGAAATCCTACCCCGTTTACTTGTGAAAAATTATAATTTTAAGCTGTTCCTTGAATATTTAAGAATATTAAAAAAATTAAGTCCTGGACTAATAACTGATACATTATCGGGGAAAATTTATCTAAAAAATCACAATTAAATTCATCATACATTTTAAATGATTCATCTAGCCATTTCAACGAAAATATTAATCACAATGTTTATATTTTCCAGTAAAAATAAAGTTTATTTTATAGTATTCTTCTAAATCTATAACACATTTTATTTTTATATTACTTGTTGATTCTTTATTAAATAAGACATTTTATAAAAGCATATAATTATTATATCATTAACCAAAAAAATAAAAACAGACTGCAATAAAACACTCACACACTCCCCTAATATTCAAATAATAACAGTTATTAAATTATTTCATATATTAATTAAAACATTTAAATAAAATATATTATCTATGAAACAAATTACAGATATAAAAAATAATCATAGAGGTTAATAATATTAAAGGATAATATGACATACCATGCAATTAAATGGTAGTAGATCGGATATTTAATTAACCTTAAAAACTTTTTGAAAAGAATCACCTAAAGGGGATAACTTGAACAAATGACTTTGATTTAAAATAATTTTAAAACACTTACCTCTTTTCATTAGTCTTTATTTTCATTTAAACGGATACAAGAATGACTTTTTACTCACTTAAGGAAGATCACTTGGAAGTAATAGAAAACAACAAATAAGTAGATAAGGATCCAAATTTTTAGCATATTATTACATAAAATAAAAATTCGACGAGGTACCTAAATTTTTGTTTTATTTAATAATATATTTGGTTAACTATAACATACTAATAATTCGGATCATTATCTATACATTTATTTTTTCTATTATTGCTATTACCTTTCTTAAAGAGATTTAAAACACAATATTAATAAGTTTTACATAGAATTAAGATGTTTGTTTCTTGCGAATGGTAGATGTTCAATTGCGCTTATGGAGGTACTTTGAAGCCTCAGTTATACGAGGGAAAAACAACTTTCACACATAGAGATTCCTATCTCTTATTTATGGAAGGTTTAAATGTTACAATGACGGCATATTACAATTTCCTCCTTTATCCAGGTTTCACCAGATTTGATTGCATTTGTATAAGTTCATATATACTATTTCAAATAAGTACTTGGAGTTTAATGGTAGTTTTATCTATCCACTAAAAGAATCTGTTTTACTTTTTGATTTCGAATGAACTATATCGGAGAAATAGTGTTCACCATCGATCACGTTTACAGTAGTTAACAATACTTTAGGTTTTTGTAAAATAAACCACTCTTTCACAAAAAAATTATAAAAAAATATCTTTACTCGTACTTCTGACTGTGTGTAATCACTTAAGACAAAAAAATCCTAATAAAATTAGAAACAAAAATTAGATCAATAAATTTTTCGATTTTGATAAGAAAACACGGTGCATTCGAATAAAAATTTACACATTATAATAAAATCATATGTGTTTAAGAAGTGTGGTGCATGAATACCTGCCATTCGTATAATTACTGATATTAAAAACAAAAAATATGGATATGTTTAAAAATATTTAACATAATAATCGTATGTGTTAAGTTTCCATTGACATAGCATGTAATTAAATAGTAGTTCTGATTCAATATTTCAACAAAGAATTGTTTAAAAAAAAGTACCTATGGGGGATATCTTAAACAAATGATTTGTTTTATAATAATTATAGCTCTTGATTTACCCTTTAGTGTTAACTATGTGATACCGGAATAAATTCTTATAATTTCAATTATAAATACTTATATTAGGTATTGGATCCAGTCCACATAGTTACATACCATAAAATTTTCTTTCAAAAGTTTAAGAGTTTAAAAACAAGTTTTTAGCCAGGGTGAGGCAAAATCATTCATAAATTTATGAAACTCTTTTTCACTATGGGGAATGTTATAAAGAAATTTAAAGTTGAAATTTCAGGAGGAAAAAATAATTGGTAAAGTTTTAAATTTCGGTCTTACATGTACCTAATAAATTTCAAACAAAATGAAATTAAATCAGTTTTTCAATGATACATTTAGATTTGTTTTAGATCTAATTGAACAGAAGGTATGGGGTTTTAATAAAGATCATAAAAAACTCAAAAAAATCCTAAATTCAGATTTTTTCTAGAGTTATCGAAAAATTTCTATATGATATGTTTCAAAGTAATTGATACGTCGAAACAAATAGAATAGTTTGGTCACTTGGTTTCTGAACAGCCTGTATAAATATAGTTACATTTGTGCATAGGTAAAATACTAAAAAGTATTTTGTATTTAAAAAATACAATAAGTATTCGTTTAAATGCTTTTTTTAAGTATTTGTTTAAATACTGTAATATCTCTGAGTCACAAATACAATTTTTTACGCCATGAGTATTTCAATTTTGTAAATTTCTCTTCTACCATTAAAAATCGTTTTAGAAAACTTTATTTAGTATATGAATTTCAATAAATATATATATATATATATATATATATATATATATATATATATATATATATATATATATATATATATATATATATATATATATATATATATATATATATATATATATATATATATATATATATACAAAACTTTATATAAATTTATTCAGAAATGATATACCAGAGTCCGCTGTAAGTATATATGCATTATATATATATATATATATAGAATACTGTGAGGACGAGTTCGATGCGCCCGTAAAAGCCGTCATTGAGTTTTTGGGGGCGTGTTATGCTTCCGGTTTAATCTCCTGTCGACGCAAACCTCATTTCCGTCTGACATTCATTCGCCCAAGTTCAGTAGTATAGTAACAACTATGATGATGTTCTGGTATGCGTTTATATATTATATATGTATGTATAGATGACTCGATTCTAACTAACTAATATATAGTTGGAGTCTCTCATAGTCACATCTACTTACATATCTCTTTAGCGTATAAAACTGTATTCATCTGTTCAATATGTATAAATAATAAATACAAATAATACCATATAAAATTTATGTCCTAATTTTAAAAATTGGCAAATCATAGATACAAATTTAATTAGCTTACCGGCTGGTATTTTAACTAAATTTCGACTTACAATACTTACAATACTCTTTTAAAGAAAAAAATATATGTTTAAAAGGTCTCCATCAAAAACACATATCTATTTAAGAGTTCTTAAAATAATTGAAATAACAAAAAATTTAATATCTTTCATGAATATAAAAAGTTTGTTTAATGATTCCCTAATCAACAAACACTATGAAAGAAAAATTGAGCTTATAACTATTGTATGGTGCAGACAAAGTTAAAGTTTCAAGTTGGTCTGTTGATAATATTGAGTTTTGCACTGATTTAAAAATAGAGAAGATAAGTTGAGTCAACGCTAATAATAACGCATAAATATATTGCTCAATATGAAAACAGTGGATCAAGATATTATAATTTGAAGTTTTGCCCTGAAACTTCTGCTAACATACATAAGTACATTTGTTACATGAAAAGGAAGGAATAAAACAGAAGAATGAATATAGTGATAGAATATTCAAAAACGCTAACTTGAAAAATTCGTATTATAGGTTACAAGAAAAAATTTCTTGAAAATTTTGGAAATACTTACAAAAATGCCCTTTCAACAAAATCTGTGTTGAGAATATGTCTGTGAAAAAATATATCATATTTCAACCATCAAAGATTCAAAATTTAACAAATTCCCTATTTATGTCTTCTCGCTCACATATTTTAAGCATCACTCAATCTATTTTGACTAATTTTGGTTTGAAGCATGCGCATGTGTACCTACCGATACCAAAAATTTAAGATTTTCAAATTTTAAAAGAAATACTCTTTTTACCAATTCTTAAATCCATTTTAAATTGAATAAAGTGCTCAATGATTTTTCTTAGGATATACTCGTACTTCTTTTAAAGAAATATTTGTGTAGCACTCTCTTTTGATACAACGGTTATTAAAGTTTGTATGAAAGGTATTATCAACTACATACAATATTATAATCATGATTATAATATCATTATTTTGATTATTATTATTGTTATTACTATCCTAACCCATATTATTAATCAACCATGTTAAACTTTGTTAAACTGTATAATAACCAGTAGTTCTTTAGTATCGATGTGATTTCAAACACGATAAAACGAAAAAGCGACAGTAAAAGAAACAACCACATATATTAGGATATAGAGGTTCGAGATAATGAGATAGCAGAAGTTATAGGATATAACGTGCGAGAGAATGAGATATAAATATCTATAAGCTTAAACGATGAAGCGAATGAGACTGCAGCCATTATACAGTGTTTATTACAGGGTTATTATGTGTGTGTGCGAAAACGTAAAGGCATAATAACAACCGTGATTTTTGTACACGTGTATTATTTATATAAATATTTGATTATTCCAATATAGTATTTTTAATTAATATGAATTCATAATATCATCAAAAACTATTAACCCTACAATTATCCTACACATTAAGCACATATTTATATCCTAAAGCTCACATTTTATAAGGTTTCACTTCTATCACGTGAAAGGCGTTTTAAGGAAGTTTTGCAAGATTTTTCATTATACTTATAACTCCCTAGGTTCAAACTGACATATCAATGCAGAGCCAAAACCAACCGCTTAGTCTAGTTTGACATTTCCCACAAGTGTGTCTCATATGACGTAAGTGAGTACCAAGAAAGGAGTTTTGAAAATTCACCTAAATCAGAAGACTAGAAATTATAAATAGTGGATCTAGTTATAACGTTGATAAGGACTGCGTATGGAGTTTCTAAATTCACCCTGCAACCACCTTCTTTGTTTGGGGGTTTTTCTTTGAAACTACCAAACCGATTATAAAAACTCTTTCTTAAAAGCAATTTACCCCTCAAATGCAATAAGTCGAAAAAACTTGTAACCTCTATGCTCTACATGATCACGGTTTATAATACATGTAAATTTTCGTATAATATTAATCGTATATCTTTAAATATAATAGAAAGTCCGCGACAAGAGACATTTATTTTCATATTTTTCCCAAATTTGGTTCAAGTGTACTTGTGTAGATACAATATATTAATGAAATAAATTATTTTATCATCTATAACTTAAACCTATAAGTCTTTTGGCTTAAACCTATAAGTCTTTTGGCTACAGGTTACTTAGTAATACACATGGGTAGCCGGGACAGATATTACTAGTTACAATAACAACAATATATAGTATACTTACTGTACAAATATACGCGAATGAAATAAAAGTTTATGAATTTTCTAGGACATCGAAATTAAAAAATATTTTATGCGTATTTCATGGATATTTTTTGGTTTAAGTCATTTCGAATTTTACACAACTTTATTAAAACTTTGTGTTGGATGAGTGGTATACATAAGCAAAATAAGTGTGGAAAAATGGCACCTTAATTATTTTTGAATTATGTTGGAATTTTGCTTTTAAAATTGATAGACAGAAACATTTTAATAAGTAAAAAGTCACTTAAATTTGCAAAATTTATAATATAATCAGAACAATAATTTTTGTTACTTAAATGTTATGCTTTAATTAACTATTAAATTAATGATTTTTTTTTTATAGGCAAGAAACATATTTAAAAACTAGCCATTAAATAATAGAATGTAATGTAATAAAAGAATAACTTCTAACAAAAAAATACAGAAATATAAAAATAAAAAACCAAAAAACCGTAACATTATTATAATTGCAAATACAGCTGGTGCCATAGAAATATACTGCACAATAATGGACACGTGATATTTTCGACGGAAACATATTTAGTTTTAGCGGAACGGCCCATTGATCTGGTTTGATTTTTTGCTTTTTTCTAATTAGCGATTTTCCAGATAAATTAATATTCAGAAAATTAAAATGACTAATTTAAAATTATGTTGCAAATATCCATAAAAAATGTTTGCAGGTAGATGCCACCTGAAAGTACTTTTCACCAACGGTTTTTTAATATCCGTCCAGTAGTTTTGGTGCTTTGCACCATACGGACATGTAGACAGGCTCGAAATGAAAGTTATTAGGAGCGAAAACATCTGTATAAATAAAAAATAAGTAACTTTGAAATTGGAGTATAAAAAATGCACACCTTCTATTCCTTTTTCATTCCTCCCCGACCAAAGGATTATTTCTCTATTTTCTTCTAAAGAATTTCTTTCCAATAGACTTTAGGTCCGAAGTTGTGTTTAATTCTGCGTAAGCATCTTTTTAAGAATAATTTACAGGTAATATACTTTTGGTACTTTAATCGACTGACATATTTTTATATTTCACAACTTGTAGTTAAATGTAGATACCTTTTTATTTATTACTCTATGGAATTATTCCCATTGGCTCATTCATTATACTTTAGAAAAAATATAATTTTTTTAAACAATTGTTCAAACTTATAATCATAATTAATCATTTTGTGTCTTAATCAAACTTTTTATATCTAGTCAATTGCTTAATTAATTCAATGTTTAAAGCTATTTTCAAACGAACAAAGTATTTATTCTGGTTACTGTTTATCAATTACGGTCAGTTATTTTATTTGAGAGAGTGGAATTGGACAGAAGCCGTGCAGTTACTAAGCACAAGATGATTTAAAGGCAAGTGGGTCAACACAAGATAGCGATATATATAATAATTTACACTAGTTTTACAAGAATAATGAATATTTGTTAAAGAATTAATACCTATAATGCCTATAAGCCCGCACAAATAAAGAAAATAATTAAATTATTAAATTGGGAATATTACATGGCCAATTTGATATTTGACTAAATTTTTATTACTTCAATTCAATCTTCTTTACTTCACAAACAAGGAACCAAAGATACTTTTGAAACATCTGTAAACGTAAGCAAGATATGGACGCTCAGAATTCCTGGTTAAACAAAGCCATAGATACCGTACGAGTACGTTTGACGTTAACTGGTTGTATTCTTATTAAAATCTCATGGCAATTTTGATTTTCTAATAAAAAGATGGAAAATAATGTAAATTTCAAATTTTGTAGCAAATTCTATATCAGTCAAATATCCAATTAAACAACATTGTGAATTAACATTGAAAAATTGTAACAATACTGAATTCTGAAAAAATATTGATTGCTCTCTATATTACAGGACCTTAATAAGAAGTTATTTATCTTTACTATAGCAGTTATTTATTTTCAAGTCTATTTTCTTAATCCTCTATTTGAATAAAGTACAAATTAAGTAAGTTAACAAAAGTATATATTTCAAGCATATATTTTTTCAGGATTTTCTTAACTACACATTATACAATACTTAAATTTATAGGTTGAAGTACCGTATACCGTATCTAAATACAATTTTTTTTAGGAACAATGCTAATAACAATGATAATTATAAAGTGAATTCCTGCGTAAATCATAAATAAAATATTCTTAATGCAAAACAATGATTTTAATTTTTTATAAATTTTATTGCAATTTTATTATGTAGTTAATGATATAAACTGTTAGTTCTGGCTCATTAAAATCATTCACATAGAAAAATAAAACACTTTGATTTATTTTAATAATTACGATTAGTTTACTACATTTTACACTTCACATATTTAGAATAAGTCGGAGTATATCAATTTTGGTGGAGTATTCTAGATCCAAAACAGAATGTGCAAAATCCATTGGAACCAATAAATCCATGCCCCAACTTAAAAGTGATAAAAACAATCAAAAAGAAAAAAAATGTTTAAAAAAGTAAAAAATTAATTAATAATTATTTTTGATTTTTCAAAAGAAAAAGAACTTTTGTTGAAAACAATTTTTCGAAAACTGCCACAATTTTACATAATAAACATATAAATATTTTTTTATTGTATCGAATGCTTATTTTATAAAATTGATTTAAAATAATTCACTGATGGATTAATACTACTATATGCTGGGTATCTAAACATTAGCACAGTTAGTTAATATCTTTTTTATATTTTCCCTTGTATGAGTACTTTTTGGCGAGTAATCAAGAGTATCCAGTAGTATTTATTCTTAAAGAACTCATAGCAGTAAATATATAGACCATCTCTGAAGGTACTGATAAATTTTTTCGATGTAATGAAAGAAAGTTTTTGGATTTCATACAATACAAAAATACAGTCAACCGCAGTTATTTTGTGATAAGAATAGTTCAAATATTGACGTGTAGTAACAGGTTAAGAAATTAATCATTCCGTTAATTATACTTGATTAAATGTCAATAACTTTCGAATTAACAATCTTCCAGGCCCAAATAAGCAAAAGCTAAGACATACCGCGTAATATAAAACAATTATAAATTAATTATATTCTAGCTACTAAAAATTATATCGATACTGATATTCACTTGAAAGATAAAACTTCTTCGTATTCAATTCAGAACATAAAAAGTAGATACCCCACAGCAAAAAAGTTTTTTTTTTCTGAATGACTAATTTATATACAATAGTTGACCGAACGAAGTGAGGTCTATGGTATGTATAATAAGACGATTTTGTATTTCCGTTTGTCTGTATCTATCTATGTATCTATGTTTGACTCGCTGTATCTTTCGAACGCCTTGCTCGACTTTGACGATATTTGGTCGTACCATTAATCACACACTGGAAATAAATTGTAAAGTGTTTGGAAAATTTTCATTTTCACACCCTCCGGTAAAGGCTACTGTACTATATTTTCATTAATTTTTTTTCTTTTTACTTAATTTATAAAATATTAAATTTTTTGACATTTTATATACTTTTTATTTACATCTGGGTGAGGTCTACAGTTCACAGAACTACCAGTATTTAATTATAAGGTAGGTTGTATACATTTTATTTTATTAAATTATGAATATAATAATACATGTAATTAGTTCTTATTTCTAGTAATTAGTGAAGTAATAAGATGTATATTTTGATAACAGAATGCTTTATATTTTTTAAATTTGAATAGTTACCCATACCTGGGTTATTCAATACCATATAAATAAATAATATTATTCCTAATTTATGCTATGTAGGTGGATCCATTTTTATGCTCTGTTACTTCGGAAATATTAAATTTTACAGAATTTACACAATGATTTAAATATAATTTATTTTATGGATGACTGTCAATGACTTGCATCTCACAAGGAAATAAAAGTCGTCAAAGTCACTGAGTTCTTCGACTTCATCCAGCGAATGGAGATTTTAAATAGAGAAGCATTAAAAATCAGCCCTTTGATGGAAATATTTTATTTTCTCAATATTTGGTTAGCTTAAATTTTATATTTTATTTCCTTTTCCTGGGCGGTTTTCATTTTTTCAATTGCTTATTTTACCATAAAAACACCTAGAAACAGATTTCCAAATGTAAAAGTCTGAAACAATCCCAGAAAATCGTCTCCCCTAGTAAGGCGGATATATCCCACGCTCCCACTTGCAACAATTAAACTTTAAATGTAAACGACAGATCCCATTTCGACAAAACTTTGCAGGTATGAAGAGGATGCTGTTGCCCCACTCGCAAGTAATATAGTTCTACACGAATGATAATTTAGAATTCTATATGAAATTCCACGCGGTTTAAGTTTATGACAGTTAAAATTAATTTGCTTTGGAAAAGTTTGTTTTTTGAACATTTATTTACAACCATTTTAATTCTAATAAAATTGGAGAGGGTACTACCAGAAAATAGAAAAAGTTTTTTAGGAACGTTTTAATAATTTATGGAGTAGAAACTCGAAAGATTTTTCAATATTATAAATTGTATAAATCAACGAAATGGATTTTTAAGAATTTCCTTGATGTCAATAAACAAAAACCTGGATCCAAAATGAATGTCAAAAATAAGATTATTTAAAATTTCGGTTGTCTTAAAGACTATCTCTTATTTCAGTTTTTTTGGGGTAGGTAGAAAGTATTGGTATTGATAACATTTTTAAAAACAAAAGCCGAGTCTTAAAAGTTTCAGGATATACAAATATCGCAGTTAATATAATGCAGTCGAAACTAATTTCTGTCTTTTTTTATAGTAGATTTATTATACAAACTATATAGCAAATACAGAAATGAAAAGAAAAATAAAATTTGAAATCTATACATATGGTAGGATGAACAACTTTAAGACCCTTAACCACATACCAACAAAACGGTTTCAGCTAGTGGTGACTACAATTTAAAGACAATCAATTTTTATATTCCTTTTTATGAAAATAATATTTATAATTTATGAACAATTAAATTTGATGATCGTATTGATCAAACAAGAAAATTGTTAACAAAAGTCGGTTCCTTTTGATGATTCTTAAGCCTAAACGCCACTTCGAATTTATTATTAATATTTACATGCATTTATACAGATTGTTTATTTTATACAGATTTACAATACTTATATTCTATATATTCTCTACAGATTTATACTGGTCATGGTACTCATAATTATGTATCAAAAAACAAACCGATATGTGCCAAAAAGCAGATAATGTCATTTAAAAAGGCTTAACTTTTGTATACCTTCAGTATTCTAAGCCTAAGAACTAAATCATTACGAACTATATTTGAAGAATATAGTTCTCTGTTTCGGGAATAGAGAAGATGCAATAACAAGAATTGCTATTTTACCCATCAAAATGTGAAGTCAATACAAAACAAAATTCGAAAATTAAATTAAAATTGATTCAAAAATGAATAAGTTATAAAATCTTAAAAAATTGTTTTCCATCTCTTTCTTGTCAAAAAAAATTGTGTGGATGATTCCACGATAATTTTCTATAGAAAAATTGGACAACCAAATTTTCCCATATTAATGTAATTAATACATTTTTATTCACAATCAACTAATTTTTGCATACAAACCATGCCATAGACCTTTTACCATAGAATGACCCTTATGTATATTCACTTTCGAGGTAAACATATATGACGTCATTTATTCAAATCTTCTTCTACGATTAATTAAATATTTCGAACGTCCATATTTTAGACAATTTTTTAGATTTAAAAAACTAGCTTCAAATTCGTTTCGTGAAGTAAAAACGCTTCAATTGAAGTGATAAAACAATTTATACATCTTTCCAATTGGAAATGAATTGTGAGAAAAAATGACAAAAAGTTATCTGATTTTCATTCTATATTTAGGTTGATCATTTCATAAGAAATACTTCTCTGACATCTTTAAATTCAGTGTCCAAAGGATTTGGCCGTGAGTAATCTATTTTAAAGATACCTGAGAAAATCGTCTAGCACAATGTAATCGAACAAGAAATCAATTACATCCCAATAAAACAACCAAAACGTTAAATAAAGGCGAAGAAACAAAACAAATATAATAAAATAACGCCATGAAATTTAAAATATAAAAAACAAAAAATGTTTTGTTTTTTTTAATACGAATTATAACGATTCACTATGTATAAACTTATTTATGAAACGGAACTAACACTATGGAGATCATTGACGGGTGGTATATTAAATAATAATGCCGTTTTAACAAACATAGGTTAAAATTTAATGACCATACAATTCAAAGATATAAAAAACTCTAAAATATTATTAAATTTCAAATATATCATTTGTTATATCCACAAATAGGCAACAGAAAAAATAAAATTAAAAAATAATACTAAAGTAATAAAATCTTATTAGAATGTGGCAAGAAAAATATAGAATTATGTTTGTAAATGTAGTATGGCATTTTTGTTTGTATTACAAATTTTGATTAAGATTAATGAAAATCACTAAAAAATTTGACTAAACGGCAGTAATAAAGTGATTATTTGAGCAGAAAATATGTGGTAAAAAAATTAGAAAATTTTTCAATATGATTAAAAATATAAGACTTTTGTAAATTTGCGGGATACTAAATTTCATCAAAAGCGTTTAATATTCATACAACTTATACGCATATAAGAATTTTACGAATAACTAGGGAAGATAACAATTAACGAATTTAATTGTTTAAATATTCGACGTATGAATAACTATAAATATCTAATCGATTCAATTATAAATCTATACATGTCAACATTCAGACGAAAGCTGTTTGTTTAAAGAAAATAAACATTTTTTGTATTTGAATTTTCTTCTATCTTTTATAATACCGCAATACCGGACATCGAAGATTAACTAGTCCTAGTGTTGCAGTTAAAATCTCATTGCTTGTTATTATGTAAATTAGAAAAATAAATAATTATATATAATATTTAACATTAGACAATTCTGATTGGAAACTTTTAATGTCATGATCATTAAAATAACCGGATGGACACAATGAGAAATTCGTGGATTTTTATACGATTTAGTAATTTCATTTCATTTAAGCGTTGTTAAGTTTAGGTGTTAGAGGCCGAATACCAGTTATCCTCTTATTGCTTATTACTATGAACATAAAATAAATACAAAATTGAATACCATAAAAATCTTCATTTGTTTGTTAATAATTTCACAAAGTGATTTGTTTATTTACGATTTTCATTTTTATTGTTTGAAATATAATTTAATTATAAATAATAATTGCAAACAAATATTTCTCACATTTATGACAAATTATCTACTTAAGTCATATTTATAATTGCCGTATAAATTACTTTAGACATACACTTTATGATAATGATGAAAGCATTTAATAATAAAATTAAAGACTGGAAGCATTTATATTTTTATAGATTTTTATTACTATCACTAAAAACAATTACAATAACAAGGTAATCAAATATTGCAGAAGAATAATTATATGCCATGGCCAATGTTATACTTCAGGTCTATGCAGAAGCGGATTAAGGCTGTGTGCCGGCCTAGACCTGATCTAATGTAGCGCCTTTTTTGCTATATGAAAATGAAAAATATTAAATTTTAAATTGTAGTTTTTTCAAAATCAAATAATTAGTGATATTTTGTAGCTTATCATAAAATTATGAGAAGCAGTATTCGGTAAATATGTTTATGAATCTTTCCTTGTTAAAATTTGAAAACTCATTTTTAATTACTAATGAAATATTCTGATATTCACAACAAAACTGTGAAATTAAATTGTGCTTGACATTTTTTTTCAAAAATTTTATTGTTTCAAAATCTTAACACCATTAAACCTCACCCACCATACCTACCACTGGGTCTATGATGTGTTGTTTTTCCGCATTTAGAACCAAATTTAAATCCTAAAGATTCTAAGAATGTACAGTATCAGTCAGTAGACATATTGTTTAAGAAAATAGCTCGTGGGTAGTTTGAGTTACAGACTTTCTGTATGGTTGTAAATTTTTTTCGTGTTTCATTTTTCAATCAATTTTGTAAAAATCAGTCTAATGTGAGTCAATGATTATTATTTCGTTAAATGTATAATAATTAATCAATCCTGTTAAATAGTTTTGAAGAAAATTTTTTCCCATTTAATCAATAAGGAGCAAAAAGCAGATGGTAAGGACGTCATATATCAGTAACTTATTGCCAAATTCATCTGTTCTTTACATTTGTTTCTGGTATATATTATATTCAAATTTAAAACTAAATCTTGGAACCCAATTCTGTCATATTTTTTTTTAAACCTTCTAATTGCATATTATTTATCAACATCAATTTTTATTTTATATCGACATTTTATGCTTGGAATGTGTAAAATAAGTCATATTATTTCTAGTTTAAGATTTTCAACCGTAGAAAATATTGATCGTACAAAATTTTGGTATAAGTGCTTGAAACACCTGAAAAGTCTATTTCCGTTAGTCAAGATGATATCGATGACGAAAAATGATATCGTACTAAAATTTTGGTGGCATATTACATATCAGAAGAGTGAGTAAAAGTTCGAGAATTAGCAAAAGGGATCCTATGGAACCATGAATCAGTGAGTCTACTTTTTAACCAGAAGAAATTTTTAACTTAAAAAACAAACAACTTTTACTTGAAACATTTTTGCGTAAACTGTTTAGATTTGTCATGTTTTTAGCTAAAACTAAGCTTATAAATACATGTAATAACTATAATGCATATTGTTGTTAAATGTATATTTATATCATATGTCGAGTATCTAAACAATTAACTGTTTAAGTAATTATTCTCAATTATTTAATACAGAACTTCAATTGAAAATAATTAAGTAACTTAATAATTCCTTGAATTTGATTTTCTCATGCTTGTACGTATTGGCATCGTTCACATAAAAAATTTTTTAAGTCATAAAATATAATTATTTATTGGTAATGAATTATCATTTTTACCATACAATTTATCCACTGTTTATTTACTGTATTTTGCTTACAATAGAAAAAAATAAAAATAGAAATAACCACACACATTTAACAAGCTAAAGTTTAACAATATATTTTAGAAATAATTTGCAATAATTTATTGCTAATAAATAATATTATTGTAATAAAATAAATTTGAGTTTTTTATAATATATTTTATTTATATTTACATAGTGGCTCATAAAATTATACTCATATCAAAAAACAAATCAGCCAATATTTTTTAGAAGAATTACGAAAATGCACTGCCTTTAGTGGACACAGAACTTCCTTGTGATGATTTTTTTTGTTTTGTTTATTAAAACTAGCTTCAGTTAATTCAGCTATACAGCCATGAATAGTAATAGATTTTACAATTTTGTGCAAATGTAATATATTTGAAATAAAATGCACCTTTGAGTACAATTATAATTAAAAAGACAAAAATGATTCGCAAATTTGTATACCTAATTAAATAAAAAGAATTTAATTTACACTAGGAAATATAGAGATGTTTAAAAGGAAGTTTGTCGTCGGGGGCCGTCGAGACTATTATCCGAAGGATCTATGTGACGTTAGACACTAGATAGAGGACCACGGAAAGGTTGACAATAGAGATTACGTTTAGATAAAAGTATAGAGACCAGTGATATATAAAAATAAAAAGAATATTAAGGTTGTACTAGCAAATTAATTTTGTATAAGTATTTGGGACTTATAAAGGAATCCTTGTGATGTATGAATATGCTTACTTAACTGGAAATATATCTGTATCGTCTTTACCGAATGAGTTGAAAAACTGATGGATATTATGCATGTACTACTTACAAATTTTATCAAAATTGAATGAATGTCTCAGTTCATGTGTATCGCTTTACACATTTCTGATACCAGAATTTCAAAAAAATAATAGTTTTTTTATTGTCAAAAACTTCGAAACAATATCTCAAAATATCTTCGAAACTGGTACTTTTGTAGATGGTTTGGTCAAATGACTTCTAATTACGTTATTTATGCGGTTTTCAGGAAATTGTCTAATAGATGTTCCACGTTTTTCATTGGCGCATTCATTTTTATCACAAGATGTATTCCCATACAATTTTTCCTTTAATTTCGTTGGTACGAATAATGTTTTCGGCACTCAAAGTTTGAAAAACTACTTTCCATTTAATATTACACCGATTAATTTTACTTTAGTTTTTGTGGATCCTTGGCACGCTCTCCAAATGACCTTTCACAACACCCCACATGGATGCATGAGCATCAATAACAAAGGTATTATTTTTTTTATTTAGTGAACATTACAAAATTTAGTTGCAAAGCGAAGTAATTCCTTCCACCTTAAAGTTTCCAAAAGTTATGTTTTACGATATATAAAATCGTATTAAAATATTATTACGATATTTTAGAATGGTCCGTGATTGAGCTTTTGCGAAAAAAAAAGATTACTACCGAATTAATTCCTATAATGAGGTAAGAGAATTGATATGATTATAGTAAATTAACCACCATGTATAAAAAAAACTTTCATAGTAATCATAGTAAAATAACAGAATTATGTAAAGATATAAAATTAATGTGTATATTTGAATTAAAAAACTACAACATATAAAACAAAATGGTTAATACGCTTACTCTTCGCTTATTAATAGTGTTATATGAGTGAAACAAATGCGATACCACCTATAGTTCTAATGGCGCCCCCCTTCGCCAACTACATGCCGAAACAAAAAAATATCAGCATGATTTCTAGATTGCCACATTAAAGAAGAAGAGCCACGCACAAATATATACAAAACACAAAAAAAACAAAAAACTGTATATATATAGAACAAAAACCGGGCAGCTTTGTCGGCAATTCACTCATCTATAATATACACTACAGCTAGGCTAGATTTAAAGTATCATCATCAGAAGTAATAATTCTCTATATTATATTATATTTTTTTCATCTATTTTGACCATTTTCTCCCCGTTTTGTTTTTGTTATATTCTGTTGTTTTATTATTCGTTCATATTTTTTATTCTTATTTTTTTTAACTTTATATTTCAACAATATGAATCCAAAAATATTATTAATGTTTTTTCATATTTGGTTTTTGGATTTTCATTCGCATAAATACAGGGATGTATTTAGTTTAGATTATTAATACTTATTTATATCTGATTCAACATATTTACAAGTGGTCAGTTATTTTCGAAAGCAAAGCTAGATTACATTTGCTTTAAAATTTAGTCTTGAAAAATTGGGACAACGCAGTGTATTGAAAAAACAATAAACCGTTTGTTGTTGTTTTTTTTTTTTTTTTTTTGATAAATAGGAATTTTTTCATATATACACTAAGTAAATAATATATGTGGTATAATAAAACTATTGTAGATTATTATAATCAGCTCTTGCAGTTTGAGAAAATTTATAATTTTGTGCAGAATTATTTTAAAATTTTAATGGAAATCATCGCAATGAATAAAGCATTAGTGCTTAGTGCTTTTAGGCTACTCATTGATTGTACTTGGACAAACTATTTCCACAAGTGTACAATACTGAAGCATAAGTATATAGCATGTTATATTAATTAATTAAAACGGTATACATTCCAACACTCATCACCTATAGCGTAGAACGTGCATCAACATCTCGAGCAAAATCATACAAATATCCGAAAGGAAATACTTCAGAAGAGAACTGGGTAAAACCAGAAGAGACATAATTAGAAATAACAGGATAAGAGAGGATACAAGATAAATTGAAATAATACGGCAGATAGAAGAAAAAATAAGAAAAATGGTTTGACCATGTGAATACGATGTCGAACGAACGAATGCTAAAGAAGATAATGGAATGTAAATCACATGGCAGGATCAGTACAAAAACACCGAGAATCACGTAAAAATGTATGAAAGATCGATATTTGTGAAATAGACAGATGATAAGAATGTATGAAGCGAACAACTTTTGCATTCATCATTGAATTTTTTATTATAAATAAAATCTATGCTGTACCCTTTTGAAAGTATATCTGGTAAGCGTGTTTTGTAAGTTTCTATTTTATATTTTCCAAAAATAAATTTTTCTATGACATTTTTCATAATATTTGTATTTAAATAATCAACCATGCAGACTAGCATAAGTCTAATTTTAGTCAAATTTTTTTTAAGTAATTTTTTTTTTTTCAATAAAAAAAAAAAAGTTAATCTGATAGAATTAGATAATTCCCGGACCTGTAAACGAAACAGTTGAGGGTCGATTGTGGCCCCCTGGTGACACGGTGTTGCACGCATGCTGATATAGGGACCAAGTAGAGCCCCAGGACCTGCACGCTCTCACATTATTCAGGTATATTATATACATATATAACAATATCACATGTATATACACATATATAATATTATATTATATATTATGGATGAGTACCAAAAGAGTAATTAGGTTCTTACATTTCGACCTGTTGATGGATTGATATGTTTTTTGTTTTTATTGTTTTATTTCACCTTTTAGATGATACGTTCGTTTGTTCATTCGTGTCGTCATCATCATCGTTATTCACTTGTTTGTTATTTTATTCATTTGTCTTGTTTGTAGATCTCTATAGACTTACAAATCAAATTTGTTGTTTTTATTTATATTAACCCTCTGACAGAAAGTTATTATTACTTGCTCCGAAAATCAAAATCAAAAAATTCATAAAGCACTTAATTTTCAATAATTTACAAGTTGTTTAAAATAAAAATTAAAAATATTTTCGATGAAGGAACATTGGAAAACTAATTTATTTTGAACACCTTCCCATTTAATCGTTAAAAATACCAACTTTGATTCTGTGCAAGCTATGAAGACGGATGTTTTTATAATCGATGTGAAATGAAATGATCAGGACAAATATGAAAAATTTATACCCCTCTCGTTTTGTGTAATCAATGAACATACGGTTTTTGGTTTATTTTTGAGTGGCATCTAGGTACACCTAACAAAGCTATCAACTAGAATAACGTGTCTTAAGTTGATGAGTAACGTTTTACAGGTTTTGATAATTTACAGATTTTGTGTAACTTAAACTATTTTGCTTTTTTTTATGACAGAAATAGTAAACAATTAGTAAGTCTCATAGTCCAGTTAAATTGATTGATTGGATGTAAATATTGGAAGTGATTCAATGGTTTGACTCTTAAAGATCATTTGCCACGACACGTTTAATGGTTATTGTATGTGAGAAATGAAATAAAGTGGTAAAATCTATGAATTCGATCATGGATAGTGGTATAGAACAAAATATACTTGTTTATAATTTATTTACACACCGGTAGGCCTAAAAATATTATTACTTTTGTTTTATTCTAATCTATTCACAAAATGATGTTGTATACAATGTAAAAACAAGATCGAATCATCATTATTACAAAATACACTTTAAGGGAGATTTAAAGATTTTATATATGATTCGAAAACAAATTATTTAGACTACCACTTTGAAAAATATGCAATACGAAATGATTCAGGAATTTGATTAAGTTCGGTGCATGAAACATATCTGCTGATTATGACATTACATATTTACAAATTCATTAAATACGTATCCAAAAAAATTAGTAGGGCTTATTTGATGATTGTATTTGCAGTTTCCATAAGGTTGCTGAAATTATCATTCGAAGAGTGATCATTTGGATCAATTTCATTAATTCAAAACTGTTATTAATAAAGAATTTAAAATTTCTAGAACTTCTAAAACAGGGCTGAAAATTATCACATTCATAGTATTTGAATTGATTTGTCGTAACAAAGAATAAGTATTATTTTTAGTGGAAATGTTTTATATTATTTTATTTTTTTCTATTTTTTAATTTACGTATTTTGATTATTTTGAATATTTTCATTTTAATATATAATTAAATAATTTATTATTATAATATTATTTTTTTTAAATAATTAATTTTTATTTATTTATAGGTAGGTATATATGAATAAATGTATATTTGTAATCTATCTATGTATGAATATTATCTAACACCCCTTTTCACGAAATCAGTACCACAACAAAAAACTCTTCGACAAGCCTTCCGTTTTCATTGTGCATACCAAATTTTAAAACATTTGGATGACTATTTTTGGTGTTATATAACCGCGAAAATTGAAAGAATAACGTAGTATATTACTTGAAATTTAAGTCAACAGCTTGTTAGAAGCACACTCATTTATGTCAATAATAGCTGTGGATAATTGCTCTTAAGGGTACATTCATGTTATATTGAGTATAAAAATGCTTAAGACTGATCACATTCAAGGTTTCAGAAGTATAACAAATTATCATAATAATAATTTCATCGAGGTATCCTCTTAACAATAATCAATATGGTACAAGCTTACAATTTTTATTATTATCACATCAGACAATAATAAATAAAAATAATAATACTAATAATAACAATAACAATGTATAAGTGAAATAAAAAATCAGTGGTTTTCATTATTGAAAGCAGTAGTTGGTTATTTCTATGTAATCAATTTGTTATGAAAAGACTTATTGGTTTTGTATTGTATTTGGTATATTATATTTGGTTATTTGGTTATTTTCATGTGGGTGTCATTGTTATCTAAATTTTATATTTAAAATACTATAATTCAAAATTCTTTCATTGACATGTATAAATCTGGTATGTATGTTACATATTTTGATTGGTGCAGATTGAAAAAGGTATAAAGACATACTGAGTCTGTATATCGAGTAATAACAATATCACTTTGCTAAAAATATCAAAACTGTTTTATATGCTTAATAAAATCTGTATATTATCAAAACAAGAGAAATTTTAGATTATAATATAAAAGTAACAATCGTAAGAATCAAAATACACTGCTAAAAATAGACAAAAAACTTCCTTGTGATGTACGAATATGCTCCCTTAAATGTTCGGTACGTCTTTAACGAATGGGTTGTAATGTCGGTATGTGATTAAAAATAGCATTTTCTGTATTTAAATCATGCCAAATTTTTATTACCATTTAGCTAACAAAGCTAAATGTTAAAACAATAACATAAAATAGTAAGAATTTTGTCCCCTCAATATCCAGAACAATCAATTTCAACAAATAATACACATATCTCTATAACAATTGATTGATTTCATAACCAAAGCAAAATCTGTAATTTGTAAGTTTTATAATTCTTAAATTTCTCGATTTTCTGTACCCCTTCTGTGAATATTAAATGGAAAGAACAACTATAAATCGATCGAAGAGCCACCAATAGCAATAATGGTAAGAACCATTTTTCGATTATCTCATTATAAATAGTCATTAAATTTAGGAACAAGTTTTTGCAATTTTGAATTCTTTAAAATGTTCATAAAATAGTCAAAGATTAAAATTTTTAAATTTTTCCAAACGGAATATTCTGAATAAAATACTTTGAAGAACATTTATAACTTCAAATTTTTATTAAGTATTTTAATTTTTATTTGGTGTAGTAACAAAAATAATTTTTAATTTTTTAACTTTTTTATGATTATAAGTACTTGTTTAAGAAGGTCTCCAAAAAGTTTTAGATTTTTAGCACAAGTATTTAAACTTTTATTGATTTTATTTATTATTATTATTATTATTATTATTATTATTGCTTGTTTTTTTTAAATCGAAAAAAATGGTTTTGAAAAACCGATAAAAACATTTTGAAAAATCGATAAAAAACGTAACTTAACTCATTATAATTTAGACAGTATACCATAATTTTTTTAATTTTTGAATTTATATATTGAACTCAAAAATAATTTTTTTTGGATTATACTTACTATCGCTAACGACAACGACCTTGAGTCAAAGCGGTCGCGCTGAACCCCATATTTTTAATATTACTTTTCGTTTTCAAGTTATAAAAAAATTTTAGGCTGTATTTTTTTTCAGTTTTTTTTAATGTAATTTTTTCAATTTTTCTTTGCAGAACATGATAAAAAAGTCTGATTTTTCTCACTAATTTTTGCAGATCTCTGACTAATTTTCACTTCTCAACTGGACTAAAACAGAAACCAGGGAAGGTGAAACTAAATAAAAGTGTGCATTCTGTCGTGGTCTGTTTTATTCACATTTTGCAACAATACTTCTTACACCTGTTTTATAGGCTTTTAAAATCATAATATTCGCATCGAACACTAGAAAATTAAAAACTCTAAAATATAACTATTTTTCAAGTAAATTTCAAGGGTTCATTCATTTGTATTGTTTAGTACTTTATTAGTTATCCTACATCCTTTTGACTACCACTACTGTTCACGTTACATCCTTTTAAAAAACATAACAACGCATTATAGAAAAAAATCACTTTTATTGTATTTAAAAAAAATGTAAAAAAGACAACACTCATGATATATATTTTTTTTTTTTTTTGAAAAAGACAATACTCATGATATGTTTCGAAAGAGAATCGAAATACGAGATACACAAAAAGTTTTGTATAATATGATGATATGATGATTCTTCGATTCGAACGCAATGCCTAGTCACTATTATATCATTAATCAAAATGGTAGTACCTTTGTGAAGTGAATGAGTGATCTTGTGGGTACTTTTTTGTTTTGTTTGGAAGAAGAACCACTACACAATTCACCGCTCATCACCACACCACCCGTGACTTTCTAGCTACAAATATTATTATTGTATATTGTAACCTTTTTTTTTTATTATTATTTGGATATTATTGTTATTTTTTTGAATAATCTTTTTTAGTCTAGAAGCTATGTGAATATGAAATAAATTTTAATAGTTTAATCACCACGTATTATAGATCCAATGAAATTTGTTTTTTTAGTAGATATTTAAATCTTTGACTTACAAGAGATTTTATTTCCATGTTTATAGAAAGCTACACGGGAAAGAAAACATTTTTATAGAAAACTCCCCTTGATATTATTCCATAAATCCCATAAAAATTCCTATCCATAAAATCCCATGAATGAATCCCATTAAATTCCAGTCTTTAAAATTTTAAAATTATCACACTGTTATAACGGATTGCCAAATTCCTACAAGGTTTGATTATCAGGGAGATATAATATATATCTCCCTGATCAATCGGCATAATTTTTAAATTTCCTTAAAATGTGACTGATTATTGATTGAAACGTTATTTTGATTTGTGATATCTCCTAGCTGTATTATCTGATTTGAATAATAATGAATTTGACTTTAAATAGTGTAATTATTAATTAGTACCTTATCATAAGGTAGTCATCTAAATTACAACACAATTAGGGTGTAAAATGTTTTAACCAAATATATAATTTTAAGAAATAAATATTGTTTTAATAGGGTTTAACAGTATTTTATTTCAGTATTTACTTCTAACCGTTCGCCCAATTTTCGTTAAAAGTTGTACAAAGTTTCACGTATTAATATATAGATAAAAGCATTTTTGACGTTTTACATGTAATGTGTCTAAGTTGGTCAGTTTTCATATTTTTCAGTTAAGTAATAAATGATACGCAATCGTTAATTGCGTATAATCGATTTTGAGCCAGTTCAATAGCTATAAAATAATCTGCATATGAATGCATACTAACACACACGCACGTAACATTTAAAAATATGTAACCAAAACCAAAGCGTTCGTTTTGTAGATGTGTTTTTTGAGCTCGTGCATCAGAGCTCCTGCGCTTAGACTACTAAAACGTACCTGTGTGTATGCATTTGTTAGTACAATGATTTTTATGTTATAATTAAAGCAGGCGCCTTGAATCGAATGTTCTATTTTCATAAACATTTAATATAGTAATTTTTTTTTCCATAAAATTGTTAGTATTTTAATTATATTTATTTTGTCTATTTAATTTAAAAATGTATATTTTTATATTGAATTACACTCGTAGTTTAATATATTATGTGTGTGTGGTTTTTGTTGTATTCTAAAAATTTCACTTCTTTTCAAAGTGTGATTTTTGTTATTCATTATGTATTGATGTATGCCTTGGTGTTTTACAGACAGTTTTAGCTAAGTTTATAGTTAATAAAAATAAGAACCAATGTAGGTACTCATTGTTTTTCAACATAAGTTCCAAATAGAAATTATTATTTTTATGAGTATCTATATTCCAGAGGAAAATTAAAATAATAAATTTAAATAATGTTAGATGAGCCATTGAACTTTGTACCACGTGAAATTCGTAAACCTAATCATCCTAATTAATTTGATAATAATAATCATTGTGTGCAGCATCGCTTATGGTTTGAATTTCGCCCCCTTATTAAACTAACTTCTCTAGCTTTATTGACTGTTTCAAATACATTCCAACCATTCATTTGCACAATTTTCTAATATTCGGAATTTAAAAAGAAAAGTAAGTGGAACTATTCAGGCTAGACTATTGAAAACCTGTGTATATCGTAACATAGCCTTAATAAATTACTTGCCACTTTACTAAATGATCAGGATCCTTCGGTCAAGTGTCTTGTTCACATTGATCAAGTTGTTTAATCATGTAGCAAGTAGTTTAATAACTAATGACTTAGCACCTGACCAAAAGTTCATATGAATAATTTATTCATTTAGCCTAAGAAAATTATATGAATATTTTTTAAAATGGCACTTTAAAGCTTAAGCCGCGTTCATACGTGCAACATTCGAGAGTAACTTAACATCGTAACGCACCTTTGATGTGTAAGAGCAATGTAACGCGATGTAATATCACGCCCCACAAATGTGAATCTCATCAAAACATGTTGCTAGGTGGGGTTACGAATAGTGTAGACTAAATAACGCAACATTTTCAAAGACAAGACGTTAACATTATTAATTTTTATTTTCATTGTATTTAAATATTTCGATATGGAGGGGAACGAACAAAATTCAATACAATTTATTGAAATTTATTAACATGTACAAATACTTAAAGTGAAGGAAAGCTACTTGGTAAATAGATGGAACACTATGCAACACAAGCAACATCTTAACATCATAGCGCCCCCTCTTATGACAAAACCCTAAATATCGTCGGTTATTTAAAAAACTAGGTAACAGTAAAGACTGTAAACCCGCAAACCAGGAATAACACAATCACAAATATCGAGTGATAATTTAACTGGGTGATCACACAACCAGAAAACCTTCATAAGCATTCAAATTGGACCCATAGTACACAGACTTGCGTTAACTCAATCAAAAATTGTGCTTATGGATATTTTATTCAAAAAGCGTACGTAACAGTGAACTGAATTCTCTAAACTCGTGGTAGCTTGACTCAAATATCACCATACATGATGATAAGTGATAAAAATATTGCAAGCCCTGCCATGTCAACTCTAAGTTGATTCTATAAACTCAAATAAATTACAAACCATCTACACATATTATCATTAAAATAATTTAATAAGTCACATTCTTATAACTGGGTCGAACAGGTGAAACGTATTATTCATAATGCCCAGTCAATTAATTAATTTCTATAATTTTTGCTGTTTCATATTGAGCATTTACATTAAGTCTGGAAATTTTGATTAATGTCCAATTATTAATTTTTTTCATGACATGGTAATACTATTTAATTTTCTTCTTGAATACTTTAGCTAGCTTTGTAATGGTTGAGGGTTATCTACAGTTTTCAATTTACCTACAAAATCATTTCACTTAAATATTCTTATTAAAATTATTATTGTGAATGGTCGTGTAAAGTTATGTTCCCACATCATAAAATACTTAATAATATATACAAACAACTAATGACACTATGTGAAATACTTTGATTGAATTTCATGTCGATCAATAGCACATAGCTATTAAAAATCTGATTTATGTGAAATTGTTACGCAACTATTTCAATTGTCTCTGGATAGGTATAGATTGGTTTGGTGGGTATAGGTATAGATTGCTTTGTGTAGATGATATCATAAAATGAATATTTTAATAATATTACGATTGTTAAATTAGAATTGATGATTATAATATATTGTTTGAGATTAGTTGATTTTGATTATAAATATTTCAAATAGTATGTATTTGAGTACTCATCAAATATTATAATGTGTAGTTTTTATTTGATTTGAATACAATCAAATTAGGAAGATTCCATATAACTAAAGTATTGGTTTATTTTTTACCGTTGTTTTGGAGACAACTTAGACGTTATTGACCATCTCTGAAGATGTTAAAAAAGGTGGTTATTTTTTATCAGATGATGATAAAAGATAGACTTTTGACTTGAAATTTTGTACATACTTTGGGCAGGCTGTTTAATAAAAAATAATCAAAACACATGTAGCGGTATTCATCAAAAATCTTTAAGGTTATGAAATAAGGATTTAAAGTTTGTTTGGTAAAATAATTTTTGTTTGAGCAGTGACTTGTAATTACAAGCATAATACAGGATGTTTATAGAAGAATAGTAAACTTTTAAGGAGCTGAAATTTCAGGTAAATTACAGTAAAAATATGTACCATGCAATACTGTCAATCAAAAACATGAATACTGTTTTTTTTTTCTTTAATTTAATATATTTTTTTTTTAATTTTTAAAACTGGCATCAGCTAATTGACTTTAATTTGAACTACCAGAAATATTTTTAAAGAAAGTCATCTCATTCTAAACTACTAATGTTTTATTGTATATTCCTACTGCTAAGTTTTTTTGAAGAATTACGGTGCAAAGTACGACAAACTTATATAGAACTTATATTAACGATAACTTATTTGAGTTACTTTTCATAACATAACACTGCCAAGTGTTATATGTTAACAAATGATGATCCATGTTAAAATATTCATTTATATCTGATAATATATGAAAATACAATAATATATATATAAATATTTAAATAATAATAATATTATTTGTATATATACATGCAACTGCATATATACTACACATTTTATATATTTATATATAATATATAACAAATTTAATGATAAAAGTATACATATTATAGAAAACAAATAATCAATATTTCAAATTTTATTTATAGGTTATACACAAATAAAATAAATACTTTATATTTTATGTGTGTGAACAACATACCTAGTTATGAAAAACACTTACCTATATGGCAACAATGTTGGAATCTGTTATGTTTGAATTCGATTGTATTCTGAAAATATTGGTGTAGATAATATTAGTACAGTCACTTAAGAATAGCACCTTATGTAAATTTCAGAAAATTTAGACTTCTCCTAAAATATAGAGTTTGATTCAACTGGGCCATACATTACGTCATATTACAAGCTTTTGTGGCCACTGTTTTGGTTCTATTTCTATATAATATTTTTTTTTTTTTTTAAACAAAATTTTGCAAATTATAAAATTTTCCAATTATTTTTATTTTTATGTATAACATCTTTCCGCTCGGTATTTATGACAGTCATTTCGTGAAAAGGGAAGGAAGGACGTACCACTGTAAACGTGTAACAGGAAGCTAGTAAATATCCAGTTTTCCTAAAACTTCTCCATAGCTCAACACCCTTATCAGAACCATATTTATTTTAAAAATAATATAGCCATTAATATTAAATAAAAAAAAAATTTATTTAGTAGTCAAATTTTGAAGAAAATGTGGCGTCGTCCTCAAAATTTTTTATGTCCAACACAGAGCATGTGTAGTTCATGGACAATAGAACAGATTTTCTTTGGAAACTTTTCACTCTTTGAAAATTCACTTCTTTCGTTCACGAATGGGTACAAAAATGAGAACTTATCGGAATCGCCCTGAAAATGAATAACTTCATATTTCATGTTTCGAGGTGTACCCAGTTTGTATAGTGGCATTTCACAAAAATATCTGTGTGTGTTTGTGAATGTATCAAAACGATACATGTGTCAAATTTTTGTGGTTCGACTACTCCTAGTAAACGAATGCAATCAATACGAATTTCTTACCGTAGATTATTATTTTTACCAAAATTAATCAATTGAGTCCCATGTATCCATGATACAACTATCAAACCGTAAGGGGTAAAAAAACTGGTCAAACACAAAAATGTTTGTTTTTAAAAAACAATATTTGTTTTATATTTTGACTGTGCACAATTTCAGTTCAAATACAGCTAGTAAATAGGTGTCCAAGCAAAATCACGATATCATTAATATAGGTACGAATTGAAATTTATATAATAATAGTTATAGTATACTTTATTTCCTAAGCAAGTATCTTATATGGATTTTCTTGACGCAACTTTGTAGAGGCACACCCATTACGGCTTGTTTTATGCATAAATATTATAAAAAAGCATTTTATGCACATTTACAATGCTTTCCCAGTTATTCCACAAACAGCTTATATGTTTCTTATCGTTTTGATACATCATGAATTTGGACACAAATATATAACAAAAATCGTTGAACTCAAAGCGGACGTCCGTAAAGATATTAAATTACAAAATACTTTTTTCACATGTTTCAATATTTCATACAACAATAGCATTTTTCAGCATAAATGAATTTACATAATAATTAGAATAAAATAGTGACATATTTTTGATATGCTTAGAAATATTTTCTATTATCTTTGAATTTACATCATTGTTCTTCTATTCAACTAGAATTAGATAAGAACATATTTCTTATGAAATACAATTATGTATATAAACATTTTACAATGGTTTGTAGTTGGTATTAAAACCACTGTAAAATGTTTTAATACCTAATTTGTATTTCACAAACTATGACAGAGGCGCGTTTATGATAATAAATATGAACTGTTACATTTATAACACTTTCTGAATTCTAATTTTAGAATCTTGACTTCGAAAACGGTGGGCGTCTCAATGAGCTTTTCGGAAAAAATAACCTCTTAAGTAAAAAGTCAAAATTTTATTTGATACTTAGAAATGTTTTACGCAATAACTCGATCAGCCCTCCGATTTTGTAAAAAGATTGTGCATGCCAAATTTTATAACTTTAGAATCATACTTCAATGAATACGCGTCCAGTATGCGTTTCGTTCATTTTGTAATAAATAACCGAAAAGATTCTGTTTTCAAAATAAAACAAATTTGTACAATCATTACAGCGCAAAAAAACATCGCAATAGGAGAGTCATGCTACGAAATTCGTTAAATTTCAATTGCACCTTTAATGCAAATGTTTGATTTTTATAAACTGATGAGAATATTGTTATAACTCGTCTTTACGTTCTTCGGATGCTTTTCCTTCAACAAAACGATCAATACAAATATAATCGTTACGTTTAAAGGTCCATAGAATTCCATCAGAAATATCAAGAATATATTCTTTAAAATATAAAATATTCAAACGTAGTATAAACATTACAAATATTTAATTGACAGTTTCTATAGTTTAAAAAAAATGTAGTTTTGACCTATATGTGACATAGTAAACATCTGTTAAATGATATAATAAGTACTAACTTTTTGTTTAATTATATGAATTCATTCTCTAGATTACTCAAAACTATAACTTCCTGTAGCAAAACTATAAAATTTTCATATATTGCTTCCAGGTATTTTGTAAACCATTTACGATATTACATCTTCAATGTACATGTATTTAAAAGAAATTATTTCGCTTTCAAGAACTATATAACGTTTGTAAACATAGTTTTGACAATCGATTCAGTTTCCTCTTGTATTATCTTGGTTAATTAATATTAAATACACAAATTTCTGGACTACGCCACTGATGTTTATTTCTACTATTTACAAAAACCATACGTAATACATGAAATAAATACTCGTACATATGTTTTACCTGTATGTAAAATAATTTACCTAGAGAAATACCTTGATATGGTTGAAAGTTAACATTTTGCGGCTGGCATTTGCTTACAAAATGAAAACATTGCTTCTTATACAATATGTAAGTTGGATTGTATACATGTGTGTACACATATTAAGATTACTACCACTATAAGGCCACCCAGACTGTAACATGCGCCTACCTATAGATAGTTACGTTAAGTAGTTTCAATTTCGATTATGTAAAATAAAATATTAACTGGTTTTTAAAATCATATTCGATTGAGGTTTGTACTTAAATTTGTTTTTAACAATTTTGAATTAATTTTCACTCATTGTACTAGCTGTAAGTCAAATGAAAAGAGAGCATTGGGTCAGATATTGGCTTGGTGCCATTGCCCAAAATTTTCTTGAGTTAAGTTAATAAAGAATATTAATAAAGAAAACTGTAGGATTTTTCGAATGAATTTCGATTTTTTTCCTCAATTTCCCAGATCAAACTGTTTTGTATTTTATGAATGTGTACTCCGACTATAAAGTAGTCAACATCAGTATGAAGTTGCTAGTCGTAATGATTTTCCGAGATGTTACTGGTTTCTAATTTGGTGACAGTTTGCACAAACGTATTTTGGTATATGCGCAATTTATAATGTCCAAGTATCTATCAAATTGCTACGTAAGCCGATCAGCTTCGATCACGTGTCTAGCAGTAAATCTCAAAATAATAATTGAACTTGTAAAGGTAAAATTTAATTATGAAATTAAATCCAGCAAAATGATCAATACAATTATAATTTCAAATTTCGTTTCAACTTTAATCTCAACCTTTATTTTGAAATCTTTATTCAATGGATTGTCAAAATACCATTGGCTGGTATCTTACCTATCAGTTTCAAATAATTAAACCGTACTTCACATAATGATGTAATGGAGTTGTAATTAATATATAGTCTTGTTCGTTTAGAAATATTATGTTTTATTTGAAACTCAACTTAACTCTTAAGTGTTGGGCAATACTTAAGGTAATGAAATAACTGCGCTTCTTCAATACAAGGTTCGATAAATCGTCCTTTGATGACGTCAGCTTGTAATTTTCTTTTTTTTTGACGATTAATCAAAATCAAACCCAAGAATAATTTTAATCGATACCTGTCAAAACAGGCGTGTTGATATTCCTAAAATAAAAAAATTTCTATTTTCCGAGTATAGAACAGCAGATTCTCCAAAACTTGCTTAAATTTTCCAGTGGCTGGGAAAATATCTTACAAATTTTTCTTAACGATGCAATTGAAAATATTGCGGTATCGAAACTAAAAGAAGCAACTCTCTTTAAAAGTTTATATGTTTATGTGATCTCAGATTTTCAAAGGACTACTTATTTTTTACTTTTTCCAAATAATTCCTTAAACTTCCTGTTCACCCGCGTAGTTTCCGTTCCCGTTGGAATACTAAATCACCCGCGGATAGTATAGCTATTCAACGGTGAAAGGATATTTCAAATCGGTCCAGTAGTTTTTAAGTTTATTCGTTACATACAAAAATACAAATGTTTCTTCTTCATAAAATTTGTATAAATAAATACATTAATAACAACACAAATCAAAAATGGACTGATTCAACTATTGTTACTTCAACAAGCTTTCACATGAATAAAATTATACTGTATCGTATAATTATTGTGAACGTGTGTGAAGTTAATTGCTTATTACTTTTAAATGTCAAATCAATAATGAAGTACTCAAATAGTTTTCGATTTGCCTATTCATTTATAAAGCTAAAATATTTAATTTATATGAATTTTGTATTCGATTAAATATAGGCACTATAAACATAGTGTAAATTTTTTCATACAAATTTTACAAGCTAAAAATATTTATACATTATACAAAGCCACGGGTAATTGGGTGGATATAATTGCTTGAGTATATGGTCTAAAAAATATTGATTTTTTAAATTACAAAAAAAAAATTAATTTTATATTTTTCGAAAATTTTTACATTTATTTTGTTATGTATCTTTGAGTTCGAAACATGAGAAATATGAATGATTTACGCAAAATTTAAAATTGAATCGAAGTGTATTCAGCTATTTAGCTGTATATCCGTTTCGATTCACACTTCGTATGTTTCAGGCAAAATCATACGACCTTCGTAAATCCTTTGCATACGCCTACCGCACATTATAATAATTAAAGCTTAACGAACTTTGGCCCGAGATTGAATAGTAGAAAACAGGAAAGGGGGAATAATTCAAAAAATTGTGAGTTTCTTCATAATTTCAGGATAGACACTCAAAGTCCTGAAAATATATGATTATGATACTTTTGAAAAAGGCTTGGTTTTAACTCCAAAGCACATTACAGCACAAGCTTTCAATTCACGATTTCAGCATTAGTTTTATGATAAATTTCTTAAAGACAAATTCATGGTTATAGCTTTGGCATCCCGGGATTTTATACATTAAAAATATTGGGTACTTATTAAGGTATCTATTAGCAGATAGGAAAGTTCGGATAGCGAAATTTGAATTTGAAATGTGGATAATTTAAAAAATGTGTATTCTTACTTTGAGAGATTGATACACCTGAGGAAAGTTATTGAAAGCGCGTAAATCAAAACTAAAAAAAGCATGTTTCCAGGTGTCCAAAGTCTTTTTTCTCCCGACATTTTGACATTTCATAAAAATCTATGAGTGCGTCTATGTTTGTGTGTTTGTTTTACTGGAGGTGGGTCTCCATGTAAGTAAAATTGATCAATTATGTCATTATGGATCCTTAACCCAACTTTTTTACTATATAAGAAAGAATGAAATAAAAAATATGATTGTTTTTTATAAACTTTTAAAAACCATCTATTTTGTTTATGGAACTTTTTTATAAAATGCTTAGATTCGCCACTCGACTTTGTAGTGTTTTATTGTGTTAGTGCCCCATTTTTTTTAAATAAAAATTTTTCCATCTTTTTGAAAATTAGTCCTCAATCATGGATAACATAATCAAATATGTGTATAAAAATAAACTATATTTAAAAGTGTTTGCTATAAATAAATCGTTAAATAAACATTTTTACCATATTATTATTAAAACATAAAATTTTTTAAAATAAAAATTTATATACATTTTTAAAACGCGCCATTAATAAAACACAGGATATATTTCATTTAACAGTTTATTAAAATAGTAAGTAATTAAAATCTATAATTTTTATTGCAAATATTTTTTAATGACCTTGCGTATTAAACTATCTAATTATAAATCACTAATGTTTACATTTGAACATTACATTTGTGGACGATATTAATATTAAGTGTAGAGGTCTTTAACCAGAATATTGTGATTCAGTGATCCATCACCAACGAAATGGGTTTATACGTTTATGTGTGTATGAAAATAAATAAATACAATATCTTAGATATCATATCAACTGCTAACACGTTGATCTTAGGATAGGTTTTAAGGTTATGTATCTTGTTATAACTTAAGGTTTTTCAGATCCTCCAATGTTAGCTTAAAATTTTTTTTCACATAACAAAGAATCAGTGGCGGACAGAGTAGGATTTTGTTGCCCGTGTGCGTTTTTCTTTTGCGCCACCTGGTTACAATTATACGAGTTTTTTTATCAAGAACCTTTTACAATAATTATAACTTCTACTCCTTTATTATATTAATTTGACAAACAATTTTTAAATATTTATAAATATTTTATTAATATTAAGAAAAATATTTATTTTTAATATTTTTTTTTTACATTTAAATAATGCATTCTGATTTGTTTGTGCTCGCGTAATTTGCTCACTTAAACCACCCTTAACAACACCATTGTATAGAGTGGCCGATGACCGAAATTTTTTTGATACCATTTAGAGCGATTATTACCATCATCTTAAATCTTATACAATTTATTTTAAATTATGATTTGAATTATATCAAATTCCAATTTTTCTATACTTTTTAACCCGTTTTGGTCAAACCTAGAAATAAGAACGTAACGATCACATGGGGTCCAGTAAGCCTCATGCAGAAAAAAGCTTCTATTCACGTACTATTGGATTGACTTAAATCTTATCAAACTTTAATATTAAGACATTGAAATAGTTATAAAACAATAGAACAGACCTAATAATATAAGCAGTTTTACTGGGAACAGTATATTTTCAAGACACGATTTATAATTTAATAATTTTTGAAAAAAATGTTTAATTACTTTCAAATAATAAACCCAAATAGCTTGGCTCCCTCATATAGACCTCACCCAAAAAAATTAGAATAGTTTTTAATTTTCTGGCTTTGTAAAACAAAATTTGGATAATTTCTTTTATCTTATTTTCTAATTTCTCATTTAATGTATAAATGATAATTATATTTTACCGATTTATTCGTATATTTCATACCATTTACATTTTAATATGAAATAGTAAAAACTCATTTTTCATACAATATAATACTATTTTTCTATATAGTTTAATCATTTTAATGAAAAATTAATAACAAACTAAATAAATAAATTGACAAATAGCGAAAATAATTTATTTCATAAAAATAAACATGCATTTGGTAAGCAATAATAATTTTATTACAGGAAATTGAATTTTATCCAATAAAATTTATGCAAACAAGCGTATAATGTTAAATTTTGTAATAAAATTATGTAGGCACTTAAGAAAATATATGAAAATTTTTATGTCGTCGTATATTCTTTTTAGAAATATCAAGAAATTTCTTTCACATTTATATTTGCATTTATTATTAAACTTGAGTATCCTAATCAAACACTGATTTATTATTTGTTATTTAAATTAAAACAAAAATAAATAACTAATTACTTACCAAACACAAGACTAATCGTATATGCTGGTTTTTTTAACACGTTCGAGGCGACGAGACGCCTTGTCACATTTCACATCATGCCTTACAGGATTAAAGTACCTTTGAATTATTATCTTAGTGTAACGAAAACTAATTGCTGATGATGACTCAAATATTTTCCATTTCATGATAAAGTCCAAAAAGGGTCACAAACTATTTTTATGAATTACCACAGCGTATATGTTATGGAAACAGTCTTATCCAAGAAATTTACATTTTCTTTCAAACATTGACCACCAGTATTGTTTAAGAAGTATTGTTTAACGTGTTTAACAGGGTGAATTTCAAGATAAAATAGTACTCTAGAGCTTTTTGAAAGAACCATATTTATATGTTGTTTTCAACTTTGTTGTATGAAATTATTTTATGATTATACAAAGAATTAACAACACCAGAGTCCCGTTACAACGATCGAAATTAGACCATAATCACTCAAAAGTGAATATTACTGCCTTTAAATAAAATACTATACATATATGTGTGTGTGTGTGTGTATGTAATATAAACCACACCTTTTATATACGTGTGTATCATTGTGTGTGTAATGTTTTTTTTATTAACTTAACGTATTTTTTATGCATTATTTTTATAAAATATTAGCATTCTACATTCCTTCTCTATATAATCTATAACTGTGCGAAATTTCATACTCATCCGTCTGCCCAATTTCTGTAAAAAAGGGTTCACAGTTTTTGCTTCACGTATAATAATTAACAATATTACGAAGTGATTGCCTAAAGATAGGGACCATACTCATTGCGAGGAGTTTTTTTTGTCCTGTATTGGCAGTATATATTCATATTCATTCGCTTTGTGTCTTCTTTAAACAAGAATTTACTTAAACTGCAGGATAAGAATTTTTACAATGTTTCTAAACAAAAACATAATTATTTATACTAAGTACCTGCATCTGATTATAATTTATAATTTTTAAAACTCACAAAGTCGCAAAAATATTATTTCTATTTATATCCAGCGATTAAAATGTATAAAGAATTGCAAAAAATTTCTTGTAAACCAATTAAACTAAGCACTTTTTTTATACAAAACTTAAAATTAGGTATTTAAAATCCAACTGATTTTTTTTTAAGCATGTTGTAAATAAAGAATTTGAATAAAAATGAACTCAGGTCAGTGCATACAATTGTTATAAAAATGATTAGATTAGTCCGGTTAACTTTAACGCATGGATAGATTTTAAAACGGTAGTCAAGGATTAAAAATAAACTCATACTGTTTAGTAGTCCATCATGTAAGGTGAGGTCTTATCTTATTTAAGTTAAGATTTGTATAAAATACCATGTCATCTTTAAGTAGAAAAAACAAGTAGCTAAAAGATTAACCAAACAAAACATCACTTTTTAAAAAGGGACACTGTATCACAAAAAAATAGGATTATTGTCCTTGTTATGTATTTTTTTAGTTTTTTTTGTTCTTTGACGCTTCTTTGACATTTTTTTGTTGTCTTCTTATGATACCCGTAAAATATATGTTTTTGAATTTGTTGATCTTTTTAATAAGATATGAAATTTAAGTTAATAATATTTAACACAAAATCCAAATGTTATCTGTTTAGGATTTGTGATTAACGAAAAGCCAAAGTGAATAATTTCTGTATTGTGTGTGTTTTTAATAATAATTTAAGTAAATTAAACTAATGAAGTTATTTCGGATTATTTAAAAACTGATTAGAAAAAGTACTATGTGGGTTTCAGTATTATCAAGTTTAAAATAATCTGATATTGCAAAAATCATTGAAATTGCTAAGTCCCTAGCTATTATGCTAATGAATTGTTGTTGTAACCAGTTTTCTTATTATAAGCAGGTATACATGGAAAATCAATTTTTTTTTTTTTTTTGCAGGGAATATACATTTTTTTATTTTGGATCTTTAAGGAAGCTATTTAATATAACTCTACTTTCGTCGCTACCTTAATCTAAAATCTCCAAAAGATTGACATGACATTATTTAACAGTTTGGATGAAAACTAATTTTTTGTATTTAAAAGAATGTGAGATTTCATCTCGTTCCACGGTTGATTATGGCAGTTCTTAGAATGAAATAATAATTTTTTTTCTACATTCAGAAATGCATTAATTTTGGTAATTTTGCTACACCGAAATTTAATTTGGGCTTTTGGGCTAGCGTTACAAACTTGCTGCTAAAATTAATATACTCAGGCATTTTCCATATATGTCGAATACAAAAACAAATGAAAACGTAAATTGTTGTATGATAATGTATATTTTTATTATAATATGTGCTAATTACCCGAATTTGACATAAAATAGTGACGAATCTAAATTGTTTGTAAAAAGTCCTTCTAACAAAAGTTATTTGTTAAAAAAAAAAACTTAACACTTATTTTTGAACTTTTTCTATCTTTAATGTTTTAAAATTAGGTTCATGAATCCATCCAGTCCTCCAATTTTACTTATTCAAAAATTTAAACTTCCATTTTAAGTCTAGAATACGTCATCAATGTTTCAGATCGCTTTACCTTTTCGTTTTTGAGATCACTCGATAATATATGAACAGACGCGGACAGATATTCGAAATTGGACTTATATTTCATAAAAGCTATAAAAAAAATTAAATATTTTCAATTAGAATTATTTAAAAGTAAAAAATTATAAATTTCAGATATTTTGAGAAAAAAAATCAAGTCAAATATTCCTTAATTTTTCTTACTTTACAAGATTTTTAAAATTTTCCTAAATTTACTAGTTTGTCTCATTGAAATGGAATAGTCAATAAACAGACTTATACATGTGGTAGAGTATGATGGCCTTTATTTACAATAAAGAAGTAAAGTAATAATATGCGTGGTACCCGTTTTTTCTTTTTTAATATTCAAATCCAATTTTACTTTAGCCATAATCAAACTAAATATGTAATTTATATAAAACTTATATAAAATGCGTCATCACTAATATTGTTCAAGTAACAATATAAAAGGACCAATATAAATTATTGGATCGTAAAATAGGTTATTATCAAACAATGTTACTTTTCGATTTAAAGTGGTAAACAAAAGGTAAATTTGCGATACACTTCATTAAAACATATCAAATAGAAGATAATTTCACACAAATGTGATCGTTTTGACCCTTCAAAACCCCGCGTGATAGTAACAAATTCCCTCATGGGGCTTCTCAACCATTCCGACAAAATGATGTACACAGGATGATCCCCCTGCGCATAGAACTAAATGTTTTTTCAAAACAAAAAATAATAATTTTTATGATTATTAGACACTGATTTTTTACTTAACAAGGCAGCCCTTCCATTAATTACAATTAGAACTCTATTAATAGTTTTTACGAAGTTGAAATTTATATATATTTGAAATGGTGATGTTTAAAATAAAATTAATCTCCATGTCATTTTCTCATAATTGGCTTACGGCGAGTGACTAGATAATGACCTAATGTTAATAGGATTTTGGTCAACTCTTTGGTCCACTTATAAGACTATTTAATTCTGAGGTTTTTTCTTTCTTTCTTTTTTCTATATCACCCTTCCACTTTTTTTCAGTGCTTAAAAATTATCATTAATTTGTAAGATTTTTAAATCATAAATTATTTAAGGTGTATATCTATTCTTCAAAGTTTTTCTATAATAAAAATCGTCAAATTTTCAATTAAATATATAATTATTCATAGTGTTAGAACATACATACCAAATAAAAGTTGTTTGTTTTCAGTAAACAAGCAGTTTTTTGTAATTGATTTACCCAAATGAACAATCTTCATGAACTAAAAGATAATTTTTCATTCAAGAATATCTTTTAATTTCAGAATCGCTCGATATTCAGTTATAATAAAACGGGCAGACCGGCGTAAATGGACAAATAAGATGATACTATTCTATAGATATACCAGGTATGACAAAATTTCTTTTTTAAAGGAACATATACCTTCAAAATTTGAGCGCAGGATGATTTTAAGATGTGAAATACTTTTTGGAAATTTTGCTATTTTTATTTTTGTAATAAGAAAGGAACCATCCTGTAAATGTACACCGGAATATATGCACCAGATATCTATCGGTAAAGATAGAAATATTTTAATGTATCGGAGAGAACTGTAACGATAGTTCGTTGATACTATATGTATGTATTTACCTATATATCCACCCTTTTTTGAGCCCCATACTTATATATCTATTTCTATAATACATATTATATTTTATAACATTAACCAACAGGGGGTCCTTCTTTATTTGCAACATTGTAAAATGTGAACATTTGGTATACTGATAATATTATTGTAAATACATAGTGGGTAAAACAGTTATTCTATCATTCAGGCTTGTATTTAGTTCAGATTCTATTAAAACAGTTTTAATTTTATATTCGATTTTTATGAACAGTTTATGTGTTCGTTTTCCTTTAACTGTACAAAATTTATTAGGCTACATTCCGATGTAAAGATATCTACCAACGTTATGCGTAGGAGTCCATTTTTGATGGTTCAAAACACAAATTCAATTCAAAATACCAGAAATTATTCAATTGCAATAAATTGAAAATTGAACTAAAATTTAAAAACTTTTTGTTTTTATTTGACTACTATAATTTAGATTTTTAAGTATTTTCCAGGATCTGATCTAAGGGGAAGAAAGGGACAAAAACAATTTTTTGTGATTACATTTCATCCAAATAGAACATTTTTCATGGTTGTAACATGGTTTAAAAAAGAAAAAGAACCGCCTTCAAAAAACTCAAAAGTAAAAATAATTTAAAATTAAAATTCTATAAATAATTTCCTTGCGACCAATTAGCTTTCGAAGTCTGTGCCAATATTATCCTCTGCTACAAAATTGAGTGGTTGGTGTAGACTGAGAAAGGTAAGGTCACAAGGAAATTATTTATAGAAATTTTTAATCTAAAATTATTTTTTGCTTTTAAGTTCATTGTTTTAAAGCCGGTACGTATTTTTTCTTTTTTTGTAAGAAATTTGTTTATTTTATGTTGAAATACTATTCCTGCGCATAGTGACAACTCAACACCAGCAAAATGTACTTTGTATTTATTTCATGCGCTAAAATCAGTTTCTTATTCCAAGAATTTAGTGAAACAATGGTTTTAGTAAATTCATGAAACTATGGTTTTTTGTAAATTATGTTTGTAAATTATGATATTTTCAAAACAAAAATATATCTGAATAATAAAGGAAATGATGATTAAAAGGAATGAATTACTACTACACTCTGGCTACACTGTTTAAATTTGTCTTCTAGACATTCACTGACTTTTTTCAGGCCACCAAAAGTCACTCTTTGAATTGGTATTTGGCTTATAAAAAAAACGAATGCCCATATTTTAGTAAAAACAAATCATTGTACCAAAAAGCATTGAAAAATTATTCAAACATGAAATATATTCTGGAAATTTTATGGTGTAAGGAGTTGGTGTAAAAAAGTAAAAAGACAACACTGTATAAAATATTTGCGCATCCGTTTTGAGAAATCATTGACAATCTATTTTGTTCATTGAAGCTCACACATAGAACCAACTGAGCTACAGAACTACAAACAGTGCAATGTAACAGCAGTAATGTCTCCTGGGGCATAAATATACGTATATATACATATACAAAAGATAAAATAGATGGGGTGGTAGCGAATGAGCTGAATGGGGTAGTAACAATATAGATATGGTACCTACAGAATGTGCATATATACTATCTTCTTTAAACAACCCGATATAGTATATTACTATACAGTTTCTAGACAAGGAAGAACCTTAAAGGGTTCAATCATGTCAGTCAGAACATCAACAGGCCGCTGCGCTGTCAACGAAAACGGCGAGTGTCGACACTAACCAAGTGTTATCCAGTGTTTAAACTCTCAATAACATGATTGTAAACATTACTACAAGTACTTTATATGATTATATGACCATATAAACCGACCATGTGTTCGAAATTCTATGTCTCATCATTTTAATGATAAATTCTAAATTGTTGAAGGTGGAAATTTTCTCCAATTTTATTTTAAATGAACATTTCTGTGGGCCACAAAATTCATTTTTGATAAAAATGTGGATCCTTAATGAGGCATATATGTTTCAAAAATAAATTTAAACTTCTTGTTATTCTTAAAACAAAATTGTTTTGTAGTATACGATTTTCGCTGATTAATTTTATACTTTTTCTTTTTTGGAATAATTTGTTGTGGTTAAAACTATTGTTTGGGTTAGACAAAACTATTATTCAGTTTATGTTTTATAACTATTTCCAAATTAATACTTCGCGGAGATATCCAACTTTACACTCAAAATAGATGTCATACAGAAAATTAAAGAACGGTTTCAGAATTTGGAATAAAACTTTTGACATGACGATATATTTCAGGCTCTAAAACATCTGTCAGGTCTCTGTACTATGTCGATTACTATGTTACAGGTGGAAGTGTGGAAGAGAATGCCATGGATTATGCTGTAACAGGTAAAATAAATAAATTAAATATTTTATTAGTAGAATAAATTTGAAGTTACATTTTCGGTTCAAAATGTTTTTCACATTCAACATTGGAAAAACTTCCTGTACACATCAGTTCCTATTTATAATGTGTGTATGTGTACATATTTTGAAGTTGTCTATGGAGACCGATTTATAACGAAATAAACTTTTGTCGTGTAAATATGTAATTGTATTTGGTACAAAAATTTGATTTTGATAATCCCCTTATATGACTTTATATCGTCCGATTTTTATGTGTACTTTCGTTTAATTCAAAGATAAAATTTTATTTAATACAATTTACTTGAATTCGGTAGTAGTTTCATTTCCGAATTGAGTTAATGTCGTCACATTCATTATTTATTCTAAATAAATTATTTTTATTAAAATACCGACTCAGCAATATTCGTAGATCCAAAAAAAATTATTTTAATAAAATATATCTTCTGAGTAAAGAAAATAAATGCCAGGCAATGAATGAATAACAATTCTTTTATTTGGGAAATATATAGGGAAAGCTGGTAAGATTATTATGAATGAAGAAACTGTGGGTAAAGTTGATAAATATTTCATTCACAATAATCTTACCTACTTTCCCTTTTGTATTTCCAAAATAAAAGAATAATTATTCATTACTTGATAATGACAAAAGTATAATAAGTCGAAAGTGCACTTGTAATTTTTAAAAAAACTTTTAAAAAGCGAAAATGAGTTAAAAGTTCCCGTTATTATTTTATAAAAATGGATTCTCAAATTAAATAATAAATCTATAAATTTTCTTTTTTTTATATTCTAATCAGGTTTGTGGTCAAGTGAAAGTGTGTAAGAAATTAATGTAGCTCTTCGTCGATATATACAACGTTAACTAACATCATTGACACCTATTCTGAACAACTGAATTTCAATATAATTTGAAACACTTCTGTGAACTAAATTTTAAGCACATTTTTTTCCATCACAAATATTGTCAAAATGAACGTTGATAGAATTGAATTTTATATAACTGTTTTAAGTTATGAAAAAAATGTAACTATTTTTTTTTTAAATTCAAATACACAACCGTAACAGTTGGCAACTTAATTGATACCAAATATTTACAATTAAATAATAAATGTATAGTGTTTTTCTACTACATCAAACATTTCTAAGTAGTTATTTAGCGAATATTTAAATTATGTTATTTCAAAATTTGTGAACAATTTTAATTGTTATATCTGAGCTACATAAATATCGGAAGTATTGCGTTCTTTAATTTTCCACCGATCCTAGAAGTCATATTCATATAATAAGAAAATTTTGGAACATTCTTCATTTCAATATTTTTAAATATATTTATTCAAAATAATTTTTTTCTTACAAATCATTTGTACATTGCGCCGATAATTCGTTTGACCCCTATTTTTATTAAATTAATAATTATATAAGAGAGAAATTATGATGAATTAAATAATGTATACTGATGATAAATTCGTTGTAGTTGAAATACATATGAAAGCGAATTTGAAATTTTACAATTATATTAAACAATTTATTCGTTCAAACTATCTGAAATCATCAATAAAATCTTTCTTACTAAGAATACTTTACACAATAGAAAATAGTTTTGAATACAGAAATAATAACATAAATAAATTCCCGTGTCACGGTGTTGTTCCATTATAAGATCATACACTATATTATTGTGTGATTTTTTCCGACTAAGAAGATAGCATAGTTTTTATTCCGATTATCTTGAAAAAGTAACGATTTTCATACTAAATTGTCTATAAGTCATATAAGTTTCAGATAACAGTGTAAGTTACTCATTTGGCATAATTCGTTAACAGATTTTACTATCTAGGTTGGACGAGAAGTCAATTGATGGTGCAAACAGTTTCTACTGAATTGCTGAACATTCGAAACAATAAATTCAACTGCATGTACCAAAATTGTTGGTAAGTATCCAAAAAGTTTTAGGATTAAAAAAATGGCAATTAAATGTTTTAAGCATGATAGAGATATATGCGGTTTTGAAGAAATGATTAGAAGAAATGAAAAACTTTTATTACCTGTTATTCTTACAGTTTTTTTTCTATACCAGCTAGGATAATGAAGTTTTCTGCAATCGATATGATATGATGGTTTGATAAAATTTATAAAAATGAGAAACTTTGTGAAACATGTGACGTGACCTGGGTCTGCTAGTATAGTATATATTTTCTAACGAAAATAAATATTTATAGAACAAATTAATAATTTCAATTTTTTTTCGACCTGAATAAGAAACCGTACATTTTGTATTTGTACACACATACAATCACTATGCTATTACATACACTTTACAATTAACAAAAAAAAAAATCCAACAAACAATTGATGGAAAAAAAAATGAGGAACCTAAAAACTTGGAGACGATATTCATTAAAAGTCTGATAAAACTAATTTAAATAATACAACAAGTAGATTGACGTATTATGATGGGAATCAACACACAAGCAATGATGTGAGCTGTGTGTCTATGCCACAGGTAGGTTTTATTATATATCTACCTAGATTTTGAATAATAATTCATCTATTGTCAATTAATTTGTTATACAACATCAATTGAGTTAACTTTTTAAGATATAAATTTTAGTTCCATCTTTACCTACACATTGAAGTAAAACTATGTCTTATTTTTAACTCAAAAGTAAATTGAAATATATTGTCTGGCTCAAATTGCGGTAAAGTATCAAGTTTTAACTTGTCTTTTTTTGCATAATGAAAAGCTATAATGTTCATTAACGTAACTCACTACCAACGAATAAAAAGTTTTCAATTACAAAGTAACTAGATGCTAATTAAATAAAAATTTTGTGTTCAAATAGTTTCGTCGGACATTAAATATATATTGGGGCATTGATTTAATACTTAATAGGCTATTCTTATAAAATGAAAAACATATTTACACCAATAATTATGTGCTTCTGAAAATCTAAAACCGAATTTAGGACCCCAGCCCCCTGTGATCAACGAAAATCAACTGGTATGACTTTAAAATATCAAAATCACAAGCTAAGTATTAAAATAATAAAATTAATTGTACGGGCTGCTTTTCTCCATTTTCGCATGGAATGGTTGGGTAATAAATAATCTCTTTTAAGTCAAAAGGTGGTTTTTCTAGTACGAAAACTTGACTGAAAAAAATTTGGCTGTAGGCTTTTAGAAGCACTTAATTACCATAAAATTTGTGTATACCATAGCTACATTTTCACCCTTATCAACTTGGACTACAACAAAGCCGTGTCAAATTTTTAATCTGAGATATTAGTGTTTTGTTTATTGAGACGTGCAAAAGCTTTCTTTTGATCATTTCCATTTTGGATTCAAATGCAAGCAATTGTCAAAAATTCTAAATAATAAAACTCTTTTTTTCTAAGATTATTTGTGAACTACACAATGTATCTTATAGCGATACATTTTCCAATCACTATTTGGTAGAACGTTTATATAATTTTGATATGGATAAACACCAGGCCAACTGCCAGTCAACCTGTTGCCATCGAAGATATTAACAGATAACAAATCTCAATTAAAGAAAGATTAATTTAATCTTAAAAGATGTGGGATTCCTTACAGAAAGTACACTCTTTTATGTAAGGATTGTGTTTCTAACAAGCTGCTGATTTACATCATATATAATCTTCATTGTATTTCCAAACGACTCAAAAAATACTTAACCAAATCAAATTTGGTATGCATAATATTAACATACAAATGAAAGGCTTGCCGAAGAGTTTTTTCTCGAAAAAAAATTTCTAAGGTAAACATCAAAATTCGATTTTATATTTGGAAATGTTTTTACGAGAAAAAGGCCCCTCTTTTCATCTCAATATTATACATAAATTGAAATATTTTGCATAAAGGAAGGAGCTTCAGTAATATGGTTCAATCTCCTTTAAGAACTGTCGATATTTAATTGAAAATTGCGTCGAAATATAAAAATGAAAATTTATTAAAAAATTATCGCTCTATAAATTGTACTACTACCCTCAATTTCATCCAAAAATTATTTTTTTAAATTAATATTTTAATTTTAAAGATTCGTTTTTTCTAAACGATTATAATTTATGGACTTTAGCTAATATAATTTACGAACTTGACCTCAAATATCGAAAACAAATAAACTAGTAAATTTTATTATGATATCAAAAAAAATTTCACATATTCGTATTTTTATTTTATGAACTATAATTTTTTAACAACCTGTAAATATATCTATGTTTATTTTTTTATTTTTTTATCTTATTATCTTATACAGTGAACACACGAAAAACTTAATATAAAAGTCATCATCTATAAAAATTATAAATTTGTTTTTATTAAACCCGTAAATATGTTTTTACAACTCTACAGGGAATTCGTAAATGTCTGGGACAAATTTGTTGTGGTCAACGAATTGGCAGCATTTTTTATGGAGAATTGTTATGTACAATTCGCATATGAATCTACAGAGTGTTCCATAATAACCGCACTCAGGTGACAAGCAGCCTGTTCTAAAAAGGAAAGTTTGAGTGATTTTACACAAAGCTTTTTTTTGTAAATATTTAAGCTTTTTTATAGAGGTTATCATTGATTTTCGAACCAACTCCCACCTAATAATATATTTATTGGGTTTAATTTTGGTTTTTTTTATAATTTAACTTTGAAAATTTTGAAAGAATATATTTGCGGCAAGTTGAGATTTGGACAGAATAAATGGCGTATCCTCCCGTATTTTTTTCAAACTTCAACGTCGTCTTGTTTTGTTGTTTCATAACAAAAGATTATTAATTTAGTAGGTCATTTAAAAAAAGTGCAAATGATACGTCGCAACTTTTACAAAATATTTGATAAAGAAATAAACTCTTGAAAGTGATTTTATAGTTGACATATTTTCGGATGCAGACTGTTACTGCATATAATTGCATGTTTAATTTTAACTCATGTGGTTTTTGTTGTTTAAACTAAAAGCAAATGAATAATAATGTCTTTAATTTAATTTTGTGCGTTAATTAATCCATCATTCGCCGAAAGAACAGTTTTCAGAAGTGGAAACATCTGACGTAGAATATCCAATTTTTTTTTTCTTTCCGAATGACCATAATGAAAGTAATGAAACTGAATATCTAGTTTGTTTCAAAGCCTTTTCTGAAGACAACAAGAAAATATATATGATGCATCAAATAATTAAAATAGATGTATAATAATTCCAGTAAATACTGAATATAGTGATCTCAATAACGACCCCAGAGATAGTTTCCATGAAAAATATTGAGAAACTGTTCATTTTTGTAGAGTATGTTATTTTGTAGAGTATGGGTCAAAGTTAACGTGTCTTTTTATACCTGCATAATTTTCTTATTTAATACTTTCAAAAAGAGGCAATATTTGGCAACTTTATATTATTATGTATCAAGTAAAAAATGTTCAGTATACATTGATATTTGTTTTCATTCGACTTAAGACATTTTATACGTCGATCAAAAGTATATTATTGAAAGACATTATGGCTATTTAACCGAAAAACTGGAACATATTGAAACTCACGTTCTGTTATTTGTTTATGGCATTATTTGTTGAATAAATTTTTTTATATATAATCGTTAAGTAATAACGTGGCTTGTTTATGTTATAAATCTTGAAAGGCGGCCTTTTGTTGTAATAAAATATACTATCAAATACTTAGCACATAACTAATTTCTTAATAAAAATATAAGGACCTTTTTATCAAGATTATTTACGGTCTTTTGACTACTGTAACAATTTTTTTTTTTTTTTGATATAAAATCTGCAAAATTATTATACATCAAAGCTATTCTATTGGCAATGGAATTCAATAAAATGAGAATAAGAGTTTATTCTCAAATTAATTTTTTTATGAAAGGCAATGTAAATGTTGGTTTTTAACCGTGAAAATCGAGAAATCAAAACGAGACGAAACGAAACAGAACAAAAATATTTTATTTTGAAAAATGAAATAAATATCACAACCAGTAAATATTATAAATAGTAGAGAAGTATTAATTTAAAAAAACGAAAAATTTCTAATGCTAAATAATAAGATTGTTGGATGTACCTTTAACTCTGATAAATAAACTCTAATATGAATTTACAATAATCTGAAACTTGCATTATCAAAATAAAATAAAATTCAGTTGTATAAATAAAAATTTAATAATTGTAATAATGAATAAAATTATAGTAAATATACGCTAGTATCTAGTTCAAAACATTTTTATTATCTTAAAATGTTTTTGTGAAGACTTTTAAAATACGTCTGTCATTTTCAAATGTGCACTAAAATAATATTACGTCATACTTGTAAAAATAGCAAGTTTTAGAATCTCTTTTGTTGCATATTTTTTAAGATTGTCTGTGTAATCACAGCATCATTTTTCATTCTTATGAACTTATGAAAAATAGCTAACGTTATTTGAAAATCAGAAATATTTTTTCATAATTTGATTAAAAATATGATGTTTACCTTACATTGTTTTAGAAAAATAGCTAATAAATGGCGATTTTTTTTTCATGGTGTCAGCTAGCCTATTATTAACAAATTGAATTATTTTATCTATCCCAAAAATTTTCTTATGTATTTTATTAATTATAAATTTAGAGGCTGATAACTATTTCTACTATTAAATATTACAAAGATTTTGGCGATGGTAATCAATAAATTTCAATAAATTTATTTTCCCAATATCTTGGCCAAAAACTGACCGATTTGAGTGATCTTTTTTTAGATACCAACTAATTTAAGGCCGTACTTTTCAATTTTATTATTATTAATTCGCTACTTTGAACGTATATACGAAATATCATGAACAGGGTCTTCGTATCTGGTAACATATTATAGTCATGTTTAATTTAACCAAAAATTTGAAAACTACGACCCAAATTTAGTAGGATTAGATACTTTATTCGCCAAAATTGGATAAATATTGAGCCTTATAGAGCAAAACTAATTTTTTTGGTTTTTATGACGTCACAAGAATCAATAAATTTATTTTCCCAATATCTTGGCCAAAAACTGACCGATTTGAGTGAACTTTTTTTAGATACCAACTAATTTAAGGCCGTACTTTTCAATTTTAATATTATTAATTCGCTACTTTGAACGTATATACGAAATATCATGAACAGGGTCTTCGTATCTGGTAACATATTATAGTCATGTTTAATTTAACCAAAAATTTGAAAACTACGACCCAAATTTAGTAGGATTAGATACTTTATTCGCCAAAATTGGATAAATATTGAGCCTTATAGAGCAAAACTAATTTTTTTTGGTTTTTATGACGTCACAAGAATCAATAAATTTATTTTCCCAATATCTTGGCCAAAAACTGACCGATTTGAGTGAACTGTTTTTAGATACCAACTAATTTAAGGTCATACTTTTCAATTTTAATATTATTAATTCGCTACTTTGAACGTATATACGAAATATCATGAACAGGGTCTTCGTATCTGGTAACATATTATAGTCATGTTTAATTTAACCAAAAATTTGAAAACTACGACCCAAATTTAGTAGGATTAGATACTTTATTCGCCAAAATTGGATAAATATTGAGCCTTATGGAGCAAAACTAATTTTTTTGGTTTTTATGACGTCACAAGAATCAATAAATTTATTTTCCCAATATCTTGGCCAAAAACTGACCGATTTGAGTGAACTGTTTTTAGATACCAACTAATTTAAGGTCATACTTTTCAATTTTAATATTATTAATTCGCTACTTTGAACGTATATACGAAATATCATGAACAGGGTCTTCGTATCTGGTAACATATTATAGTCATGTTTAATTTAACCAAAAATTTGAAAACTACGACCCAAATTTAGTAGGATTAGATACTTTATTCGCCAAAATTGGATAAATATTGAGCCTTATGGAGCAAAACTAATTTTTTTGGTTTTTATGACGTCACAAGAATCAATAAATTTATTTTCCCAATATCTTGGCCAAAAATTGACCGATTTGAGTGAACTTTTTTTAGATACCAACTAATTTAAGGTCGTTCTTTTCAATTTTAATATTAATAATTCGCTACTTTTAACCTATATATGAAATATCATGAACAGGGTCTTCGTAACTGGTAACATATTATAGGCATGTTTAATTTAACCAAAAAAAATGAAAACTATGACTCAAATTTAGTAGGATTAGATACTTTATTTGCCAAAATTGGATAAATATTGAGCCTTATAGAGCAATACTAATTTTTTTGGTTTTTATGACGTCACAAGAATCAATAAATTATTTTTCCCAATATCTTGGCCAAAAATTTACCGATTTGAGTGAACTTTTTTTAGATACCAACTAATTATAGTCATGTTTAATTTAACCCAAAATATTTAAATTACGACCCAAATTTAGTAGGATTAGATACTTTGTTTGCCAAAATTAGATAAATATTGAGCCGTGTAGATCTTAACTATATTTTGTTTGTTTTTGTGACGTCACCACAATCAGAAAAATAATTTTCCCAATTACTTGGTGGAATATTGACCGATTTGAATGAACTTATTTTTGAAACCAACAAGTTTAGGTCGTACTTTACAATTTTAATATTATTAATTCGCCATTTTTTACCCCATCTAAAAATCATAAAATTTTTACCCCATTTAAAAATCTCTAAATATTTAAGCGTATTTAAAATTCAATTTTAAATACTTTGCTCTGCTAGATTGACGGAGATGATAGATTTTATATTATAATCTATATATTATTTACGTACAATATTATGAGTGATTAAAATAAACTCATTAAATTCACTGTTTTGGATATCAAATTCTAATCAGATTACATGTTTATATATTTAAATCACTATTTACACTGATTACATTATTTTATCTGCTTATATGTTTTAATACCTTAAAGTTAAAACACGTAGTCTATTCAAATGGTTGAATAAACATAATAATAGTATCTAAGGTCATTAATGGTCTCAATATTTTTACTTTTCTTTATGAAATTTGGTTTAAAAATTGAAAGCTGAAAGCATAAGATTGATCTCACCCAATATCCAGTCTAAATTTACAATTTTCTCATCGAGAGACTTGAAATTCTCGTCGAATATTTACGTGAAAGAGAAATGAATTTTAGCTTTGTTACCTAGTTGAATTGAGGCTTAAATTTTATAATATCTTTAGAGATAATAATATAAATGCCTGAACTATTAGATTTTCAACAGAAATATTTTCTTTTTTAATTTTCATCATTTTCTGACTTGATTATAATGTTTTGCTCAATCGAACTCAAAGTTATTTTTTTCGGTACACAAAAAAGATAAAAAATATTTTCATTTTTGAGCTATATTTATTATAGACAGACCGATAAACATTTTTTTCTACGGTCTCTGTATCTAGACCTAACATACCGAATACTTAAGTTCCTGATATGATATACATTTATTAAGCAAGGAATAAAAACAAAAATTGCCTTAAGTATTTTCCTTGATTTTCATTGTCTATTGAATAAAAATATCATATTGAACTTATAAAACCATAAGAAAAATTTTTGAAATAGCATTAAAAAAAAAAAATTAAAACAAAAAATAAATTATATCAGAATATTTTTAAATAATTTAATGTTATAGTTTTCATAACTTAGTTTTTTTAGCATCAATATAGGAACTAACAACACCTTCCTTTCTATACTAATATAGAAGTTTTCAGGTGCAGGTATGAAATAGCACACCACAAAAACAAAAAACAAAACAAAAATTACGAAATAAAAATAAGAAAAAAAGAAACAACTTTTTGTGGTTATGCATAGGTTCACATCAAAAGTTTTGTACAAGGATACAAGGATATTTTTAGTTTAAAGTATTGCTAATATACAAACATTGGTTTTAAATTTTCATTTTTTAATTGTTTCTATAAAGAGCTATGTTTCACTATCAAACTATTCTAAGGTTAGCATATCGACAATAATCGATGCTATCAACACAGCCAAACACAACCGAGTCTGTTGTAAGACTTAGATATAGAATACAATTATACACCTGCTGAGAACACCGGAGACCTTTCGAATTAATAGGGTTCTTACTAACTACACCACAGATACTTGGTAAGCAACTATGAACCCTATCTTCTTATGCATAATGTCCTCAATACACAAAATTATCACAATAAAGTCTATTGCAATACGATAATGCAAACAATACGCTTCTACTGGAAACCTTACGAATTTCTAGTCGGGTTGCTACTAACTACACCATAGTTACTTGATAGGTAACTATGTATCTGATCTTCTCATGCATAATGTCCTCAATGTTTGTATTTATAGTGTGGCTTAACATGTAACTTGATTGTAGGATCAAATATTACTATTATTATGAACACAGGCGAATTGTTTCATTTTGTGTGCAATTGTAAGATTCAACAACTTTGCCTATGTTAAATATGAAAATAAATAAATTTTCACCCTTTAATTTTTGCTTAACCACTTTATAAATAATTTATATTTTTTTACTGGAACTTCTTTAAAATATTACTTTGAGTATGGGTGGCACCCTACATACAAAAAATGGGTGAATTTCGGACATTGAACAAAACAGTTTACATAATATGTGATAGTATATTAGTTTAACTTTAAACTTTGTAACGCTAGAAAATATTGACCCCACAAACAACATTTTCGCAGTCCGTCCGTCTGTCCATCTGTCAGTCATTTAGATAATTCAAAAATAAAAAATGGTAGTGAGTTTAAATTTTTATGTTCTTATAGGCATAAAAAGTGAGTTTCAGTTCGTAAATGAACAAAATTAGTCCATTGGGTCTAATGGACTCATAAAGTTTTATACCATAAAAGATAGAAAATTCCAAAAAATTATTACTTTTTAAAAGCAAACAACTTATGACGTTACGTTTTCATAATCTGTTTAGATTCGCATCAATTTCAGTTCAAATTTAAGTAGCACATAAAATTTCAAAACGTTTTATTAATATATATTCGTATTTATAACTGTCTGGACTTATCAATATGAACGCTTATCAATAAAAATAGTTTAAATCTTGATACAATGCGTCGAATATCTAAACAATTAACACTGTTAGTTTTTATTTTTACTTGTTTTTATCTTAGAATCGTGTTGCTTACATAACATTAAATATTAAAAATGTTTAGATTATCAAACGATTATAATAAAAACATTGGAGAAAATAAAGTGGAAGTTTTTGTTAGAAAAACAAAACAAAACAAAACAAAATCGTTAGGGAAAACAGTAGATATAAAAGTTTAATAGAAAATAAAATACAGCACCATATAAGCAAACTGAAAACATGTATGTTTTTATATATACAGATTATTAACTAAAGTTTTGAATCTGGTAAAATATAAGGTATCCGTTTTTAAACCGCATGTAATAACCTCTGATCTAAGTAAACCACGGTATTTCAAATTGTCTCTATTATTTTTCATTATGTCCTACACAAAAAAAAAAATTCATTACATGGAAAATTTGTAAACTAAACAAATTCGCTTTTTTAAATTAGTAGAGAAATTAGTTATATTAAAATTAAACAAATTATCGGCAAAGGATTTTAATAACCACTTTGAATGCGCTTCGCTTATTCTCAAGTATTTAAACCAATTATATAGATTTGCTACAAATTCGGTACAAATTCAGCAAATTAACGCAAATATATACGTAATTAGTGAGTATAATTAATATTAGTCACTTTGATTTAGCATATAGAGGATGTTTGTTTGCTTAGCTGTAACTTTCGAACCCGTTATTCGATTTTAATAAAATTTGATATACACGTTTGGTTAAAATCTTCAAAAATAACTTTTTTCCGTGTATACTAGATATATGCGGGTTTTTGCAACCAATGTGAAATGAATTGCAATTGCATTTATCTGGAAAAATCTCTGAAAATACCAGCTAATTTCTATGCAAGCTAGGAAGACTCGAATTTGGAATATCATTTGAATACACCTCGCTCCCCATGCATCAATATTTATTTAAATATTGCACAGCCATATGACGTATATTGAAATAATTAACTATGTTAGTTTTTATCTGCTCTAATTTAGCATCTATTCTATAATATCATTTACATATCTTACATTACCGAAAAATAATATTTTACAAACATATTTTATTCATACTCAATTGAATATTTTATAATCCCTACAATATTACAAGCTGAGCCAGGAGATAAGATAAACAAATAATGTTTTTATTTATTTTTTACATAAAAATAAAAACTAATTAAAAAATAAATAAATAAACAATATCCAACATATAGAATTTTATGACATCAAGTATTGAAAATTGATATTTTTGGTATACTTTTTTAAATATAAAAAACAATAATAAATTACATGATTAATGGAAACTTTACCTCAAAAATCTTAATCGGAATCAAAAATTTTAGAATAAAGACAATAGAAAATCCAATCCAATTAATTATATAAAATTCTCTCCATATACTGATTTGGATATCAATATTTTGAGCCACTATCATAAGAGATATAAATCATTCATACGGTTGAATAATTAAAGAACAATAAAGGTTCTGATGAAATTGACATTATTGAATCATTTTTAATATTCCTTTTGAGACTCAATATTGATTTGGATATCAATATTTTGAGCCGCTATCATAAGAGATATAAATCGGTTATACATACGGTTGAATAATTAAAGAACAATAAAGGTTCTGATGAAATTGACATTATTGAATCATTTTTAATATTCCTTTTGAGACTCAAAGGCACTAATTACACTCCAGAAAGTAAGACATCTTTAATAAGATACAATTTTTGTGAGGCACTAGTTGGTCTTTTTTCGAGAATAACTTTTAAAAAAATTATCAAAAATAATTTTGATGAAATTTTTTAAAAAATCATAGTTTTATAATAATTGTAATATCTTGTAGTCGCAAGTATTATTAAAAATTATGTAATAAAAAACGGTCTAAAATTGACGGTCATCACCTCCGTTTTCATGTTCAAATTGTGCATGACTAATGTAATCACATATGCATAATTATCTAAGTTCCGTGTCATATCTTTCGATACCGAAAGTATTGGATCCACAAAAATTTTGATCAATATTTTTTCAACAGTTTTCTTATTCACGTTTTGATATGTTTTGATGTGATAGCAAATTAAAAATCAGCCAAATATCCACTTGATCAATCTCAGGATTGTAGGCAATAAAATATGTTCTTCGAATCAAATCTTCGAATTGCCTCTCTCAAAAGCATGATTTATTGGACATGATACTCGTACAGCCTTATTTTCGAGAACAATTTACGGATAAAATTCTTAATCAAAATTTAATACGATTTAGCATCCACTTACCATGAAAATGTACGAGGAAGAATTTCTATTGAAAAAATTTCACTTTAAATATTCTTTTGGTAATGAGCTTTAATGTTTAGATTGTAAGTAACGAAGACATAAGATGGAAAATCTCATTATATTTGAATACTAATTTTTTATGCACATAATTTCTAATTATATTGGTGTCTCATTTTCACCAATACCCTCTCTTAGTAAGAAAAATACATATTCCAGTTTTCATATCCATATCGAACCATAATTTTGCAATTAAATTAAAAAAAAAAAAAATTATAAACAATAAAATAAAAAACTTAAAAAAAAAACTAGTTGTATTAAATTTAATTACATTTAATATAATTTGATATTGAAAAAAATACTGTATATATAATATTTATTATTTATATAAAATATTATAACATTTCTATATTAATAATCTTACATTGGCTGGTTAAATGATTCAGTTTATAATCATTTTTTATGTGGGTGTGCTGTTTACTGCTGCTCCTGTAACAAATACTGAACGTTATGCTCTTATATAAGTAGGGCATTATTGCAAACAAAAAATATTTTAACAATTAAGTTAATTATAACAAATCCAATGCAAAGAAATTAAGAAAATTGTCTTTCCAATTCCTGTGTCCTTTTTTTTGTTTTTGTTGAAACTAACTGAAACGATTGCGGTGGTTTAAATAACTATAATATACAATATGCTGTTAGGTGTAGCCCAAACCGCTATGTCAGGAAACTTTTTTATCCACATAGAACATAAATTCCTGTAAGAATACAACTCCAGGCTACGCCACAGTGCGATCTACTTTTCAAGTGGTTATTTAAATATGAATATTTGTCGAATAAATTTCTATTTTTTAACTTTTCTAGATAAATTTTTTTTTGTATTTTAATACCCTATTTTTTTTTTTTTTTTTTTTGTCTTTTATAAATATGTATTTTGACCAAAACGTCCATCATCAGTATGAATAAGCTAGTCGTAATAATTCTTCAAGAGCTGTTACTCGTTGTTAATTTTGTTGCCCTATTCTATGCAGTCCGTCACCAATTTAGCAACGAGTAACAACTCCTTCGAGTCTTATTATACTACACCCTGATATGCTACTATAGTCACACAAACTTTTTGGTTTTTCTATATTTTACGGTAATTATGCGGAGCAAATGTGATTGTTAGCGCATCACTTATACCTCGTTTGAAACGTCTGGGTATATTGTGTTTCTTCTCTCTTTGAGCTGAACAATTGTTCAATAATATAAAAATATTTTGAAAATACCTATTTTATATATTGTATTTAAAATACTTTTTTCAAAAACAACTTGTATTTTATATTTCAAATGTATTTTGGTTCTTAAACTTCAATTAAATTTTTATTGGTACTAGAGTCCCATTACAAGGGTCGAAAACAATATAAATGCATGTCTTTTAACTAAATATACTATTTTGTATGCAAAATAGTATATATGCGTGTGTATGGTAGTGTATATTATAAGCCACATCTCTTATATATGTGTGTTTCATAGTGTATGTAATATATTTTTTTTTTATTAGTTTATTAATTTTTTATGCATAATTTTCGTAAAAAAGGGTACAAAGATTTTGTTCCACGGATTAATACATAGATTTTAAACATCTATAGTTGTAAATTATCCTTTTCCACATTTCAAGCTAAAGGTTATGACAATACCAATTGAGCCCAGCTAACAAAGATGACTTATTGAACATTGTCAGCATATTGGCTCAACTTTTTTGCTAACTTCAATGGCAGATAACTTTTCATGCATGCACTATAATATATTGTGCATGTTAATACGACACAGACTTCCATCATCATATATGTACGTGGTATATATTTATTGTACATACCACTATTACTCGTAGCTAACAAAACAGTAAAAGGCCCCCCATGATTTCTGACTGATTTGTGCTTGAACGTTTATTGTTTGTTCGTATAATATTCGCTTGGCTGTTGTCGTTATTTTTGTTGTTTTTTTTTTCGATTTTTATGTTGTAAAACAATATATTGAACATAAATAAATATTATTATTATTATTTATATCAATAATACATTAAGTACGTGTTTTGTTTGTATTTATGCCCATTTCTAATTAGAGTATAACATTAATCTGGAAAATTGCTACTGGAATTAAATGTATTATTATTATTATTATTATTATTATTGTAAAATGTCTCAATTACCTGCAACAACATTGAATATTGAATTTTCTTCCATGAAAGTCAATTTCAAATCGAAATGAAAATTATGGTCGTATATCATAATGTTTTGGAAGCCTTTTGTAAAATTTAACAAACACCTTTTTGTATAACACGCGAAAGTAATAATTAATAATTTTTCATAAAAAAGGAACCACCTTACAAAAAATTAACTAAAAAGTAAAAATAATTTTAAATTAAAAACTTATATAAATTATTTTGTTTTTAAACAATTACCTTTCGAAGTCGGTGAATTTACTTGGCTGAAAAATTGATTCATAAGCTACGTCTTCGGCACGTGCTTTGTCATTAGGAAATTACTATTTTCTACATATATGCAATATGTCGTAGTAAATGAAATTAAGTCTAAAGTTTGTAACGCTAGAAAATATTGACAACATAAACAAAATTTTGGTATAGGTGTTCAAAGAAAGTCAATTTTTTCTTGAGTGTCCATCCGCCCGCCACCAAAATTTGCTCAAAAACGAAGAGATAGCCAGTTGAAATTTGACGTACTTAAGACATTTAAAATTGAGAAAAAATCCAAAAAAAATTTTCGTAAATTTAGTAATAAGCGCATACTATATAATTGCAAAACATATTATTATTATACGCGCGTGTTTATAACTGTATGGATTGGATATTTAGAATATTTAATGAATTTTTATCACTAAAGATATATGAATTTACATTGATACTGAACTATATGTCGAGTATCTTAGAAATTGTGTTACTTTTCTATTTTCTTGCAATTCTATATTTTTAAAAAAAATGTTTGTAATTAACAATATCTTCCGTAAAAGTTATATAATCGACAGCGCATAAGTTTAAGCTACATGTTCCACAGTAACGGGCGCCAATGAATCTGCTTTAAAAAAATTTTTGTGGTGGTGGCTACCGAAACATTCGTCATAATTATTTGTATAGTAACTATTATCATATATTTCTGCATTATTATTGAATTTTATGCACAAGTTTCGTGTTCAAATACTGTACTTGGACTGACTCTAAATTCCCCGTTATTTATTACGTATGACAATACTTAATAGGTTGAATAACCTAGTCGTTGACATGATTCCGAATGTTCCAAATACCAGCCATAGACGCACAAAGTAGCAGACTTATTTAATGCACTGAAAAAACAGATCCACCATAAACAAAGGTTACAATCTTAACTTTATGTGTCGTCACAAAGCAATTTATAACTTGATGAGTCAAATACTGAATCTATGTTTATAATTGAAAGGAATGGACATTCAAAATCTAAAAAGTTGACTCACTAAAAATAATGCGGGATATAAATAAATATTGTTAGCCAATTTTTTTTCTATGACAGTTTATACCTCTATTAAATACTTATTCTTGAAAAATTTCGATTATTTAAAAAGATATAAAACTTATGGTTACGAAGTTTCTAGACACGGAATCATATTTTAACCTTTTGTTCGACCTTTTTTTGTTTATTATAAAATCATTTTTATACAATTTTTGGGTTCAAAGCAGATCGTAAACCAAAATATACATTATTATTACGAATACGTAAAACAGAGCTCCCAAAGGCGGAATATTTTTCTCAAATTCAAAAGAAAAAAACAAACTTTCTTTTAATTTAAAACAAATAAAAAGAACGACTATAGTAGATTTCAACCAAAAAAAAAAGAAAATACTTATCTTAATATTACATTCACGAAACTCAATTATTATTTCCTATACCGCATACGATGATGTATATAATTCAAAACAAATATTCAAAAGTATTGGATATTTTACTCCTATATATATAGAATGTAATTTAAATTCGAATTGAGCAAAATGTCTTTTTACATTGAAGTATTCTGATATATATATACTGTAGATATAGAATTAAAATATAATACACAAATTACAGATTTTCATGACTTCAATACGTACTACAAACGGGCACCAAAATTTTGTATACAGCCAAAGCATGCAATAAAAATAAACCGGAATGAAATTGTGAAAAATGGTGACCGGTTAATGGTATGAAAAAGTATCTGCTAAACTAAGCTTTTAAGAGATAAAAAGCTTTATACAAAACTTAGAGATATTTAAAAGCCTATAAAATGCATAATGCCATTTTTTTTTTGCAAGATTTGTATGTAATTCTGTTGAAAATTTTACACATTAAGGTAGTTGGGCCATGCAAGAAAAATGTTAAGAAATCTTTCAAACCATTCAATATAGGTATGCATAATACCACACGCCTTGATAAAATTTGAATAAGATTTACCATATTGAACGTGAGATAATTGCAATTAAAAATGGCATTTTTTGTACACGTAGTATAGGAGAAGTGAGAAAAAATGGCAGATTTGTTTATCTTTACCCCAGAGAGAATCTTACCGTTTAGATGAAAAATGAGTATTTATTAGAAGAATATGTTATGAATAACTAAAAAATGGTTGTATTGACCTCGTCGTTAAGATAAAAAATTAAAATAAATAAACATTTAAAAAATTATTTTCATGTATATACTACTAAGGAGTGAGTGTATGTGTATTTATACTGTAGTGTAAGTTATAAATACAATACATTGTAAAAATAAAGCCATCAGTCTTGGTACTGTATGTGTATTATAAATAGAATGTAGATACTAAGCTAATACTACCGCTGAGCTGTCGGGAAAAAACTACCTTACAAGGTATAGTTTCTAAAATTGTAATTTGAAGCAGAAACTTTTTAAAAAAAAAATACTAATACTACTGTTCTAACAGTGAAACACACTTTTTATTTAATCTTTATTTCAAATGTCGTTTAGTATATAGACGTTATGGTGTGATGCTCACACCAAACACTTTTTTTTTATCACCTTTTGTGTAAAATAACTCATAAAAATAAGTAGGTATCATATAGCACCATTAATCCTCTGGAGTATTCGACAAATTATAATTTCTAGTTTAATTTAAACAGTGGGTATCCGTTTAGGTTATAGGTACTTCTAAAAGTATACGTACTTACGTACGGTAGTATTATATGATTATAATACAACGACATTTGTAACACAGATAATATAAATACATAATACATAATAATAATAAGAAACAAACATATAATATAAATAAATACTTTTATTTAATAGCCAAGGCAAAAAAAAATATATATATACAAGAATACACACACCAAACTGTAGTAATATTATATATAAATGAATAGTACTGGAGGTCTTGTGATTACTAGAATTATTTTTATATAATATAGTGATACATATTGTATACCACATCATAAGTATAGGATGGTTTACACTTTTTGTCGAGGAAATCTATCATTTTAATTCCATGTAAACATTATTCAAATAAATGAGCTAAATGAGAAAAATAATTTTACTTTTCTCAGTCGGCGTCAACGAAACAATATTTTAGTTATGGGTATGATTTTAGCGCGCATTTCTCAGCAAATATAAAACTCAAAAGTAAAACAAAAAATTTTACAAAATGTAAGACAAACAAAATGCAAGAGATCTAGCCGAGATGTATCACGTTTTATCTTAAATCGTATAGCAGATGTAAACTGCATTTGAACTGACCTAGCTGATTGTAACATTGGTAGACTATCTTTCGGTCTTTGCCAGAATTCAAAATTTGAAAATATCAGAAATATGTTTCTATTGACTGAAGTTTAATTAAAAGATTATTCCAGTTGATCTTTCGGCAGAAAATCTGTTGAAAGAGATAGCGCGCTTATTGCCGATTGTGCTTAAAGCTTAAAGATAAATAGCGTCTTCCTGTATTTATTATAAGATATAGGAATATTATATTGGAGATTGTGTGCGGTTATATAACCCCAACAATGTTACACCTAAACATATCCAACAACGAGTATATAATCTACCCTATATGACGTCTCCCATCACACACACAACAATCACCCAGCACACACACATCATTCCATATGATATAGAACCCCCTTTAGATATTTCCATCACCCACCATAAATGTGGTTCGATCCAGATATACGTATACATACATACGTACATACATAGACACATTTATGTAGTTGGTTTGCCTATCCTAGGGGATGCGACACAATCCAGCGACTCGTGAAATTACATTGCAACAGGCTTATAATATTTGTGTACATATACTTCAATATTGCGTATATATTCTTACATATGCAATTGCCATATATATTTATCTTTGTTTATATTATATAGTAGATAGAATCATATATGTGTGTGTATATATGAATGTATAGATAGCGATTATATATCTAACAAAATCTCATCTCAAAGTTATATGACGAAAATTGTGTGCGAATATCAACCTTAAGGACATAGATAAGTTTGATCGTACGTATCTATCTACTAGAGATGATTCAGTATTCGATAATAACAGATTTTTTTTTAACAAGAATTTACCATGTAGGGTCCTTAATATAACACAGTAATAAAATTAGGATTTAATATTTCTAATAAAACTCTAGCTATATGGAATTTTGTAGCGTACCTTCTTTAAGTTTTTAGAAAATTTCATATTATGGAGTATGAGTGAGATTCAAATAGAGATCAAATTTTTTTTTTTTTAAACTTTATGCTCCAAAGCCTTCTTCTTTATGTCATTATTTTTTAATATACATTTTTTTATGAAATTGGGCTTGTTTGGCCGAAGTAAGTACTTACTTAACTTAGTAAGCCAGCCAGCATAAAAAAATTAAAAGCTTACAAGCTGACTATAGCGCTTTTCGGCCAGGGCAGACTTACTGGCTTAACATAACACAAAACACCGGTTTACGTTATATCCTGTACATAACCTCATAGACTGAATATAATTGACAGTAATAAATTTGGGAATATAATTTAATTCCTGTAAATAGTTGCAAATGGATAATTTTATGAGAAATATTTTATTGGAAGAAATATTAAATGACCTAGTGGATAATATCGATAATTTAGTGAATTAAGTGCTTGTGTATCTGAACAATGACAGTCCGTTTTGTTTACATCACAATTAAGCAAAATTACGTCGTATATTAAGCCACGCTTATTTTGTGTCCCGGCCGAAAATTTTGTAAGTATAGTAAGTATCTTACTTAATTTAGTAGGTACTCACTTCGGCCAAACACGCTCATTATTAAAAATTGCACAATATGAGTGGGAAAAAAGTTCAATCGCAACTCTTTTGTTTGATTAGACGTCATTGTCCATAAATTGACATTGTCAACAACTGTATATTAGATATTCAATTAACAAGTTGACAAACCCTGATTATTTTCGATATCTAATACCTGAAAACACAACCATAATGAATTAAAATTTGAAATGAAATATGAAAATAGAATACATGACAGTACATAATATAATATCATGATTAGCTTGCGAGTCATAAATATTTTATGCTTATTATTTTTTAAAAACCTTCAATGAAAGATCGAGATAAAATTGAAGCGAAACCAAAACAGAGTTTATAATGCTGTTTTGATTTGATTCTGACAATTGTCAAAATGTACTACAAAAATTAACTTAAAAATTCTTAAAGAAGTGATTGTTTAAATAAAATATTTACATTCAAATGATAATCAGAATATAAACAGCTTAATAAAGATATGAAATATTTTTTCACGACTTTACACAGATTTCGACTATTGTCTGTACTCTCTGGGATAAATAATGACCTAAGGTGACTCAAGGAAAACTACTATATCGGGTGTAAAATGGCAAAAACTGCTTCAAAATTTTATTAATTATTTAATAATAAAAAGTTTGGAGTTTTGTGATTGATAACAATTATTAACCAACATGGTCAGATCACGGTTAAATCGTACAAATTTTCGATAAAATAATTTTACCCTATAATAGAAATGAGATCAAAATGTATGTTCAATTTTTAAAAAAATTCAATTTTCTACTAAAGTCTTCAAACTGTCCACCAATACTACCGTTCACCTAAACAAAAACAATAAATCTCAAATTTGAACTGTGAACTTTAATATCAATCATAGCTACAATACTTACACACCTTTCAAAAATTATAATTTAGGAATTTTTCGATATTTCTAAATGAACTATATGGAATATAAATATCTACAATCTTGCAGAGTTGGTCTCATAAACATTTTATTTATATCATTTATATATGCATCTTGTGTATCTTTTAAAATTTAATCAGCTATATATTTTTGTATCATATATAACAGTGGGCACTCATATCATTATTATAAATAATTATTGACACATGGGGTTAGTAATTACTTGCAAACTCAACAAATTTTAATATCTAAATTTTAATTAAATGGACTAGAAAGAAATTTAAATTTGCAAATTTAAACAAACATGTAAAATAAAGACAGTTGAGAAAGTTTAAAACTATAAAATTTGATTATATTACTCAGTCCTTCTTTATTGTACATTAAGTCAATGAATAACTTTCGAAATTGTTTCACATTTATATTTCCATTAATTTATATAATATTCCATTAATTTATGGAAAATAAAATTTTTCGTTAAATATTGATTTATATCCCTTATTTAAAATAATAATAATACTTCACGAACTAAAAATTGAAGTTATTTTTTAAAAATCTTAAAAAATAGCCAATACATGGACGTTCAAAATTCTTAATTAGACAACGATTTGCATAGTTATTATACAAAAGGGTCATTCTACGGTAGGAGGATCTATCGATGTCCATGGCGCTTATATACTCTTGTGTACACTTTCCTTCAAAATTTAAGACAAATAATGTTAATATGCATAAATGAGTTGACTGTGAATTAAAGTGTTTTGTAAATTACATTAAAATTCAAAAATTTTCCTATAGAAAATAACCGCTTATCGTAGAATCACCCATAACACTTTTTTTGCACAATAAAGATTGTTTAACGATGGTTGAAACAACGGATGAACTGTTTTTACTGAAAAGTGATTCAGTTCTAAGTTATGTTATTACGCATCGAATGAAGTAGTTCCAAGTCGATATCATTATTTGTTCTCGAGATCTTCGAGACAATTTCGAACGTACATACATTCGTACACACATACGCACAGGCATGTCATAAAAACGTTGGATTTGGATTCTGGTTACCTCGATACGTAAAGGTATGTCGAAATTTTTCATTCATAAAATCGGACCCATTACAAGAACTTTCCATTGGAAAGTTAATAAAATCTGGAATTCATCGATGGTTTCAGATAGAATAACTATAAATTTTCTTCTTGATAAATGCATATTTTTATAAATATATAAACTTTACAATAGATTTGTTATTCAAGTTAAAATACGAAAATATTTTCCTCAACCTAAATATTCCGAATACAGCCCCTGGTATAAATTGTCTGATAAAGAAAGCATTTGTAAAAATAGGTATATTTTCTTACTGCATGGCACTATAGTATGGTAGTACACACATATACATACCTCATAATATAATTCCATTTATATCTGTATTTATGTTGTAATAAGGTTTGCTTTAATGGTTGATCACACGGTTTTTACAATAAAAATTTTAATTTCTTAGAGTACACTAAAATTTCATTCTACGGCAAGTTACTTTTTTAAAGTACTATTTGATACCATTTTACCCTACGAATATTATCATAGAAATTAAAGAAAGTGAGTTTATCAATTTATTAATATGCAAAATAAAAAGTTTGTACCACTTTTTACGAAAATTGGGCTGATGTAGGAATTTGAAATTTGGCAAACTTGTAGTTTATATAGAGAAAGACTGAAGAATACTTATATTTTTTTTAAATGCATCATAAAAACACATAAAATAAATAAATAAAAACACACTATGAGATAGGCATATATAAGAGGTGTGGATTAAATTACACACACTACCATCCTTTACCGATTGTTTAATATACTGTTTTGTTTAAAGGCCATAAGAATGACTTTTGAGTGATCTAATTTCGACCACTGTAATGCGACTGATTCACAATGTGTTCACTGTCCACTTTCGTCGTTTTATTTGAAAAACTGCACGTAGTTTTATTAGCACATAAGGAGACACAATTTTTTATTTTCTATAAATAAATAATTATTAAAGTTGTATGTTCGGAAAATAGTCTCAGTGTTCAGGAAGAACACTTAAAATTGATGGATATTCATTTTTTGTCTTTCTCTCAGAAAACTTTGTCAAAATAAAATACAAAAACAATTTTAAACCTACAATTAAAGCGATTTGCTCTTGTCTGACAATATGAAAATATCACGTTTTCGAAAAAACATATATCCCATTTAAAACTTACTCAACTTCCTACAGTTTTTGTTTTTTCAGTCCCCTCATTAGGAAGTTCGTCATGTGGATCTTACGACCACCTCGTTAGATTCAGCCATGAGTAACATAATGAATAATTTCTGAATAAAGAATAATTTTTACCAATAATCAATATTTCAACCATTTTTGTTTTAGGCTATGAATCTTAAGTAATAAAACTTATCTGCCGCTTTTGAAAATCTACCGATTTACTATGATGATGAACCTATTAGAATTCAAAGGAAACGATCTGGAAACCCTACTTTTAATACACATTGATTGTAATGCCAGCGCAATACACACACACAACTGTGACGCGTATAAGAAATTGTTTTATTTTTCTTTTCTGTTTTTTATTTTTTTCTGACGACTTTTTTTCCATGCTTTAGATTAAAATGGATTTTATCTTTTCTATAATATGAACTATTTTTTTTCTTCTTGCAATAAACCTACTTCATTCAAGTTATACTTAGAATATATATGAACAAATTGTTTGAGATAGAGTGATATACGAAAGTACACTGTAAAGAACAAAGTTGAACTCGCAACTATCATGTATTCTTCATTTTATTTCTAATTATTTCTGATTACATAGTTTTCAATTTTCAATAATAAGTTTGGGATGTTAAATTCAGCAGTATAACTCAAGGGAGGGAAGAATTAAAACGTTTCTGAAAGATTTAACTTTCACTAGCTTTATAGACCTTAAGAAAACTTTTATATCACCGAGAGTAAATGTTCCGGTATTACGTTCCGCTTTTTATGAAAGTGTGCAGGCTTGAGTACGGATACTTTCATGTAAACCGGATAATTATGCTTAGTTAGCAAACGAGCATCCTATGTATATCACGCTCTTTCTACTCTATGAACTTTCTACTCTATACAAATTGAGGTAAATAAGGTCCATATTCAAAGAAAAAAAATTTATATTTATATCGCACTTATATTAAAGATATTGGGTATATATCTAGTATCTAAGCAATTCAATCCTCAATTGTTCAGTAATAATATTAAAATAGCAAGATGATGAAATAGACAACTGGTGCAGATTTTGCAGATATTTTGTCGCGCTACTTTGAGCAATAATTTTGTATGATAACAATTTATTTTTTTCATTCAGATGTATTGTGTTTTTTTTTTTTTTTTTGTTAAATTAATGATGTAATTTATAAGAAAATAAAGTGAAATTATAAAAATGATTTTCCATTTCAAATAATGTATTTTTTCTTTTAAATTTACTACAAATCATATACGTGTTATATATATAAATATAATAACACAATAAACAAAGAAAATAAGTAAGTATATTTCATTTATCTTTTTTGATGAATCTCTTGGACATCAAATCCAGAAAAAAAATATTATCTCTCAACATCAAACCAAGGAGAAATTATGATGATTTTCAATGTAAAATTCAAGACTAATTTTGGCGAAAGCAAATGAGGATAATAATTAACATTGCTAACTGTTTAGATACTCGAGGGAAGTATTACCTAAATTTGAGATGGAATTCTGGCGAATCTGAGTAGTCGAAATAGACGACATAACATTTTTATACCAAAAAAGAAGATTTTTGAATTTTTTGTATTAAAATTTTTCTTCTTTACCAAAATTTTGTTATCGTGGTCAATATCGTATTGCATTAAAATTTATAGGCTAAATTTAACATGCCCTCATATATTGCATATATGTCAGATAAATAATTAAGAGGCTAAAGGAATAGAGATAAATTTTCGACTTTCGAAAGGGAAGTTTTTCTTATGAGATCGATTTCATAATTTTTAATTAAAATTATGAATAATAAAAAATCAATTTTTCAAATCGATTTGTGCAATGTTCTCATCCTAAGAAAGTTTTGGACGTTAAATTTTAATTAATCACACGTACTTTAGTAAAAAAAAGATATATTTTAAAATGTATGGGTGCCCATAAGCACAATAGAAAATTTTACAAGCTCTAAAACTTAAAACACTCCATTTTCCAGAAATTTGAGAAAGATGTTATTGTACTTCATAAGAGTATATTCAAATTTTTAGATTGGTATTTATAAATGATATGATATGCCAATGGTTACTGGGACTAATTTGCTTACACAAATATTAAATAAAATATATTTTACAAGAATTACTATTTTCAAAAACTTACTTTATTCCACTACTATTAGTTACTTTGAAAATTACAATAATAGTTTTGAAGTATTTACATATTTGTTTTTGAAAAAAATGTTAAGCAGCAATAAGACGCTTTCATGAGAGCTCGATTTGCTTACAGCAGCTTTTCAAAAACATAAATTGAGTGTTTTAAGAGGAGTACTGTAAATACGTCCCTTATACCTAGACCTTTTGATCCTACCGTCATTTAAAACACTCCATCACCTGAAGGCAAAGGTGCTTTTTTACATAAGGTGACAATTACATTGTTATTATGTCGTTGGTACAGCCGATTACGACAGTGTGATCATTTAATTCTCCTTTATTTTTTTTTATAACCAAACAGCTGCCGAACTCGAAACCTCTAGCATAAGAAGTCTAATGGGTAAAGATATTAGTAAAAAACCATAAATAAATGAATCTTGAAATAATGATCATAGTAGAAGAATCGTCAAGGGAAAAAACACATAATATAAGACCCATTCCAAGTTTTCGTCAAACATAATGATAGAGAGAACAGTTTTCTATTAGAAATATATTTCAATATTCAAATACAAGATACAATAAACATTTTTGAAATTTGTTTTAATATATTAATTCTTTTTTTTTTAGTTTTATAAAAAATTCTGAAGAATAAAACTGCCAAGAAACTTGTATTTTCTAGTATTTCAAATAAAATGCCAACAGCTAGAAGCGTCTATAAATAGTGCTCGTATAATACATATATAGAGTGTTTCTTTCATTATGCTATTCGAACTTTGTACAAAATTCAACTCAGATTTAGAATTTTTTTATTTAAAATAAAATTTTTTTTATAGCATAACATCATATACTCGCTTATATCAAAACAATTAGATACATCTTTAAACCAGTAGAATTTACATAGTATTCGTAGAATTTACTTCTCGAATGAAAATTTTATGAGAATAAAAGAGGATTATTATATCACAGTGGAATTTTTAACTTTATATAAAATAATATTTTTATACTCAAAATACATAACATGCCAGAGTATATGAATTTGGGTCTCAAGTTAAACGCTAGAAAATATTGACACACAAAATTTTAGTACAGGCGTTCGTAAAAACACCGAATTAGTCCATTTCCGACTGTCCGTCCGTCTCAAAAACAAAAAGAAATAACGAACGGAAATTTAGGTTTCTGGTTTTGGCAAATCGACGCATTGGTTCCAAATGGATCCTTGACCCAACTTTTAAACTATAAAAGATAGAAGAAAAATTCAAATACAAAAAATGTTTCTTGCAACAAACAACTTTTATTTGAAACTTTTATTTTTCGTAAAATGTTTCAGTTCTCCACAATTTTAGCTCAAATTTGGCTAATAAACATATATTGGTTATAACAAGACATATAATTATTATATATGTATACATATGTAAATGTATACACTGGATATTTATAGTATTTTGTGAATACTAATTACAAATAGTCCAAACAATAAAATTCAATTATATGTCGAGTATCTAAACAATTAACTCTGTTAGTTGTCATCTTTGTGGTTTTATATCTGAGCTTATATACTGCTTTATACCAGGAAAATAAGAAGGAAAGTCAGCAAGCTTTTCTATTCGTAAAATTTACTTTTCAACATATAGTTTTTATCATAAAAAATAAGCATGATTATTTCAACCCACAATTTTTAAATTTACAAAACATAAATCCGATGCTAGTGCAATGACAACGTGTAATCTACGATTCATTATATAATATTTGGAATCTCAGAAGTTATCAAAGTTCGAATGCAGCAGAATGCTAGGAAACTAGAAAAAAAGCGTTCAATTTTATTTTGAAACCTATTTTGGAAATTTTTACACACTGTACTTTACGTTAGATAAAATTTTATTATAGCCCAAGCGTAGAGGGTAACAAATTTATCGTTGTTATATATCTGTTAGCTGCCTTGGGTTTAAATTAAACCCCAAAATAATGACCATGAACATATATAAATTTATTATTTATTAAATTGAGACTCTTCATAAATCGTAAATTTCATCTAGTGGTTTTTTGTCAACAAATACATTCCCCTTGTTCTTAAATGCGATCGATTCCATAAGAATATTTTGGAGTTAATCAAGTATCGAAAATTTTAATCATTATAAAAAGCTGCAATTTTTTTCGACGATTTCCTTAACAACCAAGAAATCATATCAACTGTCATATTTTGCGAAAAAATTAAAAAACGCAAGCAATTCTCGTCAGTATTTTGTATATATCTAAGTATACATCAAAAAACTTTATTTGTCACATAGGTATCCTTCTAAAATATGTTTGACCGATCAAATATGCTTAAAATTTATGTACACATATGTGTTGGATATTTTATTAGAAATAAATTTAAATCGGTAATGGAAAATTTATTTTCTGTGGCTCATTAAAATGAGATTTGAATATCTATCAATGCCATAAAGATTACGCTTTTAAACTTGTCAAAGCAATTTATAAGAATTCTCGTTGAGACAAGGCTAAACATAACTAATCACATTGATCAAGTAATTTAGTCAAGTAGCAAGTAGTTTAGTAACTTGAGATATGTGACCAGCACTTTTTTAGTAAAGTGTTTAATAAAGGTGTTTAGTCAAGTTTAGTAATTATATTTTTTGTGTGCATGTAGTGCTACCAACACTGACATTTAATTGTTGTTCGCAGTCATATAATATGAACTGTTTAGTGATATGGCATTATATTACATATTTTAATAAATTACTTGTTACTTGACTAAATTATCAAACTATAAATGTGAACGAGTTTTGATCAAGTTTTAACCGTTCAGTACTAAACTACTTGATTAAATAACTTGATCAATATGAACAAGGCTTAAGTCGTACTACAATATCTAATCTAAATTAGAACTAGCAAATTATCTCAACTTAAATTTCTTGCTTTAGTACACTAATTACAGATAGTGTACCTGTTTCAGCTATTTCTTAAACTATAACTAATTGAGCTTTCCTTTCAAGTATCGTCACCAGAGGATACAGATAATTTTATCATGATCACCAACAGAAATTAATTGTTTGCGTATTTGGCACTTCAGCTTAGACTATATTATATGAACAAATATAGTAGTAATAAGAAATGAGAAGACAATATAATATTATGTATGTACATTATACATACTAAAATATAATGGAATGAAAATATTTTACTTTACTCAAGCATATAAGCAGCAAGAAAACGAAATATTAGAAATAGAACACAATTTTAAAGTTATAACAAAAACTTTAATGGTATTCTAATAAAGCGGAGAATTAAACAAATTTATGTATAGTACATAATTATTTTCTGGCAATTTCAGTGTATTTCTTTTGATGTTAGCTTATTCTACCTCGTATGCGCAACTATAACAAACTAACTTGAACACATACAATTTATATTGAAAATTATATTATAATACGAGGATTGGTATGGATTTTAGGTATGCTTAATGTTTTTGAAAGAAACACGATAGCAAAAAGCTCTCTGTATGTGTATTGTTATCTTGGTCATTGAACATTTTTATTTAGATTTTTCGATGATTTTTAAAACATGTAAATAACATGGTTTCTTCTAAAATCACAAAATCTCGTAGAAGAATCGTCTCAAAAAATTTTCTTATTATTTAAGGAACATTCTTTGATATTAAAATAATTTGAGGGCTTTCATATTTTAAAGGATTGTAATTGTAATGGTTTGTATTTTTAACTCTAATCAATATGCTAAAATTTTTATAAGTTAAGAAAACCCCATATAGTTGAATGAAAAGTTGACGATAATAGGATATGGGCTTGAGACCCAACTAATTCTCATACATGAACAATTTTTTATTTGTGCGTAATATTATGAAAGACCCAAAGGATGACATCCAAGAAATTGTCCAATTTTGTCTAAATGTATAATCGGTGCCTCACGATCAGCTCAACAGCTTCTAACGTTGGACACTTATAGTCGCACGCATTCGATGCACGAATTACATGTGTACAATGCCATCCAACATTTATGTTAAGCGAATTCAGGCTGTTGTTTCCAAATCCAATTGTTTTTGTTGGATTCAAATATACATTTGACAAACGTTTGACTCACTGCTTCAAGATGCACCCAGTTAAATAAATTAACTTTTTGCTCATTTCCGTTTGTTGTTAATGTTTTATTGTTATTTTCGTATTGTTTCGTTTAAATTTAAAGTTTATGTCAATTCCCACAAAAAATTTTGTTAAATGTATTTGATCAAACATTTGTCCCAAAGCACGTTAATTTATACAAGACTGATGACAAAAATATTGATAAAACTTTTGTTGATTTATGTGGCACCGATGCGAAATTTCGGTTGGGACTTTGAGCGCAATATATGTGATCAATATCACTTTTAATCGGCCGGTTCTCCGACTATTATAAAAAAATAATTTTGATATTTCAATGTTCAATTATAGAAGATTGATAGTTAAAAATAATGAATTAATCATAAAGCTTTTCATGAACTGCTTTTTTCTTATCCATTAAACTATAACTAAGTGACTTGCATTAATTCTGCCACTTAGTTTCGCAATAGCATATAAAAAATTCAAGGTTATTAGAAAATTAAAATGAATCCATCATATTTCAATATATTTTTTAATAAAAACCGCTTTATATAAATAATTTAACGTGTTCATATTACATAGTTGAACAAATTAATATTGTACAGTTTAAATAATAGAAAATTAATTGGTTTTTAAAACATTTGTTTAGCTGGTTGAATATATAGCCTCGACAACAATATTTATTTTAACAAAAATTTTTCCTCGAGGTAAATTATCTGTCAAGGAATTTCGTTTGTAAGAAGGGTGAAATATTTTGATAGTAGCACAAAACTATGTATTTATAAAATAAACATGTGATAGTTATTTTCTTTATAACATTCTAGTCAAGCTAGCAGAGCAAATTCACCAAAATTGAATTTAAATATTCACAAAATAAAGTGCGTTTTATGTGCTATTTATGTGCTACAAAATTAAATTAGGTGCTCAAATTTTTTATTAAGAAACTTTAATTATTAAGATGCGCTGCGTCCTTGAAATCACGCTGGCAGAGTAATGCACAAAAATAACATTCATAATATAGGTGCTTCTAAGGTTTCAATTTAATCAAAATAACAATACAAATTACTTCACTGATTCACTATCACCAATCACTGCTTAAAAAAGTGTAAAGAGCAGTGACATCTTGAAATAACCGAAAAAAGTATTCAAAATTGTGTTTAAATATATTCAAAATTAGGTACTTTAAAGGTGCTGAAATACAAACTATAATAATATTATGTAAGTACTAAAATTAGGTGCTTTTATGAAATGCCTTCAAAACATCAATTTACTCAAAATTACCAAAAATATCTGTGCAACATGCCAGCTATACACTTTTCTTCAGTAATTTATGTTGCATGTTTGGTTGAACTTTGATGAAATTTATTTCTTGAAAGCACTTAAAAAGCACCTAATTCTAGTACTTACATTATAACATCACGGCAGTAGTGCATCGTACTTACGCAATTTTCATAATTAAAGATTTGAGCAACCCATTTTATTTTGCACCATCTAAAAAGCACCTAATTTTGAGTATATTTATTTCAATTTTGAATACTATGCTCTGCTAGTTTGACTATTATCAACATATATTTTTAGCATAAAGTGTATATGTAAAATTATAATATCACCCACTAATTTACAAATACAACCCTTTTTATTTACCAAGGGTAAGTTGATGTTTGTGGATATGTACTTTTATCGTTTTAACATTTGAACATATGTTGTCTTTTTTTTCTTCTTTTTTTATAACCTACAACCAAGAGTATATCTTTTCCCTGCATTCAATTAAACTTAAAACATACTTTATTTGAAATAATAACCTATTCCGAACTATCAGAATTATTCGAAATTTAGCCGTTCATATGTTTACCGATTTATATAGAATGTCTATACTTAACGTAATATGCAACACAACTAAATTTAATTTTGTTGGAGAATTTTGAAAAAAACACCTGAAAATACAAATGCATGTGTTTTTTAATTGAAGACTGTATGGTTTATGTGTGACTTATAATTATTATCAAATATATAAGCAGAAAGATTATTTTCACCATACAAAGTTTCAACATTAACTTTACACCCGGAAGGGATAAATTTTCATAAAGTTCGTGGTTCATTTTTTACTCAAGAGTAATTTCAAGTAGTGGCTTAAGAGTAATTTCAAGTTCACAGACATGTTTGGTATGCATAATTATAAGATAATAGGCAAACAAAAATCATTTACCTAAACAAACCTTCAGTCCCTATGTTTGTTAAGTTGAGGAGTTTTGATATACTCTGAAATATTTGTTTCTATATTTTTATTCAAGAGTACAAAATTTATAGTAAGAAATCAATTTTTTCGACTATTACAAAATTTCAACTGTTAACTGATGAATTTTGATAATTGCCAAATAAATTAAATGGTGTATTTTAATAAATGCTTACACAAGCATTGTTTGTTCCACTATTTCCACCCGCGAATGTTTAATTTCCCAAAATCACCTCTTATCGATTGCGTAGGTCGTAATAGTCTACAAATTTCGTTGTTCCAGTTCTGCATTTGAACATTAGTCACGCGAAAAAGACATACCATCTAACAAATCTCTTATATATATATATAGTATATTATTTAGTAATAATTTGTCGAATAACTGAAAGTCCTGGTTTCATTTTATAGCATCAATGATAAAAAGATTGCAATTAATTATCAAAAACCGCTTAGTTTTGTCCTCACAGACTGAAAGAAAAACTAAATTAAAGTATCTTTGACAAAGCGATTACTTTTGCGTCTCGTTATATATATATATATATATATATATATATACTACTATCATCTTGATTTATGAACCCAAAGTAACAACACATTACAAAGGCGATAGACTGTAGAATAATATTTTTATACATGTATCACAAACATTATTAAAACGGATATAAAAAATTGTAGCATTTTCACACATTTTGGAATGTATTTCAATTATATGCTTGTTAATTAGTTAGAGTGGTCCTTTATATGTATACATATGTAACAAGTACTATCATTCTACCGTTTTATCAAAAAATATACCGCATATCCGCCCTTTGTTACATATACCTATATATAATTTTAAATTTAACAAAAAAAAAGAAAAAGAGAATTCAATGTATTTCCTTATAATTTGTAAAAGTTATGGTGACAAGTTTATATTTTATCATATGCTAATTAATTTTGTTGAGAATTTGTGTAATACGAAATATTTTCCAAAATATTTGAATAATTTTTAATTATTTATTATTGTGATAGATTTTAAGTCCGAAAAATTTGTATCACTAGTATTATGAAATTTTTCAATTTTGGATTATTTACAATCCTGACTAATTAATATTTCTTTGAAAACCATATTCTCAGGTCACTGCAATGATCCCTTTTTTATTCTTGGGTTGCAATAAATTTCGTCTTATAAATTCCATTGACCAATCACATGTATTTATTACTCTTTAATTAATTTATTTTTTACCCGATTCGGAAAAACCTTAAGGAATATTGTATAATCTAATAGAAATAAATTTATGAATTTTTTTTAGTGCCTTTTCTGTACACTCCTGTTTATAATATATTGCAAACGACCCATGTTATTCGCTTTAAATGTGTCAATTATTTTCATGTCTATGTGTACTTTTTTGAACTTCTATACTCATTTAAAAAACAGCATATTAATTATTTTTATAATTTTATTATCAAAAATGAGTCTGTAACATTAAATTTCATCTAATGAGGAGCTCTCTTAAGATATTTATAATCAACAATATTAAAACAATATCGTACTAAAATTATAACCTCTTTATAATTAATATTCAATAAAAAAAAATTTTTAATTAAAATACAAATAAATATGAAAATAAAATATTTGGTAGAAGAAAAATTTTAATAGAAATAAAATATGTAATAGTATTTTCAAAAAGTGGCGTCACATATAAATTTTTTTGGCGCCAGTCTGAATGCATTTTATTTGAATACAGTGTGCAATGCTAACAATATTTATAGTTAAGAAAATTTGATTGTACAGAAAATGATTTTTACACAAAAATTTCTTAAACACAACTATAATATGTATAGAAACCAAAAGAAGATCGTTTCTCCATTGCCACCATTGATTATAAGATTGTGTTTTGATGGTTAAATCATTTTCTCAATCCATTAAATACATTGAATAAAATTTCACTTTAGTGAAAGTATAAAGTCGAATAAAACTACTGCAATTTTTATTAAATCATAGTCCAAGAAAACTTTAATTATAAAAAGCACTGCTTTTACGGTATCGTAAATCAATATAGGTTTAAAAGGTGAGGAAGAAAAACTGTATCTTTTCAATTAGGATATGGTAAATTTTTCGTAAATCTAATTATTATGTAAAAATAAAAATTGTATAAATCTCAGAAATTCCACACAAAATAATTTAAGGAACTAAAACGATTTAAACAGCTCAGTGGCCAAGTGATTAAAGGCACTAATACTTTCACCCATTTGACTACTTAGACAAGATGTTAAGGATTCGAATCCAGGCAGCGGCAGAAGGATCATGTATAGTAAACAAAATGAATGGATCAGACTGTTTAAATTGGTTGGCTATAACTGTTGTTGTAAGGAAGGGAAAAGCTAGCGATACTAGTGAATATTTTGTTTACTACTGGAGGTTTCACGATTGAATGAGAGGTTGAACATATTAGCTAATAAGGGATATATAAAATAACATCGGCTATGTCGATTTGAATTATCATAAAAAATTGATTGCCTTCATAATCAGTAATAAATTCATAATGCTTAAAAATATTGACAACAGTAACATAATTTTGGTGTATTTTTTTTAATCTGCATGTTCATCATAATTCAAAGTGAAAAACTAACATCTTTTTAGCCATAAACGATAGTCGAAAAAAGGATCACATTTACAATAAATAAAATCCAAAAATACCAAACTAACAAAATACTTTTAAAATTGTTAGTCCGATATCATTCACTAGTTTATTAAATACAAAATTACAAACACATATAAAAATTTATTTTCATCGTTACCCCGGCACTTAAAGTATAACACGCTGCAGTACATTAATAATAACTGAAAGTGGATTTCTTCAATTCGGATAGAGAACTCAGTAGTAGAGTATGCATGTTATGGCTCATCAATATTCAGCTATATCCTGGGTAAAAGAGTCAATTAACACATAATTAGTACACTGTTAATATGTTATATGTAAATATAAATCTATATAGTTGGGCTGTACAAAATACACCGCTTGTAAAGTTTATATAAAATGTTCGTTTAAAAACTTATTATTACTTATTTTACACGTGTTAAAAATATGTCTAATTAACCATATTACCACATATTTGTTTTATTTTCTATTATTAGCAATATACAGTATTTCTTGTAATTTATTCGTTTCTAAGTTGATTCTATCATGGTTTTTTCTCACACATAATTTTACTCAATAATTTATCAAATAGTTTTCTAAGCAATTAAAAATACTATAGATATAAAAAAAAAAAAAATACCTGATTGATTTATTTGCTGGATTAATTTGACAATAGTGTGACTTAAATAAGTATCGATTGTTTGCTTCAAACAAAAAACTGCGAGTTCTATTAGTATTTGATGACAAATATCAAAAAGAACATTTAAATTCTAATCATTTGAATTTTGGCAACATGGTCAAAGATTGTATCTACAATCTACATAAGTATTGACAATTTTTATTTTTTGTTTGAGCCTTTAAAAAAATACTAGAGTGTGAGTGATCAAGGATCTCGACCTTTTTTTTATAATTAGAATCTTATGAATAAAATTATAAACCTATTCTGTTAGTTAAACTTATTTAGACAAAATTCTGTTAAACAATATGATTCATCCCAACCACCACTGATGCAACGTAATTACAGATCTCAACCAATCACCAAAATTAAGCAACATCAGACACAGTTAGTACTTGGATGTGTGACCACCTGGGAATGCTTTGGGTGTTGTAAAAAATAATAGTCCCACTTTAGTCTTTGTATGATCTTAGTAGTTAATGGTTAAGATATTCATAACTTTATATATGTAACTTAACAATTTTTCGGTCAACCTAAAAGAGAACAAAAACGTTTTTTCCATAATAATTAAAATAATTTCAGGCTTGATATTCGAAGTTACAGTCGCACTCGTACTTCTGAATAATTAGGAACTGTATAAAATAGAAATGCAACGCTATCCTTTATTGTTCCTTGTTTATTTTTGATGTTATATATGTTGTACAATATGTCACATTGACACTCTGTATGAAAACAAATATACAGTTATGCAGCACCCAATAAATATAAAATCACTATCTTTCAAAACATATGTTATACACAAATGGCGTTAACTTATGCACATATGTAGTAAGAGTAGTATCAATGTAAATTTATATATGTGTAAACATATCTCAACCAAAAATATTTATAGATTTTAACGATTTATAATAACGTGTATTGAAAACTGTATTTATGTTTTAAAGGAATTAATGTACTACATATCTCCAGTTAAAAATATGTGTAATTTGACACATTATTAAATAAGACATCCGTCTTGTATGAAAATTATGGTTGTGCGAAATTATTTTGGCATTTATATTAATAAGTGTTTTGTATGTTTATATGACACTTACATGTGTATCAAGTTGGCACCTGCATTTAGGAATTCTATAAAAGAAGGAAGAAAGAAGAAGTTGCGATGCATTGTGGTCATAATGTGTTACATCTTGAAATAAATTATATAGAATAATGTAAATCTAATTAGAAGTATTTTTTTGATGTTAAACTAACACTTTTTTTTTACCTAATCGAAAGTGGGTACAAGTGTTATACCGGGGAGTCCAGTATTTGTAATGCTAATTTAAGCACTTTTTTTTTACCACATTGAAAGCACTAAAATTTTTTTGAATTGAACAAATTGAAGTTCTTATGTAGTATGGTAGCGGTGCCCAAGTGAGGATTTTTGAATTTACACCAGCGTTTAAGATTAGGATATGGCAGATACCTCATGGGGTAGCCAATCAGAATACTAAAAAGAAAAAAATCGATAGTTGAATTTAATCAAGTACCTCAGATTAATAACATTTAGACTTTCCAACGTAATCAACATACTTTATCTTGATTTGACGTGCTCGATTAAATCCCACTATTGAGCTCCCCTACCAGTACATAATAACACACTACCTTTCCTTAAGAATTATATTTTCTAGATACATTTTTCTTTCTATGTGGCCCATAATAGCACACCCGAGGCACAAATTAGCACATTTTTATTTTTAATGCAAAAATACGGGTGCCAACTTTATACATATGATATATGCATGCATGAGTATGTTTATTTACATGTATTTATACGTTTTTAATGTATACTGGATGATTTAAGATGTTCATTAAAATTTCGTGAAAAAATATTTACATTTATCTTGGAATATTAAATCTTTAATTTGGTTCAAGATGAATATTGAGACAAATATTCTAGAAAATATTAAATTTTAACATCAAAAATATGATGCTTTGTAGGCAATAATAAACTGATAACTAATTTTGAACATAATTTTATCCTGTATTTCTTTAATGTTAATAATTAATAGAAGTTCAATCATTGATACTTAGTCTTATGTCGGGTATTTAATATTTACCTACTAACCTTTTAATAGATAAAGTGTGCCTTTTATTGTAAAATTGATACTTTATCTAAAAATCAATGTTAAAGCATGTATTAATTATTGAATGCATACATAAAAGGCGATCCCAAGAAATTCACTTTTCATAAAATCTTTTAGAAATTTTAAATTCACATACTCTACTCGTCGAAATTTCCACAACTTGCGGCACTTGAAAAATTGGGAATTAATGAGTCGATTTTGGTCGATTTTGAACAGAACATTCGATAACAAGAGAAATTTTCTAACGATTCTTGTATGATTTCTTAAAATACTTAAAATCATTCATTAAAAGTATAACAATTGTATATCTACAAAAAAAATTATGACAAACGGTATTCGTTTACTTATAAAAGTGAAAAACTTAACGACTTGACAAGTAAAAGATAACGAATACAAAAAATGACATACAGAAATTACTTTTGTATTTCTGCGCTTAGAAAAATACTAGAAGGAACCCAGTGAATCTCAACCTTTTCAAATGATTGTATTTATCGTTGAGATTGTCTTTCAATAAGTTAAGCACACATCATCTTTGAGACGGTCACATCATGAAAAATTTTTAGGTTCAGCAGTCCAAAAAAATTATCCCTGCAACAAAATAAAGAAAATAAAACAAAATATTTACCTCTCTCTATAATTGAATGTATATAAGTAGTTATCTAAAATAAAAATTGCATAACCAAAAAAATCAATATCACTTTTTATCATGATTTGCGAACGTCCTTAAATGAAATTTATACTTTATCTGTAACATATATTTCATAACCAAAAATCAAAATCTCTTTTAACATCATTTGGGAATGTCCTTAAATGAAATTTATACTTTATCTGTAACATATACACAACTTTACCCATACTCACATAGAATTAAAATATATATTGGATATATATTGGTTATTTGATACCTACCTAACTACCTATCTACCTAGGTAAAGTTAGACTATAGTTTTTGAAATAGATGATGAGTTTCCATGGTCTAGTGGTTTTTGCAGTGATGACAGCAAACTCCACTAGGGGGTGACGATTTACAAGACAACCTGCTGTTTTAAATACTATATATTTACGAACATACATATGGATATGTGTATCCTAGGGACCGACAATCCATAGCAATTTATGTTATATTTATGTTGTTTATTTAAAAAAAAAAAACAAAATACTATTGTGTGTATCGCGTTTTTTTCTCCTTAATGTTTTTATTCGTAATTTATTTGCTGATCGAATTTATTTTGGTTTGGTTTTTATTTACTGATATCTGAACAAATTGTTTAATGTGATTTTTATTTAATTTACAAGTAAAAGAGGATGGTAAGATATAATGTACATATTACCAAAATCAAACAGAGGCCACCCGCAATTTTTTAACCGACTTCTAAAGAGGTCTTTTATGAACCGAGTTCGTCATTTATTATTGAGCTTTTGATGTCCCTAAAGGCAGAGAAGGAGCAAAAATACTTTTTAGTGATTACATTTCATCCAAATGAATAATTTTTCGTGGTTGTATACCACACCCAAAAGTAAAAACTAAATATTGTCATCAATTCCTAGTTATTTTTTATCGATATAGCCGTATCTCGATTGATTAAGGAGAGATGGCTACATTTGGTCTGGTAAAGATGGACAAAACAGAGTACAACTGTCGTAGCAGCCTGACAGAAATAATATATATTCCAATTGTATATTCCTATTATAAATATAAAACCTTATATGGTCAAAAAATATTTAGATATTACTTTAACTTTTTTTAACTGCGTTTGAGGCAGATAGAAAATACCCAAAAAAGATCATAATGAACTATAAAAAGGCAAATAGAAAAGAAAATAAGAAAATTAGGGTGCTAAAACTAACATGGCCATCTCCCGCGAACAACTCCGAAGAAATGGCTAGTCGAGATGTATAGAAAAATTTTTTTATAAATGATTTCATCATCAATTTTGTTGATTACTTTGTTTTATTTTATAGTGAGATTGGTTTAATATAAATATTTTGGAAAAAACATTACCAGTTTGATTTTTGTTAAATTTTTACTTTCATGTATTTTATCGTAAATTTTTTAATCAAGTTACCTGAAATGATATTTTCAATTATGGGTCAATTTCAAAAAAGTCATTTAATTAGAATAGGACAAAAAATTTATTGGACTTCATAATTACTCTGAATTTTTGACGGATTTTTCTGCATAAAATTTGTAGATAAAATCTGTTTAAAATTTTTAAATTAAAAAAATTACAAAACAAAAATTTGCCACGTGCGTACCAATAACAAACGAAACTCACATAAAATTATTTAAAATATATATCCTGTAATAATTTCTTTTGTACCAAAATATAATTAATTGATAAAAAATGCATATTCGATAACTATAGGTAACCGCAAAAATCAAAAAAAAAAACGAATGCCCAAATACATTTTACAATGATAGCTATAAAACAATTTTTTATGTTGGTCTTTTTACACAGATGAATAATTAATAAACCATCAACATTCCTTGTTCAATGTAAATGATTTAAAGACAAAAAAAAAAGGGTCTTTAAGTAAACGCCTGCCGCAACGCCCTAAAAACAATAATTTTTGCCGAAATAGTCAGTATATAGTATCTACAGTAATATTTCAAATATCATCACTGGACAGTTTGAAAAATGATCTATTTTATAGTTTATAGTTTCTAAAATTTAAATTTGAATCAATTTTTATTTTTAATGTTTTTATTTTTTTTTTTCTTTTAAAATTTACGACTAATTTTTAATTTTTTTTTTTTTTTTTTGAATCTTTTAAGGGTACCAAAAGATTCATTAATTTGTATGTCATGAATCAAATGAATTACAATATCAAGCATTTTTGTAAGAATACTTTGCTTAAAAATGTTTTATTGAACAGGTGAAAGAAACAGTATTTTATCAGTTAAACGAAAAAAGGATTTCTTGGCGTAGGAAATTTTTTTCTGGTATTTTTTTTTACCTAAGAAAAATTTTCACTTTTATGTAAAAATACCATTTTGACTTCCATGTAAAGTATCTGTGTGGAATATGCGGTCAATCGGAAAATATGGTCATAACGCTCTCCTTTAAAGAGTATGGTTACCTGGATTAATATGAGTACCTACATTAGTTAAATGGTCAATGAGTTATTAAGTTACTTTTAATTTGATTTCGTTAATTTTCTTTTTTAATGTGATTTTTTAAATAAAATATGATTCATATTCCAAATATTTGTGCAAATCTGTGACTTTTTGATTTAAATCATCAAAACTACTTAGACAAAGAACTCACCCATTTGTTGATTCATATCGTTAGCCACTTTTCTAAATTTTGCAATAACTTATAATTGCTTCGATTCTGTTTACTCATTGTTTTCGTGGAAGTCATAATACTTTACTTAATTAGATATGCTATAAAATTAATTCGGATTGGTATTCTCAAATTTTAGTTTGTACGAAAAATCTGATATCAAAGATTAACGTGACTGTATTTAACCCAGGTATACTAACAAAGTAAAAAAAAATAATTTAATCTGGGTAAAATTTCTCATCATTCTCTAGATAATTCAAATATCGTCGTAAGTTCGAAACAGGTGTTGCCCAATAATACTTTTTTGTACACGATTTCGACATATAATAAATTCAATAGATGTGAAACATTGAGTATATTCGAAAATTACATTTATCCCACGTTCCACTTCGCAGTTTCCTCTGAAAATAGGCTTTAGTAATAAACACAATTACTTTTATATCACAGATAAAAATCTAGATTTTCAGAAATATCATGTTTTTTTTTATTATTATTTACCTTCTTACTTAAAATTTTGAGTTTCTTCTCAAAATATTTACCGTGATTTATTTATGGCAGTTTGTAAAGTATTTACGACAATGATGCATAGATTTATTTAAGAATAAAAATATTGTATAATTAAACTTATTTAATAAGACTTTAAGAAGTAAAAATTATAATAATAACTGAATTTCATTCAACGAGGATGCGAACAACGTTAGTTTTTTATGAATAATTTTTTTTTTTTTTCAGAAATTTGACAAACTTGCAATAAACTCATTTGTTAATTTTCATTGAAATTAAGCATAAAATCCAATTTGTTGACACATATTATGAATACAAAAATTAAAACATAATATTGAAGACAATTACCATACAATAATAATATATGAACAGAAATTAGTTCGTCATGGTTAATAAAATGTCTTAATGGTTAATTTATAATGAAACAACACACCTTTTTAATCACAAATTGCTAGATATTCATATTAATATATAAAAGTCCCGTGTTACGATGTTGGTACCGTGGTTCAACTCCAAAACGATCCTTATTTGATCTTAATGAAATTTTTTAAAATGTGTAATGTGTCCCAACCTAAAAGATAGAATAGTTTTATCCCGATTATTTCCTTTTTTATTGCAAAATTAACGAATTTCGTCCTTAATTGTCTACAAGTTCCTTAAGTTTCTAGCAAATGACAGTGTATGTTACTTATTAGGTAAGGTAGGAATACAACAGATGTCGCATATTTTCTACTCAATTACTGGATATCGGAGACGATAAAATCGAACTGCACACAAACACACAATATATCAAAAAGGGTTGTTTGATACATAATTTGATATATTTCTCATCAAAATGTGAAAAAGACTCAATTACCAAACCAAAACTTGGAAATTAAATTAAAATTGATTCCAACCCAAAGTAGTTAAAAGTTATCAAAGATTATATATCCATCTAATTATTAAAAACGATGTTTGACATGTAATTTATATGGAGATAGGCACAGTTCACGCCATAAGGTTCTTTCTTTGTTGGAATTTTGGAAGTCCATATCTGGCTTTTTTTAAAAGATTTTAGAAAATATTTGCGGATCCATAATCGTGAAGTAAAGATGCTTGAATTGTTGAAGTATAATAAAAAAAATTTAGCAAAATCCATATTATTGAATGAAGCATCCAATAGAATTGTAACTCGATTTTTGTTAAAAATTAAGCCATAAATTTGTCTAATGGGGATTTTTTTATAGGAAGGTGCGGTTTATTTGCAATCGGAGTGGAACGTTTTGATAAAATGGGAAAATTTTTTCTTCTATAGAAATTTTCACAGCAAAATGTGGCTGGGTCTGGTATTATAAATATTATATATTCAAATAAGAATATTAATATTTAACAGAACAACAGAAGTTCATACAAACATATATGACATATATTTTTATTTATTAAAAAAAAAATTTTTATTATGATTATTTTAAATTAAAAATAATTTGACAAACGTATTAAAATATAAAAATAACAAATTTTAAATGTCATCAAATCATCAACGGAACAAATTTTAGACAATACATTTTAAAAGAAAGATATATGTAAAGAACGGATTCAATGGCTAACTAAATCAAGACTACTACCATGTGACTATAACCTTTGAGTTAATGATTCAACATATACTTGAATATTTGAATTGTTTATAATCAATTTTCCTTTCGTTGGCTGCGCGATACAAAAATTATACGAGAAAAAAACGTATAAAACGTATGCACAAGACTCTCCACTTGTACATATGATTGAAATCAAAATAAATACTTTTGAAAATTACATATTTAAGTATTTTATTGACATACAAATTAGAATTATTACTCTTTTTTTTATTACGAACAAGATCTAGAAAAAATTTCTAAGACAAAGTTGTTTGTTTTTATAATTTTGTTTTATTCAGTATCTTGCTCTTTTTTTCAATATCTTGCTCTTTAAAGATTGTTCATAGAACTATGATACTCAATTGACCGATTTTGATCATTCAGGAAACAAACTCAACATACTTTTATGTTTAGAATATATGCAATCAAAATTATAGCTCAATAACTCGTTTTGTTTTCCATCTATCTTGATGACGGTCACACGGCAAGAAGGACAGGCAAGTGAAAATAAAAATGATGTAATTCTATGCAAACATCTATAATTTGTTAGTGCCTTAACTATTTTTAAACGTTACAAACTTTCGTGTAAATTACTCTCATATATTAAAAATACGTCGGGTTTTAAAATTACTATTAACAAAATTAATGAATGTTTGGTTTTATATTTTCGGTAATCTTGAAAACGAATAATTCTATTTTGAAAACATTTTCATAGAAACGTTTATTCTATTTTAGAGTGGCTTTTCCAAATGATCAATACTTATATAATCGATAGTCCACGGTGTTAAGAAATACCAAGAAAATATATGTCAAATATAAAAATATCCAAACGTAATACAAATATTAAATTGTCAAACAATAAAAAAAAAAAAATTATTTTGACATTATGTGAATGACAAAGTAATAAAGGTAAATACTCAATGATATAATAATTAATTAGACAGTTTTTACCGCTCACGTCGCGTCAATCGATTTAGTTTCTCTTACATATGGTTAGTATTCACATTATCTATAGTAGGCATGTTCAGTTAAATCCGTTCTTTAGTATAAGTTATAAATATTCACATATAACCTCATATACATATCATATCTTTTCTCACATATGATAGATTATAATGATTTATAATGGCAAATGCAAAAAGAAAAAAAAATATATATATATATATATATATATAATATATATATGGAAGATAAAACACATTAAATTAGTAGAATTTCATTGTACCGATACAATTATTATATTGTTCTTCATTCCTTGAATATTTTACGATTTGTCAAAATCTGAATTATGTACAAAAATTAAAAATTTATTTTTATACAATTTTTGGCAGAGAAAGAATGTATTCATTTCCAAGTTATGAAAGAAATACTTAAAGTCTCAGCTTGTAATGTATATAATCATATGTCACTTCATATGAGACAAAAAAATAGATACAAAAGAAATTATAAATTGGCTCACGCCAATATTTCACACCTTCGTTACTTCCTTTTATCATTTACCTTCCTCTTACCATTTTTGCTATTTGCCAAAATGATAATTTGACATGTATATTTCAAAAATTACGCATCCATTTAACGATTGGATGCATTAAGCTCTTGGAATATCGCCTCAATTCAATTTAGAGCTCCATATTTTGAACAAATTTCAAGCTGTATTTTGAAAACAAGCCTTCAAATCGCAAATTCCTAGGCTATTAATTAAGTTAGAATACCTTAATATAGCAATACGATGTTTTTGGAATTGTTTCACGACACTTTCATTGAAAAAGTGTTTACACAGATTCACAAAAACCACCCTAAATAAGATTCAGAAAAATGGCAATCAAAATATGTATAAGCGAATATTTTAAATTTACCAAAGTTGCCACATTTACTGCGTAAATTTTGTAGGTTCAATACAGTGAATGTAAAGTTATATAAATGCATTTTATTTTAGGCAATTTCTAAGCCGCATCCACGATAAAACGCATTTTATATCACACATCCATAATATTCAGATTGAGAATTGAAAATATTATTAAAAACATTTTCTTACGCATTGAATGGACAGATCAAACAAAATAATCCATGGTAAGGAAATATTATCTTATTGTTGACACCCTCAAATATTTCGCTAAATCACGAAAAAATTTCCCATGAGTCTACCGGCATATGTGAATGGGGGGCAAATATCAGTGCAAAACTGAGTATTTAACAGTATTTCATTGTCAAAATGCATTTTTAATTTTTTCATGTATAGTATTTCTCACTCTTTATAAGTGAATATTGTTGTTTTTATTATAATAAACGGAAGATAATATACCATTAACTTACTTTCTAGTCTGTACAAAAACTCTGGATAGCAGGTTAACGAAACTGGATCACGATTTGTAGCGCTTAGCTTACAGTATGTTTCAGTCATAATGTTCGACTGTTTTGATTATATCCACAGGATTTTTTTACATCTACAACTTATTTAACTTTAAAAGTTAAAAAAAAGTTCAGTTCTTCAATTGAAGGAATTAAACATTCAATTGATGTTAAAAAATCTAATAAAATACGCAAATAAAAAATTTCGTTCGTCTTTATGATTTTGATGAAACATTAATCCGTCCAGACATTGACAAATAAATATATTATAATAAAATATTATTATTCATGTGGAAATAAGTTAAAAGCCTTAGGTGTTACACCTTAAATACACTTGAAGAATTAATATTATATACGTAATGATATCTCATATTATCATCAAGAAAAAGTAATTCATGCTTCCAATTTTGAAATGTCCATTATATTTTTTTGTAATATGATCTCGACACCATGCATATGCAAAAATTAGCCTATGATATATGATCAATTTATTAATATATTTTCTTATATTACTACTACTAGACGAAAGGCTCACCGTAAAAAAAGCCATATCTGATTGGTTAAAAGATGAACTATTTATAGTTAAAGACAGGTAATACTTTTTGTGCCCCAAATCGTTACGAAATTCAGCACACTAATTTAAAGATAAATGAGTGATAATAGATTCAATTAAATAAAAACACTGATTGGTACCGCTAGATATAGGTATATATAAATATTAGCACCATCTTTGACTATTTATATAAATATTTGTTGAATTTAAAAGTTCGATAGGATCGTCACCGTACTGTCAATTATCGACTTTAAAGTATAGGCTGCTAAATATCGTAACAACTTAATAATAAAAACTATTTCAACATGTGTTTCTACTCTATAAATATTTAATTTTCCAAATAAACTGTTTCCTTTATGTGATCGGATGCATTTTTTACGGTGGGCTTTTGGTCCATACTATTGAGTTCGTTATCTACTTCTTATGTCGCTTGTTACTTCTACAATAAATAAAAATTAATTTTAATATAATTCAATTTTGAAAACAATATCAACATTAATTTAATTCTATTTTCTTGGCTTATGTAAAAAAAAAAAATTATTACAAAATTACATATATTGAAACAAAAGACGTATGGCATTACAATACTTATACTTCAAGAACAGGATACTGATTACGATATTTTAATGAAAAATAATAAATTGAAATAATAGAAACGAGTGGAAATATTACACAGCTGTCGATAGTTGACTCTGGAATCCTTAAATTAAGTACAACTAATTAGATTTAAAAAAAAATTTTTTTGTAATAATTGGAAAGAAAAGTTATTATACAAACGATTTTAATTTTTGTCGTAAAGTTTAACAAAGATTAAATTAAGAAAAATTTTATATTCAGCACACCCCGATAGTTTCCGGACCAAAGTTTGACATTCTTACGTTACACGGTGATAATGTCTGTGTTTCGAAAGTATAACATCATGGATGGCATCCACGTATGATGTCGTCAATAGTTATGTTGATGTCATATTTTGAAGTAATTTGTAGTTGCCCATCCATGATGTTATAATTTTGAAACACAGGTAATATTGTGTATTAGGTAATCATGGAAACACTGAAATTATTTTAATATTATTACGTCATGGCGAGTTTTTTTTCATTTAAATTTTATCACTTTTAAAGAGTTCATAATTAATTTTAAACAAATTTTTCAAAGTTTTTCGCACACTCTAGATCAATAGTTTTCATTACAAAGTTTTAAAATTCACACAAACAAATAGATTTTTAAATAGATTAAATAGGTTTTTTTCTTAAGGATGTCCAATTACTCTTAAGGATGTATTAATGATGAACATAAAAGATACAATCTGAGGTAAAGTGTAGATATGACTATTAAATATGGCAGGATAAAAAAAATAAAGGAATTTTTTAAAACGAATTTTATTAAATCTTATACTATTAAATTATTCAATTAACTATGACATATTTTACTTTCAAGGGGTTTTTCAATTAAATATTTAAAATAGTTTATAAAATAAATTTATACTCCGAATGTATTGTGAATTCAACTTTAAACAGTTAAAAAATTATATATAATATTTTTGAAGCTGTAATTAATACTTTAAAATATTTTGAAATACACTACGAATAAGAGTATAATTTAATTTTCGTTTTTTACAAATTTATTTTATTTTCATACTGCACCAACTAAATATGCTCTCGATAAGAATTTAGAAGCAGGAACATAGAATTGTAGTCAACATTGTAATATGAGACATAGTTTTAATGTTTAAAGCTATGTCAATCTTTTTTGTTAAAAACGCATTGGTAAAAATAATTATTGAAATTCTTAATTTTTTTATGTCTGTGTTGATAGAAACATTTTAAAAAAAGTTTATTTAAACGGATTAAAACGATTTCAAAATGAGTTAAAACGAAAAGATGATCTGAAGGAAACGAAAGGGTTTTTAACAATGTTTCATTATTATAAATCCCGATGCCTGTTTCAATAAATTAATCTCTATTTTATTAAGTAATTTCCATTTTTTATTAATTTTTCACTTATTTGTACTATAAATAATACATAATAATCAATTCTTTGACATTTCATGTACTTATAATTTTTATTAAATCCTTAATTTATTTCCAATGTTAATTTTCTTTTTTTAATTCTCACCAATGTATAATTTTTTTTCTAATGTCACTACGAAAAATTTTTTTAATCTTTGAACGGGATTGTGAAAAGCTACCGAAATCTTTTATTGAAAATTATTTAATAAATCTTTTTTTTTTTTAAATTACGTCCTTATTATCCTTAAGTAACTGTAATTTATAATTGTGTAACTATATTCATATGATATTCCTATATAGTCTATTATTTGTATTAGTTCTTGTTTTATACTACAAAATTTGAACAAAATTTTTACAACACATTGTACATTAAATCAGTATAGTGTTATTAATCAGGCCTTCTACTTGAAGATACTGAGTTTGACAACCGGCGGTAATTAGGCTATATATTTATCGAAAACATAATGTAGGTAAATACATTGTCAAGTATTTAATTTTTATTTTTTCATGGATCACTTTTGGATTAATGTCTCGGAATATTTTAATATCTATTATCATAACAGACACAAAAAAAATTTTTGTTGTATATTAAGAAATTTTCTTACGCTTAGGTAAATTGAGGTGTCAAAAATTGAAACTATACCTAAAAGTTTTCTCGGCTTGGGAAAAACCATTTTCTTCCTATGAATTGCCTAAAACATTATTTCGGTAAGATAATAATATGTTTTTTAATCATTTAAGTATAAACTTGTTTGTTTATGTATCGATTCGGAGAATTTTGTTATTAATTTAAGCAACCTTCTAGAAAGGACTTAAAATTTTAAACATGTTTAAAAAATGACAAAAAAAAAATAGATATACTTTCACGTAATGTATCAAATAGTGTTATTATGGTAACGTTGTAAAACTAAATGGTTTCTATTTTCCCCGACATTTCAACTAAAATTTTAGAATGAGCGATATTTAGGTTGAAAATATAAATTTAATAAAAATGTAATTTATAAAAAAAAAGTCATGTTTTAATTATAAAATAAAAAGTGCAAAATAATTGATTTTCACTTCATAACAATTTTCTATCTAGTATAGATTTCCAATCATTTTGATAATTGTCCTAAAAATTTATAATATTTGTAAGATTTAAACTGAAATAAAGATGCTTTAAGTTTTTTCATTGATAGTTATTCTTTAAACTATTTTCTATTATGTTTTGTATTCGCCTCATAATAGCAAATTTTCGCAACAAAGTCGAGAAACTGTATTGCATTTTTACCCAATCCAAGCAATTTCTTTCAATTTTTAATGGTATTTCTTTGCAATTCATTCAGATTTACTCAAAACATCTGTCTATATACAAATAAACGCAGCCCTTATTTCCATATAAAAAATAATTTAATAAAAATAAAAACGAAATAAAGAAAAAGTAAAGCCTGAAGTCTCAATGATAAATTTATCGATTACAATGTTTCATTATTTTATTCCATCAATACACATAAATGACTTGGTAGCAGGCAACGAACAAACACAAGTATAAAAACGGGAAAGGAAAAAAATAAGTATAAGCAATCGTCGCTGTGCTTATAACAAAACAAAACAAAAAAAGAAGTAAACAAATAAAATAGATGCAGATGAAAAATAAGAAAATAAAATAATGAAAGAAAAAAAAATTGACAAAACAAAAAAAAAAAAGAATCATAGAACTCAAGAAATATCAAAACCTCATATCAAAAAGTATTAGAAAATATACCTATCCTTCTTGTTTTGTACGATAAATTGTTATGTGTGAGTAAGAAACATGAATGTTTATAACTGAAAACATATATTTTTTGATTAAGCACGTTCAAACAAAATGAACCTTTCGAACATCTAGCAATATGGTTGAAAATCGTTTGAACATAAAACAATATTCAACATATCAACGAAATTTATGATGACTAGTAATCACTATGTCGAACAATAATAGCTCCTATTGCACTTGTACGTAATGGTCAATTTCAGTTCAAACAATTCAAAACATGCTATCAACATGCTCCGCCCAAAATATTGATTTCATTGCACATACATGGCTACCACCTATATTAGAACATGTTCTAAATAGGCGTGTGTTTATTATACGATTGGTGTATTGAAATGCTTGTTCACATCCAACGTGAGTGGGGAGAGAAATCAATGGTATACACACAATGTTCAAGTCAAAAAAAGGGGGGTTTTCCATTGAATTTACTGAGAGGACAATGCTAAGTTAGTATTACTGTTGTCGCCTATCTTATATGACCGTATTATGAATTTTGTGTTATACATTTTCAGTTGACTTTTGTTTCTTGTTTTTCAAAACGAATTCAAAATTACTGCTGAAGATTTTACGCTAAAACGTGCGCGTGTTTTTATTTACATATCACAACGTTTTACGGTTTTCGAAGTGACTAAACATTTTAGCTCGAATTTGAACTTTCTGGTGTCAAATAAAACTGTGCTATATGAGATAGAAGTGAATTTTAAAACACGTTGTTTGTTTTTTCTACAGTGTATAACTTTTTGTGGCAGACAGTGTTTGTTTTGTTCTGTTTTTGTCAAAATCGAACATCAATAATCAATATATTAATTTTTGTTTGGAATCAAGATTTCTTTTTTGTAAACAAAAAGTATAAAATTATACAACTATTGTTTGTGTGGTTAAAGTGCGTAGTGTTGATAAAGGTTCTTGGGCCGCCGAAGTGACGGGTGCGGCAGGAGTACCAGGCACGCGGGGGCCACAGCCGGGTGTCGCGCTGGCGACTTACCTGGACGGGGGGGCCACCTGTCCATCTGCCCTGGGGGCCCCCTCGACGGCCCTACAACTAAGGGCCGGCTTAGTCCATGCCCCCCTTGGGCCACATTTTAATATTCATCATACACCTCATAATATAGGTAGGATTCTCAATAATACTCTATTATTTTAGTTCTTAAGTTTTTTTTATAATTTTTTAAGTTTACATTCTTAAGACTCAACTGAGTACCCTTTAGAAATATTAAGGTATATGCTTTTGATCTCAGGTTAAAAGCAGGTTGAAATTTTAAGGTTGTTAATAAAATTTCTTCATTGGTCAATAATTTTTGCAATTTTTATTGAGCCTTGTCCATTAAAGTTTGCAATTCATTGATATTTAAAACAAAATATGTGGCGACGGTATTTTACCGATTCTTGTTTAGAGAGCTTAGTCAATTCCGCGTTGTTTCTTCTGAAGCTCAAAAAGTACATAGTAATTATATTTTAATTAATAAATTAAAAAGAATAGAATAACTGTTAAAATTAGCTTAAATGTCCACTTTATCTAAAAATATTATTTTGTCAAAACTCTTATGAAAATTAGCTCAATGAGGCTAGAAGTAATTTTGAAACCAGTACCAATATTTTCTACATATTCAGATATCTATCAAAATCAATTATCCGAATTTGTTGGAAAACTAGAAAAATTATTCGTCTCATGATTTAACCGCAATTATTCGAATACCAAAGGTCTTAATAATCTTAAGGCTTTTAAAAAATATCGGAATTTCAGTCGTAATAGTATCACCACCAGTAACTAGTAATATTAAAATAGAATTTACGAAAAAATATCAAATTCACCACATGGTTAAGATGACTCTTTTTGCTTCTAAAGTAAGTAACTAAGTTACGGAAGCTTATTTTTCCAGCTATAAAATCATAAAGTGTTTGACACTGTTTTAAGTTAATCGTGGCTAATTCCTGTAGTAAAATCAAATCCAAAGAATCAGCCTATTATAAAATACGTTGTCAATAATGTCAAAATATGTTTGAAACATTTGTTGTCATACTGATTGTTTTAGTTCAGGTATTTACCACCAGAAGACGATCTTGAGTTAGAATCTGCTAGAGTTGCCTTCTTAGCTCAATGAAAATAATTTATTATATTTATTTCCATTAGAAGTATTTGATTTCAATTAATAACTAAAAATCTGGCAGGTTATTTTTGTTAATGTAAAAAATAATTAACGATTACGTGCAAATTCATTTGGCTCAGATAAAAGTTTTGGTTAAATATATTCATGTAAATGAGTACAAATTCTCATTCTAAACCAAGAAATTTCTTTTTTAATTTCTTTCTTAGTTTTTCATCAACTTTTCATTTACTTCATCCTGACCATTTATTATTTGTGATTCAAAATAGCATTAACTCAAAAAATTTTTAAACAGTTTTATTTTATGATTTAAACTTACTATCACATGACATAAAATGGAATAATTTAAAAATTTTGGAAACACAAAAAGCAATTAAGAATTTTTCTACTCGACATATGCTCAATTTTAAGTTTGTAACGCTAGAAAATATTTGAAATATACCACACAATTTTTGTATAGGTGTTCATAGAATCATCTAATTAGTTAATTTCCGTCCACCCGCCCGTGACCAACATAAAAAACCACGGACCAATAGCGAGTTGAAATTTTGGAAACATATATTTTAGTATAAGTAAGATGAAGCTTGTGAATGATCTAAATCTGTCCATTGTATCCAATGGATACATGACCCATGATCCAACTTTAAAGCCATTAAACATTGATACTAAACCAATTACTCTATCAGTTGTTAATTTCACTTTTTAAAAACTAATTTTTGAATCAAAGAATTAAATGGCAATTTAATGGCAATTTTTTAACTGAACAATTATTCAAATAACAAAATAAATACGACGATTCATTTTTTTACCTACTTAAAAACATTAAATACTCGGTTGCTATGTTGTGTAGAGTTGTTTACCAGAATTAATTTTATTAATCTATCAAAAATATTCATTTTAAACTTAAAAAATTATGAAAGTAGTTATATTTTATAATTTTAAGTAAGCATGGAAGATTAAGATTGTTGCATTTTTTTATTCCACGAGTATACAAACGTATTATGAATACCTAATTTGAGATATCTATTCAAAATCAAAATTTTGAAAATTAATATGGTGTTTACCATTCAAATTTCGTATATTTTTAAAAACTTACACAAAATTACGTTCTACATCCAATATTTCTGTAATTTTCAATATTAACCGCAAAATAAAATTCAAAAGTAATTTTCTTTAGTTTTTCTATTTTTAAAAAAAATAATCGTTTTCTTCATTTCCTGATCACATTAAAATTTCAGACTTCAACTCAAAATTCAAAATTCATTTAAAATCGAAACATTTTTGATTTAGTAATAATACAATTTTATACAATGTAAATATTATCCAATAAATTTTCATTATTTATAAATAATAAATTAATAAAAAATAAAAAACAAAACACTAATTTCCGTGAATATTAAAAACAATTTATATAAAAAATGATATTTATTTTATATACCTACAACAAAAAACCTATTTTCTATAAATAGATAAAAATATTTTTATTATTATTATTATTATTATATGCTAATTAAATAATATATTTTTAATAATAATTAATAATAAATAATACTTATGTATCGTGTAGTACACAATTCATTTAACTAGGTGATTGCCTTATTAATTAATTAATATATATTACATTTTATGTAATTTAATATGAAAAGAAAATTATTATTATTTTTTTTAAATTTATTTTTAATATATTTATTTTTAAATAATGTTTTAATTAAATTAATAGTAATGTGTGTTGTTATTATAAATTATTAGCGGATATTACCGATTAATTATTTGAGACATGTAAACAGAGTATTATATTATTTTAACGAATATTTGTTATACCTATATTTAATTATTTATAAATTGTTTAAAAGAAATGAAAATTTTATTGCATTGTTTAATAATTTTTTTATAAATTTTATGTCTTTGTAAAAATCAGCTTACGTCAATGTGAACATTTTATATTTATTTATTAAAAATATTCGTAAAAGACACTAAATAATTTGCCCCAAATGATTGTTTATTACTTAATAATGTATGCAATAAATAATATGTGTATATTAAGCAGCTTAATTTGAGCAGAAATCTTGGAAGATCTAAGCACTTATGGATCTAAACACTTCAAACAATAGGTCATATGAAATGAACCACCAAAAATGAAAAATCTTTATCAACTATTAACTAACTTCTTTGTTTTTGAATAAATTTTAATTTAATTTGCGAATTTTGTTATGATATTGAACCAAGCTTCATATTTTGAAAATTAGAATAGAAAATTCAGTATCAGTTAATATCTTTTAGACCGAATTACTTGGATTATTGTATTGGTCCACAATCTTCAAATGTACTTGGCATGTTTCTAAAATTGTGTGCAGATTTTTGTGTCTTAATTTGTCACTTTTCTGATGATTTTTAATAAGAAAACAGTGTTTTAATTATATAAAATGCTTTACTAACGTCACTCTTTTTCACATAATAATTATTTGCTAAATAAAAAAGTATGTGTTTTTCTAGAAGTTACAGTACTTGACAGAAATATGGGTAAATAAAAATGAAGTAAACTAATTTATTAATAATAATAAGCAGTTAATAATTTAATATTTTCTAATATTTCTTTATATTAAATTTATTTTCTTATCCTCTCTATTGAAACTCAAATAATATTTGAGTTAACACTGATTTTGTGTTACCATTTAAAAGTATAAAACTTTTAGCTCACTCTTTGAGTCGAAATTATACGACAAAATTTTTGTTAAAAAATCAATAAATTATTATAATTATAATAATTTTAGGTGATCCATTTCTAACATTTAAATTGTATTCATTTTACACTATTTTTTACTGTATAGAAGAAATTGTCTATTGTACTTAAGAGTTAACTTAAAAACAATCATATCGATTTTTCCTTAATTACTTATACCATTAACTACATTTTCCGACCATTTGTATAGTGCTAATAATTTATCTTATCTTATGGTGTTTAAAATGGTTTGACCATGAAAATATTGGCGCAATCGGAATGCAAATGTAAAAATTTAGGCGAAGGATCAGTTATCTTTTGGGGAGAAAATTTTTTAGCACAACAGATTGTTTTGATACGATGGCAGTAGTTGTCATATCAAAGTTTTCATAATTTTTTTTTCTTAAGGTACACTGTATTTGCAATTAAATATGGCGTACTTAAAATTAAACTATATGATAAATAAAAAATATTATTGCTCAATAATTAAGTTCAAAAATACTGTTGCTTGCACACATCCTAAAAAGTCATAAAAAGCTTCCTATCCAGTTAATTAATTATCGATTAAGTATATGAAAAATTTGATAATTCGTGTAAGAACACTCTTGCCTACATTTCTTCATTTTTAAAATTAAAATGGCAATTAAGGATACTTGATCTCATTTATACGATCGAAATACAAATTTATGGCGGTCATTAACGGCCAGCTATTTGTTCTATTTTCGTTTATATGAAAAATTTGACGATTCCTGTAAGTGCACTATTACCTTTAATATATATTTATAAAAGTCAAATAGCAATTTACGAAATACCTATTTGTAGCGGTCATTAACGGTCAGCATGAGAGAAATGTGGTACTGACATTTTGAAAATGTGAAGCATTTTATTTAACTTATTTCATAAAAAACTATTTTAAATATTTAAATTTAAATGCACTTTTAAAAATAATAATGTTTTTTTTCTTCTTATCACAAAGATTTATTTTGTATTTCAAATATAAGTCACATAATATTGTCACATAGGTCACAGTAAAAACATTGATCGCTTGTTTACAATTAAAAAAAATAAAAATCAATCATGCTCAATTATATATATGTTTGAACTTATAACACTTAAAAGTTCATCAATATACAAAGTGATAATTTTGTCACCCCGTTTCACTTCTGATAATGTTTTTTATCTTTAATCGGTTTTATGAATGTGGCCGCTCATATTTCAGTTCAATGTTTCTATATTTAAATTTTAATTCTTTATTTTGTCATTATGGTTTTGTTCAAATTTTTTTCGCAAAATGATAAACTGTGAATAAAATGTGTAATTTAGGATATACAATGTATTGGGTAATGTTAGCCGACGCATTGAATATCGTCAGAGATTATATTAATAATATTTTTCTATTTTGTGTAGGTAAAATATTACTCATTCAAAGGTGTTTTTAGTTTAAGAAGCGATTTTAATTTTTACGATATTTTTTTCCCGATAATTTTTTTTTTTTTAATTTCCAACTAGGGAAAGATGTAGATTTATTGTTTTTTGTAAATTTTCTGAAAAACTCTGCGAAAGTAAATTTTTAAGAAATCTTATATTTTACTTTTGCTAATTTTAAGAACTATAATGAAACATGATTTTTCTTTTATGAATTCGAGAAAATTTACTTGAACATTGTTTCTTCGAGAGTGTAATTTCTGAAAAAAATTGTATTCCGGAAAAAAAAATTTTCAAATTTATTTATCCAAAAAATTGCTTTTTCGTTAGTATTAATCGGGGATTTCTCTAATATTAAAAATTTTTCTACTTTGTCCGAAAAATATTTATTTTTTTAACCTTAAAATTTAATTCTTGTTGTGTTAATGCCATTTCATTACAGAACACCAATTTGTAATATTTGTTTGTTTTAAAAGAATTGTTAATGATGATCAATAAATCCGACGGTGGCTACCGACTTAATTTAGAATAATCTTAATATTAGGAAAACTTCTTTTGGAACCATAAATTCTTAATGATCTAACTTACTAATTTTCTATTTGTTTTTGTTAGATTAAATATAGGTATTTAATGAAAAACGAGAAACTAACTGCTTTTCTAATTCGTTAAGTGATCCTATATTTAATTTTCTTATTTTATAAATAAGATGTCTCAAAAACGTGATATACACTATTTTAGATTTAAGTAGAATATAATCGATTAAAATTAAGTATAACGTTCATTAACGTTCTTAAAATCAAAAAATATTTCTTTAATAATATTTAAGAATTGTTATAAAAGACACAAAATTTCATGATTTATCAATTAATATTTAATAAATTATAATATAAAATAAATATAGCCATAAAATATTGTCAAGATGCGTTTACTTTAGTTATGATTATTTCGCTACGTAGCTTTAATTATAAAGCATTTTTTATATTTGATTTATTGTCTACAGTAATTAGCGAAACGAAATGGAATTTTACGTGAATTTCTAATTTCGATGTAAAGAATCCAAATTCGACTTCGAAATGAAATCACATTGGTAAATTTAAAACAGTATAATTTTAACAGAACGTTGTGCAGTTTCAAAATTTTTTGGAAATAATGTTGTACCAATACCTACGAGTAGCATGATTTTTACAATAATTTTAGCCAAATCTGTGTAGTTAACCTTCAAAGAATTCAATGCAATACTCTTTTATTCGTAAATGTACTCAAAATTTTAGCTGAATATCTTTGACTCACGCATTTCGATAAAAACAAAAGCTTCGTAGCTCAACAGTAACTAATTATTACTAAAAAGCAATCAATCATATATAATTTTAGAAGTAACTGATATTATAAACTTGTTTTCGATAATAACTTTGAAGTAACTTCATTAAGTTAATCGAAGTAGTTTTTGTTTTGTTCCAGTTATTTTATTCCTTATATCTTAGTTTAATAAACCACGCAGGTGTAAACTTCGTGAATTTTCGATAATTTACGATGTACATGTGTAGGTGCTTTTATATGCGCCAAAATCAACATACCTTATATCGAATATTTCGTTTTCTTCAAGAATTTCTTTTATTCTATTTTTAGAAAATATTATATCAAACCTTCTGAAGTAGGTTAAAAAATATTTTTCCACATAATTATTAATAGGGTAAATTGGGATTGATTTTTTTACTTGTTTCCTACATCACTACTAATTTATTCTTAGCAAAGGTTGTTTGAATAGTATTCACGATTTAGATGAAAATAAATTTTATGTTTAGTAAAAAAGCATTGGATATTTTACCTCTCGTCAGGATTAATTGAGTCATATCCCTACAGCCTTATTTATTTTTGTCAATATTGGACGTTCTATCAAAATAATTCCTTGAATCTATGAATTTATGGATTTTTTATAGCTGTAAATCCAAATGATTTTGCACATTCTTCGGTCGAATTACTAATGAGGCGTATTTTTTAAGTTTATTTAAGAGGCTATGTGCTTTTGATAGAGATCTCTACAGTCTCTATTCATAATGTCAATCCGTAATGTAATATACATTGTATTTTTTTCAATCATAACCTATAAATAACTCAAAAAATACTGAAATAATGTAATTTGGTATTCACAATTTTGACATGAAAAAGTTTTTCGCGAAAAAAATTACTAATGTGAATAATTCGGATAAGTATATTTTGAGTTATTTATGCGCGAAAATTGAAAAAAATACAATGTATATTGCATTATAGATTGGCGTTACTAATAGATCCTGTAGAGATCCTAAAACTATGTTTCAAATTTAATGCTAAAAACTATCAGAATCATTACTGAAATATCATCTAACACAAATGTTTATTTATATTCGAACCTTCTTTTTCCACCTTCCGCTATATCAGATAGATAACACCGTACTATTTTTTTAATCGGGTTTTATCAAGTCTCGGATACTTGGATGGGTGAAAATGTTTTTGAATGATTCCGTTACGTTGTGATACAAGTCAAATATAATAAAGTGAGTAAGAATAGAATGGTTTGCATTTCTACAAGCTGTTATTTAATTTCACCTGTCTGGGTATATGCATTTATTAAAAAAATGCGATATAAATTCGATCTTACGATTGAACAGTAATTAAGCCTTCATATGTAAATTGGATAATAATACAATGTTATAAAAAATAATATTGCAGCGTTGTAAAACTTAAATTATTTCATTGCGCTTTCACCATACTTAGATAGTAAATACGTCTTTTATTTTTATAATTCAAGTTCAAGAACAAATCAATAGCTCTTTTACCTGTCGATAACGTAAAAGCTTCTATTTTTCAATAAATATATTTTTTCCTTAATATCTTAAAATAAAATATGTCAAAATTTGTGTACCAAAAAAAAAATTACTATTTTTTATAAAAACGAGTATTTACATTAAAAATACTTAAATTATTTTAAAATCAAGATATCATTACAATCTCACATATAGCTTTTTGTATCAAAAAAAATAAAATTTAATCTCGTTAAAAATACTAACAGGTTAATAAACTATCAGCATGGAAAAAAATATATAAAAAGTTCTAAAAAAAAAAAAAAACATATACACATCAGATTAAAATTAATTAAAGTAAAATTCTCGATACATCATATTTTTATAGAAAAAACATTATAATTCCTGTTTCACACGTGAAATGGAAAAACTTTTGGAATATGTTGTGTTTTTGTTATCATAATTATTAAACATTTTACACCGAGTGGTTTAAAAAAAAAACATTACAACCGGACAACATGTTTAAACATTTAACTAATACTACACGATTGAATGGTTAGTGCAAGTCTTTCTTTACGAAAATACTGACGTGGGATGTTTTCTTTTTTGGAGCATAGAAAATTTTTCATTATGCCCTCAAGCTTAAAATTCATGGGTATTCGTTTTTTTTTCTGTTATTTTAATAGACAAATGTAAAACTCATGTTGTTTGATACCAAGATACCAGACCAAATTCGCCTACAAAGAACATTTTTTATCCCGTATCTGCATGCGAAATGGTTTACATTATTAGATTTGTTATCGATTCATGGGTTTCTTTTTGTTATTTTAATAATTCTAATTTATTTTGTTGTTTCAATAATACCTATACGATTTCCCCGACCAATAAGGCGAAATTATTTATGTATTTGTTATAAATCTTTCTAATAAAAATGAATAATATCCTTTAATTTAAAGCTTGTGTTCACAAATTAAGTAAAATACTGTTTCATTTCAAAAATCACCAGAATATTCTAGATGCATGTGGATTTTACTGTAATAAAATGAATACAGTGAATACAATTTTTTTAAGACATCTGGTGCATTAATATTATATTTTTAAATAAAATCTAGTATATGAATTTTATTTAAAATGTTTTTTTTTTTGTTAAATATTTTTAGTTGAAAAACTAAAATTAATACAAAAACAGATTTGACAGGTCTAATTTATGAAAACAATAGCACACACAATCTATGAAAAATAAAAAATAAAACAGAGAAATTTAAAAATATATATATAAATATTCAACGTTATACACAACACGGCCTTGGTAAGGGATGGTTTATCATTCATATAATAATATTATGTGATTAATGACTATATGGGTTCTGTGTCAAAAAACGGTTCATCAGAATTGTTAATCATGAAATAAATCATTAATTATATTGTTTTGTTTTTTGTTTTTTATAAACTTGTGTATAATAAATAATTTTTATGTAAAACTAAATTACTATACGATTGATCAGGGTTCAAAAGCGTTTGTACAAATCGGTTTTGAAAATATTAATTAATATACAAGATACTCAACTAGGGATGTGAAAATATCTTGATATTGTACACATGAAACCATTTCTTTATTAGAGAGTTAAACAATTTTTAAGGAATGGAAAAAAGAAACAGGTTTACTTATAAAAATTATAGTTTTTTCCCAAAGTCCCTGAAATGTTATTGCACATATAAACTCCCGAGGCATTGAATAATGTATTATAGTCATTGTATGCTTTACACTTTGCACAAAAGCTTGGTCATATAGGTGTGACTTAACAAGATAACAGTTAACAGTGTTAATTTTTTAAATATCCTATGTATGGATAAGTATCAATGTTTGAATTCTTTTTAATCATAAGCATTCAAAAAAATACTCTAAATATTCAGTCAATACAGTTTCTTTTTAAAACTTGGATTCAATAGATACAATTTTTAATATTTACGAACTAAATTTCTACGCTTTTTAGAGCACACGATATTTAACATTAAGAAATTGGGTCACCAAAAATAATTAATTATTCGAAACACTATTGAATGATTATTATTTATATATATTTAATATGAATTTAATTCAATAATTTTTTAGATGAAATTGTGAAATTGAATAAAATCTATTTCGGCAATTACAGTTTAAACATTTTTTTAAAATGGATACTTATTTCAAAGTTTCAAGTAATATTTGTTAAAATTCAAAAATATATTTGTGTTTTCTCAATCCAGGACAACACGCTATTTCTCTCCTGTTATTATTATTATTGCATGAAGTTAATTTCCGAAATAAATTTATGTTTCATTTGACATTTCTTATTGAATACAATTTAAAGAATTAATTGACTAAAAACAATAAATAGAAAAATCAATTTTCCAATGTACTTATGACAAAATTTTCAAAGTATGTATGTAACTTAGAAATTATTATTCTTTGAGTGTTTTGTTTATATTAAATAATATTGTTATGTTTATTTTTGTTACAGGTCGGTGTGAGCCGGCAGCAGGAATGTTGATCGCATGCGCGGGCTGTGAAAAGCCGATTCTAGACAAATTCTTATTGAATGTTCTAGAAAGGACATGGCATGCAGATTGTGTACGATGTTACGACTGTCATGCACCACTAACAGACAAATGTTTTTCCAGAGAGGCAAAATTATTTTGTAGGAATGATTTCTTCAGGTAATTTAACAAACATATAATTTATATAATCTCTTACAAATTTTATTATATTATTTTTAATTAAAACTGTTATTAAATATGATTCTAGTCAAGCTAGCAGAACAAAGTAGTCAAAATTAAATTTAAATATGCTCAAAATTAGGTGCTTTTTTGGTACTGCAAAATTACTGGCAGTGCAATAAGATATTTGGACATTATATAAATTCTCCGATTAATACGAAAATCTTTATTATAGAGTTAATTGATAATATGGGAATTAAAAATATTGTTTATATTTCAATACTATGTATTATTGATTATTTTCAATAAAAATATTTGAAATTCCAAATCTAAAATAAAAATAATATTAACGACTTATGAACAAATCCGCTTGTGATTATCATTCAGTAGTTTACCCATTACTCAATTATAGAGTATGATTCAATGCATAATTTTATAAGCGTACATAGTCTTTAAGGACTCTTATCTCACACAAACTTTTACACAAACTTACTATTTTTAGAACAATGAGTATTAGTCAAAAAAAATCTTTTTTAAATTTTTAACTGCACTTAATTCATATCAAAGAATTTGTTAATCTTTGTTTTTAAATAATCTTATCAGTAGTCTCTAAAAGCTAACTTACTGATTCATTGATTTATGAACAGAATTATTTTTTAACGATTTAAACGAGAGCCGTTCAGATCAATTTATATCAAATAAATGTTATTTATATATGTGGACTTAGAAGTAAACATTATTTTAATCCTAGTATCAAATTCAATGTTAAAAAATACGTAAATAAAAGAAATAATAATAATAATATAAATTCAATTAGCTTATTTAACAAATTCTTAGCACCTTTAACAATGAATTTTCTACTTTTTAACATTGATTTTTACATTCCAATTAAATTTTTTTAATATCATTTCTTGTATTTTTGAAGTTATAATTCTGATTAATACAAAAATTTTCGAAGCAATACATTAGAATAAAATAAGTCAAAAACATTAAGCAGATTTAAACTTAGGATTTTTGAACGTCCATATTTTGATCATTTTTTATGATTTATTTCTACTTTACTTCTAAAATGGTATTGTGATAAATGAAATATTTTCGAAAATATTTTACTTTATTTTAGAATATGTGAATACCTACCACAAAAATTTTTACTATAAAGATTACATGAACCTACACCCCCACCCCCATCAACCTAAATTTTGCTCTGGATTTATTAATATAATATCGTGGAAAGATAAACTGTGGAACAAACAAAAAAATAAAACAGTAGCATTGCTTAAAGATATATTCACCTTAAATTAAAATAAAAAGGTATAAAAATTATAATAATTTTCTCAATTCTGTGATACCTCTCAAATCTATAATATAAACTTATATGACTACTTAATACCCGCACATATAAATTTATATTCTATCATAAGACCCCTCATATTTAAATTGAAGCGATTAACAGAAAAAAAACGAATGAAGCTCTAAGGGCATTTCTAATAATCATAACTATTTATTATATAATACATTATTTATATAGGAGAACATGAAAATGAGAAGGGTTTTTTTTTAAATATCTACTTTATATTTTGAAGTTATAATAAGTTGCCACAAATATTATTATTACCATAAATAAATGAAAATACACTTATCTTTTAAAGTCACAGGGGCCAAGTGAGATTTCATTTCTATTTCATTAGTTTTGAATTGTATTATTTTTTGTTAAATAAAAAATAAAACGTTTTCTTATTGTGAATGCATACAGTACTTGCATTATAACATGGTAAAACTTGTAAAGATATTAAAATGTTTTTATTTATTTATAAACGTACGCATATCAAAGGCTTATACTTGAGCTTTTTTTTTTGTACATTTGTAGTTTCGAAACTCAAGATAACTCGATAAATGAGTCACGATTCTGATCTGCATTTCTCCTGACGTTCCCGATTCCAAATTATTTAATTTTCTTTTATTTCATTTTCTTCGAAATACATTTATCAGAACATGGATCATAAGTGCTTTTATGGGCATGTTCAATTAAACTTGTTACAATCAGGAATACTCATCATATAAGAGGATATTATTTAATCTTAAATGTTTAATGATTTAAATATTCATCGTAGTAGCAAAATAAAAAATAAGTTTATGATCGCCATTGAGCAAAATCGTTAATTGAATTTCATGTATGTTTGATTCATTTTCTAAACGGTAACAAATTGAAGAAAAGCTCATATAAAAATTGTTAAAATCAATTTCATTTTGTTTTTTTTTATTTTAAGTTGCTCTTTAACTGCTATGGTCATCAGTGACTACGGTATTGTTTTAATTATGTGTTCATAAAATACTTATATTTTTCGCAGCATTAGAACGAGAACAGCAAAATAATACAATTTAAATGTATACAGTGAATTGCTTCAATGTATTTTGTGTATTTAAGCCATGTTATTAATTGTAAATAATTCAAATATTTATATTAAAAAATAAACAGTATGTCCTACGTCGCAGCACTTAAATTTACATTGTTATAACTTAATCTAGAAATATTTTATTTAGTCTTGTTATCTAGTTAGTAACGTTTGGGTCTTTTGCAATAATAGATCATTCAATCAGTTAAAATGGTACCAGATTTGGACTCCAGCCACTTTTTAAACTCCTCCGAAAACTATTCCGACAGATATTATGCTGAAATAAATAAGAAATTAAACATATTTTTTACAGAAAAGACTTCAAAATGTTAGTGGAGCATTGGTATGAATTTGATATGAATAAAATGTCTTTTGTTTAGTTAGCCTCGAGAGTTATTGATAGATTCGTATAATTAATTTTTCATTCATAGATGCAATTTCATATTAATCCACGCTATAATATTTCCCGTATATACACTAGAGAAATGCACACACATTATGTAATATTGAGGGGTCGTTTGTGTCGAATATAAATGATAATTTGAAGACGATGATGATATTATCATCGTTTTTCTACAGTTCAAACGATATTATGATACGTTTTATAAAAATTGTTTTGAAACGACCGACCGACATGACAAAAATATTATTTTTTAATATCTCATTAGGGATATTTTAAAATGTTATTAAGTTCTTCAATTTCAAAAATGAAAAATTATTCTTTTAATAAGGTGTTTTTGTGTTTAAACTTTATTATTTGAAAGTAATCATAATAGGTTATATAGATTTTAGTAAACGATACGTGTAAATTGAGAGAAGTGTTACATGTCTTTGTAAGCGTTGTATGAAACGTGTCCAATTAAAAATGTGTTAGAATGCTAAATAAATTGTATATTTTTCATTTCTAAAGGTGTCCATATACACTATAAAATTTTGATTATAGTTTAGATACATAAGGTTATATGAATTCATAAGCTTCGATTTATGTAAATTTATGATGACACAGTTAAATATTCTAAGAAAAACATCCTATTTTCGATTTATACTAATAAAATTTGTTTTTCAAGATAATTGTTTATTTTACGTTTTACCCAAGTAGTATTCACACTTTAGGTAGCAAGGCTAAGAGGATTTTTTATACTTTCGTTAGCTCTGTGATGTAAATACGCAGGTATTTTTAAGGTCGAGCTAACATGGGTAACCGGGTTTTTTTACACTATTAATAAAATGGACATGTAATGTTCAAGAAGGAGTCAGTATGGAGTGGTGAGTTTTTTGGACGGCAAATTATTGCGTAATGAAATATTTGATAAATGTTTGAATTAGGGGTAGGTCTTTGGATTATTTTAACGAGCTTATTTTGTCGTGAATTTATTCAGTAACAGAATGTATTCTGGGCACAAAAAATGTAACGAATATCTTACTAGAAGAATATATTTTATAATTTCATTTGTTCTAAAGCACTTATACCTTTTGTTCAAATATAGAATTATAGAGAAACATTTCGATTATAACAAATTTTTTTCGAAAATAGTATTTTCTGAATAATTAAAAGAAAGTAGTAAAGGATTTCACATTATTTCCACCATAACTCTATTTTCAATGATTCCGTGTTGAGATCAATTTTATAAAAATGTATTAATTATAGAAGATTCAAGAATATTTGGATTTCCAGTCTTATAATGATATAATCTAAACTTTATAGTCTTTCACTACAAGTAGTATAATTAGACACAGAGCTTTTAATGAAGTTAAAGTTTATGATTTCGTAACCCTGGACTTGAACGTTAAATTTTTTTGTTTATCGTGATAAAAAAATCTTTGAAATTTCACAGAATAATCACATGATCTGTTCTCATACTCTCACAGAAAATACTCTCATTAGTCGGGAATAAACACAAAATATCCACTGAAACACGAACCAAAAAATAAAATATTTTTATTGCATTTTATATGATTGTGATAAAAACTTTGAACTTAACTAATCAACACACAAATATTTACTGACTTTTTACTGAGGGAGTCTACACTATTATGACCATGAGTGTGTTTAATTGAATATCTTGCAAGACCACTCATTCTGTTCCAAATTGTATATGTATATGGGTTATGTATATATGAACTTTTTAATGTGATTGTTAAAATGAAATTTGAGATATTATCCAATAAATCGGACAAACTAGCTGGTGGTAGTCGTAAAAATATTCCATATTAAAAAAAATCAAAAATTGACTTGTTTACTTGCTCATTTGCTGACTGGTTAAGAAGTTGTTAACGTTAAAAATCTTATTAAGATGCTGTTTTAAAATGCTGCATTCGTTGCTGTCACATATACACTTTTATGTGGTCAATAAAAAATTAAAATTAAATGTATACTGATTGGTTGGAAATATTTTGAAAATAGTTTTACATATAAATCTTTGCGATAATCCTTATTTGAGATACTATAAACAATAATCACTAAGAACTACTATAATCTAATGGGCAAGAGATTGAAGAACGAAGAATTTGCCCAATCGATATTTGGGTCAAATTTAACTTACAAGATTTGATACAGATAAAAATATACTTTTCAATAATTTTTTTAAAAAGTTTTCTGTGGATTAATGCTGTTCGATTAGGTGGGCCAGAAGTAATATCATAATTTAAATGCGCTCTATTTTCATTATAATTTCAGAAGTTGATACAATTTTGTGCTTGCTTTATGACAGTTTGAATTTTTGTCCGCAAAATTTAAGGTTACAAGCTTGAAATATCGTTTTCTTTACCAGCTTTCAAGATTCGCGATGTGCTTAGAAAAAAAGCCTCAACAGAAGAAATTCGGAGACATAAAGTCTAGTCATCTAGTGATTTCTGCTGTAATATTGGCTTTTAGGATTAACAAGAACTTTGGATTTTTGTTGTGGTAAAATTCTCAATAAAGGAATTCTAGCGCCATCAGATTTGGAAACTGTTAAAAAAGGAACCATTACTTTGGAACCAATATTTTGCGAGCAACAATTTCTAACTCCATAAAACAAGCACAAACGTGTATTTCTTACAAAATGAGAACCAATTGAAATTAGGATATGATTTTTACAATAATTACTGAATTGAGAATCGGTTAATACTAAAATTTTTAGTTTACTTTAATCAATTTGATTACCAAAATTTTGTATTGCAGACACGTTTCTGGCTAAATAAAATGCTCCTTGAAAAATATTGAAAATAATATTATTCATTTATGTGTTTATACAAATAAATATATAGATCCTGCACGTTCCCATAACAACGCCATACAATCCTAAATGTCGTCTGTATTATATAAAGTTTTGCGCTGACGCAATGGAATTTAATAGAAAATATTGAATATAGACAAAAAGTTATCATTTCATATAAATCTGTTTTAATAATAATCGTGAATTTGTATCATATTTTTATTTTTTACAATATTTTGCAGTTTTTATTAAGCAACTTTTTGATATATTGAAAATTTTGTTGATGATAGAACATTTTTAGGTCACAACTTGACTAAAGTCTATGATAAATGTTAATAATATTTTTGCTTTTTTAAATAGTGTCTCAAGTACAGTTTCGCCATCCAAAAAAAAAAGATAACAAAATTTTTACTGTTTGATAAAAGTTTTCCTTATGATCTGAAAACTGTGTAGTCTGAATTGTTTTTACTTTTCAAATTTTGGAGTGAGATATAATTTTTGTTAATGTGTCCGTGATTTGATGAACCATTACGAATATATTCTTGGATGATTGTTAAAAAATCAACTACTTTGTGCATACTAACATTATTTATCTTAAATTTTGAAGGAAAGTGTATATAAATACCATGGACATCGATAGAACCTCTTATCGTAGAATGACCCTTATGTATAATCACTATGGAAATGAACATGTATGACGTCACTTATGCAAAGCTCAATTTTGAAAAAAATTACTTCTAATTCATAATCGTGTTCATGCTTAAACTGGCAATGCTTGTGGAGGTTTTATCCAATTTCTCTCTCCGAACTCCAGACATTTGTGTGACGTCTGTTATAGACATATGATGTGTCTGAAGAATGGATGAAAAAGTCCTTTTTATTATTATTAGTACCATTAGTTAAGAAAACTTCTTTAAGTGTGAACTATTTATTTGCATTATTGGATGAGTAATCAGATACACAAAAATAAGCGAAATGAAAGAAAATAATGGTTGAGAAATAAGATTTTAGGAAAATCAGAAAAAGCTTATATGATGATTGCAAAATATTTAAATTTTGAATTAAATTATTATGTAAAAACTATTTTTATAGTTTCCATTCTTTTTTTCAATAGTTTCTTTCTAACATCAATATGTCGTCTAAATTTACTATGTCAATGTGTTGTCAATACCAGGCACCTTGTAACTATAATAAATTTCATAAAATTCTCTAAAAATATTTCATAATATATGACTAACTTGTTATCAACATAAATAATCACAATAGCGTTTAAACTGTGACCCGTTACTCGATGGCAAACATAAAAATTTTGCAAGGTCAAACTATGATTAAACACTGCTGACTGCATATTTATACTGATTTTAATGCATGACTTATTAACAAATACATCAAATTTAACAATTTGTTTTTTTACAGACGATATGGAACAAAGTGTGGAGGCTGTGGCCACGGAATCTCCCCAAGTGACTTGGTGCGGAAAGCTCGTAATCAAGTGTTTCACTTGAACTGTTTCACGTGTTTAGTATGTCGAAAACAATTATCTACCGGTGAAGAGTTATATGTCCTAGATGATAATAAGTTTATATGTAAAGATGATTACCTTGCGGGTAATAAAGTGACATCTGGTGGAATCCCTTCACAAGGTAAGTCAACACTCTACTAAAACATATTCAAATTATACTCATTTTTATTTCAAAAACAAATTCTTATTACGTCAAGGTGACTGATTTTTATAAAACATCATCAAGTATGTTGTAATCCAGGTTAATTTAAAATGTAATTATCGTTAATTTTTTTTGCGGTTTTTTTGGTTCGATGTTTAATATATATTCTTTAAAATTATTGACGTATCAACTAGAAATTGGTTCGGTTTCATTTTTTGGAATACCTTGAGTTGACCAATTTTCATTTATTCTTTATTTTTATTTTGTGAATATTTTTATAATGAAAATTAACCCAATTATTCATTTAGTATGAAGGTTTCATTAGATATGAAATTAGTTTATTTCGGAGAATATAAAAAAAAAAATTCTATTAATTTATTATTTTGAATTGAATGTGATGGAATATAAATTGCAGACTTGTTTATTTGGGATTTTTATTAAAATTAGACCTTAATAGATCCTGGAAACTTTTAAAACCACATCAAATGAGTAAATAGTAATTTCATAGATACATAATTTAATTTTTTAAACATGATTGATCATTTTGAAAAATTTCGTTGGCAAATATGAAAAACAAGAGCCTTGGAAATTTTTGTACGATTTGAATGTAGTTCGCATCTGAATTTATATATGGGTGAAATGTTTGCACATTTTTTCCATAGTTTTACCAGTTGTACTAAAAGCAAATATTAAAATTTAGTTTTTGAAAAAGTCAAAATAATGTAGATGAAACGTTGTATATTCGTTAATTTATTAAAATAAAATATTAGACGTCTTAAAATATTTATTTGTTATATCGAAATCATAGAAATTACAATCACATTTCCTGTAGTAGTTTTTCTTTTATTTTTTTACCTACACATCCAAAATTATCGATTTCAATGAAATTCAAATCACTGTTATAAACCATACCATACGTGACTCACGATAATTTAGCATTAAACGGTTATTTCTCATTCCGAAAACGCCTGTTATTGCTCATTGTGAATTAATTAATATTCATTATGTAATCTTGGAGCTATGCATGTTCGTCTGAATAAGCTTAAAAAACAAACAAACCACCGGACAGAAAATGAAAGTTTCTGAAAGAGTTTCATAGCGTCGATATGCAAAAAAAAAACTTGAAATTGAAACAAAGAAATTGTTACAAACTGGGCAACAATGATAATTTCGAAGTAAAATTATTAAATTTGAATCAATGTTTGATGAAATTGTCTGCCAAGAGAAGTTCTCACAACTTAAACCCAGCACTAAGTCTTCATATATGCTATACATCTAATGCACCATCGTATAAAATGAACGTCAAGTATTAAAAGATAGTAGTAGAATATGTATGAGACAACAAAAACGTTACCGCTGCTACCAAGCGCATACGACGATGAATTCAAAAGATACCAAGATGTTATATTTGTGTGGTTGTGAATTGTGATTGGTTAAACAGATGGGGATGTCACAATAAATATACAGAGATAAGGGCGTGGATGATATACATGTGTGTGTATGTATGTGTGTATGTGTGTTTATATCATATATCCATTTCAAGTTATAAAATCTTCCTTTTGTTATGAATTCAATTCGATATTATCTTTTATTAAATTCTATATCATTTATCTGATGATGATATAATGAAAGCTTCAATGAAAACGCTGTATAACACACTGATTTTCCAAATTCGATGAAAGAAATTGATAACATATTTAACCATTTATAGAAGCTTTTAATTAAAAACAATTCTAAAAAACATGAGAACGCCTCTTGAGCTACTCAAAATTATCAAAATCTTCAGTGTTATTAAGTTATTAAAATTACTTGAATAATGCTTTTATAATTTTTGCAGAAAAGTTATTGTTATATCTTAAATTAAAGGCTCTTAGTTTTTTGTTTTTTAGCTTCACACGCTCCTGAATTCATCCCCCACTGCCCAGAAAAAAATTGTCTAGAAATTTTTGTTTAGGCAAAAATTTTCAGAACAATATTTGACTAAAAAACGGAAAAATTTCAGTATTTAAAAATAAATTGTGTATGCAAGGAAATATTTTATTGTAAGTGAGAATTATATCGCAACACTTGCACTATTCACAAAATTTCATGATAAAATCTGAGATATTTAGTTTTCAAAAAAAAAAGGACTTGGTTTCAAGTATCTTTATACTCAACTACGATATCGTATTATCTAAATGGTTAATAAAATGACCTATTAATCTTAGCGCGCATTTTAACATTAATTAAATTAGTAATTTAAAAATACAAACAGTTACAAAATTTCATAAAATAGATTTTCTCAAAATTAAATACTTTTCTCAAATTTCTATTTTAGATGATAATCGAGACCGCATTATTTTCTTAGTATTTCCATAACGGCGTATATAAAGAATTTAGGTCAAACTTCTGAAAACAATAAAAAATTATTTAGTTTGATAAAAAAATGTCAACAAATTTTAATCAAAAATAATCTAAAATTTCTAAGTAGTATAAATCGTATTTATAAAAAAAAAAATACCGATACCCATATTCATAAAATAAAATATGAATATTTCTAAATAATTCGTTAAGTGTATTAGGAAATACGCATAAAGTTAAGGGTTTCGTAGGTTAAAGCTAATACTTTCAAATACTATAAAATTAAATATTTAGTGATTTCATGTACATAATATTTTAAGAAAGCATTATTGTTAAATGTTTGATAAGAAAATAATTAGTTGAAAATAAATTTTTAGCGTTTATTTTGTATCCCCTTATTAATTACTTTTATTTTGCCTGATGCCGTGACTATACAGCTGTTCTCAATTACAGAATAAAATATTTTTTGAACTGTATGCTAACGTTACACTGGGAAATGATTCTGATGACACTTCTACGCTAAGCTTCTGGATTTTGTTGGCTAACCGTTCGCTTAAAACCATTGATTTTAAGGTTTTTTACGTTTTCCTCGAAAATGGCCGCCCATGATTTAGTTCAAACACTTAGCATGCTTACAAAATATTTAAGTTTTAATAACTTTTATTTGAAAAATTTCCCCAGGAAGATTCAAATGACGGAACATTATTAAACTACCATTAAATTGATGACTTTAAAAACACAGTTAATTTTTAATTACAATATTAAAAAATATGGGTAAAATTGGTTTAAATTTAGGTTAGCAGAAAATTCGAGTACTTACTATTAAAACGTGAAATTTTAAACTTGTGTGAAAATTGAATATAAAACAAAATATTTATATTTATTTTTTATAATAATAATAATTTCCATGTTATTAAAATAATTTATAAAACATTATGAATTGATTGATATATGATTACATATTTTGGAATTTTATTCAACAAAATAATTTTTACTTTTATTTGTCCAAAATCTTTTGATTCTAAAGTATTATTTATTTGTAAATACTCTAAAAACAGTTAGAAATTTGAAATTTTTTTTTTTTACCGACATGTAAATTTATTGTACGCTTCTTTGAATGTATCGATTTTATTGCTATATCGCAAGATTCGAGGGATAAAAAAGACACATAATCGTAATAAACGATGAAACGAAAATTCGGATTTACGAGAGAAATATGTGAAAGGTAGATTAAAAAGGATTAATTTTATGTGATTATTTAGACTACTCATTTGAAAGATATCTAAATTTGATTTTTCGCTGTCATGGCTTAGGGTAATATTTTTCAAACTGAAAAAAATCCACAAGCCTAATAATTTCTTCATACTTAATTATTAAAAATACTGTATAGTTTCATGTTCGATTAGTTTGATATGTCTTGAATAATTGGCGTATTTAACGTATTTTTTATACTTCGATATATGTTCTGAAACTTTCAACAGTTTTGCACAAGTCATGTTTAGGAAAAATTAATTTAGAACAATAAAAAGCTTAAAAAATTATTCCTTTCTCAATTTGTTAAATTTTCAATGCTATACTTTTAACATAAAAAGCTTTTTATTACATAAAAGTTAAATTACAAAGAGAGTGATATAAATAATTTTTCATAAATTGACAGAAGCTACACAATACAAGCAAAACTTCTTGTTTTATCATTGCATATTTTATAATTGAAGTTAAGAAAATAAAATTATTTATTTATTTGACTCTATATAAACAAAATAAGTACCTATCTTGATTTGTTTTACGAAGTAAGAAGTACATGAAGGACTACTATATAAATGGAATTTTCACATTTTTCAAATGAAAACATCAAAGAGCATTCGTCATCTGTGTGTTGTGTTATCATCAACACCGCGAGCATTTTACTAAAACGTCTTTAGATTTATGAATTTCTCATATTTTATTTCATTTATTTTATACGCTTTTATGATTCTTGTAAAACTTTTGCAGATTACTATTGATATATACAAGAAGTAACATAAGAATTGGGCAATACAATTAAAATATCTTTATATTTCAAACGCTTAAATTCAACAATCTTTATTTTTCTATTTGGGTCTCTAGTTTTATGATCTTGAATTTTAAGGCTGTGAAACTCATTTTCATAAGATCTTTAATTTTGGTCATTTATTGGTAAAATCGTATATATTTGACACCTGACCATTCCACATAATGCTCTCCAGTTTTGGTGAATTTCATGACGTTATTAAAATCTTACAAAGTATACATAATTTTTTTACAGAGTATTGTTTTTTTTTTTTAAGCGGGTGAAATTTCTATCAACATCGAAGAAAAATAATTGTTTCGAATTTCTGACAATTTTCGAATAAACACCTCTTAAAAGGACTGAAAAAAATTAGAAAAACGAAATTCTAAGCTAATTTGATTCCATTGACTTGAGTTACCATGATGGTGTTACCATATGCTTCCTTAATCGTCTCCGATTTTAAAAATCTCCAATCAAAGACTCTACAAAACACTTCAATTTAACGAAAACATTTCTTGACATCGACAAAACAATCGGACTTGAACTTGCCTTAAAGTTGCCCCTCAAAGTAATTATATTTTTAATTGTGTTAGACATTAAGAGTTATTATATAGCAACTTCAACCCCAGCTTAACATAGATTCAATCCCAAAATTGGTCTCTTCTCTATTTGTTTTATGATTTAACTGACATGATCGTTTAATTTTTACTATATTCATGCCTTTTTATGATTTGAATTTTATTATAGTCCAAAAATAACGTAGAATTAAAATCAAAAAATATGAAAGACTGCTACACCACAAATAAACCAGCAGTAGCTAACAAACATATTTATTGTATACATATCGATTTATATAAATAGATGAAATAAAAATTGTTAATGGTGGCGCCATTAAGGTGGCCATTTATAATTGGCATGCGCCCTAATAACTATATACATTTAGTATTGTATAGTAACATTTATATTATTATTATTATTATTTTGAATATAAAATTGCTTTATTTATTTATATATTTATTATTTGTTATATCAAATAACAACAAAACAACAAACACCAATAATCGCATATATAATAATGTTTAAAGCTAAAAATAACATAAAACTATGTATATTATTTTGTTTATAGACCTGGTGCCCGTGTAAGCTAGTGATGTTATATAGTCCTCTAGATACTGAAACAAAATTTTCGTATGGGTGCTCATATAATAGGGTAGTTTAGTATGTTTAAAAAAGTACTTCAAAATATTTATTTCTTAATAAAATGTCACAAAAAACAATTTTGAAAAATAAACAAGATTGCTTGCAAATAAAATTGCATTATAATTTTTTATAAAAGTAAAAACGCTGCTTACTATTTTTGTGACGTCATAGCGGTATATAATTTTGATACTACTGGTATAATAATAACACATTTTTTACCAAAAATTTTTATTTCACTAATTAGGATAATGTTGATAGATTGAACTGACAAAGACAACTCATAATTTTACCGAAATGACGTCACATCGTGGTAGTCTAGCGTTTTAGGTCATGTGATATAAGGGTAAAAATATCGAATTTTAAGTTAATTAATTAATAATGTGCTTTTAAGCCTCAAATTTCGATTACTTAAGAATATTTCTACATAAAGTACTCTATCACTTAATTTGCTCATTTCCGTATGTTTGTTTGTCCATTCGTCATCAATATAAGACAAAAATGAAAAGAGATAGCGAACTGAAATTTTGGTGGCTTTTTAAGACCTTAATGGTGATTTTAAGTAAAATCGGTCCACAAGGTGTCACCGATTTATGACCCATTATGGAAACAATAATAGATAGACGTTCAAATACAAAAAATGTTATTTTCTTTAAAACCAGAAACTTTTGTTTGTAACATTTTTCATAACTTTTTAGACTCTTCACAATTCCATCTCATAATCACAGTATTGTTGGTTGTTCATTTGCTTTTTAAAGTGCGTAGGAATGTGTCCATATTTGTAGAAAATTCTTTTAATGTTAATCATTAAAAATAGTTCAATCATTGATTCATTGATCATTGATTAAACAAGTAACTCTGTTGGTTGTTATCTTCACTTGCTGATATTCATTTACTATCAAAAATTAAAAATATTCAAATTGTTAGTTAAGGAGGCTTGAAACATAATACTAAAGCACCCTTCATTATAAAAATTTTTCTCAATTTTCGCGCCCAAATAATTCAAAGAATACTTGAAAATGTATACACAATACTGACATGAATTCGGAGGGCTTATCGAAGAGTTTTTCTCGAAAAAACATGTTTAACTATAAAATCCAATTTTGTTTTTTATCTCACCCCTCCGTTTACATGTCAATATTGTAGATACAAAATTTTAGAACATTTGAATAAGTATTTTTTAGTTATTTGGACGCGAAAATTGAAAAAAGTATAATGCATATTACATGTAATTTAAGTCAACAGTTTGTTAGAAGCACACTCTTTTATGTCAATAACAGCTATGGATAATAACGTTTAAATTTCAAATTTACATAAAACATGATGTATTCACAAAATCTTAGACGTTTTGTATTATATTAAAATAATCATTGACGGATTCGTACATTCACATGAATATATAAAAGAAATTAAATAAAAACACAATTTTTTTTTTCGCATACTGAATCGATACTTAACGAATAAAATCGGTATTATATTTAGGTTGATCGTTAAGCTGGAAAAACATTATACCATCATCTAGATATCAATTCCATTGTTCATAACTGTTTGTCCATATAACGATATGTTTATCTTAACCAAAAAAACCCTGTAAATGTTATTATAAGGGGTGATTTTGTTTTTTATAAAACTCCCTGACTCTTCGTCATAAAGCCTCTTTCACAAAATGTTATTGTTGTATATATACAATTTTTATTGTTATTTTAGTCTCATTTTTTGTTCTTGTTGGTATTCATTTCCTGATATAAAATCATTCTTACTACATCAAAAATTGAAATTTTTGGCATTTCTACTGTTTATGGCCCTGGCGAGACTTGCATATGTGAAAAACCTCTCTCTTAAAGTTTCTCACGTATTTTGATTAAGAAAGGGTTTATCTTATAAGTAGGACAATGAATAAATTTTACTAGACTAACATATCTAGATATTGTGGAGATATTTGTACGAGGTTCGGTAAACGAGTGGTTGTAAGTAAGGCTCTGTACGATATACGCTACTTTCATTGTTTGAAATTATAATCTGAATTAGTTTCTGAAATGTATATATCAATATACTCTGGTTTAAGCGTGATTTATTTCAACTCCTCTAACTTTTCGATACATGATAATTATTAATGATAACAAATTTAGAAATAAAAATGAAAAGCTATGTTGAAATTCATGTCCATTAGTTTCACAATTTTTAAGAATGAATTTGTCTTTGTTCGCTTTATTAATTCACTTATCTGCAGTGTTATTTCTTGATCTGATCTCTACAAGCCGTACTCATCACAACATGTTTTTGTTGTTGTTATTTTGTTATCTACAGATACCACCGTACGTACAACACCACATCTAAAACGAATGACGACGACGCATGTTACGTTAACTGCATTTTATGTTATCGCATATTGACTACAACGATCGTCGCGCGACCCTCCACATATTTCTATATAATATAAGCCTTATATTATTCATTGAATAATGTTTTTAAAGGATTCTTTTATTAATCGCATTCGTACACACAGCTAGAGCTAGCTCGTTCTACATATATTGAGGGAATAAATTGCATTTAGATTATTTGTAACTGATAGTGGTGTACAGTCAACTGCAGTAAATTATTTACAATTATGGTTTTTTTCACCCTTATTTATGTTTGGTACGGAATTCTGCATATATCTTTTACCGATATTTTTGAAATTAAACTTCTTTAGTATCGTTTTGATTTCAAACTCAATGAAACGAAAAAGCGACAGTAAAAAAAACAACAACCACATACATCTATAGGATACAACGTGTAAGAGAATGAGATAAAAAGCATTCATATATATATAGGATATAACGAACGAAAGAATGTGATAGAAGTATACATATAGGATTTATCGTAAAGGCAACATAACAATCGTGGCGTTTTGTACACATGTATTTGTAAAGGCATCATAACAACCGTGATGTTTGGTAAATATGTATTGTTTATATATGTCATTATTTTTATTAAAATATTTTTCAATTATGCCGAAAACGAATGCAGAATATTGTCGAGATTATGGGGAAAACTGAAAAGAAAACAAGACTAGTTATATTCTTCCTTTTTGATTTCAAGACTGCTCCGTTGTGTTTTTCTAATTTTATATTTTCCTAAACCACTTCAGTATGGATACAAACTTTTAACTTTTTTTTATTTCTATTTAAATTTAGAAGCAGTTTATTAATTACCAAATTTGAATTCCGGTCAAAGTATATATTGTTTGCTCGGATGTTTTATTAAAATATTCCTGTATTGAAATAGTTTATAAAATGATGAGACATATAAATATTTTAAATTTAAATATGCCTTATCGCGTACCAAATTATTTGATACATCCTGTAACAAAATAGAGAATTTATTAAGGAAGTGTTTAAAATTCCCATCGATATTATTAATAATAAATATTGTATGGAAGTAAGTGGTCATTTTAGCATTATATACACACATTTTGCACAATGATTTGAAGCATATTCCAATGCTATTTATGGATATGGTATGGTATTTCAAATACTATTCATAGTTCTATATTGAATATAATATAAATATAATGAGAAAAATCAGCAAAAAGGTATATTATGAATTACAATGAAAGGCAACTTGATCAGAACAGACTTAAGTACAATATGACTACGCATATATGCATACAGTTTATATAAAATATGCAAACACATAGTATAGAAATTAAATATAGAAAGTATAGGAAAAATTAAGATACTATATACCGAGAGCTGGCACTATAATTGTCCTTTGGTTTAGATACATAAACCTTAATGCTGGCACCTTTGTAAGTATTCAGTTGAATATTCAGGTTGCATAGTTATGAGCCAAAACAAATTTATGTGAAAAGAAATGTTTCGGCGAGTGGAATAAAAGTATCTAGCGTCGACTAGCCCTAATTGCCCGATTCCATGTGGCAATCTCGTTATAAAATAAAACCTTCCGCAGAGGTCGGCAGAAGATAGAAGGCTACTACTGAGACCAGCGCTAGACACTTTCATTCCACCCGTCAAAACATTTATTTTGTTATAAATTTGTTTCATATTGTATCGTACTTTCTAAAATACCCGGAAGTAACATGCATACAGCCAAATTGGACAATTACAGAGGTCATCAGATGACAGTTACAGAGATCGTCAGATTAGTAAAATTTACACTTTTCAGCACGTAATCAACCTACCATATCTTTTTTCATTTTAATGTTTTGATCGGCTACCCTATACGCACAGCACCACATTGAGAGCTAAGATTTGGTGGAGTTACTCAACAAAGGGTAAAGTATCTCTCGCATCTTAATCTGACGCGCTCGAGTATATCCAAAAATCCCCGATTGGGCTCCCTTACTATAACAATTAATATCTCTGTGTGATTTCAATAAAAAAAGACATTTTTCGTTGAAGCTTCTTAAGTAAATCCACACAATTATTCCAAAATCTATTAAGTCGATTTTTTAATAGTAAAAAATTGTGAAAAAAACCGATTTCAAAAATTAAACTCTTCTATAAATAATTCCTTTGATCATATACTTTTTAAAGTCGGCTCCTATCATATTCGTAGCTAACAATTGGTTTGTTGGCGCTGACTTCGAAAAGTTTTTCAAGTCGGTTGTATTTGTTTCCGAATAATTTTGTTTGAAGCTCTCCTTTTCGATAAGTGCAACAAGATATATTATTTTGTATTCTAACTCAAACATACTGTATCACGGTTTGCTCAAATCAAATGTCTTACGTTGCGTACGTAAATTTATGTACGTGTTGTATATATTAAACTTTTTTTTTTTTTATACACATACTATTTGTAGCGTTTGAACGTATGTTGTGTTTGGCTTCGATCAGAAACACATAAATCATGTTGGAATATGTTGTCCAAAATGTCATAATATTACCTACGGCCAATAATAACATGAACATTTTTAAAATACCTACAAAGGTTATACTTTTTTTTATTTATAAAATTTATTGTTTAAAATATTATTATTATATTATTTTTAAAACATTTCAATAGTTTATAGGGTTATAATTCAAGTTATATTTTTATTTATTTAAATCATAATGAATAAATAATACTAAAAACAAAAATGAAATTAGTATGATTTTATCGTTGTAGCCTTAAGCAGAAACAGTTTGCTCAGACATAAGTTGAATTGACATCAAATAGTATGAAATTTCTTATCACAAATAATTATATTGAACTTTGGCAGCCACCTCTCAAAATCTAACAGTAACTTGGGAAATATTCTTATATTCGTCTCCTACGAATTCGCTAAATGATAAATAATTAAATTAATACTCAAAATTTAAGTCAATTTTTGTAACAAATAAATAATCATTGATTATTATTACAAAAATCGAGAGTTGGGACAATATTTGATTTACAGAGTTTTTTTAAGTTGTTCTCAAACTTCTTATAGGTCGATTTCAAATTTCACTTAAAGAATTACAAGTTAGAAATGATATTAAATGAAAACTCACATAAGTCAATAAAAACATGAAATGGAAAAATCTATACTCATTAACTTGACTTTACTAACAACGGATTCAACCTTATTTATAAGTAGGTACTGATAAATTAAATTAAACATCTTGTTAAAACAGACCCATAAAAATTTATTACAATATTACATAACTATTATTTTATCTTGTAACTATTTGAATATTAACAAGATATTTAGTAATTAGTTATTTATTTTATCACAAGTTTTTATTAATGACATATAATTGTTAATTAATTAATTAATGTTCTCAACTAATTAATTGTTATTATAGATAATATTTTAATTATTTATTCATATATAAAATTTAAAAATTTAATATAAAGTGAAAATTTGAAATTTTGTATCTATATTGCTTGTGTTAAACGTGAAACATTTACCAGTATTTTAGAAAAATTCTCAAAAATTCTAAACTTTAATGTGCGACTTTTTCTTATTATCAAAAATTTTTATGATTCATTGAAAGCTATATTTTTTTAATCTTACAATAGGATAATTTAAGAACAAATGGAAAATTTTACATAAGCAAAGTATCTCTTACATGACACCTTGTACATTGCGAATTTTAGCTTGCCGGAATATTTCTTACTCTATCATCTTTTAAAATAAGAATCATCAAAAATGAATTTAAATAATGTCAGTTTGCAACACAATAAAAATTTATCTCTACTTGATTCCTGACTTGAAGAATTTGTTGTATTCCTTAGTTTACAAGGCTCTTTTGAATTGAAATTTGTGAAGAATTCTGTCTAATTTTGAGATTGCAAATTTTGAGTTTTTGAATTTTCATAGTCAGAGCTATTAATGTATAATTTTTGGTTACTCTACAATCACCACTTAAGGTAGTTGTCCTGATGAAGTGTCAGGAAATCTGAAATTTTTGTATATTCATTAAGTGTATTAAATTCAAATAATTTATAATCAAAGTTTGAAATCGATTTAACAAACTTTTTTTGTTAGCCGTTTTTTATTAAGCAACTTAAAATTCAACAAAACGTGAAAAAATAAACGAGTTTAACAGTTGTGTGTATACGCATATCTGATTAGTGTTGTAGAGTGTAGGTACCTTTCCTCATGTTCAATATCAGACAAACAATTATGGCTCATTTTTACTCCAAGCTAACCTACTCTTACCGCGAACATGATCTTTAAAATTTTAATTATTATTGTAGCAGAACAACTACCTTAACCGATATTAATTTTTTATAATCCTATTATTTCATTTTACCAAAAGGCATTATTTTCTTCTTATACTTGTCAGTCATTTCATTAAAGAAAAAAAATAAAATAGTATGTGTTTCTAAATCAGATACTTTTTAACAGAAATTGTGTTTTTATACTCATTTGTAAATATCCATCAACTGTATATTCATTCAAACATTTAAAACTGACAAAGTTTTCATAATTTATTTCAATTTCGAAATTTATTTATGAAAGTGAATGATATGTCGCCGTTAGGTTAGTAAAAATATTTGGTTTATGTCATTTAAATCAGAAACTTTTTACCCACGTCTAAAATTATTTATTTTTTTTATTATAACGGAAAACGTTGTAATACTTTGCGAAACTTTTGTTTCAATTAAATGATTGTACGTTTTTACCGCATTGTATGAGCATTTGAAAATGATTTTATTTTATTTTAATGATTAATTAAGCATTTTGATCAATCAATCGATTTGATACTTTTCTGACTATTCTATGAATTATTTTATTAAAACTCGAGATTATTTATGTTCTAATAAATCGAAATTTTATAAGTTCAAAATAACTGGCCCAGTGGCCGAGCAAGTGAAGGCACTAACACTTCTACACGTGAAAGGCTATTTAGAGCGAGAGGTTGCGGTTTCGAATCCAGGCAGTGGCATTGTGATCGATTATAGTTAACGGTTGATTGATCATACTGTCGTCGCTTGAATAAAAACGAAGTAGCCGACTTAAATAAATAAAGATTAAAAAATAATGATGTGAATGGTCCCCGTTATAGACGTATATGTGTGAAGAACGGAATTATAATTATTAATATTTTAAAATGACATCAAATGTTGTTCATTGTAGTAATAAAATTTTAAATCGCAGAATAAAATGATAGTTCGAATTAAATCTTGCACCATCTAAAATCACTTGCATTTCAGTATCTACATAAAGTATTCGAATCGTTCTTCTAAGAAATACGAGGATCCTTATTTACACCTAAACCTGAAAAGTTTCTCAAGTTTAAAAATTTTCAAAAATATAACAAATATACAAGGCTGAGATATAAACTTTTACGGTAATTATAACAAATATCTATACTGAACACTAAAGTAACCAGTTTATTTTTTTTTTTAAGAAAAAAAAAACAAATATACTTAATATAAAGCCATGTTTACACTTAATAAAAATTATTTCCATTTATATTAAATATTTATTATAAATACGTGTTTTGTATTTAATAATAATATATATATGTATAAAATTAAAAAACAAATATAACGGTTATTAGTTGAACAAAAGATTCTAATTTTCTGTTATAAATTTTTAGATCCAAATAAAAAAATATATAATGTTTTTATATTTTATTTATAACAATAACTGTTAGTATTATAACAAACTCTTAAAATGATAAAGTAATATTTGTTTGCTATTAAAAAGTTTAGTACTGCATTGTGAATAGAATATATCTGTTACAGTTTGATTATGTGCGTTAAAATTGATCAAAGTTGACTTCACAGAATTGAACACTCAAACATTCCATCATCATACATTACACAAAATTGAATTAATATTTTTATTTCCATGTTGTTATTCTATAAACGAAATACTCTGCCAATATTGGACACAAAACTCATATCATCAATTTGTTTACTTAAATCTATGGCCAAAAAGGCTTCACAGATTGAATTCAAATTTGGATATCAACTACAAAAAAATTGATTTTGTACATCTTAATAATTTATTCAAATATTTTATGATAGTAAGATGAATTCATTGTTTTGGCGATTTTCTGTTCCGGTTTTGGCTTTTTACTAAATATCGGTATAATCGTTTTTAACAGTTTAATGGATAAAGTAAAATTTTATCACGCGTCTATAAAAAAGTGTATCCAAATCGAATGAACGGCTCATGAGATATCGTCATTTAAGCCATAAAATAGTTATCACGTACAAGTGCTGTATGATTTAATAAGACGGAACTACAGGGTAAGATATCAGACGGTCCCAGATGAAAGTTGATCGGGAGGTTTCAAAACGTTCTTACTTATAAAAGACATTTTGAAATTGAAAAAAAAATTTTATTTACAAAAAGAACATAAAACTGCTGTTAATGATAGATAAAAAATCAGACTGATTGATTAAATTATTAAAATAGATGAAATATCTACTTTCTTAATATTATCAAAATTATTTAATAACGCCAAATAAGTTTTTACATATTTGAAGAATTGACGCATGTGTTAATATATACTGATTTTGAGCTATGTATTGCGACGAATCTAAGCAATTTATATAAAAATGTTTCTGACAAAAGTTGTTTGTTTAAAGAAATATTTGTTGTATTTCAACATTTACTGCGTTCTATCACTTATAGTTAAAAATAGAGTAAAATTTTCCAACCAGTTTTTGTTAATTCATTTGTTAATGATTTGTAATTCTGGGTAATACTGATGTATATTTCATGATATTTTCGTTGCATTCCGGATCTGTAATTTTTGTGTATTCAATTGTATTTTACATTAAGAAAGAAAATATTATAAAATATTTATAGGAGGCAACAGAAATTTTTTTTTTGCCGTTGAAATATTTATTAAAAAATACTTCATAAATATTATAAGAAACGATACGGTTGTTAACAGACTCGATCCTGACAATGACTGTCAAATGTTATGGTTTAATTGACGACAACAGTCGTAGCGAAGATGCCGTGAAGGCCGATTCTCCACGTCCTCCTAACTTCTACCTATATTATAGCTATGTCATATTATATTAATAAGGTGTTTCATAGCAAAAAAAATAAAAAATAAATATATTGACAAAGAGCGAATGATTAACTACATTTGTTGTTAAATAAAGATATGATAATATATAGGCTATCCTTTACTGAAATCTTATTATTAGTAGTATAATAAATAAAGTGAAAAATTAAATATTTTTTAATGGTGAATTAATGTGAAAAAAAACTTCACGAGAAATTCTCCTATGACTTCTATATGAAGCCTTTAACTAAAAACTGGCCAGACACCTGAAGATATAAAATAATTACAAATCCATGGGACCTAAAAATAGCAAACATTTGTTCTGAAATATTGATAATTAATCGGAAAAAAAAGTTATGAAATTGTGTTTTCAAGAACTTCTTTTAATAAGAATTTTCATATTGCAAATAATGTAGATAGACAAGATTCTAAGAAAGCGTCTAAATATTCATGTGTTTTCATATAATTTTCATGGTGTGAATGAAATAAAGGAGTCCGAATAAAGCTTTTAGATTGGAGGGTAATTAATCTGCCATTGCCAGTTTTTACACGAAGTATATTAGAATACAAGATAAATTAGCAAAATCTAAAAATGCTTTGCGGAAAAATTACAGTAAATTTTATTTACTAAAGTATTCTAAATTTTCTGAATTTTTACTGTTAAAAATTACACACAATAATTAATAAATTTCTCTTCCGTTAATGACCCAGCGATATTATAAAATATCGTAATGCAAACTAAGAAATAATAATATTTCCATTTTCTAATAATATTATTTTATTTATTATACCTCACTCATAAGTCAACAGCTTTAGTACTTCCTAAATAAGTTTGCTATGTCCTGAAATTTTGAAAAGGATCAGAGGACCTTAACAAAGGAACGTTTCGATGGTTTTTAATTAATAATTCTCAATAGTACAAAGAACTATTATCTATGATTCGAATAAGTTTAAGCGGAGCATACGCCTTGTAATTTGTTTTTTTACATTTTATAATCCCTCTGGAACCTATGTGGTAAATATCATTCAAATCTATTCTGCCGTTTTTCTGTGATTGAGTAACAAATAACCAAACATCTGAATAAACAAACCTGCACATTTATAATATTAGTAGAATTGTGGTTTATATATGTTATATAGATGTAAAAAAATTCAATAAAAGGAACAAAACACAATATCTAAAGTTGATTTTTCATCTATTGTATACTTTAATGTTGTGTAGCGTATTTTTTTTTAACAAACGATATTTACAAATCTTGCCTTGTTTGTGTTTTTTAACACCTTTTTTTGATTCTTATTCAACAAAAAAATAAAAAGTTATTTTTTCTGGTATATTGAATTTAAAAAGTATTGATGTTTTTTTAAATAGCTCTATAAATTTATGTATTATTTAGTTACATATATATATATATATAATTTTTTTTTTTTTTTGGTGTATATATTGTCAAATCCCAACCCTTTTCTGTTCATAAAGAGTCGTGTTATTAGCATCATCATACAAGGTTTTGTGTTATTTTAGTCATGTTCAATGAAACATTGTTTATTGAATTTCTTGGTTGTTTATTCAATAAATAAATGAAAAGACGGATTTTGGCAAAGATGCCTTTCTTTTGGGAATGCTAGGTGTTGCGTGAGATAATAAAATTTCTAAAGCTGTTTATAGTCATAGAATAATATTGATAAACCGTGATTTCAGATAAATTATCCGCCTAAATAAAACCGGTACACACATTTTGCTGGTTTTATAAATAAATTTAGGATAAGTGACATAAACCGTACGCCAACGTAAATTGAATTTTCTTATGTCTTTCTGAATTCTAATTTAGTGAATGGGACGTCGAAAATTAAAAAACAAAGGTTGGAAGTATGCCAAATCTAAAAAATTTTCAAAAACCTTTGAATTTTCAGTTAGTTGCTAGATAATTGAAAAACTTCTTTAACATATTCATGAATAATGTAAAAATATAAAAATCTATCTAAACCTAACAAACATTTTTTGGAATTAGTTACTACAAAATAAAAATTTACACCGAATGGTATGGGTTAATATCTAGATATAAAGAAGTGGGATTATTCTGTATCAATGTAAAATCTGTGGTACCAGTGTAAGACCGTTTCTGTTATTGAAATGACCCCAGCTATGAAAATTTTTTGTCCATTACCCATATTATTTTATAATATGATAATAAACGTGCTTGATAGTTGTTTATCCTCTCACGATAAATATGTTGAAACAAACTGTATATTATGTGTAAGTATATTAAGTAAACACACATATTGGCTATTATTCTGGCACTGAGAAAAATAGGGTTAGAAGGTTTTTCATTACTTACTATTGACCACAGATATACAAAGATGACAGATCTCTGACACTATTATAAAATAGTCTCTATACATTCGGTTATATTTAGCATGCTTAATTCAAAAAAAAAAAATGTATATTTTCTTGATGTATGTATGAATGCATAAATAAAATTAATATTAGTAAAAAATAAATAAATATATATTTTTTTATACATATTTATTGACATGTGTTTTCTCTTTTGTTTTAGAGGACAAAGAAAAAACGCAGTCCAATAAATAATCCAAAAACTTTTTTTATTACAAAAACTGTATGCATACTAAATTATTTATTTATTACTTTTTTTATACTTATTAATTTTATTTATTTGTTTTTTACTGTTCTTACACATTTTGATGTACTTATTTTGTATTTTTTTTTTATATTAATTTAATTAGCATGTCGTAAATTAATAAAATGATATTATTTAAAGCAAAAAATACTAATTAATGGAAAAAACAATGAATATGTTTTATTCTGTTTATGTTGTTTGTAAAAATAGTTAGTTGCATGAGATATTTCTTCGACTAAATCTTCAAAATATATAGATGATATAGATGCAGATTAAATTAATTTTAAATTATAAATACTATGAAAAGAGTAAAATAAACTATTTTTAAAAGTTAGCTTGTATATTGATTAAAAACACTTGTTTTTAATCAATTTTAAAAATTAAAACAGTCAATACATCAAAAGATGGATGGTCCAAGCACTATTTAGTATTTTTATTTTATTATGACATAATATTGTAAAGTTATCCGATTTTAATATGTCTGTAAATTTCAGAATCCTATTGAACAACGTGAAATTGAATTTCACTTGCAATATTTTATTTCAGATACCGGGATAGGTGAAAATAAATAAAGTGAAAACTGCTCGTTACTGATAGCTTTGTGAAGCAGCCAAGAGAAGGGCTCACATTTTTTCTAAACCATTTGCAACTCATAAAATATCTTGTCCTATAGGATAAAAGTATCTAAGACAGGCTTCAAATTTTCTATATATGTTATGTTGAAAAATTTTTTATTGAAAAACTACAATAAGTCTTTCTCAATACAATTGTGTTGCAATATTTAATAGAGATAAAAATATTGAAGTTAAATAGTCTTTGTCATCTTCTATGCGTAACATTGAGTCATTTTTTTTTTTATATAGTTATTAAAATTTTATATAGTATTTAGTATGCATAATCCGCCCTTTTTTATATAAGTACTAGCAAACCTGGCCACGCGTTCTATTGATTCATTTATAATATGTTAAATTAATATTATACTAAATTAATTATTCAATACAATATACAATAAAGTAATACAGAAGTAATATAGAAATTCTTAATTAATAACATATAAAAATTAAATTTTGCGAATGAGATTGCTTGTGAATGTAACCAATTATATTATTTTCAGCTATAACTATTAATACAGATAACTTTTTAATCAAACTCCCATTCATTAAACACTTATTAAACTGCCAATCGGTTAACTCACACCGCCAGGTAGTAAACCTTATAAAATTTAAAAATTAATTACAACTGTTTGTGATATCAAAATACTTTATTTTGCAATAAGAGATAGCTATCGAGAAATACGTGCCAGCTATAACTCTAATTTTCCAAACAATACGAAATTTCATTCAAGTAGTTTCGTAAATTAGTGTAGCCACATCGTTACACAGGACTTTTATATACATATGCGTATATCGTAAACGGTATACAAAAATGTTTTATTATTATATTTATTATATTGAACAAAAATTGATGATGTTTGTAAAACATGCTCGAGTTGAATTGTGGAGTTTGGTCTTTAGAAAGCCGTGACCAATGTGTATAGTTGTGTGTGGAACATGTTTGTATGTTTAAAAATATAGCAAAGTCATTCCTGTTGGCCTCCGTCCGCGTCTGGCTGCTCTCATATATAGGTACACATTTATATGTTTTATATGGGTACTTATTACTTTCATGGTATACCTTTATAAAATATTAATAATGGTCGATTCGATAAACTACTAAGCAAACTAAATCGATCAAAAAGTCTACTTTTCAACTTGTAAAGTGTGAATTAATATTAGAAGAGAAATGGTTCTACTGGTAAAAATATTCCTTTTAACTAGAATGAGTACAAACAATATATTTTAGTAGATATCAATCAGTATAGTACTTCATGTCTTAGGACCTCAAATAACCAAATATTTAAGTGAATTCTTAAAAAAACGAGTTTGCTTGGATATGTAGATTTTAATTTATTTTTCCTATATATAAGTAGTATTTACTTTGTAGTATTAATAGATAATTATTGAAGCGAAAACTCGAAGTTGAAATTCACTTTTTTCCCAGCAAATTTTTGTCATTAGTTGGATTTTTACACATTTTAAAATTCATCTATCGATTTAAAAGACTATCACGTGAAACTGTGCTGGAAGTCATCTATTCATTTCGGATATCAGAGACAATAGTGGCAACTTTGAAATATCGTTAGTTTTATGGAGACATAGAATGACACCGGATGTGACCTCCAAAGGTTAATTTAGCAACAGACGGATAAACTTTTAGTATGGAAACATTGATAAATAAATTTTTTACTATCTATCTTAAAATATAATAATTTGGTGGCCAATCTGAATTCAATAACAATTTTTTATAATAAAAAATAACCTGTACAATTCTAAATTAATGTTCTTGTACAAGCATAGAAAAATTTGATTGACGTTTTTTAAATTTTAAACAAAGATTAACTAGGCCATCAAATTTCCTATTTTAATACAAAAAAAAAACGAATATCTTTGTATAAATGCTTAATGCATTTCAAACTTTAAAATTGTTTGTTCAGTTGATATAATACAGAGTAAATATATTATTTAACTGTTAATTTCATAATTATAAAAAATTTTTAACAGTACATAATAATAGTTCGGGGGTATGTAAGCATATACTTTTTGAAATTTGGACGAAATTTTTACTATACTTAGTTTGAAAATTCTTTCTTCCATGCTAAGTGTCGTAAATGTAACCATTATTTGTATTTTTAAGAATTCTAGAAGAAAATATTAATATATAAAGATGTCTAATTCCTTTTAAAAAGTCAAACAAACGTTACGTCAACTATGTTCTGAGTTTTGCAAATATTTCCCAGAATATTTTCTAAATAAGCGCTCTTCTAAGGCTTTTTGTTGACTAAATCACGGTACTTAGTATAAGTTATCACATAGTATAAGTTAGTTATTTCTCTTTAAAAATATTCCGATTTAATAAAATTTATTTAAATTATACATTTATTGAATGAATATAATACAAAATAATAAATCAATATTAAACAATTGTATGTATATAAATATATATTATGAATATAATAAACAAAATAATATTCAATAAGAAAAGGATAAAACATATTCCACATAATATTTTTTACAAAAGGAAAACCTATATCGTAAGGTTTTTCAAATTGTTTTGTTAAACTACAAAAAAAAACAGAAGGAAAAGTATACAACGCTCTAGTGGTTGAATAGTCAGCTAGCTCAGTGTTATCTTATATGGTATAAACATTTTGAATTTAAAAATAGCATTTATTTATACAGTGTCTTTATGAAATAAAAAGCATGAATATACTGCCAAATGTACATCTATAATTTTTGAATATATTATTTTGTTATTCACATTAATATAATTATCAATTAATTTCAAAATTAAATGCATTTTCAACCGACTTCAAAAAGGAAAATTTTATCAATTCAGTTTATAGATAAATTTTTTAAGTATACTTGGTCGCTGATAATTTCTTTGCTTATGGACAGATTTTAAAAATTCCTTTTGCGTTGAATTCAGCACTACTTGATAGTGGTGTCGTATTAATTTGAAAAATGAGGAGAGAAGCACAAAGCAAATTTTAATGAATCAGTTTCATCCAAATTCATAATGGTGTGCAATTAGCACAATATTTATTTTAATTGACGGAATATGTAAATAATGTATTTGTTATAATAATGGTAATAATGATTGGGTTGGCTTTTGCTGTATTCCTGGTAGTCCGATAAACTAATCAAAATGAGAACATGAAAATTTTAAAGGTATATTTCTATTAAAACTGGAAATTCAAAAAGATTACTACATCGTTAAGCACGATAAAATTCAAAACCAAAGATTAACAATAGCTGTACATCTAAAATTTCATCATTCTACCATGAATGACTAATATATTTAAATGGCACTTATCAAAATATATTTAACACATAATTTTGTCAAGATATCAATACATGGTACAAGAGAGTGAAATGGTAAGAAAGTTCAAAGTTTTTAACGGAAGACCTTGTATACGGAACACCTACCGAACACATACAAGGTACAAAAAAACACAACAACAACAACAACAAGAGGCTGTCTGATACAAACATTACAAGCAAATAAAAATGTCAAATACATTCATGCAACCAAACACACAGTCAGAGAATATTGTGTGTGTGTTGTGTATAGTCGTTTCCGATAGATTTGCTAACAGGATAATTCGTTTCCTTTATCCTTATATCAAGTTATGTGTACAGGAGGGAATAACATACACAAACAATATGTATTTGGGTGGAGTGTTGATGGAGTGGGTGAAATGGAGAAGAGAGCTGTACTCTTGTTATCTTTTGGATAGAAAGCTATTGTTTTTTTCCCCGGAAAATTAAAAGTGAAATTTTTATTGTTTCGTTTTGAATTGTCTCCATAGAGCAGGATAGAGATATTGAGGTGTATAAAACTTTAGGACCATATTCAGTCAATGTAATCGTGTTAAGAATAGCTTAAAGTTTTTCGTTCAATTTGTTTTTAGAACCGCTGCTCCTTGTTGTTCAAGTTGGTTTTAGAACCGCTGTATATAAGTTGAACTTAGGTTTAGATGTCAATTGGGCAAATATAAACACTTTTGAATTTTGTCGAAAAAGCTTAATTTTTGTGCTACAAGAGATCTAACATCGAAAAACCAAAAGATGTCATTTTATGGCTTACTCAAACTACAAATTTTTAAAATGCCTTAAATATTCTTAAATATTCATAAAATTATATTTTTATGTAATATACGTCGTTTCTTCCACATAAAGTTTTATTTTTTTGGTGACTGTGTTTCAAACTAAAATCGCTTATAGCACACAAACCAATCAATTTTGTTCAAACGTGTTTGTTTATGTATTTTGGATAAAAATAAATACATTTGACCTTTGAACTTCTTAATTTTTTCGAAAACAAAAGTTGAATATTTCAAAAGAAAGCACAAAAGCTGTAAACGGTTGAATATTTTGACAAAAACCAAAATTCGATGAGAAAAAAAGACCCGGGTAAACCAAAGAACCACTATCTTAGCCAACCACCAATTTCTTAGTATTTGATTGAGTTGAATTTAAACATACATATATAAATCATATTTCAATGCAATATTTTGACATAATATTTAATAAAAACGTAAAATCGTATCGTTGTAAGACTTAAATTTTCTTACTTCTTGCGCTCCCACCCATAATTCTGATAAATACGTGATTTATTTTTATTTTAAAAGTTGAATTCTTAATACTTTTGAATTCATATTATTCAATTTTCTTCATTAAAAAGTTGCTGAACTTATCTGCAACAGTCATATTCATGATTATATTTTACTCCTTCTAATATTTGCTATTGCATTATATGTATATAGCGTAGGCCCAATAGATAGATGAACGTATTCGTATTTATTCTTTTAAGAGAACGTCATATTATTGTTTGTACTAGCAGTACAGTACTTGGTTAAGCAAACATATCAAAAGGGGATGATGTAGAAAGAACGGAAAAAAATTACTTGATCGAAATTCAAGTGCTTCTATGACAATTGAATTTTAAGCGTTTGTTTGACAATCACATATTGCACCAGAATATGCTCTACTACTACATATATTCAATTGAATGCTGGCTGCTTTTATAGCAGAGAGGTAGTATGAGCGATATATAACAAACAGTAGAGATCAATTTACTATTTAAATAAAATAAGTTTACCACCGTATGTTTTTATTAGAAAATTGTTTTTCATTGCATAATAAACAAAAGCTTAAACCCACATTTTGTGTTTACTTTTGATTTTATATTAGAGAGGGTGTTTGTCAATTTTTAAAGAGCTATATTTTCAAACAGTTTGTACTATTCATATAAATATTACTGCTAGAATTTTTTGTTTGTTAATGTAACAAAGTTTACCACTGATAAAATTATTGTGTGCTTTTTCAAATATGTTGCAGGTTTTTGATTTTTCGTACAAGTCTAAATTTACGAGCCTTATCTTCTAAATTGAGATCGTTTTTTGTTATTGTAATAGGAAGTGCAAAAAATAACATAAAAAACTTTTTTTGTAACGATAAAATGTTTTATTATCGAATATTGTAATTTACATTCGTAATTTCGTTCTTGAGATATTGTTTGAGTCCTACGTAAATAAGGATCATTCCTGAGTATTCTCAACAGACTATTATTATTAACTTTTAAATTGTTTTAACCAATAGACTCTTTCGCGAATCTTTAGTGCATTGAATCTTTAGTAGTATCGCGTGATTCATTTTATCCCATCTACGATGATTCGACGAAATAGTTCAGCTTATTATACCCCTGGTTCAAAAAAATATATAAATTATTGTATTCATAGAAATAAAACAATGCATGGTTTTTTTTTTGTTGTTTTAATTTTTTTTTTTTTTTTTTGTTAAATAAAAATTTAATATTTTTTATAAATAAAAATTTTCTATTATTATTTACAACAATCTTTTTGTATGAACTGCAATAAAATTATAAAAATATTATTAAATATTCAAGTTTTATAATACATATATTTTTTAAATATTACAATAGACGATCTTATACAATGTCCTTAGACAAATGCTAATATTATGATATGATAATAATTTATCAAAATATTTAACTGCCATTTCTATTGTGAAAAAGTTTGTTTTTGTAAACATTTTCTTTTATTATTGTTCAATTATTATCTTCTACAGTTATACATGTATTGTTGGACACCTACTAATGTTCGTTTTTATTCACACTAGATAGACTTATCAAAGTCGTTGAATATCCTAATCCGAATGGTCTTCGAATCACTGTTTTACATTTTAAACTTTCACCAAGTTATCGAACCAAAGAAAGTATTATCTTCATTTAAACACATTATCTTAATTCAAACACCTTAGAATGTCGTTCTACCTTGACTTAAAGATAATGTATAAGAATTTTACCACATACTAGACCACATCATTTAAATTGAAAATCGTATTATCCCTTGTATATAATTTTCTTTAACAGGAATAAACAAAGATAACTTTAATAATTTTATTCATTTGATAAATCGTAGCATTAAAAAGAAATCATCCCTAAATAGTCATTCACACGGTTGCACAAGGGTGGAAAAGATTTTTTAGGAAATTTTTGTACCCAACATTTTTTTAAAATATGATGATTATTTTTATAAACTGCTAATAATAATGATTTTTGTGATAATAACGAAATGCTAGTGGCCTAGATATAAAAATAAAAACTATCAACAGTTATAATATGAAACATAAAACCGTTTACTTTTCAAGTAATTATTGCCGATTTATTTTCAACGGGATATAATCTACCATTACCTGATAATTATTTTACTATTCAAATTTTTGTAACACGATTAAACTTTAAATTTATTTTTATGTTAAAAAATTGTTGACTTTATCAAAAATTAATTGTTCAAACAAACATTTTCGATACTGAAATTAAATGTGATTGCATATGTGGAATAGATACTTGCACGAGTACCACAAAAATATTTTACCTTAAATTGTATTTAACTACTGCTAACTTTAAATACTATTCTATGGCGAACTAATACGCCGTTAAACGTCATCATTCGTTAGCATAGACACACGTTTCCCATATAATAAAAATAATGTCTTAAATTAAAGACTTCCAGTCTACATGTTTACTTGATATATTCCTCTATACCATAAGTAACCAGAGTGCACCACTATTCAACACAATTCATAAAAATCATTATATTCAAACATTTTAAAAACATTTAAATGGGTTTTTTTTAAAAAAAATACCTTATAAAAAATAATAAAATTAGCTGTTTAAAATTCCAAAAAAAAAAATGTATTTAAATTTGCGTGTCGGTTATGTCTTCTCTATGGTCGATTGCGTATGAAAAGTATGTATGTTTTGCGTCACAGTGTATTTAGGCGTGTAACAAGCGTATCAATAAAAAAAATAAAATAAAACCTATAACACATCGTGCGTCGTCCGTAACTATCGTGTCCATATTCATTTCTTCACTTTAAATATATTATCATATATTTAAAAATTATGAAGTTATTTTTAAGAAATAAACAAGTTGGCTTCAATTATTTGTGCTGTTCGAACATTTAACCAATATTGTAAGGTAATTCGAAGTGTAGTTCTAAACACCGTACTTATAGTATAAACGGAAACCCCTCTCTCAATTTATTATGGTATCTATCGTGTAAAATAAATTACACTCTAAAATTGAAATAAATTGAGCAAGTGAAGATAATAATAAAAAGTATTAATTTGTTTTATAATTATTATTTATATTGAAATATTCAAAATACGTGGTATACACATTTAATACTAGGTAAGCTTTGAGCTCAAATTCTTCTAAATATTCTAAAAAAAATGCTATAAACAGAAGAATTTATGTTTTACTGAGTAGAGAAAGTTTTCTCAAGATGAGAAAAATCGATATATAAAACTTTTAACATAATAAATTTTTTCAAATCTTATAAACTCTTATATTAAATGATAATTTAATAAAATAATATATTTAATTTTTATATAAACTATGATATGGGTGGGTTAGCAAGTGAAAATAACAGCATTAATTCTTTAGATACTCGACATATGGTTCTGTATCAATGTTTGAGTTATTTTTATGGTAAGCATTCATAAAATACCCTAAGTTAGCATTACATACGTATGTAATATTAATATGTATTGCAAATATACGTGCTTATTAGCTAAATGTGAGCTGAACTTATGGCTAATCTAAATAGTTTATGAAAAAATGTTTCAAACAAAAGTTGTTTATTAAAAAAAGTTGTCTTTGAATTTTTCTTCTATCATTTATGCTTTAAAAGTCTTATTTATGTGTACAAAACTTCAATTTGCTATCACTTTTCGTATTTAAGCGATCTTAGTCACGGGCGAACGGATGGAAATGCAAAAATTGATTAAATAATGGATTCTATGAACACCTATACCAAAATTTTGTATGAGCAGTCAATATTTTTTAGTGTTATAAACATAATAAAATACTCTGACATATTGTATATCTGTCGAGTATAAACCTAAAAATATATAAAAAAACTTAATTGTAGCTATTAATTCTCTACAAATTTTAAATTTAACTCCGTGTAATATTCATGTTAAATAATTTATAAAATTGTACATTTGAAGATTAACTTGTACATTTGAAGGTCCGTTTCAATAAACCGTATTGTATATGTTATTTAATATAAAAAAAAAAACCAAATTCTAACAATACTATGATTGTAAAAGACATCTTTCAAACTTAAAACATGATTAGGTTTTAGGTGCCCATATATCAAATAAGGATAGAAATAGTTTTACTTGTCATCTTTGTCTTTTTATTTAGAAATCTATCTCACCTATAATTTTTAATCATTCAACCATTTCAAAACATCACTTTCTTGTTAATACGTTTTATTTTTTTATTATTTTTTTGGTGGTAAAAAAGTATTTAAAATTTAATTCTTTTCATACCATCATCATCGTTGTTAGATTCATTGGTTAACCACGATGTATAAATAATTTTAAAATCAACAAAAATTATCATACGCTTACCAAAAAAAAATGTAGGTAGTAATTTGAATTTTTGTTCCTCTTTTCTTACAAATCACAGGATAACTAACCAAATAAATCAATACCTGATCATTGTGGAAAGTAAATCGTCCTTATCGTGTGATTCATACTTTGAATTAAAGTAGCTTTATTTTTTCTAACTGAAAATACACTGCCAATAATGGGACACAGAAGTTCCTCGTAATGTATGTTTATTGCAATGGTTAATAATGAAAATATTTCTAGCTATATATCAGAAATATCTGCACCGAATGAGTTACAATTTGGATATAAGTTGAAAAAATGCTTTTAATATAACTGTTTTTCGAAAGTTTCAGTTTCAATTTTTTGTTTTTAAGCATCCAAAATAATCGATTTCAACAAAACCACTGATATTTTAAATGTTTCACAATATAATGACTTTTAACTGAAAATACAAATATATTTACTTGAATAGTCATTTCTCCTGAACGGCTTTGTCCATTGAGTTGAAATTTGGATATTAAGTAAAAAAATACATTTTATTTTAAACTCTCTGTCGCATAAGCTACTGTGGGCTATCAACGTAAAATAACATGCCTAAAATTTTTTATTTTTTATGCCATAGAATTTTTAAAATGGATCAATATATAAAAAAAAAATGACATAGTTTTATTTAATTTGAATGTTAATTTATTCAAAACAAATTAATCAAATAAATTTAAAATATTTTTATTAATTGAATTCGCGGATATTTCAAACATTAAATATAAATAAATAAATATTTCTTTTTAAAATGACATATCAATCATATATACCTAGGTGTACTTTGGGACTATAATACTAACTGAATGCGCACAGCACATACCAAGACAAAATAAATTATTATTTATATATTTTGATATAATAATTAATGTGACCACCATATGTCTAAATAATTTGACATTTAAAAATTTTAATTGTTCTTAACTTAATGGCTAATCAATTTTTATATTTTGTGTTTCAAGGAGGTAATACATATTAGTTAATTTATTTTATTTTTTTATTTGTGTAGGTATACATAAAACCATTTAAAATCAAACACAATATTTCCATTCACTTGAATTGTATAATAAAGAGAAATCGAATTGAAACCATTGAAAAATCAATGGTTTAAATAAACCTTCTTATACATTACCTCAGTGGTCCACAATATATTCATAATTGAGCATGATCTAGAGGGGGACTTGGGTATGTAAAATAGAGATCAAAATTTCAGTTCAATTCATCTTTTCATTTTTACATAGTTTTATTCATTTCATAGTAATTTCATATATGAAGTAGGTTTAGTAGTAGTAAGATAACGATTTTTGTGTTTCATTTCCATTAAAAATTTTCCATACAGTAACCATTTTTGCAAATTTTTTGCTATCTTTGTATTTCGATTATGAAAATCTCTCTAAAATTACGCATTCTTTCATTACGCTATTTTTGTTACATTCATATTGGACATTTTCAGTTTGCAACAGATTCTAATCAAAGCAACAGGAATAGTTTATTAATAAGCGAACAGAGATCAGAATTCATGAGTTATGTGATTATTTTGGATTAATAGTATACTAATATTAATACACACACACACACACGCCTTTTTTTTCAAAGATACGATTAGACACGGGTATTCAAAACGAAAAAATTCAAACAATAGTTTTAACTGTTTCAATTTTTACTTGTAATAAATTATAAATTTTTTGCTTTAAGGTTACATTTTAGTGAAAAAAAAAAAAAAAATTGTAATCGCCATGTCCACGGTGTTGTACCAATATGGAATCTGTATAAAATTTGATTTATTATAGATATTTTTTCTATTATTTTTGGTTAGTATATTAAATGAGTTGATTTATTCTAAACAGTTTTCTAATGTCTTATACGGTTGTTATGCGGTTTTTATATGAATGCGTTCCGAAATAAAAATAAAATGATTTTATTGATAAAACTTACAAATTTCTAAATTTATTTTTATATACTTGGCAAGTTAGTTTAGTGTACAATGTTTCTTTACTTCTGGACAAATAATGACACGAATTGTTTGTCTTAATAAAAATGGAAATTGTACAGGGAAAGAGCAACACTTTACTTTGACCACTATCACCGCTTGATTCAAAACAATTTTTTGAAAAAGTTAATATATGACAGATCTATTTTTGGGAAAAAAATTTAGCTAAAATTTAGAATAAATACAACATTTCAAGAAAAAGTATAACGTAAATCTATATAAAAATTCGGTGAATTTACATTGATGTGTATTAAAAGCAAACCAAATTCATTTCACCTGAAATATCTGCAAAATATGACCTTTTATCGTCTAATCGGAACATTCACTGGCACCTAACTAATGCCATAAATTAATTTTTCAATTATTTAATTCCTGATTATCTTCAATTGATTTTTACAGGACACATAAAGACTATTTTCAAAAACAAAATAATAGATAGAGTTATCAGTTACAGCATAAAATATCTACTTTAAGCTGTAATCAAGCTTTCTTTCGTATTCTTTGGGAAAACATACTATACTCATATACGTTTGAAAAATTTAATGATATTTAATGCAATGACTATTTTTTTAAATATTTATTCCAAGCTTTCATTTAGCTCCACATAATGTCTGTTGTGAAATATTAAATCATCCCATTTAATTTAAGGGTAAATTAAATTTAGTCCAAAGTTTATTATACTAAAAAATACTGAAAACAACAAAATTTTAGTAAAGGTGTTCCTTGAAACATCTAATTAGTGCATTTCCGATTGTCCGTCCGTCTGTCATCACGATACCTCAAAAACAAAAAGAGAAAGCGAGCTGAAATATTGGTGACGTATTCTAAACATAAAAATTGAGTTCGTGAATGAGCAACATCGATTCATTGGGTCCTTGACCCAACTTTTAAACTATAGACGATAATAGAAAAGTTCAAACACAAAAAAAATTTATTTTTTTTAAACAAACAATTTATGTTTGATTTTTCCTTTAATGTTTGGACTCGCCACAATTTATGCTGAAATTTAGCTAATTATCACATATTTGTAATAACAATACATAACATAACTGTATAGACTGGATATTCATCGTATTTTATGAATTTTAATTAAAAATAGTCCAAGCAATGAAATTCAATCATATGTCGAATATCTAAACAATTAACTCTGTTAGTTGTTATCATCATTTATTTTTTTTTTACATTTTTGTGTGGTCTTAAAAATATTCTTAGAGTTTCAATCACGTTAGCGAGTTAAAGACAGACAGACATCAGCTCTTTGATATAAATCAAAATGTGCGATTAAAAAGTGGTTACTAATATATAATAAAACCCACATAAATATTTCACAATTTCACTTTTTTCTTAGTAATTTTTGATATTAAAAAAAAATAAAAAAAAACAAAATTGTGAATTATGTGATTGCGGTGGTTGCTGACGAGACGTTTGACAGATGACATATAACAATCTCTCTGGTCTGTTGTTCTCTGTTTGTTTGTTTGGCCCGTAGGTAAAAATATATCAAAAAAATCAACTTCATTCATATCATCTCTAAATAACAGACATATGGGTGGATAAATTTTTATGAATAGACAAGTGAAGTATTCTTGTATAATTTTTTTTTTTTTGAGTTGTTTAAATCAAAATTTATAACACAATCTAAAAATAACATTACTCAACTAATTTGCATAAATATGTTTTTTTTCTTTTTTAAGTGATATATATATAGTTTTTATTGTAAAAAAATTACTAAGGCGCTTGTCGACAGTTATGAATATTAAAATTAATAACTATTCTTAGAATATGTATAATTTTAGTATACATTTCTTAAAATTGTTTTATATTTTAATGCATATATGTATTTTATATATGCTCAAAAAATAGTACGGTTTTCCACATTTGAGATCATGCAGATATATTTAGCCATGGCGAATCTTATTTCAAGATAGATCCAAGTATTTTGTGCGTTTTAGTATAAATATATTTTCTTTGCTCCGATTTCAGAAATTAATATAAATAACGATATTCTGAGCTACCTCGGCCGTTTTGGAGGAATTTTCATTTGTTGTGTTTATCTGTTGATCTGCATGTTAAAATAATTGAAACGAACATACACAGACATAATCAAATGCCAAAGTCTTGCAAAACCTTTCGATTTGGATAAAAAATTCTATGTTCACGCGTGATAAAGTTTTACATTAGATTTGTTTAGTTTCCATTAAAAAAGTTTTCAAGTAAAAACAGTAGTTTTTAAGATTTTCCCGGTGTTAGCAGGTAAAGAAAATATTAAAAATTATTTTAATCACATAAAAAAAATCATGTTTATCAGAATATGGTGGGAGCGCAAGAAAATCAAATATTAAGTTTTACAACTTAACCATACTATTTTTGTATTATACTAAATACAAAATATTGTATTGTCATCCGAATTTACTTATGAATACTAATATTTAGCTCAATCGAATGCTGAGGAATGTGTCAAAAAATTGTATTTATGACGTATCTATTTATGGGCTTTCTAAATTCTAAAATTAAGGATACACAAGTTCTTAGAAGAATCCATATAAACTTCAACCTAAATCACATGTACATCATTTTACATAAAAATCCTACTTGGTGCTCCAGTGAATTTACATTTATTTGTATTTAAAGCGAACCGAAAATCATTAACACCTAGCCTATGACATATGATTTAACAATCTTTAATTCCTGGTTATCTTAAATTAATTTTTATAGGAAACATAAGAATTGTATTTTCAAAAATAAAATAATATTATAAAAATCGGTTTCATACAAAATAATAAAAAAATTAAATAACGAAAATGCATCGAATTTAATAGAAATTTCTATACCCATGTTATTATCTACATGAGTGAATCTGGTTAGTAAAATACTTCATCCATTCAAATTATTAATTTAATAGGTTATAAAAATTAATGATTTCAGTAAACGAATCGTTGTTTTCTTCTGCAAAAGTAATAATGATAAAATAAAAAGAAACATCTAGTAGAATAAAAAAAATAACGCTTATTAACAATTTAAAAGATGATTATTAACTACAAAAATCCTGTTAAAAGAATTTATTAATATTATTATGATATTATTATAAGAAGAACCACTTCATATTACTTTAACTTACTTAAAGACATACAACTGATATTTATTTTCAAATATCAACCAATAATAATAATAATTTAAAAGAAATGTTTTTTAAAAACCCTACTCTCAATTAAATCCACACCTATTGAGCAGCAAAGATGATTATTCTTTTTTTTTTTTTGTTCTTCATTTTAAAACTATAAGAAGCTTTACATTACTTATCAATTTATGAATGGTCGAAGCTTCCATTGCAGTAATAAATACGTCGTAAACCAACTACAAACAAATGGCAATAATAAATGAGTTAATTATTTACATACTTCGAATATTCTTCAGTATCGAGTATTGATACTGAAGAATATTCGAAGTATCTACGTAATACTATTAACATTGTTAAAATACAATAAATACGCATAAACCGTTCTTTTATTTGGTGTAAGAATTATGTAGATATAATAAGCTAAGTTTGAACAAATTATGCCGTATGTATACAGTTAAGGAAAAGAATGTTTTTCACAAATTTTGTTTGTTGTTGTTTCATAAATTTGAAGTTGAAAACTTCAACACGCTTTTTAAACTATCGTAATGACGAATAGACAAATAGGCTGATAAAAATGTGCTAATTATGTAAACGTATGTGTATCTATATTCAAAATTTAATATACCCTCATATTTATATCAATCTTATCATTAATAAAACATTTGAACATTTACGAGCAAATTTGATAGGAATGAAAAATACCATATTTGAATCCAACAAATTTTGGTAATTATTACTATTTGCAAAGCAATTAATGACAATTATTCGATAGAATTAAAAGAGACATATAAATTTTATTCATATTTGTGGTAAATAATATCTAGTTTTTGAAAAAATTATAGTTAGTCTAATGAAAAATAAAATAAAAATTAAATAAAAACTGATAATATTATTGTGTTTGTTTTAACATATTTGTTACTGCTATGTGAGCTTGGACTAATGTGAATGTGTTCTTAAATAATGTTCAAGTTGAAGGGATTACAACGCATAGGTACTGCATGCAACAAACATATGTAATACTTGTATTTAATAATCAACACACAATACTTATACACTTTTACAAGCTTAAAAATAATGCATTAAAAACATTTAATATTTAACATTTATAGTTTAAATGAATACATATTTATTGATTTTTAAGTGGATATTATATAGTAAGTATTTAGGGTAAATTGGTAATATTTTTTTGAAGACATATAAAGGAAATTGTATTATAAACATCGCTTATTTTAGACTCGATTCCAGTTCATTTAACAATTACTGTCAAACTGGCTATACATCGGGGACTTGTATGAGTTTCTTTTCTAGATTATCTGGTTATCAAAACTATATTAAAAGAGTCTTTAAATTTTGAGTCGAAATTTACAGGTAAACTCTAAGAAAAAATTATTTTGTTATAAAATTATAAAAACCTGAGAGTAAAAAATTTCATATACAATTTGGCTTAGTCCTCCAATTTCTGAAGAAATTAACATAAAACAGTTTTAAAATAAACCGGGAAAATACTAATTACTTTCGTAAAAGTTCTACTGAAATCGGATAAATGATATCTGAAAATAACGCAAACACAAAAAAATATTTCAATTACATCAATATAAGCTAATTTTTCTAATCTTGTTTCAATTTCGAATTATTCAAAATATCCACAAACTATTGATATAGTTTGTGGATATTTTTGAAATTATTGATAGATAATTCGAGATTTGACATATTCTCAATAGTTATCTTAGTTATTACAGCTTTATTTTGTTGGCAATCAATTTATTTAATGATCAATGCTGAACTGAATTTCAAATAATCGCGATATTTTTATACAAGAAAACTATATAACATTGTATCCATTTCGAAACGTATAAATTATAAAAATAATAAAGAATATAAAATCCATATATTAAGTTTTATGCATCCAATTACAATAGTCTCGGGACAAGATGATAGAGAAGAAGTCAGCGTGTGTCCAAAATCTAAATCGCTAAAGAAACAAACCCCAATTAGTTCATATCATGCTGTGATTACATGTATCCTTGCACTTGTTTAACACCTGATACATATTTAATGTATTAGACAAAGAGAAAACGATATTGCATTTGTTAAGTCAATATGATTGAAATTGTGATTATGAATTCTAAAATTTTTTTCCAGTTCATTACTATAAGTTATGAAGTTTTATTCGAATAGAAATGTTTTTTTTATTAACTTATTTATTTTATATTCTTTTTTGCAAATAAATTTTGTGGTTTTTGAAAAAAATGCACAATTAATGTCTTTAATGGTCACTAAAATTTAGAAGAAAATGTTTCTTTTATTATCATATAGAAGAAGCTTTTGAATTTGAATTATAACAAAATTTTTTAATAGAATACCTCGTGATGTTGTCCGATATATTCCAATACCAGAGGTCTATCATACCAATTTTTTGGGTTCTACACCATTTTGAGCTGAATATAATAATTTAGAAACATTGTAGCCGAATTAAAATAAATTATTCAACAATAGGCTTTTTGACAATGTTAAAAATTTACTAAAAAATATGGCCATCTTTTAAGATAATAGTCTTAAAAAAACATAGTTCACTTTATTTCAGCGTTTTTTGTTTTTATGTTTACCTTTTACAAATTACTCGAAATAAAATGTAGTACTTGTTGAAATTTTATCTGGCACTGGAAGGCTCTATGATTGGTGACGTCAATAGGTAGTAAACTATACAATATATGGCATACATATATTATATTAAACAAGGATGTCATGACAGATGCTGTCCTGTTGTATTTATATGAACTGGCTTACTAGCGTGCTACGTCACATGTACCACGTGACAAACGTCATTAGAGGAACATCAATGAACACATTGATTTTCGTTGGTAATTGTGTAGATTTCCCGGAAATATCAATGCAGTGTGCTTGTTGTGTATTAAAGAATTATTTAAAATGATTCCCAAAAATTAAATAAATTATAAATAAATTTATTCACTGATAAAACTAAATAGATTTAGTTAAAAGCATAAACAGAATGAATTTTGCTTATGGTTTTATTTTTGACAAGTGATCTATAAACAACACTCTGATAAAATCATTGTCTTAAGGCTACAGTAAAAATATTCATATAAAAAAAAAAAACTGAACTTAAAAATATCAGTTTTTATTTTTTATAATTCACGATTTACGCTTAAAAATACATTGTTTGATTTAAGCGATAATGATGCTTATTCATTCGTCTTCAAGATTGTTATTTATTGGGTAGTGTTTTGTTTTGAACAAAACGATGATTGGTGAAAAAACGGAATATTTTTTTATGCTTTAATAAATTCTCAAGTCATGTTAACTTGACTTCAAACAACAGTAAACAGTGATTAGCCAACGAGTAGCTTTCATTATATTTATTGTTATATTATGGTATTGATCAAAATCTGTTATCACTTTATTGTAGTCTTTTGTGTATAAGGGATTAAAAAAAGGGGGCTGTTTAAAATGATTATCGTCTTAAACAGTAGATATTAAAGACATGGTTTAAACAGTTGTAAATCACGGACTTACTGAAAATAAAATACTTGCTTATATGAAATGAAAATTATTTGAGACAGATGAATTATCCTTATCTATTAATTTCTGTTTGCCCTTTGTATATGATTTTTGAAATTTTTCTAATGGTTATTTTGACTTAAAAGTTAGAAATACGATATTAAAAATTTAAAAATCCCTAATAAACAGCCTAAAATTTATGTTTTATTTTTGGCTATTGTGATCAAACATTTTGAAAATTCACTTCAAAATTTTAATTCACGCAGTTATTGATTGTAAAATTTGTCAATGATTTAAGCTGGATTTTCTGTTTATTGTTTTAAAATTATTCTACAAAACGATTTTTATCAAAGAGATGTCTACAATTATACCATGAGACCATGAAACCACACTTGAATTGACAGGTCAAATTCAGCTCTGAGACAATTAGAAAAGTGTGTTGTGTTCCTGTAAAAAGACCATCGGCACAAGATTGGCACAAGTATATATATAGTGAAAGTACATAATAAACCATTTCTACTACATTTTATTTGTGAGAAAGTCTGGCAGCCCTGGGATATTGGACAATATGTGTTTATAAGAAAATCTTGGAAACACTGAAATTATTTTAACTTTATTACGTTCTCTTGCGTTTTTTTTTTTTTTTAATTTTATCAAATTTTAAAAACATTTACAAAAGTTTTACGAATGGTAGGGGAGCCCAAGCGGGGATTTTTGGATTTACTCGAGCGCGTCAGATTAAGAAATGGGATATACCTTACCCCTTATTGCATATCTCCATCGAATCTTAGCTCCGTATATAGAACCGCGCGCATAAAGTAACCGATCCGAATATTAAAATGAAAAAATTGATAGTTTGATTTAATCGAACACGTCAGATTAAGATATGGTAGGTTGACTACGTGCTGAAAAGTGTACATTTTACTAACCTGACGATTAGAACGTGATCGGCTACCTTTTGCGCGCGGCACCATATACACAGCTAAGAGTTGGTGAAGGTACGTAATTGGGGGTAAGGTATTTCCCATATCTTAATCTAACGCGCTCTAGCAAATCCAAAAATGCCCGCTTGGGCTCCCCTACTAGAATATCAATATTGTTTATTAGAAAGTTTAAAAAGTCATTAAAAAAATAGATTATTTTAATTTTCAAAGCCCAAAGCTTACACTTATTTGATTCTCTTCTTCAACGAAATTAAATGGTCTTGTAAACACGATACAACAATATTTAAAACAAAAAACATTGAGTACCTGTCGATATATTCAGAACACAATATTTTAAAATTGTTACATATTGTAAGTAGAATCTGGTTTAAAAAAAACAAAACAAAAACAAAATCTAAAAAACTACAGATCAAATCTTTGAAGTGTTTATAGTGTTACTAGACCACATACTGTTCTAAAATAGACTTCTTTTAATAAAACTAGTAATAACATTACATACATGCTATGGTAGTAGTTCCTAGATATATACCTTACCCATATACACTTACAACAGAATAATACAGTAAATATTATTGTTCCCACACTCATCGTGTATTAGTTTTTAATCAAAACTTTTTATCATTATCACTAAATTTTTTTGAGATAAATATTTTTTTATTTTTAAATATAAGGTCAGTTATTTGGACATATAAATAAATACCAATGATTGATTTTTGTAAATTAATCATTTTTTAATCAATTATATGTCGAATAATAATGTATTTTACTCTAAAATATTCAAATGTATTATGTATGCATGTTATTCATAAAAAAATTACCCATTAGAAATAACATTTTTGTAAATTTAGACCTGAAATAAACAATATACCACACCTCCTTAGTTTGGATAGAAAACGAAAATAGTGTTTTGATCAAAATTAAAGACTATTAAATTTGTAGATATTTCCTAAAATATAATAAGTTTTGTTATTTCAGCTGCTCATATCATTTTATTTCACTTAGATCTCTCCTGCAATAAACTTGTCCCCAAACTATACAGTGAATTTAATTAATCAATCAATTCTCATTTAATTTCATCCAAATCATATAATGTGCTCGAAAGTTACATCTATAAACAACATAAATAGACTTGTAGGTTTCTATAGTCAGACAATCGACTCAAAGTCTTCTATGCAGACCTGACAACCCTAGAAACATCGTTGATTTGAATAATATGCATTTTTGTAAATGCAACTAATAAACTGTTTTCATTTGGGTTTTTCGATTGATTGACGAAAGATTACTAATACTGTATGGATTAAGTTTTTTTTTAGTATGTTTGTGTTTGATTCCTTATAAATATTCTATTAGGCAGCATGCTGATAAATAATATTTATAGATTTGTTGATTAAGTTTTTAGTGAATACAGTCAATCATCAGTTCCTTTTACTTATCAACATATTGGACCTACCAAACTACTTAACATAACATATCAACAACAAAACAACAACAACAACAAAAAAACATAAATAAATAAAAGTAAATATTATTATTTTTAACTATTGAATATATATTATTCTGATAATTGTTCGAGAAAAATATTTATGAACTCCAGGAATACTTATGAACTCCTGGTTTTTTGAAATATTATGAGCGTTTGAGGCAACTAGGCAGTTTTATTTCAAAACAGTGCCTCTCTGTATCACAATTATAAAAAAAAAAACATTAAAATTTTATTCTTTTTACAAAATAACCGATCATAAATGGACTGATCAACTATTAATTTAAAAAAACATAATTTATTTATTGTTTGCTATAAAAATATGAATGTTTGTCATTCCATTTGAAAATTTAATTACTTATTTTTCTGTACAAACAACGTGAAATGATATATAAATACTAATCAAATTTTAGTTTTTTTTATCCACCTCTATGTAGATATCATACATGGGGAAATTCACGTGAAGCGGATGACAATAAATAACATCATATATAAACCATGACGTTTTTATAAAAACAATTCGTTATTGTAAATTTTCTTGATTCTAAAAACATCTTTTGAAAAATCCTTTAATCAAGATCTAGGTTGGATCTAATTGCAATTAAAATAAAATTCAAATAGTGGATGTATGCGTCAGTATTGAGCGTAACTTTCCGTTCCTTTAAAAGCCGTTAAAAAATCAAATGCTTAAAACTATTGCGATGATTTTCCCATGAAAATTGATCAGTGTATAGAAGTCATTTAGTATTCACATTTCGTTTTTTTTTTGTTTCTATATATTTACTTGGAAAAAAAAACAAAAAAACTGTACAATTTTATAATAACAAAAAAAAGTCGTTTTAATTATGCGATCAATTTACATAAAATATTCATAAATTATACCTAGATCGAAAACTATTATATAGCTTTTTAATAAAAAAAAACAAAAAACAAAAAAATTAAAAAAAAAAAAGATCTTATGAGTACCTGTTACTTGACACTGGAAAGGATCTGATTAATTATCTTTTCTTTACAAAATTATATTTATTACTTTCTCATAACCTATCGACGGATATTATGTGATTAAGAAATATTTTTTTGATGGATTTAATAACAAGTGATTCTTTCACATTTAAGACAAATGACGGTTCAATTTTTTTAAACTAATCAATTTTTACTGTTTATTCATAATTAATAAAAAGTAGAAAAAACAAGTGGTCTAGGTTTGACCCGCAAGGTTCTTGAGATTATGGAGACGAAAAATTACGAACGAACAAATGTATATACGTTATACATACAACACACAGATATTCTCTCCAAGTCGATAGATTTGGTTTCTAGTGCCCTTGAAACGTAAAGATATGTTAAAATTCGGGATTCACAAAAACTTTTTTTTCCTGCTTTCATTTTTTGACAAAATTAATATTAACTTTTAGCTTTTAGTTATTTTATTATTTGTTCTTAATATTTTGTGTATTTGTTACAGATTCATTACTCGGTTCAGCGTCAGAAGATGAAGATGACGATGATGCATCAACGACATCAACAATATTAAAACATCACGGCCTTCATGGTGGTTCATTAGGTGGTCCGAATTCCGAAACAAATAATAATAGTTTATCACATAGTGAATTATCAAATTCAATGAATCAAGATAGTAAAACAGGTCATGATGATTCCGAAGATCAGAATTCATTAGATGGTGATCCGGAAACACGGGATTCACAAGCAGAAAATAAAAGTCCAGATGATAGTAATAGTGGTAGTAAACGAAGGGGTCCACGTACAACAATTAAAGCAAAACAATTAGAAATATTAAAAACAGCCTTTTCACAAACACCTAAACCAACAAGACATATACGTGAACAATTAGCAAAAGAGACTGGTCTACCGATGAGAGTGATACAGGTATGGATCGAAATATATTTGTTATTTGTGATTTTACAGAGAAATAGAAATAATTTGACCAAAAATACAAAATATAGTCCTTTATAGCCAATGCCAAATGAAATAAAAATGTTCAATAGAACGGCTTGATATGATTATGCATTATATAAACGTATCGTGCCTTTTTATTGGGCGGTCTCATTGCAGTTAGCGTTAATTAATTGTGGGGAAATTATAAAATAATTTGTTTTCTTTCATTCTATTCTTGTGTGCTTACTTAAAAGCATATTCCGGGGAAAGTAAACTCTCAGCCTGCCTAAATTTTTGTCTCTAATGCAACTTCATGCAATTCCAATTTGTTTGCGCAACCAAATCTTGATGCTTGTTCAAATAAAAATTCTACCTTGAATATAATATGCTTTTTATTCAATATTAACTGTACAAATTACTTGAATATGTAAACGATCATCACAGATTCAGTTTTTTGTATACATTTTCATGCACAAATAAACTTTTGCAAATTGCATGAGCTTGTAAAGAAAGGCACGTTAATGCTGGTGCTTTATAAATCACTGGTCTACGATGTTTTTCAAAATAATTATTTTACGAAAATCATGGATTTTTGTGAAATTTCAATAGCTTTTAATAAGCAAAAATATAAATAAACAAATTGATGTGACAAATATTATTATAGACTATACAGTGAATCACTTCTCCTTTTTTTTTGTCACGATACAGTTTAGGAATTTGGTGTTTCACAAAAGTACCGCGGCACAGTGGCTAGGACTTTTGATTAATTTAGAAGAATACTTGTCTTTTATATAGTTGAACTAAAACTAGAAAGACTAATAAAACATCGTAGAATTAAATTAAACTTCTAGGAAATTTAAAAAAGAACTTAAAATGACATCCAATTTTTAATAACAACATATTTAAAGAATTTCCCAAAGTAAGCATTTTCTATAAAGTTAGATACAAATTGTAATAGAATGCTGTATAATAGATTGACAAATATTTCCAAAATTTCATTTTCATGACAGTTTCCTTATACTATGAATTTTCATTATCTATAATAAAATTATTAATACAATAAAAAGTGTCTTCTTCAGTAATGTAGGCGTTGTTTTCTCTATTCGTTTTTTGTTCGTACAAATTGTATTGTTTTGTTGTTACTTTTTTTTTTTTGATAGAGAAACGACTTAAAGCCCTCCTGCAGTTCACTAGGGGCCAAATCGTGTTATGTACTTCTTTGTATTACACACCAGGATATCTACGCTATGTTGATGTGCGCACTGTATTTATCATAATGGTATTATATATACCTAAAAGATATAATAATATTTATGCTTAATACCCCATCGTCGCCATATCGTTGGTACTCTAGTGTATGCTCCTCCATCCACACTTTGGTGTATGGTAGTGTACACAGCACAGTGCTGACTGTGCTGGCTGGGCTAATCATTTTGTTGTTTATTGTAAAAAGGTGGCAAATGTCACGCGTGTTATTATTCTACTAAACATTTTGTTATCGTGTTTTTAAATTCTCAGTCGGTAACTTAGCACGACGATGATGATTTATCTATCTATTTATTATTGTAGTTGTGTTTACTATTTATAATACTTAAGATGATTTTTTTTATGAAAAATAAAAAACTCTCTCTTTTTGAAATTGTTCTGAAAATTATAAAAACAATTTATGGGTATGATGCTTCAAAAATTTCACTTAATTAACCAATTTCCGCATGTCCGTCCTCCCATCATCAACATAACTAAACCACGGAAAGATATAGTGAGCTGAAATTTTGAACAAAATCGCTCTATTGGGTCCAATGGATCCATGACCTAACTCTTAAGCCATAAAAGATTCAATGGCAAAAAGGAAAATCCAAAAAATGTTTGTTGAAAAGATACAACTTTTGTTTGAAACATTTTTTCGTAAAATGTTTGAACTCGCTACAATTTTTGCTATTTATTAATTTTACTAATTATCAATTTATGGTATATGTATTTTATGAAAAATAGGCGAGTCATTGATACTTAACCAAATGTCGAGTATGTAAACAATAAACTCTGTTAGTTGTTATTTTCACTTGTTATGGTTTAATTTCAAGTTACTGGATTTTTAAAGTATAGAATACAGAAATCTTGGTTTACCATAAGCCATGCTTCTAAACATGCATCGGCTTGCCAGGCAGCTTGATACGACGTCATCACTTATGATATTTAATATTGCTAACATACAATAAGTGCAACATCATACCATTCTGGTCAGCATTCTGGCCTGTGTTTTAGAGCACATACGATAAGATTAGGTATGATATTTTATTGTGTATCTAAATTATTCAGGCTGGTAGTCTCATGTGCAAATCAGTTTTTCTTTTAATCACATTTGTTCGTAACAAACCTGTATTTAATTTCAAAATAGGTGTTGAAAGCGATATTTGTATTGTCTATGACTAACCTCAATATAACGTTGCATTTTTTACATAGAGCATTTCAATTTTATTTAGCAACCTTTCATCTCATCTTGTAATCTAGAATAAACAAAACCATATATTTATTATCTTGTAATTTATAATAAATTATTAAAAATATTTGTAACATATGACAAGTTATAGAGAAGAGACACTTTTTATTGAACCCAAGTATTAACAAAATATTTTGCTGAATAATAATTAGAATGACATATGCGGCATATGAACAAAGCCTAAATACAAAACAAAATGCTGATTTTAAATTGAACAATTGAACTATATGGTGTATGTATTGTAGAATGAATGAACAACATAACCATGACATGTTGGTTAAACCCTCTAAAAATGTTTTACTCTATTGTTAGTACCAAAAAGGCATTAAATTGTCAATGTTCATATTATTGACTCTTCTATGTATATAATATATAATATAAATTATACCGTTATTACACTATTATTTAGTTGAGAAAATTGAAAAGACACATATTGTAAGTTTATTTTACTATTATTTAATAGGTCTATTTATTGAATTATTATTTTTATGATTTTTAATAGTTATGGTGTTGAAAATGTTTGCATTTTTATTACACGAATTGTATGATTTATTATAATTAATAAATTAAAAATTATGCTTAAATGATTTATTTCATAGACAGTGAAAATATTGGTATCCATGTCTATTTGGGGTATGTAAACAGTTAACACTGTTAATTGTAAATTTCACTTGTCTTTTTTACCGTTCTGTCAAGGATATATATGTTTTTCTCGCATATATGTATATTAGAAAAAATTTTTTATAAACACCTATCTTTCAAACAGCTGATTGGATTTCGACATTTAAGGTTTCGTAAGAACCCAGAAAATAAAAACAAAATAGCGGTCTTTAGGCGAAACTTATAAACCGAAAGAAAATTAATGAGTTCCGCCAATTACTAAACTTAATGCAGGTATTTAACTTAGACTTTCAGCTTATAATATCGTCTGTTAAACCGTAGTAGAGTTTACATTGTTAATAGTTTATATTCATTTTGTTTTAAAAATATTATTTAATACAATTGGTTTATTGTTTTTTAAATTATTTATTTAATTATAGTCATAATTGGAAGGAAAATGAAAAACAAAAAGCAAATGTAATAAGCTTGAATTAACATTAGGAGTTCTGACAAATTTGAAAGCTAAAAAAAAAATGATGGCTACGCTCGGAAAATTGTGTAAAACACTTGAAAATTCACATAAGTTTAATTTTGGAACCTATTTTAGTTACAACAGTGTGTAAAAGGCTTTCTTTTATTATGCATTATTTTCCAATTTGATTAAGTTAATAAAGAAAAAATTATATTCCTTACATTAAAATAAGAATATAATTTGTTAACTTATAGAATAATTATTTGACACGAGATCGAAAAAAGGATTAAAAAATATTGGCTTTTTTGAATAAATCAGAAATTTTTATAAACTTTTTTTTTTTGTATACTAAAATTAATTAACTGTTTAAATTATGTTGTAAATATTTTTTAATTTGTATTTATAAAAAAAAAATCATTTTTTGTATCAAAACAGAGCATTAGGTTGACTTTAATTAATCATATATTTTTGTAAACATTTTTATTATTAAAACTGTAACAGATGTCTGAAGTAAATAATTTAATAAGAATATAAAAAAACTATAACACAATCTTAAAACCTATCTTCATATGTATTGGTATATGTCTGTGATTAATAGACTTTTTCTATTTTATTTTCGTTAAAAAAAAGTTATTAGTTTTTTGTCTATATACGGAAATAGTGATAAATTAAAATTTTTGATAAAAGAAAGCTAGAGGTATGTGAAAGAAACCATGTAACAAAACAAAAAAAGTTAACAATGTTTATAAGTTTTTAAATTTAGGAAATAAATTTAACCGTGTGGCTATGCATATGGGGAATCCAAATTCAAACTCTCTTATGATGATTTAATCTACATTTCTTTGTTCAATGACAAAAGCTGATGTGTACTATTTCTTTCCGCTTCAAGTTCAAATTTTTTGAATACATTTCGACGGTTTGGAACCTCCTCAACATTTTATCTCATTATACAAATATCTCATCTATTAAAATGCCGTTTCGAAGATACAACTATTGAACGTGGCTTCCATTTCTTACTTGAATGAAAATATGTCTTGAACTCTTCATCCAGTTTTTATGAAATTTTGTAATGTAAATTCAGGTTTAAATTTTACATGAGTGTTTTAGATTGTATCGTAATCGATTATTCCGTTAAAACAATATTTAGGAAAATTTAAAAATTAAAATAGAAACGTGTGAAAGAAATGGAGTCATCTTACTGGCACAGAAAATTTAATTAAATTACGTCTTTAAGATGTGGATTCATTTTTCTCAGAATATCCAAATTTCTTTTCAATCTGCCAAGTTGTTCCCGATATAAAGCTATTTACGTAAACCTATCCACACATCACGTGGCGGTTTTGTACACATAATTGGCATTTTATTGCCGTTCTTGGCATTTATTATGAAAATTCAATCAACAAAAAAAGATATTCCGTAAATATTAAAAAACTTTATTTTGAAAATGAATATTTTAAGTTTTTTTTTTTTTGAATTATTTAAAATTCAAAATTTTAATGAAAATAACAACTAATAGTATTAATTGTTTTAATACGCCACAAATTGCTGAATATCAACGTTCGAACTATTTTTAATCATTAGCATTCATAAAATACTAATAATACATTCATAAATACGCAGTCCATAAAGTTATAAATATATATATTTTATTATTCTGTTAACATAATATAGTTTTTGTTTATAATACCTTGTTTCCGATATTGTTTTATATATTATTTAAGAAATAAGAAACCACTGTACAAAATACAAATTCAAAAACAATAAGATTATTTAGTTAAATATATTCCACATTCTCTATATGTAATAAAATATATCTAGAGTTAAATTTGAGTATTTGTTTATAAAATTTAACAAATCTAAATATGCTTTTAAATGCTATAATCAATTAAATCAATAATATTATTGATTATGTATTATGAATATCTCATTACATTCTATAGTATTTACAACACAGAAGTACAGTTTATGATTTAATTACAAGCGTTTTAAATATCTTAATAAAAAATATGTGTCGCAGAATTTTTTCTTGAACTCTATAGTAAGTATAAAGTGACTTACTGAACAGAACTTCATTATAAAGGTTAAATATAAAAGTCAACACAATTATAACAAATTTAAAGAAATAACATTGTAAGTTTCGAAAAATAAGAAATTAAATTAATTTCCAAAGTACACTGTTTTTCGTTAATTGTTTAGATTCGCCACAATTTCTGTTCAAATTTAGCTAATAAGTACATATAAATATCATTTGATTTGACTCCATAAGTGTTCCTTGAAGAGCTTTGAACAAGAAGATTAATTATTACTAGGACACTTGGATAAAGTTAGATATTTTTCCATTTCTAATACTGAATAAGAGATAATAAAAATACATAATATATTTTTATTTACCAATGAATGAAAAATAAATTAACAATTTTTAACATTGACAAAGTGACAGACCATAAAATTATTATATACCTATTTTATTAAACAAAAAAACAATAGTCAAGTGTGTAAAAAAACAATAATTATGAGATTCTAATACCAATTTTATATCAAAATATTTTAGAAATTTTAATAAATTAATGCTCTACTTTTCTTACAGAAAATATAGATATTCAAATATTTTCTCGACAGATAAAAACCTAGTACCAAAATTGAGTGACATCTATGTTCATATCAATTTTATCAATTTATATAAATAATTAAAAGTCATTCTGGATGAAAAATATTTTAATATTACTCAATTAATAATTTAAGCATAATATTTTTACTTTTGTTAATAATGGTATATTACTCAATATAGTCATAACACATGAAAACTTAAGTAGCAAGTAAATAATTTACACGACGTGAACAGCAATTTGTTAGTCAAATGTTTAGTAAAGTTGTTTAGTCATGTAGGTTAGTTAAATTCTATTTTTAATGTGCAAGTAATATTCCCACCACTCTTGTATCACAAACATATAACAATAAATAAATGAAAGAATCCGGCATTTATTTCTTGTTCCAATCATAGCCATATAATAGCAACAGTTTTATGATATGAAATTGTGTTACATGGCTATGACTGTTTGCAAAGTTTTAATAAATTACTTGTAACTTGAGTCAATTATCAAATTATAAGTGTGAACGATTTTTGATCAAGTGTTAAGTATTTAGTAATAAATTACTTGTTACTTGACCAAATTACTTGATCAATGTGAACGAGGCTTAAAACGAGGCTTAAGTCCAATAGATTTTGGTAAGGAATCATTTATTATATAAAAAATAATAAAATAATATTTAAAACTAAAAGCAAGTATAATATGATTTGTATAATAATATTTAATGACAGATTAACTACATAGTTTGAATAGTCACTGTAGTAATAATGTTCACAATCAGTGAATGACAGTGATTGCGCAACAAGATAATACCTCGTTTGATGTTGATAACTGACTAAACCTGGTTTTATTACAACTCAGTCGACTATTATTAGCAGGATCCAGTATCTTTAATAATACTAAAATAACACAACATTTAAACAAAATATATTCGACTGCGTACATACGTCTATACGTAACGGGGCCTGATCTATATGAAAATGTAAGCCTTAGGTAGTTTGGTAGTTTTCTTACTAATGATTTTCTAGATTAATCGATTTTATCAAACTACCTCCAGGCCGAAAGAAAACTACTGCCAGACAGAGCGTATAACTATATGAATGTAACTATGCCTCAACGGCTTTTAATTAGTAAAAAATAATCAAGTAGAACTAATTGGGATTATGATAAACTGAAATTGGCTCCATGTTTTAGAGTCTGAAGATTCATGAGGAAGATTCAGTTGGGATAAAATAAAATAAAAGGTCGGATCTCGTTGTATATAATTTAGCACGTGTAACTTTTGGTAAACTCACTAATTTTGCTATGATCTTCGTTTGCTTAGTAAATCAATCATAGATGAGTTTAATCCGTAAATAAAATAAAAATGAATTTCTTGTCATGAGAAAACTATAAACAAAAAGCGTTAATGTGTTGAAAATTGTCCAAGAAGTCTCGTTTATATATAAGTATGTACATAAACCTTGGCCAACATTATGATGAAAAGACTAGGGTATAATGTCGGTTGAGTTTTATTTTAAAATCGGACAACGATTACCGTATTACATTTCAAAAGTGTCATCACCAGTGACAAGTGATATTATTATCGTTGAATTAGTAAACAATAATATTTTCTGATAAATAATTCATGCGAATATTATGAAATGAATAAAAAATTATTTATGTTTATTATAAATCGATCATTTTAATATTGTTATGGCATTTTTACATAACGCTTTTCTATTTGTGCATTTATTAATTATTTATTCTTCTGTAATTTTTATCGTTATTGCACTTTTAATTTCAATTGGAAAACATTCATTTGTCATTGAAGGTTCTAAATCTGAATACTTTATTCGTCGAAAATAGATTTCTTGATGATTAGGTAAACGACTAAAAATAAATCTAATTTAAAATCGTCTGTCCTGCCTAAACAGAAATTTGGATTGTACTTTTATTTTGTAATTTAAAAATACGCCTAAGAATGGATTTTTTAAAAACTCAAATGAGGAGTAGGAATGGGAGAGGGTATACAAATACTTTATATGAAAGTATTTGTTCTATCAGGTTAGGGATATGAAAATTTGAATTACCGCTACTCTCAAAAGATTTTGCAAACAGATTGTATAAAGTATTTGCTCACTTTTTTATTTTAATTTTTTTGAAGAAAGTTTAATCGGCCCTGCAAAGCGGGCGCGTAACAGCTGAGTGTTATTTATATAGTATTAAAAAATTGAATAAATATTTATTTATTTAGTTTCAATTATTTACTCAAATACTTTATTTATATGCCATAACGAATTATTTTATGTCCATATAATTTGATACCCTGAAGTCATACTATATATATATATATATATATATATATATATATATATATATATATATATATATATATATATATATATATATATATATATATATATATATATATATATATATATATATATATATATATATATATATATATATAATATAATTAACCTACTGCAGAGGTGTATTATTATTATTTTTTAATATAACCAGAATTCAAATTATAATTAAAAAAATTGAAGAAAAAAATATTTATTATAATAAAAAATACGAATAATTAAAATAATCATATTGAACTAAAAAAAACATTCATTTTTACTATTTATTGTATGGTGATGTGTTTTTTTTTAAAGAGCTGCTACTGATTTTATGTACCGGAGAATAAAAATTCTCATAACATAAATGAATATGTTTTTTGTATTTTGTTACCTATATATTTGTTGGTTAAATATATTTTAAAACATTAAACAAAAATTGAAATATTTTTATCAAATATGTTCATCGTTATTATTTAAATAAATTAAATACATTAGCTTGTATTATTTAGAACAGTAAAATCAAATAATTTAATTCAAAAAATTTGACATAAAATATTTTAATGTGTATCAATAAAATCAAGCATTATTTTACGTTAAAACTAAAAGGTCATTTTATATACACGAAGACATAATACAACAGAAATTCCATTGTCAATCGTAATATCGCACAAATATGTGACATATCTATAGATAATAATATATTTTTAAAAAAATACATCAAATCTTTCATTTCAATTGTGAAAAATAAATACTATAAATTTATTTCGTTATGATTATTTTGAAATGGATTGTTTCTATAAAAATAAATTTAATGCTGGCCACCCACAATTAACAAAACTTTTTAGTCACAAAATATAATCGTATATTTATGCATATGTGCTTTATTAATTTGTGAATTATACATTACATGTATGCAATTTATTTAAAATTAAAAAAAAAAAAAGTTTAAAGCAGGTATTACACAACAAATTGACCGAGTTTGGTTAATTTGCCAGAAAGAACAAAAAAACATTACTTTTCTGAATATTTTTTCATACCAAATATATCATCCTAAAATTTTAACGAAAAAATAGATAAATTTTCATATAAATATATTTCAAATTTATATGTGAATTTTAATAATAGTAATGATTTTATGCAAATTAAGCATTAATCAAATATTTAACGTATTTGAACAATAAGGGTACTTTCGGTGGTGAAAAATAATGTATGAAATTGGGCAAAAATTTAATTTTATGTAGAAATATTGTAAATTTGAGTAATTAATTTATTATCTTAATGCTAAAATTCGATATATCCTTTTATCACGTGACCTATAACACTAGGCTGCTACAATGTTTCGTCATTTCGATCAAATTATTAGTTGTAAAAAATCTGAAAATGATTTAAAGTTTGGATGCGCTGTTCTTAAGTTTATTTTTCTTTCCATCGTTTCCAATGTCCACCCTTAAACTGTTTTAAGTGTAAATTATCACAATTTCTTGGATAGCATCCACGCAGTTAAGAAGTGTTATACTTTAACTTCGTGGTACATAATGGTAACTATGGATTCTCTGTTCGTCGGAGCTACGAAGATTATATAATCAAGATTTTAGGTGTTAACATCAGGTTTCCATAAGATCTAACCATTTATTTGAAAAGCTCTTCAAATAGGTCGTGGCAATTTGCAAGATGACAAATTGGCTCTAATTTATTCACATCTGGTTCTCCATATATTGCATTCTTTCTCCATCGCTTGATCTATATAAAACACTATTTCCGGGGTGTAAAACTCTGTTATAATGTGAAGTCGCCTCAAATAAATACAACAAAATTGTAATTATTGTAATACACATGCATTCCCGTATATAGAATGTATTTACAGTGTAAGTTAAGTGCTATTTAATATTGAATGTTGTGTAATAATTTTTGCAAACTGGTTACACTAAAATGAAATAATACAATCATGTTTGTTTATTTAATTATTATTTATATTTTTGATTTGCGACATTAATTTTTGACATATAATGTTATTTTATGATATTTAAAAGTAAGAACAAAAAAAAATGAGAGCAAATATATTTTATTTATTTGTTACGTACTTTTTTTATGGTACTTATTTATTAAGTACTCACAAACTTTGTTAAGTGTGCGAGCTCATGTCAAAATTTTTTACTTCCACCATAGAAATTTTTTAATATTTTTTAATAAATTACAGCAGAATATGGTTATTACATATCCTTAAATTATTATTTAGATAATATTAAATGTAACTCTGTAAATAAGTTTGTCAAATATATAGGCAGTGGTTAGACGCCTATCGTGGATTTAATTTATATTAAAGGCGTGACATTATAACTAGTTTTTCACAAAATTTTGCATAGAGGTTGATTTTAACGACATTAAATTGTAAAAAAATATTGTAACTTTTGAAACCAAAATATATTTATGTAATAAACGAATAAAGGATTTGAGCTTAATAAGATATAATTGTTGTAAGATGTAAGTGTAAGTCTAATAATTTCGGTAGGTCAGTAGGGAATGTCGCCAACTGCTATATATTCAGAGGTTGCTAAAAAAATCCTGGAAAAGCATACTTACCAGACAAAAGACTCCCATTACTAACAACAACAGGCATAAAATACCAGAAATTTTCTAACGCTCCAAAAATTCGTAAATTTGGCAGATTAGTATATAAATTGATTGTTCGCGATCTCAAAAGTTTTTTTCCAGTAAATTTTCACGACGCATAACGAACTACAAATGTTATTATAATATGTTACACTAATTGTAACCTCTTAAATCCAGTAAAGAACCTAGTATATTCTGTGCACAATCCACACATAAACTCTTGGACTATAACTGTGAGGTAAATACATATTACCTTATAAGTACTAAATTAATATTTTGTGTGAAACAGTTTTTTTTATCAAAATATGTAACAAATCGTTATTTATATTTAGTATATATTCCGTGTACTAATCCAGAGACTAATGTAATCACCGTACAAAATTACTATTGTTTGTTTTAAAAATTTTGTGCTAAATTACCCATGTTAACCTAGACCCACCCCCAGATTACAAAATTATTCGAAACTATCAATATATTTAGTGCTATTTAAGTGCTAAGTTTATAATGAGTTGTTCTATTTTTGATTTGTATACTCCAATCGTTTAGGAGAAAACGGTATTTGAATGAAAGGAAGAGGGACAGGTTAACATTAATTTTGATCCCTCTATGTGAAATTTAGTCTATATTTTAACCTAACAAAAAGTTTAGTGCTACTTATGTACTCATTATTTGCTCTATTTGGGATTTTTGTGCCCCAACCGTTCAGTAGAAAACGACATGTGAAATGGCCTTCCCCCCCCACACACACCATTTAAAATGTTTTTCTCATAAACAGTACCAACAATTTTGAATCTTTCTAGAACAAACACAAGATTAGCCGAGATATATTTATTATCTATTAATTTCCAAAATTATAATTTGCGGTTTGTAGAATATGTTTCATTGAAAAATTTGTATTCTAAGAAGAATCATTTATAGTTTATAAAAATTGAAATATGAAATAAGAAAATAGAAATATTTTCCTCGCTAAAATTTAACTGAGAAGAGAATATCTTCATAAACATTGTTGTCAATATAAATCAACGTTTACATCATTACAGTTTTGTATATGTATTAATAATTTTTTTCCATAAATTATAATTAAAATTAGTAAATGAAAACATAAATTTGAAATTATATGTACCTTTACAAACGTATTTATAAACCAATTTCCGTCCTAAATATATATAAATATATTTCTATATAACTTACATTATATAAATCTGATGAGTATATTTATTCGTAAAAAAAAACAACTGAAACAGTCAGAAGCGTAGCTACAAAAATTTACTCTTCAAATGGCTTTACTAGCTTACTTATCATCTGTAAAAATATAGACTAGTTTTCCTATACGAAAATTCTGAAAAGTAAGTCGTTTTCTATATTGGAGCCTGTAATATTTTTTATTGTCTCCACAAACTTCAAATTGAAACATCATAGCAAATTTAAGACCCATTTTGTTTCGCCTCGAGATAAAACAAGAATTTGGTTTGTTTAACAACCTCAAAATTGAGAAAAATAGAAGTTTTGATGTTCAAAAGACATTCCGTTTTCTCGCATGTCTTACAAAATTTGAATTTTGCATTTAGTTTTTATTTTTGATTTATTGTTCAAACATTTATTACACTGATCTGAATTAATCCATATATAAATTTAGATTTGTATTTATAAATGATATGACATGCTTATGGATACTGGGGCTACCCCACTAATGGCACTAAAAATAATAATAAAAATAAGAACCAGTAATTACGATTAGATAATTTGTATTTATAATAATTTCATAGAAGAACAAATACTCACTATACAAAAACTTATGCTGATTAATTTGAAAGTTTTCTCAGATAAATTCTTGCAATATATCTTCTATTTAGCTATTAAAAGTTTTCTATTTAGCTAATTCTTAATTATAAGTTTGCTTCCATGCAATTTTCTTCGAATTCGATCTATGGAATATGTAAGATCCGAGAAGCTACGTGAGCAAAATGTGGAATATTTTTGTAAATGATCTCCCAAACCGTAAAAAGTAAGCAAAAGAAAAAAGAAAGACTTCCATAATTTTCTTCTAAATTTGCTGGATATACCTATTTATATTTTAATTTGTATACTTATGAGTGAGCAGCAAGTTTTCCCTGGGAATAACATCGAAGGTTATATATCAACAAATATATATATATTTTAACAATAATTCCAGAAGGAAAATCTAAATTAGACAACCCTCTATTTGGCTACGACAATGCATGAGAACACACACATTGTTATTGAAGAGGATGACGATGATGATGATACCTCCTTGTATATTACTATTTATTTGTTGTTATTGTGGTTTTTCATTATAATAAATCTTCCTGAGAGTTTTAATGATTAAAATTAGGTGTTTTTGTTGTGTACACTTGTGTGTGATATTTTTACAAGTATTTCATCATTTGAACAAAAACATCTATTAAAATGAATGAAATTTTTATTATATTTATATTATAGAAAATAGCTCGTTGAAAATGCAATAATATTCTTATTTTTAATTAACATTAAAACAAATGTTTTAATAACTATTTTTAACTTACAAGAGAAAAAATCGGAAAATATGTATAACTTCGAAAATGTTTTGGAATATATTTGGTAAGGCCTGGCGCATATTTAGGCGCGTGTGTCTCAGTATGGCGTGACTTAACGCGCGTGACATGACACGATCGTGCTACACGCGTCGTATTGGGTAACGCATATTAGTCATATAGTTCTCTCGTCCAGAAGACTCGTGTTTTTGTTTATTTTGTGTTTTATATTTGTTTATTAGTTTTTATTGGTAGCGAGAAACTGTGTCTCGGCACTATGAGCCCGGCCCAAAAATCGTGAGTAAAATAATAAAGAGAAACATAAAAGTTACAGTACAAGAACCGCAGAGATCTTTATTTTAAAGACATGTAGCTCAGTTAAGGTTTTATTTTTGAATAATTCCAACTCCTTAAAACTATTATTTACATATTCTTGACAGGGAGGCACACATTCTTTTTCAGAGAACATTCTAGACTATTATAAAATTAATATATGAATATCGTGATATGCTAACTTACATGTTGAGCGAACTTAGATGTTGTTAATATAATTGAAATGAGATGAAATGGAAAGTAGCAGCATTATTTAAAAGATATAACGACTTTGAATTGTAATGAAGCTTACTTTTGTATACACATCAAATACCATGACGTATATTTAGTGTGGTCTACATCAGTCAATCTATATGTTGAATATGGTGGCGTGTTCATGTAGCGTTAGTTCTTTACTTCTATGTACAAACTAACTTTAATACGTGAATGTAACAACTAACAGAGTTAACTGTTTAGATTACCCATTGAAATGTGAAACTACGCTCAATACCAAACAAAATTCGAAAATTAATTTAAAATTGATTCGAATAAGTTTTAAGTTCTTAAAGATTTATATCTCTTTGTTGCAAAAAATCATCGATATGCGGTAATTTTCTTTGGAAAAATTACACAATAAAATTTCTGAATGTAATGTAATTTATTTAACTTTTTTATTAACATAACTCATTTGTGCATACTAACATTATTTGTCTTCAATTTTGAAGGAAAGGTACATAAGTGCCCTGGACATCGATAGGACCTCTTATCGTAGAATAACCCTTATGTATAATCACTATGGACATGTATAACGACTTTAATGCAAATCTTTGTTTAATTCAGAATTTTGAACATCCATATTTTGGCTATTTTTTAAGATTTTTAAAAGTTAACTTCAAATTCATGTTCGTGAAGTAAACACGCTTCAATTGAAGTGATAAAAAAATTTGAAGTAATTAAAAATCTTAATACTTAAAAACAAGATTTAATACTTTCTCTAATCTGACAAAAAATTTATATCATAAATACTCAAGGTCTTCATGCTTCAGCACCTTTATTATCTTACAACATTGGTACTGAACCAAACATGCTAATAAAACATAAACGACAGAATCACTTGTATGAGAAATACTTGGCTACTTGACCAAAACTCTTTTGTATTTATAACTATTGTGAAGGTATATATTATTTAAATAACTCTTAATTTATCTTTTACAACAAAATTAATTGTACGGAACTAGGTGATTTTTTCACACCTGAATTAAGACTTCCTTCTTTCTTATCTGACAATAAAAATCGCAGACGATATTTATAGCCAATGTTTATATGAAAAACTATAAGCCTCTTTCTTCCCTGGTGATGTGTAATTACAATGTAGTATAGTGTATGTTCAATTTAAAGTGGCCTGATCACTAAGCTTAGATATTGCTTATTTTGATGAAACTACGAAACTTATTTTGAAGAAATAAATGAGTTTATTATTGTTATGAAATTAATAGCCTAAAATTTATAATAGTTTTCCAAAAAAAAAAAACTGCCATAAAAAAAAATGAATTAAAAATTAAAAAATAGGTTTAATTAAAAACTTCTATAAATAATTTCCTTGTGGCTAGTAACCTTTCTCAGTCGACGGCAACCAATCAAGATTTTAGCTAAGCATATGATTGGCACTAACTTCGAAACGAAATTCACAAGATCACAAGGAAATTATTCATACAAGTTTTTAATTGAATATCGTGTTTTGCGTTTCAAAAATTACATGAAAATAATTATTACTTTTTTTTGTTCTCAAACAGTTTAAACAAGCATTTTAATAATGGAAATCTTATTTGGAACAATTTGCAGAATTTTTCATTTATAATAATATAATTTTTCAAGACAGTGAAATTTTAGAAGTTCGATTAGCATGTGAAAATAATAGTTTTTTTATTCTGGTACAGTTAAAGACACTTTCTAAATGTCTTTAACTGTATGCATTTTAAAAGCACTGAAACATGCTAATTTTAAGTGGTAATATTGATAATATATACTACACAACGTATCAACTCTTAAATATAAACCATAATGGGTTAGTAAATTTATGTTTTTGTTCTTAACATAAGTTTTGTTATTGTTATATAAAAATGTTCGTCCAGTGTTTATAATAAAAATTTTATTGTTTTAAAATATAAACGGAAGGTTGTTAATTTTTTAAATCAAAATTTATGGTTTCTTTTTTGAAGTATATGCTTAACGTATATTTTTTTTTTTATAAATACATTTCATTCACAAAACAAAAAAATTTTCATTTTATTATTTAGAAAAGTGATTACAAATCCGTTTTTACAATTTCTGTGAATAGAAATTTAAAATAATTACATAATAAATTCTAAGATATTTTACAATAGATTTTATATGCGGATATGCTTTTTGAAAAAGCATTTCCGACAGAGAAAATGTAAAATTTTTAAAATAAAAACTGTAAAAAAAAATATATATAAGTAAAAGTACAATACTCTGAACTTTATTACCGAAGGACGAAGATAGGATTTTATCAGAAAAATTATAAAAACTTCCTTTAAAATACTCCCATTTATTGCTTAGCGTTGCTGTCATAATGAATAGTAGAGAAAAATTATACATGTATATCAATAATATCGGTGGACATAGGAATTGACAGACAAAAATGAAATTATTAGTCGATTCTAGGAACACTTCAATTTTAATATAGGCTCATTTTGGGTAAGGATATTGCTAAAAACTGACACGGATATATTTGGAACAAAAAGATCAAATGGATCAGACGTCTTTGTTTATATTGTTGATTCTTCAATGAATTTATTCCAGTAATTATAAATTTTACAAAAATAAAATAACAAAAATAATAATTTACAAAAAAATTTAACATATTCACAATATGTCTTATTTTATAATTAAATTTTAAAAATAAATTCAATTACATATTAAAATTAACAAATAACTTGTATGCTTTTAAAAATGACACTAAAATTAATTTAAAAGTTAAAAAAAAAAACATTTACCGAAACTAAATCATTATAATAATGAAAAAGTAATACAGTTTTGTTTTTAAAATGTGTTTTTTATTGTGCGTTTTGCTAACTTTCTGATAATAAAACATTGTATATATTCCGAAAATTGAAATAAAAATTTTGCTTTATCAGAAAATAATTTAACCATTTGACTAAATCGGATGCTTTGTAGCGTAGATTTAATTACATTAACAGTTAAAAGAGGTAAGCAGGTTGTCCGTTTTAAATATTAACTTATTTTTCTTAAAAACGGTAACATTCTCTCTAGGACAAAGAAAAACAAATCAGTGATTTTCTTACGCTTCTCCTATGCTACATGTAAAAAAAATTCGATTTTTAATTGCAACGATGTCACGTTGGATACAGTAAATCGTCTTCAAATTTTAACAGCGTGTGTAATTATGCATTTAATTACGTATATTCAAACTTTGAAATATTTCGTTATTATTTTGTCCCAACTACCTAAACATTTATTTATAAACTTCATAGAAATATAAAATTTCATCGATGCTCTTCTACTTACTAAAATTTATCCAGAAAGATATTTTTTCTCTAAAAGTCGTATACATCACGTGTATATTTTCATATATAATATTCAGTAAAAATCATCCAAATAATAACATAAATATAATCTAGAGATGTGTGCTTGTTTGAGTTTGTGTGTATGTTTATGTATTATATATACAAAATATTTACATATGGAATACTCAGATGTCAACAACTTTGTAAATTATTATGCCGTAAAGAAATTCTTAAAATTTGTAATTAGATTGTCAAACATATACACAAACACTTACACACGTACACAGCTAGACAATTTAAATATTGCATATAATCGGGGATGTTCATAATCATATGTTGTTTTATTTTGTATATTAATTAGAGTACCAAATAAAATTCAAATTTATGCGGAATAATTTGTAAGATCGTATTTTGCATCTTTTGTTATTTGTATATTTAAAAACAAATGTCTAAGCGATAGTCAAAATCGATTGTATGCCATTAAAATTTAAGATAGTCAACTGTGGTCTCTGGTTAATATTAAAATAAGGTAAAACAAGTGAAAATAACAACTAAAAAGTTAATTCTTTAGATACATGGTTCAATATTAATGTTTGGAACAATTTTTTTTATGATAAGCATTCATAAAATACCTTGAATATGCATTCCATACCGTTACAAATACATATATAATAATAATATACATTGCAAATAAATGTTGAGCTGAAATTGTGGATAATTTAAGTAGTTTACGAATCTTTTATGGTTTAAGAGTTTCGCCATTCACGAACTTAATCTTTTCATATCTTATATGCGTCATCAAAATTTCAACTCGCTAGCTCTGTTCGTTTTTAAGTTATCTGGGTAAAACTTGAAGACTTAAATTTAGGGTAAAATTAAAATATTCTGGCATATTCTCACGTTGAATCGTTTTCGTAAGTCGACTGATCACACATTCACAGCTAGATCACGCTTGTTTATTCAATTTTTTTGGTTAATACTTATTATTTTATAAATATATAATATGTACTGTACTATAAATAATAGAAACTATTATTTATCAATGAATATTTGATATAACCTTTAAACAACCAATTAAATTGTAGAATACAAATGTTCACGTGAAACTTTTGTTTACAAACAATGGACTAACTAAAACGATTTAACTAGATATATCTCGAGTTTTATAATATATAATACATATGAAAATATAGTATACATATTTTGTGTATATAATAATGCTAATAATTGTAAATTAATAAGTATGGTAAATAAATATTCATATCTGTTGTTATCTATAATTGAAAATACCGAATGAATTGAACCCTAAGGGAATATTGAATGAAATTAAGAATTTATTTGTATTACCGAATATTCTTGGAATGTTCATTGGGTATGCATGAAAAATATTTAAAATGATTTTAGTCATGTAGATAAATAAAAAAAACAGAGAAGGAATTCCTTACTCAACACTACAAGTGTCGCATAGCATTCAAGATTAAATCAAATGGTTGTGTCATGCATGCCTCTATGATCCCATATGTCATATACATTCTATGTAAACCATATACATATGCATACACATATATCATAATCATATGAAGTGACATGACTCTCTGACTATATTATTATATTGGTAGTCGGTATTACATATGAGTAAATTCTTACTGTATATTAAAGTCGTATATGTAGCATACAAGATTTTCACAATCAAAACTTCTGTTTTGCTTACGTCATTCATTTCATATAATATGACGTGTTTTGGATATGTATAAGCAAATAATGAATAATATTATTACGCTTTTTAAGATAGTTGAATATTTCTATATACGTAAACAAACCCAGCTGTATAAAGAGAGAATTTAAATTAAGCTAATAATATGAAACAAAATTTGTTAGTATGTAAGATGTTAGCCCAATTAATCTACGGAAAATGCTCTAGTTAATTGAGAGCATAAAAAATAAGAGCGTATAGAAGAATTAGTGCCAAGAAATATAGCGTTGTTTTTATTCAGAATTTCATTGGCTAACTTGACCTAACAAAATTCGTGAAAATATTTTTTAGCTTATAAATAAAAAAGCTTAGCTCGAATTCAAGAGAAGAGTTAATATAGAAAGCTGTGGGCGTTGAAATTATTATTCGATAAATACCTTCTCCGTAGAGAAAAAGACAAAAAACCTTTAAAAATTGCGTTTTTTTAAATTTATTTTTAATTTTTTACTAAAGCAGTCTTGAAACTTAATAAGTTTCTGGTCATCTGAAGCTTCATTTTTTTGGCGCGAATATTCAGACAGTGTAACACAAACAGTGTAAATCACTTATAGTACGTGGCAAGAGTATCTTACCCTATATTGAAAGAGCATTTCTACTATTTTACAATTTATTCTGTCCTTTCAATCTCATTTTCAAATATACAATTGACAATCAGCAAAACACTAACTGAAAAATGTAACGTATATAATTTTGCGAGGTTTCAGGTTCGATTACTGTCGTGCCTCAAAAGTTAATTATTGCAATGGTATAATATAAAAAAAAGGCCACCATTGAAAGGCTTACTTGCCAGGCATATTACTTCCCTTCACTAACAATAACAGCAACAATTTCAATATGTAGAGAGTTAAAAATCTATGGAAAATTATATTTCTGTAAAACGTATTTATGCAGAATATTTTTGTTGTACGAAATGCAAAATTTCCCTATATCGTATAAAAGAAAAACTTACCTAAATTTGAATATGAAGTGAATTCTTATAAAAATTCAACTACACAATGATATTCAACATTCTTATTATAACAACTGCTTTGACATTTCTAATTTTTGTATGCTGATATCAAATTGTTTTCATCTTCTGTTTGTGACTGGTTGTCGACGTTTTTAAAATAAGATTTATATTTTTCTTTAAAGGTTTGCAATGGTGTGTGATTTTTTTGTCTATATATAAAAAATTTTTTCTCAAATCTTATTTTATTTTTTTGGTACTCTTACAGAGAAATTTTGAATATTAAAAAAAATATTCTTCAAATCACATCTACCATACAATATCATTTATTTTACAGGTTTTTACGAATCTGATATGACTAAAACTATGTCATTGATAAATACACTTCTAGAAATAATTGTTAGGCGTAATTAACTTTAAGGTCGAAGGTATTTCTTTCAGTTAAATTATCATTATAGTTTCACTGCAATATACATTTTTAATGGCACGAATAAGTCTAATAATTCGAGATAATATTCATCTTTCGGTTTAAAAGACCACATCATTCTCAAAGAACTATGATGTGATTTATTATATGATTTTGCTTGTTCGCAAATTCCAAATAGATTTTATAATATTTCAGATAAAATTTCATAATAACATTTTATGTTTTAGCCAATTGTCGTTTGCCAAATATTTTGGAGAAAATTGTCTATAATCTAGAATCTTTAAATTCTAGACCATTTAAATAAATCCTTTTTTTTAACAAAATAAAATCTCATAAATTCAAAAAACTAATAAACAAAATTATTTTATAAATATGCCTACACTAATTTTATTAAATAATAAAACAGAGAAAACTTGAATGAACTATGAAAATAAATATTTAAATATTAAGAATAATAACGACACAAAATGATTATTAATTCATACATTTAAAAAAAAAAAAATATATATATATAAAGAAGTATATAAAATTAAAATTATAATTCAATTTTATGAATCATAATAAAAACCTAATATTTAACATTTATTTAAATATTTAGTTAATAAAATAAATGTTGTTTGTGCACCGACAATCAAATAATATTCTAATAATAAAAAAAAAGCCATATTCAACACTATATTATGGTCTGGTTTAGTGATTCAATACTAATTTTTGTCTCAGTATGAGTCTAAAATAAAATCATAAAGTTTTCTTAAATAGAATAGAATAATTTTTCTCTGCTTGGAGATTCTAAAATTCTATATTTGTTATTTCTATAAAAAAGAATTCATTACAAATGATTTGCCATAAATAGATTTTCCAAGATATATGCGATAAAAATTTCCGTAGACTTATTAAAAATTGCTATTTGCTAGATTATCGTACAACGGTTTCTTCGATTGTGAAACAAAATTTTTGTATTTATTGTTCAATAACCCTTCCTAATAGATCCTTCAATTTTATGCCTGCCTGTGCCAAATTTGTTTTGTGAAAAAGAACATCTCACCAAATTTTCACAGGGACAAAAGTAGTTTCTCACTCAACAAATCCAATATAAATTTTAAGAGGTGTATTACATTTACAAATTATGAAAATTTTAAAATCGGAAAATAGATAGAAGTTTAACTACTGTGTTTTAAAAAATCATTCGTTCGATCTCGGAAACATTGCTTAGAATTTATTAAGAGGGGAACCGGCAACCGCGTCCCTTGTACCCAGACCGTTTTGTGCTCTGTATCCTCTTTTAAAACACTCCATCACCTGAAGGCAAAGATTCCTTCTAGCACAAGGTGAGCACAAGGCTTATTGTTGTATTATATGGTTATTATGTTGTTGGTGGATCCGGTTAGTGCATTCTTATCCAAGCGACGTCAGAAACAATTACTTCTAAATTTACTCTCTGCATTCAATTCGATTTTGTCATTTAAATGCTGAAGTAATCTTAAAGATTATAATCTAAGTTTCATGAAGCGTATCTGGGTTTTCCTAGATAGATTTTCAAATGTTTCGTTTTGTTTAAAACTATTTTCCAAATATTTCCTCCGTATTTTGACGTTTTAAGAAATTTATAAATTAGATAACACAATATTTGTTTTGAATTAAATTCAGAAAAACCTATTTTTTAGTTTATTGCTCGTATAACCTCAAGTTTATTTGAAAAAGAAAAAAAAATCAAAATAAAAGTTTAAAAATTATAATTCAGATACATAAGAACATTTTTATGTGTTAAGTTGTCAATATTATTATACAAATTTGAATTGTATAAAACCAGGCGCATACATTATTATACAAAATTATCACAAGAATTCCAGTATCCATATATGGTCTAAATAAAATCAGTGTTATAAAATATATAAATATATATGTATATAAAAGTTAACATTATTATTGTCTTATATCACAAAAATAGTGTTACGACTTTTTGACTCTTCGAGAGTCTTTTAGAGTTGTCGGTATCACTAAGAAATATGAACTATTAAAAATATTATTTATGTATTATATATGCACCGCACTGGAACGAGATGTCGTATTTTCTAAATAAAAGTGACTGTTTTATGCTTGGGCGCCCCTTTTTTTTTTCAACTCAAACATACAATATTATTATTTAATATTTTTTTATTATTTTTATTTTATATTATTTGTGTGTTTCTTGTGTCTGACCATTTAAATATTATGTGGAATATCATAAAAAAATGAACTTTTTTCTGATAATAAAATTGTTAAGGAGTAGTAGAGATAAGCATTAAACACACACTTTTGAGTTTCTTTTTATTCTTTTTTAGATCTCAGTCAGTTCTTGAAAATTGTGATAAACAGAAATAGAAAATAATTTAGTTAATTTGTTTATAATGCGAATAATATAAAAAATGTCAATTTGTAAAAAATTGAAGGTGGATTTTTTTACTTATATGTTTCTTGAATGAACTGGATATTAAGTCATAAACTATTTATTTATGCTAAACACAAGAAAAAACTAAAAATACATTACAAAAATTCAAACTTATGCATATGAATCAAGATATGGGGGGTGTGTTGGGAAAATAAAAACAAGTTAGATTTTACAATGATACCGTTATAATTATAATATAAGGGTAGTCTTACGAGTACTTTTACTATAATGAATCAACGAGGACTTTACAATAAAATTTAAATACATAAATAACAAAAAATACAGGGGCATCAAAACATTATCTTCATTATAGAATTTAGATTAAATATTGTTTTTTATAAAATGGAACAAAATTCTATTTTGCATAAAATTGGTACTTTTAGAATAAAAACAATTTTCAAAATAAATAAAAAATAATTTATTTTATTTGCTGTGTCTAATAACGCTTATATTTAAGATTCTTACCTCAACATTTTTAAAACTCTCTGTGAGATGTTTACATTGTTACAGGTTATATTTTTTTTTTATTTGGTTACATTACAAAAGCGCTAATAATACATGATATTTATAGCTAATAAATTATATATTAACTACATTTGATTGTACATAATTTTCTCACTACATTTTAGGGATTCGATCTTATTGTTATTTATTTCAAAATATCTTGCTTAGTTTAAGCCTGTAAGCTAAAGTTCAATGACAGTTGGTTCGATTTCATATTGGATTTAAACTGTGTTCGAAATAAAAGTCACTTAATTTTTCGGATGCTAATTCTTCTTTATTTTCTGAATATGAAGTCAGCTGAAGTGCACTAAACCAATGTTTAATTTAATAATAATTATAATTTTTAAATGTACTTTTAAAGTAAAATTAATTAAGAGTAGTAATATTTAAAAGTAGATATAAAGAGTTAAAAGTTGAAATAATTTGAAACTTAAAAATTTATCTGTGATATTTTAAATCGACAATTTTATAAAACAATTATATGCAAGACTAATTTGAAAATTAAATTGTATCATTCCTAATATTATATATTTATAAAATTTGTGCCCAGATTAAATACAATCATTTCTAATGAATGCTAAACATAATTTTTATTATTTTTCTTAGTATTTAATTTTGTATTTTATTATCAAAATTCTATAGATATTTTGTTGTGTGAAATACTAAAATTTTGAAATATATATATATTTTATTAGGCTACAACTTTTAATAAAATAGTATTTTTGACGATTTCATAAACAGTAATTTTGTTTTCTTCAATATTATATATATATTTTACATGATTTATAAACCTTAAAAATTTTATTACCTAGTTTCAACAGAAAATTATTTTATTTCTTCATAAATATAATAAATGTCATATTTTGTATTATTGCTTCAGGTTTGGTTCCAAAATAAGAGGTCAAAAGAACGGAGGTTAAAGCAATTAACATCAATGGGTCGAGGTCCATTCTTTGGAAGCTCCAGAAAAATGAGAGGTTTTCCAATGAATCTATCGCCGGGTGCTTTAGAGGATGGTCCTCCTTTTCCATATTTTGCAACGGCTGATGGTAAATTTGAATTTGGTTATGGTGGACCACCATTTCATCCGCACGATGCGCCATTCTTCCCTGGACATCATCCCGGTGGACCTGGACCAGGACAACCAATGCCTTTCAACCAACCTGGTTAGTATTGTACGATTTTTATTGAGATTTAATTGGATACTGAATTACACGGTAAACTTTTTCAAACTTTCTGATACACATTTATAATTGTTTTCAATCTGAAACTCGAAACCGATGATTGAAAGATATTTTTACTTTTGGATTGTAAAAAAAGATATAGGAGTGAAATATTTCTATGCGAATGTGAGTTTGTGTATTCCTGTCTGTCCTATCAATTTTTCAAGCGGCTTCCAGAAAAAAATTCGGTCAATAAATAATCGGGATGATTAATTGAAAAAATTGAGCCCATAACAATTATAGCCAAATTGTAGAGCAGTGAGATGGATGTTCCGTTTTTATTCGTAAATTCATTAAGTAAACAAATTATCATAATTCGGACAATATTTACATTACAAAACGTTAAAATTTGCTAAAATTAACTCGGTTGGTAATCAATGAATACAATAAATTACTCAATCAGAAAGTTATTAACCGGGTTAGTTTCTAAGGACTATGTCTAACACGATTCTTAAACTTCAGATTCCAAAATTTCTGTCTCTTTGTAGTTAAAATAAATACGATGGCTAATGAATTTTTATATTAATGTTTCAGTATTTCTTTCTTTTCTAGGTGGACCTATGGATCATCCGGGTGGTCCAATGTCAATGGGCGACTTCGGTGGTATTCCAGGTGAACCACCATTCATTGGTGGTCCTGGTCCTCATCCAGGTGGTGGTCCTCCAGATCAACTTGGTATTGGTCCTGGTGGTGGTCCACGAGGTGGTCCTGGTAGTCCTGAATTTTTAAATAGTGCCGGTGGATTTAATGAACCTTCACAGATGCAAAATGAGGGTTTGGTTTGGTAGCTGGAAAGGAATTTAAAGAAGTTTGAGGAGACATGAAAATTGGAAAACTTCCTTATGGAAGAATTCTGGAAAAAAGTTATTGAGGAACTACATAAGTGAATAAATGCCTGTGTAAATAAATTTTTAAAAAATAATGGTGAATTTTTAAAAAAAATATTGTGATGTTGGATTTTTTTTTTATATGAAACTTTAATTTTCATTATATATTTTCTTAAAAGAAAAGAAAAATAACTAATCGTTTCATCAGCATATTTGAACTGAAAATAATTGCACGGATTTAAAACAAAATGGTTGTGAATTTTAAAACAAGATAAACTTTTTAAATTTTGTTTTTATAATTTTTATTTTTTTTTTTGGAAATATACAAAAATTTCCTACATCTGAAAAGCCGAATTACTACTTAAATATAAGAAATGAACTTTTATCAGAACAATTTTTACAGTTTGATTTTTTCTTAATTAAAAGAAAACGTATTTGTTAAAACATTTGGCGTCTGTTTTGTAAATATACAAAATTTTATTTGAACGATTTTTATGTTTTTAAAATGTTACTACTTTTGGGGGAATTTTGGTTAAGTTTTTAATTCTTATCCAAGATAAAAATAATTTTATTATATTTTTTTTTTAATGTATTTTAAATTATTGTAAATATTTAATAATTTAAAAAATAAATAAATCACAAAACAGTACCTAATTATATAAAAAAAAAACAAATTTGTTTGTTTCGAATCATTTTTTTTTTTGTTATAATCACAATTCTTTTTTATTGACTATAATTTTTTACAAAATAATTTCTCAAAGTGCCAATTTTATTTTTCTTATCGTCCAATTCTTTCAAATTTAATGCAAATTCGTAAAGAATGTAGCGGAAAAAAAATTATTAACTCACATCTTGCTGTTTTCATATAATCAAAATTTATGTTCAAATTTTCGTTTCATGTAAAATTTCAATATTTAAAGTTTGTTTGCATAATTTCTCATGTTTAATCCTTAAATCTGATTCAAATTGCTTTCATTATTTAAATAAAATACAATTTGAGTCAGTAGTTTCTGGCATGAAATTATAAAAATGTGTGAGAATATGATTGAAGGTTATCATCATATGTAAAAGGGCAATACTTTGATTTTATTAAATAAAAATTTTGAGAAAATTCTTAAATATTCTGCATGCGAAGAAATTCAGATATATGAAAATCGCTGCTTTATGTATTTAGTTTTTTAATTTTTGCCTGTCTGTTGTGGCTAAATCATAAAATCCTGTAGAAAAATTTCTAAAATATTTTGAAAATTTTATACGAATCAATTTAATCAAAAAAATTTCAGTTCTCGATTATTTATTATCTATTATGAATAAATTGCAGAAAAGTTTATTGGATTTTGTTTCGAGTAAACTTTCTAATTATTTCTCTGAATAGAATCTCACATAAATGCTAATATCACAATCCCACTTATAACCATTTAACACAGATAAGTTATTGATATTCTGAAATTCATGTAAACTGGTCAAACTCAATTTGTAATTGAGATCGTTGTTTCTATCTATGAGATCTATGTATGAACAAGTAGGTATTTCTAAATTTTCAGATATCAATATATGGACTGTGAATATATAAAAAACTTGGATATTTTCCTGTGCAGAGATATATTAATTTTCAATAAAATAAACAAATTATTTTGTTGTATAACTTTTAACATCGATAAAAATAAGTAAATTCAGGATTTTCCATGACTGTATTCCATTTTTTTACGGATGGAATGAATAAAACAAAAATTTCAGACATAATTTTTTTAAATTTGTCAAATCTATTCCGATCAATCCAGAAACAGACTATAACTGATTAGTAAATTTTTAAATCCTTTTAATGACAAAATTTGTTTCATTTATTTATTTTTTTATTGTATAATAGTCCGGGTACCGGGTATAGCATATGACATCATTTCTAAATATATCGTTAGAAATTGATATGTCATTTACAATATATGCTTCGTCCAACAAGTTTTTCTCTCATTACCAATCTATCAAATCTGCATTATTTTTTTAAAATAATATTAAATGTAAAAATTGTTTTACTCGACATTCGATAAAACGTAGGGTCTGTTTTATCTCAACCGGATATCATAAAATAGCAAGTTTAAGATGATATCGAATGTTGAAAATGATTATATACCCGTCTATATTAAGCTTTAAAAACATACCACTAAATTCCTTGAGAACATGAAAAATTTGTTTGGCCAAGCATTATGTCAAACTCTAAAGATATATTCATAAATGAAATAAAATGGTGACTGGCACCTAATTTAAATTCAAAAATTTTTCTCACATATTATTATTTATGCAATATAACTTTAAATAAAGTATTTTAATTATCCTTTAGGCCAATTTGTACATACTTGTAGTATTAAGGAAAAAAGTATATATTATATATTATTATAAAGAAAAAAAAAACTATTTAAAATTAGTAAGAAAAAAAATGAACAAAAAACGTCCTAATTATATATTAATTTTGAAGACACTGTGAAAAAAACTATACACACCTTAAAAAAAAGGAAAAAATTAATTAAAAAAGAGAAAAATAAAACAAAACTAATCCAAAATACTTGATGGCACATATTATTTTTTAAATAAAACAAAAAAAAAAAGGTAAAAAATTCATTTTTGATCAAGCTGTGTTGTTTATATTTGCAAAAAAACAAGAAAAAATAAACAGAAAATACAAAATGGCTAATTAAATTAATAATTTATATGAAAAATATTAAAAAAAAAAAAAAATCTACAAAAGAAAAACAACAAATTATATAAATGTATATTAATTATTGAACTGCTATGTGTCTGAAAAATATAATACACATATATATTAAATTTTTATTGGAATTTGTTTTTATTTTTTGTTATTTATTTTTTAAATCCCTTTTTTTCAATCTTTTAATTTACAGGAGATGAGAGGAATGATGAACAAATTTAAATGATTGTTTTTCTCTCTATGTTTTGAATATCGATAGTTATTTGTATCTTTGTATATATATGGATACAAAATTAACACTAGTAAAAATATAAATAATAACAAACAAGTCCACCATTTAAGATAAAAAAGTATGTGAAAATGTTGTATGAAAACTATTTGACTCTGGATGTTTATATGTAAATATTGTATATTTTAAAATTGTATTACATATATCAAAAGATACAAAAAACGATCGATAAAGACATGAAAATATTGGAGGATACAATGTTCTGATTTAGAATCAGCATCGTTTAAATATTTAAAAAAAAATCTGTTTTATAAAAATAGTTAATAATTTTTAGGATACTTGATCCTTATTGAACGTTGACCCAATTTTTTCTTAACGAACAGATGTTTTAATTCTTTAGTCGAGTTTTGGGTAGGTTATGTTATTGAGTAAATTAGTACCAGCAATTGTGTAAGATAAAGGCAGAGAAAGGCAGAAAGTAAGTACATAGAAATTATAACATTAATGCTGAAGAAAACAGAAAGCGAAGATTAGGACAATCGCAAACTTTTCTCAAATATGATAATAATTGGGTTTTATTGAGCGCCCGAACTGTTTATTACTACAAAATACACACGATAGTTTATTAATTTTAAGTTTTAGAGCAATCGTCGAATTTATCAGTTCCTAGTTAATCTTATCGTTTTAGATTTTCAATATATAATAATTTTTGCTCATCGAATTTTAAAAATTTCCTTACCAAGAAAGTCCCATCATCGTCATCATCTTCACCGAATCTAAGTAAAATTTTTAACAACATCAGGAACGACCTCATTATTATTAAAACTATTACCAAATGGTCGAATTTATATAGCCCGCTGGTTTTGAACATTGAATAAAGGGGCAGTGAGGCTGGATACATTAAAACCATAATCAAATATAATAGTTTAACTAAAATCATCTGGTTTGTTTAGTTTTAATCAGAATTTTTATCTAAATTGAAAATAGAAATTTATATATATCACATATTCGACCAAATTGTCCGTTATGACGGTGTACATGGTTAAACATCCGACCGGAAAGTATCCGAGCTTATTTCACGGCAGCTGTGCAATATTTTCAATTCAGTTGACCATCATTTCTACTTTTGAAACTGATTTCATGTGTTGATTTTAACAAAAGTGGTTAAATATATCTTAGTCAAATAACAAATCGCTCATATTCAAAATAACCACGATTTCATCATAGACATAATTCTTTAAAGGTACACCGGACGTACAGAGTTGTCTGTGTAATATGATTCCAATGGCGCTTATAATATAAAACTTTCAATATAATCTGAAACTAAATTTTGAAGTTGAGAGGATGTCACTTTTGTTTCGAACTGTAGATTTAAAACAGAAAATGTAAATTTAAAATAAAACTATTTCAAAAAGTGGTTTGAAAAGTGGTTTGAAATACTTTTTACTTTTAAATATAAAATTATAAAATATTATATGTCAAAATATTATAGCGAATAACACTGATTTAAGTGACATAGAAAATAAATGTAAATAAGCGTGGCGGATTATATGTGTCTTATAAAAAACATATACATCAACATTTTAATTTTTCTATTTATATAGAGTCAAAAATAGAGTCAAATTGAGTTGTAAAATCTATATGTATAGAGATTTCAAATACTGGATTCAACCACTATAAATTTTTCAATAATTTTATCTTATCTTGACAAATTTATCTTGACAAAAGGAGGATTTGTAATATAAAATAGGAGTCACGAGATTTTTGCAAAAACAATGCTTTGTTTTCATGCTATAAGCGATTTAATTTCGAAAAACTTTCACTAAATAACATTTGACACTCGCATTCTATGAAGAAGGAAAAACTTTGGCGAAAACGACTTATTTTGCCTGAAAACCTCTCTGTTTGCGATTACTCCCAAAAAAGAAAATTATAAAATTTGAAGTAGAATCCACGTAAATCAAATTTGAATATGGCGTGATTTTATTTTTTTCAATCTTAAATCGCTTATAGCTCGTAAACGATGGATTTTTCACTTCAAAAGAATTTTTTTAATGCCCAAATTACATAAAACAATCAGAAGTGTAGCTTCAAGCCCTACAGTCCATCGGAAGAGATAGTTTCTCTATCTAAACAGATAGATAGATTGGAGGGGGGTATTCTAAAGAATTTAGACCAAAAATTAGCCCGACATCCTTAATATTTATGCTGTTCTATGCACAATTCCAATGAATGAACGCGGTGGTCGATTTTTGCACACTTATCTCCGTCCTGATCTAAATGACAAATAACATATTTTTATACACCATAAAATATTTTGTTACTCAGATATCGTGAAAGACCCTTAGCCTGGTTCTATAAAGTAAATGAATCAGAAAAATTTCATCTGTATATAAAGAAGTAAAGTGTTTATTTTGAAATTTCAATACATTTTTTAGCAACATTAAAAATAATTAACAAATTTTGAGAGCAATAAAAAGTAGGTATGTCAGATAATGAAATTCCTTTTATTATTCGACATTATTCATAAATAATGTAGGTAAAAAATCAAAGTATAACACAATAGAAATAAGTGAACTTTTATATGAAGTTTAAAAAAAAAAATAGCTTAAATATAAAGGGGGATTGACAAATGAATTGTGACTAAGTTAATGCAAATTGGCCACAAACTAACAATACTTATACTAACACTGTGTGCACTTTGTTTATATATTATGTACTATTGTAGTGTTTGTACAATAGTAATATTATACTCTATACCATTAAATTTTAGTCGTAACTTTAAGAATCGAAATAATTTATTAATAATACGAATCAAATAACATATATCTATAATTTTATTTAGAGCGCAATTGACGATTGAACTTATTATTGAAACACTTAATTATAAAATAAATGGTTAAAAAATAAAAAACCCAACTGCTACAAAGAAAATTTAAAAGTAATGCAACAAGATTTATTTAATATACTCAATAAAATTATATTTAATTTATCAATGAAAATTAAAGGCCAAATACTATAACCATAATATTACACTATGTCATTGTATAATAATATATTGCATGACTTCTGCCGCATTCTCATGATTATCAATTCTGAAGAAATCTAAATGAAGAATAAGAACTTTTTTTTTGTAGTGGTGTAAAAAATCATCAATATATATTTTTGAAGAGACATGAAAAAATTCCATGGCACAGGGTATGACGATAAATTATATTTTGATTTTGATTATCACTAGACGCCGATTACTAGAGTATAACTAAAGCCCCTCACTGTTATTTACAGAGTGTTCATAAACTAACTGACCAAAGTGTTGGAGCTCACTTTACACATCAAATACAACAAAAAATATCATGTAGAATTTTTTTCTGATGATTATCTCATAATCCCACCACCGTTGTAGAGATAATCGGAATATTCAAAAAGTAGTAGTAAAATAAATAAAAAAAATAACTCTTGAATTTGTTATATTTTTGTTCGAGTAGTACATTTTGTGAGATAATTGTTTGAATAATAGTTGTACTCCAAAATGAAAGGGTAATTCGAAGGACATACTGTAAATGAAAATGCTCAATGATTGAGAATGTTCAATAGTCAATTCGGGACTATTGAATATTGAAACATATTATTTATTTGGATTATAGATGTCATATATTTCCGTTAATTTTTCATTAAAATTTTGTTTTTCCGTGAGAGCTAGGATCATCAAATCTAAATATTTGATACCGATAGACGAACAATTAAAATAATCAAACTATCAAAACAATATTTATTAATAGTAAATACAGTCAAACCTGAGTAAGAGAGAACTGGGTAAGCGAGAAAACTCTATAAGTGAAAATAATTCTCAGGTCCCGAGCTTTGACCCCTCAAAAACCTCTATATGTGAGAAACAAAAAACCTCTTTAAGTGACAGTCGTTTTTCCCATTCTGACCTCTATAACTGAGAGCCTCTTTTGTATTTACCTCTATAAGCGACAATTTTCCTATGTATGACTCATTCTTTTTTTTCAGGAATTAGGAACTATGTTGTTTTCTTGTAATTCAAAGAAATAATATTTAACTGTAAAAAGTTGACTGATTTTTTTAATAAAATTTACCTGTTTCTTGCTTCTTTGTATTTATGTATTTCAATAATCACTTCGTAATCACTCTAATAAATTATTCTTTATCATGTTTACAACTAAATATTTTGAATAAACCTCTGTAAGTGAGACAAACCTCTTCTATACCTCTATAAGCTAGAAACTTGCATTAGTGAGAAACCTTGACAAGCAAGAATAAAATCATGGTCCCTTGAACTCTCTCTTAACCAGGTGTGACTGTAATTTGATTCGCAAAACCTTCATAAAGCTTCTATGTCAACTTCTATGCTATAGAATCGAAATATTGGAGCGAATCGAGACAAAGAATATTTTCATGTAAGACACACCTAGAAATTACATTTGATTTTGTTTGAGAGTGTTATCTTTTAGCGCTATTTAAAAAAAACATCCTATATATCGATAAATATATAAATATCATATACAAAATAAATTCATTGCATTGATTTATATACAATTTATTTTTTGTTATTTCTTGTTCAACAAACAAACACATGTTCATATTAAACATTAAATTGTAGTAAGTATAAACCCTCAACATTTATACATAAAATAGTATAATATATAATATACAGTTAATAAGTACCAAAAATCAACCCTTAATATTGTTAAAATTAGTTTTCATATACACAACAATACAAATAAATAAGTAATAGGGATGACTGACTGACTGAATTGGTTGTTGCGTTATTGAAGTTAGTGAAGGAGTGTTACTATATTTATTAACTTCATGATACGAAATTTATAGTTTTCGATTCGAAAACTAAAATTATTTTTGATAAAAATAATTTACGAAAACTCATTTTATATAAAAATGTTTCTTCCTTATGGAATCACTTCTTCAATTCAAATAATTATTTTTCCCGAAACATCGTTTTGATGCTGGTAGCCGAATCCGGAAAATAACATGGGTGGTAGTCTAAAATAAAATTTATTTCTATTAACTATCGTTTGAATCGAATTTTGTCGATGAAAGACTTGTGTAAAAATAATAAAAATAATGGTATTAAAGCTTTTCTAAGCTACAATAAAATGTAAATTTTTGGCAGGTTTAACCTGACGCTTCGTTATATTCAGGAATCGTACAAGTTTGTGATGTCAATTATTTTTCATACCTGGAGACTTTTAGATGTCTGAATGTAAACATGTAATGAAAAATGGTCCACTCAGACGTGTAATGAGCCACTAACAAAACTAGTAATTTTGTAATTTACTAAACTCTTTTCGTACATATGCAAATTTAGTACGACTTCATTTTTGAAAATACGCAAAAAGATTTATCTCATAGCAAAGTTTGTCTGATTTTGATTTATGTAATTGAAAGCTAACTGTTTAATTTTCGATCTAAATTTGATAAAAGATTGTCGAAATAAGTTTGAATACATTTAGAAATTTCAAGAATGTAATGACAATGTGTCAAAAAAAGGCCAGTTACAAAATACTATGGGTCAGTTTGGCCTAAGTTTTTGTAATATGTTTATTTTGTAGATATACTTATTCTTTGTTTTGTTCAATCACAAAAAAAAAATTTCATTTACTTCAAAACAATTTAGATATTTCGAGAAAGGCCTCTTAAGGTTATTTGGATATGTTACCAACTGCAAATTTGAAATGTTATTGACAGAAAACTTTCCACAAAAAAAAACCACTTCAAAAAAGGTTAAAAATAAATCAAAATCCAAAATAATTTCCACCATCATTCGAAGTCAACGTCAACGTATTAATTTTATCTAGAGAGATAATTTATTCCTACTTCGAAGTAATTATTATTTTTCGCGAAAAATTTTTATTTTTTACTTTTGAGTGTTGTATTTGGTAAATTTCGTTTGGGTGATCATAAGACATCGTACAATCAAAAAAATTTTAATTTGCACCCCATTTCCCTTAGGGATGTAAATGTTTATCTAAATTCTATTAAATATATTTCTTATCATAATGATTTTAATGTTATATAAATTTTTGTTTAATAACATAAAATTTATCAAACTTCAATAGAAGTTTTAAAAATAATTTAACAGTTATTTAATTAATTTAATTATGATCATAATCATGCTTGAGAATATTATATTGTAATATCATTTACTAAGGAATATAATAATTTTTTCAGATAGTTTAATGGTCTCGTCTCTAAAGGCCACATTTACCACAGTTTGCTAAATATAAATTTGTTGTTATAATATTTATAATAGGAAATATGTATCAAAAAATTGTTATTATGATTCTAATAAGTTATTATTTATTTATAATGAAAAAGAATTACAAGTGAAAAATCATTCAAGGAAGTGGTTTAGGTTTTTCAATATCTATTATTATATTTTTGGTTTATTATTGACATGATTAGAACAGCAAATGTTATATTTTGTAAAAATTATAATAATTTTGATTCATTTATATTATAAAGCTATTTAGTTTATGGAAAATTGAATGCTTTTGAGAGGGATATAAATTATATATGGGGACTAATTTTTGTATTTTAATTATACCTACAGCAACAAAAAATAGAATAAATCTGCAATCGATATCTGCTGTATAAGAATCAGGTTTATAAATATCCTATCCTAATCTTGTAAATGTAATTAGTAGCATTACATCTTGAAATATTTAAAATATATAAATTTATATTATTATATGTCATTGCTGTAAGTATACTTATTGAGAATTAGATGATGAAGGATCGGTGAAAACATCACGACAAAGCTTTTACTTCGCAACGTTTCGTGTTCAAAATTCTCAGTTCAAGTGTTTTCCTAGAAATAGATTTTCGGTAAAAACTCTTTGATAAGTCCTTCATTTTCTTGTCACAATTTTGTTTGGTATTCCATAATTTTTATTTTTTTAATTATTGGTGTTCAAACATTACATATATTTTTGTTACCTAATTACATGTGAATAAAATTCTCACCTCAAAATATAAACTTCATCTCATCTAGATGGTCACACAGGTACTACATACATAGTTTATTATAATTATAATCGTAGAAATACAATTTATATTATTATTGTACCTACTATTAACTCATTGCACCTTGTTTTGTATTACTAAACAATAAATATATATGGTGATGTTTATTTATGCACAATACCTCTCTTGTTAAATACCTTTTGAATTTAATAATATGCATGCATATACACCATGTCCATCGAATCATTTTTCATATGACAAAAAGGGGAAGTTAATATACAAATGCATTTATATAAAATATACACATACATACAAAAAGAATTTGCGTCATAGGTTATACTTATTTACTCTCTGACACATGGTATATATGTCGAATACCAAAAAAAAAAAAGATATGTTTTAGTATGACCCCTCGCTCTTAAATCTTTTAAAATAAACAAAAAATATAAGTATGTGTGAGTAAATTATTATAGTATTACCTATGAACGCAATTTTGTTTGTATGCATGTGTATATTTTATATAAATATATTTGAATATTCACATCCCCTTTGTGTCATATGGAAAATGACTCAATGAACAATCGGTATACTATGGTGAGTATGTTTTGTACACCTAGGAATATGGATGGTGTCGTATACGTAACATACCAATGTGAAGTGAATATGTGTGTACTTTTGTTATGGTTATGTAAATACAAAAGGATATAATATATGTATACATATTTTAACAACAAGCGCGACAATTTATAACAATAATATGTAATATAATGTGTTTTAACAATACTCAAATATATTATATAATGTGTGGTAGGTATATTCTGCTATTAATATGCAATGATAAAATATAAGAATCTAGACGAAAATCTAATTAAGAGAGTCTGTTTCCAAAAAAATACATTTCTATTAATGATTGAAACTGTGAATCGTGTACGATGTATTTATTTATTTATTTTTTTAATTCCTGGCTTCAGCTACTTTCAGCTATATAGCCATTAACCAAAGGGGATTATTATTATTATTATTTATATAACAACAGTACACAGTACTGCTAGGTGGTCATCCATCCAAATACAGATTGTGACTGCTGTTGCTTAACTTTATAGATTGGTTTTATAGATTGGTCTAAGCCTATCATTACGTTACGTCAGTCCGGGGTCGATGTATTTATTATACTGGAGATTGCACATAATAACAACAAGATATGGAAACAAAAAACTGCTTTTTGACACTAGATGGCGCTGTAAAACAGAAAATTATCAATAATAAATTCAAAAAACTAGTTACAATAAACTTAAATAATTTTCTATTAAGCTATTATACTATGTATTTAAATACGATTTTTATTTTTATTTAATACATATTAAATTGTAGTTTTTGACATAATATTTAATTAGTCTAGGGTCATGTTTTGGCTTGGATCAGATAACTACTAAAGTTTTTGTACGTATTATTTATATACTTTTTATTTACTGTTAATTTAGGCTCGTGGCATTTTTTAGAAGTCTTTTAATTGATGATTTGTTATTAAATTTTATAATTAATAATCCTGTTTTTAAATAGAAATAAAATTAAAATATGTTTCAATTTTTAAATACCAAGCAGTTTAAAAATATATCAAATTTTAAATAAACCACGACCAGGCCTGGGCTAACGTGTTCATAATGATTTTAGTCTATGTACTTGAATAAATCATTTCATCAATGCTTCATTCGACGGGTAATTACGTAACTTAAGACTGATTAACTTTTCTGTAATATCTGTTCCGCAGTTTCTCTTGAGGACAAAAGAAGCTAAAATATCAAGAAGACAAATATCCAAAGTCGTTACAATAAGTAAATGATTATGATTTTACTTTCCTCATTGGGAAGTTCGTCGAATGAACCCTTTTTTCGCTTTTACACCACTTGTTTCACTGAATTTTTTTGTTCTGAATATTATACAAATACATATTATTTTGAAAAATTTTATTAATGTATATTCGATAAAATCAATTCATTTTCGAACCAAATAATTTATAATGATTTTAGACTTGCTACTTGTATAAATTATTCCATCAAAGTGAAAAGGATTCTAAGGATCATAAAGACAATTGGTATATCAAACTGCGTCCAAGTCCATATAACGTTTCAAAGTCATATAACGTCTTATTAATTATGTTAAGTGATTTATACCACTCCTGTAATAAAAAGTCATTAAAAAAAGAGTTAATTATTTAATTATTAGTTAAAAACATTATGTAGTTTAAATTTTATTTATGAAGTGCAAAGATCATTTTATTATCAGGTAATAATAATAATAATCGTAACGAATAAATAAAGAGAGCATTAATTTAAACCCAAACACGCGTGCGAGTCCTGTATTTTATACATGAACTTTTTATGTAAAATTTTACCCAGAACATTGTCTGTTTATATATAAAGTTAGTATACTGTCAATCATTTAAGTTCATTGACGAATCTTTTTCTTTTTGCTCTTTAATATAAAATACACGCAAATGTCAACAAATACACGCTATCCCATTCCTGATAATAATAATAATATAAAGTTTTTAGTAAAATACCACATATCATAAGAGTGTATAGTAGTCAGTCATTCAGTCATTCAGTCAGTCACGTGTTATTTGATTTTGTATTGTTTTTCCTGTTTTTATAACATTTACATACATAACAATAAACACCCTTTTTGTTTTCTATCAAAAAAACAAAACCACTCCATACTATATATGGATGGTACGGTATAATTTTCATGTTAAAATTAAGTTTTTCTTTTGATTTTCTAAAATAATTTCGTTTATATACCATGTGTATTAAACTAATGTTATATTATATATAACGAAAATGAATTTGCTTGCTTGTTACGCTTTCACGTCTTAAATATAGTCAACTGACCATCGATAATTGGGTATAAAAAGAACATTAAATGTCACCTTTACTTCAGCAAAACGGATAAATAAACCAAACGTTAGTAAAAAAATATCCAAGTAGTCGAGTTTGACAATCGCACACAATATTGAAACACCTCACTTGTGTTCATAAAAATAATAATAAATGATATACATAAATCAAAATGTATGTTTGTGTAATAGTTACACTCAACAAAAAGGGCAATATTGAGAACATGGATAAGATACGTCGTTAACTTTCAAGCATCTGTGATTTAGTTAGTGTGTGATGTTATCAATTCTATCCACCTTTCAATCACTTACGATACACTTTTCGCATAATGATGCAAATGAGGTGTAAGTGCAGTGTATATACAAATAAAATGTCTCGATAAAATATATTTTTTGTTAAAAACTACATGAAGAATTGTATTTAAGTTAAAGCTATAATTCCTACAAGTTAATATTAACTCTTATATAACTAGTACTTCTAAAAGTTCGCCTTCTGTAAATAATAAGAGTTCAAGATTTGAAAAAGCTAAAATTAAGACAATATAAAAGTAAGGTATTCTAATCTGACACAATGTATGATGACACATGTGTTAAAATTAAAGCTGAATAAAAGTTCAGTATAATTAAATCTACCTTTTAACTACTCGTAATTCGCTTTAGTTTTGACATACTTCCCATTGTGCATTGCGGAATTAGAATACCTTATTTCAAATTATCTTCGATAAATTTTAAATAAAGTGAGGATCTTTAGTTTTTTTTTTCAGTATCAAATTTATAAATATTACAAAAAGAAGATTTCGGAAGACTGCTTGTTCAAACTTATTTAAATATACATCTTCTCAACTTCTGAATTTTTCCAGATAAGAATTACTGACTGATCATAATAGATACACAGCCATATTTCTACTTGACAAGTACCATATTTCTACTTGACAAGTAGATTCAGTCCTGAAAATCGATTATACTGTGGAAACAAAATAACCTGATTGCAACTTCAAAAATGTACACTTCAAGATAAGGAGGCAAATATATAATATCAGTAGTAGGATAATTGTAGGGTTTATTTTTGATTATATTGATACCAATTTGATATTACATTCATTACTTGCAACTAGTATCCGAGTACAACACCACGGTTATTATGATGCTTTTACGTAGGTGCGAACAGACTAACACACTCGAACCCTGTAATAAACACTGTATAATTCCTTCTATCTTATTCTCTTGCACGTTAAATCTAAAACCATAAATACTTCTGTTTCAATCTCTCAAACTATCTTATAGTTCTATAAATAGCTGTATGTGGTTGTCTCTTTTTACCATCGCATTTTCGATTCATAACGATGCTAAAGAAGTTTCACTTCATATCACCAAAATATTTTCAAATAAAATATTATAAAAATAATTGTTTTGTATTTGTAAGTGGTTATTTCATTTATGTTAAGAGATTATTATCATTAGCGTGATGACGTGAGCTTTCATGTTTTCATACGAAGGTACCTACCAGGTAGATACTAACAGTAACAATCACTATATATATTTATATATATTTATATATATAACGGAAACAAGAATCAAAGTTAGCAACATAATATTATATAGAAATAACAATAAACAACATTACATGTCACGATAACATTTTATTTGTAAATATTAAATTTGGTTGTAATTTGAAAATCATAATAATGATCTGATCAGAACACAAAATAAAACAAGTTTTAAAGTAAAAGAAGAATTATTTTAAATAAAATTTGGTTTTTATGATTTAAGAAGGTAATGCAGCTTTTTAAAAAATTTTTCTTGACTTTTTTTAAATATACAACTGTTTTTTTTTTCTCTAAAAAGTAGACAATATTTTATTTTATTATAATAATGTAAGTAGTTCAAATTATGTGAAATTTGGTGAAACCATTATAAAGAGACTGAGGAGCCTTGTAAATGAGCGACGACCTCTTAATGTTATTTTTTTTGTCATGTATTTTAATCAAAAATGCCATTTATAATATTTGTTTATTGGTCTGGCAAATAAAAACAAAAACAAAAAAACATTAATAAAATTTGGTGGAAATGCAAGAAACAAAAATGATATTGTTTTACAACGCTAAATAACTTTTTTATTATATGATATAATGAGAAGAAATATGAATATGATTATAATAATAAAAAATTGGTTAAATTTAATTTGCAAGGTTTGCTTACAGCCAAACTCGCAAACTGGTGAAACTAAATAAAAGATTGTAATATAAATATTAAGTTAAACAATTCACACTGAACACTAAAATAATTTTTGTTCTTCTTCTCAAAGATGCTCAGAAAACTTAAGATAAAGGATTCAGTGAATAACCTAATTAGTCCATTTTTGTTTGTCTGTTCACTTGCCCATCATCAAGGTAATTCCCAATCTGTTTAGCTTAGACTGATAATGGGATATTTTAACCCATTAAAGATGGTTTAGAGAAGAAAAGAAAATTAAAAATTACAAAAAACAGTTGCTTAAAACAAACTAATTATTGTTGAAACAATATTTCATCAACTGTTCAGCTCAAATCGATTTAACTTTAAATTATAGCACATATTAATTAATATATAATATGTATTATAAAAAAATTTCAAAATTATCTGTGGTGACCACTAGATATTTTTATGATTTTTCATCAAAAATAGAAAATAAATGCTAAAAATATATTTACTTACCTGATAAATGTGATTTCGTATTGATCAAACTAATTAATAATTTGATGACAAAATAATTTAAACAAACATGTAATAGTTATTTTATTTTTTTTATTCTTAAATAGGTTTTCGTTAATCACAATATCAAAAACCAAATGAATTTTTGAATATTACAACTGACAAAAAACAAAAACATACAAATTAAAAACATAATAATAATCGAACCACAAATTGAAAATGTCACTCATTCAAAATGACTACTATTGCTTGTGTGTGAGTGTATATTTTATGTATAATATTTCATGATATAAAACAATTTTCTTCTATTTGTCTCTATAAATATAAATATTAATTAATAAATACTTTGTTATTTACGGATCAAAGGATCAGTAAAATACATTTGTTTTAGAATGTTTTGTTTTTGAAATAATAGTTAATCAAAATTTTACAGGAATCATTCTATGTATATTTACCTATACTAGTTAAGTTAGCAGAGCAAAACATGCCAAAAATAAGGTACTTTTTAGGTATTACAAATTAGGTGCTAAAATTTTTAATTCAGGAAATTGAGTCATTATGATGCACTGCTGCTGTGAAATCATGCTGGCAGGAAAATGTGAAAAAATAACTTTTATAATTTAGTGTACCTTTGCCAGGATTTCACTACAGTAGTTCATCGTAATGATTCAATTTTTAATTAAAAATTTGAGTACTTCATTAAAGTTAGCAGCACCTAACAAGAACTTAATTTTGAGCATATTTAATTTCATTTTTTTAAATTTTTCCTGTTATTTCAAGATGCTACTGCTAGCTTAACACTTTTTTTTTAATAGTGATTCATGTTAGTGAATTAGTGCAGTAATTTTTATTGTAATTTTGATTAAATTGATTTGTTGAATGCACCCCATAAAAACATCTAAAGAGCACTTAATTCTGATACTTAAAATATATTATAAATGTTATTTTTTCATATTCCTATGCCAGCGTGATCAGTGAATCATAAAGACTCAATTTTCATTATAAAAATTTGATCACCTAATTCAATTTTGCTGCACCTAAAAAGCACCTAATTTTGAGCATATTTAAGTTCAATTTTGAATTTGAATTCTGCTAGCTTGACTGGTATTATTAATGGCACATTTTATTATAAAACAGGATTCCATGAAATTTAATTACATGTATGAAAACTCATTGATATCCATTTAATCAAATTTTATCAAATTACATCTTAAAATGGTTAAAAATTATCTTACACAAAGTCAAGTACCAACCAATTTTCAGGTGGTCGGATAACAAATCAAAAAAACCGATGTTAGTTAATTTGAAGCTTGTGGTGTAATTGAAAATTTAACGGTCTCAAAAAAGGAATAAGATGCGTAGAGGAAAAAGTTTTTTCTTCAATCCTAACTAAGCCATTTACCGATTAATACATATTTAAAGATGGTATTTAGGAATTTTATGATATGCTAATGAGAACGTGGGACTTTTTTGAGTCATTTAAACGCAACCTTAAAATTTGAATAAAGTGAATTTTGTCTTTTACAAAAAGAAACTACTATTCTATAAAATATTGGAAAGAATTTTTCATTATCATTATATTATAGTATTTTTCATCATTTATCGTATAAAACGACAGGATTCTAATTGAAAATAAAACAGCCTATATACCATAAAAATTGCGTTCCTTTGTATAAAGAGATATCATAATAGTTTTATTTTTGTAACATACAGAAGTCTCTAGGTTTATATTTGGCAAATTCGGCCATTAACCGAATTTATACGTTGCGACAAAAATATGTGTATTTAATGTGATTTAGATTTGAATATCTTGTGTGTAAGGATCATAAAAGAATTTCGATCGAATGCTTCAAAAATATTAATTAAAAATGTTATCAAATGCACGTCAATTTTGCCCAAAATACATTTTTTTCCTTAAAAGATTATTATATCTCGCGTCATGTTAGTTTTTAACTTTCAGACGATTTTCTTAAACAATTTCTTAAACTCGTCTGAACATGTCCCAAGAATAACGTTTCATATTTTGGAAATGTAGCAACATTGTTCATAAGAAAAGGAACAAGTTCATGTAAAAATGCAAACACAGTCACTAAATCAAATTATATTCCGCAATCAATTAACAATGTCTTCCTAACAAATGAGCATAAAGATATAATAAACAAATAATTTTGTTTAGGACAGTATTCGCCCCAATCCGAGGATCTTTTTGAGAAACAGAAGATTTTTTCACCAAAATAAAAATATCGGTGGGACAAAATATCTTTTCGACAAAATATATTCCTTAAAATATACGGTGATTTAAACTAAGCAGTAAAATAACAAAATTGAAGTCGTTTTCTACCAGGGAGAGTAAACTATATAAACAGATCTTTGACCACAAATGGATAAACTATTTTACTAATTGTAAAATTCGTTTATTGCGAATACAACAATATACTAAATAGAAACTATATTATTATATACTGTCAGTAAATGTTTATTGTACAAAATATATAGGAAGATGTATTGTATCGTCAATGTGTTACAATTCCCATAGTATTCGTATCACAAACGGCAGGCACTACCACATAACTAATTCTGTATATTATGTGCTATAAAATTATATTTATTCTTTATTTTGTGGGAGATGTAAGGATTCTTAATCGATTTCAAACTGGAAATTCTATAAAACGAATTAATTTTGAATATGATTTTCTTGTATGGGAAAAGTGATAACGAGCCATCGGAATAGTCGAGTATTCTGATACCAATAAACACATGTGTTAAACTCAAATTATACGTTAATCAAGCAATATGTCAAAATGTTTAAGATGGGCACATTTGGATCATTAGAATTGTTAGAAAAGTATTCAATTAACTACCCGGTTTCGTTGGTTAAGTTTGCTATGTCGCCTACTGCAATGTACACAGCTAACAGAGAATGCGAATTCGATTCCCGGCATCACCACGAAAGCTAATGGTTGTTTTCGGCTCTTAACAGAACAGGTTGGCCTGAAAATGTCTGGAAAAATTTCTTGCTATGAAAATGCTTCCCCATCACTTCTAATAACAGCAAGATTCAATAGACTAAATAAATTTAATTACCCAACTCTGAGATGGAATTATGGCAAACTTATATAAACAGTTTACGAAAAAATATTTCAAACATAATTTTGTTGTTTATTATTATTAGTACGTAGGTGCACAACAATAAAATCCTTTTTCTCTTTCTAAAGTACCTTTTTTCTTTCTGAAATTAACAAAATTATTCGTTATTGATTTTCACTACATTTCATTGCACTTAATACCTGCATAACTCGCTTAAAATTGGGATATCTTTTAAAAGTTGCAGTAATCTTTGGATAATTACAGGGTATTTGGTGTTTATTAGAAAGAAAATTTTTATATTTCAAATATTCTTCTAATTCTTATGGTTTAACAGTTGGATCCATGTAATACCATGAAAGAAAGTTCAGATCAAGAATTTACCCCCAAAATTATCGGCTACCTTTGTTTTTGAGTGATTTTGAGGACGGACAGGTGATAGACAGACATACGAAAATGAACTAATTTAGTAATTCTATGAACACCCATACTAAAATTTTTTCAATGTTTCCAATATTTGGAACGTTACAAATGATAGACAAAATTTATTATGCCACCTATTCAACGCCTAAAATGTGTATATGGCATTTGTAGTCGGAAGCAAGCATAAATCATAAATTTTAAATAAATATCCAAATATTAAATAAAGAATCCCAGTCTGATTTCATCACAAAATCATCGTGTTTACAAAATAGAATGATAGCATGTTGTGGTCACATTAAGCGGCCCTGTCATGTTTGTCAGTAGTAGTGGTACAACAACCATGGTTATATATGAATTGTATTCTATCAAAAATAAAATAAATAAAAATCTTTTCTATTTTATTTTCTATATATTTTTGACGTGCAATTCGTTTGCCAAATTCTATTTTACCCAGAAAAAAAAATAAATATAACAACATATATAATCAAAAAATACACAATATATACATGTAGTATTATATTATATATGATGGACGAATCAGAAATCAACAAACCATTATCATTTGATTAAGCTCGAAAAAATAAAAATTATTATTTATTTTATTCAATATTCTAGAAAATAATCGTATTGTTGTTATCTATACATCAGATATACTGTTTTTTTGGCAAATGTACATAATTCAACTGAAAAATTTAGTTTTAAAAGTATTCTGAATAAACTTGTGTACCAACGATTATGGAACGCAATTCTTCTTTAAACTCTTATAACTATTTAGGCAAGCTTAGAACACCTGAAGACTTCAAAAATCTTGCTCTTTTTTATCTGACAAATAAAATAAATTCGTTTCTTAGACTACGAAAATAAAAAAAATAATTTTTAAAATAAATCAAAAATAATATCTATGGTAGTTATATTTTACCACACTGATAGTATGACCCATCAGCCCGTTATTCTAACCATTACGAAACAATAGCCATACGTATTATGTTTAAATATTAGATATTTTATCTACAAGAATTGATAAATATGATCAAGCATAGATTTGTGAATTTCAAAAATAAATTTTAACCAAATCGTTAGAAAAATTTGTGGTAAAACTTATCCCTTAGTATTACTGTCTTAATCATCGATTATTATTTTGCTTTACGATAATCCTCCAGAAAAAACTTATTAAATTATTATTCGAAAACAGTAGTTCGAGTTCTAAAACAAACTTCATATTTCTAACTTCTTAAAAATTCGATATCAATAATTCTTAAAGTGTTCATATTGCCGACTTCTTAAGGAAAAAGACTGGTCAAAGTGCTCATATTTACGACTTCTCGTGCAAGTCAGATTTATTACGGAACTCATAATTATGACTTTTAACGCAAATCAGAAAAAATACTACTTTAAATAGTTCTTAATTATGACTTCTTAAAAAAGAAATCATTACCACACCAAAACTGAGACGTATCAAAGAAGCCCTAATAAAGACTCCTTTTTGATCTAATTTGGGTTTGGTGGTTAAATGATTTATTTTAATTTCAAATATGATATTCTATTATGCGAATGTAAGTTAATCAATTTAGTTCCTGTCTTCACTTGTATTGTTTCCATCATATCCTGATTTAATATCTCGTTTGCGTCACCTTAATTTCATAAAGTATGTTTCATATATTGCAAACCAAAAAGAAAATATACCATCTACAAAAGATTATATTATTTATAATCTTGTCTTAAATCTTGAAGAAAAATAATTATTAAAGAAATATGAAAACTGTATTTTCGACAGGATAATAAAATCTCTACGTATTTAGTTTCATTGTTTTATAAATATTATTGTATTTGACTTTAAACTTTTATTTGAATATTTTCTTATCCATACGTAATCTATATCTTTAATATTAATTAAAGAAAACTTCTACATACATTTTCTTTGATTGTGGTATTTACAATTAGAAATTCAATTCATTTTTATTTTTATATATTTTAAGTTTAAAGATTTAAAACAATTTAAATTAAATTTTAATCCTTTGAATATTGAAAGTTTATATAACTGACGGATTGTGTTGAAAAACTAATGAAACAAATCGAACTTTCTTTTTATAAAGATACTAGCTGACTCAGTTACATTTTGCTGTAACAATTTCCGTAAAACCATTTTTCCTACTTTATAACCGCATAAACCGCATATCCTTTGCTTGCGTGGAATTAAATTTGGAAATTTTCGTGCTTTATTATATAAGAAAAACGGGTAAAGAAGAAAACAAATGTCTAATTTTCTTCAATTATTTCACATGGAATGCAAAAATCCATATCTCTAACATCTCTATGTCTACAACATTTTCGTTAAGAGAAAGTTTGTATTTATTTGTTACTGGTTTTTGAAAGAAAAAAATCGAATTAAAAACTATGGGATGCCTACCCAAAAATTGGTTACATTGCACATTTGGTTGTAGTTCGATTTTTTATTATCCAGCCATTGATTAAAAGATATTTGCGATATCAATTAAATGCTAAAGAATAATCGTACCTTGCCATTTGTTAGAAAAGTATGAGAAATTAAGTAAAAATAGTAATAAATAATAATTAATCATTATACTACATAAATTAAAATTTATTATTCAAATCAAATAATAGTGCTAAATGATATCACTTATCACAGTCACATTTCAATCAATAAACAAATGACATTTTAAGAAAATTTGAAAAAATTAAACCGATTGATTGCAATTATTATTCTTAATCCTAGGTATAAAAATGCGTACAGTAGTCGGCAGCTTAAAAAAATTTGTTACTGTATCAGATAGTTTTCCCGTTTAAATATTTGACAAAAACGCGATTAGTTGCAGATATAAAATTTAACAAACAAGAATCTACAATAATAACAATTTAACCATCACAAGAAAACAATAATAGAAATATATATTTGGGAATAAAAGCACCTGACTGTATATATATGTAGTACAGGAGTTATTACAAAAATAATAGTTGTTTATGGTTAATTCATGTCAATAATGGTGACAGAGTCCATAAATATCGGTCACATATAGTTCACACAAAGGGCGTTAGATTAATATTACTCTTGTAAATAACATTAGATGTTCCCTTTTTATAAATAATACTTAATACTGTTTTTATTTTTCTATAAGGGTGTCTGCCGTCAACTGACATCTCTTAAATGATTATTCTTTCTTTTTAATGTGTTGACCACAAATAGTCTGTTTCTACCTTTGTTTAGGGATTACAAAATACTAAATGTAAAGAATAAGAATTGTTTTCGATGTCAAACGTTATTGTATATTACATCATGGACATTTTGATTTAATATTACTCATTTTAAAATTAATATAATAAAATATTAATTACCAATCAAGGTTTATATTTAATGTAAAATAAATTTTATTGAGTACTTCATATAGAGTTAGAAACCGGATAGTCAGTGCTCTACATCGAATAGTAGTTACCGACTTCGGAAGTGGCCGGATAGTCAGCATTACCGATTAGTCGCCGACTAATCGGAACAAGTCTAGTAATAAGCAAAACAAAGTAAAAAATAATAATTTCTATTTTTAGATGTTACTTAAGATATATTTTTTAATTATTTCAATCTAAATTCAATCTTAATAGTGTTTCAAAAATTTTCAGCTTTTGTTTTGATCATTCTTACTCGGCTTCAAAATTGTCTAAGCATTATGAAAAAGTATTACAATACATATTATTATAAATTTATGTACAATCCTCACTGCATTTCTTCACAAATACTTAATTTTCGGTGTATCACAAATTCTTGTATAGCGAGTTTTTCTCTTATAAATTGTACAAGTAAATATGCATCACACATTACTTTTCAAATAATATATTTCAAAATTTTGGTTTAAATTAATTTCCAGAGAAGTTATTGAAAAAGAAGCTTACCTAATCTAAATTTTTTTTTTATCGTTGATCAAAATACACTCAAGATAAAAATAAAAAAATGGGATTGCCATTGACCAAAAATAAAAAGGTTTTATTAAATAGTTTTTAGCTAAATAGTTTATAGTTATTTTTGAATTATATAAACAAATATCATTCGCACATTACATCTGAATGTAATTTTTATAAACAAAATCTAATCAGACGCGTATAAACCGTATGAAAAAACTTCTAGATTATATTAACCGTTCACAGTTATTAACATTGAGTTAGTTCTATACACGATTGTCCAGTCTGGCAATGTATCAAGTAGATAAGTTGTAAAGTTTAAGAAAAATTCATTAGAAATGCTTTCTTAACGAAGAATTCGTTCAAGTTGAATACCTTCTGTATTGGGTGATTTAATAATGAGGTGTTCTTCAAATTTTGGTTACATGTTTGTACTGTCAAAAAAAATAAAATTAAGAGAGCGTTAAAATGATCGTTTGGGCTATGCAATTTAATAACATTATTTCTACGGCACTGTTAGCTTATATACAAAAAATATATAACAGATGTCATCAACATTAATTTGCAACATAAATTGTAAAGCTAAAAAAAATAACCATGCGTCTGTTTTGATCAGTACATAGTCAACATATGTGCTGATTTTTTAAATGCGCTAAAATATTTTTACATAATACGTTTCATTCATAACACATATTCGTTGAAAAAAACTTAATTCAAGCGCTTAAGTTATAAAAAAATTACAACACTACTTCCATATTTAGTTTTTTTTTAATGGGACTAAAACTCAGAATTGCTTTATGCTTTTAGCTATGAAAATATTGTTTAGACTCTATGTTATACTTTTCTAAAATTTTCCGCATAGTTCAAAAACTGGTAAAATATTTCATGAATTCTAGCTGCGTAAAAAATAAGTTATACATTGGAATAACCTTATAGTTTATGGATTGTTGCATTCATTAGTAGTGAGAGTAATTTTTTGAGAACAACAAATTCTATTATTTTTAAATAGCATCATCGCTTTGACTGGATCTTAGTAAATCTTGTTCAAAGTCATTATAAAAATCCGAGCTTCACTCAAAGTTATCGTTCTTAAGCAGCTCCATAAGGTTCAAGAAGTTAGAGATCCATGTGGGTCGTGCTTACTTCACACACAAATTAATGAGCATGATGTGCCTTAAATTGAGGGACACTACAACCTAGCCAAAGTAGCATATCCATAAAAAATTTATCTAGATTTAAAAAAAAAATCGCTTTCCAGGATAATTTTAGAATTACTTGAAAATTTTACATATAGCAATAAATAAACCAAAAAAATGTTATAAAAAAACAATACGCATTATTAGCATCGTAGAAGAGTTTTTAAATATATTTTATAAAATAATGGAAGTAAAACAATTCGTTCAACATATATGGAAAACAGACCATAAAAATATGATCTTCAGAAGTCGGATCTATAAGATTTTTTAGGCAGTCAAGTGATATTATAGAAAAGGTGACACACTTATGTATAAAAATTTTTTATATTTATAGTTTTTATAATAATTTTTGATCTGTTTATAAATTTCTGATAGAAAATATGCCTAGCACTTTGTATTCAAATTCATATTCTACTATGATGGATATTTTGATATTATCTACTGAAAAATACCAAATTTTATGAAACTATAGTGTATTAATTATTTAAAAATTCAATAGCCATATTGCAAACATTTCGCTTTATAATTTAATAAAAAACAATATTAAAAAAAAGTGCTTGTTATATAATACATTTCCCAAAATCGTTTTTCTACAAATTCGTATTTTAATTTTACTTTAAATTTTATGTACTTATTTCTACCATAAAACTTTCTTTATTTACCAGTCGCGTGAAAAACAATTGTATGCAAATGTGTACAAAGTGTGTGCCTTAGCTTCTAGACAATTTTTAAAACCTTTAACTTTACCGAAAGAAATGTTTTAATGAACTTTATAACAAAATTTGCGTTATAAAATTACGACGATTAAGTTATTTGTAACAATCGGCTTTAATAGCTCACCGATATACTTTAATGATATCCATTTTTTTATTATACAGAAAGTGGGGTGGATTCATACAGCTTTACTTTTTTAATCTGTTATAGATAAACAAATTTTATAAGCAAATTTTTGATTGTAGTGATAACTTAAACGTTAGTTTACAATATTAGATCAGTTAAATGATGCCAGGACTTAATTAAGCACTAAGTGAATTTTACAAATGTGAAAAATGTGCCCAAACTATAAGAGCATATTCATACTGTGGCAATGAGCAATTGGGTAACAAAGCATTCGTACTGTATGATTTTAACCCATAGGTGATATTGTATGAACAAATTATAGTATTTACAATTACATTATGCGAAATTATTTTTATAAATTTGAAATCTTTAAAGAGTATTTTTATAATTATTTATGAGAACTCTAGGATTTTTAAAATAAATTTCGATTTTTTCCCCAATTTCCTAGATCAAATTATTTTGTATTTTATAAATACGTATTTCGACTACAAAGTAGTCATCATCAGTATGAATTAGCTAGTTGTAATGATTCTCTGAGAAGATGTTACTCGTTGCTAATTTGGTGACGGTTTGCACTGTGCAAACCGTGACGGTGTGAAAATAATTTGATCTAGGAAATTGAGAAACAAATCAAAATTTATTTTAAAGAGTAGAAGTTTGAAATCTTTAAAATTTCGAATATAAATTAAATATAAAAAATACTACAGCTACAGGTCAACTTAGCTTTAATTCCATATTTCTAGTTAATTTAATAATAAATTTTTAATTTCGAGGTGAAACCATAACTTTATTATAGAAAGTTAACAATTAAATAATTTATATCAATCTTTTAAAAAACGCATTGTGTCAGTGTTATTAATGGCGCGTGCAGAATTTTATAAATATCATATAAATGTATGTGCGGCAAGGGACTATACACAAACAGTTAACAGTTTTAGTCTAGGGTTTTTTTTTTTACAAACAGTTTTTTCTTCAATTTTTTTTTGTCGTATAAAACACATTCAATGATTCTTATTTCGGCAGAAAAGAATGATGATTAAATTGTATATAAGAAAAAGTGTATAAAGTGAAGAGCCACATTTTTTTTATCGTTTTGTGTACAACAGTTAGTAGCAGGCAATTTTATTTTTGTGTTATCTTTTGTTGTTTATAAAAAATCAACCAAAACTGTTTGAGAAGCATTGCATATCGGCATTCAGACCACTTGTAAATAGTATGTTGTTGAGTCATTGTTCTGAAAAACGAAATTTTATTTGGATATTACTTCCTTGTACGCGTTTATATAGTAGTCAAATTGAACATAACAATAATAAAGACTAGTAAAAATATATAAAATCTGAAAATCGATAGTTTTCAATACCGCTGCGTTCAATAAATACACTGCCATTAAATTGACACATAATTTCTTCGACTAACAGATCAACAGATACGAAATGAAAACTGCTCTGAAAGTATATATATATATAATTACGGCGAATATAACAAATTTATTGCAAATTCTCTCATGCAAAAGTTGTTTGTTTTTAAGAAATTGTCATTTTTCAATGCGAACTTTTCTTCTGTTTATATGGTATAAAGTGAGGTTAAACATTGAACCTTATTGTCCGATTTTCCTTATTCACGAACTCATTTTTAAGTCTAGACTACGCCAGCAATTTCGATGACAGAATGTTGAGTTAATCAGAGCTATGTTAGGGTTTTCAATATTTGTACGCTGTTCCATTTTCTCCTAAATTCTCCATAAATAATTTTTACCATTAACAATTCTATGCAATGCCAGATGTCTATGCAGCAAACTAGTCATTTCCCTTCTATCATTCCTGTGAGTGCCATTACCTCTAAGCTCTTTTTTCGAATGACATGACTAACGTTTCCTGATGATACTATAAATTGATTTCTTGTATCAATTTGCCTCTACAATTAGTAGTTAGATATAAAACTTCTTTAACTTTAAAAGATGTTTATCTTTATCCTTCCTTTATTATTAAATATCCAATGATTTAAATATGATTTTTGTGGGGAAAATTTGATAAATAATTTAAATTCATTCCTGACACCTGAATTATATGTAAAATAAGGTTTAATATTTTTATAATTTTAGAATTGAAAATCAGAACATTCTTTGTAGCTGTATTGCCAAAAAAATTTCAGAATAATATTACAAGGTAAAACATTTTTTAATCAATGATTAAAAAAAAAACAAAAAAAAAAACACGTATATAAATCAGAGTTGAAAGAAATTTCATTCATTATTTTTTTTTTACCATGCATTATCTTCTAGACAATAAATTTCATACAAAAATAACCCACCCTTTTTTTTTTTTATAAAACCGAAATTAATTCGTCCCTTAGCATTATTAAATTATAAGTAGCTTTAAGACAAATGTATCCTGTAACATTTTGACTTATATATGTTTTTTTTGTTTTTTTTTGTTTTCATTGTGAGAGAACATAAAAACATCACCGAAAAAAATGAACATCTATCTTTACGAAAAAGAACTAACTGACAACAGTAAGAAAATATTATACCTAAACCAAACTAACTGCAGTCTTCTCGATACATTTAGAATGAAGATAATATAGTGAAAGACAAGTATAAATTCTTTAAGTTAATCGATCGAATTGTAACATTTAGCTTTGTGAGCTGATTGTACAAAAAAGGGAGAGGGACGGTCAGACAAACAAACAAAAGAACTTAAAATTTTCTTATTTGTTCAATTCATTACATAGCTTGTGGAGAAAAGGTCATATATTCTTCGCTTCCATAGAATTAATGGTGTATTTTTAGAATTTTTTTGCCAAAAAGGAAGGCAGTGTGGCTAATATGTATCGCTCATGCCACTATTCCATTCCAAATGATCAAATATTGGGGCTGACATATCTCCCATTTTGATGAAACTTGCCGCAAATGTTGGGTTTTACATCAATTAACGGATTTCGTCAATTTCGTTAGTTACGTTATTAATGGATGCGCACCCGCTACAAATGAAAAAAAATTTCATATCCATAGTTATTCTTGATTTAAAATTTTTCTATTCGAGTTGGAAATGAAGTGAATCTTTCTTTCGAAGGTATTATTAGCTTAATTCGTTATGGTATGGGAACATTTTGAAAAATCTATATTTTTCATGATTTTGACGTTTTTTTAAGCAAATATCTTGAATCTGGATATATCGATTTCTGGATCATTATCTTCAATGGGAAATTAAAACTCGAAAATTTAACGTAATGAATGAAGAAAAAGTGACGAAAACATTAAATAAAAAAACTTCATGGTCAGTTTGCATATCTTCTCAACTTTCATAATGCGGTAAAAAAGTGGTGTTCTTTTGAATTTTTGAGAGCCTTTTTTAAATTTATTGAAAATAAAAATTTCCTATATTATTTAACAATGACATTTATGCAAATAAATGCAACAAATTGGATAAGGAAGCGAAAATATCTAATATTAAATTAAATGAAAAATTAGCTGATTTAACCAGCTCTTAAAACCCATAAAAATATTTGCTGTTATTTCCACTCCCTGACATTTTATAGCCTTTTAAATATCCTTAAGCCGGTATCAATTCGTAAAAACTGCAAGAGATGCATTTTATTCAAATTCTAAAGTTTTTTAATGACTTTACAGACTTCTTAAACTACAATTTATATAAATGAAAAAAAAAACTCACATCATCCTTCTAAATAGTTTTTATTTTATTTTATTTTTTTGTGTTTTGTTGGTCCGCGCGTAATTTAAAAACGCCTCAAGTCACGGCCCACTTCACTAACACAGAGTCATTTTTCAAATAGTATATAAGAGAATGAATGATATTTATGCCGTTCATTTAGAAACGTAGCAGAATAGAATTTCTTTGAACATAAAAATGAAAGGAAAAAAAATCGTTAAGCATGTGCTAAATGGTATCTTATAGGCCGCAGTCAAATATGTAAATGACATAATATGTAAAAATATTTTTTTTTAACAAATGTGGTTTAGATCTTATAAAAACTAATTATATTAAATCATGTGATATGGATATTTTTATCGCATGTTTTGATCGCAGTATTTGGTAGATTTTCACTTCAAAAGCCTAGAACCAATTTTTAATATCCGTTTCATTGGATGTATATAATAACTGTCAGGACAAATATAAACTTATAAGATTTTCCCATAGAATGGAAGCTTAAAAGCAATTAATAATTTGCAGGTTAAAACGACTCAAATATCTTCTTAAGGTAGTTCTTTCTCGATAGCCCAGCGGCAAAAGTATTTTTTATCTACATTCTACGCATGTATAACACACATCCAGTACCGAAACTCATGGATATATTCTATAACGTATTATTCATCTAACTTACACTACAGAATATTCACACATACACTCACTCACTATAGTATGGAAATATTTTTTTAAAAGTTGTGTTAGTTTTTCAGAACATATTCTACTAAGAAATACCAGTTTTTCATCAAAAGGGTAACATGCTCTTTAGGAAAAAAATAAACCTATCTCTCCCATACAACTTGTACAAAACATGCGATTTTTTATTGCAATTATCTCAGGTTGGATACGGTAAATCGACTGTAATAGCAAGTATATTATGCATTTAATTACCTACATTAAAATGTTCTCAACATTTTGTATGCATGACCCTATTATCTTCAGAAAATTAATTTAAATAGACTGATATAGGACATATTCGGAGGAATCGCTACTACCAACTGGCATTACTTCTCGTAAATAAATCGTACAATTTTTTTATTCTTCAAAAAGACTGCGAAAATAAAGTATATTATGTATTTTAACAAGTGTATTATGTATTTAATTACCAATATTCAATTTTGATTGCATGACCCAACTACCTTAAGAGAATTAACTTAAACAGACAAGAACAGATATAGAACAAATTTGAGGGTATTGCTAAGGCCTACTGCTATTGTTTCTCATAAATAAATCGTTCAATTTTTTTTATCCATCAAAAGGACTTCAAAAATGCATCATGTAGTTTAGGTGCCTTAGATCACGCAGTATCAACATTGTTGTCGTAAATGATTCCCAAGTTATGCTAGAGGATTATATAACGGACTAAGGAAACAGAAGTTCCATATGGTAAAAGTTATAACTAGCGATACAATTTTTGGGAACTGAAACTTAAATAGAGTTTTAACTTCGCCAATTCACGACTAACGTATTAATGAGTAAATGTCCACCTTTCGATATTTTATATAAATGTGTTAATATTAAAAAATAAATATTTTGAATCGCCCCATTGTATATAAACAACTTTGATCACTATAGGATGAAATACATACAAGGACGTTTTATTTCATACTCAAATACAATTTCAAATTACACATTTTTTTAAACATTCAATATATTTTTTACGTCATTTTATCAAAAAGTAACCGCACAGAGACAAGAGTAAGATTATGTACAACATATACATACATTTATATTTTCCAAAAATTCATTGAAAGCTTTCAAAGTATTCGTCTATCATAAATAAACAAAAATTTTTTTATAGACAGTTCATTACGTAAAATCGTCTGATTTCGATTTGAATATTTGATTAATATGTATGAATATCCATCTACTGTTGTTGTTCTATATTGATATGACTTTTTTGTAAGGACAAAGTCTAAACCATTCTGTTGTTTTGTTTAAAATAAAGTACCTACATTAATTTTTTATTCAATCTGAAGTACATTAATTTTTTTTTTTTTCAAATTTTTTTGAATTTATCAGTTAATAGTTTTTGAAACTATCAGCTAACAGTTTTACAAATTTATTGAAAATTATAAATATATATCGAAATTGTTATGCCAAATTATTTGTTGAGAATCAATAGTTTTTGATTGGTTCCAAAATAATGAGCCTATTCAAAATATTCTTTATTATTTTGTTCTCTAGAAATGAGTAAGTTAAATAACATTAAAATAATTTTAAAAATATTTAAAAAATGAAAAACATATAATTTTGGCAAGTTTTTTATATTTAAGTTTTATAATAGTTTTTTGGAACTTTTCTTAACGGGTTCTTTTTGACGATAATTCTGCCGTGAAAATCATGATTAGGAATATTTGAAGAATCCTTCTAGAAGGATTCCCATATAGCTATATGGAAAGGTACATTTCTACATAAAAAAACAAAAAAATTAATGCAATTTTTTATTAGTAAACGAGGATGTACGAGTTTAGTTCGTCGAGGTAGAAATCAGTCTAACTTTCAATTTTCTGGATGATTTCAATAACACCATATACTGTTTTCAGTGTAACCATCCTAGTCGATGCAGTAGAAATACGGATTCAAATAATTTATATTCCCAATATCTAATACGAATTTGTACTAAGATAATACATACAGTGTGATTTTAAATTTTTTTTCATGGTACAAAGTACAAGAGTAGTTGTTACAAATGAAGTGGAGTACACTGTATATCTATCAATATGTAAATTTATGTGTGATTAATTGTTTGTCAATCTATCATTATATTGGAGTAAATCTAAACACACCACTGTACCAAATTTCAGTTTTCTAAGAATTTGACAATGAATATCAGAATGATTATAATTTATAAGATAAATTTTAAGTATGAAAATTATCTCTTTGTTTATATAAAGAGATAATTTTTTTTTCGGATATTATAAATAAAACTCGTCGTATTTTTGACATTAGCTACTTATATATTTTCAAATATAAAAACTTACTATTCTGTTATGCATAAAGATATTCCAGTGGTATGGCAAAATTAATTTAAATTTATCATACCACTAGAATTTCATCAATCAGTTTAAATTACCTATCGGCCATTTTTATGTTTCTCTTATATCGAAGAATAAAATTTCAAATTTCTTTACTGCTTACAAATAATTTGACTAAAATGGAGTCGACATAAGTAAAAATTATCTATTTAATATCAATCAATCTTCTGATAATCGAATTTTCTTAAATTCAATTAATATTAATAGAATTTATGCTCATATAAGTAAAGGATACACTGTTAAAAATTTCTTTTGTATTTTTACAAAAAATGTGTTGGAAGTAATTACGCACCACGATTTAGTAATTTTAAAACTCAGTTTTGTAAATTTACTATACTATTTATTATAATTTAATATAAGAAAATTACAACATATTTGTTGAAATTTACTAAACTTTTACTGAAAAAAAGTTTAGTAAAATTCCTAACACGTATAGTAATTTTAAAACACAGTTTTGTAAATTTACTATACTATTTATTATAATTTAATATAAGAAAATTACAACATATTTGTTGAAATTTACTAAACTTTTACTGAAAAAAAGTTTAGTAAAATCCCTTCACGTATAGTAATTTTAAAACTCAGTTTTGTAAATTTACTTTACTATTTATTATAATTTAATATAAGAAAATTACAACATATTTATTGAAATTTACTAAACTTTTACTGAAAAAAAGTTTAGTAAAATTCCTAACACGTATTGTAATTTTACTAATCAAATGATACCCAATATGTTTAGTAATTTTATAATGAAGTATTGTACTTATACTATACATTCATTCTATATTCAAAATATAATAATATAATAATAAGTCATATAATAGAATAGTAAAAAATATTATATATATATATATAGATTTTTATTTGACATAAATCAAAAAATACAATTACAACAATCGTTCGAGATACAAAATAATAATAATAATAATTACAAATACAAAAACAAACAAAACAAAAATTAATCAAATAATTCAAATAAAGATTGATACAATTTAAAACAAAATGATTCACTATTCAAAAATAAAAAATTAAATATCAATAAAATAATTTAAGAAAAATAGAAATAATAATAATAAAAAATATTAAATAATAAAAGATAGTAGAGTAGTCGTCATATGTTGATGTAGTTACTCTTTAGTATACTCTGTAGTATACGGCTCAATCATCGTGCTCAACTTGATGACTTTAGGATGAACATTTGTTGCCTTTCGGTTTCCACCCCGTTTCGTACCTTTCGGAGGGCAAATTTCGAAAAATAGTCTGAAATTTAAATTAAGTGGTAAATTAATTTCACATAAACAACAAAAAAAACAAAATGACACAATTTTTAAATTATTAAAAATTGAGACGAAATAAGTAACAAAGGAAAACTGAATAAAATAAAATTTTTTATTTAAAAAACGTCTTAATGCTAACTCTATAATGTCAAGCTAAATTCACAAACTTGACAATATTAATTTAGAGTTTAAAGATTTTTATGACATTTTTTCTTTCGAGAAACTTAAACTTAAAGTTTTTAAATAGAAGTCAAATTAAAAAATATTTATGCAGAAGAGTTGAAAGTTAAATTACAATAAAATTTTTATGCACTCACCGTTGAATTGCCTCCAGCGTTTCCTCGATTTCCTTAGGGTAGACGATACCAAAGATATAATAAGTTAAAAAAGTAGTCAACAGTCCATCTTTGAATGAATCAGCATGTATTATAATATCTTTCTCAATAACGATGTTGTACTGATTTTTGCTATCATGTAAATCTTTGCCTACAATGAAATGATAAATTCTATAAATATGATTTGAATAAAAATTAAAACAAATAAAAATTCGATTGACGAGAAAAAAATTGTAACTAATGAATTAGCCTAATATTTATCAAGCTCATTTTTTTAATATTTATGTAATTCCTTGAAAATCGTGTGGTACGTTTCATGAAACAATGCTTACTTTCACTACGTAGGGTCATTGTTTATGTTGATAAATGAATGAATATTCGATTGAAGCTTCGAATAATTCGTATAATCAACTACTACTGGATTTAATAAAAAAAAATAATGTCTGTTTAGCCGGGAAAATTATTATAAATTTTTCAAGGGCAGATAATCAATAAACGTTGATATAATCATTAAATAAATTAGATTATATATAATAATCATTTGAATTTATTACCCTAAATTTGAAAATATAACTAAAACATTAAATTACGAAGCTTACTATAAAATTTTCGTTGTGGTTAGCATTTCACGATGTAATTATTTACCAAAAATTAAATAAATGATAAACATTTATGCATGTAAAAGAAAATAAATACAATGATTCCCCATTATGAATAATAAGATCATCATTTAAAAAAAACTAAATTAGAAGCCAAAATCTAAAAAATTATTAAAATAAATTTATTATACTTACTTGATGCCGATCGTTGAAACAATAATTTCATATCCTCAGTCCTGATCTATTGTAATTATAGTTATTGTAGAAAATTTTATCTTTGGTCGTTGTATGCTTATAATAACTATCATCACATAACTTTCAATTTTTTATCATCTCATCTTCACTTTTTATTATAAATTAATGAAAACGTAAGGTCACTTTGAACTATTTCAAAAAGAATTCAATTACTTTGTACGATACCACAAACAAACACTATTCAGAATAGTGCGCAATATATTAGTCCAGTATTTGTTTAAAAGTCTATACTGCTGTCCTCTTTGTGAGTGAGACATCGTCGTCTTATTACAAAGAAATGAACAGACTTAAAACACATAAACCCTTTGAAAAGCCGCTAGCGGCTAGTATGCAATTTGAATGTTTTCTCAATGTATAAATAATTTTTTTTTCATAACATTATTTAAATAAAATTGAATGATAAGATTTTAATTATTGAAATGATTTTCTATATTATTTTTTATGAATAAAAAATTTTACTAAAAATATTAATTGTGATTTTTATATTTATACATGTTAGATCAAATTAAATACAAATTGTTAGTTTATTTTTTCAGGAACAAATTGTTGAAAAATTAAATTTAAAATATGCAAATATAAAATATTTGAAAAGCTGTTCAGAAAAATTTTTAAATATTATATTTATGTTAAACAATAACAAGTTTAGAGAAATTGTCCGACGCTGTAGGAAGTTACGGATAGGATCGCTGATAAATAATGAGAAAAATTAATATTGTTATCTACATAGAGTGATTCAAATAGAATCTTTATTTTAAAAGAATTGTATCGAGAGAAGTGTCCTTACTTATTGACAGAGTTTAGGCGCAGGCTGACTATAATGTTAAAACCCATTACTATATGTTATCTATATGTTATTAACTAAGACCGTAATATAATATAACAAGTACCTAAGGTCATAAAATCAAGCATATACAAGCTTTTTTATTCTAGCTGCACAAATGTGCCTTACATGTGTTTTTCACATTTAAAAACTAGTAAAATAAAATACGTTATTTTTCTAAAATAAATATTTCTAGGAACAAAATATGTCGAATTCAACAGACGCCCACCAACTTTGGTCCCATTTTTTTTTCAGTAAAAAATTTGTTATAAAAAAAAAATAATATTGTTTTTTTTAATATAGAGGATTTGAAATGAGTTTTAAATATTTGCAGATTTTATTGAATCGCTCAAAGTCGGGATCCTAAAAAATTTTATTGAATTTAAATAGTTCAACGAAGATTAAGCAAATCGAAATTATTGATCATGAAAAAAAAAATCTAAATTACATTATGAAATATTTTGGCATAAGTTAATTTAAATTTTTAGATAATTCTTTGTTATGAAAAGAATTTTCAATGGCTCCATTGTAATAAATAAATAAATTTTTTGTACATTTTTTTTTGTAATTTTACTTCACGGAAATAAAATTACGAAAAACGTTTGTTAATATAAAAAATTTTCTATAAAATTACAATTCACAAAGTAACTGTACAACCGAAAATTGAATAATACAAAAAAAAGTATTAAATTTTCAAAGTCGTCATTGTAATTCCTATTACAACTTCAGTTCGTAAATACTAAAAAAATTCTGGTAAATAAAATTATAAAAAGTGTTTACAAATATAAGACGTTTTTGAAGTAATTCAGCAATTAGTCTTGTAAAATTATTACACACATCAAAAAAATAATAACTTTTGGTAAAATTACAATTCATAATATATATTTCACAATCGAAATTTGAATATTACAAAGAAAATTACTAAATTTTCAATGACCCCATTGCAATTTCTATTACAACTTTGTTTTGTGATTTTACAAAAATTTCTAGTAAACCAAATTACAAACAATGTTTGTAAATCCAAAATTTTTTTCATAAAATTCGACAAACATTTTTGTAAAATTACAATACAAGTAGGATTTTTACATCAAGATCGTAAAATTACAACACATCCTACTAATTTTCCTGACATTTTTTGAAAAATTACTAGAATTGTTTCATAATTTCGCAGTGGTAAACATCGATTTGTAATTTTACTCAACCTTTGTTTAGTAAAATGATTGTAATTTTACAAACATTTTTAACAGTGTACTAACAACTATTCAAGATTTTAATGGCTAATATCATATCTTTTTGAAATCAACGATTTTTGTTCACTTTCAATTTTGTCTTGATTAGTCTTGGAGAATTTTTATGAGCTAAGTATATGTTATTTAAGACAAAACGTTAAATTTAGATGATAAAACTAGCCCGAGAGTTGACCATGATTAATCAAATGAACAGCTACCCAGTTTTAAATATATCCGACCATAAACAAAGTGTCTATATCCTTTAGACAGTAATTTAGGCAATTTGAAATCCAGGATTAAATTTCTCCAAGACTATTTTATCGGTTTGAAAGTATAACCCGTCTTATATATATATATATATATATATATATATATATATATATATATATATATATATATATATATATATATATATATATATATATATATATATATATTTCATTAATATTCTTTTATAAATTCTCTAAATTCTCGGTAAATGTGCTTGTTTCCCAAAATCTTAAAATATTTTAAATAGTAATACTAATTGAGAGTCGTATATAAGCATAAAACTACTTTTAAAAATTCAATTTTAAGAATTACCTTAAAAATTACGTCACACTCGTAATGTTTTGAATTATTTAAGACTTCTTCAATGTATCGATTTATAAAAGTGTTTTGAAATTCAGCAAAAATTTGAAACTTTTTAAATATAAAAATTATTAAACAACAATATTTTTTGAAAAAATAACCAATAAAATTATATCGTATGTGTGTAATTATATATTTTTTTAAGTTTTTGTTGTATGCTAACTAGCTTATAATATTATTGTAAAAATATTTGCATAAGTGATAATTTAAGAATATGGAGTACAATACCCGCCACTGTTTCAATGCCTTATAAAATTCACGATAAAATATTTTTGTTATCAAACATTCAAAATTATTTTTTTACTACGTAAAAGCCATTTAAGCTGAAATTAGTTCAATTACGATTAAGTATATAAGTGGTTGTTTTTATTTTGAATATATTGTGAAAGGTTGTAAATTCGTATCTTGCATTACGGAAATTGATTTAATCTTTCTAAATTTGCGCTAATTTTTTTGTGTTGCCTACAATGTTTTTAAATAAAAAACTTTTACTGCCTGCTTGTCTGTCTGTCCGTGTGTCCCCAGGCTGTATCTCATGAACCGTGATAGTTAGACAGTTTAAATTTTTACAGATGATGTATTTTTGTGGCCGCTATAACAATACTAATAATATATTATAAACATGCCAAAATAAAAATGTTTAAGGAGAGGGGGTTATAGATAATGGTATGGAACCCTTCGTGCACGATTTCGACTCGCACTTGGTCGGGTTTTTTGTGTTAATTCCTCTAAATCGTAACTAGATACTGTTGACATACTCAATGCATCACCTTGCATAACGAAAATATAGATTATAATCCATTGTAAGCAATTAACAACAAAACCATTGCTTGTAATCCATTCTAAGCAAGGTCTCAGAGGCTGAAAATTAAATTAGCTGACAGTACTCGATCCCGATCAACAGGCGGCGTTTAAAAAACTGATTGGTATTTGATGATTTTGGATTTTGAGTACTGATACATCTTAAAACTTGCTAACGCAAACGCAATAATACAAAAAGAAGTCTATAATTTAATAAATTATATTAATTTTCGTTCGTCCTGCATAACAACCCATATGCATTATAACTAACATAAGTTTAAGCACCATGGTAACAAAAAAAAAATTTCAAATTCGGTCTCAATGACAATTTTCGTTACTGACAGTTAAAATTAACCTTATTAAAATATTATTATACTGTCTGTTCAAATTCAGAAATTTTCTATACATGAATTTCCATCAATTCTCTAATATTATATCATGCTTGGTATTTAGATATCAAAAATGACTGAAAAAATTAAGTGTATATTTCTACGAATTCCACCACAAAAACAGTATAACTAAATAATTATCATTTTCAAACTAATAAAAATTAAAGAATTTGCCAACTGACAAATTATTGCCAAAAATATATTAAATAATTATGGTCAATTATATATTTATATAAAATTTACTACATTTTTAGAAAAACACGTCAATTCCGATTAAGTACAGTGAAAGCTATATGTAATGTTACTTTTATAAAAATTTGCACAATTTCATATCGAGCATTACACTGTTTTAACTTTTCCTATATTCTATTTTCTAGATCATATTTTATAGCCACATGGCATTTCGACGCTTACTAAGGGTTAAAGTTAAGAGGGCTTTAATGATTCATATCAGAGTATATCCTGTCACTCCAGGTAGGACGAGGTCTCAAGTATTGGATCCTGAATCGGTGTGGTAAGGGGGGAGTGCGAATTTATATACACCGGTTATTTTTAATTGTCTCATTTACATTAGGACTCAATGCACAAATTATTTGTTTCAATTACAAAGTGTTCATAGTAATTGATTGTTTACAGTAGTATTTCATATTTATATATCACTACATTTCAAAGGGCTATCAGTATTTAAAATATTTGGCAAAATTTATGAATATAGTATTTTATGTTACATAAACCGAAAGCTTTAAGGGTCACATGTATTACTGGCAGTTGTTTACTAAAAAGAACATTATATTATACTCGCACTGTATTTATAGAAAGAACCAATACATTTATAGTGATTATAATAATTTTCAAAAAAATAATAATAATTGTATCCAAAATATAAATGTTTGGTTCCTTTTTCTGTGCTAAATTTTAACCTTTAAATAATTTTAGTTTTGTGGGTATTATAATAGGTATACACAATAGGCAAGGTATCTAATCATTCAATTATCTTATTTCCTATATATGTATCTAAAAAGAAATTGTGGGTTTTTTAAAAGTATTAATATTTTTGGGGGCACAAAAATTGATGTATCCTTCTGCTATACATAGACCTATAATAATTATAATCATACATAAACTTTATGTGAAACATCATTCATCGATGGATAATATATGATCAATATAAAACATGTAGTGTGTATTGGATCGATGGGACCCACACATCAACTTTGAAACCCTAATAATTATCTAACTACCGATGGATAATCACACTAAACGGTCACCATTATACAATTATAAGTCTTTTTCTTTAATATACGTTTATTTTTTTATAACAAAAAAAACAAAAAAAAAAAAATTAAACTTGTAACATTGCATTGGAATTAAAGAATACAAAAAATTGGTCAAGCGTTTAGGAATACACATACCTTGAAAAGTTTGTATGAAATATAGAGAGTTTGTATTAAAAATACTTCATACTTGACGAGTTTGCCGTTATCATAAATTATTATAATAATTGACATAAGTTCTCATATTTGCATTTTTTTGTGTACATTTGGAACGTATTGCAAACATATTTGAAATGTCAACAAATATTAAAATTTTATCGTTTTTATTTTTTCGTGTGTTTTTGTTAAAAAACAAATTTTTTTTAAGTCAGTTTAATGTTTGTAAGTGTATATTTTACGATTAAATTGCACAATAATAATGTATCACTTTTTCAAGACCGTTTGTTCTTTAGAAAATGTAAAAACCAAACACCAGGTGGTAATGCCAACATTAATCAGAAATTACCAATAAACCCACCCAACTTTAAGCCATTAAAATTATAGTAGTAATACAGAAATAATAATTTCTATCCATTTTTTTGTTTTTGATTCGTCCATCACATGCAGACCACACATCTCTTATACGAGCCGTGGTCTCGTAGGTGATGTTTAACCACGTTCATCGTGTCCTATGACTTGTACAACCAAAAACTTACTTATTGCGACACAGTTATGGGTATTTTTTCACTATTCGTTTATGAAGGAAAAGTGAATTTTTTTTTAGTTATTGTAAGTAAAGCTGTGTTAATTTTGAAAAACAGTATACTGAGGAAAACACGGTTTCGATTGGCTATAAGCAGCCAATTTAATCCAATTTTAATGTTTATAGTAAAGTGAAGCTAATAACCCAATTAAAATAGCAAAAATTCCTTATCCTTTATCCTCTTTCTGTTTGTTTTCAGTTGTTATACTCAATTTAAGAATGTCTTAAAAAATATTTTCGCTACGGAATACTTCCCATAGTCGACAATAGGATGGAGTTATTCAAACAACAGAGTTTTTATTTAAAATGTATAAAATGTAACCAAGATATATTTCGTTATTCGCTCTTGTGAAATGAACACAAAGCTTTATGAATCTGAAATCCACTATTCGAGCCACATTTTTTAAGTTAGGCCATATTTTTTAGGCCATTTTCCAAGTTTGAATTGGATGATTTATAAAACGGTTTAAATAAATTTATTTGACTTATTTTCTAGCAAATTTTTTTTAATTCTACATGTTTCACGAGAAATGTTATCAAAGTTTTCGAATTTTTCGAAGATCAATCGTTTATTAGTTAGCAATTTCTGTTGTTAATCGGAACAATTTTTAAAAGTTTTGTGCGTATTGAAACCTGTAATATAAGTCATAAAATCTTCACAATTCGAAAAATTTAATTATACCAATTAGTTCAAATTTTCCACAAATGATCCAAGAAATTTTTTTTTTGTCTTTAAATGGAAGAAGTTTTAATATTGAATTTATAGGTTGCTTAAATATTTTCATTTTTCGGGACCAAAGATTTGCTTTTTTACTGTTTTCAAATTGTAACATACTTTTTTTTTCTGTATTTTATAACACCATTCATAGCAATTTATACTACAACTAAAAAATATCCACTGAACTAAATAATTAAATAGATCAATACGTATACAGCATATAAACATATAAAGGCATTATTTTAATTGTACCCAAAAAATAATAATAACTATAATTTAATGTAATAATAATACAATTTTGGTTTACAAAACATAATTTTCTAATAAATACTGTTTATGTTTGAAAATAGTTCGATTTATAAAATCAAACACATACATACATACATTTATATTCAAATAACCTTGAAAATAATATACTATAAATCGTATTAAAGATCCATGAACAAATAAATATTTCATAACCGTAATAAATTGATTCTGAAGTCAATTTACTTCTATACCAAATATTTATTTATTATAATTAATACTAGTCAAGCTAGCAGAGCAAACTATTCAAAATTGAATTTAAATATGCTCAAATTAAGTGAGCATAGATGATTTTAAGGTGCTGAAAAATTAAATTTGGTGCTAATATTTTTAATTATGAAAATTGAGTCATTATGATGCTACTGTGAAATCATACTGCCAGAGCAATGTGAAAAAATAACATTTATGTTGGATTGACGGCCTAATACGCTACTCACAGCAATTCATGGCTATTAACTATTTAATTTATAATAATTAAATTAAAATTTTTAACTTAAAATTATCAACCTTTGTCTTTATTTATTTGTTTTACATTATTTAACGATCCATACATAAATAAATTTCTACGATAATTTTTCATATAAAGCTGCAATTTATAGAAATTACAAAACAATGAAAATTCCTTGATTTTTTTATCTTATATTTCAAAGCCAACCATTGGCCTATATAAGGAAAAATTAGTCAAAATTCTACTTGGGTTTCGATAAAAGGTATATTGTCATTATTTTCTCGCGCTTCCACCATATTTTCATATAGAAAGTTTTTGTTAAAAATCCAATTAAAAATTTCTCTTCAAAGTACAAATTAACTTTTACTTTTAAGTCAATAAAAGATTTTTTTCAAAGAACCTCTATAGTTTGAAAGCTTATTATAAATGTTTTGCTAGATCTGTTAGTTACCAAACATGTTCAGTATTATAGTGGTTAAATAAATGTTTGTAATTGTATTGAAAATGTCGTTAATATCAAAAATGAAGGTTAAATGTCCGAAATTTTAACAAAATATTTTAACTATAAAAACAATTAACTATTATTTATATTCATAACATTCCATGTAAATAATATTTCTGCAAAAATTTGCATGTAAATTTGATTATCAAATTTTTTTGCTCATAGTTTTTACTTATCTTTGAGTAGGATACGCCAACTCAGAAACAAAGTTATTAAAGTTTGATATACAATATATTATTTTATGCAAATTGAGTCATTTAAAAAAATTGAAAATATTATTATCGTTTAATTACTGTTTTTTAAAATACCTCTAACGAAGAATGAGAATAAGAATGCTTGTTTATAAAAAGAATGTTACGTTTGATGATAAAATCATAAAATTACAATTGTTCTTGGAATAAATAAATATGGGTTTTAGATACTGATTCAATTTTTAATGTGAATGAGTGGGATATAATTACGTTATTTTTTAAGGCTTCTTCGAAAACATACAGATAAGGCATTGTATTTAAGATGGATGAACATACATTTTCAATGTGTTGTGTATTTTATTGTTGCCAGATTTTTTGCCAGTTAAAAACTTTTACGTACTTTCTTCATTGATACTTCAAATTGAGTTGGATGCCATTAATTGAGAAAGATTGGTTGAGCCGTTATTGCATCGAATTCACATTATTTATTTTTATAAATATATCTTTGAAACAACTTTAAAAACTATTTACCGCAAAAGAAATATATTCGTCAAAAATTTATTTTTATATATTTCCATTTTAAAATAATATAAAAACCTTAAATTTCAAATTTTTCTTTGTCAAAGAATTCTGATTCTATCAACTTCAATTGATATATACATATTTATTAAGGTCTCACATATAAACCAAAACCGGCTCACATATTTCCATTAGTTGAGTACTTTCTTATCATTTTCAAATATTTTCAGAATATTTTGAAGAATGCAAACTCGTCTTAATCTATAAAGCTTACTCATTAAAAGTGAATTGTTTACGGGGCAGAGTGTTAAAACTTATGACATATGATTGAGTATCGATGTTTCAACTATTTTTTGTCGTTAACATTCATAAAATACTAAAAATATGGAGTCCAAACAAAAGTAAATACGTATATTATACAATATATAGTAATTATCTGAAGACTATACGAAAAAATGTTTGTTTTGAAATAGTAACCATTATTTATTCCAAAAATTTTTCTTCTATATTTTATGGTTTAAAATTTTTTTGTTATTTATTGTATCTATTGGATCTAATAGACCGATTTTGCTCATTGGTTGATTAGTGGACGGACGGATGAGCAAACGAAATGAACAAATAAGATGATTAATAGAACATCTAGAATGAAACTTTGTTTTTGTCTTCATTTGCTACTGTAACAAACTTCTTTAATTCTAGTGCTCTTCAGATATAATTATTGTATTTTAAAAGCATTTTTAAGTAGATTTTTATGGTGTGTTCTTTATAAATTGAATTGAGACAAACATTTAAAATAGAGAAACAAGAATAGAATAGGCAAAAAAATAATTTCTACCTCCGCTGCAAAGTATGTGGATAACGTTCAGTGTAGCAAAGAAATATGAATTTAATTAAAAAAAAAAAAATTATTATGAAGGAGGCATCCAAGTGTACACACAAATAAACATTATGATAAGTCTATTTATACAACGTCTAAAAGAAGAAAAAAATTTGTAAAACAATAGGGAATTTCGTTACACCATATTATTAAAATTGTTATTAATATCAGAATATAATATTTAATAGGTATTATATATATATATATATATATATATATATATATATACTGTTATTATTATATGCATATAAAGGGATGCAATTGTTAATGGGGATTAGGGCATGAAATTGCGGAAATCATCGTTTTATAAATATTTACGCCCATTTTATTCATTTTAACTTTTTTTTTTTTATTGAAAACATTGAATCTTTTATTACAGATATAGACATGTCATACTAACGGTAATTATTTATTTTAAAGGGGATATAAAAATATCGAATGACTTCAAACAAAGCCAAAATGACGAAGTGAATTTTGAGCTTATTTGCACTCCTACTAGTCACAAAACACTTATTATATTAAATAGATTTGTAAGTCTAGTAAATATTGAAAGTAAATTAGTCTATTTCCGCCTATTCATCATCTAAATAACTCAAAATCGAAAAAATATTTCGAGCAGACATTTTAGTGGTGAGTTCTAGTTCTCCGAATGGATCCATGATATAACTATACAACCAAAAAAGTTTTCAAGAAATTTTAGAAACATTACTAAAACTAAAACAAGAAACATGTTTTTGTAAACTTTTTAGATTCAATACAATTCCAGTTAATATTTCAATCATATATACGTTTAATTATTATACCTATAAATTATTATTATGTATATGTTCATAACTGTATGGTTTGCATATTTGGAGTATAATTGAATGTTTTAATAGTTTAAAATTAAAAATAGTTCAAACATTGAAACTAAACCAAATGTCGAGTATCTGTATAGTTAACACTGTTAGCTTTTGTAAGTACAAAAATATTGTCTTGTTTTATGCGAGTTTATTCAAGCAAAAAATATATTATTTTCAGAATTCATTAGTAATGATTTGGTTAATAGAAAATACTATAAAATTATATATATAAAAGGCAACTGGAATTTTTGGGACACGTCATCAGAAAAAAGTAACTTAAGAAAAACAACGTTGGAACATAAGAGGAATCTTCCTTGAAAACTTATCAATCAATTTAATAGGCGATAACGTTCATTGGGCATACGACCGAAAAATTTGAAAATTAAAGTTATACCGACTATTACTCTAGTCGACTGACTGAATAAGTGATTAATCGGCCAAGCTATTCAAGAAAAAATATATATATATATTTTTTATGTGTCAAAATTAATTTGATAAGGTTTTGTTTATAAATTTAATTATTTTTGTTTTTAAGAAAGATGTTTAGAATTTTTTTAATGGTTTTTTTTTTACATTTAATTTTTAAAGTACCATTATATACACGCAAAGTTAGAAGACGGATAGTCGGTGCTCTTTACCAACTATTCGCGGATTTGTCGGTGAATTCGAAAGTGGCGAGATAGTCGGCTTTACCATCTGTAAATTTGCACCACCTTTATATTTTCGATACAGCAACACAAATTTTCGTAAATATACTTCTGCCTTTTATTTTATATTACCTATGCTATGTATTGTAAAGTTAAACTGCAAATTTAATTTATACTTAATTTTATATTCGCACTAAAGATAGTTTTTGAAGTCATAATATTTTTTTTTGTCAGAAATAAGACGGGAGGAACACACCATAAATGAATTTAAAAAAAAAAAAAGTAAATTGTTATAATTATTTTCGCTTAGATTGGAAGTGAAATAAGTCTACGCGATTTGAAATAATGAATGGTTATTATTGGTAATCTATTATTTAATATTATAATATTTGGATCCCACATAAATGCTTGAACATAAGCTACTTTAATAAGTGTTCGCTCATCCGGGGCGTTCTAATAAATAAAAAGAAAAATAAACTAATGGTCACCTAAAAAAAATCTAGTTTTTACAATTGCTTCGAAATATTATAATATATGTGAAGAAAATAAGAAAACTTTATTTGTTCTATTTCCTCCTTCTCCCTTTTGTGGATCTCCGAAAATACCAACTTTTTATACTAGCTGGAAACTTTTTTTATCCAATGTAGGTTTTTGTATCCATTGAGAAATAATTTTAAAAAAAGTAGTAAAACAGGATATTTTTTTCTGCCTTAACTAAAAACATGTAGTTTTTTGCAATCGATATGAATTGATAGGGAAATATTGGAACTCTATAATATTTCAGAACTCACCTCCCATTTTGGAAAATCCTTAAAAATACAAATTTTTTTCTATTCAATCTATGAAGACGGGAAATCGATTAAAATCGATATGAAATAAACTGAACAGGGCAAGGGCAAAATATATGGTTTTTAACCATCCTTTTTTGTGCTATTAAGAAAGATTGAGTTTTCGACAAGTCATCAGAAACTTAGGTTTACCTGAACAAAACCTAGCAATGTAGACTATAGAAGTATTTCGGATCAGGTCTCGATAAATGACGTTGATAAATCTATTTAAATCAACTTTGGATTTTTAGTACGAAAATAAAACGTTTTAATGTATGTATTTCAAATAAAATTTAAAAAAAAAAATGTAAATCGTACAATAATATAATATTACCAGTAGATTACATTGATAAAATAAAATTGGTACATAAATACATATGTTTCGATAAAGTATCATCGTTTGGGTCAATTATGGGCAATTTTACTAGTGATCACCATTATCTTAATAATATAGTAAAAAATCATATATACATATACCTATTGAACAACGTATAACAGAGATAATCATTGTGTTGCAAGATTATAACAGTGAGTGAATGTAGTTGTATCGATAAAACGTCGTATGAATCAAAAACTGGACAATAATATGATAGAAGAACGTCCTCGTCCGGTTTGATTTAGTTTCATTTTATTTAAAGTTGTTTTTTAATAATATACCCATATTGTATTTTAAATGAATATTTTGAAAATAAAAATACAATATAGTCTGTATGCTGCCAGATTAAAAAATAAACAAAAACCACATCTTCTTTGATTGTCCAAAAAATGGAAGGTGGGATTTCATTTAACATCGATTTCAGAAAACTCCGCTTTCTAAATTCGTACACAATAAATTGTATTTAAGAAAATTTTTCAAAATTGGAAGCTTTAGCTCAAAAACAGTTTTACAGTTTTCCTAATTTTCTAATTATTTCACAGTGATTTCAAAAAAACCTACCATGTATAGAAAAAAAACTTGGCAATTTGGAGATATTTTCTAAAATATGCTGGAAATCAATACACATTGTTTATGTAACCAATAATACATAATAATTTTGAGGGAAATGAAGCAAAGCGTTATAAACTCTATGTGAGTCATATTGGCCAGAATCGTGAGGTTTACACAAGCGGAACCATTCTCACACGGGTCATTTTCAAATAACTCTCAAAGGTTTAGTCCGATAATAATTCTAAAATGAAGTACAATGTCTAATTTAATTGATCATACCTAGCATAATCAAACTCTTTTTTTGTATTAAATTCTTTCATGGTGACGTTATTGCGTGATATGCCGTACTATAAATCGTTCCAAAAGTGTTCATTTTAAGAAGAATTGTCTAGGACAACGCATGTCTAGCTAGTGAATTAAAGTATTATTAAAGTATAGTTATTTAAATTTTTAAATTTTTGTATTTGATAATTAAAAGTGTTAAATACTTGAGCTGAGTGGTATGCAAATTAAGATAACTTCAAATTTAAATAGCTATGATATCATAACATCTTGACTTTGATGTGTAAGCCCTATAGACATTTTTATATTTAAAAATCTGTATCATTTTAAGTAGTGCTTCAAACAAAAAAACTCTTATTTACTAGCCAATTGTATTTTAGTGAAATATTAATATGAATTTAATATTTTTAATACTACGTTGCTTACTGACAAAGTTACAGGATAATTTAGAAAACAGATCAAGGTTTTGAGAAAACTAGAAACAATAATATTCCATTATTTATTTTAATCCATTATTGTTTTTGATGTAATAAACATAAAGTGTCTTTTAGGATGCCATGATCTCGATCTAAAATAAGCGGTTTAGGTGTGACCCGCAAGATCTATTCGATGATCAATGTAAAGAATAAAAAACACTTATTTGTTTATTCTTGTGGATATAGTTTTTTCTTTCTTTTTTTATTTGTTTTATCCTCGACAAAATGCCGCTGAATGGATTTTGCTGATAACACGCTCAATTTGAAGATACGTCATTACGTGTACAATGAGAAATATCAATTTTTACCATTATTATACATTCTTATGTAATCGTAAATATCTTATATTACCTATTATAAAATTGCTTGGGTTTTCCACCATTGTTTATGCTATAACATCGGTGGGACTTTTTGCTTCTCTATTATTTTCATGTGTATTTGCACATCAGCTCCAGATTTCCAATGGTTTCTTTGCATTTTAAATATATCAATTTTTGATTCTAGAAAAAATTCTAGACTACGCAGTTTTATACACTATCGTATCTCTTTAAATAACTTATATATTTTTCTTTTTATGCCTGTCATAAAAAGCGTGCTTACATAGTTATAAGGCCATGTGCTGTTTATCCCATTTCTATCGCTATAATTTTTAATAATTCTAATCGAAATATTATTTGAAATAGAGTGTAATTCCTAATAATAAAAAAACGTGTAAACATTGTTTGATCATTTTGTGTACTATGTAATTTTTAAAATTTTGTTACCGTCTTGAATAATGGTATTTACTGTTTGATTATTTATAATGCAGGTTCGGATACATTCTTCATCGAATGAGGAGCGTGGAATCAAGTTTTAAAATCAATTTATTTTCAGTCTATTGGGATTGATTCCTTCAAAAATATCGGAGCCCAATAAACGAAATTAACGAAATAATGTAACTGCAATAACTCCATAATTTTTCAGAGAAAAAAAGAATTCGGGAAGGGTTGATATATTGTTTCAAAATCTTGAAAATAATAAATAAATAATTCCTAAATTTGCAATAAAAAAATATTTTGGGTCTCTTATTGGGATAAAAAGTATCCTATTAATAAAGCTGGACCAAGCAATACACAATTGCAATTTGGATATGAAGAAAAAAAATTGGATTTTCTATAATTCCATAAATTTTTTTTTAACAATCAGGAATATAATTCTTCCGATATCATTGATATAACTTTAAGTATTAATTACGCGCGCCTGATGTTATTATAACATTTATTATTATACTTTACATGCATTATGGATAGTATATTTTATGATCATAATATTTGAAAAGTTCTTATTTTGTTTTCTGAGTGTTTATAATGATAATAACATAGTTTTGAGGTTTTGATTTGGACACAATAATCAGTGTTAAGTCACTATGCAAAACGACTACCTTTAGGCAAACATTCAAGTAGTAAGTAATAAAAAAACAAACAAAATATGAACGTTCAAAGGTTCTGATCTGACAAAGATAGTGATACTTTGTAGTGACATCACTACCAAGCATCTCCTTAGAGATTACATGTTAATCATTAGTTTTTATGAAAGAGATGGAACATAATCTTTGAGAGCTTACAACTTTTTTGTTTTTTAATCAGTTTTAATGTAATTTTCGAATTTTGTTATAGTATGTCGTGTGATGAATATTTTCTTGGCTTTAATTTGTGTTTCCTTCAACAATTTGCCAATAATGAAGATGCCCAATTTAAAACGAATAATAAAATTATAACTAGTTTAATAATGTTTAATTTATTTAACTTTTAACCAATTTATAAGCTGCATTAATATTTAATGGCCTTTATATGAGTATCTTTCCGAAGTCTCTTTTAAATAACTGATAACTAAATCGTTTATCATTGCTGATGTTTGAAGTTTATCAAATTATTGTCTATTGAAGAAATAAACAACAATTTTGAATTAATAACTGCCATGAAATTATTTTATTTTAAGATCTAACATAAGCATTTTTATATACAATTTTATGATTAGACATATTCGACTTAACATCAGAGACAACTGAGATTTTGAACCAATCATTTGTACAAATAAAAAGATTTTAATAAAAATCAATAGAAATATAATGGAAGCGTGGGAAATTACTTATTTTAGATGTATATAACCAATACAAATATTGTCGTATATTATGGAGTATAAACGTTTATTCCACTAAATTGTATAAAATATAGCTTTTTTATGTATATATGACTTGACATAAAAGCTTTCTGTGCTCAAAGTGCAAAGAATATCATAAAACATGTGAATTCAAAAATCGCGTCACTTTTATCTATTTTAATTTTTTTACCTATTTAAAAACATTGAATACTCGCGTCTTATGTTGTGTTGAGTTGTTTATCAGAATTAATTTTATTTAAAACATTCATTTTAAACTGAAAAAATAATAAAATACACCATATAATTAGTGTATTTTATAAGTATTCGTGGAATATTCGCTTGGAAAGTCATTGCATTTCTTTTATTCCAAGAGTATAGATATAATGAATAAATAGAAAATGACAAACATATTTATGAATGAATTGCCCTTTAATGAGCTTTTTAAAACAAAATAATTTGCGATGAGAAAGGCTCTTGATTTTCATCTATAAATCTCTATGCATGTTATTTATGTTGGCATTTTCTTTTTAAACTTTATTGTAAAATATAAAGTTTTTTTAACTTACTATAAAAGTGGCTGATCATTAGTTGATCAAATGGTTACAAGGTCAATAAACTGACATAATAATTATTAAAAATGTATAGATATTCGAGATAATTATATATTTATAGTTTGCCAATATGATTAACCTATCTGTACCGTGCAATAATATGGAAGAAGCAACAGAAGTCATTCGCAGAAATACATGTGCCTAGAATATATGGGGCTACTAATATAGGTAAATAAACTGATTTTAGTAAAATATGATATCCAATTAATATTACCGCTAATATCTGAAAAATATGTTTATGTCTTTACTTCCACTTTAATTATTAATTAAAATAAAAATATAGTATTTATTTTATAACTTTTTTTTCACCAAAATTAATTGTTTGGGCGAAGAAAAGCAAGACGTCGGCAAAAAAGGCGAGTAAAAGAAGGCCTTAGAAGAAAAATAAATATTGTTGTATTTGGATTTTTTTTTTGTATTCTTCTATATTTTATAACTTAAATGTCAAGGATCCATTTTACCCAATAGACCGATTTTGCTCATTTACCTCTCTTTAACTCACTATAATGTTTAAAATACGTCACCGAAATTTTCGCTCACTATCTATTTTTGTTTTTGAGTTATCGTGATGACGGACGAACAGTCGAAATTGGGCTAAATAGGTGTATTTATGAACAGCTATACGAAAATTTTGTTGGTGCGGTCAATATTAGGAAGCTTTACAAAGTTTAGAATAAAATTAATGTGCTCTGACATATTATGTATGTCGAGTATAATAAAACGATTTGTCGTAAATCTTTCGCTATAATCTCAAGCCTACTCAATGTTTTGGCTTTTGGTAAATTCACCACAATGTTCATTCCATGTATTTAGATATGTATTCCCTTCATGTGTGTATCTTATTTCGAAATCTTGGCATGATTGTCGTTTACTAACGAAACGAGTTTTACATACAACGTCCAATAAATAATACATTCATGAAATCAGTAACAAAAATCAAAATATTATCCAGCTATTAGAAGCCATTACTATTATATTATTATATAAATCTTACACCTAGAATAAATATATGCAATAAATAGTATTAGCCCACACGAAATAACAGAAACCATTTAATACTATGTTGGTACAGTGTGTTTTAGTATACAAGTATATATGTTTCAATAATTTCATCGAGAACCATATGAGCAAATTTTCAAGTATAAATACTTCATGAAACTTGTATTTCATTTATCACATAAGCCTACTAATTACAACTTATCCTGAAAATTTAGGATGTCTATATCCAGGACGACTCTATGAGATTTTGAAAATACAATGAAATACTTGAGGAAAAAGTTGGTAGTGGTTGGCAGGTTAGGTTTTAAGGTACTCTTTGTGGGGTTGTAGATACTTGTATTATATCCGCAGATTTCAATCACTTTTCACTGCAGATATTATATGAGCTGTTAGTTTTCCACTGTATTTTTAAAAGTCAGCTATTAGATAAAGAAGCCATCTTTATAAAAGGTACATGATCGAAGAACTCGAAGAAAGATATGCCGCAAGTCATTTAATTACAGTGAATGGCAGTGCTGTGATTCAGCGTCTAAAACAAATGACGGGTACAAATAATACATTCAAAATTTTCTGCCATCATTGGTTTTTTTAATTATATACGGTTGAACCAATCAATTATTTTAAATTTTGAATCTTTCAAATGTCACTCACCGTCTTTACGTAAGGTTGCTGATTTGGTAACAACCTAAGGATTCGTGTCTTTCTACTATATAAATAGTATCATTTCCAACAAAGTAATTCCATTAACCAATCAAATGCCTTTTATTACGGTGGCCTTTGAGTCCTTAACGTTCGTGTAAATTTAAGAAAAATTTCATAGAAGGCTTATGTTTTATATAAGAAACAAAGTTTGTTAGAAACATTTGTCGCTAGCGAATTATTTTCATAAGTTTTCCTGTCCATGATTTTTCATTCTTTTCGTCATAAGTCATAAGTTAAAATTATCTTTGTAATACACTTAAGGATAATTAAACATGTTTCGGTTATAGATTTTTATATTACAAACAATAGTATTATCTCTAGAATGAGATGATTATCCTTCGACTAAAATTAAGGATTAAACTTTAAGTTTAATCAATTAAAGTGACTCATATCTCATTTTTTTGTCTACAGTATGCATTCATTTTACATGTTTAGTGGTTTTTAAGAATTTTTGCTTAAATAATTCAAATACAGGTCCATTATTACTATTATGAATACAAGCGAACAGTGCCATTTTGTATGTGATTTTCAGATTCTACATTAAAAAAACAAATCCATAATTGACTACCAAGCATTCGTTGTGTGATTGGAAAAACAGCTGAGTAGCAATTGAGAGGTCCCAGATAGAATGTTTTCAATTCTAGCAATCTATGAATCTTTCAAAAATCTCTTATTTACAAAATTTTATTATGATTTTTTACGTTTGTGTCTAAATCATTTTGTACACACCTACATATATTGTAAACATTATAAACATTATTAACTTTAGAACATTAATAACATAATTTTATTAAATTATGATTATTTAATGTGTGGTAATTTGTATAAGAATAAAAAATATATACATGCTTTAAAAAAAAAAAAAAAAAACAAACAAAATATTTTTCTACAATGTAAATATAGATATGATAATAATTTATTTGATTTCAAATTGATATCAATTTTTGTTTTATTAATGTCAATTATAATAATAATTTTTTAATGTGGTATACTTCTGATAAATAAAATATACTGACTATAATAATGTATCAATACCAAATTATTTATGTATAATTTAATTCTAATTATTTTAAATTATCTGTGGATTGTAAGTAGTAAATGGGTACGTACCTAAGTAACGCACGACCTTTGTACTGTTTTGAAAGGCATAATTTTAAATGTATGTTGTTTATTCAATTTTAATATGTGGTCAAAATTTACACTGAAATTATAAAGAAATAAAGCTACAAATAAATTTGTATACTTTTAAAAAAAGGTCCATTTCTGTAACCATCCAGTGTTATTCAATAAATAGTGAAGATAAAAAACTAACAGTGTTAGCTCTGTAGATACTTGACGTATGCTTGAACTATTATAAACAATTTTATTATAATTATAAATGTGTATATTTACAAAATTTGAGCTTAAATTTTTGCCAATTTAACGAAAAAATATATCAAACAAAACTTTGTTGTTTTGAAAGAATAAACTTTTCTTTTGTTTATTTTGAATTAATCTTCTATCATTATTGTTTAAGAACTTGAGTCGTGGATTCATTAGACTCAATGTTTTGGCTTTGCTCATTCATGAATTTAAACTCTCCATCTCTGTATGCGTTTGATGAGGGATATACAGACGAACGCATGGTTAGACAGAAATGGACTAATAAGGTGATTCTATAAACACTTATACAAAAAATCCATCATGAAGCAGGTTATTTGCCATAAAAATCAAATGTTTGATTCGAAGATTAGGGATCAACATTAGTCTCAAACGTATGTAGCATCATGTAGCAGCGGCTTAAGCGTGCAAAAACGACAAATTATTTCAAGACAATTACACCATTTCTATTCGAAGATAATTTTTATATTTTAAAATAGTTAAAATTTTGTTGTCGCCAGAATTAATGTTAGTCAAATAATATGTTAGATGTTAAAAGACATAAAAAAATTAATTTATGGTATACTAAAAAGATGGGAATGAATTATTGTAGTATTGACAGTAGACAATTCAAAAATTAATTGATTGATTGAAGGATATAATGAACAAACTTATATTTCTAATACAACATAATCAAGGCTCCGTATATTCAGAATAATATGACCAGTAGTTAACGATAATTAGACTTTATAAATTATTGTTGCTACTGACTTCTAATAAAATATACTTCCTTAATTTAGGATCGTAATAGTTAAAACAATTCAGATAAGTTGGCTATAAAACTATAGTTCAAAATGAATATTAAATAAACGTTTTGGTAAAGAATCAACCAACAAAAGCTGTTATTATTTTTTGTCGTTTTATGATTAATGTCTCTTATTATTATGCATTTTTAGTAATTTATTAGCTATGGGTAAAAATCGAATATTAAAATAAATAATTTATACCAATTTAAGAATTAAATAATATATATAAGCAGACATCATTCATGCATTCAGGATAGAATGTAGAAATATTGCGCGATTTTTGTATATCCTAGGATTTTGAGAAAGGGTGATATTATCGTAATTATATTATCCTAATTTGAACACTTTTTTTAAGTGAGACTAGCAACACGTTAACGTGAACAGCAATATTTTGGGCAAGTAAAGTTGTTTAGGCAAGTCGTTAAGTAAAATTCTATTTTAGTGTCTAAGTAATACCCCCACCACTCACCAATTACAAACATATAAATAACCAAATGAAGAAATAGTTTCTACTATATAATTGATTTTTATTAGTTTTTCCAATTTCTAATAATGTATTTAAAATCGTACTTTCGATGTAACTATTACCAACATAAGATGATGTACTAGAGATTAAGATTAGACTAGGTGACCTATTATTGTCGTTGAATAAATACTTATTAATTTGAATTTTAAACTTTTTGGCATTTAGATGTACACTGGATTTAATAATATACTTTACGATACATTCAAAGTCTTATAATATAAAGATTTGAAGCAGTATACTGTTAAAAACCAGTTTATATCGAAACGTAGTATAAAAATCTGTCTATATCTCAACGTGACACAATTATTCTATTTCAAAATTAATATTAATAAAATTTGAAACCGTCTGGTTAAAGTTTAAACACGATAAAATCTATATAGTTTATTTATTTTCTATTATCTTCGAATTCAAAATTATTCTAATTTTAAAATTTAACGGCATTCTGATATTGACCATCCCATCTTAACTTCCATGGAATTTCAAGTCATATCCATATGGGACCTTAAAGTATTTTGTTTCGAATAATAAGTTATATGACTGCTGAGACCTTAAATTGGTTGGACATCTAGTTTTATGTAAGTGTAAAAAAGATTTTTATAAATTTGAGTTAAACCGCAGTCTTCAATCTCTTTCTAAAAACAATTTGACGTAATTTACCTGCAGTCACTCTTTCTTGCATGCATATATGCTGCGTATTGAGCCTAAGATGCGGTAAAATACACAATGATCTTGATCGATTAATAAAACAACAGTAGCATATGCCATAGGGTTTTAAATCATTTTAATGTATTGATGATTATTTATATCACAATAATCTTATAATAATAATAATAATAACAGAAAACATTCACTACCAACCAAAAATGAGCACCTTAAGCTATTCTACACTGGATATCTGATATAACCAATGTTTTTATTTATAAAAGTATTAAAAGATACAATTTTTTTACGCCCGAATAATATGATTTACATAATATACAAGAAAGAATTAACGAAGCTATAGTCGCTTCGTAAATACATGCATTAATATTTGAGTGATTTATGAAGATTTATACAAGTAAGCCTTTTATGTGATTTACATATTGTTTATATAACGAATTTTGATATATTTAATAAACAAAATTTTCATTATTTTTTTAACACAATTTAATTTGTAAACTGAGTTTTGATAAGGTTGTATCTTTCGAGGTTTTTATAGTTTTAACGTAGGTGCACAGAATTTTGTATAGTTTAAAACACCGTTATATGGAGTATTATTGCTGGAAATATGCCATTATGATACAATTTAAATGACCTAAATGACGGCAAATTTTATTGTCATGGATTTCCAAATTTGTTTTCCAAATGCGTATGTGTAATATAAGACACAACTCTTTTGTATTAATGCGTGTGTGTCATAGTGTGTGCAATGTTTTTTTAATTGATTCAATGTATTTTTTAAGCATAATAAAAAAATATAAGCCTTCTCCAGTCCTTCTAAATATAAACTATAAGAGTTCCAAATTTCATACTCCTCCGTCCACCCAAGTTTCGTAAAAAAGGGGTACAAAGTTTTTAATAATATATATGCTTCACGTATTTATAATGTGTACTCTTGTTGTTCTCTTTTGATTGGTGCAATTATTAAAACTGTTGGTCAGAACGTATCAATACTTCACCAAACGATTCGATCATATACTGTCAGATTCGATCATATATGATGCATTTAAAATTTCGTTCTGTACATTTTGCCATATATTTTTGAACAGACTGTTCCACATATTCGTCATTAGTTACAGTAAACAATATTATATTTTCGTTTTTTACATTTTTTCATACATATTTGAGAAGACTGTAGGTAGGTAGTATCTAGACAGTAACTAAATTTCATTTATATACATCATATATGAATTCTCAACAAAAATTTAATTCTTTACCATCGCACCTTTTTGAATGATTTTTAATAATTTTTGTTTTTTTTTTTTTCAGTTTATGTTTTGTTTTATAAAAATTGTATTATTATACATCACAAACTAAATAACACAAATAAAACACAGGTACCTACTCTACCAACATCAACAAAACATATAACATACATAATTTTAATTTAGATCAATGACTAGTTAGTTTTTTTTCGAACATTCATATATTATGAATATACAGGTTCGGTCCACTGCCAAAAATCAAATAAAAAAACTACTATAAAAAGAATTGAATTGAGGCTAGAATTGTGACGAATTTATAGATCTCACAAGAGTTCAATGGCAAGTATTCAGGTAAAAATTGAATGGGAATTAAATTTTACTGTCAATATTGGACATAGAACTTCCTCGCTATGTGTGAATATAATTTTATTTAAATAGCTGTACATTCGGAATGGTTTGACATTTAATTCCAAACACAAAGTTTTCTGTTTTCCGAACAAAATCTGGGCGTAATTTTCTACGCGTATGTTTATTTGTTATTAAGATGGCTTAATTCAAAAACAAAAATGAAAGAAATCTGATGAACTTTTGATCGTGTGATGGTGTATTATAGACGTTATTTTAAATTCCTAAATGCGAAATCGGTCATTTGCGTCACTTGACCAATCTTCTGAAGTGTAGGACCATGACCGATCCTCTGAAGTATATATATTATTTTACCTTTTTTTGCTTGAAGTATTTTCTTAAAGTGATTCGCTACAACTTCAGTTTAAACTTTTCTAATTAACTCATATTTAATTATAAAACCATTATAATTATAAAACTTATCATTTTATTTGTTTATTACTACTACAATTAAAATAAAAATAAAATTACAAGTGTATTAAACAGTTATAGTATACAATCGAAGAGGTATGATCGACTTTAATTGATACTATTCCGGTATTCCCCTTCGGAAACCAGTGAGAAATAGAATGATTTTGAGTTAATTAAAAATTGAAATTTTTGTTATCATAAAACATAATTAATGTTTGTCATATAGCAAAGTGTATAATTAAAAGGTATAGTGAAAAAATTGATACCTAAAAAAGATCATGGAGACCGCTGTGAGACAATCAGTAAAATATTAAAAAATACGGAACTAAGGTAATATTTTTAATTTTTGGAACTTGAATAAATAGTTCTTCTGACGTTTTGAATGATCCGCTTCTGTGTACCACTTTATTTATTATATTTTGTATACATATTTATATTAATTATTTTACAAAACCATTTTCAATTCAATAAGCAACAATACATAAATAAACAAGTATGTTATGGCAGATACATGCCTAATATTATGATGTACATAATATTACTACAAACTTAATGGTTGACACCTCTGAAACTGTCTAATTGTCCATTCCGTTTCATTTTACTCCACCAATTTTGTATCAAAAGAAATGTTTTGACGAATGAAATAAAACTGTTTAGCGTCGGTCTGCTCCAGTTGACACGGAAAAAAGTTTTGTACAAGTATAAAATTATCATCACATTTTTGTTTAATAATTTGAAGGGACATTCTGTACATGTACAATTTACATTGAACAAAAGAATTGAAAATAAAAATAAACTGATACAAATAGAAAACGGCCTACTGTTCCATTATAGTAATACAAAACCTTAATCGAAAATTTTTTTGCCTGTAATAATTATAAATAAAAAATGTAAGTATGTAAACAAAATATTGTTATACATGTTACAGTTGTGATCCACATATGTAAAGATTTTAAAATCAAATTCAGACAAATAATTATTGTTGAATAAATTTATTTTTGCAGTTGACAAAAATACTACAGCTTTAACTGTAATCAGAGAAATTAACAAATTTCGGGTCCCGGATAACCTAGTTTCCCTAGATGGTTTTTTTTTAATTTTTTGGTCAGTCCATTTTAGGAAATCTATTTACGATTTTGTTCGGTAACACAGTATGTCAGAAGTTAAGTAATTATTTATTCCAAATTGATATATTTATTTATTTTTTCCAAATCATTAGTTTTCCAAGCTAAGGTTAAAAATAAAATGTTCAAAAGGCGATTATGGGTAATTATTGGGTATTTCGTTTAAAATAATATTTACTGAACTCTTAAGTAAATTTATTTCAAATTAAATTGGTACCTCATTTTTATTAGTTTAATAATGTAGCTTGATACTCTAAACAAAATTTTAATTGATCGGATCATTAGTAGTAAAAATTATTATACATATTGAAATGGCCAAATGTGCTTGTAATAAAAAAACATGTTTGTTTTTATTTGTGTTTGTAATAAAAAATTTTATTAATATTAAAATATTTTTTAAATTTGTTTTTTGTAGGTACTCAAATATATATAGCAAGCGTACATTTTTTGTACATCTATATTTTTTATACTATTTCAAGTTTCTCAACTATCCAAAAATTGCTCCGAGCATTGAAAGGTAAATATTTTTTCCCAATATTGAATAAAACGCCATGATAAAAGTTCAAGAATATTGCAATTTAAAGTGCATTGATCAAGTTTAAGATGATAGCAAAAATTAAAATACTATCCGAATTTATTATTGTAACTTTTTGTAAATAATTCCTAACAAATTTGAGTTGTATTTCATGTTTCAAAATATTATGGTTTTTTCTATTTCTTGTTATTACTTCACATTGATTGCAAAACACCACATATTTGAATCATGCCTGGTAAAAAATGTTATTTAAGGACGGCGGGTTGCAATAAACAATTATTATTGCTAGCCTATTTCCTCTAATTATGTTATTTCATTTTATATCAAGTATTTTTCAAATCTTTGAAGATAGAAACATAACTACTAAAGTCCATCAACGGATAACACATTCGAAAGAAGATGAGATAGATTTTTTACAGATTTTCTCCTACGTTCGTGAGGAATTTTTAAATTTTTAATGTTAATTTCCTGAATGTGAGAAATACCCCTACCAAATTTTATCAAAATCAGAAAACGCGTTTGAAAAATACATCGGTGTACACATTAAAAGATAGATAGATACTTACTCACAACCTAAATTCAAAATGAATAAAAAAAAAAAAAAGGTAATATAATTGCAAAGTTACATAAGATATTATCCGAGATCTATAATTGTTTGGAATAAAATTTGGTCACCCTAAAATTTGAATCAGCAAATATCAGTCCATATTTTGACAACGGTAAATTTGTAAAAATTTCGTAAAGGTAATTTGTAATCAAAAGATACGATTTTAACGAAAATACGAATTAACGATTTCAAAACTATTTGCAATAGGTACATTTGACTTTTTAAATTTAGTTTTTCAAAACAAATATTTTAAACATGCAGTCAACAAACAGTATGGAAGTAATAAATCAATAAAATAATATTAAAAACATCCAATAAATGAGTTTTTGAGATATGACATACATTTTCAATAATCCATTACACTATTTATTTTAAATAAAAATATTTGAAACACATAAAAAATGTTTAATGAATTTTTGTAAAATTATACTTTTATAATACAGTTATGCTATAAATGGAGTATAAATGCATAAGTATAATAAATGTACTCTCTGTTCCATAATTTCCTAACCATTTTGATATTCGTCATGTATAGAATATGCCAATATACTACATGAAGAAAATTCAAATAAAAAAATTTTTCAAATAATTTTTTATGAAGTATTTTAAGTAAATTTAGAATATGATTTAGACAGTTTGAAGTTCTCAGAGTGTTGCATTTGAAATAGCATGAATCGCGTATTTATTTATTTGTTTGCCTGCGAATTTTCAAATTGATACATTTCTCTTATATAATTTCTATATATGAATTTTGAACCCTTAAACGAAATTTTAAAAATTCTTAGTGGTTGTCTACGTGATAATAAGTCTCTGGATGTTAAATTTCAATTCAATGCGTTCAGAGATTTGGGATATGAGTTGACAGATCAGTCAGTCAAGCAAAGATTATTTAATAAATTCGAATTTTCATTATCAGCTATTTAATATTTTCGGAAGTCTGCAACATGGCTGTGAACTATATTATTAATATTTATCGTATTTATATTATTGAAAAATGCATTAAATTATGAGTTATTTACCATTTTGTTATCATGAATGTGTATTAACTACCAGTGCAGTTATAATTTCTCTCATAAAAAATATTTTAATTCGTTTTGACTTTTTGTAATTGATATTAATATTTTAGTAATATAAATAATTATCTAAAAAAACATACACTTTCAAAAAAATTAACTAAAAATTAAAAAAATTAAATTTTTGTTTTAAATTAAAAGCTTCCAGGAATAATTTCCTTGTGACCAATCATCTTTCTCAGTCCTCAAAGAAATTATTAAGAAATTTTTAAGAATAAATAAGTTTTTAATAAAACTTTTAAGAAATAATTATAAATAAGGCTGTTCTTGTTTTTTTTTTTTTTTTGAATAATTTTTATTTTTTATTTTTTACTGTTGAGTGTATTTTTCCACGAAAATTTTTTCATTTGGGTGAAATTTTATCACTTAAAATAGTTTTTGTACGTTCTGTTCCCTTAGAAACTCCAGATCCTGGTTTCCTTATCCTTGCCACTCTGGGGATATCTCGTTTCTAATAAAAAAAAGAATAATCAAAATCGGTTCATAAACGATACAGTTATCCTAATAAACGTATACGGTCGAATTGAGAAACCTCCTCCCTTTGAAGTCGATTAATGACTCAAAATATGAATTTTTTTATTAGAAATGTGGCCGACTGAATAAAACGGTTTTTGTATTTTGATTATGAATAGTGGTCCAATATATATTGATTATCAATTGTTTTCTGCCGAAAAAACTTTAGTAATTAAATTCTGAGTCATATTATCAAATGTTCAATATTAATTTTTAATAAAAAATTATGAATTAATATTAATGGCATCTGAACAGTATTGGATTTAGATTAATTTATGCTTTTAGTATTTCAATCAAGTCATTTCCTTGTTAGTTTTAGAAATTAGATCCAAACCAATTGTTTTCTATTCTCATTTATAAATTGATATTATGACAAGAATGTAAACTTGCAGTATTCCCAAGTGAGCAAAATTCTCAAAATCGAATTAATTTTCTTATTAATACGGGATTTTCTTACTAACCATATTTTGTCTATTTTTTAAGATTAAAAAATAATTTCAAATTCATGTTCGAGAAGTAAAGACGCTTCTATTGAAGTGGTAAAAAAATGATTTGAGCATCTTCGCTATTTAATAGCATTGATACTTGATAAATCGACAAAAGTGATTATTTCGAACAATGTGTAAAATCTTTTAATAATCTTATTTTTTAACGTTTATTCTAATCTAAAACTCATAATCCTTTCGAAAAATATAAAAAAATAAAAATATAATATAAAAAAACCAAACTATGCAAAATATTTAAAATTATATATAATATTTTCTATTATTAAGGATTTGAAATAAAATTGTAGAAATTTGAAAAAATACCCAGTGGAATTTACAAAACTATTAAGCTAGTGTCTTTCAAAGTAGATATTGTAATAAGTTTTGGATTCGCTTGTATAATTGAGGTCTACCATTATTGAGAAAATGTGCTACTTGCATGCCCTTGAAATTCATATCTGTATTAAAACCGAAAAATTATTACTTCAAAGTAAATTTTTTGATACCATACATCTTTTTTTTTTTTCATTTGATATAAATTAATTTTGTGGTATGCGCATAAAAAACAATTTATACAAATTTTTGTAAGTGAAAAATTTTGTTCTCACAGTCACTCACTTAAATAAGTACATACTTGAAGATATATTATTACTTACTGAAACCAAAATTAAGTAAAAAAAAAATTTTTTTGATAATATTATTTTATTATTTTTTATTTCAAAACGATTATAAAAAACAAACTGTTGTAATCTGGCAAATAAATCCTCACAAAACATTTTTAGGATCTGATTAAACATTTTTCATAATATTATTCAAATTGTCCTAAGCATAAAAATATAGGAATTGGAAACATAAACACAAGCTACTATAAGTAAGGTACAACTTTTAAAACTTTTGCTCTTCATTTTCTCTCAAAAATTTATATTTTAATTTAGGTATTGAATTTTTTTAAATACGATTGGTCTGTAAATAACACAAGGACTTGATTATAATAGTGCTTATCGAAGACAGTCAAAATCAATAACCTTATTTTTACATAGCTCTTTACATAGCACTATAAAACATAATTGAAATTGAACGATGGATCTTTCTCGTGAAATTAGGCCTGTTGCATACATTCTAGGTCTATGACACTCTATAAACATTTCAGCAAATGAAAGTTTGAGTTATTTGAGTGACAGAGAGGCTGATAGATAGATAGATAGGTAAATAGACTAAATTGACTAATGTCCTGATGCTATGAACAACTATACCAATCTTTTATTAGTGCTTTCAACATTTTGAAGCGTTGAAAATTACAACATTTAATCATATACTTATATAATTCATATTTACTTGAGCCCCGTTACGGCTGTCGGCTGTAATGTAATTCGACTATAAGGACTCAAAAGTGAATCTCACAACATTTAAGCAAACCAGTATATATGCGTGGTTGTGGTAGTGTTTATGATAAGCCATATATATATATATATATATATATATATATATATATATATATATATATATATATATATATATATATATATATATATATATATATATATATATATATATACATATATATATGGTGTGTGTGTCATAACGTGTGTAATGTTTTTTTTTTTTTTTAATTGATTTAATGTCTTTTTTATTCATAATTAGTAATCACTTATAAACTATAAGTGTCCCAAATTTCATACACCTCCCAATTTTCGTACAAAGTTCTTAATATATAGCTATAAGCTGTGTATAAAAACAACTTACGAAAATTTGTGATTAATATTGTAGTCACCTCAATAGGTGTTTGCTTATTAAGACTTGACTCGGCTACAGGACTAAAAACAACATTATATGGATAATCTCTATATAGTTGAATTTAATAATAAACTTACGTATAATCAATTATAGACCTTTTTTGTTTTTGGTTTTTGTTTAAAACCACATTGATATACGTATAAAACACACGTATGACCTCTCTTCATATCTGTTTTCTTTGTACAGGTATATATTGCCACTTGTATTTTATGTATATTATTTTTATAATATGTAATAATATAATAATATAAAGCTGATATTACATTATTGTATTAAATTTTTATATTTATTTGTATTGTTTTAAATCTTTGTTCAACTATATTGTAAATATGATATTTAATTAAATATTTCACATTTTTTTATCAATTATAATATTAGTGTTGTTTTTGTTTGATTATTTAATGTAGCAAAACCATCATTCGAATCAGAATAATTAATGATTTAAAAATATCAAAACCTTGGTTATAGAATGGGACAATTATATACCAGCATTTTTATATTTTTTACTCTAACAATAATTTTTTTAATTTCATTTAAAGATGAATAAAAATCCATCCAATAAATCTAAATGAACATTTGGATTCAGTACATTTTAATTTAGAACTAGTTTCTTTTTTGTCTAGGGTTCAGATTGTATACCTAGCGCATTCCTTTAACACAAAACTAATTTTATCAAATAAATAATTATATTAAAAATAATCCTTAAATATTATCTTAAGTACCGAAGATTATGATTGACCACTATTACTAAAATCGTTAGATTCAAAAATAAAAATGACATAATTTTTATCAATGTAAATAATTTATAAACATAAATAATACTATTCATAAAAATCATTGATAATGGCCATACTTTTTCTAATCGATGAAAGTAACATTAACATTTTTATTGATAAAGTATAATAAACAATTGATTATCAAATTCGTAAGTGGCATGTGAGATCACATGTTACGGGTGACACTACATGAATACAGAGACTTTGAAATAATAAATAAATAATAATCAGTTTTTTGCACACACCTAATCGATTTTTTCTATTTTTTACGAGAATAAAAAGTGCATCAATGTTATTGCAACTTGTCATAAAACAGAGATAATTTTCTATCGAATGTGATCCTTTCACTGACTTTTTATGCCATTACAATTTTACTCAAATAATATTTTACTGAATGGTTAAATTTTAAAACAGCATCAATCCACCATTTAATTTTACTTCCAATTTAACCAAAATTTATAATTTACCAAAATTTCCCGGAATACTTTTATAAGATAAGAATATTTATTATATTAGGTTCTCCGTGAAGTGCCATGTTTTGGGAATTATGTGAATTAACGGGTACATACCGATTTGGTTTATTTTAGACCATCTTATTCTTATAAAAGCGTAACGATTAACATAACGTAAAAGGCGAAAATCGTTAATTTTGTAATGTTGTCGTGCAAATTATTGTAAGATATAAATATCAGTTTTGATTAGAAGTTTATGTCATGATTTACTTTAATACACAGTCGTCATCATTTTATTGTTGATTGGTTTGAGTTATTTCATAAACAGACCAAACCAATTAACAAATTAGGATTACTTAATTTGTAGCAGAAACGACAAACAATAACTTTTAAATAAAGACGTTGCAAGGTTGAAAATTGCCAGAAAATGGAATTGAGGAGAGAGGGAAGGTAATTGGCCCAAAATGATTTTTGAATCCTACCAGTCAAAAACATATTACCAAAAATTGTTTTACACAAAAGTTGTACATGGTAAAAATCTACAAAAACCAATCAAAATTAATCAACGCATGTCCCAAAATGTACTTTCCAAAAATAAGAATATAACCGTTAGTTCTTCTTCAAGTATTCATGTGTTGAGCATTGTATATACCAATATGAATCGTAATTTAGCGATTTCGGCAATTAAACTAAACATACAGACAAACATTATTTTACTTTCATATTTATAAGTAGTAGTTTGGATTTTTGGTTCCAATAAATTTACGATATTAGCAAGTTTTACAGATTTTTACAATAATGTCCTTGAATTTCCCAAAATTATTTTCATTATATGGATAAAATTCTAATCGATGTTGATGACCTTTTCATTCTTATAATAAACGGCATATTTTTTCTTACAAACTCATAATTCTATGGTTCAAACTATAAATAAGTATAGAATATAATATGTTATATTTTTAGATGGTATAAAATAAAAAAAAAATTACTTCTTAGATATTATTATATTTATACTGTAATATAAAGAAGCAATCAGTTATTTGCTGCTGAAGATCATGTTTTGTTGGCAATGGACACGTCCCAATGCCGCCTACCTTCAGCCTCTGAACAGTCAAATCCTCTATAATTATATGGTATATATTTTTATATTTTTCATATATATATATACAATAGTATACTTTTTTCTATAAGATAAAATTCATTCATATATAATATACCTTGATCTATGTACGGTATATATAAACGTGTGTAATATGTATGTAGAAGTTGCGTACTTGTTTGTTGGCAATGTTTACAGACTCAAAATACTAGTTAAAGATAAGATATTAAAATATATATGATACAGGAAGTCCATCTACTTATTTTAAAATTTTAATCATTTATTTTAACATTTTGTTAGACAGGTAAATTGGTGGGTTCAAAAGCTGGTGGAAGCAGCTTTCATATCTAGCGAGTTTAAATTTTGGTTTAAAAAATGTAGAAATCCTTCGTTTAGCTGATGATCGGAAAATGTGAAACAAATTGATAACAGATGTTTGCTCAGCATTGCGAACATCTGTCTATCAAACATGGTACTATTGATGATGATACGTCACTCAGAAGAAAACTAATAACCACATCTTGCTTGCTTGCATAGAGACGGAGGGAACTCTCAAAAAAAGCATACATTTTTCTTATTTCTCTGAAGATATCAATTCATTTTACATTGATTACAAAAAAAAAATGTAGATTTCCTGGTATTCGAGCTTGTATGGTATTTTTAAAGGTTTTCCAAAAGGAGCAATGCAATAAAATATAAAAATTTTCCTATTCTCATGATCATTTCACAGTGATTGCAAGTATCATCATCTAGCATAGGCAAAAAAAGGGTTTTTAATTTAAAGATTTTCTTTCCAGTGGGACTTCAATTATAATTTTACTATTTCCCTTAATTATGTCATTCCATTTTACATCAGGCAAAAAAACACGTCATTGTATCATGTATAGAAAAAAGATTGTATTTTTGGAGATCATTCCCAAAGGAGGATGGATTTTACCAAAAAGCAATACAGTAAATTTTCTAGAACACTTTAATGGTTTTTGAAAATCTTTTTGCCTCAAAAAATCTCCTAAACAATTTTGAATACTTTCAAAAATGTACATATAGCTCCAAATAATGCTGTGATAAAAAAACATAATACGGTGAGATAATTATTCTAAGAAACTAACTTATAAGTTGTATAATAGCTTCAAACAGTAATATACTAACATATGACTATTAAATCAATCCAAAATAATACGAATATAAACAATCTGTTTACTAAAAATATATATTAAGAATACCAGTATTTCTGGTATTTAAAAGTAAAGAACTAATAAAATATTTGTTTTCTTGAATTTTTATTATAAATATTAAAGCTGTATGCCTTCAAAATATGGTGGAAGCGCAAAGAAGTTAAATTAAATTTTAAACATATTATTTTTTAATTTATGCAATAATATTATGTTATTTTACATATCTATATTCAAGGGTGAGGGGTCTAATTTAATATTCAAGATTTAAATTTGAAACCAACATAGTTAAAGGTAAATAAATCAATCGTAATTTAATAAAATTATTAGTGATTCGTAATACTAACTGGAAAATGGTTCCAATAACTTCATTATTATATTGATAAATCGAATGCTTAATAATGAGTAAAATATTTATAACGTCAAACGTTCAAGAAGATCAGAATTATAACAAACATGAGAGACAATATATTTACAAATACAAAAATTTAAAAACTTAATTGGATAAAACTAAATAATTTTCATTATTTGACAGTACTATTTTTAACATTTTCAAATTATACTACGAGTTTAAATTTGAGCGATGACTCATTTGATTCTAAGAATTACCCGAAATATTCATGCCTGTGCCAATACAATTGCTAGAGCTATGTGCGAATAAAAATTTGAAAATTATGAAATAGTTGGAGGGTCTTTGAAAGACAAATTGATTTTGAGTCTACTTATCATACTTTCCGACAATGACTAGTTAAAAACTAGTTATATTTAAAATCTAAGCGCTTCTTAGTTCTACTTCCCAAACTTCGAAGTACTAAAATTAATAATCAATATTGTTGATGCTCACGTGTAACAAAAAAAAGTTTCTACCATTTCAATCATGTAAGTACTTAGAAGTTTACAGATCACAATCATTATGGGTTATACATTAAATAGAATGACGTAACAGAGCGTTTACCAGATGGATGTCTGAATATGCGTTATTAGAACTTGATTCAAGATCTTGCAATCACTCTAGAAAATATGGTGTAATTCCATATCGAAAATTTTGTATTTCAAAAAGCTAGAAATGCTTCAAAGTGGCGATTTACAAAAATTCAGCTTGTATAATTTTACAATAATTTCTCAAAATTAAAGAAAGAAATCCAAAATCACAGAATTAAAATTTTCGACATAATTTCCTACCAAATTATCAACATCCCTTTGTATGTTTTCAATACCAGGTGATGTTTCTTCACTAGTAATGAAGATAGGACGACAACCTGTAAATTTAAAACAATATAATTTTAATATATTATTTAAAATATATATATACATATAGTATAAAAAAGGTGTATATAAATTTTGACATGTTTTTATTTATAGCTAAATATACAACCATAACCTACAATTTTCTATACGATTTAGCTGCTACCTTTTCTTTCTTTATATAATTTTTTTAAACATATATAAATTGTTTTACGATGATTTGATTTTGTACATTCACTGATGGATAAATTTGTGATGTGAATTGTATAGAGAATAACTACTTATATTATAATTGTGATCAATATATACAGTCAAATAGGTATTAAAAATATATTGATCGGAAGCTTTATTATGATCAACTTTATGAGTTCCATTTATTGGTTTGGTTCTTGAACTTTAACCACCTGAAGTCCTTTAAAATTTCTCTTGCTTAAGCTCTATAATATAAATAATAATTGCATACACATTTTTTACAATATTTCTAAAATTATCATAACGTCATTTGATTTTCAAATAATACCCAATAAATAAATAAAAGGTACCCATGTCTTTGGAATAATTTTGAATTATATGCCAAAGCAATGAATGGACATAGTAATTATTAAGTAGTATATTACAAATTTAAAACTATTGAATAGAAAACATGATAATAGTAATAGTAAATTGATTCAAAAAAACTTATTTTTTGGCATAATGATTCGGTGTTACGTCTAAGATATTTAGTTCAAGTTATCTAACTATAACTAAATAATTTTAACGAAACACATAGCTGCTCGTTCCCTTCACCAATCAAATTTATATTTTAAATCGTCTTTTTGAATTCCGCTATCGTATCCCTTAGATGGCAGGATACTGCTGTATTTTTATCTATATTTATTTTTTAAATCTCCTTAGTTTTAGATTTTTACCTTACGCCCAAATAAGCAATGCAGGCGAAAATCAATATCACTCAGGGTATTAAAGTTAATAATAGCTTGCATTATTTAACAATAGTTTCCCAAAAGTCAAGAAAGAATATCAAAATCAAAGAGTCAAACTTATAAATAAACATAAAAATTTCAACATGATTTCAACACTCGTCTAAATTTTCGATGCTTTTTTATCGAATAATTTATACTTATTCTCAAATTGTTACGGAAATCATTTCTTCAATTCGGCAAATATCATTTTCATGTACGGTTAGCACAATACATTATTATCAAATAACAAGAATTGTTAATCTGAAACCACTTCAACTTAAACTAATGATGGGAATCATATGAAGTATAGCTAGTAATAATTATATTGACATTATCAAATGTTACTGACATCTATAGGTCAGGCAGAATACTTAATGAGAGATGCATTCGATAATCAAATACAATGGTCTCTAACTGTCAATATTAAAAACGTTAGAAATAAGATACAAATGAAATTTATTTTTAAAATCTAAAATTAAAGTATTCTTTCTCTTGTTAATGAAAGACCATTTTCGAAATTTATTTTTAAAATCTAAAATTAAAGTATTATTTTTCCAGTAAATGAAAGACAATTTTCGAAAACATCAAAACCTTATGATTATTGATTGTTTGAACGGGTTTTTTCTTATGGGTGATAGCGACATGTATCTATGTTCAAATTGTATTTCTACCAAATTATTATCCATATATATACATAAAACAAAGGTATATCATTAAAATAATCATTCAAGTTTTCGTCAATCGTTTTGTGTTACAATGAACCAGTAAGTTGTTAGTTAATTTTTATATAAAAATAATAATATTATAGAATTATATGTTTTTGGTATTATATTTCTTTATATAGCTGATACCAATTACAAATTATTATTGAATACACGGTGATTATAAACTACAAGTTCTTATATAATTTGTAAAGTCATTCAGGTCAACTGTAAGCGCATTTTGGCATTTGGAAACTGGTTATACATATCCAGTAGAAAAGATAAGAAAATAAAAGTATGATCCAAGTATATAAATATATATACGAAAATATGACCATTCCTAAGATTGGTAACAATTAAAATGAATGTCAAATTGTGTTACAAATTATATTATGATAATGTTAAACCTTCAAAATTTCCATCTCCTCATTTTCAAGCACCTTATAGGGGAATGCATGGTTAAAATAAATTTAGCTATTTATATCTAAATAATAATTATGTTTTCTAAAAGAAAATTTATATTTTTTCTTTACTTATACAAAATTAGTTTGAGTATTTACATAAATTTAAATCATAATTTACTTGAAATAGTCTTGAAATAATGTTTTGTATTGTAGCCGTTAGTTATTAAAAAAAATCAAAAATGAATAATCTTTAATTTTTAAAACCAAATATTGATATGAATATTAAAAATAAAATAATTTGTTTTTGTTATTTATTTATAAATATTAACATATTTAATACTCATTTTTGTATTTTACAGAGTAATAAAAATTATACAATGTATTGGTTGGTGTGTACAGATGGGGCGAATCCATAAATTTATCCCCTTATAAATATTGCAAAATGCAAGAAGTTTTCATTTCAAAAACAATTAATTGTAGCAAATTTATTCGTTTAAGTGTTACTAAAGGGCTTAAGGCAGTTGAGCATTTTTTTTCTTTGGAAAATTTATTATTTTAAATTAAAAAGAAAAGTTTTATTTGTAATAATAATTTTATTTAAATATTGTCATAGCAGCAAATCTAAAAATACACCCAGTAAAAAAACTTAGTTACAAATATGAAAAATAATGAACACAATTAACATTATTTTATAAAATAAAGAAGATAATCAATAATTGTAGTATTATTTCACTTTATTATTATTATTATTATTATTACGTATTTCTGTTTTTTTTTTTAGATAAATAATATTCATAGGTAATACAACACACTTGGATAAAATGGTCAATGGTGGTATTTTATGTTTATTTTCAATATATCAACATACTATTTTTAAACGGTGTAACAGCAACCATATAATTTAATATCTTAACTCTGCAGTAAAAATGTAAGAAGTTGTTGTTTGATTCTTGTGTCTCAGATTTTATATGTGATGACTGGTTTTTTTTTTTTTTTTTAATACAAGTATTATAAAATAATAGTTTAATAATAATCGAAAAATTAGAATATATGATGTTCTCATATGTAGATAATTTAAGTGTTCTAAGAAAATAATTAAATAACTAAAGGTATTACATTAATAATAATAATTTTAAGCTATTTTTTATTTTAGAAAAATTATTATTTCTTTTATTTTCAAAATTCTAAAATATAAGGTATATAAAAGGTAGAGTAATTCAAAACAATTTACATGCCTGTAATACATAACTGTCATCTATTTATTTCTTTAACTTCAAAGTGGAAATTAATTTTCATTTCGGAAATTCACTCATATTACAGAATTGATGTAAATGAATATACATTTATTTTTAATATATCAATATTTAGAAAAATAATCTACAGGCAATTTTTATAAATTTAAATATTCATTTTTGTTGCCCTTTCATTTTTATTTTTATACTTATCGATGACCGGAATTTCTTCGGTAATTAAAAATCTAGGTGCACATATTATCCTGCTCACGATTATTAAATAATATTAAAACTTCTTACGGAATTTCTGAGAACAAGCATTAAACAGAACATAAATATGATTTTTACGGGAAAAGTTCCAAAAAAATGTAATTAATAGCAAATATTGTGTTCAGTTATTAAGTTTGTTCCTCATATGGCTAATAACATAAAATATTCAGATTTACAGCTGGAAGACAAATATAAGTACGTGAATAGGTAGCATGAAAATTTGCGTAAATCATCTGTAACAATTAAACTTTTAAATTATATTTTTCGAAATTAAGAAAATTTTATTTTGAAACTTATTTTTTAAAACTAATTTTGTATAAAATAGAATATTTATATACCAATTTGATATATAATATTTTCTAAACATACGCATTCAATTACCATGCTTCTTTCTAATTTTTACATAGAATAAATATAATGTCGAAAAACTGAACACCTCAGATACACAAGACACGAGATACACAAATGACAACTTCTAAAGAGTATGGAAAAGATATTGTATGAATTTCTGCTAGGATATAACTGCCTTACCACCCACAGTTTTCATTTCAGTCTCTCTTGTCCAGTGTCCCATATTGACAATAGATTCAATAAATAAAGGGAAGATTGATGCTAGTAATTTTGTAAGAATTAGGGAAATAGGATGGTCCCATAGTAAGATGGAATCGTTAAGGAGATGAAAATCTTGATTAAAATTTGATCTAATCTAACCCTTAATAGTTCCTGATTCAATATAATTTCATTTATGGTGCTTATATCTGCTTTGAATCATTCATCCTCCTTCAATTTTATTATAATATAGACAGATTTATGAGATATTCATGTCCAGATATGAATACAATATTCAATAGAGAAGATGCAATAAACAAAATTTGCTATTTTTTTCCATCAAAATGTGAAACTAGGCTCAATACCAAACAAAATTCGAAAATTAAATTACAATTGATACAAAATAGAATAAGTTTTAAGCTCTTTAAGATTTTTTTCCATCATTTTCTTGCATAAAAAGTACATGGTTGATTCAACAATAAGAGATTCTACGATTTTAGAACTATTTATAAAAGATTATTTCTAGGCTTACAATAAATGTATGACAAACCACGCAGTTACGATTATAATCATTTGTTCAGAAATGAATTATTTTCAATTCAGTTTTACAGTCTAAAATAATTTCGATGTGAAATGAATCTGTGTACAACTTATATTTAAATAAAAACCTCTAATTATTTTCAGTATATCTCTACTGTTTTGTTTTTTTCATACACAAAAAAAATGTGTAATAAAAATTTTATATGATGTAGGCATACAAAATTTCGGTAATTCGACATTAAACTAATTGTGTACGCTACGGGTGCCTAAAATTTGTAATAAAACATTCGCATCCTAGTAAATATCATTGTTTCTTCAAATATATGGCAAATGTCAAACATTAAGTTATTGGATAATTGCAAGAAATGAGATCAAATTGTAGTTATTGGGTTAAAAACTGTTAGAATGTTCGAAGAAGTTGTATTATGAATAGTTTTTTATTGCAAATTTAAGTAATTATTTAAATTTGGATATAAATTTTAAGAAATGTCCTACGTAAAATCACATACCATTCGCAGGCTTATATATCATTTGATTGATAAACTAGTATTTGTTAGCCATACTAACGAAAGAAAACAATTTGATGCACGGTGTCCATATCTGCCCATTATCATACAAAAACATTACTAAATATTTTTATGTAAACTACTTATGCTTTTCTGAATGCACAGATACCTTTCACGCAAAATGATTCCTTTAGATGTTCCAGGAAACAAGTTTTTCAGTATTCCAGGATTATTTGAGAGAGTTTCCCATCAAAATCCAATAATTTGATAAATATCAATATTAATTTTCAAAAAATTAATTTTTAAGTTCGATAAAAAAAATATACAAATTTATTTTCTTTACTAATTTTATCATCGAAATTGCAAAATATTATAATCCTAGCACAACATTACCATCTGAAAAACGAAATTGACTGTTCGAGAAATTTAGCGTGAAAAAAATTTTCGACATTTTAGAGGTTATTTTGGAACTGAAAATATTTCACTGTGTCATTGTGTTTTCATAATTTCATTAACACGAGTAATAAATCTGACCTATTAACTGTGGCATACGATAAATTTTTCAAATAAATTACTGCTTCAATTTGTGTCATTTATTATTTAACATATGACTATAATAAATTTGTCGAAATTCTCTTTATGCTTACAATAAATATATCCATATACACATGGATAAAAACAGTAGTTGAAAAAGTAGTGACCACAATAATCTCTTTGGTTTTATACAATAAATTAATTTTGTTGCTGTATCTTTACGGTTAAATTTTATAAAAAATACAAGATGAATGTTTTTTTTTTCTATCGTGGGAAAATAATTCTTTGTTTTAAGAAAGTTTTTTTACTTTATGTAGATAATTACTGTGCATATTTTATTTGATATAATTTGATACTATCAATTGCACAAAGTTCTTAAATCTAATTTATTATTGCAGCTATATCTATTTTTTTATTTTCCATAATATGACATTATTTCAGATACCTTGTTGTTTCCAAACAGGTTAAAAATAATTCATGAAAATATACTTATTCCAAACTTTTGGAGTAAAAAATTTCCATTTATTTCAAAGTATTTTATTAGCGTCATTTAATCATTAATACTTACTTTAAATGTTAATTAATGATACAAAAGAAATCATGTTTTATATCAAATCATACAGAAATAATTTGAATTTAAAATTTATTGATTTTGGTTTCGATGGAAATGAAATTTGTATCATACTTCAAGTGAGAATTTGTAAAATATTCATCCGTATTTGGAATTTTTACGTTTTAAAAAATATTACTCTACAAATGTTATGAAATTTGTCCTCTACATATGTTTATGCATCTTGAAATAAAAACAAACAAAAAAATAGTATTTGCGAATAAACATTTCTCACTATTGCTATCATGCATTTATCACTAAGATTGTGCATACCGAATTTCATTACATTTGGACAAGTATTAGTTGAGTTATTTGTATGCGAAAATGTTGTGCTTATTATAGAGGTCTCTTTCAAAATGACAGACCCCGTACAGGTAAAACTATCGTTTACTTCCTTGAAATTCAACTTTATTGGTTGTACCATAGTGTAGTATGATATTACAAAACTTGATGAAAATGTGAAAGTAACAATTTATAATTTTAAGTATAGAATATGTACACTTTTATAAATAATCATTATACAATAAAGAGATATTGTTTACCTTTAAATTTCTAACGCCTTCTAAATTTTATTTATATATATATATATATATATATATATATATATTTGCAGTGATTGTGTGTACATCTATTTAACTACAACATTGTCTTAACTTTCCTTATATGTACGTATTGTTTAGAAGTATTATTATAGATATGTAGGTATAAATGAAAAATAAGCAGCACCAAAATCATAAACGTCAGGTCTAAAATCACTGTGACCTATACGAACCGTCTACGTGACCTATACAGCCTCCTTCTTGGCTTGAAAATTTAACTTCTATATGCACGTTTTGTTTTTATATACAGGGATCCTATACTCAATTTATACAAAATGTAATTTTTAACAAATAAAAAATACAAGTAGTTAAACTTATCAGCTGCAGGATTATTTTTTAATAATCTATCAGCGTATGTACAAGTTGCTCCAAGCTATTTATTTATAATGAACACAAATCACACCGTTTTATTCTTTAATCTCAGGACATGGTCAAGCTATACTATTCTTCAGGATTTTAAAAATTTGATTATTCGTTCATAATCCGGCACTTCATTGATACCATTAATCCTAGAAATTTTTCCAAGGTTAGTTTTTCTATTTGGTTTTTTTCGATGTTTAATGAATCAACAATTGTTGATTAGAATAAATTTATGTAATAATTTATTTATTAATCTGAACAAGGCGAACAATCGAAGTAATCTTTACTGTGAAGTGTTTTATAAGTAACTAAACATTTTCCAAGTGTATAAAATTTGAGCTCTAAGATTCCTATAAATTTATTTCTGCTTCTTACATATACAACTGTCTCCAGATGTGTTTTAAGCGCTTTACTTATAACGAACCACGTGGATAACGTGGTTAGACCCATGTGTAAATCAAATTATAAAATTCCATTTAAATATTTTCCTACAATAATGTTCATCGTAAATTTTATGATAAAAATGAAGATAACAACTGACAGTGTTAATAGTTTCGATACTAAACTTATAGTTAAGTATCAATGTTTGAACTACTTTTAATCATAATAATAATAATAATATATGTATATTTTAGTTCTTCTTTCTCTATCTATTTTTGTTTAAATGTAGGGTCATGGATCTATTGGATCCAATGATATGATCCAATAATTTAAAATTACTTTTCAAAAAGTTATAGAGGTTTTATTTATTATTTACATGGCAACGTATGCCGGGTCCGTTAGTATTCCGTATATGTCGAGTAAAAAAATCTTAAAATTAAAGAAAGAAATTTTCAAATCATTTTTACAGACAATTTATCAAATAACACTTTTGTCTCTAAAATAATTTACAAAACGTTTTGTCCAAACATTGACCAAATCACTGTTAAATATATTTCAGTGTGGCAAAATCTATTTTCACTGATACGTGTTTATTTATGAAGTAAAGGATCCCAGTGTAATATATTATTATGATTATTACGATAGATAGATAGATACTAAAAATTCAAGTATATCGAATGTGGTTATATAGGTATTTCAGTGTTCAGTATATAAGAGAAGTAGTAACTGCATACACGTTTTATCTTTTTTCTGTTTGTTAGCATAAGAAGAACTACACAAAAAATAAATAAAATAAAAATAAAAATAAAAACAGTAAAATGGTCAATACATACTCTATGGGTAGAACATGGTAAGAACACAAAATGGGCAGTTCGTGATCAATCAAGTGTATATATGTTATATGTGTATCCATATATACGTAAAGGTATACTATCTTTGAAAAACTTGCAGCTCCAACATCAAATAAAAACAAGCCGTGGATGTGACCTTTATGGGCCCTGGAATCTTTTTGATTATGTAAATTATTTTATTTTGTGTTACTCCTCTATATCCGTCTTGGCGCATAGATGACATTGTCGTCATAAAATAATTGACGATTGTTTGAGTAACCTTCAAAGAATTCAAGTTAAAATTTCGATTATAAGTTAACAAATTATATTTGACATAATTATTTAACTATTGTCAGATTCCTATGATTATTTAATCCGTACATTACTTACGAATTTTTCCTTTATGATATCGAAAGTATTATATTTGTAATGGTTTTTTATAATGTCAACATTTAAGTACTTTCAAAGAAGCTGTTCTTCTCCGGCGGTTTGTCGGTCTGGCGGTTTATAGTACTCGTCTGTGATTTCCAAACAAAACAATTTGGAACTCTTTGATAATAAAAATCATAGTTTTCAAAAATGTTAGTTTCATTCGATATTAGCCCACTTACCGGATAATGGAAGCAAAAAAATTTACAATTATAAAATAATAAAAGAAAGTAATTTCCTTGAAAACATATAAGGTATTAGTTTTTTTACAAATAGCGAAAAAAACGATTCTCTTATATTTTTTTTAGGCTAAAAAGTATACGTACCCACACACACACACACACACACACACACACACACACATCGAATATCTAAAATTACTCAGGATACCCCAAAAATAGAAATATGACAAAAATTGTAATTACGAAAAATGTAGTGAATTCCTGAACATAAGCTAATAATGATCCAATTAAAAAGCATTTGTTTAGATGTATTTAAATGTAAAAATGCAGTATATTTTTGAAACTTTCACTTGAACCAACTTTCGGAACCAACAATATAACTTTCTACCAGAAATGTAGTGTAGTATACCTGTGTGTATATACAAGTATTCATCTACCATGAGTATATAATAATCTTTACGATCAGTTTTTGTATATAAAAATATATGTAATATATATTTAAATCATTATTGTAATATATAAAGAATATATATATTCTGAAAAACAAATTTGTTATGAAAACGAAAGCATGTTTTTTTTTTAATATGAGTGTTACAGATTTTATAGTTTAACAAAAATGAATTATTATATACAAATTTATGAGTAACTTCTTGGTAAAAAGGTCTTCTTTTTGAGAACTTATAAATTTTTTTTGAAATATCATTTCTAGTATTAAAAGTTAATGATATTGTCTGTAAACTTACTAATAATAAAACTACTTTTACAAAATCAAGAATTTTGTAAATAAGTTAATGATAAGATGATTTGAAATTTAATTAAATCGATTATTTTGGGTGTTGAGAAATATCAAAAACCAAATGACGTTTACTTAGTTCTTTAAAAGTTGATTAAAGAAAAATTCTAGCTGTAAGGAAAAGGGAAGTGCAAAAAAAAAACTCGAAACTTTCGACTTCACTAAAACGTAAAACAGAATTCTCTTAAACGTAAAAAATAATTTCAAATTAAAAAGATAAATAATTTTCTTGTGATCAACTATCTGTCAAGTTTTTATTAAACTTTTGTTTTTTAAATTCCATATATTATTGATAATAATGTTTCTTCAGAAAATCTTATTTTTGTAGAAAGAAAGCTTAGGAATTGAAGATCAAAACAATCTTATTTAAAATATCTAGCATCTGCTCCAATATAATACTTTCTTAATGAACATAATCAGATCTGATTTTAATGGTGATAAAAAATAATTTTATTAAACGTGACTATAATAATCAGTTGCTGCTAAGCATATCATAGGATCTAAAGGTTTTTTAAAAATATAATAATACTTGCTTACTTTCAAGAATATAAATAAAACAATACACATAATTTGTATAATTTTAATTACATATAATTATGTATTATTTGTTTCATTTCATTTCAAACATTATAAACAATTCTATTGAAGTATAATGAAGACAGCAAACGCAAGCAACAAGTAATAATTTACAATAGATTATAGTTTCAACTATTGAATCAGTCAAAATAAATAATAGGTAGCTTCTATACTTATTATTTGTATAATGTGTGCATCGTTTTAGATCGACACAACCATTTTCATAGTGACTAGCGGAACTGTGTGCAGCTCCGCAGCATTATTTGTTGATAATTATTTCATAGCATAAATTTGAATCTTCAATTCTAAGCAACTGTGATATTTCCCAAAAAGGCCTGATACTATTAATAATTCAAATCACAAAAAGGTGATGAGTGTTAGTTGTGCTTTCAACAATCTCATCAAATTTGAGTATTTAAAAGCTCAAATTATAGGTATTGAGTTTAATGAATGTTCTTAGGCCATATTATGCATTTCTTATAGGTCATTTATTTTTCCAAATGCTGTGATAGTTTTGTATCCAAATTTCTTCAGTTTTAATGAAGATAGAGGGCTCGTTTTGGTCTCAATGACTCATAACCTTTCATTTTACCTTTTTTACACTTTTATTGATTGAGTTAAAGCAAAGCAAAACGCAAACTTTTAATTAATTTTTTAATTTTTATTTAGAGAAAAGATCATTTTACTCTACTTACTCGCTTAAGCTTCTAAATACAGGTATTTAGAGAGAAAGTTAAAATTTCGTAAGCTTTGAAAGTTAGATTTTCCACTTTCCTAATGAAGTTGAACGAAAAGAAATATGTATTAATTAGCAGAAACATTATAACTGTTTTTGAAAGAATAATAAAAGTCGGACACAAAAGTAAACTCTACTTATGGTTTTGACTAAATTCTAAACTGCTAAAATTTGTAGGAAACCAAACATCGCGGCTCGTTAACATCCAGCAAGCCTTGGAAAAGTGGAAGATATCGATAGACAGAGGTAAAAAGCTAGAGGGCAAAAGTTGAAGGGAGAAATAGATAACAAGATAAGGTCAACTAAATCAAATAATGTTTAAGCTGCCTTTTAGGTTTGATTTTGTCGTTTTCGGAAGGAAAGTGGAATATTAAAGATGCACTATATTCCGGTCGTCCAGTCACCTCCGATGATAGCTAAATAAATCACTTATCGAATTTTGACAGTGCATATATTTACCAGAAAAATGACCAAGCGAGTAAAGGTGTTTAACATTTCTAAGCGTTTCTTTGATAAAACTAGGAGGTTATAAGCTTGAATACTGGCAGCGACACGGATTAATATTCGTAAACAAAAATTTGTTTTTCTGATAATTTTGTAATAATAATTTTTTTTAATATTTATAAAACAAGTGTCTAATACTATGTAAATTGAACAAATTAATTCGGGCTATCTCTGGTTGAACGACACCAATGTTGTTTTTGTTTATAGGAACTAGTTTCTATTATGTAACAAATGTGTAAAAATAACTATTATTTTCTGAAATATCCGAAAATCAAGTTTTTTAGCGTATCAAGCTTGGATATGATTAGTGAAGTCGAATAGTGAAGTCAAGCGATGCTGTAGTAATTACCATTAGAAAGAAATTGATCCAGTAAAGAAAGTGGAACAAAAACTTTTTGAACATTTACTAATATCTTGTGTCGTCAGACTATATTAATTGCATATTTTATCGAAGTATACTCAGCTGCACCAGGTGACATGAATCGTACAGTACATTCAGGTACATGGTATTGTAACTATTACAATGTTGTATATTGAAACCAATTATTGATACCTCGTGTCGTTGTTTATAATATTGATTTATTTTATTCTAATGTTACCCAAAGGTTATTAAAATTAGGTAAGTATGTATTATAATTTAATTTAATTATATATGTTGATTTTTTTTTTAATCGTAATTATTACCTCTTACAGTTATTTATGTTTATTTGAATGCATTTTTATTAATTAGGTGTAAATTAGTATGGTTGAAAGAATAAGAACCTCATAAAAATACTTAATTTTTATAAAATTTATTGATGAAATAATTCGCCTAAAATACATGGAAGAAGCTAGGGTTGGCTCGTGCCACAATTTTTATTTTGAACTTTTTTAATACGTAGTCAAAAGTTGAAATTATATTTATTTTAAAAATAAGTTTCACTGAAGAATGATTAGGCTTTGGGCCCATAAATATATATAACATTATTTATAAATACCCACCTAAAAATTGGGTGATTTCCTTTTCAGAACTATTTTTTCCATTATATTTTAGGTTGCTGGAAAACATTCATCTGGTTTCATTACGTGAAGAGTAAAACGGTTTTTACATTTGTAACTGAATGATCTTCCTAAAAAACAAAAAATAGATATCTGTCCATTTGAAGCTAATGCTTAATAAACTTTTAACTATCATTAATCAAAATTAAGCCATATAGTGTAGGTTGTACAGATCTTATAACATTAAATAATAGGATTTTTACCACAATGATTGCATTAATGTGAAATCCTTACAATTATATTTTATTAGTAAAATAATAAAATATTTACCCATTTGTTTATTGTACAGCCTTGTTTATTGTACATCATCTGACAGGGTGAACGTTGTATTATTAAAATACCCGTTAAAGAAACAAATTCATAGCAAGAAATTGACTTTAATTTTTTTTCGAAAAGTCAATAACTTTTGAGTTATCAGTGATTTCACTAAAAATTGCATGTTTTTAAAGATTTTTCCGAAGTAACCCTTACATTTGACCGAAAAAGGGGGAAAGGATAAAGAATAAACCTTATAACACAACCAATTAGAAAGTTTTGTTTTTCATTCCTGTAGTTACAACATAAACCGAATTATATATAGTACGTGAAAGGTGATAATTCGTTAGAGAAAAATTAAATTAATCACATTTAACATTGATTAATATTTTCTAGAAATTTCGAAAGTCCTTTGGAGTATAATGATTATAAAAAAAATTTAAATAATTAATCTGGACAAAAATCTGGATTAAAATTAATCAAAATTAGTTAGAAATTTTCAAGAATCATTATTATGAAAATCGGATTGAATAGAAAGTTCAGAAAATTGTACTTGTATCAATTACTCAAGTATTATTAAAATAACAAAAATCGTTAAAAAATTGAAAAAATTTTTATAACATTAACTTCTTTTTACGCTATTATCAAAAGAAACATTGCCGTCAAGTTGATGATCCTAGCTAATAGAAATGAACCCTCTAGAATGAAGCTTTCATACTTTAAAGAAAAAATAATTTGCAAAAATTCCACTTCATGATAGTATTATAAAGATTATGCACGATTCATTTTTTTCTTTTTAAAGAAGTATATTCAAATAAACTTTTATTAAAATTTGTCTTAATAAATCATAATAGTCTAAAATATATTAAAATGCTAAATTTAATATTCCACCCATTTTTTTAAAAGACAGTAAAATTTCGTTCCTCCTCCAAAAAATAAAAACAACATAACAATTTATTGCAAAAAAAAAAAAAATATTTAAAATTCCATTTCTACAACATAAATTTGAAAACTATAAATTCTTCTTCAAAAAAAAAAGAAATAAAAATACAAAGCTAAAAAATAAAAATAAAAAATATAATTAGAATTTAACTTGTGTGAAAGATAGGTTTTATATAGAATTCAGAAACCAGAACAGTAAGTTTTACAGTAAGTTCATTAAGATGGGATTCTGTAGAAGAAGGTGGATTTTGGTATGTCAAATATTTAATATTAATGATAGAAAAGAAGCAAATTCATTTGAAAGATACAAAAATAGTTATATAATTATATATTACAGTATTATTGTTGATGATCAAAAAAAAACCTATAATTACAATTAAACACAAAGAAAATAGTAATTAATAGATGATTTAAACCAACAAACAAGTCATTGAAGTCACCACCAACTGACTGAGTCACTACTAAATAAATAGCTTCATAATTATATTTTAATGTTACTTTTAGAGTTTTGGTATTTTATGAATAGTGTTATTTCAATGTAACAGTGACTCAAGTAAAGATAACAATTAATGATAATTGTTTAAAATTTAAATATCCAACTTATTGTTGCATACCAATTTTTTATTGTTGTAATCGCAAAAAAAACTAAGTAAGCTTCTTTTGCTCATTGCTAATTTTATAAGACTTAAAAGTAAAAAATGAAAAATGACTCAATATACGAGGAAGTTCTGTGTACATTATTGGCAGTGTATTTTTATACTCGACATATACATAATATGTCAGAGTATATTATTTTTAGTCTAAGGTTGGTAATGATAGAAAATATTGACCGCACAAACAAAATATTTGTATAGATGTTCATAGAATCACCTAATTAGACCAATCCCGCATACCAGTCAGTTCGTCTTTATATTTTCGATATAAAGAATGAGCAAAATCGGTCTTTGGATTCAATGGATCTAGAACCCAACTCTTGAATCATAAAATATAGAAAAACATTTGAAAAATTAGAAATATTCGTTTTTTTTTTTAACAAACAAATTTTGTTTGAAAAATGGTTGATCTCGCTACAATTTTAGCTTACATTTAGTTATTAAGTACATATATAAATACAATACATATTATAGTTGTATAGTCTGGATATTTAGATAACTTCATAAATGCTAATGATTAAAAATAGTTCAAACATTGATAGTAAATCATATGTGGAGTACCTAAACAATTAACTCTTTTTATTTTTGAATGATTTCGAATACGTAAATGATTTTATCGCTTATAATATAAAACGATTTATATTATGGTATACCGGTAGGTACATTATATATGCAATTATATTAAGAAACCTAGCTATTATATGGTAGCTGACATAAATAGTATAGAATTAAAATAGTTCTTTGGGCTATAAATGGTATAGTGAAGTAACAAACCAAAAAAGAAGGTATTGTTATTAGTGAGTATGAATATAAAGGTGTTATAGTTTTGATGCCCATACGCTGATCATATCATATTATAATATACTTCTCAAAATTATTATATGTCAATTTTTATATGTTAAGGAAGTACGAGCACCAAGGCAACTTTTGATAAAAGGCTTGATTTTTTTTTAATACAAAGTTTAAATATGTCTAAACAAATTCCAAAAATTTGAAGGAGATTGCCCGATCATTTAAATAAATAATTAACTTTAAAGTTGAGCAATTTAACATTGGTCTTATGGGGTAACCTTCAAACATTGATACATTTCTGTATTTTTCTCGTAAAACTGTCGGTGAATATTTTTAAAAAACTTATGGATGAAAGTAAATATATTAATGATAAATTTAATTCAAAAACATTTACACTTGCCCGACTAATTAAAGTGTATTAATTAAAAGAAAAATAAATGCCGCCACTAGCCAATGTTAAATGTATATCTATATATTGAAAAAAATCATATGGTTACTGCGTTCCCCTTACCGCGCTAGAGTCGATATCTATCCCCACACCGCCTGGCGCTCGTACTTCCTTAAGATTAGTGTAAAAACATTTTTTTCTACACAAGCTTCATTAAATTGATAGACCTTGGTTTTTCGTATTATAGTAGGAAAATCATTGAATAAAAAGGGAATAAAAATTTTGTCCGCCATATGAAAGAACCAGATGTTCATTGATAACCAGATAACCAAAAAAATATCAATTTTGAAGTTGTACCCAGCTAACATGGTAATCAGAACGACGTCGTGGGGACTTCTTTTTTAGGAAGTCACAATTAAGAATTATTTAAATTGTCTTTTTTCTGACTTTGCTTTTTAATTTGTCTTTTTCTGAGAAAATCAAAATTATGTGAAAATACTCCGATTATTTTATCGAAGATTTTAATTAAAATGGTCATTTGATTCTCCGACTTACGCCACCCTTTTAATTCTACGGATGAAATAAAATCAAGATAGAAACACCCGCTGTAATTTGTTGGTATTCGATTATATATATATAAATGTTCATTCATTCAAATTCAAATAAGACGCAATGTGACATCTAAATTTAAATTTTAAATTATGTTGTTTGACAAGATTTTAAATATGTTGAAATGCAAAATATACAGAGAGTATAATGAGAATACAGGGAATTTCGTAAATTATAATGTAAAATGTTTACAATTGTACGTAGATTATTAATTTGTATCCGGTGACAGGTTGTAACTACATGCTCTATCCGTCATGACTTCCCTATTACACTTCTTGAGGTTTATATGGTGGCTGTGCATTCGAGCACTTACAAATTTTCGTGACTCAAGTTCAAACGAATCAAGGAGCACAAAAAATATCTTAGAAGACTTTTCAAGTATAATTCATTAGAAACTGTAGAAACAGCTAAAAAATTCATGAAAACTATCAATTTTTACAAACATTTCTCGGCAGACCACCTTATGCAGTTAAAAATTTAGACAAGTTAGCCCCATTCCAATGTGGTCCAGATATGATGACCCTAAGGGGAGAAAAGGGGCAAAAACTATTTTTAGTGATAAGTGTGTTCGCGTATAACTTCGTCTTTTATGAACCGATTTTGATTATTCATTTTTTGGCTGGAAAAGAGACATCTCAAGGATAGTACCATGGTAACCAGGATATCAGGATAAAAGAAGAGAGAAGGTGCAAAAATATATTAACGATTAAATTTCATCCAAAATTTTGCGTGTTTGCATCCTCTAAAGTAAAAAATAAAATTTTTTTAATAAAAGGGAACCACCTTCAAAAACTGAAAATTATAAAGTAAATTTAAATTTTTCCTTGTGACCAATTACCTTTCGAAATCGGTGTTATTCTTATCCTCAGCTAAAAAATTGTTTGCTTGGCGTCAATTGAGAAAGGTAATTGGTCACAAGGAAAAATTTATAATTATTTTGTATTCGTCTTAAGAAGATATCAAAAAGTTTATAACTCGATGGATACAAAATCTGTATTTTACACCCGCATAAGATTATAGAATCTTTTAATATTATAATTAACCATTAATTAATATTTTAATTATTTCTTTAATAAATACATACATAGGTAGGTACATAAAATACAACAACAATCGTTAGATTAGACTTTCATGCAGACAACAAACACTATGACATTATAAAAGTATAATTTATGAAGTATATACACAAAAGATGTGACTATTTTATTAGTAAAATTATTATTAATATAACATCAACAAGAAGAAAAAAAATAGTATGTTCATCTTAATTTATGTACATATATTGATCCAAGATACACGAGTTTTATTTATCATTACATTTTGACAACATAAAATTAACGATAATATGAACAACCTTAGCCACTATATTTTATTACCATAATTTATAATAAATACATGAAGTTGGTACAATGTGGCTCTGTATTTGAAGCATTCCTATTTTTATGAATATTTTTAAAACATCAAATTAAAATAAACCAGTGACGATAGCAACTATCAGTGGAAATCGTTTAGATACTTGACTTATGATTGAGCATCAAAGATTGTACTATTATTAATCATTAATAAAATTTACTCAATACTTAGCCCAGTTGATACATACATGTAATTAAATGCATTATAAATATAAATATATTTATTAGCTAAATCTGAGATGAATGTTTACGCAAAAAAGTTTCAACTAAAAGTCATGGATACATTAGATTCAAAGGACAGTGCTAAAATATGCCATTGAAATTTCTTGATGGGGGATTGGTGGACAGTGTGGACTAATTAACTAATTCTATGAACACCTATACCCAAATTTTATTAGTACCTTCAATATTTGATAACATTAAGGCTAAAACTTTAGGCTAAAACTAATATATTCTGATAAATAGACTATACCAGTCGAGTATAAAAATGAACTACTAATTACATCTAATTAAAAATTATTTCCAATGATACAAAACTATATTATAAATACTTAAACTTGTTTCAGTATGGTTATAATTAATTCCAAACCTGAGCTTAATGAAAAAAATGTCAATTTGTCTGTCTTTTCAGAAAATGGAAAGTCAAGAAAATTATATTCTGGCAATTTATTAAGAAAACACAAATTAGAGAATGATATGAACTAAAAGCTGTTTATAATAATAAGCAAGCAAGTTTTTTTAATAACAGGGTTTTTCATTTCGTTTAATGTTACCACACATGCGCACCAGAATCTCTTTTGAGAGACTTAGTTAATCTTGCATTTCGTGGAATATCAATCATATTTATGGAACCCTTCGAATATTAAACTGTCTTAACGATTGTTCTCAGTACATATCTGTTTCTCAATATTATTAGTACATTTTCTCACGTAATATTAATCACTCTCATAACGGTTTCATTCAGAAGCATATTGCAGCCACTCTTATACTTGGGTCAAATTGTTTCAGCTTGCCGCATTTTACCGAGCATTCATTGTTTTGAATATATCTCGATCTTAAATTATAGTTTAAAAAACTATTAAGCAAATGGAATTAAAAAGTAATACTTTGACCCAAGCTTTTTTCTTGGCAATAAAATGACAATGAAGTTAATCAATTTTAAAAATAATTTCCCATCGCTGTAAAATAAAATCTTCATACTTAATTATTTTCCACTTATTAGTTCTTTGATATTTAATTTTTTTAAATACCTAAAATTTGTATTACTTACTAAGATTGCAGATGTAAAGATTCATTTGTTATGTTCTTCGTGTGTATTGGATAAGCTATAATTAAAGGACCTATCTGTACAATGATGAGATTATTAAATCTAAACAACATCATACTTATAAAAGTATTACAAACAGTTATAATAAAACTAAAACAAAGAAGAAGAAAAAACCATAAAATAATGTCTGTTAATTTACATAAAATGAAGAGCCTCTACTGCTTCTTTGTCTTCAAAATAAGTAATATTAAAGTATTTTTTTCTTAAATATTTATATGGCTAAAAAATTGTATGGATAATGGTAAAATTGATTCAAAAACTATAAAATCAGAAAAAACTTCCTTTAAACTAATCATCTTATATCGGAAACAGTAGATAAATTAGATGTTTAATATTTATAGGATTCCAAAAATATAAAAAAAATTTGGTCGATTTCTATTTTGTATCCCGTAATATTTTCTATTGTCCTCAAAAGTTTAAAATTGGCAAGCATATATTTATTTATTTTTTTTGTTATGGTTGTAAGCAAATCATTCAACAACAAATGTAAAAACCATGTTTCCCGCCACGTGATAAAAAGAAATGCCTGCTGCAATTTTGATGTAGGCGGGCAAGGAACATTCCGTTTTGTCACATGTTGGACAACATGGTTTTTGCATTTGTTTTTTAAAGATTTACCTATAACCATAACATGAATGAAGAACACACGGTCATTTCAAACTTGAAGGGTAATAGAAAATTAAACAACCGAATTTCTTTATTCCTTTTTGAAAGATAAATAAAATATAAGAAATACCACCAACCTAGAAAGAAAGATTATCCAAATATTTAAAAAATCTTAGTAATATCATTTTTATTTTGGCATAAAAGATGTTTTGAATACAATTGGTAATTGGTCTCAAATAGTCTCATTTTTGTGTAAAAATAGCTAATTAATCTAACGACAACGTGTATACTATATAGAAGTTGAAGTTCAATCGATTGACGCGATGTGAGCGGTCAAATGCGTAAAATAAAACATTCGTTTTGTTTTTAAACATGATATGAATTCTAATAAAATGGATGTATATTGTAGATGTTAATTTTTAAATTAACAAGGAGAAATAAATGTAAATTTTTAGTTCTCAGCAGAAAGTTATAGTTTTGAGCAGTTTAGAAAATGAATTAGTACCATCAAACAAAAAGGTTTAAAAAAAGCTACTAAATAAATAACTGTTTTATTTAACATATATTTTTTTTTATTGTTTAAAGTGAAAATTGACTTTAGTTATAAAAATATTCTGAATGTTTCTGATGGAACACTGTGAACCCGTGGCGATTAAATTTTTGTTAAAGCTAAAGTATCCGAAGAAGGCAGAGCACCAATTAAAATAACAGATACTTAAGTTTTAAAAAATGGAACAACAATAAATTTATAGCTTTAAAAATTTAGACAAAAAAATTACAAAATTTTTGAAATTTATCTGTAATAAAATATTTATTTACACATGCAAGTAAGTGGTTAAATATCTAATAATCAGTCTTAAAAATAAATATTCACAAATATTTTTTTATGGTGTTATTATTGGAGCATTATAGTTGTATATTTAGAAATTTTTATTACTATAAGAAAAAAGCATTTCATTCTTTTAAATAAAAACATAAATAGTATCAAAAAAGCAGTGCATTAATTATTTTATTATTTTCAATATTTTTATGTATCCTTATTACATTACAAAGCGCATGAAATATTATTGCAGACTGTCTAGAGATGTCCTTTCGCCCTACATGGTGTCGAAAGCTTCCTTTTATGTTCATCAAATATATTCATCGTTTATTGGATAAACTCGTACATTTGACAACATATTACCTATGCTGATTTTGAAATTTTCTAGGTAAATGTCGGCCTATGTATTTAACATTTTTTTTTTTATGTTTTGTTTCCCATTTTAATATTTATTAATAATTGACCAGTAGCAGATGGACAAGCAGATGGACAACAAAACCTCATCATAAGGATTCCGTTCTATTAAGAAACACCTCCTTTATATTTTAATTTTAATAAAATACTCAAAAAGACAAATAGGCGGAGACGAATTATCCTTCATTAACAGCTGTTCTATTCATATTACATGAATATACACATTAATAGAAACGAAGAATTAATCAAACAGTTTGTCTAAGTTATATTACATTTTTTGTGAATACCAATATTGGATTATTTTTTGTAAAAGCTAAAAAACATATGGAATTTAAACACTTAAAATAAATCTTAAGAAATTCAAATAGTAGTTTATTAAATTGATTTAATTTTTTTCAGCTCGCTTGAATCTGAAAGATAAACTATAAATATACTCCATTTAACATATTTTTCAGAAAAAGAAAATGCCTCAATTATTCTTTAGCATCATCTTGACAATTTTTTAATATTTACCAATAATTTTAAAAAATTAAGTTTATTGTATTAACAATGTATGAAAATTCATTTTTCCTTATACAAGTTAAAAGATCCATAATAGCATTTTTCATTGAAGTTACATAGGATTTCTATAGAAAATTTAAGCCAAGAGGATTGGAATTCAATTTCATTAAGCTACTTCACGTAGTAGATAAACAGAGCTGATAGTGGCATCTATTAACGTTGTATTGAACTGTTTGTGTATATTCTAGATGGTTTAAGAACAAACGCACTCTAGTTGTATTAATATAAATTTAAAATACAATCACAAAGCATTGGTGCCGTAACATTATAGCTTTTTTGTTAACATAATTCAGAATAAATTTTGTAATGGTAACTATCAAATACGTTTTATGTTAGTTAGTTTTACAAATCGGAATATTACAGTTCATATTTCATAGCTCAATATTGTTATTACAGTTTATGGTCGAGTTGGTTCAATTATATAATAGCAGATATCAGATATATATTCCTTATTATTCCTACATCTTCACAGATGTCGCTAAGCTAAGTGCATATTCATATGTTGGAATTTCAATTGATTGTACCACTAACGACATTCCATCCACAAAAACTATGCATGAGTATTTTTCTAGTTATTTATAAAAGGGGAGTCTAAGTGGGTTTTTTGATTTACTCGAGCGCGTCAGATTAAGATATGCGAGATACTTTACCTCTTGTTCAGTACATCCATTAACTCGTAGCTCTCTATATGCGCGTATTTGATAATTCCAGCTGTATGTTTTTTCGTTTTTATATTCTGATTGGCTACCCTATACGCGAGGTACCATATAGAGAGCTAAAATTTAGTGAAGACATTCAAAAAAGAGTAAGGTATCTCCCAAATCTGATGCGCTCGAGTAAATCCAAAAATCCTTGCTCGGCTTTTCCAGTGATTGCTGTTTGGAAGTACTCCCGTGTATGGAGACTAATAATACCAACATGAGTTTTTTTTCTTTAAGTCTATGATTTTAATGATATAAACCAGACATGGAATCTACTAAGAGGTGGAATTTATTCGTATCGAGCACAATTGTCTACCCCACCAAAGTACATTGAATTCAAGTTACTGATATCAGGTGAAAATGTGGCGACCACTTTTGTGAAATAAATCGAATTAAAACAGCTTCTAAGTTGGAACACTTGGTATAGGTAATATTGGTCCCTAAAAAGTATCCCTTTTTTCCTATCCTATTGTCACTTTGATATCCCTTATTTCTTAGCCTTCTTAACCAGCTCCACTCCAGCGTCTTATTGATAATTATTAAAATAGATAATAAATTTTCCTGAATCTGTTTTCGAATTTTCGTACTGATTTCGCATTCATCATTTAATGTTGAAATCATTACACAGAAAATATATTTTTGTATTATTTTTGTTGATACCAAAGTGAAGATAAAAGCTTTCATTCAATATACAATATTTATGTAATGATGTCTCAGACAAACCAATAAAAATCTAAACATTACCAAAAACACATTATTTATAATAAATCATAAACTAAATATAAAAAAAAAACTAAATTAAATATATAAAACAATCTTTTTTATTTACATGTAGTAAAATAAAAAAAAAATTAAAAACAGAAAACGGTAGCACCAAGAGAATGCAGTAAATCTTAAGTGTTGGTGGTGTATAATGCTACTTTATAAATAAAGATGTAGTTTTCAGTTTCTTTACAATTTTTAATGTTTTATCACAGAGTATACCAATAAAAATGTAAGTAACAAAAATTGTAACTAATGTATAAAATAATCATTCGTTTAAGGATCCTCAGCACAGCCAAGATTACGCATTTAACTTGCATGCGCCATCATCAAAATCAGTTAAATAACGGATGTATAACGGATTTCCTTGCGCCAACATCATTTTCATACATAATTAAACTAATAGCTTTAAATATTAATTTAAAGCATAGCTCAAAAAGATTATATCAAGTCACGGATTTGTGAAAACATCAAATATACGTTTCCTTAAATTTCTTTTTGGCAAAAGCAAAAAATCGAATGTTATGTTAAACTGTGGTTCTACAATGATAGCTCTATCGAATATTTATCTCTAACCTATGGCTAGGTATAACTTTTTTCTATCGGCCAGGCGCCAGTAGACTCAGTCTACAGCTTATTCCACCTCTGCATATCCATTCTTAAGTAAACAATTAACTCTTGAGAATAAGAAGTGTCTTTACTGAAATAGAATCTATGAGATATATTTATACTATTTGTAAAAACAATGCTACTACATACAAAAACTACAGAGATTCCACTGTGAATTATTTGTTAGTTTTATGTACTTGAACATCAAGAATATTCAGCCACATAAAGTATACAAATAATATGTGTTCACTTCTTGTGCAGTCAATTTGCTATGGTGATGACTGAAATATGGAGATCATAGGGTGGTGTTTTTAGAAACAAAAAAATTAAAATTTAGGAGAACCACAGAGTAATAATGAAACTCATTTTTAAATATATGAAAATAAGAATTAACAGAGCTTATTGATGAAATAAACAATCTATATGAACTACCTAAACTGTTTATAATCATTCAGATTAAAAGCTCGAAAAATAAATTAAATCAAGAAAATTATTTTAATCCAAAATTTGATCATCTGAATGGTCTGGATATTCTTAAGAGCCTATATATTTTTGTGTGGTTGAGATTTTGGCTAATTGTGGTTCTACATTTAATTGAAAGGAATCTTAAAATTAAAATTGCAGATATGGATTTTATAATGAAAAACTTAAATGTTTTCGTGGAATAAAAATTTTATTGCATGTTATTTGAAACAAAGAGAAAATTAGCGGATGTTATTTATTCAAACAAAATTCATTTATACAAGAACTAGAGCTAGAATTTTTAAGACAAATTCGTAACAGGAAAAAATAGCTTTGAACCAAGGAATGTTTAAAAAAATTGTAAGCACTGTTTTATTTATTTATTTATTTATTTTTCAAGTGAAAAATGTAGCTTAATAACTGTTAAATGTTTTATATTTCTTGTACCTTAATTTAATAATTAACATCTTGAACTTCAAATCGTATTTTTTTAAAACCATTTTTTGTTTCCAAATTATTAAAAATGTATGTCATAATTTACTCAGATATTAAAAAATATACATTAATAAAGTACTTTTTTAATTAGAACTTTAATTTTTTTCTTTCGAAAATCCAAATCAGCAAAATAGGATATATAATTCCATTTAAAATAAATTGACCTCCCAGAACATTTCCTCCTAAAAATAAGTACATTATTAAGAAAATTTACCGGATCTTTCAAAAATTTTTTTTTAGTTATCGCCAAACAAATTTTACCGCATATCGCTATGACTAACATTATCATATATTGTGTCGCCTAATTAGAAATTTCACACACATTTTATTTTTCAGCTATATAAATTTGGCGTACACAGTAGAAGATTTTGGTGTATTCTGGGAGAAGATGCACGATCCGCACTTACCCTTCCAATAAATAATAAACATAATAAGATAACAAGACAACAATAAATAATAAACATAATAAGAAGACGATTGAAATTTTGATTAAACTTCTGTTGATTTCATTTCTATTAGTATTTATTTTTTAAATCATGTATCTATTCAGCTGTGAAAAGCATTTATTGATTTTTGTAATTTTATTAATTTTATTTCTGTATTAATTTAAATTTTTTGTGTCTAAATTGTATCAGGTGCCGATTATACTTCCATTATTTATCTATGATTTTCCGCGTAGATTTTACAAAGTTTAATACTCGGATAGTTTCTAACAAGTTCAAGCATAGCTGCATATTCACCATTCCCTCGAGATTTCCTATTATTTATCCTATTATTTTTGGCTAGTTCTGTATAATGTATATAAATAAAAATAGGTGAGGTAAAATAACTTATTAAATAATAAAATAATCATATAATGTATAAGTCATTCTTATTTTAAAATGAAAATCAGTAAAATAATATATATAATATTATAGAATATATATAAATTAGTAGAAATAATTAGTACAATTATTTATTTATACAGTTAGTTGATAAACTGTTTCAATTCTGTAGAATAATCAAATTTCAATTTCTATGCAAAATAGCTTTTGTTAAAGATGAAAACTGTAGGAGAGACATCCAATGCGATTCATTATAATAATTTGAAAGCATCTTGTTTTAATATTATTAAAATTATTTTGTACGTTTTTATTTAACTAGGGCATCAAATTACCCGAAGGTATGAGCGTATGTAAAACTAAGATTTATAATTATTAATGTATTGTCTTATTTAAAAAAATGAACTAAAAAGTAAAAAATAATCTTAAATTAAAGACTTCAATAAATAATTTCCTTGTGACCAATTACCTTTCAAAGTCGGTGCCAATCTTATTCTTAGGTAAAACATTGATTGGTTGAAATCGACCTACTCGAAAGGTAATTGGTCACAAGGAACTTAATAATTGAAGTTTTTGAAGGCGGTTCGTTTTTGTGTTTTTTAGAAAAATTCTTATTGATTTGTTGTGATAGTTTAGTAGGGTTGGACGTTAAATAAAATAGGAATAAAAATATTGCCCAAATTATATAAAACCATTTCTTTGTGAGTATACTGACCGTGTAATGTGTTTCAGAATGTCAGTAATGTTTCACCTTAGTTTTAGTATAAATTAATTGTTTTATGTTATTGTGATGATTGAAATGTGAATTGCCCTCACAAATTACATTAAATTTTTCACATATTCTAATATATTTTAATAGTTAAATATCCATATAATTATAAATATATGCATGTGAGAGAATTGGTTGGTTACTCAGCCCACAAATAAACATTTTTAAAAAATAAATTCTTTTATTTTTATTAATTTATATTTTATTTATTGCATTTTATTTTTATATATTTTTATATATATTTTTTTTCATTTTTTATTCTGTATCTAAGTATAACTGTTTGAAATGTTATTTTTTATCGAAGTAAATTAATTAACAGTGCTGAAATGTCTTTATTTTTATTCAAAATATGTACTGACCGATTAATATAACGTAAAAAATCACATACTGGATTAGCTAACGAGATAAAAATTTTAAAATTTCAATAGTAGTAAGTCAAAATGTTCAAACAACAATAATTTTTAAAATCAATAATTATCAAAAACAATCCAAATAAGAATCTGAGAAAAGCATCATCGAGAAGAGGGTATTACCCTTTAAAACATTACTTTAACAAAAAATAATCAAAGAAATTGTTTTATTTCTAAGCTAAATCTATCGATATTGGAAAATTGTAAAATTGCTGAGCTCTCATGCCAATGGTCCGGAAATCGCATTCTGGTGTGGTGGAGTTTTCGTTCAAGCCCTTCCGTGTTTAAGATCTTGTGCGCACGCTGAGTTCACTAAGCCTAAAAAAATAAGTACCTGCTATTTGTTTGGGAAAACCAGGGGGCCCAGCCAAGTGTTGATCACGCTTCCCATCTATGTGCTATGGTCTCGTAACAAAGCATCTAAAATAACCTGATGTGACTATAGTATTGGAATAGTTGTATTTCATTTTGTCTGCTATCATATCAATGGTCTTGAAATCAATTTCCGTTGTGGCAGAATTTTCGATCAAGTCCTTCCATGTTTCAGATTTTATTATACACACCCTTAAAATCCTATAGATACTAATGTTGAATGGATATTTATAAATTTTTAACTCCTGTTTTAAAGCAAGAGATGCAGCGCTCGGGGTACTCCCATTTAAATTCCGATATCTCATGGACCGTTTATCCGTTTTAAGCTATAATAATCGATTTTTCGAAAATAATTAATTGCAACACGAAATCGCGAAAAAATTGCTACAGAAAATTGAGTGTGATTAAAATGTAAAAAGTATATTATATTTTTGATGTATCGAAATCTAGAATATTGACTAGCTCCAGTAGAATTGGTTAAACATAGAGCATGAGATTCGCTTTTTATTTCTGATTAAGATTACAAACGGTAATAACATTTCGTATAAATATTATGGGCTATATTATAATATTCTACTTGTAGCAGTTTCACGTATGTGTATATTTATTTATGTGAATATGTTATTTTTATCCAATTATATTTTATTATTTTATAAAACTGTTTGGCAAATCGATGAAAGCTGTTGCTAATTTAAATTCGCTGAAATTCAAATAAAATTGATTTTAAGTACAACTTTAAAGTAATCGATGGGTGTATAATTCTTGTAATTGATATTTTCATTGCTTCTATTTATCCGTATAGACCATAAGTGAAAATTTTATTCTCTAATTTTTAAATCATTTATTTTTGTAATTTTTTTAATATATTAAGTCGTAATTAATATGAGATTTTTTGGGAAAAACACCAAAACAGAGACACATTTAATAAACAAATCTCTAATATAATAACTTTGGAATCTTTTCAATTTTTACGACATTGAAATGAATTAGGTTGAAACCCTTAAATTTTTAATGTTCTTTTTTGCATAAAGACACGACGCCGTTTTCAAGTCAAGATTGTGTATGCCAAATTGCATAACATTTGAATAATTTTATTGAGTAAATTATGCGCGATACAGGTTTTAAAATTATTTTAACGAATTAAAATGTCATTCCTAACAATATTTTCAGATTCAGACATGGGAAATTGAGCTTTCAGTGAGATCATGTAATGACATAAAAAAGTATTCAAAATTGAATTTAATTATGCTTAAATTAAGGTGCTGTTTAGGTGCTACAATATTATAAGAGCTGCTCAAATTTTTAAATAAAAACATTGATTCATTAAGTATGCACTAAGCTGCCATGATGTCACGCTAGCAGAAAAATTATGAAATAAAAACTATAATCATATAATGGAAATACTAAAATTAGGTGCATTTATCGAGGGCCTATAATACATCAATTTTATCCAAATTACCAAAAAAATCCCTGCAATTTTTCTTCACTGATTTATGTTGGATGGATTTCTCTTTTTTAAGCATTGATTAAATTGATTTATTAAATGCACACCATAAAAGCACTTAAAAAGCACCTAATTCTGGTAGGTACTTGCATTATATTATACAAGTTATTTTATCACATTGCTTTGCATCAGAATAACAAAAATTTGAGCACCTCATTTAATTTTGCGGCACCTAAAAAGCACTTAATTTTTAGCATATTTAAATTCATTTTTAATACATTTTTTGCTAGAATCACCGGATATTAAAGATATATTTCTGAAAAAAATTTGTCAAATTCGTACAGACATTAATCAAACACTATTATTCTTAAAAGTAAATTAATTCAGCATTGTGTTAATTTTTTATTTCCAGACAAAATTAATAAAGTTAAAAGTTTTTGAAACATTAAAAAAACAAAAAAAATCGAAGAAACAACAAAAATAAAAAAAGAATAATGTAAAAATTTATGTATTCAAAAATAATATAGGTAAACATATAAACGGTTAGGGAAATCTCTATGGTTCACAGTGATATGAATGTGATGACAGATTCAACGACCCAAGTGACTTCTTTTAGGTGTTAACGACAATGATGTTTCCGTCCATAGTTATAAACAACGACATGAATTTTTAATAATAAACAGTAATAATACTTTTTGAATGAGTCAGCCATATATGTAACAACATATAATGTGCTGGGGAATATACTTAAAAATAAAAAAAATTTAATTTTACTTAAAAATATTGTATTTTAATTTCCTAAATGATTTAATGTAAAAATTCTTATTTATGAATTTTACGATTGGTTTTTCAATTTTTATTTTTTTGAATATTAAATTTTGATGAGCTCTAATTTTAACACTTTTGTTTTCTGTTTAATAAATATTTTACATGTTGGTGTAAATGATATTTTTTATTAATTTCAATATTTGAAAACAACTTCTCGAACATTCCTTGGGCTGTGTTTTTTAAGTAAAATGGAATCCGTTTTGATATATATCATCTTTACCGACTAATTTACTGCTGGTTTTCTGAATTGTTTGTAAATTAAAAAGTTTGCAAAAAGGGTCCAGAAATAATTTAATGCATGTATAAAAACTTTTGACCGAAATACTAAAGCTTATTTTATAAGCTAATTTCAACATTGGGCTCCATTTTTACTTTTATTTATTAGTTTAACCTTTTTTGAAATCTGTTTTTAATCAAATTTCAATGTTAAATATGATCCATTATCCGGTTTTCGACTAAGTTGAAATTGAGTATTCCATCATATTTTGACCAATTTATACATACAAGAGTCCAATTACAGTGGTCGAAACTCGACCATTATCACTGAAAAGTAATTCTCACTGCTTTTAAACAAATCAGTATGCGCCCCTTTAAACACAACAATATACTAAGCAAAAGAGTATAGATGAGTGTGTATGGTAAGGTGTGTAATATAAGCCACACCTTTTTTATATGTGTATGTAATAGTATGTGTAATGTTTTTTTAAAATGATTTAATGTATTTTAAATGCATACTTTTTCCAAATATTTGTATTCTCCAGTCCATGTCTATATAAACTGCAAATATCATGTATATAAACTCCTCCGCCCGCACAATTATCGCAAAAAAGTGTACAAGATTTTTGTTTCACGTATTAATATATAGAATTATATAATTTATTTAAAAAAAAAAAAAAAAACTGGAATTAAATTAGTGTAGGTATAATACTAATTTCTTTTATCACCAATCTCTATCCCCTTTCAAACTCCTGAAATTGAATCTTATTCACTTAGTAACTCTTTTTCCAATGTTTTACAAACTTTTTATCGATGCTTGTTACAATTGTTTTAAAATTTGGATTAAAAACTATAATATATCGGTCAATAACCGTAAGAAGCTTAGAAGTAGATATAGATTTGTTTAATTAAATACTATTAAATTAAAATCTTTCTACTAAATTAACAAATTTCATATAGTAAGTTTGACCGAAACCACCTTAATAATTTATTTAAAAAGGTATTTATACTTTTACACTTTTCTTTACACTTTTCTTTCAGAGAAGCGTAGATCAGTGTTTTGTACATTTTATTATAATGGTGAAATGAATATTTAATAGCTCTTGGTTTTCTGTTGCTTGCATTTTTGGCGATATTTTTGAGAAAAGTCGTATTCATAAAAAACTTTAAGTGTTAACTTGCTTCGAGTTTTAATCGCTATTTTCTAAGAACAGAAATAAATAATCGTGATGTTTCGAATGATCCTTTTACCTACTGATCTCAATCTGGGCTTTATTGATGAATGCTATTTAAACAGTGAAGAGTTGTTATGATGGCTAATGTTTTACACTGAGTTTGTTATTTATAATTTGTAAATTTATAAATAGGAATTCTGTAGTGTAGAAACCAACTTCTTCATATAGAATTTTTTCATGTTCCTTCAGAATCGATCTGGTGACATCATTCTTATGTGTACATAGAGGTTGTGTTGAAATGATATTTTTGAAAGAAGTTTTGTTTATAAGATACTTTTATGGTTTCAAAAGTATATAAATCACAATTTGTTTAATAAAACACACTTTGAATGCTATTGCTTCTTCTTTCATGAATTACAAATATACAAAATAATACCATACATTGTATGTCTCAGTACTTAAATGAAAACACTACATTTCTTTGTGAATTACATTTATAGGCCATATAAATTCATTGCTTTGAAAGAACAATTTATTAATAATATTAAGTATCTTGAGTAAATTGTATAAATAGTATAAATAAATTTATTTCGACTTAAGAAATATTCGTTATTCCAAAATCATTCAATACTGGATCAAAGTTGTGTACCTCAAGGAGCTTTATTATTTGAGCTAACAACACCGATACTCCAGTAAAGGTCATCTACTGTTCCCCGGATCTATGTATCGAGTTTCTGGAATCTTGATTATCTGTACTTGAAAACCATTTCAAGTTATGGAAAATCCAAATCAACCTCACCCAGACCTAGCTCCGTTCGGTCCACTCGGAGATAAATTTACCACCTACTCGCTTGAATTGAAAAAGTTTGAATCTGAATTCTAATATGTTGAATGCGAAGTATATCTGGAGTCAGCTCTCCAACCGCAGTACACTAGGACACAGACCGCTAAATTGCCTCTAGTTCTCAAATTCCATGGTTTACTGGGCTATTGTAATTACTTAGTCTCAAGATTAAACTGGATGAAGGTTCAAAGTATTGAATTTACAAATTAAGTATCCAATTCGTGTGTGCAGCCGTACGCTGTAATTTCAAAACCGTTGACTTGGAGGAAGTTGAAATAAATACGTAAGATTTCCGTTTGACCGGGACGCCCAATCATCTACAATACTATGATAACAACCTCGAATTCCTCTCATAAATCTTCCTACAACAATATTTTCCGGAAAATTAACGAACTGAGTGATTACTACGCACGTACTGTGCGTTTAAATAGAAGATCCCAAGCTTTTTGGTGTTTTTTTATTTCTGGTAATTTGAAATATAGTATTCGAAAGTATAAATCATCTTTTTAAACTCGACGTTCATAATATGTCAGACTAAATTAATTTTAGTCTAAAGTTTGTAACGCTAGGAAATATTGACCCCACAAATTATTTTATACGTGTTCACTGAAACACCTAATTAGTCTATTTCCAGTTGTCAGCCCGTCAACACGACAACTCAAAAACAAAAAGAGATAAAACGAGCTGAAATTTTGGTGGCGTATTATTAGCATAAGAAGTGAGTTTCAGTTCGTGAATGAGCAAAATCGGTCCATTGGGTCCAACAGATCCTTGACTCAACTATTAGTGAAATTATTTAATGTATTAATTTAATATTTGTTGTAAGAAACCTACTGTTTTAACAAAAACTTTTTAAATATTCAAGATGGCCACTTGTTTATATTTCAAACGAATCTATAACTTTTCAATCAAGAGTATTGGTTAAGAGCAAAATGTTTATACCACATATCAATACTGATGTTTAAATGACATTTCGTATTTCTGTAATAACAATTTATTTGTAGTTATAAATATAAAATAGAGCTATAATATAAAACTAGATCGTATAATAAATATTTTTTTAAAATAATATATTACAAATTGCATAATAAATTAAGTTAATTTTTTCTTTTTTTTAAAACTTTAAATGTTTGTACTTTAACCTGCAGTACTAACCTACCTACTGTACTAATTTTAAATGCTTGTACTATATGTTTAAAGAAAATATAGAAGATATCACCTTTTCCTTACTAAGAAAGAATTTTCCCAAAACAACTAATAAGATTTTATTTTATCATTGAAATATTCTGATAATTAATAAAGGATGATCAAATTCCAATTTCATATGTTTGCAACTAAATACGTTGTTTCAAACGTTTGATGTTTGTTTCACACATCAAATATTTGTTTCGCTAGAACTGTGTGTGCATTGACATTAATGAGAAGATGATAGAAAATATAACCGACTTTCTGCACAACATTTTGCCAAATTTCGAGAAAACTGGAAGCATTGAGGATAGTTCATAATAAAAATGAATATTTAACGTCATTGAATTTCTTTTTGTTAGAGTTTCTTAAGAGTTTTGTCTAGACAATTCTATAACGTTGGTGCACCTAAAAACTAACAAGTCATTTTCGAGAAACTATCGAACTTTTATCAAAAATTACCTCGAACTTTGGGTAATAGCGCCTATGATATTAAAATCTTTGAAAATTCAATGGCGACTCAAATCGATCAAAAATAATAATTTGTATATTAAAATAAAATCTAGAACATGTTTGGATACAATTCTATGGATCAGGTAAAAACATAAATACTATTTCGATAAAAGAAACAGAGATAGTTCTTCACATGAATATTAATAGACGATATACAATGTTTTGTGTATACTAGAGATGATAAATATTCACACATGCAGCAACATACAGAATCAAGTATTGTTTATATTTACTAAAAGTAAGGTTTGCGGGGGCGGATTGTCTAACCAATGAAATATATTCTAAAGGCGGCTACATATCTTTCTGCTCCACCTTATTATACATACAGTGATTATAAAAATATTATACATTCGAAATGTATAGATAGTCTTTACTAATATTATAAACATTAGACATATGAATGTATTTTGTATATTACAAATAAAATTAAAAACTACTAGACCGATTCGGAAAATGCTTTCATTGGCGGATAGTTGCACTATACTCGCATGACATAGGCTAATATTTATAACTACGCATGGTGCACCAGCCTGGCATCCCTTGAGTAAAAACTTATTTTAAGGATAATTTGGACTTACCCTAAGTGGGAATCGTCCATACAATTTTTATCAGAATTTTTTTCATTTCAAAGCATCCTTAATGCAATAGGTCAGTAAAAAGATGAGCTCAATTTCCACTATTAGTTAGCTATAGATATATACATAGGCATATTTAATCATACACAGATAAACATGTTTACATGGTACTCATGAAACTGAATTTTGTTTTATTAACGCTACTCATAAATAGATGTTGGACAAATTTTTGTTTGCAACGTCCGATCATTAAAGAGTAATGCTAATTGCACAAAAGGGCAAATCTCTAATGCACTAGTATCTCTAATGCAATATAAATTGTTGTTCTATGAATTTTCCTGCAAAAATAACACAATAAGTGTGATTTTAAAATGAGCGGAAATTTATTTTGCTGACATATAACGGCGATTATATATCCGCGAGAGATAATGGAGGTCGCTTGGCTATACAATGACAAAATAAAATGAAGCAGTTGGGAAAAGAGACTGGAGGAATCTTGAATGTTAGAAAACATTAGAAAACGGCAAAAAAGGTCTGTGGCAAGTAAAAGGTCCAATTGGTTGGAGGCAGAAATGAGTGTAGAACTATTCCGACTCTCTCTTAAAATCAAACAGAGGATAAAGGAAGTAAGTAAATAAAGTATAAGATTTTAAGCATCCGGAAAAATAAAAATAATAATAATAAATTAAATTGCATTCATCATTTGTCAAACAAAAAATACCATCAAATTTATAATTCCAAATTCATTAACACGTCGATCGGTCAATGCGATGATAATTTGCCAACGAAAAAGCTGCACTATATCTTTTAATACCTACCTATAAACTCATAATAATTTTCGTTGACAATACTCTGGAAAAAAAGTGAGACAACGACATTACGAATCATACGAAAAAAAAAGCAAACACATTTAAATCATTTAACAACAATATAATTCTTTTAAGACACATTTTATAAGCAACCTAAACATATGAGAGCGCACGCCCCATTTTAAGTCACTTGAACTGAACTCTATGTCATTCTAACATGAAATTCATTCTAATATTTGCGTTTTGTTTTTGTGTATACACACGCGAGATTCCTGCAGTTTGTATGTAACGCCGTAGAAAATTACCTTTGGATGATGGGGGCGCACTGTGTATGAAATGTTCATTATAAACTGTTGAAATATCTGTGAAAATATTTTTATTTTTTTTAGTTTTACTTGTTTTGTTTCGGGTGTGAAAAATTTGAAAAGTGTGAGAATATTTTTGAGTGTGTGTTGTTTTGCATTATTTCCCTCAACGAAAATTTTTGACGGTCTGACGGTGTATAATAATTATTGAGTGATTATGTATGTTTTTAGTTAATTTTTCTTTCGCACCTTACTAAAATATTTATTATTTTATTTTACTTTTAAATGTTTGTAGCTTTGATAATTATTGTTGTTATATTATTTTGGAGATGAAAGTTTAATTATTCGGATTTAATATTCGTTATGCAAAGTTTGATCTTGTATACATGTATATAATTGAACGAAATTTCAGTAACATCTTTAATTATATAGGCTCATTACTACACTACAGTCTACGACATTAATGCTTGTATAATAATTACAGACAAAAAATTAAAAAAGAGTTAATCTTCGAGGCATTCGATAGATTTTAGATGTTTTTTGAAACGATTCTATGAAATTTAATCATAAGTATTTTTAAAACTAGTGAACATTTTTCAGAAATTTATAACAAAAACAAAATGTCTAAATCATTTTGTCCGACAAAATGCATACCCTTAATCCGATACTTAAAATAACGCATTTCGATTGAGTGCGTGGCAAAATATTTTTTAATTCAAATTTTTGTTCTCTTTCAGAAAAGGTGTTTTGATTAGATTAACTACTGACTTTCTAGTTTGATATAAAAAGGGACTATTCATCAATTTTATACTTACGGCGAATTAAAAAATTTGCCGTTCCATAGAGCTTAGAAAGAAAGAACTTCTGAATAAGGAAATCTCTAATATAATTTAGTATTAAATATTTAAGCATTACTTATGTTTTAAACATTTATAAACCTTATAATTTTGAATAAAAAATACAATTATTTAAATACAAATTGATTCATTATAAATTAAGCCTATTTAATTTCTGCCTGTTATTTTTGTTGAATGATAGCGTATCAGACAGGCTACTTAGTCAATAAAAAAATAATATTCCTAAATTCGGTGTAAACGATACCTATGTTAGAAATGATTTATCTTTTAATTAACTTTATTTTGTGTTAAGCTTTAGTCTTAACACGCCTTTAAAACTAACAAATTTTAGAGTGATTTATCAAAAATTCACAAATTTTACAGGGCATTCTTTCTTAAACTTAAAGACATTGAATACCCTGCAGTACACCTTACAGTGTACCTTAAAAGCTTAAATTATGATTATGTTTTTTACACCATAATCAAGGTAACATACAGATGAATATCAATTATTATCTCAAAATATGTAATTAATAAGCACCATTTTTTAGAATTGACAGGCTGTTTAAAGTTGGAAAATAGAAATAAGCTGTGTATGCATATGCTCCGTCGCGGCTAAAACTGTACTAATAATATATGCATTTTGCAGTCAATTTGTGTTAATATTGAACAACACTCATCCAATTTTTTGCCTTTCAAACCCGTTCTTTTTCTAAGGCAATATTGTTTATGAAAAATCAATGTCAATAAATTTTCTATTTTGTCAAAAATTTACTGTTAAGTATACTATTCTAGTTTAAAAATGTCCTTATTTTTTTATTTTTGAAAAATTAAATTAGATTTATCTACAAGTTGAAAGAGTTTAGAAAAAAAATAATGTTTAAATTTATTATTATTTTCAAGAACTAATTTATTTGTTAGAATTATGTAAGATTCTACAATTATTTTACAAAGGCAAGGAATTACAGTTATTATTCCCAGATGTTCCCCTTTGCGACGGATAATTAGATGTGCAAGCAAGTAAATCTTATATACCAGTTATAGTTTCATTTATGTAGTAACGACTTTTAAACAGGACATCACAGATTTTTGTTTTCAAACAAGAAATCGAATTTAATTTAATCAAATTTTAGAAATCATTTTTTTTATAAAAGGGTTTAAGTTTCTCAATACGCATTGAAGATGCATTATATCAAATAAGAAACAAAATTTCACATTTCCAAATAAAATACAACATAGAAATGAAATTAATTTTTTGCTTTTAAATGTCAAGAACAAATAAAATTCGAATGTCAATAAAATTCCCCATACAAAATTCGGCCATTTCTATTTTTTCCACCACTTTTGTATAGTTTATATTAATATTTTCTTCATACACAAGAAATTGGATGCTGAAATCTAGAAAATTGTTTCAAACCACAGATTAATCATTTAAAAGCTTCGACTAATCTAAATATTTATTTTAAGATGAGCCTCATTCAACTCTGGGTTAAATGAGGCTCAGTTGCAGTTTTGTATTTGAACTATTTTTGTTATTGCAGATGCAGGTTTTATAAATTACTAACGGATACCACACGATTTTACTCACGTAATTCCCGTTCCCATGAAAATACAAGAATAAAAAATAGCACATGTCACCCGGGGATAGAATAGCTTCCTTTCTTATTTTTCAAATTTTAACTAAAAACAGACAAAAATCTTTTTCTATACGAAAACTAGATCTTTCTTTACAAAAACAAATTCTTAAAATCGTAAATAGCTTATATTTCAATATAGATACTCTATAATTTTCTGCAACTTGTTAATTACTTTTTTATTTTCCGTTTTTGTAAAGACCTTTTGTAGAACTGTATAAAAAATGGATATTTAGTATCCTATAATTTCTATACAATATTTCTTAAATTGAATCAAAAATTGGAAAATGCCTGTAAATGATCACTTCGCTCAGATAATAAAAATATGCACAGAAAAAAAGAATTTTTAGATGAAAGTTTTATTTTTTCTTCCATAAATCTAAATCAGCGAGAAAAATAAGAGGTTCGATTTAAAAGTAAATTTTGAACATATCAACCTAAAATAAATCTTGCATTTGAAATAATTTTCTTGATCCAACTAAATTTTCTTTGAGTGTCACGTTAATTAGAATCTTGGTCCCGCATTTGAGTATGTTAGGATATTTTAATAGTACTATTTTAAAATTAGCTTTTCCTAATAAATAAAATATTTTATTGACTTAATTCAGTTTTAATAATGCTCCTGTTATTCTTTTTCAGAAGTGATCATTACAATTTTGTACGTAAAAAATCAAGACTGAAAAAAAAACTTAATTTTAAAAAAGTGATAAGAAGTAAATTAAAATAGTTAGTGATAAATATTTCTTAAGTGTTTGAACATAAAATTTTAGTGTATAAAAAAAAACTTTATCTGTAAAAATGCATCATTCGGATTATATGTCACCAACATCTGGACTCCCAATAAATACTTCTCAACAAGTGACCACCAATAATCTGCATCATTCTCAACAACATAGAACATTGCTACCACTTGATGAACAGCATCATCACCAGTCAGGTCCTGGTGGTGGTCCTCCATCCATGCCTACAGCATTAGTGAATAATAGTAATATTGTAGATTGTTGTTACAATACGGCTGATAATTGGAATAGCTATAATCATGGAATTACACCTATGAAACAAATGGAAGGTATGTCTATCAGTCTAACATATAATATAATTTTTAATACTTATTAGAAATGGTACATCTGAAATAATCCACTATTTTCAATATCTATTACTTAAAATTAACAATTTTGATGAAATTTTAATGCTTATATAAAATATTATGAAATCAGCTGACTAGATCTTGAAAAAAACCGATAAAATTAATATAAATCTCAATGCAAATTAACATATTTATAGTCTTCTACAGTTCCTAATTTCCAAAGTAAACAATAGTTTTTATATTAATATAACAATTAAACTATAAAAGTTACGGTTTTATTTCATCAAAAGTTATAAAATGGTGCAATTATTGTCAGTTCATTGACAAATCGATTATTATTGCTCAGATGAAGCCATCAGCAGTTTCAAATTTATTTCATTGAGGTTATAATGCAATAAGGGCTTCATTATCTCCTGAGTCTTATTTCTCTCAGGTACTTTAATTTTTGGCGACGGATGTAATAAAATTATATTTTGTGAATATTTCAAATAAAAATATGCTTCAGTTCACAATTATTTTGTGAAAAAAATTTCTAACTGATGGGATTAATAAAATAATCTAGTTGAATTACAGTTACAATAACATTTAATTCAGACTGTCATGCATTTTATTACTTGTAAAATATTTAGCGAAGTGCACTCTGAACTTTTAATGAGTTTATATTTAAATTGAAAATGATAAAAATATATATTAAGATTTAAATTCAAAGAGAGTCTTTTAATAGTTTGTAGGTAACTTATTGGGATACTGTATAAGTATTTAAACTTTTATTATGCGCTTTTCATCAATAAAATTACTGAATGAGTAACTCAGGCTTTTTATCAATCGATTTTAAAAAGTCAGTTGTTAATTTGACTACATAACAATTTATTTTCATTTTTTTACCATGCTGGATTCGTTTCAAATAGAAATGGTACATTTCCTAACATTCAAATTTCCAAAATGTCAATAATTTATAGTTGATAATGTTGTTTTAGTATTGTAATTTTAAAGTTGAGAATTGTACAGTTGATATTTAACGATCTATAATCCTCATCATATATTTACTGTAGAATTGCTATCGCCGCGGATTCTATATTAGAAAAATTGGCAACTTAAATGTTTGAAAAATCAAACTAATTATTTGGCCATCTAATTTTTTTAGTTTTTGATATCACTAGCAAAAAAATAAGCTTGATATGTATTTGGGTACATAGAATAAAAATTTTGAATTTTAAGGCTTACGGGTCACTATCATTTTCGTCGAATCCTGTGAGAAATTAAAAAATTATTTGAAATAAACCTTCTTTAAATTTAAGTTATTGGACACAATCGTATTTATGCAGAAATATAACATTTTTGCCAGGTACCAAGTAAGTTTAAATTAAAGTTATAATCAACTAATTATTGCATTTTAAAATTTTAGGGTTTCTAGTCTTATAACATCCTTTGAATTCAAAATCACTTCCAACAGGCTAAATTAATTTTAATACAAATGTACAATGTATTAGGTAAATTGTAAGTTCTTTTTTGATATAAAAATAATTTACATGTGCGCAATTAGTATTCTGTTGTATTTTATTTTATTTTCAATGATGATAGAATAGAGTATGTAGCCAGAGAATTTCAAATCTTTCGAAGTTTAAACATAAACGCCAATGTTAAGAAACAAATACATAAAAAAGAAATTATTTCATACAATGTTGAATGTAGAAATTATATACACAACATAGAAATAATACGGATTGTCTTTTAAATCGTTCGATAGTCTACATGCAAACTGTTTATTTATCTGATAACAGGAACATAAGCCTCTTTCTCTTTTGGCAAGTTCAATAAATATCTAAGTAACTATTATACTTAAATACCAAAAAAATCGCGTCCAAGAATCCAGTAGTAAAAATAATCTGCTTACCATTTCGGAGGATTAACAAAGTCGTATGATTGGTGAAGATTGGTATAGACACTTAGCAGGCTGATAATCGGAAAGTTGGCTTAAATTGGTTGGGCTTGCTAGTCTAGTTAGAACATCGATATATGCTATGCCGCGTATTTTAATTTCGTTTCATAATTAAAATCAAAATCCAGTCCGGGTTAATTTATTAACTTATAGGTAGAGCACAATTGGGCTAATTATCAGAGTATTTTCAGACTTATAAAAGAAAATCCTTCTATCGATTAATCTCACAAAAAAGTGAGAGTATCAAAGATAAAATCGAATTTTAATAATGTTAAAATAATCATTATTTAAAAAGTCATCTTTCCTAAACATAAATTTTGTACTAAGTCTATCCGTACCATGCATAGTGTGTGGAACAGGATTTTTCAATCGATATTGATGCGTCACGGCTAGCTTAAATTTTGAATAAAGCTTTTACACTCTAGAAAATATAAATTATTTCTTTAATTGTTTGCATGTGAATTGTAAAGCAAGTATAAAAAAAAATTTTGAAATATTACAAAAAATGGCATTTAACATAAAATTTTTTTGGTTTGAAAATTGTAAAAATGAAATTATGATAATTGCATATATGTTATAAATAAATATTAATAAATTTTCAAAAATTTCCTGTGTTAAATCATATACAATTCACAGACTTATATATCATTTGATTGATAAACTAGTATTTTGTAATCACAGACACGAAAAAATAAACAATTTTATGCACGATGCCCATACCCTAAATTGGACAACTTTCAAACAATGATTCATAAAATCTTGTAATTACGCCACTTTAGCATTTTATAGCCATAAATTTGGTGCATATGTCAAACTTTGATCAAGAACAAATAAAAAGTTCGATTGGGTAGGACAACAGGCCCATTATAATATTGAAAGAAAGTTTAAAAGGTGAATTGTGTGTTACATACTGCAAAATATATTAAAATAATAAAAAATTTTCAGAGGATTCAACACGGTGGACTGGATCCTGTTTTTATTACATGAAAAAAATTATTATTGGCATAAACAATATAACAAAAATGTTAAAAAATGAGCTTATCCAAAAAATATTATTGGTTGTTTGTTACGCCATAAAAATTAATCTCGAATTATTTTGAAATTTAAATGAATCACCTTGTAAATTAAACAAAAACGCTGTGAGTACATGTGCATGCTTAGATAACTGACTGAAGTAATAGGCTGTCAATACTTGAAATATCGAACGTTTATTTCATTAACTAAAATTGATAAAAATATTAATTGACGAATAATGAATGTGGACGAAGTACAAAGGAAATATTATTTGACAGTTGGCATGAATTAACAAAATGAATTAAATAAAATCATGTTGACGAAAATTTAAAACTAGTGCAAGAACTATGCTAGAAAATTTATATACATTTTTTGTTTGCAATAAATTAGTAAATTTATATACATTTCGTTTATCAAAAACTGTTTATCGAAAAATTATAGAAAATCATTTTTAAAGATAATTTTTACAGAAAACCCACATAAAATCGTCTCTCTATCTGTCTTTGATTACAAATCTTGCAATTTACATTTGAGCCCTTTCAATTCTTTCGGCTGAATTTGAGCATCCATATATAAATCTTATAACAATTATACAATACAAAAATATTATGGTAGCATTGTAAAATTAAGTTCTTTAATTTCTTTGAGCCTCCAACATATTTTGATAAATACATCTTTTATTTTTTATAAAATTATTAAATGCATTTATTATTTACTTTGTGAAACTACATTTTTATAAAATAATGGAAACTTACTTTATCTAGTTCTCACTTTAATAAAATAGTAATTATTTATTATTTGATAATGACTTGCAAGCCGAAATGATAATAAGTCGAAAGTGAAAATTCTTGATATAAGTATTCGTATTTTTTAAAAATTTCGAAGTGAAAATTAGACAAAGTAAAATGTTTTCGTTTTTTTTATTTTTATGTCAAATAATGTTTAGAAAAATCATTCAAATAAATGATTTTTTATGGTTCTTTTAGCTTCTAATACTCTAATACCATAAAAGGTAGTATTATTCAAAATTATTTTTTACTTTAAGCTTGTTAAACGGTGTAAACACATATTGATACAATGATATTAGAGCTTTTAGTATTAAAAAAGTGTATATTACCTTAGAAACCCGATAACTTAATTGGTGAAAAGGATAGAAAGTATAAACATGTAATAAATTTAATCTCAGCACGAATGAATGTTCTTTGATAATTGATGATACGAGTTTGCTTATTCAAAAACATAACACCCAAAATTTCACCTTGCTTTCTCTTTTCATTTTTGAGTTATCCTGATGACAATCGGAAGTGGACTAATTCGGTGATTCTATACACGTATATCAAAATTTTCTAGTGATACATTCAATATTTTCTAGCGTTACAAACTTTAGGTTAAAGCTAATACACTCTAGCATATTTTATACAAGTCGAGTACAAAAATTACGATGGAAGATACTTAACTAATACTAAATCAAAAACTAAAAATTGTAAAATAAATTTGAAATAAGAATAATTTAATTTTTTGTTAGAGGAGCCTTAGCGGTGATTTACTTACTTTTTTGGAGAGCATCAGATTAAGATATGGGAAATATCATACCCCTTGTTAAGTACCACCACCAAATCTTAGCACTCTATATGGTGCAACGGGAATAGGGTATGAGATTAATACATGATAGGTGGAGTACGTGCGCGTAAGGTGAACATTTTACTAATCCGACGATTTGAGCGTGATGCAAGAGAATGAGAGGGTCACAAACTTTCAAAAAAGAGACGCCACCTGCATCACGCTTAAATCATCAGATAAGTAAAATCTAAACTTTTAACCAGCCATATATTAGCATGACATGCTCGTTTGAATTCAACTATCGATTTTTTCATTTTACGATTCTGATTGATTAGCCTATAAGCGCGGTGTTAAGATTTGGTGGAGGTACTGAACAAGGGATAAAGTAACAGCTATATTTAAATCTAACGCGCTTGAGTAATTTCAAAAATCCCCGTTTGGGCTCCTCTATCAATTGAAACAATATTCTGAAAAAAGAATCTTATTGTATACAATAATAATAAAATAAATATATATTGTTTGTAATCACACATAATTGATGAACACTTTACATGAATAAATTTATGAGGCGGTTTTAGACACTGTTGTAAATCTTAAGTTGGAATGTAGTGACAAGACAGCGGACTCTATTTCTTAATCACACCTCTATTTGTAACATAAAATTACATACAAAAAATGTTACTAAAACATACTACATATCGTTTGTATGTACGTATTGTTGTAAAAAGTAAATTACTTGAATTTTACCACCTTAAAGTTATAATTTATTTTCATTCGTTCACGCACAAATTTATTTTATTAATTACAGCTAATAATACTTTATTTAAGCTTAAGTTTGTATGATAGTTAAATAGACTTTGTTCTAGGTCAATTTTATTTTTATAAATATATATTTCGACTACAAAGTAGTCATCATTAGTTTGAATTAGCTAATTGTAATAATTTTCCGAGGAGATGTTACTCGTTTCTTATTTCGTTATGGTCTGCAAATTTTTGATCTAGGAAATTAGCGCAAAACACGAATTTTATTCGAATAGTCAATAGTTGTCTTTGATTATATTAGATATTTCTTGTTTATACTGGAAGCTATCACAATGCAGATATAGAGAATGATAATATAATATTTTTGGGGGAAATTAAAAAAAAAAAAAAAAAACGAAAGTTCCAGCAAAAAATTATTTATTAAGTCTAAAAGAGCATATGTAGAAATTTGAACAGCATACAATTGACCGAATTCAATATAATAGAGATTCATCTAAATCTCTACTACTTATGTTTCACAGATTTAGGTAAAATATTTATAAAAAAATAAACACTTCGTTAATATTTTGAATAATTATGGAACGATATAATATTATCAACTGCAAAACAAAGAAAGAAATAATTTTTTCAAATTAATTAATCTTTATGAATATCATAATAATAATACAAGTCAACCTAAAAATTATAGAACCAAGCCTAAGTTTTATTTATAATACATCATCCTAAATACTAGTTACATGGAGATTAAAATTTTGTATACATCGCTTAGGAAATGAAAAAATTAATCACCATTGAAAATAAAACTTAACCTATGTGGATGGATAAACCATTCCTATAACTAAATTTCAAAATATATGACTTAACCTAAGAAAAAATATATACAATTAAGATTACACCGGAATCAAATGCAATCAACATTGTGTTGCATGGAAAATCTTTTACTGAAAAGCTGTGCACGTGAGTCGAAATGACCCAGCTTGCTGATTTCCGGGATAGGATTTTAACGGGAATATTGGAAAAAGGATTTTGATGTTGTTAGCATTAAGTTCACTCGAAGGAAACGGTTTTGGAATTGCTGTATTTTCTTGACAAGTGAATATACAACATTAAAAATTGACAATGAGATAAATTTTTAAATTTTCACTTCAAAATTTGAACTAAACAACGGAAAGATTGACTCTTGAAGCTAACATTTTGTTAAAAATTTTTATTACATTTAGTAAGTCCGCATGTAATAAAACTGATGATATTTACCTGCGACCTTATTAAATATTTAAAATAAATCAGTAAAGAATAAATACAAATAACATACAAATATATATGTACTAAGTATAACGTATTCTATCCACAAATTAAACTGAATGTGACACCATAAAAAATAATTGAAAGTGTTACTTACTATTTTGTACAATTCAAAAATTAATAAATTTACTTCCAGACACATTTATCATTTAAATTTGAGACCCAATTTATTATGAAATTGTGTAGTCTAAAATTTTATACTACACTTACTGTTTTGATATACAGTTGGTTTACGCCCAAAATTTAAAATCATTTTTCACTAAGAAAATTTTATAGAAATTCAAAACACAGGCGAAAATGGCCCAGTTATGTGATTTCATATATTAGTATTTCCTAGCTATACACACTTTACACTGAATTTATTATACCCTCATATATTCATACCCAGATCAATTTTTGTATGTACAGAAAACAATATTAAATACCTATTACATAGAATATTATAATTTTTATACACATATGCTTAAAAATATTTATATTGTAAACAATTGCATTTACATACGATATTTGTGTTAGTCAACATACTTCTTGTGTTATACATTCGAATTCTTAAACTATTATTAATGGGGTTCCCCACTGTTAAATCAAAATCCTGTGGATTTTAAAATACGTTTTTAAGTGTAACAAAGTTGAACCTTACTTGATTTTTATTTATTTGTCTTCACAAAATACATGAAGCGGGTATCAAAAATTTGACTAAAAATTTTCTTCAGAATTGTTCAATGGTTTTTATATTCTATTTCGATAAAAATCTCTACTAATAGTCTGCCAAATCAATCATTTACGAGTCATAGGCAATTTTTATATAAATTTTTTTAACAGCATAATATAAGCATAAAAAATTATACATTATGTTATCCCAAGAAAAATTCTCAAAAGGTTGTTAAAATAAATCAAATACTCAATAAACAATTTTAAATTTATCTTAAAGATCGATTCATAAAAAATTTAATCAATCGTAAATCGTAGATTGCTGCCCAAATTCGTGCTATAGTGTATTATCAAGTTAATTCAGACAATTAATATATGTTTTTGTTGCAGCTTGTTTACAGACAGCTGGTGCAGATCGACGCGAATATTCGCCATTGGCTCATGCAGATTCTTTATCAGCCGGATCTGAAAGTGATGGTGATAATAATAATGGTCCCACATCACGTAATAAAAGCAATTGCCGAAATTCATCGTCTAATAACAATACATCAAATAATAATACAACAAATCAAGTACATCCAGCTTTAAGTCAAACTAGTGCATCGTTGGAAATGAAACCATTATGGGATGAATTTAATGAATTGGGTACCGAAATGATTGTAACGAAAGCTGGTCGACGTATGTTCCCAACGTTTCAAGTTCGGTTGTTTGGCCTAGATCCACATTCTGATTATATGTTAATGATGGACTTTGTACCACTGGATGATAAACGTTATCGATATTCCTTCCACAGGTAATTTTCTTTCTTAGTGTCATAAACTTCAAAATGTAATAAAATATGAAGTGATGCATATTATTTATATTATTCAATTAGTCGTTCATATATAACTTAGTTAAAATCAATATGTAATTTTACAGTTCTAGTTGGGTTGTAGCTGGTAAAGCCGATCCAGTATCGCCGCCGAGAATACATGTACATCCTGACAGTCCAGCACCAGGTGGTCATTGGATGAAACAACCACTCTCATTTGACAAATTAAAATTAACAAATAATCAATTGGATGACAATGGGCATGTAAGTGTTGTATTTTCAAAAATATTCAATTTTGATAAGTAAATTAAAATTATTGTAATATATATTTAAAATTTTTTAAATCCTTTACTGGTTTGCTAAGTGCTTAGAAAATACCATGATATACGCAGCTGGTAGCAACAACGAATATGATGTCGAGAATTTCCCATTAAGATACTACGTTCCTTGTGAATGAAAATTTAATATATTGACTATGAAGTTTATTTTAAGTGTTCTTATTAATCTTTGACGAATTAAAAGGTTATTCCTGATGTTACTGAATCTTTTCATTTTTTACATGGTGGATAAAAAGAGGAAAACAGACGAAAATAGACTAATAATGTTATTTTATCAACACATAAATCAATTTTGTTATCGTCTGAATATGTTAAAGCGTTACAAACCTTAGACATTGAAATTTTCACCCATACATGTAAAAACAGAATATAAATACGAAGAAACCTTTGTAGTTCTGGTAAAAAATCGTTGCGAAAAAGTAATTTTTATTGATAGAAAAATTCTTGAAACTAATGCTATCTCGTTGTTCGTTAATGATAAAAATATGTAATGATAAAATAGTCACTGGACTTTTTTTATTTTAGAATTTTCTAATTTTCAGATAATTTTAAATTCAATGCATCGATATCAACCTAGATTTCATGTTGTGTATCTACCACCTAAAGGAACACCCCAAATTGAAGGCGGTCCTGATAATTTCAAAACATTTGTTTTTCCTGAAACCGCATTCACAGCTGTTACGGCATACCAGAATCATCGGGTAAATAGATAATAAATCATATATATTTTTTTTGTTCTTCATAAATATTTACTATTATTAAACCTTTCATTATTCACAATATCTTATTTGTAGATTTATGTAATACATAAAATTCATCAAATTTATAGTCAGTCATTTGGATATTCCAGAATTGTTACCGGAAAACAATGCTGGCAACCCATGCATTAAACTCAATCGTCAATTATCCAAAATTAATTTAATTGCAACATTAAATTAGAAAGATTCCCAATAATCCTTTGTGGTTAATAAAAGATTAAAGTAAACAAAATGTACTAATAAATTTATGCTTTTTATAAAATTAAAAAAAAATTGTTTAATTTTTACAAAATGTTTATTTTAATAGATCTTTTTCATTATATAAAAATTATTTTTATATAAAAAAAAATCTATATTTAAAAGAAAAAATAATTATTTGATACAATGTTTATTTATTTTATATTTGAGACATATGGGAATAAAGTTTCTCTTCTTAAAATGTATTCAACTCATTTGCTGATTTAATTTATTACATTTTGATTTCTGTATAATAAAAATGATATCTTAATTTAAAATTTAGTTTTCAATAATCTTTTTTTTTTTACAGATTACCCAATTAAAAATTGCAAGTAATCCATTTGCAAAAGGATTTCGTGATTGCGATCCGGATGATTGGTAAGTGCTGGATTTTTTAAACATTTCTTATCCGAATAATATTACCAGGGCGAAAGAATTTTGAAAATATGGATATGCTTTTTAAATTAAAACTGACCTTCAATTCAGTTTCGAGTAAATATTTCTCTGCAAATAATATCCGAATACTTTGAATAGCCAAAAGAGTAATTAAGATTAACTTACTTCTACTTACTGGTGATGAAAACAATAGGACCGATTTCATAAAATTGGACATAAAAGTAAAAAATCATTTTAAGATAAATAAATACTTTTACAAATAATTTCCTTGTGGCTATTAGCCATGCGAAGGCAGCGTCAACGAATAAATGTTTTGCTTACAATATGATTAGTGTTTTTAAGTACATTTTTTCGAAATTTCAACTTTTGAATGTACTTTTGTAGTATTTAACACATGAAATAAATTATCCAAGGAAGTTAAAAGGGCATAAAGCGAAATAAATTTTGTGTGTACATAAAACAATTTATTAAGTACCTTTTTATATACAAACAGTAACATTTTTGACATTACTTACATCTAAAGGAATGTGTTTCGTGATATATTTCATATTATGAGTGTATAAGGGTGTTTAGAAGAATTCTGTATGATTCTTGTCGCTTTTGTAACCATGGGTGGAACCAGAGTTAAATTTGGGGAGGTCGGGCTATCACGTAATGTTATTTAAGAAAATTTATTTCAGTAGTTTTATATTTCTAAATTATCCACAAATTCTAAACTCTTCAAAAAACAACATGCAACTATTTGAAATCTATAAAATCGAAAAATATTTCAGAAAAATTTATTAACTCTGAAGGAATATGTATGCTATGTAAGGCGGAGGGGGGGGGTTAGTGCATGAATCCCATGACCGCTCTCCATTTGATAAAGAAGACCTGTTTTCTTGATAAAGAAACAAACACATAAATGTATGCGATAAGTCGGTAAGAGAATGAGATCGAACAATATCATATAGCACAGTCATTCGCATGCCTAGTATTTATGAGTTATTTACGTAGAATGTGTATTCGACCTCTTTGTGCGATGATTAATATTGATTCAAACTTAGATATTTTATTATGAGTATTTAGTTACCATCTCTGGATTTTTGTCTTGTTGATTGCACTAGACATAAATTTTTAAGGCCCCATTTAAGCGTTATATTATCTAACCTTATTTACCTTAAATATTTAAAACATTGGGTATGACCCAATGCGTAAACTGCGATTTATCTTACACATCTTCAATTGCTCTTCATGGAAAAAAAAGTTGTCATACGTATTAAAATTTATGTTTTCTGTCTTTCGTTGTGAGTCATTGATTTTGTTGAACGACAACCGCAGTTATCTCTCTGTTATCGAATCAAAGTCTTCGCAATCATCTAACATCAGATCAATAATTCGTAGCACAATCGTGTATTTTTTGGAAAGGGAGTTTTTGTTATGATATACATTATTTTTCAGAAGAAAACCTTCCCAAATTGAGTATATGTTTAAAAATTTTTCAAGTTCAGAGCAATTTCGTTCCTTAAATTAACCATCGTGTAATTATTAAGGCACATTGTATTATTAAATTTTAAAGATACTTACTCGATTATCCTTTCAAGTCAATATGAAACAGCCTGTACATAAATTTATTCATTCTATTTAGTGTGTACTTCACAAATCTAAATTATGAGATATGCATGTGATCATCCTTAACTAATGATCATTTGTAATTGTAATACATTATTAAAAAAAAAAGATGGATGGGAATAAATTCTTTTTAGCTATTAATTTTAACAAAAATTCCACTAAGTGTTTGTTTACTTTTATATTCTATAATGGTTCTTTAGTTTTAATACTTTATTCGAATTTGTTTCAATTTTGATATGGGATTCAAATGAAGAAAATCATTGCAGTAAACTATTATTTTTATAATAGTAGTCCTTTCTGGAAAATAATCCAAAAACCTCATCTTCTTCTTTGATCTAATAAAGGATAAGGCCAAAGAAAACTAAAATTTCCCTACTTTTCTTGACCATTTCATTTCATATCGATTATAAAAATTTCTTTCTTCACAGCACAGAAAAAACTTGTCATTTTTAGAAATTTATCCAAAAAATGGCGAAGATGCAATAAGACAATTTGAATTTTTCTATTTCTTTCTGGTTATTACAACACATTGGACACAAAAAAGCGTATTATCTGAGCTTGCTTAGAAAAAAGTTGATAATTTTGAAAATTTTCCTTGAAAAGGAAGGCATTAGACAAATGAACGTTTTTTAATTTCTCCTTTTAGAAAACAATGAAAAAAGGAATATAGATTATTTTCCCACCATTACATTCTATATACAGCTACTGTTTTAAATCACTATGGGAGACAAAAATAGAAATTTTTTGAAAAGGTCTCATATAATATCAAGGATACAGTTATTGGTAAAGTTTCACTCTAAGATATCCAACGAAAAGAGGGATACACATCTACTGAATCCTAAAAATTTTTCGTTTGTCATTCATAAATACTTATTTATAATAGATCGTTTTTAATAGACATAAATTATTTTTTTATCAGGCAAATTTATAGTTGCTAGTTGTTTTATTTATAAACTGTGAATTTCCAAAATCATTTTTCACTTCATTGGTATGATAAAGTATGGATCTATTGCTTAAATTATTATTTTAAAATTATACATTTGAATATAAGAAAAACTTGTGCACTAATGATTTAAAAAACTCATTATTTTCCCTATTTTATTTATCAAACAAATATCTATCATATCTAGACGTATAAATCCGCATATGAACGTGCAACGTAACATCGTCGTGTAACAAAAGTTGATACAATTGTATTTAAAAATTTTGATATGAAGTGGAACGAACAACATACTATAAAATTTATTGAAATTTATCAATATAAACAAATACTTAAGGTCTCTACGAGTCTCTAAAATGTGTAATAAAACATTCATATTCTAGAAAATATAATGTTCAAACAAAAATTAATAAATATTTGCAAAAAATGGCAATGAAAATTGCAAGAATGATTGAATTACATTAGTTTTTTGTTTTAATTGTATATTCATTTCAATTAGTTTTTTGAGAAATTTCCTATGTTAACTCATACACCATTTACATAGTTATATACCATTTGATTGATAAATTAGTATTTCGTAACCATAGATACGAATGAAAACATTTTGACTCACGGTGCTCATAAAGCAATTTTTAAATTACATCGGTTAATTTACCATGAAATAGATCTAAATATCATATTTGTTAATATTAGGTTTATGTATATATATTAGGACTAAAATTGGCAACCATTAAGAATTCATACAACTTCCCACAGGTTTTATTTTGCTTTCTCCATTAAAATTTTAGTTTTAACAAATATAAAATAAAATGACATTTTTTAAATAATTTACAACAAAAAAGCATTGCTGTCGAAAGACAAAAATGAGTTTTTAACCCAGATAATATTTTTAAAAATAGATAGAATCCATTATTGTAATTTTTATTTTTAGTTGACAAACAATTTTACAAAACAAATTTTTGTAAATTATGAATGAACACAAAAATTATTTTAAGTCATAAATTAAATCGTGATTATTATTATGATATAAAAAAAAATTTATGTGACGTTGTGGTTTTAATATAATTGATTCAATATTTTACACAATATAATAACTTAAAAAAATACAGAGTGGTCCCTCAAATGTAACCCGGTTTTTTATAGAAAATATGACGATGATTTTTATACAGAGATTTAAATTGTTATAACAAGTTTTTATTTTTTTCATCTACCTTCTTCTCTGTCTGGAATCGTATCTTGCAAGTTAAATTTGATACTTTTTCAGCATGCGATTGACCTGAAATTGAGAATCCATTTGTGAATCGGATTAAAATACAATGTAATGACATGTTGTAAAACGGAATTCAAATATTTCCTTGCGCTTCCACCATATGTAAAAAAATTTCTTTTTCATAGCTCTTGCACATTCAAATAACATAAAATATTGTTTCATTAAAATACTTTTTTACTTTAAAGCTTTTTTCAACTAAAATTGCTATTGGATAGTAATTTTTCTTGATATAGTATAGCAATTTTAGGTGTTTTGCTATACCTAAAGCAAAATAAAGTGGGATTTTGTTCTTAGATAATAATTTCTATATAAGTCCCTCAATCATTTTCGAAATATACTATAACGCCCAAAAAGAAATAATATATTAAAATTTAAATAGAAATAAGATAAGCCAACTTGAACTCGAGAAAAAAGTCAGTTATTTTTATATATTTTATTTTCTTATACACTTTTTTTAAAACTTATTTCAAGTCACTTTTTAACTACTAAGGTCATACAGTGAGTATATTCTACACAACAACAGCACATATCATATCTAGACGAACTCCCATCCAAGTACTGACTGTATCTGCTGATCTTAACTTTGGGGATCGTTTCAGATCAGTAATTACGTTACGTCGGTAGGCTATATGGTGTAAAATGTATACATTTTATTATTTATAGAATTTGGCAAATAGAAAATTAGTTTAAAATAATTTAAAAAAAATGTATTCCCCAGCAAACAATTCGTTGTCATTTCTGAACCAGCTATCTCGGTACAATCAATAGTTATTTCATTTGAAAGTGCCCACAATGTATGCAACATGATGGTATTTCTTACAAATGTGTATCTTCTTTGGTTGGTGCTAGGTGATACTACCTATTCTGATGTTTCTAAAAATTGATACATTTATTTCATAAGCATGGTTAAATTTTGTTTTATTTGATATATTTATTGCTCTAATAATACTAAAATACAACAGATAGATATAATATATTGTATTTTTCAAGTAATTCAGTAATATTTTAGCATAAAGGAATGTTTTGAATATTTTTCTGTAAAATAATCCTCAAAATTTGTAATAGAAACAGTTTTTATTAATTTAATTAAGTCAGAGTGTCAGAAAAGTCTCAATTTTTGTATACTCATTAAAGGTATTAAGATACAATTATCAGTAAAATTTGAATTCGATTGACGGTGTTTTAAATTCGAGTTATTTTTAATCAAAGTTCACATAATTTATAATGCAAGGATGAGTTTTAAGTAACGTTTGTGATTATTATAAAAAAACTAACAGTCAGAAACTTTTGAAAAACTAATATAATGGTGATAAATTATTTCTGAATTAAAAAAAAAAAAAAAATTATTCACCATTATTATTAAAATTTTGCCACCGAAATATCAACAATACGTGAAAAAATATACTCGTTGAACAGTATGTGTGATATACATATATATGATTGGTGTAGTAGTGTGTGGTTAGCTTATACAAACAACCAAAACAGTATACACAGACAGTTCTGCTTTACAGTGTCATGAATAAATTCTACTGATTCGTACTACTAGCAAATCAACTATTACAATTTTGCATACAATTTTTACAATATTCTGGTAGAACAACTATGTAACAGAAATAAGACAATTCACGTTTTATATATAAAATAAGTATCGACTGGGTTACAGTTTTCTATTTGTGATACACAGGAGTTTCCTTTCCATGAAAAACAAGTTACATTCGTCTGTTTTTGGCATTCTCCAAGTTTCGCTACAATATATTACTATGGGTTCGATAAAATTTTCCAACCAAATTTCTTAATAAGAATTTACATCGAATGTGAATATGTCTTTATAAACGCAGGCTTATTTATAAAAATGCCAGTTTTATGAAATAAATGGTTCGAAAAACATCATTCGGAGAAAACACTTGTCCTCTGTTTGTGTTAATCAAAAAATTATTTTTTTAGGAAAAGTGTCGCATTTTCGCATAAACTATCATAATTAAAAGCGGAATATCATAAATACTTTCACCATTTCAAATTCTAATTCATTACCAAAACAATTTTTCCAGGAATTTTAAATGTTCAGTTTATTCGAAGTTCTCCATGAATCAACAAGCTAAATTATGTTTATAAATATTTTTCACATTTTAGTGCTTATATCATGTAGTTTGATTACTTTTAATAGTTTGGGCGTTAATTTAAATAGAAATAAAAAATGAAAATCTTATAAATTATTGCATACTTTCTTTCCATTACATTACACAGCATTAACTTTATTTTATTTCAATAATTCGGTGCATCATTTTGATTAAGCGGCCTTAAGGTAGATTAATTTAATCCAAAATTATAACACAGTATGGTATTTGGAAAGCCACTTTGCTGTTTTTTCTTGACATTTAAGATGTTTATAACATTTACTCATGTTTTGTAAGAATTTGGAATGTTTTGGTGCGGTAAGACAATTAGGACAAATTATAAATTTTCTAATGTAAGCTCGATGCTTTAAATGATTTAAACTTGTTTTAATTTCGTTCAATGATGTCGTTAGATTAGTTTTCATTAGTTTTCATATTCGAGACAATTTTGAATATAATCAAAATTAATATTTCCCGATGCTTTTTTGTGAAAAATATACCTTTTATTGGTACATTAGCTTAGAAAGAGTTAACTGAATGAGAAAAACCTATCGAAAAATCGTATGCAGATTAATTACGGGTAATATTAAAACTTTTTTGATTGTGAAAATTCGAACAATTGCGTATACTTTTTCGCAGGTTGTAAATTAGATTGCGCGTACAAGCTAAAAAGTGAAACTTTATTTGTAATTGTTAAAGGAAAATGAATGAAAAAAAATTTCAAAAATCATTTTGTCTGACTCTCAACAAAATGAAATATATTCGTTGACGAACTATCAGAAAAATAATATTTGTCAGTCAAGGACGCCGTATTTTTTCATTGTATCAACACAATCTTAAAATTTTTATCAAATGATCTTTGTATTACAATATAAAACTTTTAAGCTTATGCTTATTGAATTGTGCCCATTGATTAGAATTTTCGTAGAGGAATATTTTTTATACTAATCATAATTAAGTTAGATATAAGCTTTTGGCCGGTTGTTAATCATACCTTACAAATTTTTTTTTATCCACATAGGATAAAATTTAATTACTTGTGATTTAACTCGATACCCGCTTAATAAAACTATTGACTTGAACTATTAATAATGTTAAATAAAAGGTGTTTGCCATTTAAGATGACACACGGCGCTATGTTAGTTGTAAAAAAATGTAAACATATGTGGATTTTGACTTGGATACATTAAAAATATAGAGTTCATCTTTAACGTGCATACACTATAACTGTTCTAATCGATACAGCACTTAAAACAATTTAGACAAGAACCCTTTATAATAAGATTACATGTATGTCAAAATAAAGATATAAATATATATGTCAAAATTATTCATATACATGTGGATTCCTTATTACATTTATATAAATATAGATATTTTAAAAGTCTCTGTAACTATGTATGGTTTGCATTTAGAAAACATTGTTAATTTTTACTATGGGCACCGTGTATTAAATTGTTTTTTTCGGTTTCTATGGTTACGAAATACTTCTCTATCAATCAAATGGCATTTGAGTCTGTGAATGCTTGCTGGCTGTATGATTTAACATAGTAAAATTGCTCAAAATTTAGTAACTAACTTAAATGAATAAGTATTTATATTTGCAATTAAAAATAATTACTTATGCAATTTTTTCGACCATTCTTACAATTTTTAACCCAATAAATACAATTTAATGCCATTTTATGTAATTATTCAAAATATTTTGTTTTACATTTGCTAATAAAGTTTTACACGCCACGAAAAAAATAATAAAAACAATTTCTTCCTACACATAACAACTGAGAGCTCGTAATTTTGAATAATAATCTTTCTTTAAAGCTATAATTTTGATCAGTTACGAATCATAGTACGAGAAAAAAGGATAACTTCTGGCAGAAATCATCCCCATTTAAATCAAAGAAATGCATAAGGTTCTTTGTGGTTTTTGGCTATTATTAAAAATAATCCAAACAAAATCACATAGATCGAAAATTTGAGTAAAATGCACCACAGAAAAATTAAATATAATCGAGTTCTAAAAGAGACCTTATATTTCTGACATATAAGCTATTCACACAATTGTGTCTTTAATTCAATTCATACCTTTGAGTATATAATAGTGAAATAATCTCCTGTGATGCATCGCAACATATATTTAAATTAAAAAAGAAGCAAATTTATTTTTTAATATTTAATAGCGACAATCAAAGGAATGCAAACTGACAAAAATCATTATCACTTCATTTCATTTTACAGCCTGGCGTTACAATTTTACTTTTTCAGTATGCCAATATTACCTATTGTAAATAATAATGTGAATTCTATTATTGCAAACATATTTTTTAAATTGAAAAGTTTTAACTTATAATGTAACTACATATAAAATTAAATACATAATAATGTTTTTTAAAATGTCTTAATTTGCATTCTGTTACAAATGTACAGTTCATAAATGCAGTAAAATTAAATTAAATTTTTTTGCGTGGTCCATCCTTAGCTGATCGCAAACTGGATGGTAATAACTGACCGATTAATAATTCATCAGTGAGATTTGAAAATTATTACAACAATATAATATAAGGTCCTTTTATCGTAGAATGACCCTTATGTATAATCCCTATGTAGATGAACATGTATGACGTCTTTTATGCAAATTTCCTTCTTTGTTTAATTAGAAATTTGGACGTCCATATTTTGACTACTTTTTAGTATTTTTAAAAACTAACATCAATTTCAAGTTCGTGAAGTAAAGACGCTTCAATTGAAGTGAATAAAAATTTGTGCATCTTCCCTTATGTAAAATAAAAAATCTAAAATATTGCTGTAATAATGCAAACTAATTAATAAACACAATTTAATTGATATTTTTATGTGTATTACCTACTATAAAACAAATTTAATTTATGTTTGTTTTTGTGCAATATTTTCCGTGATCTATGTATTGGATTGATTTTGATTGATATATTGGAAAACATATTTTATTTAAAGTTTTGAACTTAAATTATTCGAAGAATGTCTAAAAAGACTGAATAGCGCAGTGAATGGGAATAAATGACACATGTGAAGTCGGGTAGAGATGTGAGTCTTAACATTTAAAAAGTCAAAGCCATAAAAATATTTAATATAGTACGAAAAAATATGCCTTTTTAAATACAATTTTTTGTTTTAAAGAACTAAATTTTGGAAATTAAATAAAAGATTGTTAGATTCTCGATTAATGTGCTTTTTTTTTTGTTACAGTGGTACGGAAGTCCTGAATCATTTACAATTAGGAAACCCACAAGGTCAAAGAACACGAAGCTCAAGTCGAAATACCAACAATACTCCAAATAATAACAATAATCATAAAGGTAATTTTTTATTATATATATATATTGTAAAAACTGAATAGTCACCATTTTAAAAATGCCTGATGCCCATAAGATAGGCGGAGTTTTTGTTAATTTATTTATTAAATAAAAGTCATATTTATTTTATATAAAGAGATGTTTGTGATTTTTATCTGGATAATTTCACCTGGCGGTACCTATAACACATCACCAAATGTTATACCATCAAATGAACATTTTTATATTTAAACACATGTAGATTGTGTATAAATAAAATTAACCAATCACAAAACATATGTGTGTTTATTCACTAATTTCTTTTAAATTTATCCTACATTTAAATCTTTATTTTTCTGATAAATTTAAATGTTTTCTTTCTTAAGTCAAAGTAATGTAATCCTGCCCGGTTATAAATAAAATTTCATAAAGTAACATTTTTGATTTTTTTCTTTGAATTTGTTTGCATTCTTTTATGAATATCAACTTAGCGAAATAACTTTCCACAAATATATTCGAAATAGGCGTTAATTAATCGTTAATTAGTTGTGGAAAAAAAATTAGTCACTTTAACCATAACAGACAAAATTGAGTTTCTACGTTATGCCTTGAGCGAAAATAATTTTTTCCTCGTCTAATTAACGATTAAATAGCTGCAAATTATAGGCCTATTTCGAAATTGATCGAAAAAGTTGTTTCGTTAAGTTGACTGTCAATCAATTTTCTCCTAACACGGTAAGACCAAAATTTATTTTTCTACAATTAATTTACGGCTAATTATGAGCATATTAAAAACAAATTGGATTACAAATAAAAAGGTGTTTCACTAAGTTGATTATCAATTTAGCGATACATCCATTTCCCCGTTATGGCTTGAACGATTAATTTTTTTTTCCACAATTTATTAATGATTAATTAACGGTTAATTATGAGCCTATATCGAATTTAATTGGCTCAGTTGACATACATCATCCTCTTCTTTGTCCAATATAATTCAACAGCTATTGATTATCAAGGTAGCTTACATTAACTGAACAGAAATTTTTTCATACGGCAAAATTAGTATTTTATTATAATTTACAATTACTAATTTATTGAAACAAATAATTTTCTTTTATTTCAGATGGAAATCAATCTCCAACAACAATACCTCCTGCAACCATATCAACTCAATCAACCTCAACAGTTACATCAATGCTAACCGAATCATCGACGTTAGTATCACCATTAACTCCAAGTGTTGTAAGTTCATTGAGCCATCATCATAGTTCCCCAAATTTATTACCAATTGGTCAACCATATTCAGGTGAATTATGTAATTATGGTCCAATTTATCATTCGCATAATATATTACATAATTATAATTCTGCTTATCCCAATGAGAAATCATTACGAGCACCCAATAGTGCATTTAGTCGAACTGGACCAAATGTTTATGCTAATTCACCAAATTATCAAAGTTTTTATACAAGTAATATGGCACAAAGTCAATCCGCTCCAAATCATCATCATTTACGGCAAAATTTACATACATCAAGTACAATTCCAACAAATATTACTACGGCGGGAATTTATCATGGGCATGATTTTACTCAACGATAAATTAATAAGAAGTTCAATTGTAGTAGCGATTTTAAAATACGATATTTGAAATTAGTACTTAAATTAAGTATCGAGAAATTGAACTAGTTGATGTTATAACTGTGCAAAATTTCCAGCAATGTAACTTTGTGGTTCGAACTGTCCTTGACCAATAAATTCAATTCTGAACTACTTCATCAATCATTTGTCAATTAAATTTATAAAAATTTTCAACATCCTCGCCACTTTATGATAGAATCTTTAGTTCAAAATTTCAAGCTTTCGTGGTTGGAACTTTTTCATTATAGATTATTAAAAATAGAACTGCCTCATCCATTTAATTCAAAACTATGAACTAAAAAATTCTAATACTATGGGGTTTTAGTCCCGGTGCCCATCAGCATATCATATCATTAAATAAAATAATTTTTTAATTTACGAAAATTCTAAAAAGTGAGCTGTGTTTTTATTCGGAACCCATACAAATTTCGATTGTACCCATAAGTTTGAAATTGACGGACATCTGTTTTTTTTGTTATTGTCACAGAAACGTTATTCAAAAACAAATACTAAAGTTAAACTCTCCAACTTTCTGGTTGTTGGTTGAGGACAAAATCGTTTTTACATTTGTTATTAAATAAGGAAAATGCAATAAAAAAACTTTGTTTTAGCCATGAAAATGTGAAACTAGGCTTAATACCAAACAAAATTCAAAAAGTAAATTAAAATTGATTTAAAAACGAATAAGCTCCTAAACATTTTGTATATCTTTTTCTCTCAAGAAAACTGTTATGGGTGATTCTATGATAAACGGTCATATTCTACAGAAAAATCGAACAAAAATATTTTGGAATATTAACGTAATTTATATAAATTTTTTATTCACAATCCACTTGTTTGTGCATACCAACATTATTTATCTTCAATATTAAAGTAAAGTGTATATAAGTGCTATGGACATCGATAAGACTTCTTACCGTAGAATGGCCCTTGTGTATAATCACTATGGAGATTATTGCATAGGACGTCATTTATGCAAATCCCCTTCTTTGTTTTATTAAGAACGTCCATGTTTTGGCTTTTAAGATTTTTAAGAAATAACTTCAAATTCATGTTCGTGAAGTAAAGACGCTTCAATTGAAGTAATTACAAATTTTGCGAATCTTCCCTATTATCCTCTTACTAAATGAACAAACAAACAGATTTCTGCTAATTTAAAGTTTGTGGGGACAATCGAAAATTAGTGTCTCCAAAAAAGAAATGTCCGATTTTTCACAACTTTCTCGATGAAAACTTCACTAATTTATCGATAAAGTTGTGAAAAATCGGACGTATTCTTTTTTGGAGACACTAACCATTAACAAATTTTAATAAGTATATATATAAATACTATAATATGTTTAGGGACTCCCAACCTATTTTTTTTACAAAACAATATACAAGTCATACAAATGCATACCACATAAGACTTGTGCCACTCGTTTCTCAATCAAAAAATTGTTCAATATCTTGTCAAATAATCGTTACTATTACCTACTTAAAATATTTCATCGTGCCTTAATTATGATTAATTTAAAAGATATTTTTAATAGATATATTATGATGTAATCTTTATTAAATAAATTCATCGGTTAGGTATTTTGAATATTAATAAACAAAATCGAATTTTTTAAATTATTTAAATATCTTTCTCATAATATTAAGTTTTGTGTCATGACTGAATGAAAGGTAAAAATAAATAAATAAATAAAGATAAAGTCGTAAGTGTCAACTGATTTTCAGAAGCTTTAAAAAATAATGTATATCATTTAATTTTATAACAAAATATTTTATAGATGAATCATTTTAACTATTTGTTGACATCATTTGATTTTTCATGGGACAAATTAAAGAAATAAAACTATTGACTATTTTTATTACTCGTATTATTTTCGTATTTTTTTAATTCGTCGAATTAAAAGCAAAAATTAAATGTTATGATAAATTTGTGATTTATTTGGTTATGTTTTGCGTTTCAAACTTAATGATCTTAAAATTCCGACAAGAAAACAATTTCTTATTAAATCTATCTATGTGCTTTAAAAATTTCAGGGGAACATTTGACATATAAAACATTTCATATAAATTTAAAAAGTAATTGCTTATTGTTTAAGTTTTACGTTTCTGTTTTGGAAAACTCAAGATTGTTAAAACGGAAAACAGGTAAAATGGTTTTAATAAGTAAGAAATGCATAAACAATAAATTACTTCAATAATTATTTAACAATATTATTATAACATTCAAGTAAAAAATAAAATTGAATTAATACAGAAAAATCGTTGTTTAATACACAAAAAAAAAATAAATTATTTGTTCGAAAGCGTGCGTGAATGGACTAAATAAATTTTGGATTTTTGGACTATATTATTAATTGTAAATAATTTTATATAAACGGACTGTTTAATTTATGTGTTTATTTTAATATTTTTAGTACTGCATATATTTTTTTGTATATTCGTATCAAATATCGAGATGCTTTTGCATTTTCTGTGAAATTTCAAGGTTTTAATTTTCTTTCGAATAAGATCCGAGCTCTAATGCAGAATAATCAAAATTTCTTAATTTTTCTTTCCCCTACCACTGCAAATTTTTGAAATATCCTCTTATTGTTCTCAAATTATTTTGCGTTACTTTTGTAATTCACATGCTTTTGTTAAATGACATTTAAATAATAGAATTTAATCCGAACATGTTGGGGAACTCAATTTATGAATGTAGTTTTCCAATTTCCTTAAAATACTACTCAAATTTTATGTAATCTGTTTCAGTTATATAAGCGGTTTTGAATTAAAAAAAGTTAAAAAATGCATTCACATCTCTGTTTTTAATAGTATCAAAATGAAAAGTATCAAAAGTTAAACAATGTCTTATGAGTATTATTTACGAATATAATAGAAAAAATGTTTTCATACAGCTCTGATAAAGATTAAAAGATTTTAAGTTGAGTATTGTAAATTATATACTAGATATGCCATTTTAAAAGATTCATCCAATAAATGAAAACTTCAGAACTGAGAATTAAAAGAAGGTTACTCTAAGAATTTCAAAGTATTTTTTCGGACGTGAAAGTTGCTTCACTTTTACATCACACACTTTACTTTGTCCTTCAAAGAACCTTGAAAAGACTTATCAAGACTACAACCAACAATTAAAAGAAAATAGCCAAGCAACTTTTGAAAATATTTGGCCCAGCGTATATTATTTAAATGGATCAATTAAAATAACCTAATACTTGTTATATAAAAATTTATAAGTGCCTAAATACTTAAGTAAATGCTTGTGTTCATTCAAATATATTTATTGAAATTAGATATACCTGATACTTACTGATTAAATGAAAATTATTTGCAACCATTTTATTTATTTTGTTCAGTTAACTTTCGCAGAAGTAGATGTTAGAAAAACTTATGTGTATAACGCGTTTAGAAATTAAGGTTACCTGATAAATTTTATACATATTGGTCTGCGTATGTTAGTAGTTATAATATAACTGCTAATGAAAACTACTGCGATCGCTTCCCAGTGCTGATGTATTAATTACAAGCTATGAATCGGAAAAACCTTTCTTTCTACACTAGTTGTACAAAGGATTATTATTATCTTGTGCATACATATAGTATTAAATATAAATTTATATCTAATTATTTTGTTAATATTCTGTAAATAATTAAATTTTGAATTAACTAAATATAATTTATTGATAAATATGGATTAAACTATATTTTCATACAACAATCAGCTTATGTAGTGTTCTCTAGTCATTAAAAAATTTATATTATTATTTGTTAATATTATTATTATGTAAAATAAAAGTAAATAAAAAGTATTTTTAAAAGGTAACAATTGTTTTTTTTTATTTTCTTGATCTTCTGAGAGGATATTAGGTGGAAAAATACATTTTTAAGCAATAACTTTCTAGAATGTTGACAGAGTTGATATTTATAAATTGGTGGGTACTATCCCGAAAATCTCTGTTAATCAATAACAAAAATTCATAAATCACCGATAAATAATTTTAATATGTCAAAAATAAAAATTACTCGGAATTTTCCAAAACTTTTATATTTAAAAATTAATGAAATAGAAGCTAAAACATATTTTTTACCAACTTCAAAAAAGGAGGACGCTCTCAATTCAACTGTATTTGTTTTATGTTTGTTACCACAGAATTTTCGACTGGGTGAACCGATTTTGCAGTTTCTTTTTTTATTTGGTAGCTAATGATTTCCATGTAGTCTATTTGGACCAGATCCAATGTCCCTCAGGTGAGAGAAGAGGCAAAACAATATTTTGTAATTAAATTTCATTAAAATGAAAAGTTTTTCGTGTTTGCATACAACACTCAAAAGTAAAAAATAAAAAATTTTAAATAAGAACTGCCTTCAAAAAAATGCACTTGAAAGTAAAAAATAATTTTTAAGATTTCCTTGTGATCAATTACTTTTCGAAGTCGGTACCTATTTTTCCTTAGCTTTAAAAAAATTGATTGGTTGGCGTCGACTGGGAAAGGTAATTGGGTCACAAGAAAAAATAAATTTTGACTTTTTAGGTCATTTTTTTGAAGGCGCTTCTTTTTTTTTAAATTTTTATTGAGAAATGCATACAATATACAACTTGGAAGTATTACACGTTTATAGAATATTAATGCTATCATTCCATTGTTTAAGCATCAAAAAAGTGGTAAAAATTCTACTCTGGGTCCGATGAACGGAGTTGCGAAAATTGTAGTTTTTGAAAATTATTTTCAGTATGTACCGATTAATAATGTGACGCAAACACAAACATTACAGAAGTTTTCACACAGGTAACGATTCCGCGCTGACGCATATCTAATCTGGCGCTTATTTCGAATCAAAACTAATTTCAGTATATTTAAAAGAAATAGATTGATATTTCAATATGTGAATGAATCAAATAAAATAGATACAAAATAACTGTGAGCGAATGCGAACGTCATAAATCACATATGACAGCTATTATTGTAAGCTAAAATAAATATACTTAATAAACTATTTTTAGATTAAATTATGTGTATTTTTTTTATACTAAATACAAACATATGCATAATACTCGTATATATTTAATTTCATTATTTATATTAAAAATAGTTAAAAATATTTAATAAATTTAAAACAATTACAAATAAATAATATAAAATTCTTTCTTTGTGTTCCTGTATTTTTTTTTTTTTATATTCTTTATTGAAAATTTATTAAATGTGTACAGCTGTTATTTTTTTGTTTTCCGTAAACATAGTTTTAAATTATCAATTCATTTTAAATTGGCTGAAAATAATGTGAATAAAAGTATCTTTTGTTTACGTATTCATATTTATTCTGGCGCGGACCCAACACCGAAAAACATTTGTGGGCAAATCCAACTAAAAATCGAATCACCTCCAAATTGGATTATATATACAAGAAGAAGTTAAAACAGGTATATATATCACTCTGGCCAGTATCTTGTAAATTCGTGGCAAAGTCGCAGAATAAACAAACCACTTACACGTAGAAGAAAGTTGTTGTTATCAAATATGTATATCCGAAATCAAAAATTAAATTGTTTAAATGAAATCTTTTCTAAATCCAAAACCAATAACGAGGTATCTATAATACAGACAATCTCTTTTTTTAACACATTTTCAAATAATCAAAACCAAATTTTTATTTTCTATTAAAATTATTTTTCGGGAAACACTCTTTGATAAGCGCTGTGTTTTTGTATCAAGTTTGTGCATACCAAATTTCATAGCATTAAAATAATTTTTCTTTTAGATATCTGTGTCCGAAAATTTAAAGAAAAAAAAGGCATTAAGGCTAAGATGCTAATTCTTCTTTGGGTTTTTATACTCGACATATAAAGCGTATATCAGAGTACATTAATTTTAGTATATAGTTTGTAATGCTTGAGAAATTACCGTGCAGACAATATTTTGGTGTAGGTGGAGTTCATAGACACACATAATTCGTCATGTCCGTCCGAAATTTTAATGGTATATTCTAGGTGTAAAAATTTATTTAATTCGTCAATGAGCAAAATCGGTATACTGAGTCCAAGGGACCCATAATACATAATTGAAGTCCAATGGACCCAATTTTTAAATTGTGTCATGAACAACAAGCCACTTTTGTTTGAAATATTTCTTCGTAAAATGTTTGGATTTGCTATAGTTTTAGCTCAAATTTAGCTAGCAAACATTTATATATAATTATAATACATTTTTTATTATCTATGTATTTACAACTGTATAGACTAGATTTTTAGAATATTTTATAAATGCTAATGTGTAAAAATATTTCAAACATTGATTCAATCATATGTCGAGTATTTAAACAGTTAGTTCTATTAGTTGTTACCATCACTTGTTTTTTGTATGGATAAAATACTTAAGCTATCAAAATACTTCACGCCTAATATGCTTTGTGCAATATAAACAAGAAGTAATGTTGATCGCATATAAAATTTAAATGCAAAATTTTAATTAATTTTGTCTATTCCCATCATAATATTTATTAAAATTTATTAATGAGCTCATTAGATACACGATTTGTATATATTTAATTAATGCTCATTATTCATGTCTGCATGCTACAGTTGGGTGCTTACAATTCGTGTTTAAGTTGTCATCCATAATACTTCAGGAGCTGTTTGAAAATACAAAATAAACTTTACATAAATATTTCATTTAACAGATTTTTCTGATCATTTGTTGTTTTTGATTTACCTTATATTTAATTAAGGAAAGAAAAGATTTTCCATTTCTTTCAAAACTTCATTTAGCAATGCTACGATTGTTCGATATCATTTAAATATGAATCAATTTCTTTAATCTCATTCAAAGAATCTTTGATTTCTATTTGTATATAATTCGACTAAAAAATTTTCACAGTAATCTCAATTATTACCCAAAGACCAAAAATGTTAATCGTTTAGTACTTGTTCTGGACCATAAGGTAAGCATTTCATAATTTCTGGTAAATCAATACAGATGTATGTGGCATAATATTGCCGGTCTAATATCCATTTGGGCAATTTTTGGCCAATTTTGAGCATTTTTTAGATTGAATTTGCCAAGAAACTGGTGAACATTACAAATTTCGAATTGGCAAACTTCATGTAGAAAAAAATTTTTTCTGATCAATTTGTATTTGGTGAATTGCAATACAATTTTTGGACAACAACTATACTATCTAAACATCGTGATTCACTCAGAATACGGCTGGTTTTCACATAGAGAAAAACTTCCAAATTTAAAAAGTAATAAAACGCAGAATGATGTAGGTGGGCTTTTAATAACTATATATCACTATGTAGAGTATTATTTCTGTTTTATTTTATTTTTAAAATATATTCAACAAGCGATATGAAAGTATACATATAAGTATGTTAATGTGTCAGTTTCAAGTAGCTATTTTAAGGGCTATGACACCCTCATTAATTATCCCAAGGAGAGCGAGAGAGTAGTTTGTATGTCACAACCCTACAACGTTGGGTGGTCATTAAGTCTTATCACATACAAAATATGTGTTCGATATGTTTTGTAAATCAGAAACAACAAGTTACAGTGTTGTTCTTAAATTTAAAAAACATTAATTTCGATTTAAAAAAAAATTATTAATTATTAAGACACTTCAGATTGTTTAATTACTATTTTATGGTGTTTATTTATATTTTTCTATAACATTATGGTATTTGTAAACATAAAATTTTATTGTCTGGCTAAAATTGGCGCCTGTATCATATTAATCTATTTTAGAGATAAAATTCAATCTGATAATTTTTATGTCAAATTTAATGTTGAATCGTTTCGTTTCATTCAATTTTTTTTTTAATGAATGATGATCTAATTATTTAAAAGTATCTTTAACCGGGTTGTGGATTAATAAACAATTATGAATTTGATACTTTATTTTTATTCTATAGTATAAATAATATTGATTATTGACAACAAAATTAACAAAAAAGTAATGTGCAATCAGAAAATCATTAAAACAATTCCAAAAAACTAAGGATTTTTATAACTTTAAATTTTTAAAAATTATACTACAACATTAGTGTAATGTCTATTTAATTGTGCTTCCAAGCTCAAAAAAACGATATGAGATTATTGAAGATAGGGTATATAGGGTGAAGTACAAGAATAACACAAACCAAAAAGGCAATGTGCAAAAAGTGAATACATAAACTTCTGGAAATGGAATCTCAATAGATTCGTGTTGACCAAAGAGATTTTATGTAGTGGAAAATATTGCCCGGAAGTAGTGCTGTTAAAATCGGGGTGAAATTAAAAGTAAAATCAAATTTAAATGAAACTAGAACCCCTTAAATGAAAATTGAGTTAAAAATAAGCATAAGAATGCAATATTACAAGCCGGAAAAATAGACAAGAAATGAATAGATTGCTATATAAAATCCTTGCCTTGTGAACAAATTGTCAACAGAACAAGTAATTTTTTTTCTTACTATAGGAGATAATGCAAAAGCATGTAAGCCAACGTTTGGTGCAAACAAACATGATATTGCCATTATTTATTTAATTGTATATAGCTTTTGACAAAATTTTCCTGTTAATGCTAAACATTACTCATGATAACGAATTATATGACAAAATTAAAATTTTTTATTGAATTACCCAATTAGCGATCGATAAAAAAAAAAAATGAAACTGTTAATATAATTTGGGTATTACATAATATGATAATTTTCATTACGATTCCAAGTTCTTATAGATATCTTATCTTAAGTTTATTTTATTATCTGATAGCACTTTTTAGGTATATATATAACATATATAAGATGCCAGAGTATATTAATTTGAGTCTACAATTTGTAACGCTGAAAAATAATGAGGCCTCAAACAAAATTTTAGTATGAATGTTCATAGAATCACCTAATTAGTTCATTTTTACCTGTGCTTATGTCCATTTGTCATCAAGATAACTCAAGAACAAAAAGAGAAAGCTAATTAAAATTTTAGTAACATACTTCAGACAAAAGAAGTGAATTTAAGTTCGTGAGTAAGCAAAATCGGTCCATTGAATTCAATTAACTTTTAAAGCACAAAGAATTGATAAAATATTTAAAAAAAATGGATAGTTTTTTAATAAAAGCAAGTTAATATAAACAACTTCTGTTTGAGATAATTTATCGTAACCTGTTTCGATAAGAGACAATTTCACTTCCAAATTAGCAAAAAACAACATATATTTGCAATGCACATTACTATTATAAATGCATTTATAACTGCATGGATTGCATATTTTGGGTTTTTTATGAATTCTTATCATTAAAAGTAGTTAAAAAATGGACACTCAACAATAAGTTGAGTATCGAAACGATTAAATATGTTAGTTGTTATTTTCTGTCTAATGTTACTAATATCTTATTATTTATCAGTTGATATTGATTACATTTAAAATAAATGCATAGAAAATTTATATCAATTCTAAATTGTCAAAGTTGTCAAAATATTTTTTTTTTATATTTACAGACCTATATATTATATTTTGAAAAACACATACAATTAATTTATTTTGAAAAAATAAAATATATATGTTTGTTTCCCCTTACTTGAATATTATTTTAACATAAACATACATAAGACAAAAGTTTCCCATCAAAACAAATGATTGTAATAAATTACTGAGAGAGAGAGAGAGAGAGAGTAGAGGCATATAAGTAGTTTTACTTAAAAATCTGCATTATTTGTTGTATAGTTCAAAAGTGAAATTATAATGCCATACCCACATTTATTTTGTGTTTAATACTTTAATACTTCATTCAATTTAATCATGAAGCTATTATGTTAAACCTTAGGTTCCCTAATATTTGCGAATGGGGTTGAAGAAATATATTTAAAAACTAACGATAAAATTAAGAAAGTAGATTTAAAACTATTATCGCAATATAGATTATGCAATTTTAAAATATTCTTTGGTTCATAAATAAAAATCCGTGGTGGGACTATAAGAAAAGTGTGTAGTTTTTTATCTTCTTGTAGTATCCTGTTCCGGTAGATGGGACACCGATACAAGACTGCAAATATGCATATAGTGAAATTCATACTATAGTACTATTCTATTAGTGAGAAAATAAGTAAGGTCTGGTAACTGTAAGGGACCAAAATCACGCGGTAAAAATTACTCCCACAAAAACCACTCTGTGTAAAAACAAGTCGGTTCAAAAACCACTCCGCCTAAAGAAAGCCACTCGTCACAATAACAACTGCATAAAAATCACTTCAGTATTTAGCAGAAATATTTAAAACATTATTGTCTAATTCTAATGTTTATTATATTAAATGAAATGTAAATTGTGCTTGTATTGAGCTATTATTAATTCTTGTTAATAGCTGTAAGTTGGTAAGTCAGTTTGTTTTGTCCATGTACTATTCGCACTAGTTGCAAGAACTTTCGTGTTACAATACGTGACACATTCTCATCATTAAAAATATAATTTCCCGTGATACATATTAGCATTTACTCTTGTTATTACAACTCTTGAAAATACCCAAGTTATTTTTGAGATTGAGTTAGTATAGGCTTGCGTGTTTTTGGGCATAACCTGCGATTGAAAGACCCATAGTTTGTTTGTTTAGAGTTAGATTGGGTCTACGATTGTTTCCCTAACATTCATCAAGTGATTGAACTATCTACATTTTGTTTGGGATCGAGCCAACCTTGGTCTCCGGATTTTTTGCATTGCCTTCAACCTGTGATTAATCTTCCCAAGTGATATTTATGGTCAAGCTAGAACGGGTATGTTTTTTGGCCCTTCCGTTCCACCTGTGATTAATCTACCCCAATGATATATTAGGTCGATTTATTACGAGTCTGCCTGCTTGTTTGTGCAGCGTGTAACCGGTGTTTAAACTACCGAGCTGATTTCATTATTCAAATACCGAGTTGATTTTATTTTGTGTCGAGTGATTTGTGGTTTTGGGCCGAGTGGTTTTTGCACCGAGTTGCTTTATTCAAGTTGTTTTTGTCAAAACCACAAAAAAATTTCTGTCTTGTCAAAATTGCTGATCCACTCTTTTTACTTCAAATAACAACATTTGGTCATGGCAATAAAAAATCCGTACGGAAATTACAAATACCTTGGTGTATGTGTATATTTAATACACATATGAGTTGCATGTAGTATCTATTTGACTATCCCCCTTCTTCCACGTGACAAACGATGTGATTGATGAGCATCTTCATGGAGGCCACCAAGCCACTTTCCCAACTATTTTGTTTTCACTAATCTCTGTTTGTTTTGGTAGGATTTCAGCCAAGGAGCCATTTAATATACTGCATACATTTTTTATAAATGTTATATTATATATATATATATATATATATATATATATATATATATATATATATATATATATATATATATATATATATATATATATATATATATATATACATATATATATATATATATATATATATATATATATATATATATATATATATATATATATATACATTTTTGTGAAACAAAATAATGATTTTAAAATAAACTTTTTTTGAAAACGGTAATTATATTTTAATGTATAGTTAGATCATGACCAAAAATTCTAATTCATTCATTGAAACCATTGAATTTTATAATTCTTTTCTCAAACTACATTTTGCCTCTGATATTGAAATATAACTGAAATATTACCGAGTTTTATCTTTGATATCGGAATGATTGTCTTTTTGTTTGATAAAAAATCATTTTATTTGCTCCAATATCAAAACTTATTCAGACGAACGCTCATAAATTTAAAACTTACCCCTTAATCTGTCCTCAAATTGATGCAATTTAATATAAAATGGCCATTTTCATGACAATTTGGAACGAAATATTTATTAAAAGCGTTGAAAAAAACATAAAAATTGTATAAACTTCTCATACATGTGAAATATTTCCAAAGAATATAGCTAATGCCTAGAAGCATTATTTAACATGTTTCGAGTTAAAAGTCATTAGTATTTTGTACTGTTTTTGATTGTTGTCTGCATATTCTTAATTCGAACAATTTTAGTCCTGATAAAACAATGTAGTATTTAAATAGTAATTTATATAGAAAACCTGACCTCCTACATTAAAATCAGATCTATGGGTACAAGCCAATAATATTGTCCACATTGTTTTGTAAAGACTTAAATTTGGATACTAGAAAGTGTATTTGTTTAACTGAAACAAAATACATTTAGTAAATATATATATTCGCTTTTTGGTACTGTTATAACTATGAAGTAAACTATTAATGCATATTTATCAAGTGGATTTAATGTGTCGCGTCACTATAGGGAGTCTGCCACTGATATCCTAAACATAATATAGCAGATATATATATATCACACTAAAGGTCGACAAATAGAGACATTAGATGCTCTAAACATAAAACCAGATGTTTACCTAAAATAAATAAAAACAAATATGCATTTTTTTTTTGCAAACATTATCATTAATAATATTAATCGATTTATAATTTGTTTTCAGATTTTTTTTTAAAACATTCAAAATCCAGATACATTTGGTAATACTTGGTAACTTTTTCTAGTAATCCAAGAAAGCATTTAAAAACTGCTTTCCGTGGACGATAAAACGACAATTTTATCTAACTTTAATAAAGAACTGTTAAACAATTTAGAATACTGGGTACATTTAAATTACCCAAATATAAATAAAAATATGTATGTGTGAATCTTTGTATATAGATAAGTGCGTTTGACGTGTGGATAATTTCATTCATTATATAATAAGATTACTATAAACTGATTGAAGTTATTAAAAAAAAAGATAAATTACCTAAATTTCTTTGAATTTTAAATTGTATTATTCTTTCCTGTTTCCTACTTATAATTATTAACATTATTTACATAAAATACGTAGTCCATGCAATTAAAAAAATAATTAAAATACTTATTAAAATAAATATATATTCTGTTCCAAATTTTCTTAAAAAGCAATAGGTTTTGTACAAAAATTATTTTCTGATAATTTTTGTTTACATCTAATAAAGGTATTGCCAAGGTTGAATGTTTTATGCCTACATATTAATTGACCTTCATTTAACTTTAATCATCCTGAAAAAAAAATTTCATTTTTGTGGCTTTCAATTGGCTATTTAAATCTAATTTTTTAGTTCTTTTTCCAATTTTTTAAATTAACAAGAAAAATTCCTATATGTGCGGAGTATAAAAATTTTATCAAATAAACAAATATCTTTTCATATTGTATTGCAAATTCTAAATTATTTAGTTTTCAAAAGATTTTAAAATATTTATGATGTGGTTGTAGTTTCCTTTATTTTTATAATTTATTACATTGAAAGGTCGTTGACAAATCATAAATTTTATGTCATTTCCTCAATATGTTTTGAACTATTGACATGTGCCATTATTTAAAATAAAAGAATACCACCAAAGTAGATTAGAAATATTATATTATTAAACTATTATTTTATATCAGAATATTAATCTGTTTAATTTTGAGAAAAAACTACATGAAAATATGAAAAAGAAATCGTGCTGAAAATCCTGAATAGGTTCCCGCAGATTCGTTCACGTAAAAGAAAAATCCTCCAATTCCTTGTGCAAATAGAGTTTATTTTAATAATTGAATACACCTTCTGAGTATTTGGTAAATATTCTAGAAAAATTTACGACGTAGTTCCAAGATTTTATCATGCTTGTTTTGGAGTTTAAAAATTTATCACGCCCATAGGTATTATTAATTTGGTTTAAATTAAATTAAATTTATATTAATTTTATTGGACTGTAGAGTAAAAATTTTGATTAATTTTAAAAGCTATTCAAAAAATTCAATTGCATAAAATTGAAATTTAATCATAATTCATAATAATGAAATTTTTAGGTTCAGAAATCAGTTTTAGCTGATTATTTTCGATGGAGCTTTGCCAGTAGCGAGTGAACTTTAATTCTATTCTAGTTTCGTAGGAAAGTCACTTTGACTTTTAACTATGTCTCCTAGTTGCTTGCACTCTGTCATTAGTAAATTAAATATTTCATATAGTCTCATATCAATATTTGCCAAGATACTGAAGTATGATCATAAGCATGGTTCTAAGATACACTATTCGTATTGTCCTCCAGGTATCTCCAGAACTTATGTAGGCTAATTACCATATGCAGGCTGAAGATGTCTAATCTAATACACACATAGATGCTTCTAAATTAGAATATTTCAGCCATATTTCTCTCTTGGGTCGTCGAGCTAGTAAGGTGATTGATAATTTATTTTTTGCTCTAAAAATTAACTTTTATCAATAAATAATTATTTTTTTGAGAATAATTTTATAAAATTATTTTGTACTATAATAATGAATACTTGAATGTAACAGATGTAAAACTTTAACGTTTACATACTCTAGTCAAGCATGAAGCGGTTTTATAATCTACAAACATTTTTACAAATTATCAAAAACACTTTAATGTGTCTTTCATTACTGTAACGGATCATTAAAATTTTTTTCAAACATGACCGAACAATATATTATTATCTATTTAATATTTTTTGGTAAATCATTAAAAATATTTATTCAAAGTAAAATATCAAAACAAACAAACAAAATATTAAAAAGAAATCTAAATTTACTAAAAGCAGTTCGTTAAAAATTTATTGATATTTTGTAACGCAAAAATAAAAATTAATGTTCCTTTCAATAATATTTTCTAAAGGTCTGTAGGAATAAAGTACTATCCATAATTATACCCGTTTTGTTCTTATGGTTCCCGAATTTCTTAGACTATATCTTTTGCGACTTAAACAGAAAACACGACACCTACCTACCTCTAAAAGTCGGAAAAGAGTACAAAATGCTTTGATTCGAATAATTTTATTCTACTTATAACCAATTCACGTACATTCTTGTTGTGTTACAAATGTACTCCAGTTTGTCCACAAAATTTTTTATGTATTCTAATAATTGAAAATGTTTCTTTCTTAATATTTTCTAGGCTAAACAGTATTATTATTCTATTCATAATCTATCAATCTAATTTTAAAAATTATAATAAGATTAAGACTTTGAAGTAAATTTTTTTGAATTTGTATATATCGTGAATCTTATTATTAGGTATTTCTTCAATTTTTTTTATCGTACTGGCTAACCTATCCACGTGTAATTCCTTTGGCAACTTTTGACACTTTTGCTACAAGTCAAACAGAGTGGTACATTATTATCCTCTGTGTTCGTTTTTTTGCCTGATCTATTGACAAGCTTCATTGTTACCAATAAAAAATTTGGATTGATCATTCAAAAAACGTCAATCGTTATTTATTAAGCAGTAAGTTTTGACCAAATTTTGCTCACTGGTAATAGTCATATATTTTATATAAAATAAAAAATTGTTCACGAGAGTATGGACAACATATTAAATTTATTTCATTACTGTAATAAATAAAACCGATAAATGTTTATTCGAGTATTCAACCATATATAGGGTATATAAACAATTAAGACTATAATTTATCATTTTAAAGATAAACAGTTCGTGAGCTAATTAAGCATCAATATATAAATTTTTAAATGAGCATCTTCAAGATCTGCTGCAATAGCCGATAAAAAATATTGGTAAATTCCTAAAATTTTACAATGAGAAACGGTTACCGAACCCTTTTCTAAGAATGTAGTTGGTTCGTTACCGATTTTATAATATTGAACATTTTTATATATGCTATTAATTAGAGGATCATACGCATTTCACTTAAAAGATAATGTGGCATTGTATGTCAACTGAAGCATTTATAAGCATTAATTAACAATCTGTAACTTTTTGTATGATCTTTCGTCATTTTGATAGTTTCACTTTGAAATTAATATTTATTTTATTTACAATAAAATTAAAATGTATTTGAACAAATATAATGTCATTTTATTTGAAAAAAAAAAAATTATAAAGATTTCTTTTTAATGCATTTCATTCCATCGTTTTATAGACCAAAAATATTGTTCATGCATTTACTGTGTAAACTAAATGAATACCTTGTAAATATTACATTTAGTTAGCTAAGTTCATGCTTTCGTCCGTATAGACCTTCAATTTAACTGAAATTATTCTTGGACATTTTGTGTACAAGTTTTGATACAATCATAAACCCTCCTGTCTAGATCCCAACATCAAATTTTAACTAGCGAAATTCGGCAAATTGAGCATTCTTCACGTATTACTTCTTCACACACCTCAATGCTTCTGGAGACTGAAACTTAATTTAAAATTTGAAAAAATTGTTTTATTAGTAAAGCAAAGTAAAATCGATGATAATTCTGTGTCGATGAAAAAAATGAAAAAGCATATTCTCAACACGACAGGTCATTCTCTTATGACCAGATCTTTTATGACATTTTTAAAACCCAAAGCTAGAGAGGAAACTTTGTTGAAAAGATTGAAGCAGTACATCAATTTTATACACGATTCATCTTAATATTATGAGTCAGTTAGAATCCGATTTTAGTGAGTTCGAAATTTCTTAAAATAATTTCACTATCATTATAACATTTGCATAGTCATAATTTTATATATGAAACACATGTATAATTGAATGTTAATGAGTTTTTACAAACACATATTTGTCAAATATATCACTCTTTATACATTAATCTTCTTTAAAATACTTTGATTGACAACTTACCTATTTTGCCTAATTACCATCATTTTTATACAAAATGCAGAGAAATCTTTTGTTTGTTTTAAATATACTTGTTTTTGCATTAAATATAATGATTAATTATCCAACCAATTACTCTAGTTAATTTTGTGAATGAATGATAACGAAAAAAGTTCGTAATAAGACATGTCTGAATGATTCTAATAAGAGTTATTTTTTAGGGGGAGATAAAAATATCACCTACTAGGTTGAAATTGAGAATATTTGATTTCTAACTGGAACAATCGGTAAGATATCTTATATTAACACTAGCGGACATCACGCTAATTCACCCGCGTAATTCACCCATGGAATCAAATGTCGATTATTCATTTTCAACTGTGAATCAGTTATAAAATCAGTGCAGAAATATCGGAATACAGACTGTAAAAATGGGATGGTATTCAAATTCATGCAATGGATTGTATTCGAATTCCAACAAGAATGCTGTGCCCATTAGTATACTGGACATTTCTTCTTCCTATGAAATATAAGCATTTTCACTTATTACAGTGCAAATACAAATAATTAACATCATAAAATTTAAAATGCCCTTCAATTGATTCATCCGATAAAGCATCTGAGCAGATATACCCAATAAATTTTTAATACCAACAATTTAGACTTTTACGTAAAAATATTTGAATACAAAATTGTTGAATGAACACATTTTGAAGAAAAATCGATGTATTAATTTGTTAATTTATGAACAGTTAATAAGTTTTTTGAACTCATAAAAATATTTAAAATATTAAGTTTTTTCAGTAAAGAAACTATTTTAACAGACCGGCGGCTCACTGCTATAAAAATACCTGAAATTTTACATGTTAATTCTATGAGAAATTAATTAATATATACTAAAAAATTCACCCTATTTATTACTTGAAGAAACTTTATCGTCGAAAACTGTGTGATTCATCAAATTAGTCTTGTTGAGCGAGGAGGTAACCGTAATTTTAAGACACATAATCAGCTAAGTGATTTACTTTATACGAAAGTATAGTACTTAATTAGTTGAAAGGCATGTTATAGGACTTAAAGGGCGGCTCTACATAGTGGAGTAGTCAGTTGTTGGAAAAACGTATGTAAGCGCATAGCAATCATGATTTTAATACATGGAAATAAGGACGGGCGCACACTGTAAAATTAAAATTGATAACTCTGATCAAAAAATTTGAACAACTGTGTCAACGCACACCATCAGAAAGTCCTGTAAGAAATTTGTATAAAAAATTCTGAGCGCATATCATTGTATATCATCGAATACGTACATCGAACCACAACGAACCAATGAACTATCAAATATTTTAAATTTATTAATTACGTTTTTCAAGTAACAGATGGTACTTCATACAGCATCGTATGTATGCGTACATGACAGAATTTTCTGATCAGAATTTCCTCATTTGCCTTTTCGTCAATGCTTCCCGTTCAATTACAATTATTTTTTACGTTGCGTAGCAAATATAAAACGCTCAAGTTGTACTTAGCACAAAAAAGGACGTCAAACACACAGTAATTTCCACTCTCATTCGTTGTTATCTTGCATTTTTTGTTCGATGAGCCACGGATCTATTGTATATAGTATATACTCAATATTGAAAATGTTTACATAGTCTTTCACACAAAACTTGTCAATTACCACTTCATAGCATGTTTCAACGATAAATATCAATCGACACATTTTAATGTTGGGTGTCTTCTTCAACTACTGTTGCTTCCTTTTGAATATTATTATTGTTATTATTAATATAATGATATTATATACACTGTATACCTACAACATACAATATAATCCTCTTATATATTTATATATTGTATACAAAAACAATTTTTATTAACTTAAGAGTAGATGGCATTTTATAACTTAAACATTTCTGGAAAGTATTTAAAAATGAATTCAGTCATTTACCACAGAAATAGGCTATTTGACAACATTAAAAAATACTACAAAATATAGCCATTCTATAATATAAACGGCTAATAAAAACATATTTCACTTTATTTAAACTAAATTATGTTTCTGCAAATAATACGAAATAAAATTTAACAATTTTTGAAATTTTTTCACGTCTTGTGATTGGTGACAGCTCTGATTAAACAAGGATTCCATGACAAATGCTGTACTGTTTTGCTATTTTTACATAAAGTGACATACTAGCGAGCTACATCACACTGACACCATGTGACAAACGTCACTACAGAAATATTCTCTTTTGGTACTGTATTGAAAATTTAAACTATAACATTGATTTTCATTTAAAATAGTGTAGATTTCCCGGGAATATTAATGTAGTGTGCTTATATATGCAATTATTTAAAATGATTTTTAAATTAGTCAAACAGTCTGTTATCTTGGCTTCTACGTATTGATACTCGACATATATATAACATGTCAGAGTGTACAATTTTAAGTGTAAGGTTTGTAACACTAGCAAATATTGACTAACAAAACTATTGTATAGATGTTTATAGAATCATTTCATTAACCCATTTCCACTTGTCTGTCTATCCGCCTGTCCGTCGTCAAGATAAATAAAAAATGAATAGAGATAGCGAGCTGAGTTATTTTTTGGGTCTTATGAAGCCATGACTCAATTTTTGAACCAAAAATTATAAATGAAAAATTCAGATATATTTCAAATAAACAATTTTTATTAGAATATTTATGTGTAAACTGTTTCACAAAAATTTTACCTCAAGTATAGGAAAAATATACACATGTATAATTATCATAAATATTATAATTTTTATTATTCATTTATTCAGTTAGTTATCTTCTTTGTTTTGTATTCATAATACAAGTTTTAGAACGACGAACAAGTTTTAGAAAGTAAATACTTCACTCGCTTTCAATGTACGAACTGTTTATCATAATTGACATTGTATAATTACATAAAACACATTCAGAATAATATGAATTATTCACCATATAGTTAATTCAATATTTAATCATCATCGTATGTTGGTATCTCCGATTTTTCTGATAGTATCACAATTGTGACCTTTTCGTCAAAAAAAAACTTTCTTCTTAGTTACATACTTATAAACAATTATATATATTTTATTTTAAAAATAAAACAAAGCATTTTTCATAGTTCCATTTATTTTTGGTTTTTATTCAGTTATTCAGATGCTGTATAATAAACCTTTTTGAGTTATTTCGATTTTAAATGAATTAAAAAATAAAACTTTTTTTCATAATTTTGAGATTTTCCCCTGTTTAACAAAGATATATATTTCGGTTTAAATAAGCATTTCTTGGGGCTACAAAATTTCTGAAATAAATATTCCCTTAAATCCCACAAAAATTGTGGGTCCTCATTTTGGGACCTTTATTGTGAGTCCTAAAGGGGATATTTATTTCAAAAATAAAAGACATACATAGCAAAAAATGTAAATACAATTACATTTATTTCAAGTAAAATATTTCACGTAAGCATCCAATGATGAATCGGCCAGGGTTGACTCTATGTTTACTTATAAATTAATTAGAAGATATAAGGTGTTAAGGATCAAAATTTGAATTAAAATTATCGCAAATTTATACAAAGTTTGAGAAATGCAAATGAAAGATCTCATGCATTATTTTTACATTTTCGCAATTTCTTACCTCGTTATTGAGTTATCGTTATGACGGGTTAACAGGCAAACAGACTTACGGAAAGGTAGACATAGCAAGAGAGTTAACTAGCTGATTTTATGAGCTTACGTCAATAAATCGTCAATATATTTAACCATTATTATTTTAAACTAAATTTAATTACCCCAATATATATTGTATATACGAATATCAGAAAAACGCATTATCATATGTTTATTATAGCAAATATCACTTATATAGAATTGCTATTATTATTTAAAACGGAAATAATAAATTAAAATTAATTAACACATAAATTAACCAGTAATTATTACAAATATTTGAATTTCAACCAAATAATTGCTAGTATCTAACGTATAAACGTGATATTTGTAGGTGTATTATCTCTCTGATTTGAGTAGGCTTTAAATTCTTACACATAGATGAGAGCGAATAACATCATTATTAAAATGGTAGCGACGTGTTCATGTCAAATGTATATTATTCACAGTTAATTTGAAATTTAATAATTAAGAATTATATACAACAATAATTATAATTACAGGTATAAATCAAATTGTAGTTTTTAATGAAAAAAATTTTATTTTACGAATGTAGCAATGTTATTGGTCAGGGTTGCGAAATGTTCTTTCTCATACAACAAATACATATGTAATGATTTTCTATTACGAACAAAAGCAAATTGTTTCATTTTTGTGTACAATGGTCAAACACTCTACAAATCGGATATTGGTTGTTTTAACGCACTGTATCCATCTTGGACAACATCCAATTGGACAGTTTGAATGGAAAAAAAATTACAACAAAAGTTTATAAAAATATCCGAATTTTAGAGTTTGACAATCGCACACAAAAGTGAAACGATTTAATTGAGTTCATTTCGGACCAGTCGTTCGATCATTTTTAAATTTTTACTAAAAACGGTTTTTATAAATCTATATAAAAACATCTTAAGTGTATGTATTTTTTCGTCTATAAATTTATTAGATTACAAAAGCAATTTTCTTACGATTGACTTAAAAAACTCAAAAACACCAATTGAAGGTATAACAATTGTATATCTATAAAGAAATCATGACAAATGGAATTCGTTTATTTACTAAATGAAAAAAGCTTAACTTTTTTTGATTGTTTTCAATCTTTTTCTCGTGAACTGTCAAAAGATAACGAATAGGAGAGGAAGAGGAAGTCAGTGAATTCCATCCTCTCTCAATTACAGCTATCATAATTTACATTGGAATATAGTATTTCAATCTTAGCGCGAATAACCCTTGCAAACGTCTTAACAGTGTATATATAGTCTTATATGATAATATATCCTTTAACAAAAAATACTAAACACTAATGATATAGCTTTTCATCGTAATTTTCAAGTTTTCTATCGTTGAAATATTTTTTAGATTAGAACAGTCTAAACGTAAACTTAACGTAAAAAAGTAGTAACAATCTATAAAAGCAATTTAATCAGCAAAATCCACTTTTAACATAAGCTTTGTAAACGTCCTTAATTAAATGTAGTTTTATTCATAGATTTCTATACCCTGATCAGTATAAAAATACGTACATTGAAAATTGAAATGATTTTTGTGTCTATATCGAAGCTAAGTGCGGATATAGCCGCCATTTATCTGTCAACTAAACATTACCAACAGCTACTTGATCGAATATGAACATTCATGATGCGTCCGTATTATAAGTAACACAGATTGAAACTACCATATAGGCGAACGGTTTATCTTCTTATTAATGTTTTGAGTATTTAATCGAAATAATTTTGTTTTAAATGTAGATTTCGTCATGCAAATGAAAAGTGAAACATGTCCGAAAGGATTTAATAGGCACCGAAAATCCATTGACACGTTGGAATTGTGGACAACACGATATCCGAAGGATTCTGTGCCTTTTTAAAACTGAATTTTTCAATAAAAATATTTATCGAATTTTTTTTCCTGAATTATTTATTTTTATTGACGTATTCGATTTGTACCATGTACTCAAAAATAATTAATAAAGATTATTATTATTATTAAATAACAGAATCCGTATTTTAATTCCTTCTATGGTATATATGTTTGCTATTGTTTACCTTTTACGTATAAACTGGCATCATCTATGTATTTAAATGGCTACACGGCCAGGCTGGCTTACAACTCAGAGATAAAAGAAAATGAGTGAGAATGAGATTTTTGAAAATTAATCCAAAAGAATGAAGAGAAGTTTCAAATTTTAATATGTCGATCTAGATACTGCCAAAACCGTCAACTTCAAAAGACTAAGGCTTCAATTTTTAAGGATCCTTTAAATCGTTGGAAAGCTTTTTTGAAATTCAACCCATAAGGAGATGGAGATAACGCTTAAAATTTGAAATAAAAAAATTAGAATTTCTGAAGGTTTCCCGCGTAGTGTTCATCAGACAGTAATTAATTCGATACTAAATCATCCAATTCATCTTCGATTTTGCTGATAATAGTACAATAGAACACAATACAAACTAACTTTTAAAAAACCTCCCTATAGGTGCGCAAGGGAAGTTGAATTTGAAATGTAGTAGAGGCAATCATTATAACCGAGGCTGCTTGAGGAGATATTGTACTTATTCCGCGTATCTCTACAATTGCAAATGACATTTCGTTAAGACAACAGTAATTAGTTTTCTATTATTCCGTATTTGCATGGAGGCTCACCCGATTGTTTTAGAATTGCAGAAGCTGCCTTTAAAAAATATATATATATATATATATATATATATATATATATATATATATATATATATATTTCCAAATAACTTCACTTGTATTGTTTTTGATTATTGAAAATAAAAAACTATAGAACATGAAATAGTATGTATTACTATCTCTTTTTGTTATATTTCTATCAATGCAATGTTTATGCAACTTCAGAATCATATCTCATAGTACAAATTTTTGATAACGTTTTTTAAAAAGCGGAAAAACTTTTGAAACGTGGAATAAAATTTTTCAATTAACCACATAATTTTTTTGGCTAATTGTCTTTTATATTGGCTAGCCCATTAAAACATCCAACATAGTCAATAAATGCACAAAAATTTCTTAAAACACGGAGGCTAATAACTTTTTCAATAAATATCATTTCTTAGTCGTTTAATGGATGCATCAAAGTGCTGTTAAACCACTCGTCTAAAATAAAATCACTCTACAGCAGCATACAGTAGTCTCAAGAAAAAATAATATAATGGCTTTAGTTTATTCAGATGTGCAAGAGAGTGTAACATCACATATACATCACAGTATAATGTATTAAATAAAGATAGCTATATCGGTACATTTAAAACAATAAACGAAGTGATGAAAAATTTGTTAGATTTTTTTTCTTGACGTGAATTTATAAAAAAAAAAAAATTATTATTTATTGCATATGTGTATATATAAAAATTGTATACATTTACACATATTAATGTAACTAATATTTATGTTTGGATAATTCCAGATATTCGGAAAAAAATGTGTATATTTATTTATTTATATATATATATATTTTTTTTTCTTTTTATATTTATTTTATAACAATGAATTATTTTTAATATTGATATAAAACTCATGTTACTTTATATGAAATTGAAATACTAAAGTGATTTTTTCTGATAATGAAAAATTCAAGATCTGATAGTTTTGACAATTTAAACTCATTAGACTCAAACAAAATTTATACGCGACGTAAACACAATATGCCTGAGTATATTAATTTTAGTCTGATGTTTGTAACACTACCTAATATTGAAGGCACTAAAAAATTTTTCGTGTAAGTGTTCATAGCAATACGTAATTCTTCCATTTCCGGTTGTCTGTTCGTTATGATAACTCAAAAACAAGTAGAGATAGCGAGATGAAATTTTGATGACGGACTCTAAACATAAATGTTCGTGAATGAGCATAATCAAAACCAAACTTGAGTCCAAAATGATAATTCCACGAACTCGCCGTTGGTTCCTTCGTTGTTTCATTGTGCTCGGGCAAATATTATAAATCAATCTGTATGCTTCTAAAGTGCCCATCGTAGTTCTTCCGTAAGTCCAATATTCAATTTTTCTTTCTGTAAATCCCATATTTATGCCAATATTCCATTTTAAAATATAATTCCAGGTCCCGGTAATTGTAAATAAACGTCGGCGATTTTTCATCATAGACTTAAATAATTCCCAGATTTAGGTGTAAAATCACAACTTAAACTACGTTTATCGGGCCACCGATTATAAATAATTCCCTAAATTTTTTAAGTCTAACAAATTTTTTTCATTTAATAATGGCTAGGAAAATGAAGCGACCAATCAGGTAAATGAATTTACGCAATGTATTTTTGTTAACATAAAGTATAATATTTATATAATATATACAATATATATTTTGTTTATACACAATACAATCCTATACAAATATAAACTATAATATATAATACTTAAGATTCTTAGGATACATTATATATGAAATACAAAGTATTATAAATATACAGAATGTTTCAGAATTGCATGCCACTACGTTAGATGTGTAATTTGAGTACATAATAAACAAAAACCTTCAAATAACACAATAAGTATCTTCAATAGTACCGTGTAATTCAAAAACATTCTTTATATCTAATTATATCTATAATTTAAAATTATGAAACATATATTGTCTCATCACATTTAGTAATTATAATTTAATTAATAAATTACACTATTTAATAAAATGTTTGAGTATTCTTTTTTTAATGAATGAGTTTCTTTTATCCCATATTTGATGAATACAGTAAAAGTTCCATTTATTAAACCATCAGCAAAGATTTAAATATATTAAACCAAAAATAGGGTGATGTATGGTGATATAGACATTATAAAGTTTCATTAAATTAGTCTCAGTTTTAAGAGGGAAAAATGTTTGCAAAATTTTAATTTGCATGTTTGCATGTGACTCGAACATATATGCACGAAATATAATTTTTAAAAAGATATAAAATTGATTGCATAGAATATGAAGACAAACAACTTTTTGTTTTAAATATTTTTTTCAATCTTCTAATTATTCAAAAAAAATTATTTATTTTTATATTTCCAAGTTTTAAGCTTAAATTAAAAAAAATCGAAATAAATGCCAAATTTATCAAAAAAAACTATAATCATTCGGTTCGAGTAAATTTAAAATGTTCCTACATGTGAATAATTTGATGTCTTTTGTCATTTGTTCTTTTTTTAAATTAAAATTGCCACTTGCTTGTCAAATACCGGGTGCCCAAAATTTACATAGTAACCTGTGACTGGCTAGCAGACCCAGTTCATATAAAACTGTAGCTTTTTAAGAAAAAATAATTTTTTAAAATAAAATTCACCATATCATCAAAGTCTTTTTCACTTAAATGTAAATAAAAGAATGTTTAAAAATTTCCAACAAATTTTCTTAAATGATTCCACATAACTTTTTATATAAAAATTACTAGAACTTTTGCTCAGATTTTAAAAACAAAAATTTTATATTTAATTAAAAAAAATCCAATTGTGCCTCATTGAACATAGAAATAAATATACACTAGCGATTTTATACGTGGATTTTAAATAATTCAAATTTTGTTTGCAATAATTTTCTGAATTCAACTTAATTCAAAATTTTTGGTATTTTTCACTTTTAACATAATTTTTTTTGAATATCTTGTATGGTTTAATGAACTGTTTACTGTTTACTGTATTAAGAAATTTTTATTAATAGGTACATTTATTAAACTGATTATGATTTATGATTTTTAGATTTTAATACTGCTTAAATTAATAATAGTGATGCATTGTTAATAATCTCAGTTTAATACTGAAATCTACTTTCTTTTACTGTTGCTTTCTTGTTTTACTGTATTTTGCCTATGTTCTGAAATAGAGAAAATCACAGCATCCTTGTCTCACTTATATCAAGCATTATATCCTATTCGCTTCTTCGATTACTGTTACAGTCATTCAGTCTATTTCGGAACACGGGCTCTCAATGCCAAACTGTATCTTATGAAATTTGGCTAAGGCAGCCTTTTTTAATTGTTATTAAAGTTCTTACATAGCGATGCTTGCACAATTTTGTGATAGAGTGAATATAAATGCAGTAACATCCACCTTACCTCAATTATTCGCTTTACCCGAGCTTCCCCTCTATATTTATTATCTTACTCGTCAAAGTGGAAAGAGCTTAGACTTTAAAGGAGATTTGATATAATATCTAGTTTGGACCGTCATAAGAGACAAATACCGTCCAATATCTTGTAACGAAAACTGTAAGGGGGAGTTAAAATTTGTGTAAAATATCCGAAATTACTTACTCGATTACAAAATTTTGTTTATTAATTTTTAGAAAATTTCTAGGGCTGTATATCATCTCTTTAAAATAAACGACCTATTCTTTACCACGCCTTATAGTTGGAGAATAAAATTAGAATAGCGTGTCTATGAATTATTTTTATATACGGGCATTTTGCTGATTCCAACTGCAATCTTGTTTACACCAATAATCATTAGCACATTAGATTTATGATCTTCTTTCCAGCAATGTAGTTATAAATCAACGAGCTATTTTCTAAATTTTTTATTCATTAAAAAAGAATTTTCTTACATGATCCATCGGATTTAACTTTTAGAAGAAAAATTAAATTTTCCCGAATGTTTTTAATATTCATAACTCAGACTTCTGCAAATAAATTTTTTACGACTTTAACAACTACAAGAATAAGTTTGACAGTTTTATGTCTAAAGGGCCCGGTTAAATTTGTTGGAAAATTTTGTTATCAAACTTATTCTATATGTTTTCATTAAACAAAAACGCATGCGATCAAACCAATATATCAAATATATTTGTTAAGTGCCATGTACACGCTCAAATTTTTGTTGGATAAGCGTCCCTGTCATATTTTTTTTAAAGTTTGCAAGCTTGTTTTACGTGTTTGTCAAACAATGTTGTCAGTCATCGCAGTTGTGTTCTTCATGGTTTCAAGGCGATAGCTGAGATGTTATTGGACAAACACCGTTTGATATTGTTGCACACTAGCAAACAGGTTTGACAATCACACCGTCAATCAAAATTTCCATAAAACATTGAAATTGTTTGAAAAACACGTCAAACAAGCTTGCACACTTTCAAAAATTTGGACAAACACGTTTGTTAAACAAACATTTGACAAATAACTTGACCGTGAACAGGGTACTTAATTCTTATTCATTATATAACTTCTATAAAATTGATAATATTTTTATCTGATTTTTATATGAAAAGCATTCTTTATTAAATTCTTTTAACTTTACCACAATAACATTTTTTATCACACTGAACCATTGACTTTTAATGAATTGTTATTTATAAAATTAAATTGGCTAATAAATTTTATAATTTAAAATAATCATCTAGTTACCTATAATATAAAATTCTACTAATTTTCATGAAGTGTTACAAAATGGATATTATGAAATAATTTAGTATTCATATTTTTTCATTTGAGTATAAAAAGTTGAAAATTGAGAAAATGTTTATATTATCGTCTAATATTAATCACATTGAAAGCATTATTGTAAGTAAAATTTTGTTCTAAAGGATATAAAAAAGTTTCATATTCAGACTTTGTGTTTATTTCCGAATCCTATATTTAGCTTACACAAATTGTTTTGGCCCAGAAAGCACGATCAAAGCCAATAAAATTATAAATAAGAAATACATTGACTTTTAATTTTTTAAAATCTTTAGGCTGGTTTGGATCATTGGATTGGATTGTGAAACTAATATTGTTTCCGATTTTAACGAAAATCATTTTCAGGTATATTTGAGCTCTCTAATATTCTAATTTATAATTTTGTGGCTTACCGATTGAAAAACATCAATTAAATGGTACTTTCAGTCCAGCGCCTTAGTTCTCAGATCCGAGATCCTTTTTTTTATTGATCAATAGAACAATTTGCCTAGCTTTCAAAAAATAATAAAGATAATTCTTTCAATAATAAACGTATTATAATTTGGCACTCATTTATTTTGGTATATATAAGTACTTTGTTGACCTGGATGGATCAGTTGATCCAACAAAAATTAAATAAAGTAATAGTGATGTCAATTAATTAATTTTCTGGTTTCAATCGTTAATTTATATTATTCTGATCCATATCCGACTGTTTCGAACGCTGAATAAATGTGATAACTTAATTAAAGTTAAATATTGTAATTGAGCTTTCTAAAATTATAAAATTTAAAATATGGGCATACAGAGAGATGTCCAAGTCAAATCACCGAAATAATTGTATATTATCTTTTAAATTTATATTTACAAACTCATCAAATTTGATACAAATTTACTGTGGCATATTTTGCTCAATTTTAGTTTCAGTGAACAATATAGGCACAATTTATGAAACTTGATTCGGAGATTTTTTATTACTTAATTCATTGCTACCGGCTTGGTGGTCAATTAATACTTCCATCCATTTGACTATTTAGACTGGAGGTTGCGAGCTCGTATTCAGGTAGCGGCAGTTTGATCAATTATAGTAAAAAAAGGGGCGGTTGGTTGACACTGTCGTCGCTTAGATAAGAACAAAGTAACCGGCTCCACCAACAACATAATAATAATAAAATTCTCATCTTTTGCTCGAAGGCAGTTATGCGTTCAAGTGATGGAGTGTTCTAAAAGATGGTATAGAAGACCAAAAGGTCTAGGTACAAGAGTCGCTGTTGTGGTTCCCCTCTTAATATACTCTAACTACTCTAATTCAATGCCTATTATATGTTAAAAAAAAAAAAATTAACTTAATATAAAAAAATTAAAAAGAAGTATTTATTAATTTGAAAGAATTCCCTTTATGTATTTTTATTTATGTTTAAGTAATTTTTTTGTCTTAATTTATTATTTCTAATTAAATTACAACATGTATATATAGATATTTAACAAATATACGAACAATAAATCTTTTAAGATAAAACAATTTAAAAAAATTTTTATATATTAATTATGTATTTTCAGTAATTAATAAAAGTAATAAAACTTAAATAAACATTGAAATCCCTGATAATATTCTAACTACCACATCATTACTCAAATTGAAAATAATTTTTTTTTAATCCAAGAAAAATAAGCATGACAGTATAGAAATTATATAACAAACCAAATTTTCGAATATCAACTCATTTTCAGTTCTCACTTTCTACTTTATATCTAATGCCTATTTCTCTAGCCTATTTTCTGAACTCATAAACTTATTTAAAAATTTCTACTCATTTTTTCCTGACTTTGAAACAACCACTTCCATATTCGGGTCTTCATAAATCTCCATATTTTCCTGAGATAGCTCAGTTATTTATGTCGAAAAAGTATTGTTGAGCATAAACCTATAACTAAATTCGTGAAAATATGTCCTATTAAATTCAAGCTATCAATCTTTTGAACAAACTTTTCGATTTTTCCAGATTTTCTCCTATTTATAATTAATAGAAAATTAAAAAAAAAATAAAAATAAAATAAAAATAAACAATTTTATTAAAAATCGTTTACAAAATGCATAGTATGAATTACAATCGTAAAGGTTTCCAATTGCAAATTTCTTGCATTGCACTCCTGATAAATACGTTTCTCATTACTAAGGAAAATAATGAGCACTACTTTCATTTTCATTTGAAAAAAAAACAACATCAAAACAGTCATTTTCTGGGCTGTGAACTCGTAATCCGTAGTATTGCTAAGAGGAGTATTTAAAATCTGGCTTGTATAAAATTTGGTATAAAGTTTCCAGCTTATTTCTCTTGAATTGTAATTTAATTGTCAAATAATGATAGTGAAAAGACATGGTTAAATTATACGTGATAAAATCATAACGCATATTAAAGCATCAGCTCATGATTTAGCATTAAATTTTATAAGATGACATTGATGTACGTTAAAAAATTCTTAAAATCATATTTTGTAGAAAATATTTTTTGTTATATTTTCTATTTTCCCTAATTTTATATATTGTTTATATGTATAATTAGAAGTAGGCTTATTTTGTACCTCAGATCTTAAATAATGTGTATTTTTTTACCCCACAATTTTACAAATAATTGAGCATTTTAATTTGTATACGAAAAAAACATTAACTAAATTAGAAAAAATAAATCTATAAAATTATTCTGGATGATGTAAAATTATAATTTGAATTATAGGCAAGTTTTTTTACAATAATATAGTATGTGCTGCCTATACAGTTTAAAACTGGCTGAATTTGTAACATTTGTTATATGTATTTAAAAAATCAATTATAATCATACCTCTTTGCCGATCAATCCAAGTTCAAAATTTGATTAAAAACTTGTACAATAATATTTCTAAGTGTGTTGGTATAAAAAATTCGTAGAAATAAAAAGTAGTTAATTATACGATAACAAATAAAACAAACTCAATTTGATTGGTTAAGAATAATTGAAAAACTGACGATCAAGTGTTTTTGTAAATAGACTGATTATTGATAAAAACAAAATCATGTTGTGTTTATATTTTAATTGGGAAAATTAACGTAAATAATCGCAAAATATATTTTTAAAACATTGTACATTTGATCGTCAGTGGATAATTTTTTTTTAAATTCTTCTTATTATTGGACTGAAAAGCTCTGATTCCATAGTTTACTAGAATGGCAAATTTAAAAAAATGAACGATTAAATTTGGTAGATTAAATATCTACAAAAATTTTGGTTTATTGTCAGTTTTATAATTATCCATATTACGATGACTATTCAACGTATCACATTGTATCAAGAATGATATTAATCTTCCAATTAAACTCGGAGTGAAAACTACACTCAAAAATAAATAAAAATCGAAACTTCCTTGTTGGTGATTGAAAAGAAAACAAAAAATAACTCCGATTATAAAAGTTCGAAATTGGTTTTTTTTGAACATTTTCCAAATTTCCAATTTCATATCGATTGCATTAAACTGCATCGTTCTAGGATATATAAAAACGGATTAATGTTGGAGAGCATTTTGCGAAAAAAACATTTCTAATTATAAAATAAAATTTGGATATAAAATATATTTATATTTTATGTCAAGTTTATGCACATAGAATTTAATTACATTTGGATACAAGTTTTCTTAGTTATTTGTAAGCGAAAATCGAAAAAAAATAATACAATGTATAATATATAAGAGATTGTCTTTAATAAGAGGTCTCTACCAAAAACAAAACCCTCCCTAATTTCAAGTATGGAACAAAACAACATAAAATATAAATAACCATTATTGATTTTTTTCAAACTCTATTGGATACATTTTCTTAATTCTACCGAATGAAAGAAAAACATGGATATTATTTTCGGAATTGATTAAATTTTGCAAGATAAGTTTTAAATTTTCAATTAAACAAGTTTTATAAATCGCATTAAAATTTTTCCCAAATATATTGTTGACACGCCATAATAAGACGAATTTTATCAAAAAATCAAAATCTGAATCAGAGCATTTAGTCCTCTTATAATATTTCTTGTATTTAAAATATTGAACAAAAATATATTCCACAATAATGAATATAATAATCATTTCAAAAATATTCAAACAAATACAGGACTTCGAATATCTGGTACTTGTATACGTTTGATTGCACTTCTCCATAACCATGACTCTTCACTACCAATCGATGGTCACACACGATCCACCATTGATGTATCATTTTCATTAACACCACGATGTGCTAATAATAAACCACCAGTTGCTGAACGTGAAACCGGTGATTGTAAACTGACTGGAACATTTGCAGCACTAAAGTAACCACCAGATTTTGGTTTTAGATGACGATTATTCATTTCCATATGAACTATTTTCATAAATTCAATTTGTGCTGCCAATTTTTGTATTTCTTCCTGTCAAATTTTATGTAAAAATTATTAGTAATTTCCGAATAATTTTGTATTGTAACAATAAATGTTAAATTAGTTTTAAAACACGTTCAGGTTATTAATATAGATAATAGTTAACTATTATTTATAAATGAATATAATAATCTTCAAACATCCAATTGTAGAATCGGTTCACGTGAAACTTTTACATACTAAAAAATGGACAAATAAAAACGATTTAACTTTAGCATAATTTAATATCTAGTGTTTATTCACAAAATTTACTCTGAATTAAGCTGATATTCACGGGAAATGTAATTTCTTACGATTTCGTGCCTTTTCTTGAATCAATTTTTCAGAAATCATAAACAATCTTACCTTAAGTTCTTCATTTTCTTGATATAAATCTGGTGTGTCTTCTGGAACAAGACCAATTCCGTTCAAAGAAAACGAGGCGGTTACTCCACGGGATCTTGCTCTGTTATCCCATTGGTCACCTTGCCCTCGAATTACTCTTAGAACCTAAAAATGAAACCATTGTTTTCTAAAGAATGAATCAAAAGAATTCAATTGTAGAGTGGTGTTCACAGTCTCAAACATCTTTAATTTGAAACACTATTTGAGCTAATAAGCTGATCACGTATGAATAATACATATAGTGAATAATTTCTTATTCGTACCATGCATATTACGCGGCAGGGATTTTATAAAATCACTCAAATTCTAGAAAGTATAATTATTTGTTCAATTATTTGCATGTAAATTGTATAGCAAATGTCAAACAAAAATTGCTGAATAATTACAAAAAATTGAATTGAAGTTATGGGTTGAAAATTGTAAGAATCATCGAGAAAATTACATTAGTAGTTTTTTTTAATTAAAATTAAAAAAGCATTCATTTAAATTTGTAAATAAATTTTGAGAAATTTCCTATGATGAATAATACATCATGCCCAGATTTATATATCATTTGATTGATATAGTAATATTTTTTAACGATTGGTATAGTAGAAACGAATGAAAATATTTTAAGTCATGGTGCCTATACATAGAGCAAATTAACTATATTAAATAATAAGATATATTTAGTCTTTTTAACTTAATGAAAATCGTAAAATAATATTCCTTTATTTGAACCAGTCTGTGTAATAAAAATGTATGTACATACCTTAGGACCAAATACAAAGGCAATTGTAACAGATGTTGATAATTGTGTTCTAATAAATCCTAACAAATATTTAATATCGGGACCAGCTTGTGGAAATATAAATAAGCTGAAAACAAAATACATTTGAAATATTAAAATTATAAATTTTCAAATAGGTAACTAATTAGAACAGGTGTAATAGTAATACTTACTGAAATGCCACCATGGCAATATTAACAAGTGAAATATTATAAATAGCATAACTTATTAATCGAGCTTCATTGTAAAGTGATTCTGCATTACGTACATTGTAACATACTCGTACACCCCATGCCAAGAAGAATACTTCACCTACAACATACATTTTTTAAGTAAAAATATTATTCTTAGAAGAAATTTTTAAACATTTATGATACTGAAAAAATTATTATAATACAAAGAAAACAAGTAAAGATAACAACTAAAATTATTAAATGATAATATCTACTACAGCTCCGTTACAGCAGTCGAAATTCGAAATAAAACAGTATATTATACAAAATAGTATATATGTGTGTATATCATAGTGTGTGTAAAATAAGGTACATCTCTCATATATGTGTGTGTCATAGTGTGGGATATGTTTGATTGATTAAATGTATTTTTTATGATGCATAATTTAAAAAATATTAGCATTCTCCATATATTGTAATTCATATATTATAGATATAAATATATAATGCACTGTATTTATAGCACAGAATACTAAAGTCAATTTTACTATTTGGACAAAACGTGAATACTCAAGATAGAGTATTTTAGAGTGATAAACATTTAAAACAATAAAATTATTAGAGTGAATTTAAATTTTTTTTTAACTTATAACTTAAACGTTCTATGTATTATCATTACGGATTTTATATACAAAATTAAAGCATTCATTTAATATTCATAGAAAGTATTTTTTATAAATCTATGTGTGTTTAAATCACTATTTTTTTTATTAATTTTTCTTCAATTTTAAATTTCATGTGAAAGAACGATTGTGTTTATGCGTCGTTATCATTGATAATATCGAAGAAGGATCAAATGAGTATAGGTTAGGCATTAAAAATAACGATATCTGTTAAAAATAACGCTATCACAGATTACAGATAACTGTCAACTACCGGTTACTAATAAATTGACCGACACCGATATTATCACTTGAAAATATAGTCATTTCCGGCGCCGGTCACGGATATACACACAATTTTTTTAAAATATAAATATTACATTAATTTACCTACCAATCGCTAAACTGTGATCCCACCAATTATATGTGCACTGTTTAAATTTTAAACCTTTCACATCTGTGATATCCTCTGCTGTAGGTGTTGCACTTAATGTCCAGGTGCTTAAATATATTAGCATAACAAGTAATATTGGTATCATCCATTGTAATAATTGTTTATCTGTTAATTTTACTTTGTGCGCTGATTTTACACGATATGTTAACGATACTCTAAAATAAAAAATTTAGTTAGACTATGGGTGTTTATCACATATACAAAAATATATGAAAATTGCAAGTACTTAAAATATGTAATACAAGATATTTAAAAAAGAAGTATTTGAAATAAAATATACAATAAATTTAAAAAAAATACGGTTATATAAATAAAATACTTTAAGAGTTTTCAATATTCAATGAGATTCAAATTATACCGATTGCACAAATAATATATATAAAGACCTATTAGTCATTTATTCCGCAAAATCACCATGTAAGCAGAATAGAGCAAAAAAATGTGAGTTCAAAGGCTGAGATCAAAGTCGGTAATACGCATGAAGAAGCTTTTGTCATTGTCGGGGCTTGAAACTTTAAAATTACTAATTCTGTTAGAATATATGTTTTAGTCTCAGTGATCGTGGAATTAAAAAAAGTATTTAGTATTTTCAAAATACAAAACTACTTTTCATATAGTATCTAAATACAAATACAAAATACTCTTTTGGAAAAAGTATTTCAAATCCTATATAAAAATACGAATTTTGATTTTTGTATCTGTATTTTAAATACATTAATTGTTAAATAAGTCAAATCTCTGCATATAGTATAGTATCTATCATTGGTATTTTTTCGCATTTAAAAATTTGTGTGTGGGTTAACAATGTTTTGTTGCATGGGAACCGGAAGTAGACACAGTGCATACACACTCGCAACCTTGAATGAAAATTTATAGAAAAAGATTAGCTTTGTTTATTTGTTATATAATTCTATTGTTTAATGATTGCATTATCTACTTTTATTAAATATGTTTACTAAACATTTAATGATTAATTAATTCTCTCATGCTTCCTGTTTGATTTACATCCCCGTTTTTTTTAAAGCCAACAATTTTGTACATAACTAATTCTAATAAGATATAAATAAACTAAATTCCATTATTTTAAGGTACATTAAGTAAAATTTCAATCGAAAACACCTTGTTTTTATATTGAAAATTAAATATTGTGAAATGAATTGTTTGTGTTAGAATCTTAACTTTTAGAATAATTTTGATCACATTCCGAATTGAACGGGCGCCTCAATAAGTTAATATATGTTAATATGGACTATATAATTATAGAGTATGTAATTATTTTTTACCTCCACGTTTTCATTAATAATGCTGTATAAGTAACACAAAATCCAAGATGCCGAGACCATTTTGTTGCAATACATGAGTATGTATCTAATACTGGAAATATGGCAGCCATCTGTAATTAAGATATTTTAAAATTTATGAAGGGTTTTAAATGAAAGACCGGGTGCAAGTTGAATATACGTATTTGAGACGTTTAAAAGATAGAAAGCCAATCAGACGCAGAGACGATAAGAAAAGATTCACTGTGACAGTTCAAGAAATGATAAAACTTCGAAAAATTAATCATTAAAAATGGGTTAAAATGAAATCATGGAAAGTTTCTTAAATTTATCTTCCATTAAATTTTAATGCAATTAGCATGTTAGTGCACTTATTAAGTTTTTATGAATTACTTCAATGAGGTGAGTCATTGGGGATATCGTTTTATGGAAAAACAAAACTTTTAACGCTGTGGACGCGAGATGACATAAATACAAATATATTGTACAAATGGACATCACGCAGTTTCATCCGCGTTATTCCCGTTCCCGTGTGAAAACAGCGATAAAAAGTAGTCAATGCCACCAGGGGATAGTAAAGCTTCCCAACGATTAAAGAAAACTAGTTATATATTAAATAATATACTCTCTTACTGCATCAAAAATACGTTTCAACTTGTGTCCGATCTATTTTCAGTATTATAATTTATATTTGATTAATTTTATTAAAATTTATGCCAAATTCATATGTACAAAAACACAATCATACATAAAGATATCAATAGTTCAATTGCCATGTAATATTGCAATAGTACTTGATACAACTTAAGCTTATCCACCATTATGGTTGTTGGTGTATTTAGATTCAAAATAAATACATTTTGTTGTCAGAATTGTTCACACAAAAGCGAAATTGATAACGATGAATTCTTAAGAGAACACTAAAAATTAGTCTTCAGACAAAAACTAAAGTTTCAAATTGAGAACATGCAAGAAATTTGGTATTTTACCCATCAAAATATGAAACTAGGCTCCATACAAAACAAAATTAGACAATTGAATTAAAATTGATTTAAAAACGAATAAGTTATAAGCACTTAAAAATTGCTTTCAATTTCTATCTTGCAAAAAAATTTTATGGGTGATACTACGATAAGCGGTCATTTTCTATAGAGAAAACGCACAGCAAAATTTTTGAATATTAATGTAATTTATATAATATTTTTATTAATAATCAACTCATTTGTGCAAACTAACATTATTTATACTAAGTTTTTCAGAAAAATATAAGTGTATTTAAGTATTATGGACGTATAATCACTATTGAGATGAACATGTATGCCGATATTTATGCAAATCTTCTCCTTTGTTTAATTAAGAATTTTGAACGGCCATATTTTGGCTATTTTTTAAGATTTAAAAAAAATTACTTTAAATTTATATTAATTTATATTACATAAGAATAATGTTCCAAGCAAAGTTATTTTAAAGATATACAACTGACATTACACAAAAGTTGAAATGCTTACACAAATTTGAAAAATAAGGATAAATTATTATAATCCATTTGTTTAAACTTTAGTAATAGTTTTTATATTCGCCTTTTTTAGCAGAGGTTTTATAAAAGAAGTAAGGTACTAGATTTGTAAAAGAAATAAACAGCATACTTATTTCTATAGTCAAATCCAAAAAAAAAACCGCATTAACCTAAATCTTCTTCGTTTATATAAAATTACAAAATAAATTTTTTTGGTGTATTTTAATTTATTAATTGGATTTGACTATATTTCAATTAACTTTTTAATTTCGATTATGAACAACGAAGCAAGTGAAAGCTTTTTAATAAATGCATATTTACAAATGAACTAGTAAAATCGAATAAATTAAATTTAAAGCTCTTTAATCCCTCCTAAACATAGAATAACAACATACCTGTATGCCTTACCTCCAAGTACATAGTTGCACATCCGAGTAATGTGATTGCTAAAAATGTTGGACTAGCAACTTTAAATACTTTTAATTTTCTATGTCGCAACATATAAATAACCAAAACTACAGATCCTACGGCGCATGTTACTGATACACTCAGTAAAGAAATTCTAAAAGTAAAGTATTTATGTTATTTTATGATGTTCTAGTTGACATCAGGCGTGCATCATCGTTGACTGGTTTTACATTGTTTACTGTTTACTGTTTTAATTTCATTAGCAAAATTGAGAATCGATTGTTTTGTTTGAAAAATTATAAAAGTTTCCCCACCGAATAACATTTTTAGTATTTTTTGTTTGTAAACAAAACAACTATTCAAATAATTTAAATTCCCAAAAAAAAAACTACTCAAAAATTTATTCTTTTAGATGGTGTAAAAATTGAGCTGAGCTTTTCTATAATAGACCGAATGACTGAAGTCTATGGTATAACTAGAAGATTATGAATTTCGTTTGTCTGTATCCATCTATGTTAATTGTGCTGTAACTTTAGAACGCCTTTGTTTGACGTAATATTTGTAGGCATATAGATAGATCACACTCAGAAAATTTGCTTTGGAATATCTTCGTACTTCAAATATCTTCATACCGGATTCTACTCTTTTCCGAAAAAATCTTCAACAAATGAGTTCAAAGTCTTAGTTATGGAACTGTATCTCATAAGATGAAACTGTTTTACAGATTCGTTTTCTTGTCATTAAAACTTATTCTCAATTTATTTTAATGAGCCTGTAACGACAAATTTAGTCTAAATTATCAAATCTATTAATTTTATTTATGATTAACCTTTGTCAAGAAGTTACGCTGAAAGTCATAGATGATGTACGTTGATACCAACTTATAATAAATCACAGCTATTTTAAAAAAATTGCTGAATGATGATAAGCTGAGAACTTACCTAAATGGCCAATTATATGTTGCCAAACACGGTGCTGGACCAATACATTCGGAACATCCTGGAGCACACTGTATGCAACGAAATACTTCCCAAAGACTGCTTGTATTTTCTTGATATTCACGCCAAGCAACTGGAACCAACAATGATAACAAATTATTTCACTTATTTTAAACCTACTTGAGCATCAATAAATACCAAAATAATTATCGTTTTTTTTCGGGTACCAGTTCGTTTAGATTCAAAATTTTATCAATTCACGAAAATAATCTTTTAGAATTTCATATCTTTAAATTTTTTTTTATAAATTATTACTAAAAGCGTGTTTATTTCTTAGTCCGACCTTTTCTATAAATCGGAGAAATAACCAACGATAAATAAAACTAAAAATTGGCCGCAATCTTGAAAAATGAGAACCAAATAGGAAACTCCAGACTGAATTTTATAAAAATTCATTTATTGACATGTCGTGAGGCCAATAAAGTACAATTCGAGACAATAATTTTAATAAACATAATAAATTCGAAATATAACGATTTTTCGATTTGTTACACATAGAAATAAACTTTATGCTCTGACACAAAATAAAAATTAAAGGGAAATATAACGAAAAATACAAAATCATACTGCGTTGAGACATGGATCGGACTTTTTCAAATTTTATCCTATTGTTTATTTGATATAACTCAAATAAATGAAGATGTTTTTTTTTTTTTTTTAATAATCATAGTAATCAGTATGAATAATGATGACTACTTTGTAGTCGAAATACGCATTTATAAAATACAAAATAATTTGATCTAGGAAATTAGGGAAAAAATCGAAATTTATTTTAAATGTAGATAGTTTTTATAGTATCGGCCTTATATTTGGGTTGGATTATCAATCCCTAAATTAAAAATCCTTTCCTGTTTTATCCTTCTGTGCCTTGATATTCGACTAAAAAATGTTGCACACTTGCAATTCATTCATTGCACAGACCTCATATTCTTTCCTCTTTCACTTTTTCTATTTCATAATTAAATTTAAACATTTTGAAATTAGCATACATCCTTCTAATTTCTCTATCATCCACAATTAAATATTTCACACCATTTTATAATGATGTAGCATTTTAAAGTAATTTAAGCTGTTTTATTTATTTTAAGCCAATAAAAGTGTTCAATTTTGAAGTGATATTAGTTTTGCTGGTTCGAACATACTAACCCGTAAAAACAGATTTCAGAATTTCCACCATTTTTTCTGACATTCCTATTTTTATCAATTTCATCTACAATAGCTTACCATCTATCTTATCAAATGTATTTCCAAGATCTATAAAACAGCAGTACACAACCTCTCGTTCCGTTTGATTGAATTATATAATAAAAGATTTTACTAAGAGAACATTGTGTTGATTCTATACAAAAGTATACGTAAGTGTTTATGTATATGTATCTCAATATTGATTTGCCCTTTTTGTCAATAGAAAATAATTCTCTGGATAATCGGTATATCAAAATTATGTATGCTACTATTGGTTTCCCTATATTTCTGTACTGTGCACATAGAAAAATTTTTGCTTTGGAATATGATTTTATTTTTCATTATTTCATACCCATTGCGATAACCAGCCTGAATTCCTTGTATACGCATTGGCACTAACTTAGTGTGTATTTTACCAATACTAGGAGTAAGTGTTATTCCTTTGTAGTTAACTGTTTCTAAATAACTTCCCTTTCTTTTAAACAGGTTTCAAATTAATCCTGTATTCCAAACATCGGAAAAACTATTTTTGTCTTTAATCCTGTGGAATAGATTTGTAAGAATGTTTATTTTCTGATGCTATCAATTTAATGCGCTCATTTGGTATCTCGTCTAAGCCTACCTACTTTTTCTTTTTTTATCAAACTAATAATAAACCTAATTTTGCCTTGGGTTATTTTACAGTCCAACTCTTCATTGTATTGTACAATTTTAATATTCTTGATTATTATTACTATTAATACTATACAAAAATTTGTAATGATTTATCCAGGTAATATCATCAATAAAGTACACAGATGTTGATTCGTTCTAAAATAAATGCAAACTGCCAAACAATATTCGATTATCAAATTTGGATATAGAAAATTCTATTACCTATTCTGGAATTTCAATTTTCCCCTAATATAAAATCTGCATCTGAATATTTTCTGTGTAAAATATTTACCTCGTCGCTTAAACTTCGAAAAAAGTTGTTTTGCTGTTCGTATGCTTTGAACCTTCTGGTTGTAAATAAATTTTTGGCCCTATTATTATGAAATATGCATAATTTTGTCTAATCACGTTTTTCACAATCAGATAGTTATTAAGAACAATATTCAATAAAAAATACAACTTTCAAAGTGTTGCCTTTTCAAAATTTTGTACTTCCTGTTGCTTCAACTAGTAAAAAACAATTTGAAAATATAAAAATATTTTTCATAATATCTTTATTTTTTTGTTCCACTAGTATATTATCAAATTTTATTTTGTCATACACTGATTCGAAAAAAAAAACACTTCCAGCTGGTAATAAGATTTTGCTTTTATTTTATTGCTTTTGTTATTATAGTATTGATTTCGAAAAGAAATTCGAATAAGAAAATAAATTATTTCTTAATCATAATATCAGTAACAATTTTCATAATAGTAATTTACTTGAAATCTCATGAGAATTAAACTACAGTTGAATTTACTCAGCCATCATGGTATAAACCAAGTGGTCATTTAAAGTGGACCACCGCGTACAGAATAGGACTAGGCAATGACGTGAAAAATTTGGCAAAGAAATTCATAGAATTACCTGAATGTCTATTTCCACCTGGTTGCCATCAAGATAACTCAAAACCGAAAATAGATAGATTCCTGAAAGTTTGGTGACGTATAAGATCTATTTCGTAAGTTTTCGCAAATTTTATTAGTGAATTTGCAAAATTGGTACATTGGGTCCAATGAAACTATGACCCAGCCTATAAACAATAAAAGATAGAAGTGCAATTCAAGAACAAAAAATTATTCGTTTTAAAACAAACTACTTTTGTCTGAAACATTTTTTTTTATAAATTATTTAAATTCGCTACAATTTCAGCTTTAATTTAGATAATAAAAATATATAGTTAATTATAATTAATGCTACAATGATGTTAATTAATATATACATAAAACTGTATGGACTGCATATTTAGCGTATTTTACGCTAATGATTAAAATATTGATACTCAACTATATGTCGAATATCACAACAATTAACAGTGTTGTTATAATATTGATACTCAACTATATGTCGAATATCACAACAATTAACAGTGTTGGTTATTACCGTCACTAGTTTTTTTTAATTCAATGAGTGGACAGATATGCTGTCATACCCGTTATAATCCGAAGAAATTCAATTTGTTTTTATTTGAAGAAATAAATGTTAGGTTTTTTAAGATTTTGCTTTTGTGCTATAATGCAGTATACCGTAATATAGAGATTGTATTTTCGATGTTGAAATGTCTAAAATCATTTTTTTAGAAATATTTATGTTTTTTGTTTTGTTTTGTATGTATATAACAGTCGTTGTATTACACATAAATAAATAAAGAGTACTACCTCCGTTTTTATGATAAAAGCCCAAAGGTAACCGACATCTTATTTTCAATTCTGTTTATTTTTCAATGTACAATCAAATAGGAAATATTAAGAATGAGGGTTGCGAAAAATGCTGGGAATTTACAGTTTATTGGCCTGTATCGAAATTTATATTGTGGCATACATCTTCGTAAGCTTGTGAGCCGAATAGATGCTTAAAAGGACAATAGGTAATCACATGACTTCTAAGCACTACCGTTAAAAGTTGCTCTCTTATAAATGAAGATATTGTACTGTAATTTTAACAGTGTATCATTATTCATAATCGCCGGACTCTTATTAGTAATTATCAGTTTGAATGGTTAATATATAAAAGTTATTGAAATAATTTAATTGACCGTGCATTATGAATAATGATTTTCATCTGGGCACAGTTATCAAAATGTGTATTATAAAATATAACATTTGGAGATTATCCATCAATATCTTTTGGAAATCCCTTAGAATGGAATAATCAAGGTCGGAGAGATTTTTGTTCTTTACGTTCACACTGGTAGTTACAATATACACGTAAGTTTTAGGAGTCCAGTTATCAAGGGCTGTAGTTTACGTGGGATGCGAATTTTTTGGTATGTGTGTGTCACATTTTTGTTTCTGCACAATATATACCACCGTAATCGAATTGACCGTAGCAATGTCCATAATTATTATAATCAACTTGATGCAATTTGTCTTGTCATTATTCGTACAGAGCGTGTATTTTGAATAGTGGCGTCATTAATCACATGATCCATAATATAAACAAATGTGAATGAAGTAAGTAAATAATTTGATTCTCGCCTCCTCTATCAACATCACGAAAATTGCGCGAGGTTTGCTGATGTGTAGCTTAGTATGTATAGAGTATTTAATCAATTAAATTGATTACTTATTTTTACTAATATAAACAAGTAGGTAGTTTATACATATTTATATTTCAATATATGAATATTTTAATTAAATTTATACATGCACTTTACTAGGAAAAAACAACTCTATTTCTATATATATGCATATGTTTTTCAAGCGCGGTACCGAGGAGGGGGGTCATAACATTTGACATAAGAGAGGCATGTATGATTCTGAATTATATTTCACATTTAAATGTGGAAATAGATATCATAACAAAATGGTAAAGTTTAATTTAAATTGATTCAAAAATGAAGAAATTATAAGCGCTCAATGATTACATCACTTCTAAGTACGATTATCTTTGTTTACCTAATCAGAACTTTTGAATGTTCATATTTTGTTCGTTTTTAAAGTTTCAATCCTCGGGTTTTGAAGTATAACGCTTGAAGTATTAAAAAAAATGAAGTAATGAAGAAAAAACTTAGTCATTATGCATTATGGCAGCCATTAATTACTTTTGAAAAAATGTAATTTTATTATTACAAATTCTTCGAAAAGTTTTTTTTTTTTTGAGAATGTATGGAGCTTATTTAAAATTATAAAGCTACAACTAAAAAACAAAATTCGTGAATATAAACCCACCCACTTCCCCCGCCGATTTAAGTCTTGGATCCCTGATATATTTATATATAATTATTATGTAAGATTCACTCTTTTTTAATAATAATTATTATTTTATTTTATACAGTAAATATAATTTTTAGGAATTCATTTTTTTCTTATGTGATGTTTTCAGAAGTTATCAATCAATGTGTATTTATCTGGAAATTTGAAGACATCTAAATTTCAAAACAAAGTACGGGAGACTTGGTGAATTACACCAAAATTTAAAATGACCATTCCTTTTGATAAACTGTAACCAAAATTTTAAAAAGAATCATCGTATTACAGTCTCTTATGTCTATTTCATCTATGACATTGATTGACAGTTTTAAAAATAAATTAGGTATTAGGTGCACATCGAGTTTAAAACTCTCTCAAAATGAACCGATAAAAATCGGTCGAACGCTTTTTAGGTACTTTTTTACATTTTCAAAAAGCCGTCAGAATTTTTCGTCACATCAAAATCCCCCAATGAATATCGGATGCACTCGACATAATTTTGTGTATTTCCATGTGATTTTATCTATGAAATACTGTAGAAACACCCCCACCGTTGATACAGTATGACCTTTTTTCCTCCTCACCAATTAAACTTCAAAACCCATTAAGCAAATAAAAATTAAACCATCATTAAATCCTCTACAATTAGGCTTATTAAAAATTTAATAAAAGTATGTCAAAATTGCAATTATAATTAAAATAATAATTGTTCTAAAAATATGGCTTTAACTTAAGTTGATAAGCAAAAATAGATTAAGTCCAAAATAATAAATTTGTTTATCAAACAATTATAAATGTTGTTAAAACATTTTTAAGTTATTCATAAAAATCCAATGAAATTTTCAATTTTAAGTTTTGAATTTTGTAATGCTTTTGTGTCTTTTTTCAAAAGTTAATGTAAAATAAGGCAAATTTATCTATCCTATACAATACATATTATTATTATATATGTATTTAATTTAATTTTATGAATGCTATTAAGTAAAACTGGTTCATGCATAGATACTCAACAGTATATCGAGTATCTATACAATTAACTACTCTGTTTGTTGTAATCTTAAATTGTTTTATTTTTGATTAGGGTCTACTAGTAACTTCTATATGAATCATTTCGGCATTTTTTTCGATACACAATTATGCAAGTTATAAATATTGAATTCAGTAAGCTATCTTGCGTCTTCTTGAATGAAAACTGCAACAAACTAAAATTCATTAAGGAATATCCTAATAAATGTGACTGTATGCACGTAAAACTTATTAAAATATAGCTATAAATAAAATATATCAAGAAAAAAATATAAAAAATGGATTTTAATATTCATAAAAATTTTATTATTATTTTTTTTTTACAGTACAAATTATTTAAATACTTTTTTTTTTAACATTTACCATGCCTATATGTTTGTATTAATATTTTCATACTTTTAATTATTAAGTATTACCACCTTTAACCTTTAAACCGGTTTTTCTGTATTTGCTAATTCAATATTTAAATACGATTACATCAATATTTGTATTAAAGTTTTACACGCTATTATAATTTTTTTCTTCAATATTTATTCATGATCTTCGTCTGTTTTTCAACTCAAATATTTACGCCATTAGATATGTATGATAATTCTATATTTCTGGGCTTCAAATTTGAGAAAATGAGATTAAACTTGTCGATGTTGATAGTTGAGATTTTAATTGATATATAATGTAATAAATTAATCCACATTCAAGTTTTAACGTATCTTAAAAGTCTAAAAATATCAAAGTTAAAATGACAAAATTTTTCGAATTTCAAAAATATATCAATTTATTTCTTCAAAGAGACATAGATTGAACAGCTTGAAACAAAATATAAATGAATTGTTTTTTATATAACCTTATCTTTATAATAGGATTACGAAGTATAAAAGAGTATGTATAAAAAATCAAATGCTCTATGCCACAAATGTAATGAAATTTGGCATGCGCAATCTTATATATCAGAGCCTTGGGCACGACAAAACGTTTTTGAGGTTAAAATTTCTTTTTATCAGCAAAGATACGCTCTAATTAATTTCTGCATTCATCCAATTTCTGCATTAAAGGTTAACTCCCTATTAGCCTCATTGATTTAAATAAATAAACAATATTAAAACATTATTGAATTGACATATATTATTATACTAAGTAATTTTTATTTTTTATTCACACTGTATTTTTTATTCAAATTATTTATTCATTTGTCTTATTCTGTGATTTGTTGGATCTTAGATGGGAGATGATATCAAAATTTTATTAGAACGATTACCATAAAATATTTTCTAGAACAATGAAGACATCTGTGTATTGCAAGTTGAGTTTTTGAATGGCCTTGCCTTAAAAAATAACAAATTTTGAATCCACTGGACCAAAAAATGCGTCAATTTTTTTACGTGTAAGACACATTTTTATTGATATTTTGTAAATGAATATAATTTTTAGAATTATTTACGTATCACTTTTATTAAGTTTATCCTAAATAAACACCTTACACTTTAAAAATAATAAACAAACACCTTACCCATATCTGATCTAAAAAGGATACTATCAGAAGCCGCAAATATACGAAAGTATATTTGTGCAAAACCAGCGATCATAAGTATTGCATAGTCACTACATTGCCACTCTGTTTCAATTGTTGGCCAAGCAGGCATTGGTTCGTCAGATTTTATTCTTTCGATATCACTCATTAGCATAGCTTTTATATATTTAATGGGGTATATTTTGAAATTGATGCACTAAGTAGAACCTCTAAAAATTCCGTGAGCAGCCAATCCATAAAAAAGCGTAAATGAGAATCCACTAACTCCAGCAGCAGCAAGAATGTATTTGTAGCTATTCAAATCGCTATCTTCATCATCATTCTCTAAGTTTTTTTTAGTGTAGTTTGGACTTTCTATCATTTTATTTACTCGGAAATTTTAAGATCGTATGCTTGATTTACTGTAGGAGAAGCTAAAAACTATTTAAGGATTATTCCATAGGATTATTCGGGGGACTTACAAATATCTAAAGAGACCAGTTAAAGCCGAAACAGAGTGTTCGTTTTTTAAACTATCACAGTTCAAATCACATGGGTAATAGTTTAAGCACACCAATCGTAGTTGTACGTAATCGCCAAAGCCCAAACAAACCCGTGCAGACTACATCCCACAGGGTGAACGTAGAGCAAAAAAATGTCAATAACTCGAAAAATAGGTGAACACTCGAGAATTGGGATTATTCAGTTTCTTCTAATTTTGGATTCTTTTACCAAAAATCCATTAAAAAAAATTGTGCCGTCACGGATAACTTAATCACTCCCGCTCGATTATATAGATTATATTAAGAACTGCTGAACTTATGAATGCTTATATTAGGAATAAAATAATATAACTTTTTCTAAAATTTCTATTTTATGTTTTCCATTATATCTCGGTAATTTTCAGATGGGTTGAATCCTATGTATATTGTAATAGATTTATTTATTTTCTTACCTATTGTAACAAATAATGGGAAACATTTTATTCACGATTTACTAAGATTTAGAGATTGAACCAAAATTTTACAAAATTTTTTTATACATTTTAAATCTACTAATTTGGTTACTAAAATATTTTTATGGATGACATAAGGAATGTATGATCAGTATCGGATCAAGTGATATATTTTCTTATGTGCATTGATCAATAACAGAATATGTACACCGCTTTTGTTCTAAGATCCTTATTATTCGACTATACTAGAAGCATTCCATGAGTTTTTAACAAGAAGAATATTAATATATATATTATATTATATTAATATATTGTTCTTGGAACCTCTTACTCGATGTTTCTGAATATTTCTTATTGTTTTTATTGTTTATGTTGTGACGTAGATGTAAATTTATATAATTATCCTAAACTCAATTTATCCGATTTCAGAATAAATCAGAATTTCAATCGGTGAAAATATATTTCATATTCATATTCACTACCTCCATAAAATACTTTTTGATCGGAACGAATATAAAATTTATTTTCGGAATTATATTCTCTTATTGTTTTTGATTAAGAAAATATATCAATTATTATAACTAAAATTAAATTATATTTACAAACGAATAAAATTAGCTATAACATCGATTGAACTAGTTATTTTCCTAATGTTCGAAAAAGGTTTTTGAAGGTTTATTATATACAAAGGAATTGTAAAGTAGGAAAATCGAAGAAGAAAATTCACGATTTAACGATGAGTATGCATCATCCGATCTTTTATCTTAAATATATATATATATATATATCTATTTATATATATATATATATATATATATATATATATATATATATATATATATATATATATATATATATATTAATGTATTTCGCAGAGGTTAAAAGAGATGTCGTGAACTCGTAAAGCTCAATTATGTATATACACAATTTGGACTTTTACGATTTATTGAGCATGATTTCTAATTAATACATTTTAAGGTTCCTGCGAAGCGGGTGGATGCCAGCGTATTTAATAAATCAAGAATTATCAAAACTTGAATAAAAACATTAAAATTACATAAGTGACAAAATAACCACTGAAAGGAAATAACGATAATTGGTATGACCGATATTTTCCTTTTCCGGTACTAAAAATAAATGAATACAAACTGTTTGCAAAATAATGTAATCACGTCTAGTTTGTGGTTTGAGATTTTAGTACAAATACAGAGGCATATTAAGAAATCCTGTACTTGTTCACTTGAACTGCTGGTAAAGTTTAGTTTAAAATTTATCTGTTTTATTCGTTTGTTGTGAAAATTTTACATCATGAATTATTCTGTTGTGTTTATATTTGTTGTTTGCTTTTCTTGCATCAGTGCAAAATCAGTTGCAAAATGTAAGTTTTACCTAAAACAAATTAAAATTTTTTTTTGATCAATTATTTTTTAACATACGTTTTGTAGCTAATGTAACAGCAAATATACTAGACTGTCCCATCTACAAAGGTGTGCAATTGGAACGGAACAACTGGACACCGGTACCTATTGGAGAATGTATGAAATGCAAATGTATAAATGAACCCAATGAACCACCAAGTTTGGGATGCTTAACGTAAGATTTTCAAACTTATTTATCATAATATTGTAATGTTTTTTTAAGGTAGTGAAAGATTGATAGAAATATTTAATCTGAGATGATTTTTAAATTTGAAGTTATTTTTTTATAAATTAATTTCTTTTCTTTTAACTTTTAGTAATATCCAGTAATTAATGCATTGTATTATTACGTTAAATTCAAATCATACATAAAAATTTAGATCCAAACAAACATAGTTAAAAGTAAACGCGCAAGAAACTAATCGCAACTGGCGATTCTGAAAGGAAATTTAAACTGAATTATTGAATTGAATAATAAATTTTTAATGAACTGTAGGCATTTAAATTTCTTTATATTGTAATTCCAAATATTAACAATAACTTTCCGTTTTATAGATGCCCGGAATTTGAGTTGAATATTGTTCATGGCAGGGAATGTCATAAAAGTGAAGTAGATAATAGTCTTCAGTACCCGGACTGCTGTCCAAAAGTGGTGTGTTCTCAAACAGACAACAGCCTTTAATTAATATTTTATTATCATTCAAAAAATATAAATTTTAATATGTAAATTTTCATTACTACTGTTGTAAGGTGTTACGTTTAAAGAATGTAATTAATACAACAAATAACATATTAAGAAAATATGAAGAAAATAAATCAAAATTAGTTAGGCTTTTATGTTATGATTTACTTTCAATTTTTTTTTTGCGCTAGTTACACTTAATAAAAATCGTTTAATTTTTTAAACAGTTAAAATATATTTTATGCATCCCAGCTTGTATGTCAAATTTAAAATTTTGAATTTAATAATTATGTTAAATGTAATATTTTTATAAACCACATTAAATAAAATTCATTTGGTTGAAATTGAAAATTTTTTATTGTCAGCTCCCTTTTCCCATGATGTGTTAGCTATTTCAATAATTCAAACGTCATAATTGTGTTATAAGTATCAATTTTGTCACGACGTAATAATCGCTCAACCAAAAATCATAATTTGTTATTAATATTTATCAGTTGTTGAAGAATAATTCATTGAGTCACGGGTAGTATACAAATGCACGATACATAGCTAGTTTATATAATGGATATGGACTCTATGCATTATTTATAGCTCGTGAAATCTATATACCTATATTTTGAAGCAATTTTTATTTTCCAAGTGTAGACATAAGGCAAAGTTACTTAATTATTAAGAGGATGGAATATTTTAGTTTAGAAAAATGATATTTTAGTGATTATTTTTAAAGATAAAATTACTTGTAGAGTAAGTCCGGGGGGAAGGCCGTACAGGAATGATGGCCAGTTCAATTATTTTCAGAACCCACAGGTAGTTTGTTATATTTTATGCTTAGTTTATTTCTATTAACGTACGCTACTAGCAACACGTGCAAACTATGATATTGAAACTAAATGAAAAAGTAAGTAAATACCGGTTAATTCGTTTTTTTTATATGTACACATCTAGCTTCACGATGATAAAATTTTAACAGAAATTCATACTTTATATTTTTTCCTGATTGGTATTGTAAATGTGTTGCATTCCAACCTCCATTCCATTCCTATCCATTGATTTTATATCGATGTGGCCATCTCCTCTGGTTTATTAAGGAGAGATGGCCACATTTGGTAAATATGAAGACAGTAGATTATGTTTTTCAGCCCGGTAGAAATAACACCTAATCGAACAGTATGTCAAAGCTTAGTAACAGTTTCATTTTAATCCGAGACAACGTCTATTATAGATATAATACCTTAAAGGGGCACTCAAAGAGTATGTAGGTATTTCTTTAACTTCTCAAACGCACTTAGTCAAAGCTACTTTTTTACGGACGGCTGTTCTACTATTACTTGTATGACGAGTTAGTATTGAATAATTATATGTTTTTGAGTTTAAAATAATAACAATAAAAAAAAATGCAATTTACATATATATAAATTAAAACTCAATAGTATTGGCATTGGAAATTATTTATTTTTGAATATTTTCCTTATAAATAAAGACTTCTACTGTCGTACAATAATAATTAGTTCTTCCTAGAATAAATTGTTGTTTATAATTATCATAATGAAATTTTCAATTTTATTTATAATTGTAATTGTTTCTTACGTTAGTTCAGGTATGTTCAATTTATATTAATTCATATTTTGGTATATACGTAGTTAAGTTTTAATTTGGACATTATTATATGTTTAAAACTACAAATTATAAGAAAGAAAAATACCAATCAACGGTTTTAATTGTTTAAATACTTGAAATATGATTCAGTATCAATGTTTCTGCGAATATCATACTTGAATATAAAATTAAAATATAATACAGTTTATATACAAAAATATAGTTAAAAATTCGAAAAACTGAAATTTAAAAAAAATTATATAAAAATTAATTTATGTTTCTCAGTCAGTAACTTAAACTTACTTTTTAGCTCTAGAATACGCCATCAAAATTTCAGCTTTCTGTTTCTTTTCGTCTTTCAGTTATCTTGATGATAAACAGTCGGACGAACCGGAAACAGACTAATTAGGTGATTCTATGGACTGCTATACCATAATTTTGTTCGTGACTTCAATAGTCGCTAGCGTTACTTTCCACAATAAATGTGCAAACCGTCACCAAATTAGCAACGAGTAACATCTCTTCAGAGAATCATTACAACTAACTAATTCATACTGATGGTGACTACTTTGTAGTCGAAATAAGTATTTATAAAAATACAAAATAATTTAATCTAGGAAATTTATTCGAAAAATCCTAGAGTTCATTCTCATTAATAATTATAAAAAAAAAAAAAAAAAATTAATATATTACACTCTGACATGTTCTATATATGTCGAATAAAAATATATATATAAATATACTCCGGCATAATCTATATTTGTCGAGCATAATAATTAATACTTAAAAATAACATATGTTTCAGAGGAATCATGCAACTTTCAAGGCTTGGAAATAAAATTGAATGAATGGGCACCTGCACCAATTGGACAATGTAAGAAATGTAGATGTCAAAGTGTAAATCCTCTAAAAGTTAATTGTATACCGTAAGTTTCAAAATTACCGTTCAAATAGTCAAGAAAGTAAAAAAATTTAAAATTATTATTATTTGTTGTAGGTGTCCTGTAAGTCAGTTGAGACCTGATCAAAAAGATAAATGCTCCATAACAAAAGGAGACAAAACACTTCAGTATCCAAATTGTTGTCCAAAAGTTGTGTGTCAATAAATGAAAATATTGAAATGTAGTTATTTAGATATTTGAATAAAAAGAAAATTATAAATTACTAAATGCGTATTTATTTGTAAATATTGATTCATTTTCTCTAAGGTAAAAACAATAGTTAGGTAATCAAATTTAACCAATAGGCCAATTCTCAGAAATAATGTATACCGTCGTAATGAAACTGTCAATTCACTTGGCAAAGTAAAAAAAAAAAAAAAATAGATTGAAATTTCACATAAAGTTTGTAATAAAACATTCGTATTCTAGGAAATTTATTCATTTTTTTAATTGCTATTATATAAATTATATTGGCAAATAAAAATTATTGAAAAATAACAAAAAATGGCATTTAATTGTAACATTGTAAGAATAATCGAATACAATGCATTAGTAAGTATGTTTAATTAAAAATATAATTATTCATTTAAATTTTTAATAAATTTTGAGAAATTTTCTATGTTTATATATGTACCATATATGAGAAATCAGATATGTACCATTCACAGGCTTATATATATCCGATTAAGTTGTACTTCGTAATCATATCAACGAAAGAAAACAATTTGATGTAGGGTGCCCACAGCGATGATAGTTCTTACGTCAAAATATAATCAAATTAATTATTTGGTATAAATTAAACGAAAATTTCTGACACAAATATGTTTTAATTGCTTTTTAAGACCTCTATACACGTAATTGCTGTGAATTTCTACACTGTTTTTCTTTTCCCTTTTTAAAATATATATCAACTTGATTTTCCAATGCGTGGTATTTGGTTTCATAAGCCTAAGGTGGTTTGCCAACAGCTGTTGTCCTTACATTAAGGAGTGTGCTTAAAAGAGCTGTTGACTTAAAAAACATGTAAAATGCATTATATTTCTTTCAACTTTCTAACACAAATAACTGAAAAGATACTAATTCAAATGATAGGAAATTTGGTATGCACATTATTGTCATGAAAACCTAGTTTTACAAAATAAAAAATGTCTAAGGTAAAGATTAAAATTTGATTTTACTAGGCTTTCATGTCAATATAATGTATAACAAAATTTATAACATTTGGTATTTTTTGAGCTATTTGTGCTAGAAAATTGTATGCTTCTAACTGCTGTTGATGAACCCACTTAAGTTGATACCACTCGATGCATCCAAGTGCTTCCAATATTGAACAAATCATGTGACAGATACACAAGCTACAAATGTCCAGTGTCAAACATCCGAAAGTTGGAAGACTTCAATCTATGACGCTTCAAATATACCCTTTTTTAGCTTTATAAACTTTTTTAGTTTATTTAATTAACGTTTTTATTTAAATATAGTTATTTAATTAAATTATTTAAAACAAATTATATTAATGTGATTTTGATTACCAACTATCCGGATTTAGACTGGGGATCCCAGCAAAGTTGTATATGGTCTCCAGATTACATAAGTTAATCTCCGGATTTTTTGAATTTGAAAGAGAAAAGTACATTATATTTCAGTATTTTCCTTCTAATATCTTTATTATCTAGTTAAAGTTTTTAAGTTTGTATCTCAAATGAATTCTATATATTGACTTTTTGTTAATTATGGCATCAAACATCATTCAAATCGATGATTTATAATGTCAATTAGTAGTCTATCACACGTAAAAAGTCCATGGACCCTAACTTTCTGCCGCGTGGTAAAAAAGTTTCTTAACCAATCTGGAGCATTTTCTCGCATAGGACGTATATATGACAGAATGGCCGTTTTCGAGGTGTAGCAATCTGAGTAAAAAGTATGCACTAACCGTTTGAAATCAAGGATTAATCAAAGCATCCATAATTTATAAACCAGGAAAAATAGAGGTAGGAAAAACTTTATGGTGGTTTCGGGGTTGGCGCAGATTGAGGTAAACCGGAAAAAAGAGGGTGATAGCCGGATAAACTCAATTGAGATTCTCTTGTTACAACACGTGCATATATTGGAAAATTATTTACATTTATTTGAAATATCTTTGCAGAAACCGCAGAGATATTTCAAAATTGAATTAAGTCTATATATCTAGAGTTCACATTACGAGCGCCAGTTTTGCAATATTTCTCTGTCCCCGTTCAACTATCTTGCTCTTGGTTACTTGTATTTCAAAGTATTACTTTTTTAAGTACTTACTATATTTATCGATTGTGCGATTTTTGCCGATTTAATTCATTTTTCAAAAACAACATTTACGAGTTTATTTTTGCTGAATATATTATATTTGTTGTCAATATATTGATGTTAAAAGAGTATTTCGCATAAATATTTTATTTTTATAGACCTGTATTAAATTTTTAATGTGACTAAAGTAACGATAATAAAAATGTTCTTATCTGCCATACTTATTACACATTATAAAAATAGTTCATTTAGGATAATTGGTGAATCAGTTTTTAATATATTTTGAAAGAAAAATAAGGTGAATATTTTGGTATTTTTCATTTTTGATATATTTTAAAACCAAATACATCTTATAATTAATTAACTTGTAAAATGAAGACAATTTTACTAATACTTGTTTTGTGCGTATTTGCTTACTGTTTACCAAAACAGGAAAATAAAAAATTACCAGAAGGTAAGATATTTTGATGCAATATTGTACAGTTGTTTTCATTTTTTCCCTTATTTCCCTGAAAACCCAATTGTTCCCAAAAAAAATTTCCAAGTTTCTCTTTAAAACTTCATTTATATTCAGCGACTATTTCAGATGCTCTAACAAACTGTGATATAAATGGCTTGAAAATACCAGATGGTCAAAGTGCGCCGGCATTGATTGGAAAATGTATAATATATTCATGCATTATTCAAGATAATCAACAAACGGTTCAAGCATTGACGTAAGTATATATAAGCATATGACGAAATTTATTATATCTAGTGTGATTTATGTATTGAGAATGACTTAAGCATAGATTTGTTTACCTACCAGCAAATCTACGAATTAAATGTACCTAAAAGCACTGGAATGTAGCCAAAAAATATTTCTTACGGTTTTGAATCAAATATTTCGGGTTTTGAGGTACAGAAAATTTTAAAAAAATTTGTCTGATAATCTCTAAATATAAAATCAAGAACAAGATTCAAGGATTCTTTATGATTTTCAAATTGTGTTTAAAATATGTTCAAAAAAACCTTTAAAGATTTTAAATTTTTCATATATTACAACCCAAAGCCTTTGTCTCGCATGTTGTTTTAATTCTAAATTTAAACCATGTATGAGACAAAGACTTTGAACCACAAAAACGAACATGTATTTTAATTATCGTATTTATTTCTTTCGTCGGATTTAATTTAATTTCTATCAAATAAAATTTAATTAAGTTTAATTTTTAGATGTCCAGAATTTCGTTACGATCCAAACAAGTGTTATGAACAGGAAATGAATTTATCTGTTCCATATCCTGACTGTTGCCCGCAAGTTATATGTAACAACTAATTTTAACATATTTTTAAGGCGTTCTTTGCTCTTGAAGTGATTTAATAGACCTTTTTGTAAGAAAAAAAATTAATATCATAAATAAAAAACAAATATTCCCTACATTTTTCAAATAAATATTTATAATTTATTAACAAATTTTAAAATAAAAAACAATTCCTTAAGTGTTTAGTTGTACAATAAAGACTTTATTGCATGATACACAATTTATGAGAACTTTCTGAAAAAAAATTGTCAAATACCAAAACTAGTTTAATCATTAATCCCATCAATATATGTCGGTTATTTTAATATTTTATCTGTTTAAGAATCCTATTTTTGTGTCATGTAGAAGCCAGTTTTAATATTCAGAAATTTTTGAAATTTTGATAAAAAAATTCAAGCAAAATAAGTAAATAAAAATTAATTATATTTATAAATAGTTCTTACCTTCAACAAGAGTTCCATTAAATACTCCATTATGAAGTGGTGAATAGAATCCTCGTCGACATTTACATTGATAATTACCTCGTACCCATCCTTTACATGAACTAGATGTTAATGCATTATTCCATCCGCGATAAACACACTTTAAAAATACACACATAGCTATTAGCATAATATATAAATTCTGTAAGTATTTCTATAAAATAAAAGGTCGTCCTCTGAAAATATTCAATTCTGCCCTCATGCATGCCACTTTTGGATGTGATGTCGAACAGAATCGAAAATTGCATCAAAAGCAAGGTTTTGGCGAATGGTCTAGAGAATCATAGCATCTCTTAATTTCTACTACCATCAGTTGGCCTCCCAAAATAAATTTAATAAGTTTGACACATGATAAATTCTGGAACTGGTCGATGATAGTGCACTGTTATTATACTTGATATCCTTATTTTGATTTTAATTTGGTTCCAGAAATCACCAATCGGAAATATTCCAGCGAACATAATTGTCGGCGGCATAAAAGCACTCTTATATTAATAATTAAACGAATATTGATAAACTTACTTGTGTTGTGGTATTATGACATTTGTGTGTACCATAAAATGTATAAATTTGATTAGATATTGATGTTTCGGGATTGTAATCGCATTGATTTATTTCTAAGTTAGATATTTCAATATCAATGCTTAAAAATCCTTTTATACTGTAGGTTTGTAAGAAGAAAAAACAATTATTATAATATCAAAACAATAAAATAGAATATTTATAAAAATTTACCCTGGTCGATGTACAGGTATAATTGGTACACTATACGACATAACCCATCCATTTTGTGCACATGAATAATATGGATATGTCCACCAGCCTTTAAATGACACATTCGATGGATTTATCATAAATTTTGGTGATTTTAAACTAGGACTGCTTAAGGGATCTTCATACCTAAAATATAAATTAATTCAGAAAATTTAAAATAAAAACTAATCAAATGAAGTTGTTAGTTATTTCCGAAAAAAATATGAAGAAGTTTCTGCAGCCGCTACATTTTTTATCACCATACACATGGGAAAAAATAAATTCAAAAATTTGTTGTATGTAAAATTTTAATATGTTCGCATAAACAGACTTTTCAAATTTTTATTGGAAGGTGTGTCCAAAAAGTTTAAATTACGTAAATTAAAAATTTTTAATCAATTTTAATATAATTCCTAGCAAATCGAAAGTAGAAAATAATGTGAATGTTTCGAAAATGATGATGTTTCTGGGCAGTAAGGTATAGCGCCATCAATATTGTATATAAGATATGTTAAGTATCATATTAGATCACTTCATACCTTGCTAGTTAAGCGAATAACACCATCAGGGTTTCGAAACACAGAAATTATTATTTATTATATAAGTTAAATCATTTTCGTCTGTCCATTATTTATAAACAAAAGTTTCACGTGACCATTTGTATTCTACAATTTGATTGGTTGTTTTAAGGTTATTATATTTATTTCTAAATAATTTATGGTAAATATTCATAAAAAACTAGAATCGATAAAACAAGTTTTTATGTGATCAAGCACAGAATAAGTGTACTAATGAAAAAGATTCAACTCTAGTGCATTCATAGTACAATAATTGAAGGTACGGTTGAAAAAAGTTTTGTAGTTTTCTCCAAGACGTGGCATCATAGCCATTATAAATAAAATAATCTCGTAAAAATGTCCTTTTTATAAAAATGATATACAATTTTAATAAAATAGCACCTTTCTACGAGATTCAGATCGAAAGTTATTTTAGTGTGTGTACAAATACGCTCTATTAATATACGATGTAGCTCTCTGCTATGAACAAGGCTGCTTTTACATTTCTTACATTTCACGAATACTTCTCCAATTTTTGTATAAAGCAAGCATTTTTCCAAAGCTCAGCAGCTTAAATAGAAATTAAGTATAACTTACCATGGATATGATGAATCAGGTTGTGTACCAATTTTTGGAATACCCTCATTTTTCTTACGTGGTCCTTCGAGCCCAGTACGTATCCACCACGAGCAATAATTTAATAAGCCATTTGATGAGTTTAAGGCTAATACTCGTGCTGATATGATTGTTGAATCGGCTAATAATAAATTTCTAGCCACTGCATCTTGTAAACCTGTGGAAAAAGATTATATTTAGTAGAAACAGGAACAATTTTCTTGACTAAAAAAATATCTGGCAAATCAAGAAATGATTTTATAATCGGGTAATATAGTAAAATTTAACGGTACATGCATCCTTTTTCACTGATAAAGTGAAAGAATCATTTTCACAATAATCCCAATAATAATGCTATCGATAATATTACAATTCTTTAATATAGTAATTCGAATAAAAATATTGAACACTTACTACCATGATGAGATAATCCCATATCTAATAATAATAATGCTGCCATATCAGCGCGTTGACGTGCTGGTTCTGAACGAATACCGTTAATAGGAACAGGTAACGTACGATATTGTTCGGTTACACATAATGTGCCACGACTTTCTATACTAATATCGTTTATTATTTGTAAAGCATTTTCAATATTATTATTAACTGCATTTTCTATGTTGTGAAATGAATATACTCCATTGCCCTGTAAATAAAAGAGTAAATTTTGAAAATCGAAGTACAGTATGAAAAAAGTAATTACTTTTATATTTGAATATAATATATTTCAAAATATGTAAGTTGCTCTTTGTTGTAGTTAGTTTATGAGTTTATGCAAGTGTAAAAAAATAAGGCATTACAAAGTTGCTCTTTAGGGCACAAAACAATGTAGCTCGGAAAACACGCTCGGAAGTTACTGCGGAACAAACATTGACAGGCAGATTCATACATACATAAATACGGATAAAGGTAATGCTAAATTCTCTCGTTGAATATTTCGTTCGGTCAAAAATACACCAATAATGCAAAAAGTTTACTTATGCCTAGTATGCCTAGTACGCTATGCCTAGTATGCCATGCTCGAATGTGTTGTAGTAAGGTAACTAAGTTATTAGTTATGTTGCGATGGACTGTTACAATTTTCTTTTTTTAATATCCAGAATATTCGTTAGTAACAAAATTTAAATCACTGATGTGAAATTATGTATATCGGGTAATTCCAAGTGTGTTGAAATTTTGATATTATTAGAAAAAAAAATATTTTTTACATTTTCTTCCACAAAAATTAAATATCTATTGTCAGAGACAATTTTAATTATGGGCGTTTGTCTGAATGGATTTTAAAAAACGACAGGTACTTAATGAAACTTGTGAAATAAGTTTTTAAACATCAATCTACAAATCTGTTTTTATTCTCTTCACTTCCGGAAAACATTTGTATTACAATATTGCTACATATATGTCATACAAGTTGTCTAAAAAACTAATTATTGTAAAATATATTGATAATTACAGTTCATGTTATTTTCCGAAATAAATCTATCGAAATCGGTTCGCATTTTGTTTGTGTTCGTTAATACCTTACAATAATTTGTTTACTTTTTTGTATTACATGAATGTAACAATATTGTCAGTTATGAATGTAATATAACATTTTGCTTTTCTTTTTTTAGGCAACTTAAATTGCATATATCCAACATCAGTTGTGTATATTTGCTTATGCAAAATCATTCGATTTTTATCTAATCTTTAGATGATTTTGGGTATAAAGGAGATTCAACGGGATAAAATGAATTATTCCCTTCTTAGGAAATAAGAAGTTGAGGTACATGAACTTTCATTTGAAATAAACCTTATAACTTTTCAATAAACTTCAAAGAAAAATAAAATTTAAATTAAATAAAAAGTTATATATTTTACTGCATTTTTCATTAAAAAAGCAATTTGAGAAGTGTATTTTATTTTATAATTAAATCAGAATTAAAATAATGTAAATCTAGGAATGTCATTCAACTGTTAACCTATAAACTTTAAAATACCTTAAGACAGTCTTAAGGTTAATAGTCCTTTAGAAACCCATGTACATGTTTCTCAAAAACATCTTTGTTCAAAAAAATTAGAAAAATTTATTTTACAAAATACAGATTTATATACATCACTAATTCGTATTTTTTGCTTATCCGAGGAGAAATCTTTACTGTATTTCCCTAATTCATACCTCTTACTTGGACAGATATTTAAACTTATTTGGAATATCTATAAGCTAAAATAATTTTATTAGTTCCTAATGTATTCTTTTTCAACAGGATTTTATCTGGTCGAATATTTTAATCAATATTCAAAACATTCTACTATCATCTTTAACAAAAATAAATCATAATTTTTTATAACATTTTATTCAATATACAACTATAATAGAACGACAATCAATTTATTTTTAAAAATATTTGACCTTTTTAATCATTTTAATTTAAAATGATTAATAAATTTTAAATAAAGATTTATTAGGTCAGTTTTCATAAAGTTTAGAATTTTTTTTTCAAAGACTTTCTTTTACAAAATCATTGCATAATAACATCTAAAAACGTGAATTAAATTGAAATTTTTGTTTTATTTCAAACTAAGTATACGAGTAATTGGTTAAGTTGCCCAAGTATATATTTTTTACTAATATCGTATAACCTTTTGTGCTAGCGACATGTAAAATTTGTACAAAAAATTTCGAATCATATAAAGTCCATTAGGAAAGAAATTTGCACCATTTGCCTCTGCTTTAGAAGAGAACACAAAAATTAATATGTTAAAATAACAGAAAAATTTATTAGAGATTAATAATGAAGTTAATTATAAAAGAAGTATTGGCCAGTGACGGACGGTAAATCATTGGTATTTTTTCCATTAAGATATTACACAATCTGTATTATATCTGAGGGCATGACACTGAAAGAGTACTTAAGTGTAACTTTTAACAAATGCAACCTAATACCTAAATAAACGAAAAATCAATAGTCATAATAATTCTCTCTATAAATTTCTCTCTTACAAGTCAATAAATTTCATTAAACTTTTTACATTTTTTCATCAGAAATTGATTTGAACGCAAGATGGACTGAAATTTTTTAATTTGATAAAAATGAGTCCCACAGTTTTTGGAAAATAACATTGAACACCTTCTGAAAATATTCGAATTTTACTGTAAATTATTTAAATATTTGGATCAAAAATAATTTTTTTTCTTAAATTTTACTCGATAAGTATTAAATCGTCATTAATGAATGATTTAAAATAATGTCAATGAACCCGACAATTTTATTTTATAACACAATTTTGTAATAATTATGAATATAGCTGAAAATCTAAAAATTTCTGCTATTTAGATTAGTTTATTAAAAAAGAATCATTACTCCAGGAAATCTAAATTGTGTATTTTAATTATTTCATTTCAAGATGTGTCAATATGATATTTTATGTTCATACATTTTGCAAGTCCTTCTGATGGTTTTGCATACAATATATATATTTACTTCTTCGAAACTAACGATGAGAGGGGCATAAGATAGATCATCAAGAAGGAAGGTGATAAGATAGGTGAATAAGATGAAATTTGGAAGCTTATGAGTGAGTTAATCAAAATTCATTTGCAATAATGCCGTTGCAAAATGAAACTCCGAAATTTGGTATTGTATTCAGCCAAGGAATTTCAGATACAACTAGCTCAAAAGTGAAGCTTAATTTGTTTTAATTATTCCTTCTTCAAGTGTAGAATCATAATGAAGCAATTTTAATTGTTTTATGTAAATTAACCACAAATACAAAATTTTTTAATTCTTAACTTTTCTGGAAAACTGTTAGTTTTGGTGCTATAAACGATTATAAAAAGATCGAAAAACGGATAAAACTGGCAATTGTATACATAGGTTATTGATTTTAACCAAAGATTTTTTAATTTTCTTATGTAATAACTGGATTTTTACATTAACAAAAAAACGTACCTTACTCGACCATTTGGCAATCGTTAAATAAACATGATTTTGTTATATTTTTAAATATTGTTGTGCTTTACTTTCGATTAAACTCTGATTATAAGATAATTTATGGATTTTTGATTATAAGATAATTTATGGATGACGTATATTTGTCGATACAATGATATAAAGTTTTTGAAATATCAAACATCTGAGGCTTACCTATAGGCATAAATCAAAGTGCTTTCAAGCGATGTCTAGGAAATGGATTTTCCAATCATATGTTATGGGTTTTTTAAGTCAAAATCACCTATACAATAAAAGAGTCATCAACAAATCGAAGATTCTATGATAAAGAAAAAGATAGCCACGAAAAAAAGTAATATCATAAAAATATGGCTTATTACGATTGAAAATGGATAGGCAAATAAAGATATGTGTATTTTCTGATATTGTTTAACTTTTGTTATCCTGTATATGGATATTTCGGATATGCTTCAAGCGATATGTCAGAACTAATCATCCAATTTTTATAATGAACACATGTATCCATATTTTTAGATCTCAATTCAAAAATAATAAAAATTCATAAAAAGTCCCTACAGTAGTTAGCAATGAAATCATTTGAATGATTAACTAATCAATAATAAGTCAACTTGTCAACATCCTCAATGTTGATTACGATTAAATATTATTATTCACCCATGATCGTTAATAATTCCAAATAATACTCTCCCTTAAACGCTTGATATCAAAGATTGTATTAATAAATGACAAATGGAGAAGGTTTTATTGACGATTTCTCATAATAAATAGACCTGAAGACTCATAATTTTATTGTTTTATTTATATATCAAAAATACATTGCTTTTGGAGGAAAAAATATTACAGAATAAAAGTTTCCATTAACAAAACAATGGACATCTTACTCATAACATCATCTTTATGAAATATCCGGGGTGTATGACTGGAAATATACTTTGATCAAATAATTACTACATACTAAGTGATCCTATATATATAGTAGCTATCTTTGTCTTACTGGTATTACTATATTTAAACCAAAATTTAAAGTTTATTTCTATAAGTTCTAAAATAAAAATACTACCTGTATATTATGGTATGCCGGTGATTTTTTACTTTGAATGGATAACAAAAAAAAATCTGCATATTTGTACGACGAGAGAAGGTGTGTGATTGTTACCAATATTCAGAAAAAAACGTTAAAATCATCAGACTAAGAGATTCCCTTTGGACTCATACTTGATTATTGACCAATTTTGCTCATACACGACCTTAAAATCACTTTTTAGACCTTGGACAAAAACATGATTCTTATATACTTTTGTCTTCGATATTTTCCAGCGGTACGTTTTACGTAAGTTTTAGACTAAAATTAATACACTCTAATAAATTCTATGTATATCTCGAGTATAATCAAGGGAAATATTTTTTTAATTATTAAAATCCATTTAAAGCTTTATAACTTCTTTTCATTAAAAATATAAGAAATAATTTTTCTGTATGGTCGTTTCAATCTATATGACCATTTTCGAAATATTTTGAAACACTTGCAAATATAAACGATGTAAGATTATAGTGTTGACTCATAAGATTGAATGCTACATAAAATTGATCAGAGTGTATTTAAGAACACACTATAATAGGATTCGATTCTTTTAAAAATGATTTAATACCTACTCGTTTCATCTAAAATAGATTTCCATTACCTATTCAAAAATTTAATTGATTTAATTAGATTATTAATGTCATTGAAGTAAGATGACCTTCATTCATTGTTATTAATTGCTAATGTTGATTTGTATACAAACATTTAATGGGCCTCCAGTTACTGAGTTTGGTTTTAATAAGAAATTGATTATAATATTATAAATTTAACTCTTAATGTGTTAATAATAAATTTACAGTTAATTTTTTCAATAGTGTACCCAATTTTTTTAAGTTACTTTTAGCACGCATGTGAATTTTTAATACTACTGGTTTAAAAAAAAAAACACTGTTATCTGTGTAAAAATATTATAAATAATTAAATAATCAGACAATTTAATTTCATAAAAGTTTTCAAAAAAAATGGAAATCAAGAAGCTGAATAATTTCATATATATTGCATTCAGTGTTTTATTGTTGCACAATAATTTGTGTTTATGTTCATTGTTCTGGGGAAATGGTAAAAATTCAGGTATGTGTGAATAATGTTTTAATTTAAATCCAAAAGTTTTTATTATAATAAGTATACCCAATGTTCACCACAAACTTCGCATTCATTATTGCTGCATCCATATGTTTTCTAATAAAATTTTTCAATTTTGCCTCACTAACTTCAAAAATTCAAATCATAGTATATTGAAGATATTTTAAGTGATTATTACAATGTTAAGTATACAGTTTTCTTTAATACGCTTGTCTGAAAATTACACAAAAAAGAATTTTTTAGCCATGTGGACTAACACCTGCCTGTCATTAGAAAAATTCATTGGTAATTTGTCTTTAAAACTTCTATAGTGCACACCAATAATCAGTTATATCTATATACAACATTCTTATGATTGTTGATTTTTATTACAAATTTACTGTCTCTAAATTCTACAGCGACAATAAAAATTATATAACTCAATAATTAAAAAAAAAATCTGAAAAGGGCTTCATAGGTGTTAACGATTCATTTATTTCATTTTTTGAAATTGATACTGAGATTTATATGTTAAAGTCTTCTGTAATTATCCGCTTCAAAAATACTTTATTGTATAAAATAGCACAATTAACAGACAAGCGTTCATTCATAAAATATATTTTGTAAAACTTTTTTGCGCTTTCAACCAAGTTCAACGTAAAGTTTGAATGCTCTTTAGTTTTCAGAAACATTCAATCATGTGACTTATCTGCTTAATTAGAAAATATTCTTTCTCAAATACATTTAACCGATTTATATTTGGATATAGGTTGGCTTGATGATTTGGCTTGTTGATTGAATTAGATTGTGTGGTCGGAAAAATATCAAATCTTTTTTCCTCGAATGAATATTGTAAGCTTTATAATGTAAAAATTTTGGACTGTTGTGATATCCATATCATCGGGTATTCATGGTTCAATATTCAACAATGCTTAAATCCATTTTAGATTATAAGCATACATGCGGTGTTCACATTAGATTTTTTATGTTGTACTAAACCTTAACAAATTTTAATAGTTCACACTTGTTCAGTCTTGATGAAACCAGATATAGATAATTAAAATGTTTGATAAGGAAAATTTTATTTTTCGTTCATAAGAAAGTATGCATAAAATAACTTTCACTGAAGAATGAATAAATCTTGCAGTTTTTTTTCTGTCGTAAATATGTTTAATTGTTTTTGTATGCTTTCCTAGATCAACAAATTTGTATGCTTAAAATATATTTGTATGTTTAAAATAAGTACTCATCATTAGTTTGATTTAGCTAATCGTAATAATTCTTCTTTAAGAGGTTATGTTTCTCTTTGCTAATTTGATGGTAGTATTCACAAAGGCATTTTAGTAAGTGCGCAATTTATACTTTCCAAGTATTTATCAAATTGCTACACCAAGAACGGAGCCAACGGGGGGGGGGTGTCATGGAGGTTATGATAAAGGTCATGGAGGTTTAGACTCCCAATGGAATGAATACCAGACTTTTGTTTTTAATTTTGAACCTTGGATTTCCAATTAGGTGTTTAAATTTTGATCTGTTGAAGGGAGATGTTCTCCAAGTTATTTTGCTATTTTTTTATGTATTGGCATAAAAAGAAGTGTAATACAGAGAGTACGGGAAAAGGGAATGTTATAATTATACGATTATAATTATTCGTTTAATATTAATTCCCTCATCCAGCACCCGACGAAATTTGACAAAAGATGCTAGACTAACGCATAAATTAAATTATTCACGGTTTCATACATAATTTTTAAAATTTATTAAATATTATAATTAATATAATACTTTTAATTATTATTTTTTTAGACGATTTAACAAGATGTTATTTGGGTCGTGAACCAGAAAGGTTGGTTATTGACATTGGGGAAACCAAACGGTTACCAAATGCGTGCTGTAGTGTATATTGTCAAAAAGATTTAATGATTCGAGGAACATGGTAAATTCAAAATATCTATCAAATTAATATTTTATTTTAATTATATATTAAAAATTATTAATTTTTTTTTAAGTTGTGGATTAATAAGTGGACCACCAGAATGCACAAAGACCAAGCCAAATTTAGATTTGCCATATCCTGAATGTTGTCCAACAATTCTGTGCCCAAATGACGTGTAATGAAATTTTTAATTATAATTTTAACTGTTTATAGATTTATTTAAACATTTTTATAATTAATTATAAACACAGATATTTTTTATAATTTTAATAAAATTTATAAAGAAAATTTAAAATATTCTTCTGAAGAAGATTTTGTTTTAATAAATTTTAAAATTTAAAAGTATAAAAATCTGTTATTTCGAAAGTGGGAAAGTTTGTTTAGAAGTACGAAACGCTCTAAAGAATCTGTGTACATGAGTTATATAATAAGATCTACAAATTTAAAAATTTGGTATTTGGTATACATATTTAATAAAAATCGAGGGTGCAAATAATTATTTAAAATGTCTTTAAATCCATGAACAAGCTCAGTCTGAATATTCACAGGCTGAAACAGGAAAGACTGAGCTTTCTCATCTAAATTTTATCAAAGCTATTTTTCTTTATAAATTTAAGTATACCTAAAAATACTATCAAAATTGTTGTCTCAATTCAGTTGGATATTAAAATACACACCTGTGTCATGTTTCCATTTATTTTTGATATACAACATGATACAATCAGAATCACCAACTTCTTGATCCAAATAATTAAGCCCATACCGCATCGTTAGTAGATATCTGTAACAAAAATAAATTATATTTCAGTATATTTATTCATTCACTTTGTGATTTTTTTCACATTACTTGAACATTTTTGTTTCTTTCTACCACATAATTTTGAATATTTTAAACAGACTTATAAGAGATTTTGTTAAGAGAACCCGGTTCTTAGTTAGTTATTTGTATCATTTTGTATTTATTTCTGTATGAATATGTTTCCATATAGTTATTTTCTACTATAATATCAATGTATGAATAGATAGGTACCTTTGTATGTTACTTTTGATAAAGACAAGTTTACGGATGCGTATTAAATTCATATTTCTAAAGAGAAATGGCTAATAATATATAGGAAGCATACGTAATATCTTTATTTTAACTCATACCGTTGTAGGTTCATTGTCGTTGATTGTAGAGGGCCGTTTGAGGTGTATTAAAAATGTTATTCATTTCATTATTACGTAAATTTTATACACTTGAAATATGGCAAATTAGATAGTAAAAATGTTTGTATTGTAGAAATTATGTAGAATGGCGCCCCTGACATTGATCGTACGGTAGAAAGGAAAATAACATTCAAGATGATTTTTATTTTTGAAATTTTTTACGGTATAGTTTTAAGAAAAAACACGAAAAATTGAAAATAAATTTGTATCTAAGTTTTGTGAATTTGCTATTTCGAAATGTTTTCTAGGGCAGTAAGGCTGATATCTTGAGAGCCATGATTTTGATCGCATCTTAATTACCATTACGTATTACAACGAATCTAAACTTATTTACAGTTAAATAAGAAACTATTTCACGAATTGATGAAGCATTAAATAAAAAATGACACACTGTTATACAAAATGTTCATTTAGACCCCCCACTGACATAACGTAATTACTGATCTCAACCGATCAACAAAGTTAAGCAACAATATACACAGTTAATACTTGGATGGGTGACCACCTAGAATTACTGTAGGATTTTGATGTATAGAATATCCCCAATGTAGTCTCTATATGACCTAAGTTGTTGAAAAAGCGACTTAAAAAAAAAAAAAAATTATAAAAATAAAAAATGTTCATTTAATAGAATAATGATTATTATTTATTTCATAATTGTTCGTATTCAAATTTTCTTTAGGCGCAAATTATCAAATTATCACTAAATTCGTTGAAATTAGAACAAATCGGTTATAATTCATTCATTTTCCAATAAATAATTTAAACAGTTTTCGTGAAGAATTGTGGCAAGTTAATTAAGAGCAAGTTTAATTTAGGTAAAAACCTATATCTCTGGATCGAAGTTGAAATTTTAATTTTATTAGTTCAAAAAGTTTCTACACTTGCGTGAAAATTTTCTGTGACTGTAAGCTGATATTCTTTTTTTTCACGTTCATTAATTTTAATTTTTGAATTTTTTTTTTTTAATTGGACCACTTAAGTAAAATATAAATTTGTGATTGTATTTTTAACCATTCTAAGTATATAATTAGTTACTATAATTTTCTCACCCGCCTGTGTAAAATATAAACATACTGTATTTCATTTACGTTATATATTAATAGATTTTCGACAAATTTACACTTAATATATTGGAAACTATAATATAACACAATTTACGAATACTCAGTTTGTATACTGATTGAACATAAAGATGTTATTGAATTAATGAACTGTTAAATTAGTAAGTGAAAATCTATAGGAGGTAATAATTATTTACTATCTTCAATGTTTATGATTTCAAGTTGGGAATAATTTTAAGATCAATATGTTCTTGCAATACCATTTTACACGATAGTATTACGCGCATTATAAAACATATTAATGTGTGAGTAAGTGATAAATTACTTATATTTTGATCAGAACATTATGGTAAAAAAGTCGGCTGTATGTTAGTTCTATGTGTCAGATATATGAACCATTTTTGGTTTTAAAAAGTTTTTTAGGTTTGTGTCTTTGATAAAGACCTCTACAGACTCTTATAAAGTTAATCTATAATGTCATATACATTGTATTTTTTTCAATTTTCGCTCATAAATAACTCAAGAAATAATTTTTCAAAATTTATGAAATTTGGTACGCACATTCTGGATATGCAAATGGAGGGCTGGTCGTAAAATTTTTCTCAAAAAAACATTTCGAAATATAAAATCGAATTTTGACATTTACTTCAGCTCGTAGCATGCCCTCCGTTTTAATTTCAAGAAAGCGCATACCAAATATCATAACTTTTGGAAAATTATTTTTTGAGTTATTTTGTACGCAAAAATTGAAAGATATACATTGTATATTACATTACAGATTGACTTTATTAATATAGCCTGTAGAAGTCTATGTCAAAAACAAATACCCATTCCAGAATGCAGGTTTTCCATTATGCTATCTTGAACTACGCGCCTGGCAGAAGGTTGCGTACCATGCTGTACATCAAAGCCGCACAGGTTATTTGAAATAATTTTAAGCGTATAACACTTCAAATAACATTTTACATAAAAAAAAGTAACTTTATTTTTTTGGTTTATATTAAAAATAACGCTCTCAGAGCGTCTTGAAGTGCTCACAAACATGTATACATGTCATATTTAATAATATCCAAAAATGACATAGAGCCTTTTTTATGTAAAATTTTTGATTTCAAACTATGCGATATACAGCAGTCAACGCATCAAAGACCAACTGCCACACGTTATTCAATAGAGCACATAGAAAAACATATTAAAGAACCAGCTTTCTTAAAATTCTCTTTATTAATGTAAATAATAATAAAAAGTTCAACTTTTATATTCAAACAATTAACAGTTTTTTCTACAGTATAAACAAATAAATGCCAACAAAAATATTATTGGTCAATGACCTAAAAAATTGAATACATGTATCAGATATTGGGTATTAAATATACACTTTTCTTCAATTTCATTTCAATGTGTTCAATATAAAAATATATCCTTTTATTCCCTCATAAAATATTCCAATAACAAGAGGCATATTGAGGTCAAATCATCGTACTGAAACACATATAAATGCTTTTGAAATATGTTATTGGATTTGCAAAAAAAATATTTGTGTAAAAATTCATTTTTTTTTTTATATTAAATATTCAAAGAAAATAAGTATTCTTTTTTTTTAAACATCATTGGAATCATAATATTTTTAAATTTGTGTTTTTTTTTTATAAATTTTAAGCTTTTTATTTGAAATTCTGTTATTGGAGCTCTGATTGTAATTGTAACGAAAAAAACAGATATTTTGTATAATCATAGATAAAATTTTTAAAGAAAATATGTAAATGATCAGTAATGGCAGTAATGATTCAATAATATTCTTTCTTTGTTAATTATACATCCCGGTACTGATAGGGGAGCCTTACAGGAAATTTTTGGATTTACTCGATCGCTTCAAACTCAATATGGGAGATGCTTTACCCATATCTCCCATATCTCAAAGATATAGGAGATGCTTTACACTTTTTAGAGTACTTCCACCTCTTCTATCTTCTATACGGAGCTTCACGTATGGGGCAGTCGATTGAAATAGTAAGAAAAAATCAATAGTTTCGAGTGCATCAGATTAAGATATAGCTATAAGTTTATTACATGCTACTAAAAATAATTTTCTTACTAGAAAATTTGAGGTTGGCGAAAGAGAATAGGAAGTTGACAAACAAGCCTGCCAAAAAATCGCCACCTGTACATTCTCTGTATGGTCGATTTTTGTTTTATTTTGTAGAAAATAAAATAATAACGGGAAATAAATTATCTGACAATTTGAGCGTCACGTCGAGGAGCGGAGGGTTACAGCATTGCAAAAATACCACTTGGATATTTTCGAGCGTTGTCGTTTTTGTTTTATTATGATGGAAATTACATAAGAAAACATACGATTTACCAATCTCTAGCTTGACGAAAGGGGCAGGAAGCTCGCAAAGCAAGACTTGCAAACTGAAAATTCTTGAGCTTTGTTGAAATTTTTCTTATTTCGAAGGAAATAATAAAAAAAAAAACAGAAAAAATATTATTTGTTGACCTAGAAAATACCACCAGCTAATTATTGAGCATGTTGGAATTTTTTTGAAGAGAACAATGTATGTAAGGATAACAGAAGAAATATAATATGAAGCTACAATTCTTGAGATCTTATGATTGAAAAATATTTATCCAAAAATTATGCTATTTTACAGACACCAAAATAACATGCAAAATGAGTTTATAGCAATGAGTTTTTTAATAATAACACTCGGAGTACACCTAATTAATATTCTATTAATATTTGAAAACCAAATAGAATAATCTTGGTTTCATAAAGCCCCACGCTTTCAATTAAATTATTTACCTTAATTAAATTATTATTTTACACCATACTATTATTGCATTAAGAAATATAACATAAGTTGAATTTATACTTTGCAATTCAATAGTATAGGTACTATGAAGTTAAGAACTTTTAATATTATGTGATTCTAACATAGTATTAGGAGTAGAAATTACATTGTACTATCTTTAAAAATTGTATCCATTATGAGGAAAGGATTTATGACGAAAGTGATATTAGCGTTTTATAAAAGGCTGGGCATTAGTGTTGCATGTATAAAATTTTTTGTTGAGCAAGTAATTAATTTTTTTTAATTTTTAGATTAAAAAGCCCCTGTTACGCATAAAATATTTGTTCCAATTATTCACTAATTTTATAGAAATTAAAATCTGTTTTTCCGACGTAATTAATTTATTACTTTTACAGAAATTCAAAATTTGGTTCCAGCTTTGATCATTTCAAAAGACTAGATATTTTTTTAAAATTGCATTCAATTATTTCGAAAGCACAGTAATTTGAAAAATCTTATCATTAGTTTTGGGATTAGTAAAAAGTTGAGGATCATTTGTATCCAGCGAATGTTCAATTAACTGCATACTATATTTATATTTATTCCTAATTTTTATTAATAGACAATGGCATGAACCTCGCCGGTTGCATTCAGATTATGTTTTTCTTTATTATTTATTTTTATATCTACTAATTTTTTCGAATGATATACCAAGAAACATTTTAAAGTTTACAATAAAAATTAATTAGATAATCGGTTAGTTTAAAGTAACGTTTTTTAATAATAAAAAATTAGGCAATTACCCAAATAAGTACTAAAGTCCACAACATTAACCGATTTAGTACATAAACAAATTATCATTTAGGTTTATATATATTTCTACAGAATATATGCAATTAACCTGTACACAGAAAGAAAATAATACCTTAATATTTGAATATCATTGTACATTGAACTTGGAAAATAAATACTAAGGAATATTCTTAACGTAATAGAAATATAACGACTTTAAATTGACGGTTTATGTTTACCTACTCTATAGAGAAATATTTTATTTAAAGATTGATATTTTGTTTGTAATTTGTTAGAATTTAATTAAATTTAATACATCAACAAAAGTGGCAAGAAAACTTGTTGCTTCATCGTAAATGTTTTTATGTAGTTTCAAACATTTATATATTTAATAATGTTTATGAACAATAACTAATATTTATTTTTTTGTTAATTACTCGAATCAATTATTAATACTGCTCAAAATATTTACAGGAGAAAGTCATCAACGTATTTTGCTGGAACACCCACTAAAATTAAATGTTTTCTGGTTTCTTAGAGAAATCTATAAGTTTGTCTTCATATCATTTTTCATTAATTTTTTCCAATTAAAAATAATTTTCGAATGTGTTTCGTAGAGTTTTATTGATTTTCAGGAGTCATTTTTTGTTTTTAAACGAAAGTTCTTCATTCTTAAAACAAAATAGTTTTTATAGGCAACTCTGTTTTCTTTTTCTCATACTTTTTGCTTGAATAAATGAACAAAATCTTTCCTCGTTTTAAAAACAAAAAACTTTCTTCGTAAGTGGTTAGAGATGTAAATTAGTATATATCAAAATATATATTGATATCGACAAAATTATTTGAATGCAAAATAGGAAAACATTACCCACAGATTATAATATTTGGTTTATTATTGTCTTTGATCGTACCTAGTGAAAAAATACACACTTCCATGACAACATACGGAATCGTATTTCCCGCCTTGTATACTTAAAAATGTAAGGGTAAGAAATGATTTCATTAACTATAATCTTAGTAATTAATGATGCAATATCAAACTCGAATTTTAAGATTCTCTGATAAATTGTAAAGATATTACATTGTAGTTAGTTTGTTCATTTTTAGGAAAAAATTGGAAATACCCAAACATAACCACTCAGGTATTTTGTTGAAACGAAATATATATTTAAATCACAAATTTTTGGAAATAAATAAATAGAAATTTAATCGTAATTACAATTGTAAATTAGACGAAATTAATTCAAATAATTAAAATATCATTTATGAAATAAAGAAACGTGGCATGCGATGTTGATCGTCAACTACGTGATACGATATACAAAATGCTTAAAGTAAAAAGATATCAGGAAAACCTTTACGACCTTCTCATATAAAAACTTCTATATCAATAAGTTCTACGAATAACTTTTTGCTTTTGATAATCATCCAACTTCAACGATTCCTTCCGTATCAACAGCATCATTATTACTAAGCTGCAAGTGTTTCTTTGTTCTATATGTCAAAAACAATAAACTGTTGCACGCAGACATTGAAATACTTAAAACAAAAGAAATTCAAAACAACACCCTTCAAGTCAAATTAAATGCTTATATAAAATTGTATTTATGGTAGACAAAGTCATTCAAAGTCAATCGATTTTATACAATTGTATCCGCTCTGTACAGAGTGTATATAAGCAGGTACTCAAATGAACGATGTAATACGAGTAGTATGAAGAACATTTAAACCTTATCGTTTTCTTAAAAAATATGTTCTCCTGAAATATCAAATAAAAATCTATTAAAAATATAAAAGAAATTACAATTAATTGTAGTTGAGTAGATACTTGTATCAAAAAAGAAGAAATAGCAATGGTAATAATATCTTTAAATTTGTTAATAAATAAATAGTGACAAATGTTCAATAAAAAATAATGTACCATCTACTTACTTCTATAACATTTGATTCATAAAATAGTATGTTGTTTCCATGTCATCGTTAAGACATCACACATCAAATTCTTTCCTTTCGTCGCTAAGGTTACGAAGTAACATTTCAACGAACAATTAATTTATATGTACCAATGTTTTACCATTGAAGATTTGTTACAATTTATCAAAATATAAAAGAATTATTAACAATTTAAACCAAAAATCTAAAATATTAAGTTCATTTTTTGTAATTATTCAATAATTTTCATTTGATATTTATACAAACAATTGAACAAATAATTATGATTAATGCTTTGTACAATACGAATATTTAATTACAAACTTTAGCTACTTGTGGTGATTTGATCGATTCATACACAGTGCCTATAGCACATGATATTTTGTTTTAATTATCATAATTATATTTGTTATAGCCATAATTAGTACATGAATGTATATAAATGTAAAGGTACACATTAATGAATTAATTATTATTATTATTATTGTAATTATTATTGGTTATTATTTTGAATGGTTTCAATTTATTATAAATTTATTTTATTGTGGTTTTATAGAAATGAATATACGCTAGGAAAATCCATGCCTTGTTTTCAACAAATTCATTTGATTTAATGAATAACCTTTAAAATCATAAATAAAGCCACTTATTCTGTTTTTTTTTTTTTTTGTTTTTGTTTTTTTTGTAATAGAGAACTAAGAAATACAGCAATAATACAATTTTATGTACAATTAGTGAATAAGGCTTTTCATAATTATTGAATCAACATTACTATGTTACTTGCGCTTGTCAGAAACATAATGTCAGAAACTTAAAACACGATTTCCGATTATTTGAGAAAATAAATGCTTCACTAATTTCATTTAGAATCTACATAAATGGTGAATATCTCAATTACTACAGAAAAAAAATTTGGGCTCTCATTTACATTTTTATTTGATCATATTACAGACGAAATTGCAAACGTACAGAATATTCCAGACTTTGAAGTAAGTTTTAAAAATATACAAATTCAATCAACTCCATTAGCGATAAGCAATAGCGTTCGGTTATGGCTCAAAACCCTATAGAATGAAAACTGACCGCATAAGCTTAAACTTCAAAGCTTTGGCAGAAAAATTGAGTCAATGTTTCTATAGTCCGGGCAGTAAGCGAAGTAAAAAAATTGTCATTATTGACCTTTGTAAAGCTTTTTACGTCAATATTAATATTATAAAATATTTAAACGTATTTTATAACGAATTAAAATACTTTATGTATTTTAAACACGTTTTGTAAAACATGAAAAAATTTACATGTAATAAAGAAAATTGTCTTATTTCAAGAAGAATATCTTGAATATTAAAAAATAAATTCAATTATATTCAAAAAATTCTATATGATTTCATGTTACTCATGAAAATGTAATAAGTATAAAAGAACGAACATTATACATATTGCATCCATAAAACTTTTAGATGTAAAATAAAAGTTTGTAATAAAAGTTAGATGCAGTCAACCAACTTAAACTCATTCTTCCTTCCAACTCACGTAAAATTATTACTAGCAGAAATTATTATTTAAAAAATTATACCATGTTTCATATGCACATGATTATTACACGGGGAAAATTATCTCTTGTCATCAATTTACTTTCAAGTTCGGAAATATTGTTTTACTAGTTTAAAAAAATGTTTCTAATAAGTGGACGTTTTGGAGCTGGAGCAATTATTAAAAAAATCGAAAATCTGAGCGAATAAGCCTGAAAAAAATAAAGTTAGACTACTATCACCGATAACGTTATGTTCATACATTTAAAAAAATTTTTTACTTCATGTACAAATTGCAACTCATTCAAGTCATTTCAGATATGTAGATAGCTATTTGATTTAATATATTCGATAATGGGTATTTCCAAATCAATGTACATTCATCCAATTTTGATGATGTTTTGTATTTGGGTGCATAATTGAGTTTTAAATCAGTGATTTAACTTTAAATTTTGAAATTAATTAACCTAGTTATTGACGGCGTAGAATGAAAGTCGTTTGAAGTTTACATAACATTTTGTTCTCGAGATAATTGAGGCGAAAAATTTCGGACGATACACACACAAACATACACTCACACATAGATATCTTTGCTAAAAACGTTGTAATTTGAATTATTGTCACCTTGAATCGTAAAACATGTATACCATTGAAGAAGTTCCTTAAGATAGAAAAAGGTGTAAAGACTTTTCCAATAATGACGATAATAAAATACCGATTAAAATCTGAAATATATAAAATTTTACAGTTTAACGTGAGTGCAAATAATAATTTAACTTTGCGTTAAAGTAAGGAACTTTCACTTTTGTTTTTTTCATTTTGTTCCAAGAAAATTTTCCTTGTGATAAGAAACATAGGATAATATAATTGAAACTATAACCATTATGGTAAAATTAAAAATTTAATTAAATTATTTAATAGGATTATTAATTTTCTTTCTTTCATTAATATCTAATTTGTATATGCATAATTGATATTAATTAGCACAATAATTAAGGTCCATAAAAATGTGTAATAATTTTATTTAAATATATAAAATTAAGTATTCTTGTCATCATTTCATATATATATATATATATATATATATATATATATATATATATATATATATATATATATATATATATATATATATATATATATATATATATATATATATATATATATATATATATATATATATATATATATATATATATATATATATATATAATTACGTATTTCACTGTGGAGCAGTAATATAAAATAATTTGTTATTTTATCATCTACAAAGTGATTTACAATTGTAAGAAATTGTATAATAAGCTATGCTCAATATGGACTATTTGATCCTTATTAACTACTAAAAAGTTTTACTAATTATTCAGAGTATCTTGAAATGAATCCACCTGTTGTATTTCATAGTGACAACTGGTTTTTGAAGTATGATATCTGGTAAATTAAAATCATCATTTGCAGAAGGATTTAATTTCCTACATTAATTGCTACAAATGTTCGGGTGATAATTCTAAATACGAGAACTTGTCCGAAAACAAGGCATGACTCTATGAAGAGGAAGAGGTGGTTATAGATTCATTGTAGTGCCTCAATCAACAGTTTCTATATATTTGAAAACAATGGAAAAGATTCAAAAGCAAGACAATCATGGGACATATGTACTTATCGAGAGCTCGAGGAATGAAGAGAGGATTTAACAAATTGTGACTATGTTATGCTCGATCATTCGTTGCCAAAAGCCGAACATAGTTCGAAGGTTATTGAGATGTATCATTGGATCATAACTGCGTTGTTTACAATTTGACATCCTTAACGATAATGGGCGAAGGAAATTCGATAAAATCAATTCGTTTTGAAACTTGTAAATACGAATGGCTACAATACGAACAATATTACTCTTCAAGGATATATGACAACGCTTGGAGACATTACTCCATCTGATTACTATAATAAAGAAAATAAAACATAGAAATTAGAATATTCTAATGGATTCGAAAAGATATAGCAGAATTTTCCTGTTAACAGAAAATTATCTGTAATCTTGGGCAGTCTCAAAACGAGCGATATTTTTTCAAGGTAAATCATTTTTTTTAAATACAATAAATTAATCTAACCTCATTTGAATATATTTTACAGTATTTGACTGTGAAAAAATTGTTTAATTTGAAATTTTTGCCAAACTTTTTGAATAATCATGACGATATTGTTTTTAATAATTATATTTATAAATAAATAATGAAACTGGAACAGAGATATTGGACGGACTTAAAACAGTGGCTATAATTATAATTGGTCGTATAACTTTCTATTCTCATAGGATTACAAATATTTCTATTAGAAAAACATTGCATTACCTATTTAGTCTTAAAATAAACCACATGGGTAGAATATAAACCTATTGTGTAATAACATAAAATACATATCACATAATACCTGTATCTATGAGTGTACTTGGTTTTGCTTTAGTCTAATACCATGGATACAGTAAGAGTTGTATATAATGTATTTCAAACCCTCAAGGAAGAGAATTTTTGTAAGTTGATTAAATTAAATCCAAAAATAACACTGATTTTAATTTACTCGGTTTTGAATGACACGTTTCAATTCAACGTGTTTCAGAAATCGTTCTCTAATTTTAAGCAATATACCAAAAACATTTAATCTTTAAATAGACCCAAATTTGTGTTGGATCAGGACTTTCTATCAAAATTTTGAGTACTTTGTATTCGATGATTGAGTAATTAGTTCTTGATATATCATCTGAAATACCTTCGGATAGCGGTATTTTGGAATAGTTTCAAGTGATATCTCAATGTTGAGTCTCTAATGGTAAAGGGTAAAATGAATGTTATTTTTGTATTTCAGGCCTTAATTGTGTTAAAAAACCCAAAAATTACAATAATAGAAAACTCAATGATGACTTGCAAAGGAACACATTACCAAATGCTATCTGTAAAACCAGATATAGGAGAACTGAACTGTTCCAAAATATATTTGTTCCAAAACTGGTATGGTTTTCAATGTTGGCCATTCAAATAATATCTTTCAAGAATTGATCATTCGCTTTCGAGTTGTATGTATTGAAATCGAAAGCTTGTTGTTCGTACAAAGGAATAAATTTTGTATTTTTTCACCTTATATCCAAATTTCAACCGTCTCAGGTCGTTTCGAGCATATTCAAGTATACATAGGCTTTGCACTCACGTAACTTGTGATTTTACTTTGTTCACTTGAAATATATTACAGGTTCTATTTTGAATTTATACATTCATTAATCCAAAAGTTCTGTATTCAGACATTCAGCATTGTAAAATACTTTTAGATTTTAGTTTATCAAAAGTTTAGCAGTCAACCATTCAATAAAATCAACAGAACTTGTGCAATTACTAGGTGCATGCTTTGTTTATTGAAATTCTAGTACGAATCTTACTTATAGCTAACAAAAACCACAAGGTTGTTGATCGTCCTTCACTGTAGTTTTGTGTAGTTGTGTTATATAAACTACACAATAGATGTACAATACATACACGATATAAAGGTATGTTCTTCATGTATTATTATATATTAACACACAGGAAAAGCTTTGTTTGAAAGATATGTACTCAGTGAGTCGTTAACGCTTTGAAGCTAAACATTGTGGAAACCACATACAACGAACGGTAGGTATATATTATTATATACACATACATATTCATAATGTTTATACATATAATATATCTGATAAAATTTGCCCAGTTTAAAAGTATGTAGTTAAAACTAAGCCAGCCAGCTGATATAATGTATTTTAGAGAATTTCACATATTATAATTTTAAATTTTAGAACCATAAATTGTACTAGCTAATATAAATTACAGTAATAGTGCATTTATTAAACAGTTACCGAAAATGTAGTCTTGGTGCCTAGGTATGCGCCTAATCGTTACATAAATTAACTCACAGTTGATCGATAATGATTTTTGTGTAATGTCCTTACTAAAATGTTTATAAAACAAGTGATGATAATAACTAACTGTTGAGATACGTCACATATGGTTGAGTATCAATGTTAGAACTATTTTTAATCGTTATCATTCATAAAATACTGTAAATATCCTGTCTAAACAGTTTTAAATACATATAGAATAATAATATGTATTACAATAATTTTAGTTTATTACCTTAAATAGTGGCGAATTCAAACATTTTATGAAAGAATGTTTCAAACAAAATTTTTACGTGGAAGTCGAAACTGTTCATGAAATTTAATACAATAAAATTTTAAAATTAATATAATAATAATAGCCCCTTTGATTAACGCCTTCCTGTACAAAATGTATATGTAAGAGAATAAATCGATTCAAATGAAATTTAAACTTAGAATTTCAGAGTAACTAAAGATTATATTACATTGTGCTTGCGAGTTATCTTTTTATGAACTTGTATCGGTTCTAAAAGTTTGGGAATTTCTGCTAGAATAAAACCTTTTCCATGACTTTCTTTTGAAAAATGTAAAACTTTCAAATGAATGACAATTCATTGAATTTTTGTGGTTTTTTTGACTATGAGTTAGTTAAGAATACCAAGAGTATTGAGTGCAATTTGTCTATCTGATTCGTAGCCATATTTTAATTATTGCCTAAATTTCATGCCAAATAAATTTGTTCAAAACACTTGTTTTAGACACTTAATAATTGGCATGCAATTTGACTTTTGGAATTTTCATGTTACTTCTAGGCGTAAAATATTGTAAGCGTATTTTACTGATTAATTTATTAATACTAGAATCATAATCAATTACAGTTTTTGTAATCGATGAAAAAAAATCTACGAACCCAAGTCCATGATTTACAACTCTTTCGCGAATTTCCAAAAATTTTATTATAAGCTGAGGGAACATTTAATATAAACAATTTTGAGAAAGAAAATTACAAACATTAACTGTAGACCAACATTATACAGCAATCGAAACCTTTGAATATGCTATATAATATTGAACCAAACTGTCGTGCCAAATATATGCAATAGATAGGGTGAGATATCAAAGTTTACAAAACTAAATGTAATGAGAAAAATCATGAAGTTATGTAAATCAATCACCAGAATGTAAGTCCCCAACTTTAAGGCCATTATTTTCTTACCGATCATCGTGTGGCCACTACAAAAGTAATTGTTCATGGCCATCTCTTCTTGCATCACAATTGAAAATCCAAAATAGGTTCTTGGACTAACTGTGCCTTGGATAAAGTGGTATATATAAGAATGTTCAAGAAAGAATGTCGCGTAACATTCTTTTAGAAATATATAATATTTCATATGTAGGCCGAATACACAAAGTAAACATTAGAATTGTATATATACATGTTTACTACATTCATGTCTTTATGTATTACACTCATTTCAACTATAAAAGGTATATTATGTTTACCTCTTACACAGCTTTACGAAAAGAGTTTGTAAAATAATGAAAATGATTTATTTTTAGAAACTGAAAAATAGAAATAGAACAATCAATTATTTTAATGAATAATTGTTCTATTCAATTAAAAGATTTTGCAACAAACAATGACTAAACGTATTGCCTTATATTTGTATGGAAAATCTAATTGAAATATAATTCCTTTTTTTTTCAACAAATTTATGGATAAGTATAATGCTGTAAAAAATTAGATTTTTTTAAAACTATCATCAGATCATCATTCTTAAATTTGTACAACGTTAAAATTATGTCAGACATAATATTTTATACAGTTTTTTAATTAGTAAAAAAATTGATAGAAACGTAAAAATAATAAGTTGCAATATCTCTTTTTAACCGACTTCAAAAACAGGATTCTCAATGGATTGTATTTTGTTTTATGTTTCTTACATCAGAATTATCGACTGGGTGAACTGATTTTGATGATTATTTATTTGAAAGCTGGTGCTTCCCGTGTAGTCCCATTCCAGATTTGATGTCCCCATTAGGAGAGAAGGGGCAAAATCCATTTTGAGTAATCAAATTTCATCCAAATGAAAAATTTTTCGTGGTGAAAATTGAACCTAAGAAGTAAAATATAATTTAAAATATTTCCCTGTGCTTTATTCTTAATCCTTAATATTCATCCTTCGATTCTTAATCTTCATCCTTAGCCAAAAATTGGCCAAAACTAAAAATTTGAAATTATTTTTAACTTTTTACTGTCACATACCTTCTTTCACTGTTGGTAACATCAAAATCACATTTCATTTTATGCATAAATAAGAAAGGTGGAAGTATTATTAAAATTAAAAACAATTACATATTAAGTGTCGATGTTTAATTTTATAAGGTACTATTTCAGCTGTGCGCAATAAACAAATGAGTCTTTTTCATCCAAAATTTACGGTATTTTAAAGAAGAATAATTTTCTCTTTTAAATGTCTATTTTATTTCAGCTGATAATAAAATAATTAGAGATATAGCAGCTTTGATATCTATTATTGTTTGTAGGTATTGTTGATTTGAAACTGCCGATACATTCTCAAAAAAATACAGCGAGAAACTGTAAATTTTAGATAAGTTTTTGGCGAATTAACTTGTAGTATATCGGAACAGTATTTTATTTTTTAAGATATACCGTTTCTATTATTTCTTTCTAGAATTTTAAGTTATATTCAGTTAATTCTTCATTTTACTATAAGAAAAAAATCACTTCATATTACCTATGCAGAACACGTTTCATGTACCAAAACAATATTTTAAGTAATTCTTCAATATTTATGAATTCTTAGTGAAAAAGTAATATGTTTACTACATATGACATATATTATATTTGTCAACTTAAACCACAAATATACATACAGAAGACTAAGACGACTTTGAGTGTGGTAAAAATAAGCACAAAAAATAAAATGTGAACAACATACGACCTCTATACATAGAACATATTTAGCAAGTTGCAAGTTAATATAAAATGGCTCACAATTATTTAAGGCTCTGCACAAAAACTCCATAGCGATGAATATAAAATTCAAAAAGATACCAGAGTAAATACAAAAATAGTAATTTATATTGAACTGAATTTTTGATAAATATTTTGACTTGACTAATGATTAGTAGGAAATTTCATTTTATGCCGTGTCTTCAAATCCCAATACTTTTAAACAAATTCATTTTTAGAAATAATACTCAAGTAATTTTCATTTTATACTTTATTAAGTTATTTTCAATGTTCTAATATAAGTGGCCAAATGTGGCCAGTGTATAAAATATTCAAATAAGAAATTTCAGTTTATAAATTATCTGTTATTTATAATCTGAAATTTGCTGTGTATCGATTCGGTATTGTTTTAATTTGTTTTGCAGTGGTTTGAGAGAAGTTGTTTCAGGTTTTCTAGTATATTATGCTAGTTTCTTGAATTTTTGTTAATTCTACATGTGAATAAAATGTGTTCTATTGTTAATGTGGTTTGTCATATTGCATGTTCTAGTTGTAGTGTTTTTGCAATTAGATACGAGTGAGTGTGTTTGGTACACCCGATACGAATTCAGACGAGTGCTACTTCAAATTTTCGTGGTTGTTGATGGCTGGTAACCCAAGATTCGATACCGGTCTTGACCAGTTTTTGGGCCCACTTTTTGGAAGAGTGTTTTTTTAGAGTTTTCTTGTGAATTCGTCTGTTGGTGTCCCGTTATTTTGGGCCAATTTTGAATCTTTATCGACTTGTCCAGGAACCCAGATGAATATAAGTAACGTATTTGTTTTATTGAATTCTAAGTTTAAGTTTTGTATTTGCGAAATAACAGAATTTTTAATTTTATTGTTGTTGATGGCTTGCAATACGCTGAGACAATTCGTTATGTTTATATATTTTTGTATTTTGTTTGGATGTGTTTCATGCTTTTTTATAAAGCCATGGCTTCTGATGTAGTTTGAATTGATATTCTTTATTATTATTAATGAATGCACATCCTGTTCATATTGTGATTTTGGAGCCATGTTCATAATAATTATAAATTGTGTTCTCTTTTTTTTTGAATTCTTAATCATATGTTTGTTGGTCTCTGTTATTTGTAATAGACAAAATACTTAACATAAATATATAACATCAACAGGAATCCTTGAAAACATTTCAAGACGTACTCACTAATATAATAATTTTGTAAAATGTTTTTGGGTTCACTGTATTAAGGAAAAAAATATAAAATAATTCTAAATACATTTAGCAATGATTTTGCGAACATTACCTCTTATATATATTAATTTTAATGTTATTATTAATATATAGGGGTTGAAAACATAAGCTAACCAATATGAGAATTTTGAAATGTATGAAGTATCTTGAAGTACAAGTTAGTATTTGAAGAGAATGTTTTAAGCATATTTCATTTTCTTTATTATAAAACCGCATTGAAATTTGAAATATTAAATCATAATACTCAGTAGACAAAATGGTTCAGGTATTTATATCCCTCTAAGATATAAAGACACATTTTGAATTATATACTGTGATACGTAACGGTACACAGGTATCGTAATTACCGTTTTAATCCTCACAATTTCTGAATTAATATTAGAAAAATTATTATAAGCTTTTATGATTATTCAAACGTTAAATAAGAACAATATTTGATACGAATTCTAGACGTCCTCTGCTCTGATTGTCAGAAAAAAATTCTATTTTATCATATTTAATAAATGAAGAAAGGTATTGACAATGGTTTGTCTAAATTCTAGGTTCAACCCTATGATAAATAACAAATAGAAAAAATAATTTTTTTTTCACATGATAACCGAAAATTAAAATACAAATTGAAATTATGAAGCGAACCCTATTCTTTCATACTAGATAGTATACTCCAATAAAAACGATGGAACTAGTGTTAGTGAAGAGAGGCAGAAAACTGTCAATTAAGGCATTCTAATCCTTTTTAAGCAACCTCTTATCCCCCTTATATCCTCTCTTGAACAGACACCTTGTATCGAACCTGGTGAATTCACAAAATTTACAAAAGGTAGAATAGAGTCCCACTTGTACTGTTCAACCTTAAATTTTCTCTATTTTGGTCAAAATGAATAAAAGTATCACCCGCCCCTCTGCAGTCCGAGTAGGTCGTCTTATCCTCCAACTCGATGAGTCTGCATTAGCAGGTAAGCAGCTCGATCAGGATGCTTATATTTTTTCTGTTTCCAAATTATTTAAATATTTATTAGATATTTGCCTTTTACAATAAATATGATTCACATGTTAAGGATTTTGAAAATAAACCAAAATATTTGTGTAAAATACAGAAACAGTTTTGCAAATCGAAATAAATTTTTAGTAAAAAGTAAAATAGCAAACATTAAAAAATATATAATTTAAAAACGAATCATTTATTTGAACATACAACCAGCAGTATGGTACATCCAAGTTTTGTTTTCTTTCAACTCAATATTATTTCTACATCTGCATAAGAACAATTATAGTCTGGTCAACTAGTGCCATTCTGTTAAAACACTTTTGTCTAACTCCGAAAAATAGGATCATGGCGTTATTTGATTCGGAATAGCATTTAGAATTTTTTTAATTGTCGCAAAATACATTTAGTAAACAAAGATAAGGGTTTTGTTTTTCGTGCATATTTCAAGAACTATAACATAAATTTAAAATACAAAATATTATTCTTAAACAGCATTAAATTTCCCATAGAAATACTTCATTATCGGAAATATAGTATTTATATTGTGAGTGGAAATACGTTAAAAACGGTTGACCTACTCGCCACGGTCGACACTGCAGAGTTCGTTTATTTTTACAAAAAAAAAAAAAAAAAAACTTTTTTTTTAACCCATTAACTAAACAATTGTCTTTTGAATACATGAATGAACAATAATCCGTCCGAAAAAAAAGTATCTAGCATTTTGATATTTTTATGTTTTTATTAATAAAGTAAATTTTAATAAATTTGTAAATACCTTTTACAATTTTTCATTGCGAAAGTATAATTTTTTTTAAAAGTTTCTGAAGGCCATTTCGAATCGAATGATCATATTTTTCGGTGGCGCAGACACTGTTGTTGACCTGACTAATTCACAACTAAAATTCATTGATGCATATTTTATTCAAGTATGATACCAGGTTATTTATGTTCAAATAATCTTAAAATTTATTTAACCGTTCATTAAATTTTATGAAAATTCATCGCAAAATATTATTTTTGTATATACACGGTCAATAAACTTTAAATAAAAAGTGTACAGTGTGTTTGCTTCAAGTATAACCACAATCAAAAAAAAATTTTAATAAAATTTATATTCTCAAAATATACTCTGGAGAGTATTTACACATGATTTTGCGTTTTATGTATAATTTTATATCTAGGAAACCATCCTCAGTACACTAATTGACTCACAGAAAAAAAAAAAAGAAAAGAGCAAATCAACCTTACCTTAAGGACGAAAGTTTTATCATTTCTATAAACGCTTTAGAGTCAAATGTTTGTAAATAATACAACTGAATGAATTTTTATGTCATTATGAACTTTTTTGTATTTAGGAGTCTGCCAACATAGAAATGAAGACTTAAAACTATAAAATAACAGTTTTTTTGGTTTTTTTTTAAATTGACTGTCATGGTGATTAATTTTAATTTACAGTAAAAACAAAACAAACGAATATGAAGCTAATTGATGCTATTTTCGAATAAGATTATAATTTAAATTATTTGATATAATGTACAATTTATTCAGACAAATGCAATACGTTTTGATAAATTAATAGCGTTATAAATAAATTATTAACGAAAATATAATATTCAACTACATGATTATAGATATAAAAATATTTAGAAATCGTTTCAATTGAACTGTACGTAAACTCTTAAATTACCAAAATATCACGACTAATATTGTTTTGAATAATTAATTTGTAGACATTTAAAATAATCTTAAATTTCTGCATTAATCTTGAGTTCACCGTTTTATAGTACATATTTTATTGCTTAAACTTACGTTTTAAAACAGTTTAGTTAGAATCATTACACACACTTAGAAGTATGATTTATTTCGATTCGAAATTCGGCCCGAATATAATAACTTCTCTAATCAGACATTCAGACAAATCAGAGAAAAACATTCGTAATTATATGAGAAACTTGTATGAGATATTTTGAAAAGATAGAATACCATTATATATACTTTCAAGAAATTAGATAAAATTTAATTTCCTGTAAAATGTAACACATCTTAAAGGTTAACTTGACATGTTTTAGGTAATTACTGTAATGTTATGTATTATTTATTTACTAAGTGGCCAACTACTGTTACACATTATGTTTACATAGTATTAAATTATTACACACGATAAATACGTAAATGTTTATTCGGGTGAAGGAATTATTTACACAGGTAAACTAAACTATCTACTAATTATCAACTCGTTTGAACTGTAGGTATGTGCCTCTATTTTAAATCATTTATTAAAATCTTGTATCTCTACTTTTCTTCTGACACAACCATTACTAAAGACCTCAAACTCATGGCTGTGGCAAATATTCAAAGTTTTAATAATAAAAATGGTTGTTTTTGTTTGAACGAAAAAGGAGAGTGCTTTATGTTAGGAGTCCAATCCTTCTTAAAAATATGTATTAACGCGACTTTCTACCCGTATTTCCGTCGCAGTCGAAGCGACGCATACCGCTTCTACTTTTTATTTGATATTAAGTATTATTTGTTATTTTCCATCCGACGTGTTATTTTCCATCTGTACTTGATAACAAATTCTTATGAACATTTAACAACAATGTAATTTTTGAATTTTTAAGTAGTGAGGCACTTTTATTTAATGCAGAAGTTGTAAGTATTTAAGTATAATACCATACCTTATATGCCATATATAGTTATTATAAATATTAATTTACGATGAATTTAATTTTACAGTTTTCTTGTCCAATATTTTTTATAAACCTTAAAAAATAAATAAACCAGAAAGTTTTACAATTTTATTGTTTTGTTTTTTGTTTTTGACTACTACTTGTTAATTGAAAATCGCTCGCTAAGAATACATTTATTTCATTAATGTAATTTTATTTATATAGTTATATTTATGAAACAAACAAAAATATTGTTCTATTTCAATATATTGTATTGTATTTCGGCTAGAAAATTAAAACCCAATTTTAATTAAACAATCACGAATGAATTTATAATAATGGATAATAAATTTTATTGAATAATATGTCCAATGTTTATTTTGGTTTAATTTATTATAAACATTAATTTATTTAATTGGTTTATCTGAAATCAAATAATGACAAATTAAATATCATTTCGAACTAACAAACTGAACACATTTTAATTTATCGTTAAATATGAAATGAGTTTGTATTATCAAAATATGTTAAAAAAATAAATTTCAATCAATAAATTTAGTTTTAACCATGTACTAATTTTGAGGTTTGAGGAAGCGCTATTCTAACAAAACTTATGATTTTCGAATCATTTTAATGAAAAATAGAAATGACAGAAAAGTCAAAAACAATTTTCAACATAAAGCACATATTTTTATAAAAAAATTTCTTTGTAAATTCTATATTTCCGAGAAAAGTGAAGAAAAACGGTTTTTATTATAAAAATTTTGTGTTTTTCCCTTTTTACCCGCAGAGCACAGAATATTCTCAAGCTTTTTCATTAAATTATATCTATAACCAAAGCTTTTTTATACGTTGAATAAAAGTATAAAACAAATAATCAAACACGTAAAACGTGATACATGCCGAATCCATGGTAAGTCTATCTATTATTTAAAAAAAAAAATCGAAGAAAAAAGAACAAAACGTGTTAAAGGATTACTTTTTATATTTGTTTCCATAGATTAAAACAGATTTAATAACAATTGTTGAACTGGACATGCTTACTTAAATCCATGATAAATTTTGTACATTTTTCTAAATTGATCAGGTTTTTTATTTAAAATGAAAAATTCGTTCGTACCATGAAAATGAATATAAATGTTTGGGATATAACAAAATTAAATCACTTGTTTCAAAAATATACATTGTGAAAAAAAAAAACGATTCAATTAAAGAATGTATCGATTTGTAGTAATAAATGATGTTCTTTTTATTGAATTTTTACAGATAGATACAGTAAAATCTACCAATTTTATGAACTCGTTTTCAAACTGATTATCAACTATAAACAATGGTGTAAAATGCTATTAAAAGGTGGAATAGCTATTAAAAATATATTTTCTAGAATTTTTAGTTTAAAAATAATAGACTTATATGTAGGAATATGATGGAATCGCAGAGAAGTAAATAGAATTTAGTTTTACAACGTTATCATTTGTTTCTTGTATAATTATATTATGTAAAAATTTTAGCGTAATACAAAAAAACTGAAATGGGTCAAATTTTACTTGTATGATTTCATTCGATAAAAAAAAGATACAGTTGAAAATAAATAAAAGTTTATATAAATCATTAAATGACCGCCGTTATTATACTTGAAAAGCATTCCAAAAAGTAGCAAACTTGTGCCCATCATTATTTACACATATTTTTTTCTTAGGATAGAACTTCCAAACTGAGATAATTTTTTCCGTACACACAACATAATTCGAAGAAAGGAATATAATTTTATAATTTTTACGTATGATCACAAGAAATAAAAACCTAATGTTCTACCATACATGTTCCTTTACAATAACCTAGAGGGAACTTTGTTTTCTGAAAAAGAGATGAAATTACAAACCATCAAAAAACCACTCTAAACAAGCTTTTGATTTTGGTTTTTACCAAAAATCACTCTAAACATGCCAAAGAAAAGAAAATAAGAAAATTACATAAGAATGCTTACAGATTTATCTACACTTTCACATCACTTTTTCTTCTGACTACGTGGTAAAGAGTATCCAAATATTTTCACATTCGATGAACGAACGAACGTATGACGTCAATGAGAGTATTAACTGTCCAATAATATCCGATTAAAAAATAAACTAATATTCGCATATCTGAAATAATTCAGATGGATGTGCGAAAGTTCGTTAAGTAACCGAAATGTTTAAATTTTTGGTAAAGTCGAATATTTAAGAAGTCCTTGAATCATACTACCCAACGTAATTTACGGATTCAAAAAAATCCACATACTGCAGATATGCGGACCGATTTATAAGAATTGGAATGATTGATTGGAAAAAACACTCACCCAGGCATGTTAAGACAATTTACTATTAAAATTATACAACAGATTACAGAGATTTATAGTTTGAATTCTCGTGTTTTACATATTTGTTGTTTAAGCAGTATACTATTGGTATACTTGTACAAAATATTTGTTATCACCCAGTAAATACAAAATACATTTTCATATACTTTCCGTCGATTAATTAATCACCAAAACATATGGAATGATGTTTTACTGTACAATACATATAAATCAAGTTTGAAATTAATATTCGCATGGGAATAACGATATTACTGACAGTTCAAACATGTTATGCGGTTACATAACCGGTCAATTGTATTATGTGTCTACTATCAATGCTATGTTTTGATTAGGCAATATGGTAACTAACGTATAAGCATATGTATTTGATTTAACTTGTTATAAATTATAGCTTTCTATTTCACCTTAAATCCCATTTCAGATATGAAATACCTTCATTGTTTTGTTTGTTGGTATAGATTATGGGACATTTATTGATTTGCAGTTTTCGAAGTTTGCATAATTGTGACAACGAATATATAAGTTTCGTTGTAAAATCATAAAAAAAACAGCTGAGAATATTATGTAGAGATACTAATCAATTATAGTATATCTTTTAATGTTTTTTAAAATCACCATGGTAGCGGTCATGGAATGCACTAAAATGGGGAAAATCCAATGCGCGAATAATTGTATTTCTAATCTAACTACATAGATGCAGGCTTATTATTGTTATGTAGAATTAAACAAATTGATTTATTATTATTCTTGGGTATTGTCTGTGATTGCCATTTTATTATTAAAATTTGATTCAAGTAAATACGTGAGAATACTGTCAAAAAAGTGAATAGTTTTGTGTCAAATTTTTGTGAAACCATTACTTGCGGAATTATTTGGGTCTCATGAATTCATTAGAGACAGACAAATTCAAATTAAACAAATTTTAAAAATAAATAACTCTTTCTGAAAACATTTTATTATAAACTGTTTAGATTTGCCACAATTCCAGCTCATATACAGTTAATAAACACTAAAAATATATAATCCACTTTAGCATTCTTTAATTAAAGAATGCATTGAATGAGATAAATTTCTTAAAAGGAGGTTCGTGGCAGGAGTTTGTAGGAGTCTCGACCAATGCTGTTTGTTATTTTAGAAAAATTATACTATTGCCAATTTATTTTAAAGCTTATAAAAATTTCTGCCCATGATTTACCATGACGATTAAAATAATGTTAACAGGTGGATAATAGTTTTCAATAGTACAGTATAATAACATAATATCCAAGTCGTTATTTTAATTTGTTAAAATGTAAAAGATTAATTTACCATTCAATGTAGTATGATTATTATTTATCGTAGAGAGCTTTAATATAGAATATGGAGGAACATCCGAAACATCGCATAATTAGAATAAAATAAAGTAGTTAAAGAAAAAAAAAATGAAATGTGTAAATTTATTTATTCACCTAACATAATTAACAAATGATTATTATATTACAAACATTGTAACAGAAAATTAGTAGGTTGTTCCAATAGATTATAATGCATTACATGTATACATGTAGTTAAAATAAGGCAAATGACATTTTTCGAATATTTTGAAAAATGTCGAAATTATTATTTTGGCATAGCAATTGCACTTTATATTTTTATGTTCTACAGTGTTGTTTGGACACAATTTACGAAATATGCTATAATACGAAAAGTATTAGTTTTAAAGAATAATTCTAAGTCGGACATTTTGGAGCTCGACAAATAAAAAAAATTGAATTATTTGAAGAGTTCTTAAGAGAAATTTAAATGATTTAAGTCAAAGAATAGAAAATAGGAAACAAAGATAAAAAAACTTTAGTCAGAAAATTATTAGGAGGCGTTTTAAAAATTTTAACTCTCAACAAAGAATTACAATTAAATACCATCCCAAACATGCAAAAATTTCTCCAAATATGAAAATGAAGTGTACGAAGTTTTGTGTGGTGATCTTTTTTCTAAGCTTCATATTATAAAAGTGATATTCGATTTTTGCTTATCTATACTACACTAAAATAGCAGTAAGTACGCCATAAATACGTCCAAATGGCCAACAACCACACGTTTCCAATGGTGAAGACAGGTTATTGTGTTTCATTATAATAATGGTTGGTAAGTGATAACCATTCATTAATTTATTGAGTTAATGATATGTTATATTTAATATTAATTAGATTATACAGAAATGGATATGAAAAATAATTATATAGCCTTTGATATGATGAATGGTCGTGATAATATTAGGAAATGTGATTAAATTTTACAATATTCTCACATGCATTTTGTAACGGACGTTTTTAACGATTCATCATCAAACTTGCATGTTTGCAAATTAATCATTATTTTTAGTCCTAGTTTTTATACTATATTTTAAAAATTATAATTATATTGAGATTATATTATTGGTGGAGCCGGTTATTTCATTCTTATCCAAGCGACATTGCGATCAACCAACCATCAACTTTTTTTATTATAATTGATCTAACTACCGCAGACTAGATTCGAAACCGCAACATCTTGTATAAATAGTCAAATGGGTCAAATTTCCGTCTTTAAGTAACATTATTATCCATAAAGTCGCCTAGAAACTGTCGGTTTTCTTGATAATTGAAAAGTATTTAGTATTATTAACGACTGCTTTTTTACATTATCGGGAAATAAATTTTTTTTTTAATTTTTAATTGTTTCGATTCTTAATTTGTGAAAGTCCATTTTTTTTCAAATATTTCAACATAACAACTCTTTTTTATTTCGTGCATGTTTTAAAAATGTTGTGTTAAGGTTTAAAAAAAAAAAAATAAAATCGTATTATTATTATTATTTTTTGTTTGCTAATAATTTATTAAAATTTTTTGTTTGTATTTACATAGAGAGGTAAACCATCAACTTCCATTCGTTTGGTATAAAAAGTTTGAAATATTTTTAGGTTTTAATTAAATTAAAATTTTGTAACTAATGGATTACGCTTAATATTGTTGTAACAATATTTAAACAATTTATTAAGGTTTTTTTTTTTTTGTATTAAGTACAGTGTTTCCAAAATATTATTATTTCGTTTAACAAATTTGATAAACAGAAGCTTTGAATTCGGATAATTTTTAATTAAAAATAATAATATAATAAAAAGGAAAAAATTTTCATTTATTTTACAAAGAATATAATAATGCCCTGAAATTTATTTTATCATATATTGTAGTCATTAATGATTTTGCAGTTAAAAAGTGACTTATTATATTTTTATAAATCAATATATAATAAGAAGTCGAAAATATGAGCACTTTAACAAGGGTTTTTATCAAGTTTTATCACAAAAGTCAGAAATATGAGGTTTCTTTTAGGACTCGATTTTTAATTTTTCTGATGAGAATTTTCTCAAACTATATCTACTGTTTTCGAATAAAAATGTACAATTAATTTGTTTCGTTTTGGGCCTGGCCAAAGCAAAAAACAAATCAAAGATTAAGACAATATACTAATGAATTAGTTTTACCACAAATTCAACGATTTGGCTGACAATAATTTTTGAGATTCAGTTTAAGTTCCTAAATGAATGTAGATAGGACAAAAAATAAAAAAATAAATATTTTTCAATTCTTGTAAATACAATATCTAATATCTTTACAAATTCCTTCAGAAATCATATATGAATATTTTCATACTCAAGGTGTTTGATTATTAAATTAACGCTGTTCTTTGATATATTCACGAGTCAATAATTTATAACAACATTTAAGCATTATTGTATTATTGAACTCAATAACGGTCTCAAATTGTCACACACAATGAAATGTAATAATTTTCTTATTTTATTTTATCTCTGGACAGATTTGACATAGTAAAAAACAAAATACAATAAACTACTAAGTTTTGCTTTTCTAGTGAATGGAAGCACTTGAAGATGTGTTGTATAAAAGTGTTATTACAAAAGAAAAAGAACAAATAAAAAACATTCGACATACAGGTGCAACGTAAACTAAGCAATTTTTCTCCTAAGAATAATACCTTATTGAATATTATATTTAATACCTGCAAATATTCAGACTATTAATTTTAACAAAATTTAATAAAAACAAAAAACAACTTATCACAAGTGAAGATAATAACTAACATACTAAATTTTTGGTACACGACATATGGTAGAGTATTGATTTTTAATTATTAGCATTCATAAACAACTCTAAATATCTAGTTAATACAGTTATAAAACCTTATAATATGTATTGTAGTTATTTATGAGTAAACTAGCCAAATTTTTCGAAAAAATGTTTCAATCAAAAGTAAGAAAACAAAAACTTGTTATCTTTTTACCTTTAAAAAGTGTAAGAGTTGGTACATGGACCCAATGGACCGATTTTTCTCATTAACGAAATCACTTTTTTGTATAAAATTTGTGACCAAAATTTCATCTTGCTATATTTTTCGTTTTTGAGTTATTGAGTTACTGTTGATTGGCCGTCGTACGTTAGGTAATTCTATGAACGCCTATATTATAATTTAGTTTATGGCTTTACTATTTTTAAGCGTTATAAACTTCAAATTAAAATTAATATATTCTGTCTGACATATTGAATATATATCGAGGACAGTCATTAATAATATTTACAATAGTTTTTGAAATTAAAAAAAAATATGTTTTAATATTCTTGTGGTTATGAACTTTTTTACCAAAATAATATTTCATTTCGACAAGACTTAAAATTGTAGATTTTTGAGCGCAGAAACTATTATCGTTTCACAAATGAAATTGATATTTTGTTTGAAAGAGAAATTCGCAAAAATAAATACAACAAGTGTATACAATATTAACATCAGTGGGTGTGAAAAATACATATAAAGAACGTTAATACTTAAAGCATGTGAAAAATGATAAATAAAATTGAAGATGGTGAATGGATAATGGTGAATGGTGAATGAACACATGACGCAAACGATTGAAGAAATTATGTTTTAACAATAAAGCTATTTTCGTTAACTGAAGGTCTAGTATTACCACATTTCAATTTTTCTATGGTATCGAACCATATTTTATGAACAATTTCTTTATGAAATTTTTTATGAAACTGCTAAAGCCAGAGGTGGGTAAGCAAAATGAATATATTGTTTAGATTCATAACAAATTGGTGACAGATTATTAAATTAGTATTAAAACAAACAAAAATTAATTTTTGGTTTTTTTATACACAGATAATATTTTAAACTTCTTTAAAATCATAATTTTTGAAAATGCAATAGATTTTCGAGTTGAAGAATTCGCAAAAATTAATGTTTTCTCATTATATATACTAATAAGTTTTCCAGTTTTTTAACAAATCTCCTTTTTCCATCCATGAATTTGTAAATAATACTGTATAATGATATGTAGTTATTATAATTAATATGTTAATTTCCTATATTTGAAGCAGAATGGTGGTGAATCTAAGCGGATTATGAAAAATTGATTAAAAAAATATTTTTAAGTATATATTTTTAGCATTTGATCTTTTTTTATCTGTTATGTCTTAAACGTTACGTCATGGATGCAACTAGCTGATTTTGCCAAAAGTATAATGATTACGTATATTTTAACATTTGTTTTTCCCGAGTACAAAAGCACAAACCTAGATACACACGCAAGTACATATATTTTTGTAAAAGGTCGCGAAAACGAATATGTAGATTTTGAAACATAATATGATGTCATTCGTGGATTTAATTTTCGAGATGATTCCAATCATTTATTGTATAAGGAAGTAAACAAGAAGATATGTACATTGATTTGCATTAAATAGTCTTTTCGATAAACATTTTTGGTTGAAATATTTTTACAGAAAACGGTTGAATGAATGAAATATGACTAACTCTCTCGTTTATTAAAGAATTTTCAACTTGATGGTTTCAAGACATTTGTCATAACAGCATTTATTTTTTTGTAACTAAATAAAATATATCTAGCATAGCATAAATTACATCTAATTGCCCTCAGGTTGAAATCAGAGAAAATTTTATATTTTTCACATCTATACTTTTACCATAAGTTGCATGTTTCATGACATATTCTTTTCATACTGTTCATACGAATGCCATAGGCTGTATTTTATATCACATGTTGGATTCCATTTGTTCATGTTCATCGTCATTCAAAAGATTTTTAATAAAAATTTTATACGCTATTGCTTGATTGTCTGCCATCTTGAATATATGTCTTTGTCATTTAATGGTCTCTAGCAAACGGGATATGATTCTTTGTCACTGTTTTTGATATGTAAAACGATGACAAAAAATTTTTTTCTGTTGAATAAGTAATTGATACATACGTGAAGTGCCGATATTTATAATTTATTTACTTTTGAGAAAACGGCAAGGTAATTTTTTCCAAAGTTGATAATCAAAAGTTAGATTATTAGCAAGAAATTATCATCATAATTTTATTATTTTAAACTATATACAAATAATTTATAATACCATATAGTTTTCTTTCACAAGTTTATTAAATAATTTTACAATAATACTGAAGCCAACATAAATCAGAATAACGAACGCGTGATTATCAATAAAATATGTTTCAGGCATGATACAGGTGTTCAAAATCAAATACCGGGTGCCTACGCCAAATACCAGGTTTCCTACATCAAATACCGTATTTCCCATACCAAATACCGGGTTTCTCACAACAAATACCGGATGCTCACACCAAATACAAATTGAAATACCGAGTGGCTTATACTAAATACCGGGTGCTTTTTAAACCTTTGCATCGACTATAAATTCAGAATATTTTATAGAGGTTATAAATGGTGTATAACCATTTATAATAAATTCTCAAAAGTTGTATAGGTGTTACTTTTCTAATAATATAGCTAATATCTAGCTAGCAAAAGTTACTTTTCGAATCTCAAAACTTTTATTATTTAACCATTAAAACTGCACTATACCTGTTTGTTCTGTTATGTTTGTTAAAATAAATACCTGTTGATAGTAGCATACAGGTAGAATACCTTTATAGTAATTTAGTACAAACATAGTATTTGAATATGTGTTATCACATGAGTTTGAAAATTGTAGTAATATTTTTAGTAGAAACTAAACAAATTCGTTAAACATTGACAAAATATGTATTTCAATATCATACACTATTAATTGAGTGAATTTCAAAAGCTTATTTAATTTAAATTCAACAATCATATGGTGTTGCTATATGTTTAGCTGGTCAAAGGCCTATGTGTGTTGTAGTGTTGCACACATAGTGGAGTGTGGTAAGCACTTCACTTGGAAATTTCAATACTATTTAAAAGCTGTAACTAATCAATTGCCTTGTTTTCATTGAAAATCTATATAAAATGGTTTTCTTTGAAACCAAAAGGTTTTGCTGCGCTTTTGAGCAAAGTATTGTTAGCCAATAAGAATTTTCATTTCAACAATAAATTTAATATCAAAATAAAAAACAGCGTAATGCAAAAATCGTTTAATCGTTTTTGTTTTAAACATATAAAGAGCACATAATTAACTATACTTTTGAAATGATAATACAAAAAGTTTCAAATACATCCCCAATTACTTGTAGAAAAAAAATCTTTACATTTAATGAAAATCATGGTAACAAAAAAAAAATTGTTTTTATAAAAAAATAATAATGAAAAAAAATTTGAAAAGAAAACGAAATAAAAAAATCCGATTCAATTATAAAAATGACAATATAACACTCATACAAAATTGGATAATTTTTTACACCATAAGATTCTATGAAAATTGAAATAAGTTATACAATATTTAATTTCTAAAGTAAATGTTATTGCTGTTTTACATGGGGAACGTTGAAAATGGGAGCTATGATATCGTTTATTTTTGTTCCGTGTAATCAAGATAGTATTGGCTCATGCAAGCAGAAAATTATACGAAATAATTATTTGAGGTTGAAAATCTACTACCCGATTATTATTATGGAAACATTGGCCTATAATAGTTAAAGGCCAGTTGGGCAGTGAATAGGGTAGATGACAGACACTAAATTTGGTATATTTCATATCAAAATGAGAAACTATAGACTCAATAGCATAGCAAAATTCAAAAATTTATTGAAAAATGAATTAAGTGCTAAAAGTTATCAGCTCTTACCTAGAGATTATTTTCCATCTGTGACTTGAAAAAGATGGTTAACATGCAATTCCTATAGGAATACTAAATGATAACAGTATTCTTCAGTCCCCTGTTGAAACAAAAACACGAATTTTTCGTAACTCATTATTATTCGTCATTAATACCAAATAATTATGTACCTATAAATCGAGTCGATTGTAATAAAGTTTTATGACAAATGTTACTTTCTCAGTTAAATTTATTTTAATAAACAGTTTCATTTTCTTTATATGATTCGTTTTTTCTTAAATATCCCTTTCTGCCCCAGTCTCCCTTAGTGCTTTCAATATTTGCTACAGTTTATATTACATTTAATATAATCTGGTTTACTCTATAGATATATTGTCGAGTATAAAAAGTGTTGTGAATCAAATCATTGATTGATTTTCTATAAAGAACACATTTTAATTGAAATATGTTTTCCATACATAAACTGATTGTCAACAATTTAAATAGTATACTACACATCGCCGAATTTTGATGGCGTAAACTGTGATGGAAATTGATTTGCCGCAAATTTATAAATTCAATAATGGTATTGATTTCAAACAAATAGACCATTCACGTCCAAGCTAATATAATAAATATTAGCTACCATAAAATGAATAACAAGTTATAGAAATACTAGATTATGTCGTAAAACAATAAACGATATCTAAAATTAAAAGTTTCTGAACAGACAAAAAAATGGTAAATAGGGGGTTGATATTTGGATTGGGTTGTTATCCATTCTCAAATGGTTACAAGTTGCTTAATCTTAAATGTGTTTGTGAAATTTCTATCTCATCAATTATAAATATGATTTGCTTACCACCTTATATAAGTTTTTTTCTTAAAATTCTTCGATTCACTACAGTATTAGCTCAAATTTAGCTATTAAAAGAGTATCTTGTAAATGCTTATGATAAAACATTGATACACAATCATATGTCAAGTATCTAAACAATTTACGCTATTGCTTGCAATCCTTATTTGTTATAATAAAAATTGCATTTAGTTTAATTTTTATATCAAAATTTTTTGAAAAATATTTTGTTGACAGCGAATTTTTTGATAACAAAATGAATGACAACGTTTGTTTTATCAACGCTTTCGTTGATAATGTATGGCCTATATAGTAGTTGTGTATATAATTTGTAGTATATTTTATGTACGAGTATATTATATTTAGCGCGCACTTCTTTACTCATGATGATCAATAAAACACCCACTCATACCGTGGTGTATCCATTATATGACATTTATACCTCATTCCAATGTAAATGCAGGCAGCCACATAAAACCACATTTTCCATTATATGTGCTGGTTGTTTGTTTACAAACCATTCTGAATGTTTATAATATTGTTCGAATGGAATAGCACATTCAGCAACATTCGCATAGAAGTATTGGGTGAACCACGCAAAAATTAGATTAGGTGAAAATTTATCCTTATTAGTTCTTTATCTTCATTATTTAACTATTAGTCTTTCTTTCACATGAAACTGGATACATGATTATAATTAGCAAATATAAGTTTCTATTATAAAAAAAATTGATAAACAAATGTACAAATTTATTTTTTAGACTCTCGTTAGTATAAGCCGCCCGTTAACGTTTTTGTTCGAGTTTCGAGTAAATTTATTTTTTATTTTTTATTTAATGATCACCCCATTAGAATTACCAAATCTGAATATTTGCGGGTAAATACTAAGTAAAATACAATTTTATTTATTTATTTTGTGTGTTTTGGATATTATAAGTTAGAGGCTTCGACAGATTTCAACCAATTTCAGCGAAAATAACCATAAAAAAAATAAAATATAAAAAAACTATTATGAATTCACATTAAAGTTACTAAAATTAAATGATATTATAAATCTATCAATTTTTCCAATGATAAAAACTTTTCAATGATTTTCAAGAGATTTAAATTAAATGCATTCACTGATCTTTTATAATATTGAAAAAAATTCTTGACACGCTTATTATAAGAAAATAGAATTTCGCATTTAAGTTGTAAAATCTCTTATCTTAAAACAAGCAAAGAAATAATTTTTAAAATTCAGAAAGCAAGAAACACTCAACTTCAAAAACTGTTGCCACGGTAAAAGTCAGAAGTCATCTTTTAGCTGCTTAACATTAAGTTTCCCGTTTTAAGCAACCTTGCTTATCTTTGAAACGAATATATAAGAAGTGGTAAGTAAAAATAACAATTAAAAATTGAGGTGTTTTAAGTGTTCTATATGATAAGCTGTACTATTTCAAATGTTTACAAAAGGTTTTTACTGATATTCTAAATAAAATATTTTATTTTGACATGTGATCCTGTATTTTTATAGATCATATAAAAATATATAAATATATCCTGTATTTTTGAAGTTAATGCTACTGTTATTTAGATATATAGGCAATTGTTTATAGGCGGCTACAGTATAAATCACTTCTCGATACTCAACTGATATTATCTGCTCCATTATATAAGTCACTGAGAAAAGGCAGTTTACAATATGCTGATGTCTAGTTTCAAAAAAATGTATTTTATAATTGATGCGAGATCCTGTATTTTGTTAGATCTACATATTTATGTAGTGTACTATATATTGGTTAATTCTATAGTTGTTTAAATAAACAGGTAATTTTTAATAGGTGGCTGACATTATAAATCGTTGCAAAGGGGTATTTTAAAAAAGCAGAACTTTCAGCTGTTACAATTTTATTAATTTTTTCTATGTAAGTTCGAATTTCTTTTAGTTTTTTTCTTTTTAACGATAATTTTTTCCTTAAAACCAAACAACTTTGTTTTTTGTAGAAATATTATTGGAAACCAAGAAGGTGGTGTAAGCAATTTTTTGATCTGAAAAATATCCCATAACCTCTGGAAATACTTATTAAATAGATATTATTCGTAAATAAATTATGTTTTATTAGAGTTCTTCTACGTCGTTATCGAGCTGAGATTTATTTCGATAGGTTCCAGTAAAATAAAGTGTTTATCTTACAAATTATCCTTCCACGACTTGTCGAAGTAACTAATTAAATTATTATTAAGAATTGCTTATTAAATTATTAAGTTTATTCTTTGAGAATAAATTGCATTTATTAGTGTTTTTCTAATTAATTGTCTAGCTGAGATGTTTTAAAGTAGGTTCCATTGAAAATAAATCTTTAAATTTTTCAATGGGATGTTTATTGAAAAGATGAAGTACACAAACAAATTACAACTTGTTGGAAATCCAGTGAGTGGCATAAATTATCTAATAAATGTTTCACTATAAAATAATTTTTGACTCAATTTGCTAGGTTATACATTAAAGAAAATCTAATCGAATTTAACTATATAATATAATAAAAAGCATTATATTAGAATATAATACTAAAAAAGATAAAAATATCATCTTCATGGAAATAAAACCTTAAAATAGCCAGCCGATATATTTATTAAAAATGTTTACAACATTTGTCTATCTACTCATATCTTTGTTGAACGGAAGCAAAAGCACACTAAATTATTTTATTGCTTCTTGAATGTCGAATTCAATGATGATCTAGTTTTTCTTCCGGATTTATGCGTAAAAGTGATGGTAATGTTTTATCCTTGACATTTGTAAGGTGACAGGTTTTACGTATTGATTTATTTTTAAGTGTCTATAAATTTAAAAAAAGTTAATACGTTTTTATTGAAATATTTAGGCACACGTGTAACATATCTCTAATGGCTATTTCATCTCTTAATAATATAAAAGCTTGTATTTAGAAAAAGGTATTATTTTACTTAATAACTTTACGTTTATGATGAATGTTTTAGATTTGAAGGACCAAGGCAAGAAAGTGGAAAATCGAAAAATTTAGAAACATTGTGCTTAATTTTGTTAAGAGTTGTAAGTAAAGCATGCTCTAGGCTCTGTACATCCCTAAATATTGATGAAATATATGATACTTTGTGAAAAGCGTTACCTTCCCGTACTGCTCAGGAAAATGAAAAATCGAAAAATTTAGAAACACAGGTCTACTTTATTCTTATGAGGGTTTTAAAGTCCTAGGGTATGAAATCTTGAGTTGATAGAACGTAAGCTATTTCTTAATATGAAGTATTTCTTAACATGCTTTAAATATCAAAATTAGGTAGATTAAATCTGCCAAAAATACCTTTTATTACAATCTCTGTAAAATCAAAAATGAAAAATAAATCGCAGAGTATTATTTAGATGGAGTTTTTTTATGTATAATCTATATTCCATACCTGGTCAAAAATGTATAAGCGATTGCTGAAGGATACCTACCTGTTGTTTGTGTACATACATATTCAGGTTGATAACATATTTTTTAGAACACTTCGTCAATATTTTATAAAATAAAAATTTACAAATATTTTCACAATTTTATATTCTAAAATTATTTTGAAACCCGAATTTAACATGTTCACAAACTAGCAGTCTCTTCTTATCATAAATTATCTGATGTTTCAAATTTGTTTTTATACATGATCACCTGTAAAACTAAAATACCAGTAACACAGAATAAGGATACCGAACATACTTCAATTTTTCTTTTTGTCAAAAAAATTCGTATCCATACGAACTTGAATATTTCTTTTTTAGTGTTAAATATAAGTAATAGATCTACTATTATTAATACAAGTAATAAAACGCATTTAGTCTCATAAAATTTTGTGGAAAGTGAAAGTCCTATTCAGACTGTACAATAAAATAATTTATTTTTAATATAAATATGATTTTTGTACATTCGAATCCGAAGAAATTATTTAGTATTTTACCTCGTTTTAAATAATTTAATTATGCTTCGAATTAAACAGATCTCACCACGGTATGATTTGCGGGTGGACTTACATTTAGAGTACTGATCTACAGCTAAGTTTTAACAAGTGAAAATATAGTTGATTCGAAATAATTTAAAAATAATTTTGTTGAAATAAAGGTAAAACAAAGTATTTTCAGAGACTTTTCATTTGGTCCAATGTTAAACCAATGTATTTTACGTGAACTACTGTTTTGTTTATTTTACTAAAATATGATTTACGCATTCAATTATCCAAAAAACTAATAAATAATCGTTTTTTAATGAATTTTTTTACTTGATAATTTTTGATATCTCTCTGTTTGAGGCATATTTGTACAAAAAGCCGTATTAAAATGTATCAAAGGACAACAGGTAGGTAAATTTCCAAATGAACAACTTTCGTATTTGTTTCAGATATTCAAAATATTTTCTTATGGACAAATTTTTTATTCGAAGACTAAAATTAATTCTTTATTACTTGTATTATTTAGTTTAAGTACAACATACAATGATTGATTGAGTAGAATACTTATAAACAGAAAAAAAAAATTTTATTTTTGTCCTTTTTTTATTCTGTACTAAAAATATAACGTTAGGTATGTTTTAAGTAAAATATTTGATATCATCAATCATCTACGGATATTGTAAGAAAGCAGGTGAACAATTTTGTGTAGGTTCTTGAGGTACGACAAAAAACTACGAAATGTCTAAGTAGAAAAGATAGTCGAGGTCTGGTTGAAGGGTAGTAACAACTTACCAGCCCTTGAATTTTCACCTGTCAGATGTCCAAGAAACTTTCATATATGTGAAATGCCACTATGCAAAGCTTGAGGTGATCTTAATTGTTCAACAGCTGTGGGACTAATAGTTGAATATCATAAGAAATGTTATTTAGGAAATATTAAAGGATTTATAAGAGATTATACTTGTAGGAAATATTAAAATACTATAAACTAAAGCAGCAAAAATTAGTCAGAAAAAGCCGCATGATTTCGAATAAACTTCACAAATATTTTGATTCTAGAGATGAAAAAAATTAATCTTGGTGTTTCAAAAAACAAGTACAAGACAAAGTTTATCTATACACCAGCCAGGCAAAGACCTAGACTGAACAAGCAAGACCGAGACCAAAACACAAGATCAAGTATACAAGACGAAGAATAAATGGTCAAGGCTAAGCTTAAAATAACAGCTTCCGAAAAATGCAAAAGTCAAAATAAGCAACTTCGTGTTCTTTTCATAGAACAAAATGATTTTTGGATTTGAAGTTTTTAGTTTTAAACACAGAGAAATACAGTGTTAATTATTAATTATGAGTTATTTATAATTTAAGACTAAGACCAAAACACGAAGTATTTGAGCAATACTCAGACTAAGTCTGAAAATACAACTCGCTTTGTCTTTTTAAACTGCCTGGCTTTGCTCGTCACTATTTGATTCCGACTCATATTTGTTTAAAAACTACAATTAGGTCTAGTACAATAGTTACTGGAATGATTGCTCAAATTTGAAATTTCGCAAATTCGATGTAAAATACCTTAAATGCCACTTTGCCATTTATTAGTGGTATTTAGAGGTGGCGTTTGTATTCAAAATACTCACCATTTTGTACAAAATTTTCCCAAAGTCAGTTGGTAAAAATTACTAGGTTAAAACAGCGTAACATTTTGTAAAATTCAACTTTTTCCAAAATATTGAAAAACCAACTAATTTAAAAATTATGGTTTACTTTAGGAAAATTTCGGTAAATATTAGGAGTTTTTTGAAAAATCGTGGTGTTTACGTTGGTAAACAAAATGGTGTTTAAACCTCCGGTAAAACGTGATAGTAAATAATAAAAGCAATTTGGAACAAGGCAAATAGGAATAGGAAAAACAGGAAAGCAGGAATCAAAATCATCAGCTTCTATCCATATGAATGCGATCAGAGTTAAGTTGGATCAAAACGGAAAGACCTAGAGCAAAAAGTTCCAATTAAAACTTTTTCCAACTCTTATCGTTTTGGTCAAATTCACCTTTAAAAATATAAAAGCTTGATTCTTGCAACGATTCTTAATATAACTCAAATCTCCCACAAGCTCACAGACTATCATACTTAATGAAAAATGAAGTAAAATGATTTTCCTCGTTATAATTTTACTTTTTTAAGAGAAAAATAAATTGCAAGTAGAGAAAAAATGGCTGGAGAATTAAACAAGGTTATTTCTCACAAGAATATTTATTTTCTCATCAATAATAAAAACAATTTTTTTTATTTATTTGCAAATATAAAAAATTTTTCAAATTTTATACTCATCAAAACTTTATTACTTCTATGAAATACTGTTAGTGTCTTTTGCATATTGTAATTTTCACTATTTTATAGAATATAATAAAACTTTTAAGATTTGTATGCAAAAATAATAACAACATAAAATTCCAAGCTATACCCAACTTTGTTTTAAGTTGTGAAACGAACAAAAACTCAATGTCAAAATTTAAAATTCAACAAAGTATATTCATTAGATAACGTTGAAAAGAAATTCTTGGAAAAAAGTTAAATGAGTCTTGTTATAACAAGTGTAGGAAACAACTATCAGTGTTAATTATTTATATTCCCGACAATACTACTGAATATCAATTTTTTTAGGCATTTACAATTATTAACATTTATAAAATATACAAAATACATAATCCATACATGTATGAAAACTTTGATGTATAGGTAATAATAGTATTTTAACCATGTGAGGGTTAATAAGCTGAGATGGATCTTCAACTCTAGCATATCTAAACAGCTAAAAAATACCGGTTAAAAAAATTTTTGTATTTGAATTTTTCTTGAACATTTCTTCTATATCTGATGATTTTAAAAGACAGATCATAGATCTGTGGGACAAAAATAACAAGTCCCAAATAATCATTCAAAATTTCGATTAGAAGATGGAAACACATGATTTAAACAATCATTTAATGATAGAGTATAGACTTATAGATAGGGTATTTATGCCTGTACATGGATAGAAAACTTGAAAATGAATTTTGTCAAAAATTGCAAAAGTTGTGATAAGAAATTTAATTGTAGAGATAATAATTTTGGTCGTAATAAATCAAAAACAAGTTAAATATTTTTTGAATCTTGATTTATAAATCTAAATAGTAAAATAATAACTAACAGAGTTATTTGTTTAGATACTCGACATATTATTTGAATATCATTGTTTGGACTATTTTTAATTAGCATTCATTAAATACTATGAATATTCAGTCTATACAGTTATATATACTTTAACAATAATATGTATTGTAATTACCAATATGTGATAGCAAAATTTGAGCTTTCATTGTGGCAAACTCTAACACTTTACGAATATCTTTTCATTCAAGTCCATTGGAGTCCTCACTTTTAATGTTAAGAATACGTCACAAAAATTTCTGCTCGTTATCTGTTTTTGTTTTTGAGATATCGTGATGAAGGACGAATGAACGGAAAGCTTGGGGTAATGGATTAATTAGCTATTTCTATGAACACCTATAGCAAAATTTTGTTTGTGCGGTCAATATTTCTAGCGTTACAAACTTTATACTAAAATTAATATACTCTGACATATTTTGTATGTCGAGTATCAAAAGTTCACTGACCGAATGAGCGGGATCGTTTATTTGAATACACGAGCTTTTTAATTATATTAGATATATATATATATATATATATATATATATATATATATATATATATATATATATATATATATATATATATATATATATATATATAATATAAAAAATTGTAACGCATTAAAGTAATTAAAGTAATTAAATTGTAAATAATTAAAGTTGTAACGCTAGAAATATTGACCGCACAAACAAAATTTTGGTATAGGTGTTCAATACTTCATATGTTTTTACATAATTTATGTATTTTACAATGTTAAGTATTATATGTAGTTTCAATATAGATATTTCAATACATTCAATACTAATTTTTTTTTGGACTATTTTTAGGTCCATTTTCAGTCTTTTGAATACGTCTATACCATACTCAAGAATAACAGTTTTTCATTATTGGTTTTTCTTAGCTTCATATCTTTTATGTGAATATGTCATAGAAAATACTTCCGAACTACTAACAAAATTAATCATATAACAATATAATAATGAAGATTATAATACTATTCTAAAAAAATATATAATACCAACTATACTCAATAACAGAACGTAAAATAATAATAATATTTTGAGTAAATAACATAAATACAGTTTTTCACAATGAGTTTGTTTATAAGTTGATTTATTTTTTATATAAATCAAATAAAAAAAAACAAACAAACAAACGTAATACATTTTTCATAATTTTTTTTTTTAGTTGCTGGTGTAGAACATGGTTTATGAGTTATATATACTGATGCATGTTCTGTTAGATAAAACACCAAGCCTTGATACAAATCCGTTGAGGAAGGTACATAGTTTTCAAATTAAATGAAGCATTGTATTTATTAAGGTGCTACTGAAGTTGGCGTGTGAGAAAATTCAAATGTATAGGGTAAACTGCCCAATAGTTAGCCACTTCCCACAATAGACCTTAAGTATTTATCATTAAACTATACATAGTAATAACAAAATATGTGCAATAGTTGAAGAGACATTACTAAATATTATCCATCAGTGGTAGTTTAAGTAAGAGTGTAGTTCAAAAAACAATTTTGGGTATAAAAGTAAAAAAATTTTAGTTTTTATACGCATTATTAATCGTATTGTCTTATTATTTTTGTAACATTACTTTATAATAATTATTTAACACTGGCATTTAAACAAGTTAAATAAAAAACATTTTTGATTTTTAACTGTAAAATAATGAATACATTCTATTAACGTTTTGGAGAAAATAAGATAAGCAATGGCGTGACGTTAAGGAAAATTAAAGAATTTGCGAATATCTAGAGCATTATTTATTATATAATGTCATCATTAGATATTTAGCATAACATAAGATGATATGCTTACGGGCACCGAATTTATGTTTTATAGCAGCTAAGTGCACTTCCTTTAACCTAAATGGCAATAACGAAAATTTAACCAAAGCAATATCTGAAAAACGCATACTTTTAAAATCGTAACAGCCAGTTATTCAAATGTCGTTTTATATTACTTATGTTTACCTACTATGCGTATTGATATCATAACTTTCGATTTTTAGATTTTATAAATAATACTTTTAATTATACACAATATTTTATTAATTTAAGTCAGATGCAAAACATAGTGGGCGTATTACAATTAACTCAAAGCTTCTGTATTCTAACAAATTTTTTTCTTAATCAAATAATTTAAAATAAATATTGTTTCAGACATTTATATAGTGTGCAATAATTACTTACTTTTTATGTAAAAACAACTTGGAATTAAGAATTAATTTATTAGAAATTTGGATTTATATAAAAATTTGAGAAACGATAGAAAAATACATACATGTAAAAAGAAATTATTTAAAAACGATATGATAAACTTTTATATAAATATTTATTTCTTCAAAACTTATTGTTTAAGTTTTTATCGTTGACTCAAAACTTAGTATTTTATCTTGGAAATGTTATAATATTATTCATGACAAAAAGTTCTAATATATATGGTTTGTGTTGAATTTTGTTTTTCATTTTTAATATTTTCGATTGTTTCCACTGTTCGGTTATAATAAAAATTCAATTTGAATATTTATAATTACGTTTTGTGGAAAAAGCATTATTAAACAAATTATAAGATCAAATATAAATGTTGGGCAAATTATTTACTCTATAAAAATCGCAAAATTTTTAGTAAGACAAAATAAGTATCTTCAAATTTTCACAAATTCCATTCTTCTTATTCGGACTATTCATTCAGTAAGAATTAAGAGGTAGAAAACATATCTTTGTATATAAATTTACAAAAAAAAAAATTTTTGCTACGAAAATTTCTTAAATTTCTAGATATAGGCTTTATTTCCTATCTATCTGCTTTTGCTTTGCCCGGCATTGAATACAGCTGATACCTTGAAAACTTCTTATAATTATGAAGACAATATTATTTACAACCTAAATAAGCATGTTTAAATAAATAATAATTCGTCACTTACAAACTTCAACGTTTTCATAGAATCAAACAAACCGGTATCAAACATCAGGGCTATCGTAGTACTTATGTTTAACTCTTAAGAATAAAAACATACAATGTACATTACCATTGAATTTGTTCAGCAATGTAAAAAATATTGTGGCCGACTTAATAATTCGGAAAATGTGGAAACGTAGCGGAACAGCTGTAATTTTAAAAATTATTCATTTTACATGCTCATTAAGCCTTCAGAAATATTTATTACCACTAACAATGCCTCACTATGAAAATTTAGAAATTTGGTATTTTTCCAATCCCAAATTGTAACAATTATTAAAAAAATTGTTTAGTTTTCAGCACGAAAATTGTCCCTAATACATAACATGTATGTTTTTATTCTATCCAAAGCGTTTGATTTATTCAATTTTAACGGCGTTTAAAGTAAAAATTGATTAAGTAGATTTGAAAGACGATTAAATACTTTGATTATATGAATAATAAAAATAAAATAATGTCTAGATATGTATGTGGATTTACAATAAACGATCATTTTATCATGATTGTATGATTATTTATGATTAAATTCATTATAATTATCATTTATATACAATTCATATCATAAGGGATTACATAAACGATGACAAGTAGCGTAATACACATTTTACATCATAGCTACATACATACAAACATACAGAAATGTATGTTTATTGTAAAATATTTATTTGAAAAGTTAATGTAATAGGTATGAATTACAAATTGGCACACTAGTGTATAAAAAATTACACACACTTCCAGTTTTTTACGAACTTCTTCAAAGACATGTCGAACTTCATTATATACATAAGAGCTATTTATTAGCCTCATAAATATAAAATGTTTAATACCGGGGTAAAAAATAACGTTAAAAAGTGTTTACTTACCTCAACGAAAATCTGGTTTGAAAGTGTTAAATTATTGATAATAAAAAATAGCAAGATCTGTCGTAGGACACCGTGTAAGAACTTTGTAATATCAACCACAATGGAGAAATGAAAATATCTTTATGTTATATATTTTTTTATTAAATAATGAAATCACTAATTTATGAAATTCCAATGTTAAATTCTATTGGATAATTCTTAAAATATAAACCAATTAAATTATGGAAATGTGGCTTAAATTCGCCCCTCTATCTCTTTCGTATTTGTAACCGCACAACATTTTTTGTATAGGTATAACGAACTAAAGCAAATGTGTCGGTCGGACAATGTTTCCTGCCTGGCCCAATTCCGCCAAACGATAAGGAAAATAGTTCCAATTGGTTTTTAAATACATATTTTAAAAATGTCTTATAGTTATAGAATCAGTGATGGTAAACCACCTATAAGTCATAATATCAGGTTTCGATAAAGTAAAATTTTAAAATAGTATCATAAGTTATTAGATATATTTCTATGTATTGTTAAGAAAAAAGTACTAACACGAACACTCAAAAAATCAAAATTTTAAATTCCATAGTCATAAAAATCATAAATTTGGAAACCAAAAAAAAATATATTATTAATAAAATTTATAGTTAAAAATTTGTTATAAAATGCTAGACGACTCGGTAATCAAAGTACTTAAGATAATTTTTCTTTCTTAATTTCCCAAAATATTACGAACAATGATAAAATATACAGCTTAACTACCAGAAATATTTGTTCAAAAACATCACATTCTGAAGAAAAACCTCGCGCCCCAGTGGATTTATTCCACTCCTTCAAACTTTATAATTTAAATCAATTAATAGACTCATAACAGCAAATAGCAAAAAATGGTTATAATTACAAATCACGGATAAAATCACAGTCTATTGTTGAAAATGTTACACTAATCCCAAATTTTCCTTGAAAAGTTATTTTCCTAAAAATAACTTAAATTGAATAATATAATAAAATAGAGTTTTTTTTAATAAACAGTTGTAGTCAGATCCAATTGATTGATAGTATATTGAGCAAAGTGTCCGAAAGTTGTCGATTACACACCTGGTCAGAAAAATTAACACAATGTATCCTATTACCGCTGAACTAGTTATAAGTTAACATTCACGAGCTATAAACGGTATTTTTTCAACAAACGCTAGATTAGTTTTCTCCTGTAGGGAATTTCAACGGAAAATGATTACCAATTGTGTATAAAAATTTACTTTCAAAGTAATAATTTACAATTAAAAATCAAATAGGCGAATTTGCTTTTCAATATAATGAACTTGATAAAATAATTTCTAATTTTATGTATATAAAAATGTGATTTTATTAAATTTATGGAATAGATTATTCAATTTTTTAGGTTCGCTGGTGTACAACAAGTAAGCAAACAATGGTGTGCGGTGTAGTATGGAAACATTGTTAGTATATTACAATTATTTATGTATACCGAATAATTTCCAACAACGTGTGAGGCATAGTAATCCCCTTTATTTTGTATCAAATATATCTCTGGATAAACTCATCCCACTTTAGATAATCGTGCCAACTATGTATATTAATTATTATTATAATATAATATTTTAGTTTCATGTTTTAATACACATATATATGTACAGTGGTTTACGATTAATATTTCCGGCAAAATCGCTTGCAATTTTGTCGTTTATAAATACGTGACTACTCAAAATATACGGAATTATTTTTAAGCAGTATATTAAAATAAATACGTCCACTTATATCAAAATTTAATTCATTCTTTTTAAATCTGTTTAACAAAGAAAATCAAGAATTTTTTTAAATTTATTTTTAAATAAAACTCAGGCATTGAAATAACGTTTTCCATGACAGGCTTTCTTTTAGTAAATTTATTTGGATTTCTAATTCCACTTTTTAACTTTCAGTGAGGCTTTTCTTTGGATCAGATATTTTGAGTATAGGGCAGAAGAATGTTTAAAAGTTAAATATCTCCAAAAGGAGAAAAAAAAATGCTCAAAAACAAGCTTTATGATCCAACCATATAATGATTCTATTCAAAAATTAATATCCAAACAATTTTTCTAAAAATACTAAGAAAACAATTTTTTTAATTAGTCATTCGTATTTTCCCTTTAAATTTCCGCATAAACATTATACGTACAATTTTTCACTAAAACATCTCAACACAATAAACTAAAAGCTTCAAATATAATGATCCGTTTTTCTCAATGTGAGTATTTTTCACTTTCAAAAGTTATACAATCTTACAAAAATTTCAAAACATTGATTAAATTTTGTTTTGGTTCATAAATTCGTTCAGTAATTTTATTTCTTGAATTCCTTCAAAAGTTTTGATTATTTCAAAAAGAAAAACGGTGTAATGGATCAATTTGAAAATGTACAAGGTTATTGTGGATACATTTTGCTGTAAAAGTCATACTCAACGTTAAAAGTTTCGCCACCATGTGAAATTTGGGGGTATATTTGATAAAAACCTTTTAAATATCATTTTATGCAAGTTTTTATAATTAAAATCGAAGATGAAAAATTTTATCTTCAAAAATTTATCACAGATGGTTGGCCATCTTTTCCAATTTCTGAAACCACTTTTTCATTTTCTCTGCGACCGTTGATTACTGATACATCAATGATTAGGTATAAAATAATATAAAAGAAGTCAAAATTCTCCGAAAAATTAGCACAGGACAAAAAAACTTGAAGCTAAATAACAATTAAAGCTATCTGAGGTATGTTTTGTTTTCGCATGAAATTTATTTGCAGAATAGTTTTCTATAAAAAAATAAATAAAAAAAAAACAAACAAAAAAAAACAAAAAAAAAATTAATAAAAATTAATAAAAATTTAATATTTATTTTATCGTGACTGTGTTTAACATTGTGCAGTAATCGTGAATTTTCCAAATTTTGTATTTGATTTAAATGGTTCTTTAATAATTGACCAAAACCTCAATGACATTTGGCCTAAATTTAAAACCGGTTATTCTATGATCTTTGTTCTTCATTTCACAATGTGAATCAATACCCGGGTTGAAATGTTACTTTATGGAAAAGAGCTATATATTTATACAATTTGTATATGCAAATTTTGTTCATTCATAGTTTGCATAAACGTTGGTCTCATTGTGACACAATATTTTCATTGTCATGGCATACAATTCTATACCGAAATAGTTGAAGTGTTTTTAACTTTATTTGAATAATAAAACACAGTTGCTTATTAGCATTTCTTATACATACTACATAAAGCATGATATGTAATACATATGTGTTAATTATCTTGACACGTTCGAAATGTTTGTTTCACTATAGACAGAAACTTCTCATATTATCTACTAATTTGATATCCATCTACAGATGAAAACTCTTTGTATGATGAGCATCACCAACATCGTATTCTTATTTTTCAAATACAAAATAAAAATTAAATGAAATTTCTAACTTGAATTAAGGTCAATTGTATTTTATCGAAAATAATCTTCTTTAATACTTTTCCTAGTACTCGAGTGTTTTTGAAGAATTTGTATCGAGTAAAAAATAATCATTTTTATAAAAAAAAAACATTTCCTTATCATTGAAACTTTATACAGTTAACAAATTTTACTACAATTAAAGTTATGAAATCGAGTTTGAATTTTACATTATCCTTAATTCGTAAATTCACATGGTGTGATAATGCGGAATATTTTATTAAATCTAGCATATCTACGGGTTTTGGGTCGAATAATATGGTTTTAGTGTAGACATTTTTATACGTATGCACCTCGAGATCAAAGAATAGACACGAATTTCCATCCACGCAAAATAAAGTTTCTAGCAAAATCGGTATACCCATTTTGGGTAAAAATACAGTCAAATGCGAATAAGTTTCATTTGGCAATTGATAAAATCATTTATTTTAACAAACCAATAATGTGCGTAATTTTATGAATATGAGTAATTTTGTTTTAGGTATTTAGTTTTTTTTATCCTCAACAAAAAACGGCTGTACTAAATTTTGCTGGATATGAAACTAAATTTTAAAATAAAAACATACTAAAAAAAAATACGTAAAATACTAAATTTTACTATTTCATACTCGATTCTGAAATAACGCAGAAAAGTTGCATGCGTATTTTTATTTTATTTTTTTTAAAGCGGAAGTTTTTAACAAAAATAAAAAGTATGCTAGACATTAACGACCCTCCCTCATACCCAAGTGAGATGAATTTGTTTGTATTAGGCAAAAAATACAAAATAAAACAATTTATTCGATTTATATTATTCCCCCATGTAGGGTATTTATGTACGTATTTTTGTATCAGTCAAATCAAATTATTATACCCTCGTTACTTTTTTAGGATGGTAGTAGCTTTGTACAGAAATTTTAGCAAAAAACGAATGAAAAGCATATACCTATTTTTTATTTAAATTGTATTTATTTATTTTTATTGCTTCTAATAGAAAATTATTGTTTTCACCTCGAAAATCGAGAAAAGAAGAATCTAAGAGAAAAAAACAAGGAACAATGAACAAAATTTATTTTCGTATAAAAATTAATTTAAAAAAAAACTATTCATCATTACAATTTATAATTGTTCAAGCAATTTGCAATAAAAAATATAGGATCCATTCAAAAAAATAAAGTTGATGCACATTTAACCTGCAACTCTATTCAGTATTTTCTGCAGAGTAGGATCTGAAATAACTGAACTTACGTTGAAAAAATTAATTTTTCTCGATGAAAAATAATTTTCTAGCGTTTCCATATGTTAAGTTAAAAAAAACCTCTATATGCAAAATATAATTAAACTACAGTTTTATTAATGATGAAGTTATTGGTCCGGCCTATAAACACCTTATATATGACAGCTTTTTAACAACAATAATAAAATATAAAAACATTATTCGACTTGAGGTTAATTTTACGCTATGTAATGTTTATTTAATACAGTACTTTTCGACTTGATGACAATAATCATTAAACTTTTATATCTTCTTTTTTTTAATTCCTACTAACTCGGATTCTTATAATTTATCCTTTGGACTCTTTCTTTCATCGATATATTGAATGAATACATAGACAAAGTGTTATCGAATTCATAATCGAATCATTAGAGTACTGGTTAATATACAATTTGGGTCCATTTTGGTATATCATTAAACCTATAGCTAAATTAGAAAGCATTTCTACGATAAGGAATACCATGAGCAGAGAGGGAAGAAATCGCAACTAGAGGATTTATTTCTGGTTAATAGCAACCTATGATGGAACAAACGTACATACAAACATACATACACACATAGGCTGCTAAATGCATAGCCCATCTTTCTGGTTTTTGTCGTAGTCGGGTAAAAATACGCATAGTTTTATTGATAGCTTATAGTTCATAGAAGGTAAATGCATTCTTTGTACCGGAAAGTAATCACATTACACAGTTTTATTCATCTACAATAAAACTGAAAACAATAAAAATAAATTCAAGAAATTTATTGTGCTTAAATTTAAATAATATTCACATTTATATTATTATTTATATTTTATATTTTAAAAATTATTTTATGAAAAATTTAATAAGCGGAAGATGACTGTCTGTCTGCATGTGGTTTATTGAAAATAATATTTATTTAACCCTGGAGAATTTTTAGAAATTATGAAGGTCCATATCAAGCTTATTTAATTGTAATATTATTCTCCGAAGATAAATTTTATACAAATAAATTAAACTTTATTAAAAATAATTCAACACTTTCTTAATCGTAAATTTAATTATTTTTATACTCCAAATATTCATACTTAGTCCACTTACGCAAGTCCGTCCGCCTAAGAAAATTCAAAAACGAAAAGAGCGAACTGAAATTTGGTGACGTACTTTAGACATAAAGGCTGGGTTTAAGTTCGTATTGAGCAAAATCACTCCATTGAGTCCAATGGGTCCAGGAATGAATTTTTGAACCATAAAAGATAGAAGAACTTTTGTTAGATATATTTTTTTTTATAAAATGCATAGATTCGCCACAATTTTAGCTCAAATATATAAATACAATATATATTATTATATTGTATATATCTGTAACTGTATAGACTGGATATTTAGGGTTTTAATGAATGCTGATTAAAAATAGTTCAAACATTGATATCAATCATATGTCGAGTATCTAAACAATTAACTTTGTTAGTTGTTATATTCACTTGTTAACAGTCTGGTTTACATAACAAAATACTTTACAACACTTTTCATGTACCACAGCACACTTTAAAATTTTTAATTTTTACGGAACGATTCTTAAAAAAAAATTAACCTAAAACAAAAAATATGTGTTCTTTCAAAACAACGATTTTTGAAACATTTTTCGTAAAATGATTAAAATGGGGTTAAACTTTAATTCATAACTATATAGACTAAGTTTATGAATGTATTTTATTAATGCAAATGATTAAAAAAGTAGTTCCAACATTAATACTAAACCTTATTTCGAATATCTGAACAATTAACGTAGATGAACTACTTTAGAGTACATGCTTATGTGTATTTTATATCCATATAATAATATGTGAATTGGACAGGAAATAGAACAAATAATAATTGAATTTATTCTTGACAGTCAACAACATTCTAAATTTATACGTAACAAACTCTAGATAGTATTATTACTATTACTACCTATAGCTTTGAGAACAATTCTTATTGCTTACTTGTAAACTTTATTGCTTTTTATTGTGTCTATGATTATCTATATTTTGTATCGTACCTTCTACGTGCAATCAAACAATTCTATACTGTTGATTTCTAGTAAATTGAATCCTGTAAAACTTGAAGTAAAAAATATTTTGTTTAATATAAGATGGTTAGTATTGAAAGTTTCTAAAAAGTAGAAAATAAGAAAGGTATTTTTAACGGAAGACAAATATAAAAAGAAAATGATGAACTTATATTTTTTATTGATTTATAAAAAACACATAATAATGAAAAGTAGTCATTTAAATGACCACCTTTGTATAAGACCGACTCTTTTGAAACAAATTTAAAAGCTTTCAAAAAAAGTTCTTTATTTCAAATTTAAAACCAAAAAAATCTTTGTTGAAATACGCAATTCACAATTACGATAAAGAAGTATGTTCTATTTTTTTCCCAAATAAGAACAGGGTGACACCATGAGTGAGGTAAAATTTAGTTAATCTTTCCATTCTAAATCATCTGTAAAAAAACTATAAACCGATTTACTGTTGTAAATGTTGTAAATTTATTAAAATTCACTAAACAGTTTTCGAGAAAAAAATTAAAATCTAGGCGATAATTTCGTTTTTACCTGAAACAAAATTAGTGCATAAGAAAGTCCAGCAACACTGTCGTGTGCTGAGATATATAGTCACTAGAAATTGTTCGTTCGATTATTATTTTAGTTTCCCATAATTACAGACATGATTTCGGCAATTTCAGTTTTTAAATAATTAATATAAAAATCTTTAAAAGAATTTTAATGTTATTGTTTTAATTTGACAGCTTATAAATAAATGAATGTTTGTTATAACAAATGCAATGTATTAAAGAGAGCGCAATATATCATCTTTGAAGTACCGCCAACATGACAATTAAATCATTATTTTATAGCATTGACTAGATTTCATATAATAAAATAATACAAGATTTTATTTAACTAATGTATGAAAATACATTAAATTTTAAAAAAAATCATACTCCTAACCATTGGTTATGTATTTTAAAATAATTTAACCTTACAGCTTTAAAAAATCGAATATATTTTTCTATTTGAAGTTGAATTCAAGTCTCCATGCTGAGACAAAAGTTTGAAATGAAAGATTTAAAATATTGAAAATTTTATTTAAAAAATCATTGAAAATAATTTCTTATAATTTTGTAATTTCCTCATATTTAATGAAACTGAATTGGAATTTTTTTATTTAATTTGCTATCTATAATCGCCGATTGAAATAATGAGTTAATTCCATACAATTTTTCTTCCACCACTTGTATTTCCCAAACATCCTTACAGTTTAAACGAACACAAGTAAACACATAAATTGTAGAATTCTCTAGTTCGTGGTAGAATAATGAATGGAATGAAATGTGTAGTAAGTAAGTATTTTCCTCATTCACATTGTGTTTATTTATACGTTATTATTATTATTCCATGAAGAATATACAATGTTAATTGTTGTTCTACATTATAATTACTAACCGAGTTCTTTTTAAAGTGTTAATTTTATTTTTACATGGAGAATATGTACAAAAAAAAAGAACCTATGTACATGTACGTAGTTCGTATAGAAAAATGTACGCTATAGAAATGAATAACACAAAACTATACTGGCATAATTAAATTAAAATTTTATTCTTATTCAGAATACAATTGTACTTTAAATGTAGTTTACACATAATTAAATCTTTTTCATTAGAATATTTGATTGCGATTATCAAAATATACATTGTTTTACTAAGAGCTACTAAGTTTTACTAATTAAGACGTCGTGATACTTTCTTTTTTTAAAAAAGTCATAATTAAGATCTCTTTCAGTATTCTTTTTTCTGATTTCATAAGAATTCGAGAATCGAGAATTGTTTACGAAGTCTTTTTTCTAATATTTGAAGTAAAACTGAATTATGAATTCATTAAGGCGTTGGAAATATTAGCTCCGTAAGAAACGATTTTCGTGAGTTCCGTAAGAAGTCGGAAATCTGAGCACTTTAAGAAGTGTTTTTATTGAGTTTTATAAAAAGTGTAAAATATGAGGTCCCTTCAGAACTCGATTAAATTTTTCTAATTTGTGCATTTCACTCAAATTCTTACTTTTTTATTAAAAATAATTCGTAGTATTATCATAAAGCTAAAAAACTATAAGGTAGCATATTAACGGATTTATAGTTTTATCACACATTCTTCTAGCGACTTGATTGAAATTTATTTTTGAGATTCTGTTTATATTCCCAAATTTATCTAGATAGGCAGTGCTATTCATATTTATTTAAAAAAATGAATATATATATATATATATATATATATATATATATATATATATATATATATATATATATATATATATATATATATATATATATATATATATATATATATATATATATATATATATATAAATAAAATATCTAATTTTATATAAATGTGTATATATATATATATAATCATAGTATCAGTATTTTATTTATTTAAAAAAAATATTTTCTTGATTTTCGTAGTCTAATAATGGAATTTATTTTTGTAGTCAAAAAAACAAATTTTTAAAGCATTCCTATTTTTGATGTTTCAAGATGTTCAATCAGTGGCGTATTCGACGTCTTAATGTAACCTTTAAGAGTTCGCTTTGAAGAGTTTCATTCTGAAACAACCTTCATTTTTACGTAGAGTTATTAAGAGAAGAATCGCGTCTCGTGTATCTTTTGGTGCTATGTACCCTTATTTTAAGAATAATCCATTACCTAAATTCAAAGATTAATTCTAGCACAAGATACCAAATAAATTGTTATTATGTTGTTGGAGCCAGTTACTTCGTTCTGAAAGGACGGCAAAGTTCATCAACCGCCGACTTTTTTTATTATAATTGATCAAACTACCGCTGCCTGAATTCGAATCCGCAACATCAAATCTATGAGTAAATGGTATATTACTACACTACCTTGAATTCTGACACGGTATTTAATACTCTCGTATGTCTCATACGAAAATAAACTGAACTTACATACAATTAGCACTACATATGAACACCTATATGAATCAATTTCATTTGATGCACTTAGAATAATAATTTTATCTTTAGAAGCATCATTTTCTTCTATACATAACATATCATCAACAACAGCCTAAATATAGAGTAGTGCACATGCATTTTATAGAACATAATTAAATTCTAATTAGTAATAAAATAATAAATTAGTTATAAATTCATATATAATTGATATATAACGTATTATAATTAGATCATGTCATAGTTACATTAATTGAATACAGAAATGTATTCATAATTTTGTATACAGTTTATTGACTAATCAAATTTCATATATTATAAATATCATATTAAGAAACAGTGTTACAAGTGAACTTTGTAGATACCGATAGTTTTTATACACAACATTATTCAACTAACTACTTACGACAGTCGAGTTTATAGTTGAAAACATTTCCAATTTTGGATGTTCATATCTGAAAAATAAAAATTTATTTTATGAATATTTAACAAATGAAAAAAATGAATAAATAAAAAAACGCAATAAATAAGTTGCTCCATTGAAGCGTAGACCACACTCTTGATTAGACCCCATTCTTAAAAAGCTAAACACTCTATTTTCTTTTGTTTTTTTGACTTGTTTACTTTTCAGAGTCTGATTTGCATAAGAGCGCATTTTACTGAAAAGAAATGAAGAGGATTTGTTAAAAATGAATGTTTATACTTTTATGAATTTACGATTCAAAAATGACCCTACTACAAAAGCTTAAGCTGGATATTTATACATTAGTATGTTAATTCTGCTAAAATTGTCTTATAAAAGGCCCTTACATGAGAAATGACCAGGAACTGCTTAAACGTAAATCCTGGCATGGCTTCCTGTACTATACTTCAATTCACTACACGTGATACTATCATATTCATCATATTAAACGCTCAAAGGAAACATCTAAAGCATAATATATTTTCGTAAGATAATAACTAATTTTAACATAAAATAATTAATTACAACTTTATTATTGTTGTATCTGTAGAGCGGTTGTTACCTTGAAACCTAAATTTAATACACACATATGGATTATCTGATATTTTGTTAAAGTCGTATTTGTGGTAATTTTAAATTGAATTTGTTCTTGTAACATCAAAATGCCTAATATACAATTCCTTTGATTGTATTTACTAAAGAGTATCTGCCAATGTATTTGGTTAGGTTGAAATGTTGAAATGTAGGCTTGTTATATGTAATCTATTCTTTGCATTGAGAAATTAATACTATTGTACATTTATTGTAAAATTAAAAGGAAAATGGTTTTCTGAAAAAAAAACTCCACGTCTTGCCTTACATTTTCAATCATTCGTAGTATCTGTGCTAAATTTAATTACTTATAGATAAATATTTTTGAGTATCAATTAAAGAAGCATTTTTGAACATCAAATATAGAAATAGACTAGAAGTTCCTAGAATTACTTCTGGAAAAGATTTATTTCTCCCATTATCAACAACTTATTTCGAAAAAAAATCAAGATATTATTGACTGAAATTATTGAACAGTTCATTTTTGTTTGAAGTTTAAAATTATTGATGTAGATAAATGGGAGATACGTCCATTTTACTTATCTTATCAATTTTTTTTAACTTCCCGACAGGAAGTGTTAAAGGAATACCGAATTTTAACAAATCTTTACGTTTCAAGTTCGGTACAACTCCAATCCAACGTTTTGAGTAACTGTTACCATTCAGAGAAATAATATGATATCCACATTGTCTAGCCCTTTTTGATTAGTATATAAAAACCTTACAATAAATCAAAATTATATGCTTCGCGCTACTTGCTATTTTTTTACTAATGCCATTTTCGTGTTTTCCATACACGTAATTTTCTTCGGCTTTCCTATGTTTTTTTCTTGAGATCATATATGAATGGTTAAACTGTATTTACAGCCTTTTGTCCAAAATTTGTTTTTCAAATTTCACAAAGATATGTCGAATATTTCGTATCTAATTTGCTTCCTTAATTTTTCCAGTATTACAATGCTAAAGAGTAACACACAGACAAACAGATGTTTTAAAATTTGTTACTTATATTCATCAAAATTTAAATCGTTGACTCGATTAAAACAATAATGTTTGTAATTTAAAATAACATAAACTAAAAATTCTCTAAAAAATAAATACAAAAATTTATTTATAAAGAATACATTTAAAATAACTATAAAATAGAAATATCAGAAACATGCTACCAGTTTAGTTTATTATACGTGCGTCGTAATATTTAACGACATTAATACTCTTGATGTCATTGTTATTAAAACAGATTGGTATATTTTCATTTTAAACTCTTAACCACAAGTAAGACGTTAATTAAATAACCAAAACCAGGGTTAAAATATTTATGTTACTTAAATGTTTTATGGTATTCACTACCATGGTTCTTTTAAAATGGTATACATTTGTTTTTGTATTTTAATTACAAAATTAAAAATATAATGTTTAGTGTTTCAATTTATTCAAATTAGATTAGTTTCAAATACCAACATCTCTCTGAAAGACTTTGGATGAGAAAATTAGTTGTAGAAGTTTTCATTTATTTTAAAATATTTTTTTACTTATAGGTAAGTCGTTTCTTTTATTTTGAAACAATTTTATTTTTACGTTTATGTTCATTAAAAAATTGTTTTTTTGCCTGTTTCAGTATTGTTTGTTCCAAGAATGCGGTAATACCCAGTTTCACCTTTGTTTTTTGTAAAAATTAATGTAAGGCGTTCTCTTTTTGCAGTTAAACTATAATCGTCAAAATCGTACTACTTTATACGTTTATAAAACGTTTGATAAATACAAAATATTTAATAAATATAAAGTAATGTAGGGGTAATGTAATTAATATAGACGTAACAATTGATATACTGCAGTTAATTTTGACTCTAAAATCTAAAAAATGTTAGTGAAAATTAATTAATAAAAACATATATAATGAGACAGTTTTTATTACTACGTATTAATCTATATAATGGACTTATTAATGAAAAACTATATTGCAATGGAAATGCATTCGTTAAAAAACAACTTGATTTCAAAACTCATTCAGCATATAACGAAGAATGTAATTAATGGGAAGTTCACTCCCTAAGATCCTCATTGATTTTTACTCAACGCATCTGAAAAAAAATCAGGCATCCCTGTTTTTAATTATGCCCTGTAAAAGTAAATGTATGGCGTCCACAAGAAAGGCATCCTGAACCTAGCAGTTCCTAGTTAAAGATATGACATTGTGACTACCTTGCTCTGCTCTATTCGGGTCCTGAATAGGAATTTGAGTCCTGAAACGAGATGGTTGGGTGAAATTTTTTTTGGACAATCAGGTTTTAACTTGGCTAGGTAGGACTTAAAGTGGGTAAATAATCCGGCCCCGATTTTCATTTCCACAAGTTCAAACTAATATCCATTGAAACCAATTATTCAAATACAGAAAATTTATTTTGTATTTTATCTTATCTTAACTATCTTTTAATAACAAAAAGGAGATGAAGAAAAACAACATCATATATTGAAATAGATAGTTACAACAGATTAGCAATATTTATTTCTGTCACCAACAAACACACCATTCATTGTTATTTGCGTCACAACATGATAACGTAAAAATTGTTGTCATCAATGTCAATCAGATCTCATATTCAATCAGTATACATAAATAACATATTTACAGGATGTCTTATGAATATACTTACGGTTGTATCGAAAATCACATGCTATGATTAAAAAAAACCATGTTATCGAGTCATGCTTAAATTGCATACATCAATTTAACTTTTTTACTAGATATAATGTGATAATACAATAAAAATAGAAAAACAAATTAAATATTTTGTAACTGGCAACCCAACACAAAAAATGAAACAATTTGTAATTTTATAAAATCGAGCTTTTTGTCCTAATAAATCTGACTTCTATAACACAAAATAGTTATTGGATATTTAGGCAAAATATAGTCTCTGAAGGAAACTCATTTGACTATGATTATTTCCCCTTTGTTTGTGCAATCAAGGAGGTTGGTCTTTTTTCTATATATTCAGATATACTCTTTACGTGTCAAACATAATATAGGTACTTTGATATATTCTGTAAATGTCGAGTATAATTAATATTTTATGTACCATGACTAAACAGAATATAAGCATTTATCCTGTGAATTTGTCTCTAAATCTGTTACAACCTGTATTCAACCATCCAGTGCTTCCGGTAGACATCACATGAACATTGATGATTATTAGGTGTGTTATATATGCCTATATTTACTTTTATAAAAACCACTTCTATAATTAAATGAGAAGGGCTTTTAGTAAGTTTATATACAAAGCATGTTATTTTATTGGATGGTAAGTTTTGTTATTTAAAATCAATAGTTCAATTTTCAATAATATATGTATTTTTACGATTTATACTGAACACTAGCTGCCCATCGCTAATTTGTATGGAAAAAATACAAAAACATATGAATATTTCTGTTAACATTTTCATTAAAGAATAGAAGCAAGATAACATAAAATGATGACAAAATATTCTATCTGTAACAGAGTAAGTTGAAATTAAAGCAAACATAGATGTGATTAATGCAAGCCAGAGTCGCACTTGAGCTCAAAAGACTTAAAAATATATTCTTCCATATTTAAGATCTCTAAGAACTGAAGCACATATTTTTTGAATTCATTTTTGAACTGTCTCATCTTATAATATAATATCAGCGCTTTTTTAATGTTTGTGAAAACAAATATTTAAATTGAAAATTGTCATTTTTTTTCTCTTTTGGATACAAAAAATAATTTCTATTCAAAAATAACGATGCATCTTCATATTTCTAAGGCTACTTTTGTTTTAAATTTAATGGCAAAAAAATGATGTGAATAGTTTAAATAACCTACATAAAGCTGACTATCAAGGTTTGAACTATTTTTAAACATTAATATTACTAAAATAAACATAATTTGCAATCGATTCAGTTAGAGTTGCTTATGTAATGGTGCCTAATAACACAGAAGTAAAAGTATCACGAAATGGAAAACTTTATTCCAATCAAGCAGTACTGCAAAAATAGCTTTAGAATGGTTAAGAATTGGAAATTCTAATATGATACACCAATACATCATCTCGAAATTCCTTCCTTCTCAATATAGTACCTATATATGTGCACCTCATCTTACAAATCAGCACATAGTTACATATTGAACTATGATAGATACGGAATCTCATCAATTATTAGTGATGCACTCTCTCTGATAACCCTGCAATTATGTATAAGGAGGTGTACAATCACAAAGTCAGGGATACGAAAAATTGAATGATTCTATAATCACCTATACCAAAGTTTTATTAGTACTCATATATGTCATATATGTCGTGTATAAAAATATATAGTATTAGAAAATTTATTTCGGTAAAATTAAATTTAAAATCGAATTTAAGAGGTATATGCAATAAATTTTATAGAAATACTTTTTACATCATAAATATTTAATGGTTATGTATAATGTAAATATTCAAATGCTAAATTTAAAAAATTTTATTTTATATAATATGTGTTGTTGCTATCTAAACCTATACTACTCATCTCCGAATGCTTTACAGGTAAATTTTTACAATATATAATAATACTATATATTAGTCAAGTGAAATTAGATTTTTACCGACATTTTTATTAAAATCATCGTCCTCGTATTTGTTTATTGGATTAATAGATTGTAAAATGACATTTAATAAAAAATAAAAATAAATTAGTTGTAATTAATCTATTTCTGTAATTATTTTTAATGTTAGAATTTCAACTCATAGATGGGCTTCATTCCTTTTTCAAAATCGCAAAATTAAAATTGGAAAACTGTTTAGAATATGACATAGGAAATTCAATATAAAAAAATCCATTCAAATACATTCACTATAGCTGGATTCCTTCATTTTGAACTTCTATATTGACTAATTGTACTTGACTATATTTTATATCGGTACATAAAGCAAATATAAATCTTATAGAGATAATTTGCAACAAGTCTTAAACTGATTGTTTAGTTTAGTCGAACAATACAAAGAAAAAACAATATTGTGTTTCTAGAATCCAGATCCAGCAAATTTCCAAATACGCCGCTATGTCAGCTTGAATTTGACTCCTCTTTAGATGAAGAAAAGTAAAAATACGTATATTTCTTAAAAACAAACAATTCTTGTTTGAAATACATTTCAATGAGTGTTTAGATTCATGACAATCCAGGCTCAAAATCGCATTGTAACAAGTTCACCGATATATAATTAATTTACCAAATGCCGGGTAATTAAACACATAATATTGTTACTTGTATTTATTCTTGACTAGTTTGTTAAACAAGCACAAATCTATAAATCTGTGTCGAAAATTTGTTAAAATGTCGAGTTTTCAATAAGTCGGACGCTTAAGAGTTCCCGAATTTAAGACGACATTTTATTAGACGACACGACGGGCATAAGGATTTTTCCAATTTTATAAATCAAGGGGTGGCAAAAGACGCCTGTTAATCTCCTGTTGTTTTCGTTGTTGTAAAGCTGTGCAATTACCCTGTAAGCAATAAATTTTGACTTGTTCAAATAATTGCAAAATAAATCAAAAATATACACTTTATTCATAATGCAGAGATAGAGGGGAAAATTAAATTTCCGTATTTATTTAAACAAAGTCAAATGGGGGAAACTGGAATATTTAATTGTATAAAAAATTATTAAATATTTCTTTTGATTTAATAAAGATGAATATTCGTATATTGGCATATTTTGAGGTGAAATTTTTTTACAATTTAAGCTAGAATTTTAAAGGGATAAGCTGACAAATTTGTACGATAGAAACTTCGTATCATTAATATAGTCCAATTATATATAGGAGTCAATGTCGGAATCTAAATAAGCTGAATTTTTATACAAACCTTTATTTTGGTATTATAAAAGTTGTCCTTAAATTCACAATTGGTCAAGTTTAAGGAACCTTAGATATTCAACGGCCACAAAAATAAGTTTTAGGTAAATATGTCGTTTTTTGATACGATTGAAGGTATTTGTATTTATTATCAAAGTTGTAGATAAATAAAATAAAGTTTTGTTTTAAATGTATTTTTGTACGTTTAATCGTTTTCGAGATAGAGGGCGCAGAATAGGGAGCGTTTGATTCGTTCAATCGTTAATATCAATCTATTATATACGGTTTTTTTTACTTAATTATTCTTTAAATATTACTTAACTATTTAATACCTTCAATTGATAAATATTCCTTGTAAGACAAGTAGTTATTTAATATTACTTACCTTTTGCATACATATAATAGAATAATACAGTGAATCATTCTAAATATATTTTGAGACTATTGTAAACCTTATATATCTTATATTCGAATCTTATTCTAATTAAAGGATAATTGGATTTACGGTAGAAAAATAAAAGGGTATATCTTCTTTTGATGTTGTATTTATTCAAATCCATATTATTATTATTAAATTTATTATTATTACATTAATCTTCTTCATCATCATCTTCATCTTCCATTCGGCAAGCAATTTCATTCTCATCATCCATTTCTTCATTGTCATTGACATATATTATGTCAATGCAACAACTTTAATTCTGATTGTAAATACGATTGAAGGCAGTAAAAACCAGATATTCTCATACAACTGATTTTTGGGACCTTTGATCTTGAATATCTAAAGTTCCATAAACCTGACCCATTGTGACTAGTGAGACAACTTTCATAATACTTTAGATTACGAGGTGAAACCCTAAGATAACTGGTTTAACAATCCTTTCGAAAACAGTGATAGAAGTGACGAATGAAGTTCATAAAAACTACACTTCTAAACATATTGTGTAAAGTTTTAAATATGTTATATCAAAAAACAGTAGTTAATGAGTTTTTTATGAGAGAAACATTAGGAAAAGTAATTTTTTCATACTAGAAAAAAAATGAAACATACTACAAAACTGTTTGAAATTAATAAGATTAAACGAAGTTTTCTTTCTGAGAAGAAAGTATATCATGCCATATAAAGAAATAGCAAAACTTAGTAAACTATCGAAGTTAATTTGTATTCATATTGAATCGGTTCAGCAAAATATCTGTACAATCATATTACTGAATTTCAATGCATTTTAATAAATATTTTTCGTTTTATATATTTAATTCTATAATATGTATCAAATTAACCAAAACAATTAATTCAAATTAATAGCTTCAAAAATGTAAAGAACACTCTTTCTATTGATAATTACCAACGATTTAAAGGAATATATGTACGTGTATGTTTGGTAATAGCCACCATAACAGTTTTTGCATTTCTTTTTGATCTTCCTATTTGAAAAATAAACCTAAAATTTGTTTATTTTAAATTCGGTGACAACGTTGTAACTGTAAGTATCATTAAGCCAGATTAACATTTAACACTTTTATATTAGATAGCTGACTATTAAGTGTATTTAATGACCATCTCAATTAACATCAACTTGCACATAGAACGTTTTATACCGCACAAAACCCTTAGTTAAAACATATCGCATATTGCGTGAATGTTTTCAATTAAATATTAGCAATATTTCTTTCCATCGACGAAAGAAACAACTGCATTCATTTCTTCAAGCAATAAAAAACCAACAAATTGTATATAATGTTTTAGAAAAAGTTTTTGATTTTATATTCTTTTAAAAAAAAATAAATAAATAAAGTAACAAGTAAACAGTAAAACATAAAACAGTGTGTTGTAATATTTGTTTGTCATAACTAATATTAATAATTAAGATGAAAAGGAGGAATTCTAGCGAATAATGAATTAAAATCAAATATATATCTGATAAATATGATAGCTATAATTATCGGGAACTTGGACAGAAAAATACACGTGCTATATTTTCAAATGCAGCAACTTTTCCTTGTATTTTACAACTTCACCAGACAAAGTGTATACATAAAAAGACAAAAGATTCACATAAATTATAAATTAAAATATTTAATTCATGAACAACTTTCTATTTAAAAAATTCAGCTAATTATGATGATCTTTTATTCGGAGCTCGAAAAAATTACATACATAATCGATAATTTTACAGTCGTAATTTTGTTATTCGACTAGAAAAAGTTTTCTTTCAATTACATTTGCAAAAAGTTATTTCTGATTTTATTAATAAATAATCTTCCTATTAGAATCTCAAACACCACCAATCTGATAATTTAAAGCAATCCATTTACCAGAATGTTCCAGAATTTGAAAATAGATTTTTAAACTTCTCGTGCAAATTAAGTTCATTAGTCAAGACATTAAAATCAATCTCGCTTTGAATTTACAGTAATTGTTGGCATACCACTTGTTAAAGTTATATTACTAAAATGTATTTGTAATTTGCTTCAATAAAAGATCAAAGATTGTCAATTAATTGAAATTTTTATATCATTAATGTTGCTATTTGTTAAAGTATCGTTCGAGACAAAGCTCACTTGTTAAATATGCCAATTTTAATACTAACAAAATAAGGTTCGCATGGACAATTATACAAAGTTTATATAATAGAAACATTTAACATTTGTATTCACAGTATTGTACGAAAATTAAAGTACGAAAGGGGAACGTCCTTAATAAGACTAATGCTAATATAGTTATAAATAGTATTTAATGCTTGCACATTATATATACAGATGGAGTGGAGCATAACTGTACACCACTTTGTATACCCCTGTATACCCAATATTACAAAGTAGATTTATAAACTCCGAATACAACAACAAGCTTAAATAAATTTTTATCCTTTAAATGAAGTATTGTTTATTTTCGAATGACTGAATTGATTTCAGTGTTATTTTATAAAATGTTTGTGTTGATGGTCTATGCTTGAATGTGTGGATTATTCATTGTAAAACAGTAGTAAAGTATAAAGTTTTGTAAATGTAAAAGTTTTTTTTTTTTATGAGATGGAATTACTAACTTTATTCATAGTATTATTATAGAGAAAATAAAACCGTTTTGTTTTTCTGATTACCTCTATATACAAATTACAAAAACAATTATAGTAACAAGGATCTTCAATAAAAATAAAAATCCAAACATTTGGTATAAATTTTAGCTGATGTCCAGTTTCTGTGAGTGATCCAGTTTATAATTGAGTTTAAGTAGCTGTATACTATCACATTAGTCATCTGTGTAATTAATAAATAAATATAAATTTCCTACTCTAAGACCAGACAAAAAAATTTTGGTATACAAGACGTGTTATAATTTTCTATAAGTAGTATAGTAGACCTTAACATATAGTTAGGAAAATAATCGAAGACAAAAAAAAAAGACTACCGTGTTGGTAGAACATTACAATATGGAAGGATTACAGATCATTACAAAAACTTTATTACATTCATAACGTTTAAGTTATTATAGTTATTAACGGATTATTTTTTATTCTAGGGATCAAAAATTGTATCCAAGTATTTTAATTAAAAAATTTAATTTAAACTGTGTTCTTACTACTGCCACTGGCTCTTTAATAAATCTGCCTTTAAAATATTTATTGATTAATACTAGAGTCACTCGTTCTTCAAGAAAAAAACAGCTTGAAGAATTAAAACAAAATTAAATTTTTTGGTTATAGAACAGACGCAAATTTTGCTCTCATTCCTTTTATATTCCGAAATTTTTTGATAGATACTTGGTCCTATCTTCAAATTTATGTATACCATTGAAGAGATTTGATATTACAAATTAAAATGGATTATCTTAAAGAATTTATTTAGTTTTTTTATACAAATGTAGGTACTAGAAAAAAACTTTAGTGGCGAATAGCAAACAAATTATTCTAATAAGGTGTTAATACGCAGAGGATGTGAGGTTTTTATACTAAATACTCATATAAGATTTCTTTTTTTATTATTAAATTTGTGTTTTGTAATATGAAAACATTAAACAACTTGTAAGATTAGTTTCTAGATTAATCCTAGTATAAAACTTATTTTTTATTTCCTTACTGTTTAATCCACTATGACTAGTTCGAATAACTTCATATTATTTTAATGACTTTCTGTATTAATTGTTTGTATTTGAGTAACATTATTCAATCAATAATAATTTAGCACTTGGAATGAATTCATTTATTTAAATTTACTTAACAATAATGCATCGTTTTTTGTTAAATTTTTATTGGATTTTACTTAATAAGAATTATTTAAATTGTTTATTTAAATTTGAAATTAATAAATAAAAGGGTGCAATTTTAGGCAAAATATCTAATAATAATAATCAAGTTTCAATCAATCTACTAGGAAAAGGTCTCTTGCTATCTATTCCAATTTTTACCTATATGTAGTATATATTTATTTCTATTAATATAATTAAATAAAACTCGTGACTTGTGAACAACGATTACAGAAAACAATATATACATTATTTTTATTTAACTTGTTTACATTAATGTTTTATTGGAGAAAATATAATTTTTTATGTTTACCTTTTTGTTAGATCGAATAATGTCAATAAATACTTACACATAGGGTAAGTACGGAGCAGATGATCGACCAGTCCAGTTATTTTCGTAAGTAATAGGTTGATTGTAACATTTTCTGCTTTGTTCACATGTATCAACGTTGGCCTCTAGCAGCATGTGTCAAGTGATATTTAAATTAAACAAAAAAGAAAGAAAACAACGTGTTTCCCAAAGGAACATGTTTTTTAGGCGAACACATCTAGTTTCACGGTGATAAAAGTTGATAAGACTTCATACTGTTATGTTTTATCCCGATTGGTATTGTGTTGAATTCTAACATCAAAATTGTAACAATTCCAAGATATATTTTTTTATATGGAATAGATGACTTCCGGTTGATCAAGGAGAAATAGCAACATTTTGTCTGGTAAAGATGGACACAACAGATTATGCTTTTCTAAGCAGTCTTACAGAGATACCATACCAATTAATTCAACTGTATGTCTAAGCTCAGCAACAGTTTCATTTTAATCAACGGCTGTTACAGATCTAATTCTTTATACAGTCTATATAATTTAAAAATTTCTTCTTTCGCTTCTCAAACGCAAATAATAAAATAACACGAAAGAAATTAAAGAGGAAAATTTAAGCACTGAAAAAGACAAAAAAAGGAAAAAATGAAAAAGAAAAGGGTGGAAGAATTGGCATGGACTTCTCTCCCGAACACATCAGGAGAGATGACCAGCCGAGAAATATAAAAGAGTTTTTTTTTAATTGTTTTCATTTTAGATTGGTTCAAAATAAATATTTTGGAAAAAATTCCACTAGTTTGATATTTTATAGCGTCTCCTAGAAATGACTGTCATCACCCCCGGACTTACTCTACACATAATAGGTAGTCGATAAAAGTACATACTTGTGTTTAATAAGTTAATTAATTATATTTTCTTTACGGCTATAAAATAATACAGATGCTATCTGGAGTTGAGTATACAAAAACTCAGTAAACGATATCTGCTTTTCGATAACATAGCAGCCAATTTATGAGGTGACGAACAATTATTTTACGGTTAACGCTGTTTAGATAATGATTGGTGTCTTATAGAGTTTAAATTTCAACACCTTTACAGAATATTATCTAATTTAAAACCACTGTAATCGCTACACTCAATTTACAATTGCGATCAATGCGCTCAATTCACGTAAGGTTCATTTACATTTTAAGAGTCTTAACACTTGCGAACTTGTACATAAATTTCTAATACAAACCTGAAACTGAACTACCATTTTTGCATTTAAACTAATTCAATTTAATTAATTTCCAATTCCACAAATTGATTAAATAGAATTAGTTTAGTTTCTAATCCAGAAGATCGTCTTAGTTCATCTTCTCAAGTTCACAAATTTTCACTTCAACTGAAGCGTCGTTACTTCACGAACATGGATTTGAAATTATTTTGAATAATCCTAAAAAATAGCCAAAATATGGACGTTTAGAATTTATAATTAAACAAAAAATGAGATTCGCATAAATGTTGATATGTTACTCCTCCCATAGTGATTATACATATGGGTCATTCTTGGCTAAGGGGTCATTCTAGGGTAATTCTACGATATCCATGAAATACACTTACATACCCGTTCCTTCAAAATTTAAGATAAATAATGTCACTATGCACAAATGAATTGATTGTGAATAAAAATGTTATATAAATTATATTAATATGCAAAACTTTTGTTGTCCGATTTTTCTATACAAAATAACGGCTTAAATAAGAGCTTATTTTTTATTCATTTTTTAATCAATTTTAATTTAATTATCGTATTCTATTTGGTGTTTAGCATAGTTTCACATTAAGATGGGTAAAATAGCAAATGTTTTTTATTTCATATTCCCTATTTGTGAAACGTGATGAGAAATGTTCCAAACGGTTTTCGTATAGTCAAAAACGACAAACCTTTATTAAATTAGACATTTCATCTTCGCTAATATAAGAAATAGGGAAAGATAGGCATAAAAAATGTATAAAAATATTTTCTTACATATCTTGTAAATATTTGTCATCATAAAAATGATAAACAAATATATATTTTGTATATTTACTTTGTACAAGAAAGAATATAAATAAACAAACAATTAATAATATCAGGTTGTTTTTCTTTTTCAAAGTTTTTTTTTTACGTATCATATTATTTTTATAATATATTTTATTTACGTCACATGAAATTAGAAAAATATACAGATTGTTGTAAAATTGGTAGTTCTGTATGTAAGATTTCAAATACTAATACTGGATTTCATTTAACACAAATACAGGTGATTGCTACATTAACAAATAACAAACAGCTGATTTTCTGTCATTTATTTTATTTATAATTGTTTTTGCCTTTTACCTTTGACTTTCAAAGATCCCATTACCAAATTGTTTCGAAACTCAGGACAAAAATTTCACAAAGGAATACATGACGACTTACAAACCATTTGATAGAAAAAATAATTAGAAAATAAGATCTTAAGTTTTATTTTTATCGAATTTACCAAATTTTCATCAATGTTAGTGTCAGATAACGAATGAGACAAACCCCACGACATTTTTATGCAAACAAGAAACAAAAGATCGCTTATACATTAAGATGTACCGTTGTAAGGATGGCTCGGCATTTAAAAAAAAGTTCCTGATAAGTTTTTGTGCTCATCAAGTTTAAAGAAATGCAATTCCGTCGATTGACTTTTTCTCCACATCTTATCATTTTGATTATAACTTATGGGTTCTTATAGTGATTTTAAATGGAGATTTACTCGAATGTCGTGGATATATATATATTTTTTTTCCATTTTGATGGGGTGACTGTGGACCGTGAAACTACCGACATGACAATACAAGGCACATGAAATCCGTAATAAATTTAAAAAATATTACTAGGCAGTGTCAGATATTCAGTGTAGATCTTAAATATAACACAAATCCGTGATAGCAATTAAAAAAATTCGATAAAATCCGTTTTGAATTTCTCATGTGCATCATATTTTGATCCGTTCGTTTTAATGCGGTAAAAAGTTCTACTCCCTTTGAGAATCTCCACATAACACTTATTTATTGTTCTTTTAGACCCTTTTCAGCATAATATAACCTACCCTGACACGCTCAAGTAAATCCATAAATGCCTTCTTGTACTCTAAGTATTATATTATTGGATATAAAACTCATTCTTTATTCTTTGTTAATTGAAAAGGATTTACTTTTGTCGTAGTTGTGACACTAATTACTAGTACGTTACGATAATTACTAATACATTTACATATGATGAAAATACACTATATTATTATTTTATATTAGAAATACACTTGCGATCATAGAATTCGATATAGAATATATGCTAATTTCTTATGACAATAATAAATCTATATATTCATAGCTTATTGGATACATTTTTATTCACATCTGTTATTGACATAAAGGAGTGTGCTTCTAACAAACTGCTCTCTGTTTGCATATCAATACTCTTCATACCAAATTTCCAAACATTTGCCGAGGCATTTCCGCTTGTTGCTGGAGACAAATTTTTTATTAATAAACATTAGCAATAATTTTGAATAATTGTTACAAATATGTGTAACTGAAAATAAAAACTTAATATTTATAACTAATAGAATATTTACGAATAATTAATATAAATAAGTGTATTTTTACATGAATATTCATTAATGAATACGTATAATTTTCATAAAAACGAATAAATAGAATCGATATTGATTCAAGTTTTTTAATCGTAAGTGTACATTAATTATAGATCGCATATAATATAATATTCAATATTTAATCACCTACTATGTAAGTACCTTCATATATCATATATACCTATACTAAGTATCTTATAATATTATGAAAATCGTATGATATTCATAAGTGAATTACTAACATTTAATGTATAGAATTATATTCAATTAGTTTTATAAAATGAAAAACGTTTATGTATTATTATAGTTCAATACTATATACCGGGTTTTTAATGTTATCATTGTTTCCAATTTTTCTGAGTACCAAACAATTTTCGGTCCCGTTTAGTTGTGGGAGTATTTGCAAGAAAAAATTGCTAAATTTATGTACAAAAACTGCTATAACTGCTAATAATGCTCATTAATCCCATCGCAACATCGCAATATTTATTGAGCACTCGACTTACTAGGAAAGTTGTTTAAATTTTCAATGAATTCTTAATGTTTGGAAAATTTTCTTATATAAATTCCTATAAAATCAAAAAATAATAATACTAATTTGAGGTAGAACTAAAAAGTATTTTCAAAAGTTTGAAAATACTTATTAATTCTACCTCAAGTTTGTAATTTTGAAATTTTTGCAAACAAATACACACATAAATATATAATGAATTGGATAGATAATTTTTAGCAATTATTTTTTAGGATTCGAGTTAAGTGTTGGGATCGTGGATAGAATTATCATTGAAAAATCTTTTTAATTTTTTCCATCGTCCAAAGAGTTCAAATCATCTTTTAACTTATATGCACCTTTTTTTGACAACCTTGTTAGTATATTGCATTATAAATGCATTTTGTACCACCATAATTGTGCTTTTGCATATTTAACTCGCCTTTTTTGAAAAAAATCATCAAAGTTCTGATACATCGATATTTTACGAGCAATTGTTTTTTTTTTTTAAATCCATGTTTCTTCTGATCTATGCATCGAACCATCGACGTTTTCCATTACGTTGTCAGCATCCTTACCTATTAAAGGTCGTCGCAATTTGAATCTCATGGAAGTCCCACAAGTTCTATTACTTGTGAAAATAGAAATGTGTATTGATGTATGTGAAGCAATTGGTATACACCAACTATAATCTTTCTTCTACAAATAATTACTAACGAAAGACTTTCTAATATGGCTTGACAGGAAATTAAATATAAAATATGACGCAAAATAACGATAATTAAAATTCAAATATGCAATCAATTATTTAGTTTATTATTATAAGAGGAGTTGGTAATATGTTGAATATTATATTAGTCCTTCATTCAATAAGTTATTGCGATCGTTAATTCTTAAATCTACATGTTAAATTTATTCCACTTTCATTATTTGTAAAGCTCTCTTACCAATCTGTTTTAATTTGTATTTGTGTTATTTTTAAAAAGAAATAAGAGATAAATTTCGCCACAATTCAAATTTAAAACAAGCTATATTGCCGCATTCACTAGAAAAATTGACTAAATTCCTAAAAATCCTTTTTCGTGAGGTTGATATAATAAAAAAAGGAAGTTATCATATTCATAGGAAATTAAGTGCTCAAATTTTGAATTAAGAAAATTGAGTAATATGATACTCTGCCAGTGTCATTTAACAGCAATGTTGCTTAATGAATGATTTTTTTAATTAAAAATTTGTACACCTAATTTAATTTTGCAGCACCTACATAGCACCTAAAATGTTGAGTATATTTATCTGTTATTTGATGATGTCACTGCTATAGCAGTGATTCATGTTAGTGAATCAGTGCAAGGATTTTTATTGTAATTTTGATTAAATTTATAAAACGCACACCATAAAAAAGCACCAAAAATTACCTAATAAGAGATTTTTGACGAATGGAGGATTGAATTTTTTCAAAACTATAAAGTCGATTGTAAACCATATATAATCAAAATCGGATATCGTGTTCGAAAGTTGCAGCGCTACAAATATAGATAGTCTCAACCATCACACAAAAGTGGCTAGTTATATCACAGGCTGCATACGTTTGGTAATTATTCACGTTACCGTTACTTCACGCTATCGTTAGAAATTTTTTAGAGATTGTGCCAAGTTGACCTATTCTAATTGTGTATCATATTTTATAGACTAGATGTGATGAAGAAACCTTTTTTTTCTATTAATTTTCAAACGGATACAGAAACCTTTTTTTAATGAAGTGAAAAGTTTTGTTTACACTTGAATATTACATAGTGTGAGAGACCGCCTATATTTTTATACCCTAATGAATAAAGTACTTTTAATATATAAATAATAATTGTAAAGAATAAAAGTTTCAAATAAAACAAAAATAAACGTATAACTTCTGAAAGTAACGGTACAAAACCTCTGCAAAATTATGTATGCAAATTATTCAAGAATTGTATAATTTATTAACATATTATGTTTACTAGAGAACTAAATATTTTGAATTGATAAACATAAAAATTATTTTTGATAATAATAAATTTATTTATAAAAGAAGGAATAAACGTCCTTAAGGTAGTTAGTAACAAATAATATTTAAAGTTATATATTCAATCTATATAACAATAGTACAAAGCAATCCTTGATGTTCACCCATCCATGTTCTGACTGTGTCTGTTGTTGCTTAACTTTGGTGATCGGTTGAGAACGGTAATTACGATACGTCATTGGTGGGTCTACATACCATTAATTATTTGGTCTCGAATACTAAAATAAAATATTTATGAGATGAATTACAAATTAATTATGCGGCTAATTTAAATATCCTCGACAAGAAAACAATATTGAAACATAAGAGATTTCATTGCGATTCAAATAGATGTTTTCATCAAAAATGTAAATTACTTTTTATTTACAGTCAATGAAACATATATCAAAAGTGTTGGTGGTAACATACTTTTTCTTAAATTAAAAATTTCTTAGTATTTTTTAACAGGCAAAAAGTCAATCTTTTTCCATTCAAACATCTTTTAAAAGGACAACTATTCATCGTTGACATAGTATTGTTAGACCTATACTACAAATACTTTAAATTTGTTTAAATTGAGTTGAAAATTTTATGCATTAACTTATAGATTTAGAACAGATGGTAAGCATATTTTGTATTATGTCGAACACGGCCAGATGATCAGTCATATTTATAAAGTATTATCATTATAAGATTTAATTTTGGTCTGCTATCATAAAAAATATGATATAATCAAGAAATATATCATTTATGATCAATAAATTAAAATATATGTGTGCATATATCATATTTAATTTGTCTGCATGGCATTTTTTTTAAATTTCTATAAATTAATTCTAGAAAAAAACTGCTTTATAGTTATGAGATATGTCCCTAAAGAATAACTAAAAGCGATATTTCAAATGGTTTTACTATAATTGAGTTTATTGGTAATATCTTTATTTTAGAATAGTGAAAGCTATAGATGTAGTCTGTAAATGTAGTCATAAATAAAGTACAAAGCACACCCATAGAGAAAACTTGTGTTAGTCATTTTTTTTACATATGCCGATATCAGACTAGAATATAGTTCATAGTTGCCAAAATGTCAAGAGACGAATAGGTTGCTTTTTGTTTGTGGTATTCTAAATAATTTAGAAAAGCAAGAAAAAAAATATGGGTACATCCATTAAACAAAAAGAACAACATTCATAACAATTTATAATGTAGCAACAATGCTACAGGCCTTAATGATAGTAAAATATAATATAAATATATTATATCTACTGAATAACTGCTTAACCTCATAGCTTAATTTCCTGGATGTGTTCCGAAATAGAATCCAGCATAGTGGCAATTACTGGTGACCTCACGAATCGACGCTATATTGGTGAATTAGTTTGTTTCACCAGTATATGTTTGTATAAATTCGTGTAAATTACCAGCACTCACCATGGCGTGGAATTCCTGACGTCATAATCTATGGCCAGTGCACAGGATTCTATTTTGGGTCAGTCTATATTAAATTTTTAATAAAATTGTGTTAGGCTGACTAACACTGTTTAAAGTAGGTTTGCTCTATTGGTGTGCGATGGCCCTAACATAACAATTGGAAAATACAAAAATAATAATACTTAAGTTCAGGAAGTATGCAAAATATCAAAATATAAAAGGCAAAGTTGAATTATATATACATTTATTTCAATCAAATAACGATCCTATGAAAATACAATAAAGGACTATGTGAAGTTTAACCATCAAAATATTTGCAATAGCTTTAGTATAGTACTGTTTAGGTATTACCTCGACAAGAATATTTATACAGACTGATTACTGAAAAACATTAATTTTGCATTTCCATTATAGTAAAATTGAAAACTTATTTGAAGAATAACTGGGATATAGGAAAGTCCAAAATAAAATTTCAAACGATATGTAAGAATGCGTTATGAACCGATTAAAATAAATTTCAATGAAATTGAACGACCGCTGCACTATTATTAGCATTTTAGAGAAAATAGTCTTTTCGAACAAATTTACTTAAATAGGTACTATTTCAGGAACGGCGACCGACTGATTTGAAATTTCTCACGATAAACTTATTTAATTTTCTCAGTGACAATGCAGAGTTTTAATTTTTTCACGTTTTTATCGTTCTGATTTTTATTTCTCTTAAACATTAAATGGTTTACTCAAACATATAAACCACGCATGTGCAAAATGTTATCAGAATCGAAAGAACGGTATTTAACTATAGAAAGAGGCCAATTTCAAGCCTTGTATCTTTTGAATGGTAATTGATACATGAGATAAGTCTGAACAAATATGTTATACCACTTTATGATTATTCAGCATACAAACATTTTTTTAAAAAATTACACATTTTGATTAAGATGATATTGGAGTAGTCTCAGTCTTGTAACAGGTTTCTAAATCGAATAACTTGTCTACTTTAGTTTCTACTGTCGTGCCCACTCTATAGCAAATCTATCTCAGTGATCGATCTCCACATTAATCCCTTTATTTCATTTGTTTTTGCATTTTGTTTTTCCTAAATTTTACTGTAATGTATTTGATCTTATTCTGAATTCACAACAAACATTCTGGTATGCTAATAAGTTTATATACACAATATTTTAGAATGGCAATTATCATCCCTTTATGCATTTACTATTAATTGAAAATATTTTAATTTTCCATTAAAATTTAATTAAATTTTCTTCATCATTTTTATTTGCTAATAGTATTAAAAATAATTAAAGTTTATAAAACAATTTGGCTCTCATTTTCTTCGATTATGTCATCAGAAAGGAATTAATGACAATGATTTGAGAACGAATAGAAAACCTCAACTGACGTATAAATGTGTTCGAGAATAAATAGCTTTAATTACTATTACTGTTCTCTTTTACTACACAAGAAAAACCAATGATAAAGTACTTCATTTACCGTCTTCATAAAAACATTTTATTTAACCAACCAAATACTTAAAAACTAGCAATGAAAATGGAACAATATTTTGTGAACAATGAGTCACTTAAGAATCGAATTCTAGAAAAATATTTGGTAAATGTTGATTTCAAAAAGTAATTTTTTGCGATGATATTATTTATTGAAGTCAAGCTAACCTTATTATTTGATGATTAATAAATTTTATAAATAAAATACATAAAGGTTGCTTATAAAGTATCCTTACCTAAGTTATCCTTAAAGAACCGCCAACTATTAAAAACTTGTAGAACTTCAAACTTTTATTTACATTTTTTTGTCCTATAAAAAATACTGAAATATGTAGCGAAACAAAAAATATTGATCGTCTTATTAGAATAAAATGAAAATTATAATGGGCCAAGGAATATCCAAGTACAAAATTTTATTGAAATTGGTTGAGCAGTTTCGGAAATTACCACGGGATACATCATCGCACATGATTTATACGTTTATTATTTAAAATTAAGTCAATAGTCGTTTTAATGGTACAACTTTAGCAATAAACATCATTTTAAACCACTCGGTGGAATAGCTTTTAGTACATTATTCATTTAAAATTTTAAAAACTAAAAAGTTCAATACAAAGGAATTTGATAATAAATATCGTGTCAGTAATGGTCGAATAACTTTTGTTCATCATTCACATTTTTAAAGAGAAAAACCACATATAGTCATTTCTGTTCGTTCTAGTTATTTCTCTTGAGATGTTGACATACAATAAATACTTTTTCATTATTTGAATAAAATCTGGTATATTGATACGATTTATAATTTATATTGGTATAAAAAAATAAATATATACAGCAAATGTTACACATAAAATACCTTAATTAATACGTATACATGTACGTATTTATGTACGGAAACAATTGTAAAAAATTTTTCATATAAGACATTCAAATACATACAAATATTTTTACATACACATCATGAGTGTGTATCAACAGATTTTGTGAAAAAGGCTAAAATTATTACAAAAAAAATTAAATCAATTATTTTTATGTATTAAGTTTTTTATTTTCATGGTAATCAGCTGTTGTTATGAGCTATGTAATTTGATAATAAATCGGTTATGAAATGGAATTCGAGCGAATTCTATGCGAATAGGCATCATCAGATGAATACTAAGTATAGAAATATTAATATTGTTTGCCGGACAAATGATTAGTTTACAAGTTGTTTTCGAAAATTCCATTCTAATATATTTTTGGATTTACTGGATTCTTTATAAACAAATAATAATATTTTCGATTTAAAAATATTAAAATTTTATCCAATAAAACATAAAAATTTATTTCATTTATCGAGTGGATTATTAACTGCCGAGATATTATTTTGAAACGTTTCAAAATGTCGTTTGTCAACTCATTGGCAGTGATATATTTGAGTGAGATTTATTAAGATTTTAAAAACTATACTCATTGAGAAAATATGATAAATCAGAAAAATGTTAATTTTGATACAAAAAAATTATTTAATCATTTCCGAAAAAAATAAAAAATCGTTACGTAAAGACAACAATGTTTTGGCAGATTAGTTTTATATAGAAATAATTAAAAAAGAAAAAAAAAGGAATGCTTTTATACACCTTATGCAAAATAAATAATTTTTATCCATATTGTTCATTAACATCGAAAGTGGTTTAATATTTTTTAAGTATTAAGTATTCTATATATAATATACTGATATAGCAGAGGTAAATATGTGTTTATAGAAATTATAATATTACAGAAAAGATTTTAATTAAAATTTAATTTATTACTTATACTTCACAAGTAAATAAATCACGTTGTAGTACAGCCGCTGAATTTACTTGAGTGTGCAAAAAATTCTGTTAATGGAATTGTGTTAAGAAGAAACATTGAGGATCGGAATCTTGCCTGATCAACTTTTGGTCCAACATATTTTTAGGATTTCACTCTCTTTTTTACACCGAATACAATGCTTGGAGTAATTTAAATGATTGATTTATATAAAATGGACAAAAATGATAACTTTTGAACTATTTGAATTTAAATCTTATATACCAAAATACCCCATTTTTAAACATGGTTAAACCCTGATTGAACTGAAATTGTTTCAATTTTCTTTTTTAAGATATATTTGCAAATATTTATATTCTCATCAATTTCTTGCAATGTTTTCTTTCGTTAAAGAATTTTGTTTTTTAGTTGACTGTTATGTCTTCGTTTTATTCGAACTTAAATCACTTGAAGCACGAAATCAATAAAATGGTAAAAGTTCAGAAATGTTTATTTTTATCCAAAATATAATATATAAAACGAATACTTTTGAACAATTTTTATAATTTCGAAAATTTTTTTAATTATTTAGTTTGAAAACAAAGATATTTCAAAATTTAATTATCAAAATTTTTTTTAACTAAGCAATTTTGGAATATTATCAATTTTTCGAAAATAAAATCGCTTATACCGAAAACATAGATTTTTCGAAATTGGTCAAAAGTTTTTATTTTTACCCAATTTATTTAAATCGATTATTAAAATAATTCAAAATATTAAAGTATATCTAAATAGAAGAGCGGGATCCCAAACGAGATTGGATCAAAATTTGTTTCTGGCAAGTTGCGGATGCTTAATATTTACGCTGTGATTAACACAATTCCATTGATACAATACGATACTCTAGTTTTTCGCATTCAAGTCGATTCAGCACCTGTACTTTTATTATATTATAAACACCTGGATCATATCATGCAAACGATAAATTTTCAATTACAACATAGCTACTAATATATTGTATGTGAAAGAGAGATTATTCATCACAAAATCTCCATTTTGTTACATATATTTATGTAGAGTCCATGTGGGGCAAATGTATACATTTTTTGAAATTGAGATAAAATTGAAAAGTGGAAAATAGAGAAACAAAGTAATTTTTATTAAGGCTTTATTCAATTAACAATTTCAATAAAACATAACAAATTTACTGAAAGGTAATTCCGTTTTTTGTCCGTATTTTGTTCTGAGTCCCGGTAAGTATACGCAGTTAAAACTAACACATAAGTTTAAATTAATGAAGTTTAATTATAAAAATAAAATCGTTCGTACATTATTATTATTTTTGAAAGTTTAAATATACGATAAATACATATTCTTTCATATTTATCCGAATTAAGATCCATATTATTTTAAAGGATTTATATTTTTATATCTGAAATATTTCACTCTTAATAATATTTCAGATATATAAAGTTTTAATCTACTTATAAATAATAAGGATATAAATTTGGATATATAGATATAAAAGAATACCGTATTTAATAAACCCATAAATATTAAAAAAAAGATAATAATTATGTATAAATAATTATATTTTTATAATTATACTTTAATTAAACAAATGTGTTAGTGTCTTTAACTGCGTGCACTTACATAGGCTACGTCATATAGTTACCGATATAATTGGGATAAATAATAAGTGTAAAGCACATTTCTTAGGCGCTGTTGTAAATACTACGTAAACTCAGCGAAAAAGACTAGAGTATTTTGTGTAACGTCGAAGTAGGTTCTGAAAATTGTATATATGCCTAATATGTACGATATTAGGAATAGTCCAAGCGTGGTATAAAATACTAAAACACAATTAAAGAACTACAACAAAAATTATAAAAAAAATTCATAAGGCACGTTCTGACGAATTAAGTTTAGTTGACCGATAATAGATTATCCACAAAAGTTGAATGGAATTTCTAATGAGAACCTTTGTTTCAATAAAGTTGATTAAATTTTTGGTGGATCGAGGAAAGATTGACCCAGTCAAAGTTTAACACAAGCCGTAGTATCACAGTGAATGCCAAAAAGGCGGGTGGGAAGCCCACTTGGATTGCTAGTATGTGTCTAAAACAACAATATAAAGATAAAACTATAATTTTGTATGCTTTAAAAATAAACATTTTTTATTTTCATTGTCATTGAAAATGTTCCGCATATCACGTTACTAAACCTTTATAAAAAAAAATACACATAACTGGCTTTTGTGATGATATTTTTATTTTCTTTGATGCACTGAGCGAGAAGAAACTAATGTATTGTGAAATTCTGTTTTCCATGTACAATTTTTTTTTAACATATATTCTATTTTTTCAAAAAGATCTCAATAGAATCTCTATATAAAAATCGTTATCTGAGAAAAATATGCGATATTTATTTTAATGATAATCTTTCGACTGAACAACATCAATTATCGTTCATCATTTTGTAAATTGACATCATTTAAATGGATATAGGAAAGCATTATTTTTTACAAAATATTAAATTTCTATTTATTTGGTATTGGTAAGTCGTCAGTTTGGAAATCAATCTTATGGACACAGAAATAGAAAATATCACTGATACTGATAAATAAGAATGATAATAAGCGAAGAGAAATAGTAAGAGAGCTTCTTCAAATATACAAAAAAACGTAAATATATTTCTGCAATAAGAGAATTTCGCATATAAAATGAGACTTGCTTTCAATTTTCGCGCACAAATAGACAAAATATTTATCCAAATGTTATGATATTTGGAGTGTACAATCTTTACAAGAAAACACAGCAAGTGCGGAAGAGTATATTATTCGAAAAAAATACATTTCTAAACATAAAATAAAATTATGATTTTTTTTTTCTTTGAAAAAACCCTATCATATTTCCTCTATTTTCATGCCTATGTTGGGTATTTATTTTTCAGTTATTTATGAGAATATTGAAAGAACTATAATGTATATTATATTTCAATTAACGTGCATTAGAGATTGTCTTTATTGTAGAGATTTGATTTTTTTATGTCAATTCGTCTTAAGTAGTATTTTGTAAATATCTCCGAAAACCATAAATTGCAGGATATATATAGTCAGTCTTTGGAAAGAAATATGCTATCGGTTTGAATCTTGCTCTAAAATTGACATATTTGCACCATGGTGACGGTTGCCTACGTTCTACATACTTCACAATAAAGTCTCAGGGAGACAAGTTTCAGGTGAAAAAATTGTTCTGACATCATATCGACAGTGTTATTCCAGTTTGTTTACTATACAATAAATGAATATACACTTATAATGAGTATTCAATTGAATATAATTGAATTTTCTAAAGCATTTACGTGATATTTTTGGAGATTTTCTATGCCTGTTGCCTTTTCTTCCATATGGCTTTTAAAAGATAATCGATTTAAATAACTAACGTTGAACATACTTGACTAATAGTATTACATACATAATTTTGTCAAATCGGAATATCGGAACTTGAAAAAATACTGGGCACGTTGACTGCGCTGGAGCAACGGAATCGTAGATTGATAGGAGGGTTGTAAAATTACATCTTCAATACCTGTACTAACATTTACCAAAAATTTATACGGCCAGTATTTTAACGAGCTCTGCACGTGTACATATTAAAAATTGCTCTGAAGATTCTACAACTTCGAAATTTATCATAATTTTTAAAATGGGAACTAAGATTACTTTCGACATCGATGAGTATAATTACGGAGTCATTTACCAATTTAAAGAATCATTCTCTTTATTGGCATCGAGCTTATTTCATAATAAAATTTTTCACTTCAGTTTAAATTTGCAATTAATTGATTTTAAATTCCATATACCTATCTATATATTTTGAAGAATATTATCAGCTTGTGGACGAGTTTATTATAAAATTAATTTCCTTTAGATAATCTCAACTATAAGCTTCAGAGTGTAATTACGTAACATGTAAAGTATCCACTATAAATTTAGATACTTGAAATAGATATCGAATATTCTGGAAACGTGACATATCATATAACCTTTACTGATACCATTCTATGTTGAAGTATATAATATACCCACCCATATTATAAGATTTGAATATTTACTTTAAGCTAAGGATACATTTGCTTAAATATTTTTTTTGTGTCTATCTTGGTGATACATCGGGCATATATATTTTATGGTATAACATTGTTCCATCTACTAACTATGCAATATTTCATTAAGTTTGGAAAAAGAAAGTTTGAAAGAATTAAGACCCTACTATATAGACTTAGAAATATGAAACCAGAAAATATTCTTGTCTGAAATAAGATAAAATGATGTTAAAAGAGTAACCGTGGTCACTTTACCGTAAGAGTTACTTGTACCAAACTCAACGGAAAATGGTTATTTTTAGCAGATATCTAGGGGCATAAAGGATTATAAATACTTTTAAATGAAAGTTTGAAACACTTTGCAGCGATATTCGTGGAAACATTGTCTCATTCGTTGGAAACGTTGAAACAGTCATCCAAATATTATAAAAATGGCACCGAAATGTTTTATTTTTTGGAATCGGAAAGTATTAAATAATGAAGCATAATGTACAGCTTATACAGTTCAAGAAATATCTGTATTGTTTTTTTTTGTTACATTTAATATTTGTAAAATAGTAGATGCCAGTTAAGCGCCGTTATACGATTTTGAAGTTATTAGATTCTCAGATTCATGATTATTAGATTCCCAGATGCTTGAAATTAAGTGCTTAATATATAATCGTTAAACTTGTTTAAACATTCGTGTAAAATTTTTGTGTGCCTATCAAACGTGAGTGTACATTGATATCATATTGATGATGGTTCGAACCGGATCAAAGAGGATTCACTTTTTAGGCTTTGTTTGTACATTTCTTAAAACTGATTTACCTCCGAATTGAAACTTGTATACTTAATACTAAGAAGCTTGTATATCCCTGACCTTACTTCATCAAGAATATTACATTTGATAGTGTTGTGTATTGAATGCAATTAGTGAGTATTGTAATAATTAAATCAATGTCAATTAATAACCAATGTATTTCTAGATACATATCATATATATTTGTTGTTCTATTGAAAATCTTCAACCAGAAAATTGTATAAAAACTACAAATATTACAACCTGAAGAATTATATTCAAGTTTCTAACTTCATCGGCTAATCGGTAAACACAAATATAATTGTACACTTTACTGTGCAATATACTCATTCAGTTCATATTGAGCATCTAGGGGCCGTTTAAAACCATAACTTATGCAAATTTTGCAGTATGTCTCGTAACAGTTCTATATAAATTTATAACCAAACGAATATTATATTTAGGTTGAAAGTCATACTTACTTCCCTTGTAAGCATTTTTGAGGCTTTGTCTCGAGGTATAGCGAAGCGAGAACGTTTAAATTAACTTTACTTGCCTCACTAGCAACCCAAATGAAAAATGAGGCAACAGACTGATACCAGGACGGAGATATACATAATTTCAAAGATACTCATAACATCCCGCTAGCCAGGCTATTGTGATGCTCTGGAGCAGTACTATTCGTCTAGTAAATTTTTACTTTACAAATCGGAACAAAAATTACTAACACATTTTTTGGAAAAGGTTATTTACACTTTGACGTTATCGTTATCGTTGGAATTATCAAAATCCACTTATATTTCACTGTTTTACTTCAAATGTGTTCTACTTTAAATCAAAGAGTGTCAATTACAATTTATAACATTAGAACATTCTTCATTCAACCTTAATTCATGTTTTTCTCGCCAGTCTATACGTATATATAGATAGTTTGTTTCATTTCTAGTTGAAATATAAATGAATAAACTTATTTGTGAATGCAGACTACTAAATTATCATTTTCAATACTTGATTCGATGAATTTATTTCTATGGTTATATTTTTATATAGACTAAGAGCTCGTAGTAGATTTAAGCAAAGTTCTTCTCTATGTATGTCCGTACTTTTTTCATCGATGAATCGTAGTATCAGAAGTACAGAAACCATATTCTGGTAGGAATTATCCCTGCATGACATCAGCTTTTTCGCATTTGAAAAGAATGAGTAAGTAAGGTAAAAACTGTAAGAGTCAGAAAAAAATAAAAGATTAATAAAATAAACAAATAATAATAATTATAGAATATAAAATTTTTCACCAAAAATATCATTTGCTTTGTTTGGCTGTTATTAAAAATAAGGGAACCAGAACGTTTAAATTTAATAATAGTCAAAAAAAGGCAAATCACATTTGTTATGAAAAATTTTTAGCTCTTATTTTAAACTTTTCTTTCTAACTCTTATCGTTTTGTTCCAACCCAACTATAACCGCTTTCAAATGCGTAAAAGCTGATGGCATGCAGGACTAATTCCTGCCAAAACGTAGTTTCTGTTATTTCTTCTATAATGGCAAAAATTACAGTCATACAGACAAAACTTAAGGACTCAAATCTTCTACGAGCTCTTAGACTAACACAACCATAACTCCATAACTAGTAGAATAAATTAATAATTATTATTTCATATAAATAAATAAGTCTCAAGGCTAATATTCCAGTTCACGTATTTGAATCAGAATAGTTCATATATATATTTCATTCCGATATGATTATTTTCTATATGAGCGCCAAATTATTGCCCTTGAAGCATCATGAGGCCATTAAATAGCCAATAATCGCTGGATCTCAGATCAGGAATGTATGGTAGGTGGTGAGATACAATTTCTTGGTTGAAAAAATTTGAAGCGTAGTTCATTTTTTATAGCCTTCCCAATTATTTAATTTTTTAAACTGGTTTTCTTAAAAATAACAAACGATAAAATTAAGTCTTTTATTATCTTAATTCATCCGAATTATGGTATAATAAAATCGCAGAAAACAAAGATAAACAAATAAAAAATGATAACTTGAAACAATTATCTGGTATAATTCGAGAGATGCTTGACTCAAATATTCGAAACAGATACGATAGAAATGGGTAACTGACACCCCCCCCGTAGTCAAATATTCTAATGTCACTAATAATCTCACCCGAGTTGGTATCATATTTAGTTCATCATCACTTCAACCTTACAAATTATAATGAATTTCTTAAACATCGACTTACAGCCCTCTTCTGCAATATCGTAGCGTTTTGATGTCACAGATAAAAATAATGTATGTACAAATAATCACAACTTCGAAACACTATAGCTCCATTATCTTTAATGATAGATAAAAAAGGGAAAGAATAAAATATTTCAGTAAAATTTTATAATTTTTATTTGAAATTATGAACTATAATTTGTTTCCTTTTTGAGATATTTTAATATTTTCAAATATATTTTTTTATACACTCCAACTTGATAATTTTGAATACGTTTTTCACCATGCTGGAACAATATTTGTTCACCTTTCTGGTCTATTGTTTTACAAAATCTCGATTCTTAACTTCATGGTTGTTTTAGCTATTATTATTTCTATTTCTAATATAAACATTTAACATATTTGATATTTTCAGAATGTCATGTTATGTTTTTGTCATGTGTGGTTTTTATTATATTATTTTATTAAAACGCTAAAATATGAAAATCCTAAAAATATCAAGCTTTTTGTGATCGTAATCCAGTACTTTTAGATGTAGAAAAGATCATATATCATTAAAAATATACAAGAAGCTGATATTAATTGATCGGAACATTCTGCAAAAAATTATGCGCGAACAACCATAAAAAATTTAACAAACAAATACGATGTAGTCATCATCCTTAAGATCAGAGCTAATATGAACCCACCAAGTGCTCGATAATCTAAGGGCTGTGAGAGTGACCGACTGGAGAGTAAGACTCAATTATCGAAATATTTGTAGTCGATTTGTGTAGGGGACAATGGTTCACAGCTTACTGCAGCGCCTATTAATGATGATGAAGTATTGGTTTTGAATCTAAATATAATTAATGAATGGCTTCTTAGTAACATTTCTTTGAGGAAATTTTTTTATTTTACGCAGCTCCTGTAGCATACATTTTATAGTAATAACAGCAATATAGTTTATAAACAGTCCCTCGACAATATTTGTTTATAAATTCGTAGAAATAATACCAAAAACACTGCATTAATTAAGTTGTTTCATTTCAACATTGTCAACACAAAGTTATTATGAATGACAATTACGTTTATAAAATAATAACCAAAGTTTACATGTTATTATTACAGATAAATTTGTAGATTATTAATGCTATACCATTTTGGGGTATGATTTTCCTGTATACGTAGGTGTATAATTTTAGTATACACATAACTGGAATTAAACCGGATACAGATCATTAAATAATGTATAAAAATGTATTTAACTTTAGTATTTTACAACATTTTCATAAACATTTCGTGATATGAATAAAATATTAAACATTGATAAGGATGAACTTTTTGTTTTCCTTTTTTTGTTTTTTATGGAATATTTTTTGTATTATTTATTTATATGACAAGGAATATTTCATAAAATGATTTTTGTAAGGTTTAATAAAACTGTTTTTGTTTTCTTTTGTATATTAATGAAAATTAATTTTAAGGATTATTAAATTCTTATTCTTGAAATATAATAACAAGATAATGTTATTCTAAAAATTCTTCTGAACATATATTTTAATAACAAAAATATTTTAGGTAAAAATGTTTGGGTTCAAAAGGTGCTTGCATAAGTGACTGGCATAGTTTAATCCTTTTAAAATGTATATTTTTAATAATAATTAAAGTAAATTAAATTAATGTTTTTTTTTTGAATATTATACGAGAAACATAAAAAATTAATACAAAACACAAATCAATTTTCGCGCAGTACCAACACATTATTCTGTGTTGTATCTGTATATATTAATGAATTGGTGGAAACTGTTCCAAGTCCTTCCAGCCGTTCTATCCATCCGGTTTGCATAATTTTTCTTTTTAAATGAAACGTATTTGTGTCCAGATAATGCATAAAGTATAGAATTACATCATTTGCCTTTCTCAAGTAATACTATAACGCGATGTTGTGATAGTATATCCCATTATCTCCAGTTATAATGAAGATAGAGGATTCGTTTTGGGCGAAGAACATTCAAAACCTATCATTAGAGAATCTGCAACTCACCCAATTTTATTTTTGAGTCTTTAATTTCCTTCAAAGAAAGTCGTGTTATTCTCTCGGAAGTAAAACCTGAATCAATATAGCATGTAATTTTAACAAAGTTTATTTATAACGCAGTACCAGCTAGCGGATCAACCTTGTAGGTCGAGTCAATTAACGACTTACTAAAACACATACAAAATTTTTTTACATAATATTAAATAAAATTTATTGTAATTAAAGCATCATGTCTAACTTCCGGGAGACTGCGATGACTTTCATAACGAAGATTTTGCCACACCTTTGTAGAGTTGTGGCCATTACGGCTTGTTTTTAACATATCTTAATATAAAAGTCGCTTAACCGTATTTCAAATAACGTTAAACAGCTCCTATGTGTCGATTTGTTTATTTACAAAACACAGAAATTCAAATGCATAAAGATATTTTTCCAATAATTATAGCAACAAATCAATCACACACTAATCCCAACTATAAATAATGACGAAACCTCATACAATTTCTAACTCAGCAGATTTCTGTCTAAAGCTCTGATTCCATTTAGAAAAAGACATTATAGATATTGAACGTATGTATGTATAGTAAGGACAGATAATATCTTCGTTTCCAATAAAATTCTTATTATTAAATTTAAAATAAAAATGAATAAAACGAACATCACATTGAGCGACATATTATTAGATAAATAGTAGAAAAAGGAAGGGAAAAATCTAGTCAATGCAGCAGCTAGTACAACCTTCTATTACAACGTTATTATTAAATAGATGTTTAGAATTTAGTTTTTTATTGCTACATGATTGGATAGTTATTATTATTTTTATTATATATTCGTACTTTTATTATTTTTAGTAATATTTATTTTATTGATTTTTAGATTTATTTTTATATTTTTATTTAATAACTATCACATAAATTTTGTGATTTATATTTTATTTGAGATTATAGTTGTTCTAGAGTAAATTATATTTTTAAGCGTGTACTAAATTTGATAGAACCCGCATACTGGGTGTTCAAAAAAACAACGGAAGATTGAGCATAAAATACGATGTTTTTCACACAATATAAGAATATATTAAAAGGGGGAACCGCAACCGCGTCCCTTGTGAACAGACCTTTTGGCACTCTATTTTATAACAATCCTTCACCTGAAAAATGCTCTAGCACCAGGTGACAATTATATTAAAATTATGTTATTGTTAGAGCTGGTCACTTTGTTCTTATCCAAGCGATGACAGTTTGATAAACCAACCGTCCTTTATTTAAATTCTGATCAAACTGCTGTTATCGGGATTCAAACCGCCAACCTCTCTAATCTTAGTGGTAAAATGCGTGAAGATATTAGTGCCTTAATCACTTGGCCACAGAGCCGGTCATAAAAGTTTGTAACACTAATATTGATTGCAAGAAAACAAATTTGTCAAAGTTTTAGAATAATTATCTAATAAGTCTATTTCCGTATATCCATCCGTATGTCCATCAATTGTTCATTATGTTAATTTAAAAAAGAAATGGGATAGGGCTAAAACTTTCAATAAGCAAAATCGATGCATTTGATCCCATATATCACCATTTTTTTACCATTAACAGGAAGACAATTTCCAACCTCGCAAGGGAGGTCAGAAAAGGTCTCACTATCCCATTCCGATTTGAAGCAATCTTGATGACAAACTGCTGGGTGAACGTAAAGGCGGATATCGATTAGTTAGGTAATGTAATGAACATGCATATCAAAATTTGATAGTAACTCCAATAATTTTCAAAACTACGTTAATTGTCATTAACTGTTAATTGTCATTAACTGTTAATTGTCATTAACTGTTAATTGTCATTAACTGTATCAAGTATTCAAAAATGTTTTTGTTTTTGAAACAATCCTACCAATCTAACGTAGCTATTTGTTGATTAATAGATGAGGGAATTTGTTTTGTTGAATAATAAATTTTCATTATAAAATTAAATAAACGATTAAAGTATGCAAATAAGTAAAAATGATATAAGTGAAGATATTTTACCTTGTGAGGAAATACCTGTTTAAACAATTATAAATTTAACTAACTACTATTTACTTAAGAAAGCATTTAAACAAAATAAATAAATCTCTTTAAAATAAGATGTATACTGTAAGTCATTTATAAAGTTATATTTAAAAGCTTTTATTTAATTTGTAATGTACGTTTGTTAGGATCAAATCTTGAAAGCTGTATTTGAAATTTTACAGTTTAATAAAGTTCCGATGAAAATGCAGTGAAGTGCAGGAAGGAGTGGTTGTTTCCAATCGTTGTGAAATGGGTAGGGTGAAACGATATAAAAAAGCGTTTTTAATTTCACTCCACTTTTATCCCCAGTCCCAAGCATACAAAATTTATTTTATTCGAGTAAGTAAAATGCTGTTTTTTAAATTCGACAGGGTAAAATAATATCTTTAATTTCCTCACCACGCGATTATTGAACGACAACATTTCATCCAGATACATTTTACTAAAAGTAAAAATCAACATTATTTTTTAGTGTACACATTCAAAAAACTTTCGAGCGTTATGTCCCCAGAACGGTAAAAGAAAGGTGAGATATTTCTAAAATGGGACCATCCTGAATATCTTAACTATTGTTTACCATAAATTTATATTTATTCAATCAAAACTTTTAAATTTATGCGTGTTCTTCTGAATAAATGACCCAGACTGACAAATAAATGGCCGAACGGACACGAACTTTTTTAGAATGAGAAAGTTCTTAACTATCAATATAAATAAAAATTTTTGAAATCTAAACAAAAATTTATTTTTAAATCAGGAACACAGTCCTTTCTAAATTGCTAGATACAAGTTAAAAGCAGTATACATCAGTAGAATTTGATCTAAAAATGTACTAAAAGATCAACAATTCTCTAACTTGAAAATAAGATTATTAACATTCCTCATACATTCAAAAGAAAATTTAGAAAAAAGAAAGGATTTTGAAAATAAAATTCATTTATCATTATCCTACATTTAAAAAACATTATATCCATCTTTAACTAAATCTACATTCGTACACCAATTATTTTCACACATATTCTGTTCGTTTGAAGTATCTTAGTATATATTTTCACAATTTAATTCTGTTAATTTTACCATCATTATTCATTCTTTTCAAGAAGTTTACTACGTGCATTTAAAAAGATATGTCTCTCGGTTATGTCTGTTACTTCAAGAATATTGTTGAACATTTTCAACATTTATAGACGAGTAAAGATAACTTGCTGCAATTAGTTTTAACTAAAAAAATTTGTTAGCAGAAAAATGGGTAAATCTAAATTAAAGCTGGTGACTTTGAATAGTATCTTCGAAAATCATTATCACAAAAATTTTTTTAATTAATTTTCATTGCTTGAGTGCTGAAAGTGCCTTTTTGGAACATTTTCGCTTTGAAATCATTTTATAAACATTATTTTTTTTAAATTTCAAGTTTTCATTACGCTATTTTAAATAAAATGGTGATATCTGAAATCACTTCGTGTGGTTTTTCATTGAATTTACGTCATACGGGATGATGTGCAACCCATTAAAAAGATTTGAAAAGAAAATTTTTTTACAAAACTTTAAGTACGAAATAGCAGATACTTTCAGCTATCGAATGAAATAAGACAACTTACTATTCATTTTTTTGGAATCTATAGAAGATTAAACTAAAAAAAAAAATTATTTAATTTGGGCAACAAAAGTTTGTACGGATATCTATAAAAGTACATTAAAATAGTAATCAAGCTTTTAAATTCTTTGCACCCCATGTAGGTTATCAAAGTTTTGATAAATTTTAGACATAAACTATCAAAATTTTTAAGCATAAAGAGGTAATAGATCTGCAGAAAATTAAAGAACTTCAAATCGAATGATTGATTTACGATACATCGACTTTGTATGATAATTCTCATTATCGAATATCATCTTACTTTATCCACTTGACCGATTGAATTACTATTTGGATGTGAGGGAAAAATACATTTGTTATATTGACATAACGTAAAATTCTGTTAGAAAATAAGCTAGATTTTATATAAAATTTCAACAAAACCGAATGGTTCACGAGATCGGCACTTAAGTGGAAAATAGAGGCAAGTTTTGAGTCCTGTATCTCCGGAACGGTATTTAATGGATGAGATATTTCTCAAATGAGAACATGCAGAACAGCTCCACTATTATTAACTACATATTTTTTAAAATTCGTTTATTAGTTTTGGAGTCATGCACGTTCTTCTGAATGAGTGTCACAGACTAATAGACCGACAGTACGTTGACTGTCTTAGACGGACGCAAATTTCTCAGTCAGTTCGAAAACGTAAACATCTATGAAAAGTTCTGATATCCGGATTTTTCTTTAAGAAAACAATACGAGCTCGGAAAAAAATATACAGTGATTTTAAAAATTGTGTATTAAGTGTATATATCTCTTTAATAGTTGTGGAATTTTTACTGTCCTTTTTTAGGTTTTTACATAAAACAAATTGGCAGAAATTCTTTTCAATTGATTTTATGTTAAAAGCAATTTTACTCGACTATTTAAATATAAAAACGTATAAATAACTAAGGAGTCTAGAAAGTGTACATCTTCTTGGTTTTAAGTAGTCCTTCTGTATATTCTCATAAAAGTTTTCTTTTTTTCGTTTAAAATAGTAGTTGCGTGGTAGGAAAATTTAATTCATTTTAAGTTCTGTTCATTCATTACTTTTTTTTTATAGGATATACTTTAGAAATATTTCTTTATATTATCTTACAGTTATTAATCATTAGTCAATGCGACGACAGTTTTAGCCTTCAGTCTATATCATTCAAACAGAATTTTTATTTTCATCTCAAATTCCAAAAATTAATGTTTCTAACGTGCTTCAGAATGAGGACAAATCGCTAACAGAATCTGAGCAAAAATTTTTTCTGATTTATGTGCAATTTCGATTTTAAGTTTTCACAACAATTGCATATACTGAGGAGATCCACTGAGTCCAAAAAACTGGTTTTCAGAAAATGACCTGTCTGTATTTTTTTTAGTGAGTGTAAGCAAGTTTGTTTTTGTGGGTGTGTGTATGTGTAAAAGCTGTATGGTATCCAAATTTTTGTCCAAAATTCAGAAAATTTGATAGTCATATTACCTATTATGCCGCGAAGTCTTAATCTATATTAGTCATTTTAAGTTTTTACGTTTCTCGAAAATGGCTACAAACTATTCCTCAAACGTATTATACCCTCAAGATACATTTGAAGCTCAACAACTTTTGTTTGAAATATTTTTCTGTGACAATTCAACTAATCATATTTAGCTACATGCTTAATTCTTTACATACTTTAATAAGCTTATATTTTTATATTTTTTTGTATTATTAGTTTTTATTCTCCTTGTATTATAAGTTAAGGTCCATACCATGACGGACCAGAATAAGAAACATCTTGTTCTGACATTATTAAACGATCTTCCTACAACAACAGAAAATGAATTTGTATCGATTTGAATATTGTGGGATCAATCGAAAATTTTACTCGGAAAACGAAAATGGTCAATGTTTCAGAAATTTTGTTAGAAATTATTAATACTAATCTTGCTAAGCTATGTATAAATTTTTATAAATATATTTAAAAGAAATGGATAAACTTATTACCAGCCAGCCTATCATATATTTAATGTATATATGCAATCTTTAAAAATACACCATCTGCTCTAAGCTTTTATTCATAGAATAAAATGAGCAAAATGTTTATGGAACAACAAAATATACATCGATTCAGTCATTGGGGACTGCAAATACATAATGCAACATAGTACGTTGTTTGGTAATGTTTGCTCCTATATTCCAGCATCTATAGTATTCTCTTTTAGAAACAACAACACTATCGACTTTGAGAAATGATTATTCTTCAACATAGGTAGTCATTATATTATTATCAAGTTTCTAACTTTGTACACTACACTACACTAGACTTGACTATAGAATGTTGTCTGTCTAAACTCTTCATTTTCTAGTCTATTGTGTATACAATTTCTTTGTTTTATCCTATCATCAAACAGAAACTCAACATATAGAAATGATAAACACGAAACACGGCAGAGAGTTGGTCAGTTAAAACAATTATTTACTAAAACTTAACATACTCTATGTGTTGAATGAAACATAGTTTTCTTTGACAAATTTTAGAATTTATTATCAGTTGGAAACTATAATATATAGGTAAATATAGTTATATCTATACAGTTTGTTTTAACTTCTAAGTACTTAGTAGCATATTCCTAGACTAACAACTTAAAACGGGTTCAGTTCCATCGTCATATATTCAAAATGGATAAAACATAATGTTTATAAAGTGTGATAAAAGTGAACAAATTTATCAATTTACAATAGTAACTTGCATTTTGATATAATTACGCAATATCAATTATTGTACAATATATTATTGTTCATTTTTAGCGTCTAAGGCCGCCTAAAGATAATAGTTTGTCTTTCGACTACTAAGAGTGCAAATAACTACTCTGACTAAAAACGACGTTTGCCAAAACAAATCTTTAGTGAATGTTTATTACTCAAAAGACTTTAAGAGTTAACATTATTTCTAAAAATGTAGTTTTAGTTCGATAAATTGAAAGATCGTTCAGGCATTCACTTTAACATCGATTGTCTACCGCTCATGTTTTTGTAAAAGATATTGTCTCCCTATTTTCAACAGGTTTGAAACAAATATGATAAAATAACAAAGTCTAACAACAAACTATACGTGAGTGATGTGACCTATCTATTTTAAATTTGCATATTCAAGTATCATTCATATTTCTACTATAACAATATCAATATATAAAGTATGTAACTATCTTTACATAGATACTTAAAAACTACACTCGTAGCGTAGTCAAAGCTACCATACTAATATCTATTTATTATTCCAATATTTACATTAGCTATGAGCAAGATACGAAATTGATTATTACATGGATTTTTACCCACAAGACTAGAGACTACGTTATAGCTAGAATATAATAAAATACAAATAAAAAACTGAATTCATCGACCACAACGCTTAAAGCTACGCGGTCATAATACATTATAAAATAATTAATAATGGCAAAATTTAACTATGTCTAATTTATACTTTTTCAAAATTTTGATTGCACTTTCAATTTTTAAAGCCAATATCAAGTAATGAATAATTAATTATTCTTATATTTTGGAAATATATAGGAAAAAAAGGTAACATTATTGTAAATGCAGAACTTTTGGGTGTAGTTGATAAATACTTTTTTGATATTTAAAATTTCAAATGGAATAAAGGGGAGTTATTAAAGTCTATTTGATTATTTAAAATTGCGTTTATATTTTATTTATTTATTTATTTATTGCAAATTTAATTTTTGGCTTTTGTCTCAAAAAACACCTCCGGCTTGTGTTCAATATCAATCTTATTCTTTATTATTAATAATATTTCATTAAGAAATTCTATAGATGAATGCATTGTCGCTTATGTTGGTCAGTATCATGAAACATATATCTCCTTAATCACTGACAATTAAATATTTTGTAAAATTTAAATGGGTATATGTTTTCAAAAATGAATTAGAAGAAGTGCGTTTTGGGTTTTCGAGTCTAGCATATTACATAAATAAAAACAAAAGTTTAATAAACTTTGATTTTATTAAAATAAATCTATTCAAATTTAGTCAATTAAAATGTCAATAAGGTCATGATGAATAATACCCATATACTAATTTATGTATCCACATATGTGATTCTTCTTTAACTGTTAAATATGATTATTATACAAACATTTGGTCCAAAGAATCCAGCAACCAACTTTTGAACCATAAGAGAACAAAATTTAAAGCAAAAAAAAAAATGTTTGTTTTTATAAAACAAACTACTTATGTTTGTAGATTTTTGTAAGCTTTAATAGTAATACTTAAAATCAAGAAGCATAAAGCCAAGTTTAATCATTGAACAATGTTATGTTAATTTAAGTCTTTTGGGAAATTGAAAACGATTTCAACATGCAATATGAATGAAATCAAAATCACATAAGAAACAATATTGAATAATATCATACAGCTCGTTTAAAAATCATTCACCAATATGAATTCAATGTAAAATTTTATATCTTATAAGATTCCATGGATATGTGTGTGCAACGAACATATGATTTATCACGTGGAGAACAAAATGCTTTCTTCATTTTTTAATGAATAATCTTCCTACTACAAAAACAAAAAATGGATGTCAGTTAATTTTGAATCGTCTGAGGACAATCGAAAATTTTACGGGCTTCATGATTTTAGGGGATAAAAATTTAACACTTATCATAATTAAGATACAGTCAAACCTGGTTAAGAGAGAGTTCAAGGGACCATGATTTTATTCTCGCTTGTCAAGGTTTCTCACTAATGCAAGTTTCTAGCTTATAGAGGTATAGAAGAGGTTTGTCTCACTTACAGAGGTTTATTCAAAATATTTAGTTGTAAACATGATAAAGAATAATTTATTAGAGTGATTACGAAGTGATAATTGAAATACATAAATACAAAGAAGCAAGTAACAGGTAAATTTTATTTAAAAAAATCAGTCAACTTTTTACAGTTAAATATTATTTCTTTGAATTACAAGTAAACAACATAGTTCCTAATTCCTGAAAAAAAAGAATGAGTCATACATAGGAAAATTGTCGCTTATAGAGGTAAATACAAAAGAGACTCTCAGTTATAGAGGTCAGAATGGGAAAAACGACTGTCACTTAAAGAGGTTTTTGTTTCTCACATATAGAGGTTTTTGAGGTGTCAAAGCTCGGGACCTGAGAATTATTTTCACTTATAGAGTTTTCTCGCTTACCCAGTTCTCTCTTACCCAGGTTTGACTGTATATACAAATTTTGAATCAATCATTTTGATATGCTTATGGACACGAAAACTATTATATTGAGTTTAATAAGCTGTACAAATATATACACAAAGTCTTGAGCAACGTACACACGTACAGCATTCACGTAAAACGTTACACACGATGTGTGTGAACGTGAACGCGTAACGCCGTCATGTAACAAAAACTGATACGCTACAATGTTATCTCGAGTTCCACAAATTATCGGTAAATTGCAAGATGGGACTACGAATAGTCTGGACTCAATAACGCAACATTCGCAAGAAAAGACTTAAACATTATTTATTTTTATTTGAACGGTGTTTCGATATGGAATGGAACCAACAGAGTACAATGCAATTTATTGAAATTTATTAACATAAACAAATACTTAAAGTGAAGGTACTCTGCTTGGTAAACAGATGGAACCCATAGCAATATCGTAACCTCGCAACACCTACAAATCATTGGTCTCGTAGTACACATGTAACAGTATATATTTACGATACCGTATTACGTTACGAAGAAATTTTGCATGTGTGTGCACTGCTTTAAATTTTTTGTTTAGTTATGTGTCGCCCGACGAATCCTTCTTTTATGCACACACCGCTCAATTGAACAATGCAAAAAAAAAATAATTTTAAAGTATCCGCTTGCTAAACAAACTTGTCAACAAATTGGTAAGACATAACAATTTGAAAATATAACTATGAAATCATATTAGGCAATATTTTTTGTACATGCTGTATACACAAAATGAATATTAATATTGTATCCAAGCATACGTATTGGGTATTTGTATACCCAAGATATAATACGAATATAAGTTAAATAAGGAATTGTGTGATATATATCGTACCCTCGTAGATCATAGACACATACCTTTTCTAAGTAAAAAGGTTTTCATTCTGATAGCATGTGTCTCATGAGATCTACTAAAGGTATTTATATATTTATTTATAAAATACACCTACTCGTATTAATCTATCGTTGACATGTTGGAAAACATGTGTATAAAATACGACGAACGAAACCCCGTTTAAAAAAAACAACTTGGCTCTTGACATTTCTTGATTTCATCTGTACCTTTTATACATTTTAGTTATGATAATCACAAGTGTATGAGTGTTAGTTTTACATATTTATTTTTCATAAAATGTTTTCCAAAAAAAAGAACTTTTTTAAAAGCCAACCAAAATTAATTAATTTTTTATTAAAAACTTAGCTATAAATAATTATTTGAAATCTGCGTCAACGATGTAATTTTTTAGTTAACCATATGATAACTTTGAAAGTTAATTGGAAAGTTATTGGGAAATTTAAGGAAATGGGAATTTTTTTACCTAAAATTATTTTTAGTTTTTAGTGTTATATATAACGACGAAAAATTTTTCATTTGGTTAAAATTTAATCACTAAAAATTTATGTTGGCCGCTCTCTTCTTTTAGATTTTGAATTTTTTCAAATAAATAAGTGACCACTTTGAAGCTATACTGAATCCAACGTAAGAAAAATTGTTAGAATAGTTCCATAAACAAAGAAGTTAAACACGAACATATATGTATCAAGTTCAAGCAAGAAATAGTTCGCTAGTTTTCTAGTTACACCATATTGATATTTTCGGTTTCTGAACACGAATTTAAAATTTTAGTGCAAAAGTTTTTTCCGGAACTTAGTTTTCTGGACACTAAGAACTCCACAGTGACATAACTTATTGTTGAAGGACGTGCTTAAAAAAATTAATCAAAATTAATATTCATTTGTATACGAGTATGCCCCAGTACACACGAATTCAAAAGTTAATCAAATGTTAACTTTTAGTTGTCTTTAATACTAGATATGTTTAAAAATTATTTTATTTCCATTTAAGGTTGGATATATTAGAAAAATAATTGGGATTCAAAAGAAACTTCAATATTTTGGGTCTCTGAATAAGAATTGGACGTTTGCGAGCAAAAAAGTGATGCTATAAACACCTACACCAAAATGTTAAAAACTTTATAATAAAATTAATCATATTTGAAATGTATTTAATGTATGTAAAAAATAGTAAGGTTTCATTAGTGTACGTTAGGGTTAGGTTTTACATTAGCTTATTTATTAGTTCGTTCTATTTATCAATTCATAACTTGTACAAAATTAACATATATTTTAATTGACAAATTTATGAATAATATTTTATTTTAATATTTTATACATATCATGAAAAAACAGTTCTCATTTTTCCCGTCAACATAATGCTTTAATGATTTTCATTATTCATTATTGTTCTTGAATATTAATTATGTTTTTATAATACGACGAATCATTCATTATTCAACCAATAGAGAAGCGGCATAATATATAAAAATTGTTCGCTCTGAGAATAGAATGTTTTCATCATTACATTTAAAAAGAATTTCTGTATATCTCACCGTTCAAGATTTATCTTTCACCTTAGGTCCATGACTTTATACGCCTCTCATCTGTTTCATAATATAAAGCAGGTCTAGTAATTCTAGTTAAATCTTAAAAATCATATTCATATAATACTTTTTATCACAAAACGCACAACTTTAGTCTTACTATGTGCGACTTATATACATGAAACATTAAATATATGCCAAACTTTATACAAAATTTATATCATCCTTTTTCTAAATAAAGTACAGTATTCAGTTAATAATTTATGAATATTAATCCATAATATAGTTAATTCATTGAATATTGAATTATCTGGTTTACAAAATATGTGATTTTATTAGAATCAAGGGGCCGAGCTTTCAATTACCAGAAAATTGAAAAAATTCTCAACGAAAACTGCGTTGAAAATGATCAATAATTCTACTTCAAATTTTCTTTGAGCACTCGGCCAAATTTTGTGTAAAATTTTCTCTTTTAAATAATAGAAAATTCTAACAACATTGAGTTTGAAATTGAAAATTCGCATGAGTCGCCAAAAAAACGTGGGGATAATGGGCAGTTTTAAAATTTATAGCAGGCTTTGTTGATAACTTAGACATTTTTTTCTAGCAACTACCCCTATAATTTTTGAATAGGACAGAAAATTTTCCATTGAAAAATCTTAAAAATTTATTATTTATTTATTTATTTATTTTTTTTTTTTGTATCATAAAAACAAACCTCATCAATCTAATTCTACAGTCTCTTATTTGCCACCATTATTTATCTTTCTGAATTACACATAAAATAAAATATTCACGTGAATAATTAAAATATGGGGGCAAACATATTTATATAGGTGAAGGTGTTATTCGGGTAGTCAAAAAATTAATTAAAATTCTTACATCCTTTTGTTTTTGTTTAAAATATTTATTCCAAAATAATATGAAAAGTCTTCTTTCTTTTACATCATAAAAGAAGAGAGATAATTAATTTTTTTTTAAGGGAGAAAAAACATCATAATAAAAAATTTTCTTTTGTACTCTATTTTTGTTTTTCATCGACTTCAAGAAACACTGGGTTACCAACTTCAACACCGTATACATGTAATGTTTTTGAAGTTACGCATTATTATTAATGTTACTCTGATTTTCTTCACATGTGTGCTCAATTTCATACTTATTTGAATGAAATCTACAGATGTCTCAGAAAGTTGAATTAATCGTATTGCAATCATTATACTAAGTGAATAATCACACTAACGTTCATTAAACGCGTATTTTACAAATATCAAACGGTGTAATGTTACTAGGGTTGCGCAGAAACAAATAAAACATAAATACAATGTTTAATAGAAATAAGGGTTTAATTCGGTGTACATAATGTACATAATGTACATAAATGATCCAACTTTTATGATCCAATCATAAAAGATTCTAAACCAAAAAATTTTTTTTTTTTCTTTTTAATAAAAATTTTTACTTCTTATTTGCATTTTATTTGAAATCGGTTCTTTTTTTTGTGAAATGTTCAATTCAATTATTTTTACATTTATAATGAATAATAATTAAAAATATAACGATTATTGTTTTATTTCATTTATTATGAAACGGTCGATTTTTATATTTCAATTGCTATAAATGAAGATACCTGATATAATCATTATTGTGAATTCTTAATGTATTCATAAACTTATTCATTTATTTAATAATTAACCATTCATAACTGTGTTTAATAATAATCTAAATGGTTCAATTAATTTAATTGAACCATTTTTTAATTACATATAAAAAAGGTACTAATAGTTTTATGTCTCGGTCTTATCAGCTTTTTGGACGAAAAGAGGAGTGTGAAATTTGGTACACTTATAGTTTATATAGAGAAGAACTGAAGAATACTTATTTTGTAAACTATGTCTAAAAAATACATTAAATCAATAAACACAAACACATATATAAGAGGCGTAGCTTAAACTACACACACTACCATACACGCGCATATTTACTATTTTGTTTAATAGACTGTTTTGTTTAAAAGCACGCATATAAACTGTTTTGTTTAAAGTCAGTGAGATTCGCTTTGGGTGATTATGGTCGAATTTCGACCGCTGTAATGGGACTTTACTACTGATAAAATGCCCAATAAAAAGTAATTAATTGTGTATAAAATGTTCTATAATAACTAACAACAAATCTGATCTTCCGCTAAAAAACATATTAATTATGATAATATGACAGCTAAAATCAATCCTAATCAACATGTGAAGTTGTTTACAAAATATTATTCATATCCTAGTCTCACCTGTATACTTGTACTGTGTTCTGTGTATTACAGTTTTAGCATACCAAAATTAATTGATATGTTTAATGTTATTTCAATGGCAAAGTAAATTTACGTTTTGGAATTTCTTAATATTTATTATAAAAAATTTTTAATATAATATAATATTTATTATAGATATTTATTACTGGATCATAAATGACTTTTAGTAATGACTTATGATCAGATCATTATGTATATTTATTATGTTATATAAATTATTATAATTTTTGTGATATCAAATTAAAATAATTATTATATTACTGTCCCAAAAATATAATTTAGTTATAGTAATAATAAAATGTATAGCATATACACATAATATAATTATTATGATTACATTTATACCACAAATTATTATTTTGGTGTTCATATATTTATTTATTGATAGAATTTTGTAATAACAAATACATATTGATTGGATTACTAATCCAGTAACTATAGACATAAGAAGCCTACGTTAAGCCTGGTGCTAACTGAATTTTGTCGATATTTTCTGATATTGTTTCAATGAATAATTAAAGTTTTCAATTTCCAGTATAACATTCAATATTAATAAAAATTAAAAAACATCCATAACGTCAAAATTTTCTACTTTGATTTGATGACACAAAATTGAATGAATAAAGAATTGAATTGATTGAATAAGACTCCAAATAATATTTTAGACAAATAAACATGAACTTACACATAAGTACCTATTTTCTTCAATAACGATATTTTCAAAAATGTGTATGTGTGGTCTGAAATTATGGTCCTAAATGAATATATATGAGCAAATAAAACAAAATTCAAAAAAAATGTTCGATTTGGTAAACTTTTCATTTTGAGTTTGACATTTTAAAATGACAGAATGCATTACATAAGCGATAAAAAAACCAACGGGAATATTCATAGATTCTAGATTTTCACACATTTAAGTTTGTAAATATCTAAGTTAATACTCGATAGTACATTTTTTTCACTAATTCACCAATCCAGGAAAAAAGAAAAATAAGAATTTCGTAAAGAAAATTGATATATGTGTTGATTTTTTCTACTTTTCCAGAATCATATATAGTTGCACATTAAACTAAATGCAACCGACTAAAATGGAAGGCACCAAAATATATAACATATGACAACTTCAGTTTTTGTACAATAAAAATATAAATTTTATACCAAGCCTAATAGGTTTTACCTAGAAAGGTTGACAATCAATTCCATTTTCACGTTTCTATACAAAATTGTTATCCAAATTAGATTTCAACAACCTATATACAGTTGTATACAAAATACTATAAATAATAAATTTATCGATTATTCAGTTATCTGTTGAATATATTGTTTTCAATTAATAGTTATATATTAATGTTTAGGTACTGGTGTGGAGTGCAGGACGAATATATAATTTATAAGACAAGCTCCCATAACAGTTATAAATATTCATGACATAAACCTTTTAGTCTTTTATGTCAACATTTATCCAAATACTGAATTTAAATAATCAACCTACTTTTTTCATGATATACTCAAATAATCTTCCGCACTTACTTAAAATTCTAAAATACACTAATTGTATGGTATGAATATTATCTGAAACCGTCACTAAATTATCAACGAGTAATATCTCCTCGGAGAATCATTACGATCAGCTAATACATACTGATGATGACTACGTTTTAGTCGAAATGTACTTATAAACAATTGAAAGATACGTTTTCAAGCATTCGGATGTTTAAGTTTTCCTTATTGCAACACACAGGGCTCCGATGGATTGAGTATCTGTATATAAAGCGAATGTTTATTTCATTGTGTTCTTAATATGTTTTACTGTCAGTTATTTTTTCCGTATTCATTACTGATCTATGTGTTTTACCTGTTATAGACAAAAATAATTTGAACATGACATGTTGTACTTTAATAATTGACAACATTTATCAACCAAAAACATCTACAGTTGAAAATAAAAAATAATGTGATAGGAATTTAATGATGCAATTAGGGGCTACATTAAAAAGTGGTTAACCGCTCCTTATGCCCTCCTTCATTCTAAATGGTCTACTTGAAAATTGTAAAATAGTAAATTGATTATCGACTTATACAATACGAATAGATATTTATGAGTAATAAATAGGTAATTCTACAGTTATAAAAACGTATGAAAGTTTAACAAAATTTTATGCATACATTATGAATAGAATCGTTCCACAGAATATCCCTTGAAATCATGATTCATTTTTTAATACATCAGTGATAAAAAATAATTTAATTGCATAAATTTTTGCTACTTAAAGACAATAAACTATTGATGCCACTTAATATTCAGTAGTATATTACAACTAATGTAAAAATAGTTATAATACATAGTACTATCAAATTTTGAAACTCAAATATGGAAACTCCAACAAATATCGAGTATTTAAACAACTAACATAATTAGTTGTTAGTTTAAAAATATCCTTAATCGCAGCAGGCCATAAAATGATAACGTCCTCATTAATCGATTTTTACTAATATATTTCATACAGCAATATATTGTCCAATTTATTTGGTAGACTAAATTATTCATATAAAACTTTCATGAAGATTTTAGGACATATTTGAAATTTGATTTGATATCAGAGACTGACCTCAATTCTTAATGTAGTTTTTGAATAGTTATGTTTTCCATGACATAGTTTATAAACTATTGTATCGTATTTATTTCAAAATTGTTTGGTAAATTCTCTAAAGACATACCACGAAAATTTGTTTAACATATAACATAAAAAACAATTAGACTATTTGAAATAAACAAATTTTTTTTACTATAATAAGAAAATAAAGTGTAAAAAGTGAAAATTTTATTATTTCCAATTTCATAAAAAATAAATTTCTTAAAAAAAATAATAAGAAACAAAGACACGCACAAACATATACATATACAGTCAAACCTGGTTAAGACAGAGTTCAAGGGACCATCATTTTATTCTCACTTGACAAGGTTTCTCACTAATGCAAGTTTCTAGCTTATAGAGGTATAGAAGAGGTTTGTCTCACTTACAGAGGTTTATTCAAAATATTTAGTTGTAAACATGATAAAGAATAATTTATTAGAGTGATTACGAAGTGATTATTGAAATACATAAATATAAAGAAGCAAGTAACAGGTAAATTTTATTTAAAAAAATCAGTCAACTTTTTTTGTTAAATATTATTTCTTTGAATTACAAGAAAACAACATAATAAAGTTCCTAGTAGTTCCTGAAAAAAAAGAATGAGTCATACATAGGAAAATTGTCGCTTATAGAGGTAAATACAAAAGAGACTCTCAGTTATAGAGGTCAGAATGGGAAAAACGACTGTCACTTAAAGAGGTTTTTGTTTCTCACATATAGAGGTTTTTGAGGTGTCAAAGCTCGGGACCTGAGAATTATTTTCACTTATAGAGTTTTCTCGCTTACCCAGTTCTCTCTTACTCAGGTTTGACTGTATTTAGGTCAGTCAGTTCATCGTATTAGACCATTGTATTGTAAGTATTGTAAGTAAAATCAACGATTTCTTTTTTTTTTTGTATTTCCTTAAGAAAACAGATTTCCGTGTAGAAAGAAAATCCCTAGGGTTATTTTTTTGTATTTTTCTTTTTAAAAATGTTTTTTATTCTATTGTTTGTATACAATTTACATTTATAATCAATACATGAATATATTTTTTACAAAATTAACATCATTAGTCTCATTTTTACCTCTTCATGGCGAGGTGGAACGAAATGAGAAAACAGTTAATGTGTGTACGGAAATGTTTTATTTTTACCAATAATGCCCCAGGAAATAATTCGCAGCTTTATATTTAGTAATAATAAATAAAATATACAAATCCATATTACAAATGAAGTTTTTAAGGGTGTAAAACAGCAACACTCTTTACATTTGTCCATACGCGAGTATAGTAAAATAAGACATTTTTAAATTTATAAAGGATATTTAAATAATTCAAGAAGTCTATTAAAGAAGTCTCGATATTTATGCTGGAATGTTTTTATTAATCACAGGAATAGCTTTTAATCTTTTAGTATTCACTAATTTTTGCAGAAGTTATTGATATCCGAAAAATTTACGGCTTATTTACAATTTTGATTTAAAATTTCACATTTTTTTGTTTTGAAATCTTAAAACACGTCAAACAGTTTTTAGAAATTATTATCGTTCAGTTTTTAATTTACTATCGCCTATTTATATTTATTATACATGTGCGATATGTTCCAAAACAGATATTGAATAAATATAGGATCTTGGAGAGATGGCCAATTTAATTATTAAACCCATATCTTAATGGCAATAAGTCGGTAGAAGTTAACTAAGCTTAAAGGATTGACATTAGGCTATGCGTTCCAAAAATTATTAAACTTCCTAGAGATTGTATGTACTTTGTAAAGACCAGTAAAATTAAATTGTTTTGGTTTTTGGTGAATTTCCACCTCATCGGAAGTGGATATAAATTTTAAGGAACGTTATTATGCGTGTGATATACAACCTACATGTGATGCCCGATTACTAAAGGGTTTCTTTAGACTAATGATATTAATTTTGTAATATATATATATATATATATATATATATATATATATATATATATATCACCTCACTTTCCGAGAGGGGGCACGGACTACAAAAGTTTAGAACATACCCGATAAAACCCTAATTCTTGAAGATACAAATTTCAAAAATTAGTTAAATTATAAAACGTTTTGTTGAAACATTATTTTATACCAATGACAATTTCAGTTAAATTATTTATTTTAATTTAAGCCATTCATGAATGATGAGTCCGTCATCCGATCGGCCTATTTATAAGATTTTTCCTTCATTTCAAGTCAGTTAATAAATCACGAACATAAATCAATTTATTTGATTTACTGCGGTTTCAACAAAATTGGAGCTGTGTGTAAATTTGAGGGATGGTTTATAAAAGTAAGTTTTGATTTTAAAAAAATATGGGTTAATAACCAGGACGGCATGCTTGAATAAAGTTCGATAAAAATTTATATATAAAATTCGATGACAATTGTATCATTTGAACGTACCAATAATTCACTTTTCTAACACATTACGTGTTGAAATAAACCTTTATAATAACAACACCTACATATTCTATGATTCAATTCAAACAAGTGGTGGTAGATATATGGATGCAAGTCATACGTGTATTGCATACTATGTTAGTTATAACCCATGAGAGTTAGCACAACGTTAACATTCCAACTAAGTTTCTACATATGTACGTAATGTAAATGACCTATTTCACAACTTTATGTGACAAAATTTTTCATTCTGAAATTGATTTCTATTATTTTATTGCATGCAATCGTTTATTGAGATCGTAATTTAGGCCATTTTCCAAGTGAAAATACGTTTAAAAAATTGACAAAAGGCTTTAATTAGGTCTGAGAACTATAATAAATTTAAGAAACTAACTTCATAATGTATGCTTTTTTTTATCAGGCATTCATTAAATTGTTAATATTTTTAAACATTATTAAAAACTAATATAGGTGTTTTTTGGTTGCTGCAAAATTAAATTAGGTATATACATTTTTAATTTAGAAAGTTGAGTCATTCTGATTTACTACTGCCGTAATATCACACTGGTAGCGCAATGTAAAAAAATAAATTTTATAATATAATGTAAGTTCCAGAATTACGTGCATTTTGGGTGCTTTATGGTAGTTTTATGACCTACAATAAATCAATTTTATGAAAATTATAATACCAAATCAATCACTTGTTTAATGTTTAAGCATCTTAACATATATATATATATATATATATATATATATATATATATATATATATATATATATATATATATATATATATATATATATATATATATATATATATATATATATATATATATATATATATATATATATATATATATATATATATATAATAAACGTTATAGTAACCATCGTAATGATGACAAATTAATCTTACATCAAGAAAAACTTGAAAATATTTCAGGAATGTCAAATCGAGTATGCTATAAATTTTTTTCCTAATTTTTGTGATATTTTGCTCTTGTTGAAACTTTATTCTTACATCTGATAGGGCTCTTCAAGTACTTCCTTTTTTATAAAAAATATTTCAATCGTTTCATTTCCATAATATAATTTAACGTACTAATGTATGTGTATTTATCCTTATTCTGTAATATTTGTTTACCGGTATTACACAATATTATAAAACACATTGATTTCAACAAGTAGCAGGCTTTCAATTAACCTGTAAACACATAGTTAAAAGAGCCTATTTACACAAAGAATAAATTAATTTATTTTTCATCTTATAGTCTGTTTACTTTTATAGACCGCCTTTGGTATCAAATTTCTTAAAGATAAATGTTTTATATTTAATATATTTCTTAATTTACTTATAAGGATACAGTATGTTTTCGTAATCACTTTCTATGGGATAATAAGGGAAGTCAATATTAAAATACATTTATATAAAATACACTCATATACGCATACACACAAAACAAGAAAGTGATATAATTTGAACAATATTTAAAAGATTTAAGACAGGGGATGTTGTGTATTATAATACGTACTTTAGTTTTGTCAAATGTTCTATATGTGTATATAAATATTATTTTCCCCTTTTGCTATACGGAAAAAGATTCTGTGAACACACAGTATTATTAATCTTCTTAACACGTAAAAACTTGTTCATTTAACACAACCAAAAAGAAAGATTTATCGATGAAGAATCGAAACCATTGAGCCAAAATGCTTGAAATTGTGCAATACATTCTAATATATAACGTAAGTGAGCGTCAAAAAATAATTCATTGAAATTCAGTCCCAAAAGTGCAAACAAAAAAACAATTTCAAATTTTTTTTGAAACTGATTCGCCGCCACAATTGTAAAATATAGTTAAATATAGGAAGTTGGACCAATAGGATATTTTCATACCGTAAACTTAATTTAAAAGCTCAAAGTTAAAGAAATAAAACAAAAATTTTATGAATAGACATAACATATCGATGAATCGTAGCAAAAGTCAATACATAAAAAGTAGTGAAAAAATTTAAAATCAATATGGATGACGTTATTGATGATTTTAAGGAAGTTAAATCCTATTTTATTTCTAAAAATTTGTTAAAAGGATAAAACCGATATATGGATATTCGTTGTATTAAGATTTCATTGTGTATATCTGAGTGGAGGTTAATATTGTCACAATTTAAAACTTAAAAACAGACTCCAATTTGTAAGGTACGTGTAAAATAGAAGCGTGTTTCTTGATTTATTTAAACAAATAATTATCAGACAGAAAAAAACTTTCCAAATCTTCAAACAATGTTCGTCAATTATTAGCATTACAATTTACAATTTACCCAATTTTATTTCTCAAACCTATAGATAATTGTTATGAAGACAAAACCGACATTTAAGATTGAAATCCATTAAAGATTTAAAATCCCTTTGAGTTTCTATAAAGTTGTTAAAAATGCTACATGTACAACGAGTTTTATGTCCAGATATAAAACGTAGTTCTAACCAAAAATAACCGCATTATGTAATATAAAGTTTATAATATAAATTGCATGTAGAAACTCGCATAAGTTGCATCATACCGGAAAGATACGGACCACCTGTCGTTGTCATGGTTGTGGTCGGATATAAAGTCATCATCACCGGTTTTCATACATTAGACCTAATAGTCAAAGCGCTGGTAGACAATTTAATTCAGTCATATGAGACAACCGGAATATTTTAGAAAATAATCTTTAACAATATCTAAACACAAAATTGAAGAACTTGGCAAACAGTACCCACTTTTTCCTACATACGTATAATTTTTCCAGCTCCAGCTTAGAGTGGGTATAAGCTTGTATTTATAAAATCTATCTAAATCTCAACTTGGTTAAAATTTATTTACTCGAAATTAACAAAATTACATTTTAAAACCATTGAAATGCCACAAAACGAACTGGCTGCATTTTTCTATTCTCTAAATTGTAATTTAACCTTCACCAAATGTAAACGCCCTATATGCAAGGTGTATAGGGTAGCTGATCAGAATATTAAAACAAAAAAATCGATAGTTGGATTCCAAACGCGTCAGGTTTACTACTTGCTGAAAAGTGTAGTACATTTTACTAATCTGGCGATTTGAGCAGGTGGTTTGTTTTTTTTTTCACTCAAATCATCAGATTAATAAAATGTAATTATCTGCACATAATCAATCAACCATATCTTAAACTGACGCTCTCGATTCAATCCAATTTTCAATTTTTTAGTTTTAATATTCTGATTGGCTATACCATATAGAGAGCTAAGATTTGTTGGGAGTACTCAACAAGGGTTAAAGTATCTCCAATATCGTTATACCGGATGTGCTCAAAAATCCCCGCTTGGGCTCCCCTACCCTAAGTGTATCAAACATAATTATTTAACAAAAATGATTTACAAAAAAGTTCATGTTTTCTCAAATATCTACTTAAAATAGTTTGCCAGCTCTCTTACTACAAATAGATTGCAAGGTATAAAATTTCACTCAATGGTAATGGTTTTTATATGAAGTATATACTTAACATTGTTATGTTCCAATACAACTGTTTTAAAACTTTATCAAAAATTTTTAATAAGCAACAAATTTAATATCACAACAATATAAATTATAAACCAATTACTTTAAAGAGTCTTCAAGAAAAATATTTTGGTATTAGTTTTTTTAATTTTTTCGGTATTCAAAAAGAACGAAAATATATAACTCGTTAAAAAAAGTTGGAATGGATTTTTAGTATTCATTGGTCAAAAAATAATAATTTGCCAAAGTATTTCAATTTGTTTAATTTTAAAAAATATGCATTGTCATGTTTATATAAGAATAACTCGTAATCAAAAAATGCGTATTCGAATTTTAGAACGTCTTGTCACATAGGCTTTACAATTATATTATTGGCGTACAGTCTATCTATTATTTGGTTATTCTATTAATTGGTCATTGATTGATGATATTGTGGTTTTGATAACGTCATATACAAATAATTAAATATCCTGATGAAATTAAATCAAACAATTTCAATCTATACATAGATAATGTATACATAAAATACGGTGGTTTTGAAACGTTACCTCAACAAAAAAGAGTGAATTGCTTTGTAAGATAGGTTACCTTAATTTGATAAAGCATACAAAGAAGCCTTTAAAATTAATAAGAAAGTTTGCAAATATTGAAAGTTTTGGATTTTTATATCGTATTTGATAGAAGAATCGAAAACTAAAAATTTATATATATAATATTTTTAGCGATTTTTCATTTTTCATGAAGTATACAATGTTTTAAAGTCAAATATTTCTTGAAGCGTATATAATTCCATCAAAAAACTAAAAAATGAAGTATGTTATAAAGACATCTTTTAGTAAAAAGAAATTTCAATGGTACACTAAACATTTCGTTTTCATTCTTCATTCATATAATACAACATAAAAGAATTTGATATTCACACACTATTTTTTTCCACAAAAATTTCATGCTTGGATCAATCAAATAAGATTAAAATACCACTATATCATTCAACGAGAAATATCAATCAAATTTTGATATGAAACATAAATATTTATTGGTATAATCTGAAGTTCGTATAAAATTTTTGAATTATTTGCAACAAGTTAAAAATTTCCTGTTTGCCATCATTCTCAAGGACTATTTTTATTCCCTGTTTATGATTCTAAGTTTCTTGAAAATGTTTTTAATTGAAAATTATAACAAAATTTTGATCACAGTTTTTCTTTATTAAATTATAATAATAATAATTTTATTTTTCCTTGTTTTCAAGGTTGATATTTTTAACATCAATGTAAAACTTGTAATATTACGTAAATTTTTGTAAGAGGAGCGAGTTAATTTAACAAACTGCGTGTTATATTGACATGAAGGAGAATAATTACATTATTACGTAATATTATAAATTAATAAGTATTAATAAAATTGATACTTCAAAGTTAATTTTAATCATCCCCTGTTTTTAAATATTTAAATTTGTGAATTTATGAAAATTAATCCGTATAGACATGTTTTTATATAAAATGTATTCTTCATACATTGCAATAAAATGGAAAAATCATTTATATTATATGTCATAAACAGCCTGTTTAGATAACAAGGAATGGTACAGAGTCCAGAAATTTTTCCTCTTAATATGATAGAGGGGACAAAAAATTGTAAAAAAATATTTTTTTTTACATTTGAATATTCCTGTAGTTGCGAGAAAATATTTTTGTTTATCTTTATAACTTTTAATTCTTTTTTATTCGTAATAATTAACAAATTATTGATGTTTTATTATCCGCATTGGGAAGTTATAAGAAAACAAAGACTTTTATGGGAATACAACGACATCTTAATTTTATGATAATGTAACGACATTGGTCTCGTTACAATAATAATTTGTATAAAAGAACCTTCAGTAGTTTAGAATCTCTATGTATTTAAATATACGACACCACGATATTGATTTGAATCTATTGAATATTGGTTATATAATGACTGTGGTTTTGATTTGATTACAATTCATTGAAATGAAAGTCACGTCAGTACTGTTTATCTGAGTAAGAGAAATGGAGAAATTTTGTATATATGATGCACGATAAAATTATAACAATTTCATTAAATTTCAATTGCGGTAAATTAAGCGTACTTATCACTGAACAGTATTTGTTATTGCATACTGGACTGTTTCTTAATTTGTAATATTTCACGTTAAAATGTGAAACTATTCTCAATGTAATTAAAAAACATGAAAATAAAATTAAAATTGATTCAAAAACAAAGAAGTTAGAACCTATCAAAGATTATTTTCTTTTCTATTTCTTCTTGATAACGATGTTTCGATGATTTGATGATACTAACGATATTTCGTGTTCATTTATTTTAATGACTTTTATTCAAAGCCAAAGAAATATTTATTACCAAATGATAATTTCTATTTAAATAAAATAAAAAAAACAACAATAATCTAGTGAGACGAAATAATAATGGATGGATCATAAAATAGAAGCAACTATAGAACACATTCACAATTGATAACAATAGATGTATTATTATCAAAAAGCGCAACTAATACATTATAAGAATGGCACACAGAAATGAGTAGATAAAGCTCATCCGTTCTTTCTACACAGTATATGATAATAAATTGATAACAAAAGACTATGATGCGTGAATATGCTTAGGTAACAACTAAGTACAATTACAATGCACATATATTATTACGCGGTAAGGTTAAACGTAGTTAAGCTGTGGTGTCATTTTTTTCTGGTATCGTGTGTAATTTTATTATTTGATGATTCACTTTTACGACTATGATGAATACCCATTGGATAAAAAATCAAATTAATGCTCCTCAATTGTTCTTATTGCAGTTCTGTGAACCGTAGACCTCAATTAGAAGAAGTAAATAATAAGTACCGTAACATAGTGGTTAGAGAACCTATTTTCGAAATAGAATGTCCCGTGTCCAAAAACGGTTATTAATTTGATTTTTTTTCTTTTTGTGTAGAAAAACGTTGATCTATTTTTATAAAGTAATCGATAATGTTAACTGATTTTCCTGAGTGTGATCAATGAATTTTTCTGAGTGTGATCATTTTTGGGCGTTCAAAAGTTACAGCGGAACAAACGTAGAAAGATAGATAGATAGATAGATACAAACAAACGAAATGCAAAATCGTTCTTATACCATAGAACCTCACCTTGTTCGGTCAATTAATATAAATCCACTTATGAAACTAAATTACAATTGCTATAATCCATCTATGTCAAATATTGTATTTCGATTGAATTATAGAAGCTCTCGATTTGATGCAAAATTATAAATGATTAGTGATGTCGAATGCAAAATGTTTCCAGTATGTATGAAGAAATGAAAAAAGCTATTTTTTCGACACATAATCATCGATTTTAATAAATTTATACTGTTTTCGTTTGATCAGTTATAGAATTTATTAATGTTAAATATTGCCTCTTGTTGCAAGCAATGCATATAATAAACGTTCCTAATAAAAATTATAAAGAATAGAATGCTTAACATAAGACGCTCCTCACGTTATAATTCTGTCAGATTAAAAGTCATAGTTCAATGACATTAAAATTATTTTACAATTCAAAACAAGATAAAGAAGTATAAAAATTATAGAGTTAACGAAACAAAACAAAAACAATATAACACTGTTTCTGGTGAATATCCAGAAATCCATCAGGAAATGTTGTTGAATAGTTTAAGATTCATATTCAGCAAAGTTTAAAAGGCGAAAAAAATTATTATCATCTATATTGCAAAAAAAAAAAAGTAATTGCACTTTGAACTTCGCTATCGATTATTAACACACAATTGAAACGAACGCACTGGCAATATAATTCGACTGGTAATATAACAATTCACAGTCCTTTCTTTTATGACACAAATATAAAAAACACATCTGCAACAGCACACAATATAAAGAAACATAGATGACACACAAAGCTAAAAAGAATTAAATATAAAACGATGTTTCTTTACAGATAACTCAACTCTTCACCAAAACCTGTATCCACGTTAAAAAGAAAAACAGAATAATCTTTTCTCTATTGTGTATATTGAAAATAGTCTACGTTTTTGTTATACATACACGGAGCTTGAGCTATCTGTGTTTTTGATATGATAAAACGTGTAATAATAATATATAACTTATATTGTAAAAAGGATATAAATTTTAAATATATGAATATTACAGATAAAAGTAACAATGCGTTCGGAAAAGTGATTAATTAGAATCATGAATATTTATTGTTGGATAAGCTTATAATAGAAATAAGATTACAATTTTATAAGGAATCTTTTCATTACAAAATAGATCCTGATTTTTTATTATATTATCAATTTAACATTTTACTTCGTTCTGCTTCTTTATATCGAAAGTAAAAAAAATAGATAATTAATGTAATCCACATTTTACACTTAAAGATACACTGATGCCAAAATACCTAATATATTTATTCACTAAATTGGATTCTTTGAATAGAATTATTATCTTGCAAACAAAAATAGATTATCTTTAGTTGAATCGTTTTCGTGAGACCACTGTTTGTAAACAAAAGATTCACGTGAACATTTGTATTCTACAATTTGATTGGCTGTTTGAAGGTTATATCAGTTCATTGTTATAATATATGAATTAAAAAAATGAATCGATATAACAAGCCCTTAATGTGATCAGGCAGGGAATGCGTGATCAGTAGACTAACGAAAACGATTCATTTTTAGATCTTTCAATTGTTTTATAATTGGGTATGAAAATATAATGATTAGTTGTCATATATAAATAAACTTCTAGAAATTTATTTGTAAATTAATTATTCTTAACCAACACTTTCAAAAAAAGTTTAATGTCTTCTAAAATCTTAAGATTGACGGAATAAATTTTTATTTTTGTTATTATAATAAAAATAGGCAGAAGGAAGGTGAAAAACTATTTTAATCGAAACGCGACCGGCCATCAGAAAGTTAATATTTTTGTAAAAGAAGTAATATTTTTTTAAATTATTATTAAAATTTTTATTTATTTTTCTAAAAATTCAATTTACTAAGAGATAAATTTTTCAAATCTTCTGAGCTCTGAGAATAGATTTAGTTTTAGAATATTTCTAGTATTATAAGTCAATTCTTCAGAAAAAAAAAGTTAAAGAGGGTAAAAATATCGAATGAATGAAATATTATAGTGACAGCTTTTAACAAAGAAATAAATTTATATCTGTACGATTTAAGTCCCGTTATAGACATTGTGTTTACAAGATACACATCATCAGATACACCTTGGACAAATTGTAATTAAATAATATGTTTCAAAAAAAACTTTAAGGCATTGAGCCTCACTTTTTGCCTTATTTATTTAGTTTTATAATAAGTAAATAATTTATTTTACGAACTTCTGAATTATGCTAAAACAAAATCTACAACATGGAATAATGTTTTAATCCGAATTGAAAAACATTCATTCAAGATTCGAAACTATTTTCAAGAATTCAAACCATACTTACGACAAGACCAGGCAAAAAACGAAATTTTTGAAACACATGTATTTCCTAATAAACTAATTCAAACAAAGTCAACGATCGATTGACGACTGTCATCACTATTCTATCAGAATTTCGAATGTAATATTTTATGATTTTCTCACACATATAAAAAGATAATTGAGTTAGTTATGGAATAAACTTTGAAACGATAGAAAATAATCTCCATGCGTATAATAAATGAAATAAGTGTGAATCGATGATTTCACCCTTGGGTACAATTCACAGTTATAAAACTGTCGTTATAAGATACAAATTTTAATTAAGAAAAATGTAGTGTTAATGACACGTTTATTTTCTTTATATAGACTACAATACTAACTTATATATTAAGGTTGTTGAGAACAACAAAATCCCAAAGCAGTGTTATTTAGAGATGATATCTTGAGACATGACTCAAATAAATATCACTGCAGATGTGATTGGACAAGTCAACTTTTAAATCCGTTTGAAGAGCACAAAATAACGATACAGAGTATCTTTGCCAACTTCAAAGAAACCTTCCTTCGTAAAATTGAAACGATGATGAGTCACATATCCTGGCATCATCTTACAACTTCAATTATAAACATCTGCAACAAACTGCAGGTTTTTGGAAAACAACCTGTTCATAGGTAAAATAAAAGTTATTGCTAAACTTCGCTTAATGGGTCAGTTGTATTTCAAACTGTCTGTAAATATTAAATTTTTTTTAAATTGATTTTATGATGATCTATCAAAATTACAAAAAAGTATCGCCATTGCTTAAAACAATATATTCAAGGCTTTAGTCTATACTAGTATAATAAAGCTGATAAGTTTTTTTGACCAATTTGACAGCGTGATATCACGGCAACAATGTATCATAACGACTCAATTTCCTTAATTTAAAATTTGAGCACCTAAGTTAACTTTGCATATTTTTTTTTCAATTTTGAATTGATTTTTCTGTTATATCAAGATGTCACTGCCAACTTGACATATTTTGACATTCTTGCCAGTTCATTACCAAATCGTTGGTTACTGATAAGATAAGGCTTCTATGCGCAAAGAAATTTTTTTCAAAAAATTATTTAGTCGTGAAATTTTGAATGTGGGCCTTATTATGTCCTACGCCTTATTTACAGGTACCGTAGTTTAAGCTTGATTTAAATACTATCTGCATTGTAGGTAACACATAGTAAGAGTTCCATACTGGAAGATAATAATACTGCTTAGTATCCGTACCAGCATACAAACGTATTTGAAATGAAACGAATTGAAAAGTTTGTTCAGTTTGAATTGATAGGAGTTCTAAATTGTGAAATAATAATAATACTCTAATGCTGGTGTTCAAAAGCCATTATATAGAAAATCAACCCAGAATTAATAAAAAAAACTCTGGTTCAAAAAATTAAAAACATATTGAAAATAAAAGTTTCAAATTTCAATTTAAATCAATACTCTACGGTTTACATTAAAAATTATTTTAAAATTGGAAAACTTTTTCATTATAAATCATATTTAAAAAAAAAAAAATACAAATATAAAAATTGTTAAACAAAAAGTAATTTTAAATTAAATTTTTATGTATTGTGTAAAATAACACTCGAAGTTTTTTTAAATGAACTATTAATCTTGAACTTCATCATATATCATCCCATAACCGTAACAGACTTGCATAACAGGTGTTACCGTGTTTATAAAATAATATACAAAAAAGAATATGATATAAGTCTGTAATTTTCAATATTTAATATTCAAGTTAAATTTTCTTTGTCATTACTAGAAATAAAAACGCTTCAAGTGTCTTAAGTACAATCTTTAATTAGTTCAATTATATTTTTATAAACTGCAAACAAATTATTTCTCATCTTTTTACGATAACCACGCCTTTGAAAAAAAATTTTTGTCAAATAAAAGAATCCAAATTTTTGATTGGTAATGTAATTTTGGAGGTTTATATAATTTAAATTAGAAAACTATTCCTCAAAGTTATATTCAACAGGTATGTTTAAAAATGATAATAAATGATAAGAATCTCTAAGTTTTCCCTTTTTGGGTATTTATTAATGGGGATTAAAACATAATACTGAAGCACTCGCAATTTTTAAAAATCTTTAAATTTTCACTCCCAAATTACTCAAAAAAAAAAAAAATTATTCATATGTTTTAAAATTTGGTACGCACAATATTGACATGAAAACGGAGCACTTAGATTTTCTCTCAAAAAAACATTTTTAAATATAAAATCGAATTTTGATTTTTACTTTGGAAATTTTTTTCGAAAAAACTCTTCGACTAGCCCTCCGTTTTCGTGTTAATAATGTGAATACCGACTATCAAAATGTTTGGATATGTATTTTTTGAGTTATTTGGATGCGAAAATTGAAAGAAATACAATGCATATTACATGTAATGAAATCAACAGCTTGTTAGATCTTCTTTATGTCAATAACAGCGGTGGGTAATCGCTCTTATGGGCTTACAGTAAAGATACCATGATAATATTAGATTCATATAAAAAAATGTTTATTAACAAAAATTAAAAATGGATACCAATTTCTTTCTGCTTTTGAAATAATTTTTTCCTTATGAAATTGTAATTTTCGAAAAACATGCAACTTCTGTTTGAAACACTATTTCATTATCTCTATTAGTTTAATATAATTTCAGCGCGAAATCATCAAATATACCTTATAATACTCATATACGTTCCTCAAGAGAAAACCAATTTGAAAAAACTCAAATATTAATAATACGGAAGCACAATATACAGAAATTTTAAACAAATCACTCTATTAGTTTCAAAAATTATAATTATAATATACCTGGCATAAACAAATAAAACAATTTTTTTCAATTTTTTGTTTTGTGAAAAATTATTTTCTTATTTCTTATCATTTTAATAAGCATTTTTCAAGAATTTAATTATCAAAGAATTATTTATACAGTTGTTGGGTATTTTGATATAAATGAATATTAATGATTTGTATGTAAATATCAATATCCACTTGTTTGATTGAAACTGATTTTTTACGAACTCTATTCTTTCAACTTATAAACTGCAAACAAGTCGATATTAGTTATTATTATTTGTAGTATTTTCAACAAAAAAATACTTTACTAATGCAGGTGTATTTTAATGAATATTAGTATTTTCATTATCAAGTTTCCAAAGAATTACTTAAATAAATAAGCAACACAAGTTACGTATCTTAGATTAGCGGCTAAAAAATTTAAAATTTAATAAAAAATGATCCCTTTTATTTCCTTATTTCAAATCATAACTGTTTTTAAAAACATTAAAGAAAACTTTCATTGATAACAAAATATTTATTTTAAATTATATATTTAACAATTATTAAACGTTTATGATATAGGCATAAATTTAATTGAAAAATATTTAATTCGAGTTTAAATTATCAACAAAAAAAAAATTATATAAACAAAAACTTACCAAAAAAAAAAACTATTATTCTACATCTTCAAAAACACTTTTTACTCACAAAAAAAATTTCAAATCAGTAAATTTTGAGTGAAAAAAAAAAGTTTAACAATTTTTGATTTATTCTTATATTTTCAAATATTATGTGTTATGTAATACGGGAGAAATTTATCAAAGTAAAATATTTTTCGTATATATAGTATGTATGTCTATGTGATTATATACCCGGAAAAATACTAAACATGGAACACAGTCAACAGATACCAGAAAGTATAAGCTTTCCACTACTACCATTACTGTGTGTATTATAAAAGCTCCCAGATTCCCGAAATATACCGATTTTATACGAAATCAATGTTGTTGATTCGCTTTCTCTCATATGCAGAGATGGATATAGATATGTTATGTATCTATTTTATAGTTACAATTGTACATTAAAACCAGTTTTCATTTATACTAGAATTATATTCTATGTGTGTATGCATTATAATATGATGATTGTTTTTGGTACAAATTGTCTCGAAAAAATGTTTCAACTAACAAGATCTTGATAGGTTCCTTAATTAAGGTTCTTTTTGTGTTATATCATGTTACCTAGTAAGCCATATTATTGAATAAAATAAAAATAATATACTAAAATACATATTTAAATAATATTAAAACATTTTACAAAGAAAATTATAACATTGTTTCTAGAAAAAAACAAATAGTGTACACGAAATTTCTGATAAAATCAATGTTTAAAATGATATCCATTATTTTGACGTTATGCGTTAGTCACTAGTCACTATTACTGCCTAATAACATATTTTTTCTAAAAGAAATGTTTGTTTATTTGTCATCTGGAACTTTTTACTAGTTCAAATACACCTTTCCACATTTTCATTGTTGGATATCTAAAAATATTTATTTTACTAATAACTAGTTTTATATAAATTTATCTAAAAAAATTTTGGTTTAGATTAATCTACTTGGAAAGTTCAAAGTAAATTTATCGATTTCCATAGGTATCCAAGATTAGTTTGTAATAGATAAATTTGTAGTATAAGTAGTACAGATACGCAGTACTACTTTAAGATGCAATATACTTAGAAATATTCCTCTTTCAGGCTTACGTAGAATTTAATATAAGTACAATTGGTTTAACACAATAATTATATGTTTTGTCAAATTACTTTTCAAATTTGACTAAACTAAATATAGGAATGTTCCCATATGTCACATTTTTTCTTCGCTATAAAAAAAAATGGTAGTTAAAAAACAATAAAGTATTTGGAATCATCTTCATGTTATTTTCGTAGTAGGTTTTTACAATAAAGGCGACATTTATAAACGTAGATGTGGATGCGAACTAGGTCCATCCCTAACACAGTAACGTATTTATCAATTATTTTTTTAAAGTATTGCAAAGACTGGCAACAAAGAATTCATTCAAGATTGGAAAAATTTAATAAATATTTCAACTGACAACTGAATATAGTGACATTAATATATAAATATGAATTATCTATTTATAATATAAAGTGAAGTTAGTTTCAGAAATCAAAATATAGTGCTTGGACATTATTTGATATACTTTACTGTTAATTACTACACGCATTCACAGGATAACTAATCTCAATTACATACAACATTTTTTAACAGAAATATGCCCTATTAAACTTTAATATTACACTACTGACATTTGGAACATACTTGTGTGACAGAGTATTGTATTACCAAATGTAGCCTCAGACAATCATAACAAAACTACCGTTTTTTCTTGAATAAAAATACTTTTAATATCAACAACATAAGTTACATAATACACATAAAGTAGAATAACAAAGATAATATTCATATGCATATATTACAATTCGTCATGCAGAAGCTGCATAAACTAAACGAATTTGTTCTTAATAAGTAGAAATAAAATTGTCATTTGTTGAAAAATTCTTGTAATAATGTAAACTAAGGAAAATACTTTTTGACATTTTAACACTTATCTCAAAAATGACATAAAATCAAATGTGTGTGTCACATAATACCAGGGACCAAGGTTTCAAACTTTAATTATTTGAAAATAATGTCAAATGGCTTTTTAATTAGAATTTGTATCAAAAAAATTTATTTCACCAATTAACAAAAATTTTGTGATAGTCATCATTTATAAGATGCTTTTCAAGGATTAAAATTGATCAAAACAAAAATTTATTTTTCAAAATTATATCAAAATAATGTTTTCGCTTTTCTAATGTACAATCATTCTTATGTCAATCAAGAGCTACACTGTATTTTGTACGACAGTATTGAAGAGCTATCACTTAATTCACTATATTAGAACAACGATAATAAACATATTAAATTAATTTTTACTTTAAATTTGTCCTACAATAATTTGCGGAAATGAATTTTTCCAATTACAAATATATAATTATATTTGCGAAAAACTAAATTTTGTGACGTTTGATTCCGGATATTTTGAGGTGCAGGCACGAGATTTTCTGAGACTTTTGAACCCATTGTTATAATTTTAAATTAAAAAGTTTGCACTTAATTATCTAGCATTTGGAAGCCCTTTTTATAATATAATTTAATTAAGTTGTTATTTTAACTTGGAATGCTTCTCTCTATAAGGATAAGAACAAATGGTTTAGAAGAATGGTTTCTAATTTGGTGACAATTCCGGTTTCACAAAATTATTTCAAAAATTTAAAAGCGGTACAAAGACATTAGCTTACACATTTTCCCGAAGAGGACATTCGCCCTTCGTGTGATCCTCAGATATTAAAAATGAAATTTTCATTTCATTTCTATTTCTATAAAAATAATATTTCTTATAAATAAAACATTCGTCGCGTTGTGTAAAAAATTCATAAGAATTCATACGAATTTTTTTTCATATTTTGAATCATTAAGTCTAATATCGTTAAACCATGCTTATTTAAATTATAGGTTTAGTAATGTTTAGCCGAACTTAAAAATACATATAGCTGAAATAAATAGCTATAAAAAAATAGATAGTTTCTTTCGTATTTTCTTCGGATTGTATGTAATCAGCTTTCGAAGAAGAAGTCAACTATACCAACAACTAGCTATCTCAAATTATCTAGTTTGAATATCTTCTACGCCTGGGTGAATGTTGAGTGATGTTTGTACAATGGCAACTATCCGAAAACTTCCACTATTGTTTCGATTTCGAAATATCCGTCAAGTACTTTTTGAGTTTTATGTGTTCGTCTGAATAATATAGATAGACCGCCAGATCGACAGACACAAAATTTAAGTAGTTAAAATTACTTTGAAAAATCAATATAAAAAAATCGAAGTAAAAACGAATGCAATCTATTTTTTAAAAAAGACCAAAATAATTTCGATATCGGTAGATAAATTCGGAAAAACTTTAGAAAAGCGTTCGCATAACAGCATCAAGATATGATTGCATACATACTTGATATATGCTACAACATTGTTTGATGAATTCATTTGTCGAAGAACGCCATCGTCATGAACCGTTCCTTATTCAGATTTTAGTGTTTTTACACATTAAAAAGTTGTTTGGTCTTGGAAAGTTTATTTCCAATACTGTATCTATGCTGGTATGTTTTGTACTTGAAGTAAGTATCATATAACATATTTAGCGTGACATATTATAAACTATCCATATAGTATAAACGTTAACTCTTTTATAATTATTATAAAAGCTTTCTTTTTATTCTATTATTTGATTAACATAGTACAGACAAAATTAATTGTACAATTTACAGGGCCGCCTACAATGGAAATCTAACTAACAATTAAGAGGGAAATCACACTTGCGACTCTTGCACCTAAACCTGTCTACCCACTGTACCCTCCTTTAGAATACTCCATCACATGAATGCTAAGATTTCTTAAAGCTACGCTATCGGGGCCGGTGGCCATCCAATGCTGGGATGCTGGGATTGTTCTCATTATTGGTCGATACAAATTTTCAAGCCCAAACATTCTTTATCTAATACATTGAAGATTTTTACAGGTGCAAATAAATATATATCGTCCTCACGAACACGACCTACAAGTAGGATAGTATTGGACTCCCAAGTTATGAAAGCTCAACCGACAACCGACGTGTTTAAACATCGATTAAGGAGGATATTTGTACAATGTTCATGCTGCCTCAAATGTCTACTCAAAACTCTTACCCGCCCACCTACTATGTCTTTTCTTTTCGAAACAGAAGTAATAAAGTTGTTTTTGTTTTAATATAAAAGAATGTATGTCAAATAAATTATAAAGAATTTATAATGAAAAAATTGTAGTAATGTAATTTTATTAAATAAGACATGCATTGACAATTATATTATGATCAAAATGTACTATCATATTACTTTTATTATTATACTATGTCTGTTTTATAGAATCAACACGTGGCAAAAGTATTCTTTATATACAGTGAACACTATTTACGGGAGTTATTTGTTTAATTCACATAATATTTTGAGCCTATGTTTGTTATTTTTCTAAAGCTTGCAATAGTAATTTATTTAAGTAGGTAGTCATCAGATATATCAAACATCAGTCGTACTTTAAAGAAAAAAAGTATCTGAGTAGCCCCCTAAACGAAGATCATTGGTTAACATTATAGTATTAAAAGCATAACAGCATTGGCAATTTGTACTTTTATTTGAATTGTTAAGTTGTCGTATTTTTAACCGACTTCAAAAAAAGGATATTTCTCAATTCGACCCTATAAATTTTTATTTAATTTTTTAATGTGTGTTCGCGGATAACTTCGTCGTTTATGAACGTGAGTTCCAATTCTACTTTCAACCTTTTTTAAGCATCCTGTAGAATGGTAATTCATGTTTAGATTTTTAATTTATTTGCTGTGTATTTACACATTGCAATGTTAATGACTTTCTATATCACTGAGAGGTTTATGTGCGTGATTGATTAATTACTGGAATAAATTATAATTTAATTGAATAGAGGATAATAGGGCTCTTTTCCAACAAAATTTTCCTCAGAACAGACATGTAAATTGATAAATTTGTTTTATAACCTTAGTATTAAGTACGTACTCAAAAAAATTTTATTCAGTTGATTTAAGAATCAATGGCTTGCACAATCAGATTTATCTCTTGTTTTTTTATTATGAACTTTCTCAAAAAACACCATAGTCATTTTTTAAGCCCTCTGAATTAAGCGCATTTTCCAATACCTACTATAGAATGTTGCTTCTCACCTTATATTTACCAATCTTAAGATGGTTTTATTGAGAAGTAACTTGCAGTTAACAAATGATGGCTTAAAGTTCAAGGTATTCATTCTTATCTTTAGAACAATTGTCCACGCGTACTAAATCTTGATTAGAACAACCATATATCTTGATAATATATAATAGAGAATTGTATATTCGGTATTAATAACCGACTTTCAAAAAATAAGTTTATCAATTCGACCTGTATGTAAGTAACATTATTGGAATTGTACAATTTCCGTCTATGTTTGTTTATATCCTTCAAGACTATGTCCATATGTATGTTTTTCCACGTATTTCACAGAGACTAAGAATCGGATTGCAATGATTCTTTTTATGAAATATATCTTTCAACTTAGAGCCAAGTATAAGTTTAATCTAAATCGGTTCAGCAATTTATAATATCTGGGGTATTTCAAGGTATAAGATATCGAATTTGTAGTGTAAACAACAGTAAAAAGAAAATATTAAACGGTTGTTTTTTTCAATATTTAAACCAGAAAATAAATTTTCTATATAAACCACCACGTTTAATTCGCTATTTTAAAGTTGTTTCGTTCAAAAAATCTTTTGAAAAATTCAAATTCTTTTCCTTTTGAGTCCCCTTATTTGAAAACCAAAGCACACTTAACAAAACAAACAGTGACACTTCGAGAAAACTGACAGAAGTGAAAACTTGAAAAATCTAAATTTCCAATTTACTAAAATTTCCAAGTTTTAGGTCTTTGCGATCTGCAGTTTTTTCATTACGTTGATTTATTCATCACAAAGCATTTTTAATCTATAAACTATGTATGCATACTTATATTAAGTGATGCCGTAACAGTGTCCCCAGTTCAATGGTTTTTTATCATTTCAAAAAATAGCTAACATGCCTAAAACAGTTTACAAGTAAAAAAATAGTGTGTGTTCACGTTAAAAAAACAACCAAACATCACGTTAAAAGTCCTCAAAAAATACCAAAAACCAAATATTATTAACGTAATACTGAATAAAATAAAATATGCGTTGTACTTGAACAAACTTGTTCAAAGTTAATAAAATGTTTCGATAGCATACATTCATTTTTAATTTAAAATTCCAATATTCATTATAGTACAACATAATTTTGAAAATACGAATTAAATTAGTCTACCAGCATACCCTATAACATTGAATTGTAAATTTCAATTATACAAGTTTGAATAGAAAGAAACTACCGTATACATTGAGAGTAAAATGTATTTTTTATTTCACTTTATTACTAAATTAAAAAATTTAAACTTTTAAATTGATATTATAGATGAGTTAAAAGTTATAAAAGCTTTTTGAAGAAAATGTTTTATAAAAGTTAATATTATATTTTGTATTCAACCTCATTTCAAGATTGAATTTGGTTCCAAATTAAATATATAGATAATCCTTGCTAATATAATGGATTCTAAAGTAACTGTGCCAGTCTGTATGTTACCCAATCACGCCTGAACTATTGAACAGATTTAAATGCAATTTGGTTTTTATTATTAAGGAGTTAAAATACGGGGTAAAAGTTTTAATATGATGGCATCCTCAAAAAATATTACGGCCTAGAAAATAAAAATATGGAAGAAATACGGTGGGAGAATATGAAGTTAATAATATTATAAAGAGCAAACATTTTGTATGTAACGAATAAACATAAAAATTACTGCACCGATTTGAAAAATTATTTTACCGTTAGGAAGCTACACTATCCCCGAGTTCATTGACTTTTTATCCACTAATTCTAACGGGAACAAGAACTGCGCGGGTGAAATTGCGTAGCATCCGCTTATCTTTTTGATTATTGTTTGAACTGGTCTACAGTTCCTTCAAAAAGTTTCTAGATGTCATTCTGAATCGAATGACACCTTGATCATTGTTTTTGGAGTTAAGGAGCTCGGAAGTACTTGTTTATGGTAATTAACAAATAAAAGGTAGAAATAATAATAGTTAAATTTTCGATCGCTTCCTGTTGAAACTAACATATCCAAAAATTTTCTTGCTCAAAAGAAATCCTCATACACAATTCTTAGCTTCGATTCTGGAGCCCCACAATTTCGATTCTCAATTTATAGATCAGTCAATAAATTTTGCTTTTAGTACGTTTGTTGATGTTGATTATATGAATGTTGAAGCTATAGATATACACATATTGGAAATTCATATCTAATATTATTACTAAAAAATTATTGTATTTATTTATACCAGAATTTAAAAACCACCGCCAAAAGTTCAATTTCTAGAAACGTGCACATATTTTTACGTGTTTTATTTTACACTTTCATATCGAAAAGTGTGAATTTCTTAAAAGCTTGAATTTTTTAAAAACTCATGTTTTCGAATATGGGAAAGAATAATAAACTTTAATTTTTTTAATTTCTAGGAAAATATGCCTAAGATACACGAACGATAGAAAATATTCTTATAGTCACAGCAAATATTTTTCCGAAACGAATTGCCATAAATTAATAGTGGGAAGATAATGATTGTCTCAACATGAAAAATCACGTAAAAGAAGTTAATGATGTCATTCAAAGGAATAAGTGTTTTAACATTCTGACAATTTAATTAATTTGATGATATTCACAAAAACTTATCTTCTACAAAACTTACTTCTGCACAAATCAAATTCTTAACGCACCTATTTTAAACTGCGAGCGTAAGTTTAAAACTGTACGATGAACAATATAGTAAATTAAATTATTTTTTTGTACTTCTTCACAATAATTAAAATACTATAAACACAATTTTTGAAATAACATCAATACTTCAATTAACAGATACACAGCAAACAATTCACATAATACAATATTTTTGTATTGGAATTTTACAAAAACTAAATTAACAATTATACTACTATTGACACAACACATAATATTTTTACAAAAACAAAACTAAACTACATCGATAGGAAAAAATTATGTAAATAATTCTCACACTATTTTTATACAGAAAATATGGTTGAATTGTAAGTATGAGTATTGAATAATATTTAAATCATTATAAAAAAAAATAGTATAAAAAAAAGTCTTTCCACTTCACAACGTGGTCTCATTTATGTAGTGGACATTAGTACGTACACAATTATTTAAATGTCAATTAATTTATACTTGCATTTAACACTACCATCCATGGTCAATGTATTTTTAATTATTAACAGACGACTAAATAATAAATACAATTGTGTAAATTTATAGTTAGATTCGAATTATTCTTCTAGTTTAAGAGCTCTCAGGGCAGTCAGGCTTTACATAGCCAAGTATGGCATAAAGACGCTCAATTTCAAAAAAGAATAAATTTGAGTACTTAAAAAAACTGTTTAAATTTTAGAAAAACTTACAAACAGTTTAATCTATTTAATCTAAAATAATATAAAGTAAAGTAATAATTATTTATGCATTTAAGGCTTAATATTAATAGTAGGTTTCACGAAAAAAAATTTTTTATCAAACAATAAAATAAAAAACTTTTGGACCATTCAGTTTGTATCATTTTAATTGGAAGGTTGCTAGAAACAAAAGGCTTGCCTTATAAGGATTTTCACGAGTTTCACCCAAAAAATATATAATTGGAAGTAAAACCACATTGGAGTAAAAAATATTCGTTGATAACAAAATTTTATATTAATAATCAAAAAATATTTAACGCAAATCATTCGTTAAAATTAATTAATATTTTAAAAAACCAGTGTATAATTTTGAAGCTAACAGCCTTTTGAGCATTTTGATACGGCTTTCTTCACTGTTATTTTGCTTGACGTTATAAAAATGTTAGTAAAACTGATCTAAGTTTACAAAATTGCATGATGCCTTGGACACTTGAATTAAGCTTTATAAATAGTAAAATAATACGAATATTATGAGACGAAAACATATCCTGTCTATAGATTTTGCTTTTCTTAGTCAAGCTCAGATCGAAGATGTACCTGTACCAGAGTCAACTAGTTTATTAAACTTATTAATGGCTAGCTGGCCAAATTCAAAATAAAAAAACACCATGGCGAAGTATTTAATGATGGCATTATTCATAATGCCTGCACAATATAAATAATTACAAGCCAAATTAGACCAAGTTATAAATATCAATTTAATATTCATTATTTGTCAAATGCCATAGTGAATATTACAAATTCATTACCGGAATTTGATAATGTCCATATATTTAGCAAGGTACTCCCGTACAAAAGGAACAAAAATGTGGCATGTGCCTACCAAATTCTTTATTATAGGGTATTTTAATTTTTTTGAAATTCACTTTTCCACTACTAAAGTTATATAGTGACTACAGTGAGTAAATATTCAATCTATACAACAATAGTACACAACAATCCTAGATGACCCATCCATGTTCTGACTGTGTCTATTGCTGCTTAACTTTGGTGATCGGTTGAGATCGTTAATTACGTTACGTCAATGGGGGTCAGGGTATTTTTATTACAGGATTGCTTTTTATTATCGCTTGAATTTATTTGTTACCTACAAAAATATATAAAAAATACAAATGTTTCCTCTTTAATCCGAGTAGTTCCGATTTCAGTATACAGATATAACAAGTAGCCTATGTTACCCAGGATAGTGTAGCTTCCTAACGATGAAAGAATTTTTCAAATCGGTCCAGTAGTTTTAAGGTTTATTTGTAACATACAAAAATACTAGAATACAAAAATACAAATGTTTCCTCTTAGTATAGATAACAGTTTGCATCCGCCCTTCTTTTAACAATGACAACTTCTATACATGGATTCTCTGTACCAAAGATAATCGGACCTCTATTGTTTTTTTATACGTCGATATGAATCATTAATTAATTAACTATTCTTGACTATTTTTAACGGCTGCATAAAATATCTGTATTATTATTTCTAGTAAATAAATCATATATCATATACAGTGGTAAATTCCACTTGGTTAGTTATACAGAATGATGGTCGGCTCACTTAACTTTCATTAACTCTATCAACATTAAATTAAAAAATTAAATTAATACTTTAAATAGAATTCTTTTAAAAATTTAAAAATTTATTTGTTAAATATATATGTATCCTATATGTAATTATTTTTTTCAATCTTGTCATAGAATTAAAACAACATTACAAAGAGAAATTTTTCAGTATAAAGAATCAATATAGGAGACTTATATTATATGTTGAGAATGGAAATAAAAAAGAAAAACAAAGTAAATTAAAAATTTGTCCTATAATATATCAAGATGGATTTACAAAATAGTGGTTATGAAATACAGAATGGAGCCTTTTATCACATAGGGAACCCGAGCCCTAGCATTTGAGTTAAAAAATAATAATAATAAGCTTTAATTCACGTTTGTTTCAGGTAAGAAAAATATTGATAGTGAAAAAACATTGTAAATAAATCAAAATCATGTTAAATTATAAAAAATATCTGTTTTATTTTTATTTTTTAAATATAAACCTAATTTGAATCAAATTTTAATTATTTACAATTTTCAATTCTATTTATAGTAACAAAATATATGAAAATTTATATAACCTTCTAGTTTTGTAGGTATTTGAAAAAAAAATTTTCTTACTCGCTGTTTTTATTTTCATAAAAATAAAATGATATGAAACAATCAGTTCGCCTGACGCTATAATTAAGAATTAAACCTTAATCTTTTAGATTTTTTCAGTTTAATTACAGAACTATTATTAGGTATTATATAAGAATTTTCATGAGTTCACTAAGCCTTAAGAAGTTATTATTTTTTTTTTTCAGATTTATTAATTGAAGTGTAGCTTTACTTTAAAAATATTTATAGTGGAAGTGCCAAGTCACTATGTCAAGAATATGTCATTGTAACGAAATTTATTAATTCCAGCGCCTCCACCAGAAATATATAACAAATTTTTTGAGAATATTATATTAAATGATATATAATGTTTTTAATATAATTTATAATACAAGCTTACTGTTTTCCATCCATTTCTAATTTGTCATATTAATCAAGCCATTTCTATGAATTAGTAGTCATTAGAACTTGTTCATGTTCAGATTATAGTATTATTCCTACTTCGATAGCAGACGGTAATGCGATGGATATCGTGATAATGAAATTATTCCTGTACTATTAACTCTCTATTTCAAATGTTTGCAACTATAAGTACATTGCAGTATTAATGATTGCCTGTAACACTTTCAAAACGATAGATTTTTAAGCATATTAATGCTTCAGAGTATTGTGGCTTATGGCCTTTTATATGCATTATCTGCAGTCTATAAAAGAATATTTCTCAAAGCTTTTTTAAATTATATAATATATAAATATTTTGTTACTTGTTAAGTACTATATTATTTGAATTTAAAACAATTAATTTAAAAATAACTCTTCTTCCAACTTCCACTAAACATTTGTGTGTATAATTAGTAGTCTAACAAAAATACAGATAAAAATGCTTGGTTCGAGAAAATTAGAGGGTAGAATTTCAGAGGTAATTTTCGTCTTTATTTAAAATTTTACATATATACGATTTTCATGTTAGATTAAAGTATTCTCGATATTTTGATCAATAAAGAAAAGGAAAAAAATACATGGAATCTTTGGAAAAAAACTTGAAACTGAAATATGACAAAATATTAAAAGAATGATACTACAAATCTTTATATTTTACCAATAAATGTTAACATTCTTGCTTATAGCAATTTTGAATGTTATCCGATAAAAGTTTATTCGTTGTTATGTAAAAATATAGCTTTTTTAGAATTAAAAACTTAAGATTTCTTCTAACATTTGTCATAGATTTTATCTATAATTAAACAGTGGTCAGAAAAAAATATTTTCAAGAAGCTATTTTGATTGCAGATTTTTTTTTCTTTAAACAAAATTTATCATTGTTGTAGTATGGGAATTTTAAAAGAATTCTAAAACTCAAATAACTAGAAGTTAAAATCAATTGCAATAATTCTTTATCTTGTAGAATTTTAAAATATTGTTCATGTAATAAACTTCAAACAAATTTCTAATTAAACCAATTAACGTAAGGAAAAGTTTATGGACCCTTCAATCATTAATCATACGTACCCCCGTAATTTTTATCTGTCGTTTATGTTAAATTTTTAAGTAAAACTTTCTATTCTTAGCGCATTTAAATAAAAGCTTGTTTTTTTTAATAAATGTTTAATACTTTTCATTTATAATAGTCAAGATATAAAAAATTAATTCGAATGTTTCACATCAATACATTCCTGCCTTTTCGTATTTTATGCTCTATAAATAAATCTGAAACATTCAGTTTTTCTTATTAATAAACCGTACTAAATATGTTATATCAAACATAATATAGAAACGAGATAATGTGTTCTAATATGTACACAGAAATTAGTATAATAGCTGTAATGTGATAATAGATAGCTGTACATATGTCTAGTAAAATTGCTTACCAATGTATTATTGCTAATCGATTTTATTTTCTATACGTAATGTAGACTAAAATGAAGATATCTTGTTATATTCCAGGACTATTTAAGGTCTATTACTGTTAGATAATATATATGTTGCTTTGCGATTGATTGATCATGATAATAGTATATTATTGTGTATAAGAAAGATGTCCAGATTGATGTTTGACTATTTGGTACATATAATGCCAATCATTTCATCGGGTTATATTAGGTAATAAACGATAGTGTGATTAAAGAAAAATGAGTACATGAACAAAAAACCGCTCATAAAGTTTTTGAATACCTGAAACAACCGAGAAATCTTATAAACACATAATATAATGAACCACACAAATTCAAAAATATTATTTGGTCCTGGGCACATTTATTTTGAAATACCGTTAAGGAGTGTTACGCCGTTACTTTGTATAAGGTCTGGACACGATAAATTTATTGGTTTATTTTATGTAAACATTTTCTTCGATTCTATTCATCGAAATAAGCATAGATAAGGTACTAAGAATGATGAAATTTTGGAAAATTTCAGGTATGCATTTCCTACTATTACCATAGTTATGACTATAAAAGCATGCAAATCTTTGTGTATAACTTCAAAAGAATCTGTTATTAGGTCAGGGACAACTGCAAAACCTGAACGATTTAAAACAATATAATGTTCATAAAAACAGGTAATATTTTTTAGCATCTTATATCTGCCAGGAAAAAATTTGGAATAGTGTGAAAGAGTAATAGTCTTCAGTAAGGTTTTTCTTAATTTTATGCTTAGACATTGTACAAGAGGAATTACATAAATTTTTGGACCATCTCAACTCTCTACTAAAAGATCGTTTACTAAAAGTCGCTCGTCTACCAAGTAAACGAGCAAACTGAACAAGTTCAGTTCATTTGTGTAAATTTCATGAACGTTAAAATTTAATAAATGGATATCACGTATTTTACGGTAAGTTTAGGACACTAAAATAAAGAAATTAAGAAAAATTTTGCGTATAAGTAATAGATCATTTCGAGTTTTTCTCTATGTTTATTTCCTGGTTTATTTAAAAACTCCAGTCAGCTTGCAACCTATTCGTGACCTGACGAATACTTAATAAATATATAGCATTGACCATGGTCGTATATCAGTAGTTATTGAGACATCGCTAAAATTTTTATAGGCTGGATAGGTATGAATATAAAAAATACAGGAATATACTTAAAATATCATTTTAATAAATTTTTTACCTGCTTTTTACATTTTCTAATATTTTATTAAAATATAATTCCATAGAAGACATTAAAACTAGATTACAATTTAGTAATTAATTATTCTAAAATTTTCAATTATATTAAAAAAAGATTATAAAGAAGAACTAATTAAGTATATTCAAAACAAAAATATATATAAAAACATCTTTTTAGAAAATGCCACCAGATATTTGAAATAATTATTTTTAAAGTAACATTTAATTACAAAATTATGGTTGTTTTATATATAAACAATTTTTTAAATTTTAATCAATTTGATTTTAAATTTTAGCTTTGTTATTATTAATATTTGTCAAATTGCACATTAAGTTTACAGAAACAAAAAAAAGCTTATTATTTGTATTTGAATTAATTATAACTATATCTTTTACGAAGATCGTAAAAATTTTATTTGCAAGTTTCTAATTGACGGTTATTCGGTTTTTTGTTATATTAATGACAATATTCCATTCAATTACATATATAAAAAACACTTTGTGTAATACTTGATAAAACTAGGTGTGTATTGTCCGACAGCCAGAAAAATGATGTTTTCGGCTTTTCGAACATCGTTTTGTTAAGTGACGAGGAAAGACCTTTTTTTCCACTTTTTCACTTCGTCCTTCCAGAAGGCAGAAATACTCAAGATTTGTACTACTGCCTTCTATTTGAGATTTGTACGTATTTCGTGGTTAATAAATATCCAAAATGATAAATGGAATTAAATTGATTAAATTTATATAAAATAATATAAGGTTAACTTTGCTAGCACAGGTACATCGATATAAGTTTGATATAACATATATATTATTCTCAATATTTGTGTAATATACATTTACCCACATTTATTAGGCACATTAACACTATATGCGACCACTATCAATCTACATATAGCTAATGGATGTCGTAATTAATTCATGTGGCTATTATTACCGAAGAGATTATATAAAGATATAAACCAAAAAACAATTAAAAATTCAATGTATAAATATTTTATTTCTTATTTTAAACCATTTTCACATTATCAAATGTGCTGGAAATGTACTGTTGAAAACATATTGGGACACGTACTAACTGAAAATGTAAATCACTATAATTATTATTATGATATACTTCAAAATGACAATTGAGGATTCAAAATTAATGAATTTAAATCCTTCTGAATTATGTTTTATTGATAAAATATTACAATTTTTTTCCTTTTATGGGAACTTTGGGTGAAAAATATAACCATGAAAACAATGAAAATAGCAACGGACCTAAACCCATCACTAAACCAATAATTTTAGACTAATATGTGATAAAAAATTAGATAGAATTTTTCGTTTAAAAAAAACCATATTTTTGAGCGCATTTTTACGAATAACTCGAAGCTGTTACTCATAAAACTTTTTCAATATGAAATTTATCTTCCATAAAATGTTTATAGCTCAAATGGTCCAAGGGCCCAGTGACTTTCTTTGACATGATTATCATCAAGTTTAAAATTTATATATGAATTGCGATTAAAGTAACAATTATTTTCTTTTGAAAAATTTTGAAAAAAACTTCAAGTTGACAAAAATTTGTGTTTTTGGTTATTGTAATGAGACGACGATTCGAGAATTATCAGGTTGTCTGATAACAATATTCCAGGTTTTATCAGGTATTGCACAAAGTGTTTTTTTATATATGTAATTGAATGGGCATTCCCTTTACAATAACAAAAACGGCTCACTTTTCAAAATTTTTGAAGAGCAAATAATTGTTACACTTATTATAATTAAGTGAAATTGTAAGCTTTTTTGTTTCTATTAATAATAATTTTTGTTTCTTTATATTGAAAAAAAGACTGTTAAATCTGAACTATCCCACATTTAAAGTCTTTCAATTTATTAAAAAAAACTGAATAAATTAAAATTGCTCTTTATAAAAAATGATCAATATACGTCATTTATTTTGAATGAAGACTCAATGACAATGATCATTAAAAATGAAATATTAACCATTTACTTGTATCGTGATACTTTGTATAAGATATATTGATTATACCAGTTTAGTTTAAAATTTACGATACGATACTTATTAAGAGTTAAATAAAAATTCCTATACAATCCCATGAGAGAATTTATTTTTATATTTTTGATTTCTTACTGCATGTTTATTTTTATATATCTTTATCTGTTGAATGAATATAAATTTTTATCTATTTTATTTAGCATAAATTTGAGATTCATCCTGTATCACTAATTTCGCTAGGGAATTATAAAAGGTTATGAATATTTATTTATATAAGAGGAAAATAGTCATTATTCTGTATTTCTTGTTATTTTAATTAAAATTAATTTATATTTGAAAGGAATACCGCTAATATAGTTTCTGCCTTATCATAAACCAAACTTCTGCAAAAAATATCCAAATCACATATTGATTTGTAGAATTTTGATTGGAGAATCAAATTTTTAAATTATTTTTACTTCTTGAAACTTTATGTATTTGAATTTTACAAAGTCCTTTACAATTTGCTAGTAATTTTGGAAAAATTTGAATAATAATTAAATTTTTGTAAATGTTTTAGGAACTCTAATAATAATGAGTTAAGTATTTTAAAATTAAAAATTTGAAAATAATGAAATAATCATCATTTTGCCATTTACTTTTATTGTTCAATTGTTTAACATAAGTATTATTTTTGAAGTATTTTTGAAGTGACATTTCCTATAAACTAGGCAATATAAAACTTTCGTATAGAATAAACAATACAAAAACAAAATATTTTTATAAATGGCGTTTTATATTAAATTGTAAAAGTATAAAAAAAACCATTTATAACATTTACTTTTTAGACTGTCAATTTCATAACAAATTATATTTTGTTCAATTTATACGAATTACAAACACAAAACATCAAAAATAATATTTATACAAAACAATTGATGACGAAATCATTATATTTAAATGTATTATTTTCACAAAATTTTAAATATATTCTATTTATTATATAATCAAAAATGGCATAATTTTCTTTTTAATATACTTTTATATCAGTTAAATTAAAATGCAGTATATTTTTTCAATATTTATTTACTACTAATTCAAATGTAAAACAACCATAATTTTTTTAAAATTATAAATTAGGCCTTTGTCAAATCAGATTTAATTCGCACGCTAAACGCGACGTGTTTATCGATCAAAACACATTTTTTAGTGATGCAACTTCAATATTAATATGCGTTTAATAATTAATTCGAATCGTTTGAACTAATTGTTAAAAATAATTTTTTTTACAGGCCTTACAAAAACGTTTGACAAATTAAACATTTGTGTCACCTCTGACTGAGTCCCTGTATAAATAATTATTTTACTGAAAATGAATACATGTTTTATTTCAGTTATTGTATGCCATAAAATTAATTAAATAGAGTAAGACATTGATATGCTTGAAATTTTTAAAATCGATTTTATTCAGATTAGTTTCGTTGTACCAAATATCAATTTTATTTAATTTAAGGTAGTATACTCGTGTTAATAGGAGGCACAAATATTGAGTATTACTTTGTATATTAGACATATACAATATCAAATAATTGTGTACAACTATTGTGTACTAATGCGAGATAAGTACTCTCTTACCTTGTCATAAATTTTCCGTAATTTTTACTCACAAATTATTTGTATGCGACAAATATAGGCACGATCAATGATAAAATTTGTCGATACATGAAAAATAATAGTCAAAAACTGATCCACAATTTCTAAATATGTTCTGTGGAGCAAATTGCCCACTATTCGTGAGAAATAATAGATGGTTATAATGATTGCATAACGTTTTGCCCACTTGAATAGGCTTGAAATTTTTACAAAAAGTAACCATTTAATGGTATCAAATTTATTGAAAACAATGTATAGTACGACCAGTAATTATATGAAATTGAATCAAACGCGCAAATTACAATAAATGAACATGGCATATGCCTGTGATATGCTACTGCAGTGGGGATAATTGCACAAACAAGGAGACTAGAGACACCTCTTCGCTTGTTTTAATTTGATTTAACCATTATTTGGAAAAATCTTAAATAAATTACTTAATAATATATTGCAATAGTTTTATAAAAAAGAAAAGCATCAGTTTTTCATATTTTCGTAAATCGATTAAAAATAATATCTCTATCATTATTGCTTAAAAAATTATTTTATGGAAATTTTCAGTGTTTTAATTTACGTACATTATGTTTTTTTATTCGCATACTTAATTTTTAATTGCAAAGAAAATTTTTAAAAATAGACGTAAAAATAAGCTCTCTTTATACTTCTTTGGCTCACAGCATTTTAATTATGTTTAATCTTAACAAACGTTTCTAAATTCGATTTTTGTTTTTGTAAATAAATATCAATAAATAAAATACACCTAGCCTAATATCTTGTTTAAATTAAAAATTTTTAAGAAAAATTATTTTACGAGTAAACCACCTTAATATTATTCATATTCAAGAAAATTTTTATCGGAAAATATTCAATAATTTTCAATAATTAATATCTTATTAGTAAAAGATTATCGATTTCTTCATACTAAATTTGCTTATGATCAAAATTTCTTCTTTGGTGTGAAAGGAACATCTGATAGAGATTCTGAAACATATTTGAGAAAATTTTTTAAAATTAGTAAGAATTCAATATACAAATTTCAGCATACATTAGTAAAGTTTTGTAGTTATTAGTGGAAAAAGTAACTATGGAATGAACTTTACTCAATTTTCACGATATTTAGACTGTAAAGACTCAAAAATGGTTCACACTAATAATGTGATATCTTAGTCAAGTAACAAGTAATTTATTAAGGCTTTGTTCTAATATACACTGAAATTCAACATTAAACTGTAAATGGTTATAGTCATATAATATATTTATTTAAACTATATGCACATTACTATACAGGCAAATAATAAAATATCAATGTATTTTGGAGCAAATGTCAAACTAATTATTGTATTTGTTTATTTTTATGTTTGTCCTTGAAGAATGATGGTAGTACTAATTTCTCACAAAAAATAGAAATTTACTAAGCAACTTTATAGCCGGAGAACCAGCTCAAAAAATACTTTGGCTTTCCTACAGCTAGTCATGTGGGGATTTGTTTAGTAGTTGTGTACACAGGCATACTTTGATCAGTCAATCGAACGGTAGAATTGGTGTCAAAACGGTTTATTTTCAGATTGTATATATATACAATTAAGTACATCTAAAAAAATTTGCAAATTTAATAAATGAAATACATCTTAGTTATTAATTGTACATATATTATGACTCCGTTCTCACATTTAACTGACTGACTGTGTTAATGTTATTTATATGAAAGATAACAGTATAGCAATTTTCATTAGTAAATTCATTAAAATACAATGGCAATCATAACCGTTTTGATATTAAATATCAGATTAAGTAAAGCCAAAGCATTTTTTAATGAGGCTCTTAGAATCTTACTTGACTAAACAATTAACACTACAAAAAAAATGTTGCTGTTCACACACGTCAAATCAACTACTTGGCTAAATTACTTGTTCAATGCGAACAGGACTTTGCAGGTAAAAGTATGCCAAACATTCAATGGGAGAAAAGTAATAAATTACTTGAAAATTCGTTTGCTACTTTGAAAAGATAAAAAAAAAAAAAAAAAAAAAAAAGTTAAAATCAAGTGTTTCACAAAATATGATTACATTTTGTAAAATAACAAATCTAGGTTTGCTAATTGACAGTTTCTAAAAGCAACTATAAGTTTGTACGGTTACGTAAGGATTTCGATTTTTACTATTCATTCATAAGAAAAGCTAAATGAAGAGTAACCAAAGAGCAAAGACAAGAGCACAAGACAGAAAGTTGCGTTTCCATATCTACATAATTTTTTTAATTATTTTTTGAAAAGTATTCTTCAGAATAGAAATATTCTTGTTGCGCCAGTGACTTTCTTTCACAAAGTACGAATATATTCGACAATGTAAAATAGTTTGATAAAAGGGAACTGACCTAGCTTACATAATATGTATTAGTGTAAGTTAACAGCATGCACGTGATAAACATATCTTAGTCATGTGAAATTCCATTGTTTAAACAATTAAATGTAAAGAAAGATTGGAAAACATATATAATACAAATGACATATGAATGAAGCTGAAACGTAGAAAAAATGAACCAATTAATAATGAGATTCGACTATTAGTAATGATAACAAGTGAACATAGCAACCAACAGTGTTAATTGTTTAAATATACTGCACATTTTTTGAGTGTCAATTTTCAAGCAAAAGTTGTTCATTTTGAAGAAACAAATATTTTTTGTGACTGAACTTTTTTTCTATCTCACTACAATATAAAAGTTGGATCATAGATCCGTGCAACTTTGTGGAACTCTGTGGACTGATTTGTTCATTCACCAACTTAAATTGACTTTTAAATCTAGAGAACTCCACCAAAATTTCAACTGGCTATAAATTTTCGTTTTGGATTTATTTTAATAACGGAAGGACAAGCATGCGAAAATGGGGTAATTTAGTGATTCTATGAACCTTATATCAAATTTTGTTAGTATCTTCAATATTTTCTAGCATTTCAAAAAAAATTAGAATTACCATTTTAGATAAGTATTCAAGAGACAGTCGTATTAGTAGTATTTCATTCTCTATGCATTTTCAATCTCCAACAATATATAAATCGTCAATATAAATAAATAAAATCGGAGTGTTTACCTGCAGTTCAAAATTTCTACCAAAGGAGAATTCACCTATTTGTTTCTACCTATTCAGTTTTTAAGAGTTATATATTTTCAAAGCAAAGCATGAAATTTAAAATAAAATAAAAATATTTGCCTTGCTTATTGATAAGAATAACCTGTAAAACTTCTGAGCCGATTCTGAAACTACTTGGCAACAGCTATATTTTATAAATGTAAGGTGAGATCTTCAATATTAGAATTTCAAAATTATATACTTAAATAACTAAATTTTTAGGATTTCGGTTGAAAATTAAGTATAACCTCGTTATCCACGGGGGTACAATTTTGTATCGGAACTTTATTATTTGCCCTAATACTGGATTACTGAATTCAATGAAATTGGAGGAAATATTCAGTGTTTTCTGGTAGAAGCGTGGATGTAAGTCAACGTTATTCATAACATTCACATTGTACGCTTTTATAACAGAGTTTGCAAAAATTAGGATATGGATAAATTTTTTTTGGTTGGCTACTTGTTTGTCTATATTATTGCACTCATTTCTGGACTTCGTTCAAATTACAATTAAATCAAAGTTTTAACAGCTTTTAGGCATGAAAATTCAAATCATCAATGCCTGTTATGAGAAATTTGAGCGCTCTTTTTCACAAATTGTCAAAGTCAAGTTAGCTCAGTTTTTGTGACCAACAGAGTATGTATGAATGATGGATCATGCATGAATATATATTATTTTGAGCATAAAACTGAAAATAACATATATGAGGATTACCTAACAGTTCATTGATCGATTAAAATAAATTAACCATCATTTATACATTCATTGAACCAAAACGACGATATTTTATTATGTGGATATCTTACACATTAGCTATTTTTCTTTTACACAAAAACTTATTATTCTTATTTGAATATACGTAAGCTGGTATCTACTGTAAAATTATATACAAAATAAAAATTTTACTTAGACCCTCCCCCCACGTGAACTCGAAAATGACTCTTTTTGCTAGTGATAAATTTATCTCAAAGGTCTCATTTATGTAATAGTCTAATGTTATTTTGTCACCCGGAAAAAGAGCTTTGTTTTATCGATTCCATTCTTATGTGCCGTAGTGCATACTATAAATAATAGTCAACTATTATTGATAAATTATTGTTAACATTCAAAACCACCTATCAAATTGCAGAATGATTTATTTACAAACAACGGACTAGTTACAAATGCGGTAAGAGTTTAAATAACCTAACGACTGAGACTGAGCTTACGAAAAAAGTTCTGATCAAATCCGATGTTGCTTTACTATGATTTGGTCACTTGGAGATTTTCTGCAGTTTTCTAATGTTGAATATGTAAGAATTTCTTATTCCTTGCGTTCATCTCAAGAACTTTTCATTTGAACGTATAAAATATTGGAATAATTCAAATTTTCAAAGTTTACTTAATTACATCTCGAGATATTATAAATCGACGCCAGTCTCAATTTGAAATCATTTAAGCCAAGATAAAGAAGGAAAGCAGGCATTTTTATAAAATATTGGCCAAGTTCGAATCGGAATCGCGCATGAATAGTTCCGTCCTATTTTAATATACCCTCTCCCCTTAAATGTTTTTATTTTATTCTGTTTTTTAGTATTTGTTTGCAACATAAATACATCATCTGTGAATTTCAACTGTCTAAAGTTCTTGAGATACAGCCTGGTGGCAGACAGAATGCGTAGTCTTAGTAATAGGGTCCCGTTTTATTTACCTTTTGAGTACAGAACCCTAAAAATTATATTTTTTGTCTTATTACAATTTTAAAATATATGTAAACACGGTCATTTTTTTAAAGTAACAAAATTTGATAACCTTTTTAGTATTGACCTCTAATTAAAATAATTTTATTAATAACATAATTTTTTACTAGAATATTGTTGTATGAATAAAAACTTGAGGATTGATAGTGTCAAATTAAACAAAACAAAATGATGGTAAGTTAGCAACAATTCACAATTTAGCTGTTATTTAGTTCAGGTCTTATGTAAATTATTACAATTAAAATATCGAAAAATAACCACCACTACGTCTATTTAAAAAATATTCAAAGTCAAAGGACAAACTTGTAGGAATTTTGCACTTTCCGTTATCGGTAGGTATTTTCGTAAGAAATAATAAGATACAAATTTTTTATCACAGAATTATCCACAAAATTGTGATGTAGAAGGTATACATCACAATTTTGTGGATAATTCTGTAAAAAAAAATTTGTATCTTATTATTTCTTACGAAAATACCTACCGATAACGGAAAGTGGAAAATTCCTACAAGTTTGTCCTACGAAAAGTCACTCCAAATTACCTATGCCGCTGGCATACCCATTAATCTATTAAGATACCTGGCTATATTGAAATTCCCTGAAGAAAACCTACGTGATTTTATGCTTTTGGGGTTATCAAAAAACCTTCATCAGTTGCATTTGATAAGTAAAAGCAGATATTGGAGAAAGACAAGATAGTTCTACTCTTTTATTACTCTATGTTTTTTGTATATATCCTAAAACGTGAGATCGGAAGGGACTTTTTATATTTCATTGGCAATTGTCTACACAAGATTTGTATCAATTGTGTATGCGAATTAATTTAATTGAGAATTTTTACCAAATACGATATATTTAAAATATAATTTTTCTGCCTAACAAGCATACTTTATTTTTATCAATATAACTTTTAATAAAATCCTAATTTTATCTCTCTATTAAATTTGTATTTACTTCTGAAATCTTAAAAGACTAAATTTGGATATACAAGTTGAATTATTTAAAGATACAAATATATTGTCGTGGACTTTTTATTAGATCTAAATAATTATAATAATGGCGAACGAACTTTAGAATCGCTGTACTAGATCAAATGATTACCCCTGCTACAAACAAACAAACCTCTTTAAGTGTAGACAAGAATTTTGAATTTTTAGTAATTATATTAGTACGGTGGAATATTCGTCACGTTTATAAGGATTGCATTTCAAAAATCGTTTCTTAGTATTTTCCTATATTATAACAGGATCTCTATTAAATTTTAAACTTGCTGAATTTGTAGTTTGAGCTACACCTTGATCTATAGTTCACAAATTTGAAGCACTCCTTCCACCTTTTGGAATTTAAAAAATTATATCTTTGTTTTTTTCTCTTTAAGTAATTGATAACAAAAAAAAAATTCATAATTCTCACCTACGCTATATCAGGATACCCTGTTCAAAATTTCAAGCTTTCTTACTTAGCAGTTGAGACTGCAAATACTTATTTCTTACGTCTTGCCTACGATATACCAGGAACTTCTGTTCGAGCTTTTTAAGTTTATCCCTTAACATCCCTTTTTAGTGCTCATTTACGTCATATCAGACACCTTCAAGCAAAATTTAAAACTTTGGATGATTTGAGATTTATTTTCCGAAATTGACTTGTCTCTTTCTATCCAGCTATATCTCCTCAAACGATTTAAATGTGCATTTCTTAGTAATTAGCTAATAACTTTAAAACTAACTTGCTTAAAACTATATGTAGTCTTATTTCGAAAATTACCTCGAGTATAAATTTACCCGGACAATTTTTGTTACTCAGTTTTTAGTCTCAATGTAAACCGACTTGATGTATTATGAAATGGAAATTTAAAATAATACTATAATTTAAAATTAGTAAAATAATTATTAAAAAAAACTATTTAAAATTAACCGCAAATAGAGTAATAAACTTTTTTATAAGAATTTGCTGCTTTTTATTAATTTATTTTTGACCTTCACTTGTTTTTTCTTGTTTTTCGTTTACCTAAAAATTTTACTGGATCAATTTGTTAAAAATCCATAAATGGTTTTGGTTCTGAGATTCAGATTCAGATCAAGAAAGTTTAACTAATCGATTTTTGTTTTGCGAAATAAATTATAACAGATATACGACCAAATACCTTGAAATATTCCTACATCGCAAGGTAATTTTCCCATTAAATATTTTATTCAAAAGTTAGAAGGGTCACTAAATAATACTTCGCAATACTTGGGGTTTGTATAGCGCTTTGTAGAACAAAATTATATTTCAATGAGACGTATGATTTCAAATATGTTGAAACTACGTATTTTTATCATTTTTGCTTTAACAAGTTCAAAACCGAATTTTTTAGTCCAGTGTTACATGAATCTCAAGCTGGCAGCTCCAATCTAGCAGCCAGGTGTATTCCTCTCTCATGTCACAAAACTCACTGTACAAATCAACATCGTTCTAAATCATATTAAAAACATTGAAATTCAAAAAAATTAAATAATTTTTATTCTTACATTGTTATTAAAACAATGTTTTATCATTTTTAAACCATTTTTTTTAATATTAATACTACGTACCATTTTAAATATCATAAAATATAATAATAAAATTTTCAATATCAATGGTTCCGAAAACTTGCTTCTCGTTAGTTTTGATATTAATAGCCAAAACGAGAGTAGAAAAGTTAATCCAAGCGATTTCATTAAACTTCAAACGGTTTAACCCTCTAATATACACCTTAATTCAGTAACAATTAAATGATAAAATCAACAACTCATAGAATTATACTTAAGGTATCAATCAGATTATCTGATCAAAAAATCTGATGGTGTACGTTGACCATCAGATGTGTCTGGTCAGAATTTCTGGTCAGACAATACTTATCGTGTACGTTTATTCTAAATTAATGTGTGCCCATTTAATGAAATATGTACTTTTTTATCCCAATTTTATTTCAAATTATGAATTTTGTCATAAAACTAATTTTTTTAAATTTTCCGGAGTTTCTTACTTTTTTTAACACATCTCATTCAACCTATAAAAAACCGGCGAAAAGTTCAAAATTTTTTGTTCGCTGTTTATCGCGCTCTTTGTATAATTGAGGTCTAAAAAATTCAAAAATAATATTTATTTTACGATAGGTCGACTAACTTTCGAGATATTGCATGAAATACAACCGATAAATCGGCCTCTGTATCCGATTTTTAGCAATATCTCAAAAATCACTTGTCCAATCGTTAAATAGATGTTATTTTTGAAATCTGCGGGTCAAAATTATCCTAGAATATGTATTTCATCCAAATCGGAGGCAAAAAAATTTTCCAATTTTTTTCGATTTTTCAAAGGGGTACCCCTTAAAATAATTGCGAAAATTCGAAAAAAAAATTTTTAATCCGATTTCGAAAAAAACATGTTTCTAAGTGTATTTTGACACGTAGATTTCAAAAATAACATCTATTTAACGATCGGATGATTAGTTTTTGAGATATCTGCATAAATCCCGTCTAGTCGACCGATCGTAAAATAAATATTATTTTTGAATTTTGCAGATCTTAATTAAGCTAGAAAACCCATGAATAATGCAAAGAAAAATTTGAACTTTTCGACGGTTTTTTGAGGTTTCTTATACAATCACAAAATCACACCCCAAGTTAAAACAATCATTAAAAAAAGTTTTACGGCAAAAGTCACCATTCAAGGTCTAATTAAGTTTAGATATACTACATCTTATTAAACTGTCAGGAAGCTTAAGAGAAGAAGAAGAAAATGAGCCTGATGCATTTTAAATAATACCGCCTCTACAGCTAACGCTAAATAAACCGGCTTTCTGCCAAAATCTGTTACAGTAAGATTCTGACGGACTAACTGTTTCGTATTTATAATATATTTTCGATATGTGAATTTCATGTTTTAGAAAACACTTGCATAACGCTCGGATTTTGTACAACTTTTTGACTAACACACTTTGTATACTACTAATATAAGATGGTCATGACTGGCCATGATAAAACAAATTTTTAGTTTTTCGCAGTATAGTTTTAGCTTTCGAAAGTAGTTGAAACGTACATAGTTTCTTACATTTTTAATGCATCCCCTTCCCCCACAGCGAACATTAACGAATCAGACTGACTGACAGAGAGTTATTTCTCTATACTTTAATTGGATCATCATTTCAAAAAAGTAGCCTTTAGAAAATGTATGATTTTTTTATCGCTCACTTATCGGACTATAACAGATTTTTTTTTTTTTTGTTAAGAAAAATATTCTAAAAGGGAAAAATTAAACAAATTTATCTTTTAGACAAAAATTTCAAATATTGGAAAGCAGGTCCATAAGAAGCAATATTTATAAATCGTTGATTTTGATCAATTATTTGTTTATAAATTATGGTGCCCATAGAGGTTTAAACCGCTCGAAGCTTAATGAAATCGCTAGGAGTAACTTATTTAGTCTTGTTTTAGCAAAAAATGTCAAAACTAGTGAGAAGCAAGATTTATGAATTGTTGATTTTATCATTTAATTGTTACTGAATTAAGGTGTATATTAGAGGGTTAAACCGTTCGAAGTTTTATTAAATCACTTGGATTAACTTTTCTACTCTCGTTTCGGCCATAAATATCAAAACTAGCGAGACAAAATCCTTGCTTTATTTGATATTTCAATGATATTTAAAATGGACGTAGTATTAATTTTTTTTAAATAAGTTTAAAAATGATAAAACATTGTTTTAAACATGATAAAATAATAAAAATTATTTATTTATTTTTGAATTTCTATGTTTTTAATATGATTTAGAACGATGTTGATTTACAGTGAGTTTTGTCACATATGAGAGGAGAATACACTTGGCTGCGGGATTGGAGCTGCAAACTTGAGATTCAACAGTGTTACCTAGATACCTAAATTTCACAAATTTTCACTTGGTTTACCGTTAGCTTTAATAATTCAATTGTACACGAACTGTCAAATATTATATGTGCCCCAGATTTTACGTACTAAATCTTACAATTATCTATTGTTAGATATAACTATTTAAAATTCATAATTACAAATTTTCAGGACATTAGTTTTTTATAGATTGGAAATCGATTTTTGTACTTTTTAAAAACGTGGTGTTATGAAAATTTTATTATTATTTCAATAACCTGTATGAATAAATAAAAAATGTATCAAAATTATATGGTACAATTATGATAGGTCATTGTTAGATTTGATATATTACATTTTTACTAATGAGACGACTAAATTAATTCTTTCTGTTTTATAATTGAGGTTACGGTGAATAAAAAGTAAAATGACGAAAATTTTCTACATGACTTTAGATAATTGAAAATTTTTAATAAAATATTAAAATGTTTTTTTATTGGATTCTCATCCAAATCCAGATTATGTGAGTTATTTTAAAATAAATTATATAATTCAACTGAACAGACACAGAAAAAATAAAGTTAATTAAACAAAGTGTAATAAAACCGCTAACACGTTTTTACCAAATCCAACTTTGTTAAGTTGTATGAAATGAACAACGGTTGATTTACCTGTATTAATTTGGTACCTCATGGATAACCGAATTACAATGTATGTACAACATGTAATACAATAAATGCACACTGAACATAAAATACATTATAGATGTAAAGCTTTAGCTATGCTATGTCTAAGAAATATTAAAATGCGTCTGAAAAACATGAAGGATTGAAGAAAGTGAATAGCTACAGATGAAAAAATAAAGCACAGAGGAGCAAAACAAAATAAAGAAGTTTTATTAAACAAACAACTAAAAAAAAAATTATACAATAAATTTAATTAAAATAAAAGCAAAATATGATAAACACAAAAATTTAAGATGGTAGCATTCAGAAAAAGATGATACTAACAGAGCAAAAAAAAATATAATAAAAATAAATGAAAAAATATCAAATTCAAAGCGAATTCTGAATGCTACCATAAATATTTTTTAAATACTTGCGTAAACAAAAACAAAATTAAAAAGTCAATGATTATGATTTACAAAATGAATAGACGTTCGTTTTTTCTTTAAGTGATAACTGTTGTATTGAGATTAGAAATTTTGATAAGATTTAAAAAATTAGGGAGAACAAATAGATAACAATCACTTATGCCTTAAGTTACTGAATGATAATTTTATAAAACCAACTTAAACTAGTAGCGATTTTTTCTTAAAAAAATTTAAAACAATTTGACCAATTTCCCTAATCGCAAACCCAATTGAACTTTCCTTAAAAATAGTCATCAATATTATAGAAATATGAATGCATCAATCTGTACAACAAACAAATTTGACAAGCCTTTATATTCAAAATATTCTTTCACCCTTAACCGTAATAAATCCTTTATCCAAACCTTTTTTTCCAACATTACATTTATTATATTCCTCGTAGGTCAAAAATCTAGCTTCGTTCTTCGATCTGAGAGTTCACACTTGATTTCACATTTAATTTCGGAAAATATTATCAACAAATACGCCACTATTTGTAACTACCTTTTTTAAAATTAAAGGGAGATTGACTCAATAATTGAGATCTCAACTGTAAACACTTTATATTGTTCAATTTTCGCGCACAAATAAATAAAAAATACATGAAAACGGAGTGCTCAAAGAGTATCGTAAAAAAGAAATTTGAAAAAAAGAACCACCTTCAAATTAACTTAAAAGAAAAAAATAATTCAAAATTTTTCCTTGTGACTAATTACATTTCTCAATCGACGCCAAACAATCAATTATTTAGCTAGAATAAGATTGGTACCGACTTCGGAAGGAAATTTTTTATTTTTTACTTTTGAGTGTTGTATAAAACCACGAAAAATTGTTCACTTGGATTAAATTAAATTACTAACAATTTTTTACTCCTTTTCTCTCCTTAGAATCATTAGTTTTGGGATGAAATTAAAACGGAACCACACGGGAAATACCAGCTTTCAAATAAAAATAAGAATCATCAAAATCGGTCACCCCATAAAAAGTTCTGAGGTAACAAACAAACAAAAAATACAGTCGAATTGAGAACCTCCACCTTTTTTCAAGAAAGAACATCCTAATTTTTTATCTGAGCAATAGAAGTTGTTTTGGGGAAAACATGCTCTCTGTTTTCATGTCAAGATTGTGCTGACCAAATGTTATTACATTTGGATAATTATTTTTTGTATTTTTTACGCTTTAAAATTGAAAGAAATACATTAGAGATTTTTTTATTATAGAGGTCTCATATTTTGTGTCAATTCCCCCTAAAAAGACAATAGTTATCACAAGTTAACCAATCCAAATAAAAATGATTATACAATTAAAAATTTACAAAACAAACATAAACAAAAGGAAAACAAATAAATACGTCTAATTAATATTAATAACGCTTATTAATAATTTTAATAAATGATTTATGTCTTTTTTTTTTGGTTCTTATCACACATTATACATGCTTTGTTTTATCACAGAACAAAAAACTTTAATGGAAATGTCGTAACAATCATTTTCATTAAACTACATTGATTTCAGAAATAAATATTATGCCATAATTTATATGTCAGATAAAATTAATTTCTTTTGTTTAACCATTAAACTATCTTTAATAAAAAATTGAGGACAAGATAATTGAAAAAATAAAGAAATTTTGATTTTTGTTAGAAACAAAATATTTAAACTTGTAAAAATTTATAAAAAAAATTTATATACATTGCACGAAAAAATCAAGCTGAAATGTTACAACAATATTGTAAAACAAAAATGAATATTCAATGATTTCCAGTTTCTACTATCAAAAAATAAGTTATTAGCATACTTAAGACGTCCGTTTTTTGGTATTAAAAACAAGAATATGTTCAATATCGTAATACTATTGACTTAAAAACTTTTACCAAGATGATCTCAGTAATTAACCCTTAAAAGACCTAATTTTAATTATTTTTAAGATCGAATTAAGATTATTTCATTCATTTTTCAAAAATTATAAAGACATTTAAATTTTCAGTTGATATCTGAAAAATCCGTTTTTAAATCGAAATACTAACAGAAATACTGCAGAACTTTTAGTGCCTTCTAGTATCCAGAAATGCAAAGATAAGTTAAGTTTCCAAGTTAAGTTTTTTTCTGGACAAGTCTTATTTTTTTTTGTTACTTTTGCTATATAGATGTCCATTGTGTTACCCTATTTATAATAGTCGCTGGTTGTTTCATACCCTCATTTTTTTGTGACGCTAAGTACACATTCTTCATGTAAAATGTCATTCGAAATTAACCGCACTTAACCAGCCGATCACAGCCATTTAAATTGTTTGTGTTACGACGAGAATCTACCACAACCGGAGTATACAGCTTCAGTATTATCTGGATGTATACTAACTGAGCTATGCGCATGCAAATGTCTTTATAAAAACGCTAATCATTAAAATTTTTTATTAGAAAGATTTCCATATTTGTATATATTTGTAAACAATTTGAAAATATCCAAATCAATTCGCAACAGCAAAGTTTAATTTATAGCGAAATTAATAATATTTATTCATTTTTGTTTAAAATGTTCTTGTAACATATTTAAAAATAAAAGCATTTACACAACTATCTGAAACCAAATAGCCTAGTTAAAGAAAGACAAAAGAATGGAAAAGGCAGAATAGTTAAAGCACTGAGTAACTATAGCATCGCTGATTAGTATTCCATAATGGGGAATCTACTAAATTATGATAATAATGTTTACCTGCGCTTGCACGGGTAACAGCATCCTTGTAACTAATTGACAATGGTGCAGTACCATTACCTCCATTTGTTAATGGTTCTCGAATATTATCATTATCATTATTACGACCAGATGGTAGACAACCATTTTTAATAAGTTGAGCATTATACTTGAGGCTATTATTATTGTTCTTAACACATCGCGTCGAGAACATAACCAATGCACCAATAATCGGAGGGATACCAGCCAAAATAAATGGAAGTTGATACGATCCAGTGCGGTCATACAAATACCCAGCGACAGGTGGACCAATTGTTAAAGGAATGGAGCACATCCCCAAAAGGAAACCAATCGCTTGTGTAGCACCATCTTTTCCACATAAATCAAAAGCTATTGGGCCTAATAACGATATAAAACAACCATCAAACAATCCCATTCCTAATGATATTACTAACAGCCAAACAAATGAGTTGGCAAAAGTCAACAAAATTGTTAAAATTCCAATACTGAGAAAACTGATTTGCTGTAACAGAATACGATTGACATTTGGACTATCAGCAATGTAACCAAAAACCAATCTTCCAATACCAGACGTTATTCCAACACAAATAACAGGTAATGTTCCATCAGAATTTGGAAAATAAACATTACAGAATTCTTTAATATGAACGTAAGGTACAAAGTATCCAAATAAGGCAATCGGTATCGATAATGTCCAAATCACATATTTTGGCATTTTCCATATATCTACGTTGATAATTTTCTTTAAAGTGTCATCTTTGTACTCGATATGTGTAGGAATGTTAATTGGTTTAAATAAAAGGGCACAAAGCATTATACATCCAACTAATAGGGATAAAATTCGTAACGAGTGTTCTAATCCAAATGTGGGTAAAATATTTTTTAATAGCAATGGCATAATTACTGTAAATGTTGAACTACCAGCTGTTACAACACCATTTACAAATCCTAAATATTTTTGAAAATAATGTCCTAATATTACTAGACTAGGAGTATATGCCAAGGATGCGCCTAAGCCAAACATTATACCATAAGTAAAATATAAATATTCAACATGTTCGGTTAGAAATGACGATATAAACATTCCACCAGATGCAATTGCACCCCCCAATAATGTTGTTCGGCGTATTCCAATACGATCTGTTAGTATTCCAGCAATTGGTGATAGAAAAAATGTGGTTCCAATGGTTAACGATCCAACCAGAGCTGTAACATAAGAAAAAATAATAAATGAGTACAAAATTAATAACAGATTTTTTTTACATTTAATCAACAAATTAAAAATTAAATTTTTCCAGATATTTAAAATTACCATTATTTTAAATTGTTTTGGATTTCAAGAACAAATTATTTAAAATTCCATACTAAAATTATCTTCCTATATGAAATATATGAGGGTATATTCAATTTAGTCTGAATTATATAAAACATTAACTTGATAAATATTAGGGGATATTAATTCGCCTAATCAATCCATTTTTGCCGGTCATCAAATGTACAAAAATAACAGAAGAAATACAAGAAGTAAATGTCTGAATATAATTTCATGAAGGAAAATCTAGGCGGCTTGGCACATGGTAATAACGAAATGCTGACGACATTTCTCCACTATGTGCGGTGATCAAGTAACGATGAATCGCTTCAGTGATAGGGCAAAACCGGGGACTCTACTACTCGTTTGAAACAACTGTCTAAATCGCAACAACATTTTATTTCAAAATTTTGATAAAGTTATTTTAGAAAGTATAATAATTTTTTAATTTTTAGAAAGTATTTAACTGATCACTTGAAATTTCATTCAAACAACGCCAACCTGTTTCCGTTTCACGAGATATTTCATTATCTAGTTATTCAATCGTAAAAGTAGAGTTCTTTTTGTACCTTAGTTATACTAATAAACCATAAACCGGAGGAAAATGTTTTTGACATCTTTTAAAAAGGTTTCTTCATAAAGAATTAATAATATTGAGTACGTATCCTCTATTATACGTTCCGCTATTTAGTGGGATGTCCATTTCTATTCTTGAATTACATATTTAAACATAACACAAGCATATTTCAGATTTGCCAGTTTTTTCTTTGTTTTAATCGTAAAACTTAAAGCTTTATACTTGTGTTAGGTTAGTGATATAAACATATATAATAATTTTTTATTTAGTTTAGAATTCCGAATGGAACCTTCAATAAGATGACAACAAAGATTTATTAGTTATCTCCAAACATATATTCTTTACAAAAAAAAAATTTTTAATCAACATTTTATAGGCTGAAAGTTACAAAAACATAAAATTAAAGATCAGAGGTTATTTTATATGCTTTTATAATAACGAATATATTTTTTTTTATTGTATGTCAGGGAGACTTACATATCGCTGTACACTAATTACTGTTGAAGTTTTAATTAGAAAAATTTTAAATAACTAGTTCAAAACTGATTTTTCTATAAAATAACTAACACAAAATCTATACTAAGAAATCTTCAAAACTTAAAAGAGAATGTAAATCATTTACAAGCATAATTAACACGCTGTTAAAATTTGAAGACGATTTACCTATTCAAACATAACAGAATACCGATTAATAAAGACATTGTTTGAACATATGTTATGAAAGCGTGAAAAAAGGACACACTATTAATTTTTTAGAAGAACTTTTAACCATATTAAGGGAGAACTAACATTTGAGTAGACTAATTATCTATGAAACCTTCAGTTCATTCACATCACAAATATTGTTTTTGATAGATATATAATTTATTGTTTTTAAAAATACAATGAGGCTGGTTGATTACAGATTAAGTAAAAAAATATGTAAATATGCATTCAGTTACACCACTATTTGAACCAGTATTTGAAGGAAGTCATTCAATTACACCAGTATTTGAAGCAAAAGTTAGTTTATATTCAATAGTAATCCACAAATTCACAACGCGCACAGCATGGTTTTATTGTTTGAAGTTAGCAACCCAAAAATTGGGTAAACATTTTCCTCAATGAAATTATCGATATGATTTTGCCTTAATCCTTATCGTGGACATTCCACGAAAATATACTGAAGCTTTTGTGGGACTTTAAATCCACAGAATGAGATTGTCTTTCCTTTTCTGTTATTGAGTGACAACCTATTTGAGTTAGCTGTTCGAATACAGCTGAACAGATTACATTTTTTTTGCGTAAATCAAAATCGAGATCGTTTTTGTTTTTTTCAGATACAAATAATTAAGATTTTACGAGAGGTGTTCCGCTCTATTTATAGAGATTGTTTTCATAATTTTTTAAATAAATAATCGTATTTGTTCTGTAGTGCCGATCCATCCAGTTACAGGTTCCTGTTACTACATGCTTGAGAACAGTTTTTACTTTAGTAAACCAATTATACTTTTCTTGGTTTCCTAGCCAACTCTATCTAAGGCCACCAATCTCTTGAATCAAATCAAAGGATATATGTTTGAGTACATTAAGTAAGCTATGAAGCCAGTTTAACATTACCGAAAATATATTTAATTGGATCGGATTTAATCCCAAATCTAACCGCAGTTCCGAGTTGTTGGTATGCTGTGGTAGTGACATTATTAATTTTAAAAAGCTTAGCTGGATGGTTTGTAGTTCTTCGTGATAGCGGTATTAGTAGAACAATGGAAGTGCACTCCAACATAAGAGCAATAAGATTTCACTTTTTTGTTTTTGGTAATAAAAACTCTTTGACGTTTTTATACTTCATTTTCATGTGCAATGTTTGAGAAAAAAAAGGTATAATAAAATTATATCACTATTTGTGAATTTTATAATTAATAATTGCAGTTATACATGGGAGTAATATAAAATTTGTTAAAATTTATTTTAATTATCTTTTTGACAAAGAAAATTAAAAAATGAGGTCAAATCCAATGTGTAAACTGAAATTAAGATTTCATTATTGAGTCTTATTTAATCATTAATGAGTTCATTGTTTATGTCCGATAACACAAACTACATGCTTTTTTTTCTGGCTTCAGCTACTACAGCCATATAGCCATTAACCAAGAGGATTATTATTTTTTTATACAACAACAGTACACAGTACTGCAAGATGGTCACCCATCCAAATACTGACTGTGACTTGATGTTGCTTAACTTTATTGATTGGTCAAGGTCTGTAATTACGTTACGTCAGTCCGGGGTCGAATCTCCAAAACGGTGATTAAAAGTTTTTAAGCTCGGTAATCATATTTATTACAAATATTTAACTAAAACTATTTATTGCAGGTCGAAAAAGTTATATTATATTAAAAAATTATAATGATAAAGTTAGTTATTCATGAATTGTGCTAAATTCTTACTCAGAGCTAAATCTGAAAACTTTAAGATTGATTTTCTATAATTAGTTTAGTTTTTTTTTTTCCTTTTTTTATATTATCATTAATGATTTATTTTTTAATGATATAAAAAAATATCGATAATAAATTGGATACTTAGATTATGTATACTCGACAGCAAAAACCTACACGGATATGATGGGTCTTTTTTGATTCTTTAGTTTAAAATGCATTTTTTAAGCGATTAAAGAAAATTAAATCTGATAAACAATTTAACAAAGCAAAAAATCATAAATAAGCGGAATCACTGCACACAATTTTCTTTTAATACTTTTACAAGAAATATTTATTGATTTATTAATATTAGTATTATTTTTTTTGATAAAGAAACTAAACTAGAAGCAAACCTTAGAATACAAAAAACTAATATATAAGTGAATTTCCTCCCTCACATGAATTTTGAGATATCTTTCTAAAAGTTGTAAAGCTTAGAAATTTTTGTTGAAATACTTCCTTTGAAGAAAATCGTTGGAGCAATTTTCGAGATAAACAAAAAACTGAAAATTAAGGGACACTCAGTAAATTAATTTTGACAAAATGCATATTTCTTCGTCCTTGGATTATTCGAAGCTTTTCTAAGCTTAATATTAAATTTTGTGATTGTAGCTCATTTAAGTCTGATCACAGATAACACAAAATAAGTATCAGAAATAAGTAGTAAATATCAAAAATAAATAGCAGAAATTGATTGCCTCAAATTATAAAATGGCAACCCTACTTTAGTTATTTGTATGATTTGATGCGTTAGTTAAAAACTGTATCAAAAAATTATAAAAATTTGATATTTATGTATTTATTTATAATAAAATATTCATATCATAACAAAAACATATTAATAACACATTGTTATCAAAATATTTATTAAAAAAAAGAATAATAAAATAAATAATTATAAATTTTATATTCCATTTATAGACACATCACATCACATCACATACATACAGCATATATATTAGATACTACTACGAACACGGAAATTCATATTTAAATTTGACGACCATTGTAACATAATAAAATGGTCACCGAACTTATGTACAAAGAAACTTTGTAAAATATTATATCAGATGATAATTTATTGATAATATTTTTATACTTACTTTCAAAACAAGAATAACCATTTGAAATTTGTAAATTGTATAAAATATTATAAACGGCCCACAAAGAATAAATTTTAGCATAAGTGATTCAAAAGTGTAATAGGGAAGATACAATAAAGCAGATTCACTGTTTTATACCTAAAAATATAATATAAGGATCAATACCAAACAAAATTCGAAAATTAAATTAAAAATAATTCAAAAACGAATAAGTTATAATAAGCTTCTCTTAAAGATTGTTTTCCATCTGTTTCTTGCAAAAAAAATTTAATGGATGATTCTACGGTAAGCGGTCATTTTCTATGGAATAATTTTTAAATAATAATGTAATATTCATATAACATTTTTATTCACAATCAACTCATTTGTGTAAACTAACATTATTTATCTTAAATTTTAAAGGAATGTGTAGATATATGTAGGCGCCATGGACTACGATAGGACCTCTTATCGTAGAATGACCCTTATGTATAATCACAATGGATATGAATGACGTGACATGTATGACGTCAGTTATGCAAATCTTCTTCTTTGTTTTATGAAGAATTTAAAACGTTCATGCTTTATCTATTTTTTAAGATTTTCAAAAAATAACTTCCAATTCATGTTCGTGAAGTAAAGACGCTTCAATTTGAAGAGATAAAAAAATGTGCATCATCCTTATTTAACTAAAATCAGTACTTACATAAATAATTGACTAGAGATTTTCACTAGGAATTCGGTTACTACAGTGAATGTATGAAATATTCTGGATTTTGTTTGCTATGCCAAATACATAATGTTTACCAGTTTATTTTGTGTGCTTCGTTCCCCGCACTTCAACACGCTCTATCTGGTTGTTAAAACAACATTAAGCAAAAATGCTCAATCAAGTTTTTTCGCAAGTAAATATTTTTTTAGTTATTCGTGATTAAAATGATCAATTTTTTTATTTAAAAAATATGAATGTTTTTGAACGGTTTTAAACAAATAAGTCGTAAATATTTGATTTACATTTCTGTGCATACAATTTTAAACGAATTATAGCGTATTAAAGGTACAGATTCAATTCACAGTAATACGGAGAAAACTTAACAAGTGCGTCGTAAAAAGACCTTCATAATGAGTCTTTGTTGAAGTAATTAGCTCAAAAACTAACAGAGTTACAACAAAAACAAATCTATAAAAATTTTTTACAGTTTTTACACGCTTATGTAAATTTTTACAGATTTGCCAAGTACCAAAATACATTCAAAAGTTTAACTAGTTTCAAATGTTTCGTTTAAAAAGAAACTCGACTTTCTTTAAAAATTCAATTTTTCACGAACGGAATATCACATTCAACGTATTATATGTCGGTTAATGTTGCATCTACAAGAATGGAAAAATAATATTTTTACTTGGTTTTTTATAATCTTTATTCTGGTCACATATAGTCGGTTATCGGCTAGTCGTACACAAGCGAATTACAAACAGTTTTGACAAATATGGTCAGAAATGTCATAAATTTCATAAAGACTAAGTTAGATTAAGTTCGTAAATGAGCAAAATCGGTCAATTAGGTGCAATAGATCAATGACTTCAAATTATGGTAGTTATTTTATAAATATTAAATGATTCTAAATAGTTCAATTCATACTCAACCAGGCGTCGAGTATTTAAACAAGTAACTCTGTAAGTTGCTTCACAAATAATGTCCGAAAATTATCAAAAGAATTATTCCAGTAAAATACTGAATTCATTTCTGATAATTCAATTTATTTGAATTTGAAACTGGCATTTTATTGATAGAGATAGCAGCTATTTCATAAGCACCCCTACATGATACTTTAATTAAATCACCTAGGTATCAACAAAGTAATAAAAAAAATATGAAAATGATACATAACATATGTAGGTATTTTAATTATATGGCGTCGTATACATCAAAATATCAAATAATGTTTCAGTGTTTATTTACTAATTACCTAATTAAAAATATTTCGTATTTAATGAATGTAGTATGAAAATTAAATATTTATGTTAAAGCATTACAAATTTTTAATGATATTTGTGTACCAGTATACACATCAGTTAGAGATTTTATCAAATCACCAGTGTATCAATCAGCAGATCGATATTGAAATCGGGAAAACATCGAATGTATCGTGCATTGTGACCTGTATTTTACATCTATGTTAAGTATTCGAATAAATGTAATCATTTTACATCGAATACTAACATCCCTCTAGCATACCAAGAACATATTTTATTGCCATTTATTAAATTTTTTTCCACAATAAATACTCATAAGACAAAACTTTACCATATTTCTCCCCATTTCGCAGTTCTTGCGAAAGAAATGCGTCTAAAACTTCTTCTATCTTTTTTTTTTCAGAAGTACAAGAGTTCAGTTACATGAGCACATGTTCATGAATACATTTGTATATATATCTGTTTTTTATTTAACTTCTAGACGCTTCGGCTCCGTTAATTTTTACAATAGTCAAACTATTTAAAAATTACTTTAGAACATTAATTTATAAATAGAAGTAAATTCCGGTTCAAGTCTACTTATAACGAATATACTTTTACTTTACAAAACTATTACAGACATCGTGTAACAAAATAAATTTGTATAAAATAAGGAGTGACCCAATAATAATTATTATAAATATCCAAAACGACTAATTATAGCTTACTAATTTAACTACCGTGTCAAGTGTAAGTCGGACCGACTGATGAATTTACGCCGACGCCCAGGCCTGGGACAGTACCATTTTAGAGGTGGCAAAATTTGCAGAATTCGTTAAATTAAGTATCGGTTAAATATCAAAATAATTTAAATTCGAATAATTTTATGATAAGAGTTTTGCTCTAAATTAACGAAAAATTTCTAAAATAATATTATTTATTGATATGGCTTTCCACAAATTAACGCTCAATTTAATTAATATATTATCGACGAGTGGACAGTTCCTTATAAGTATTTTAGGCATTTGTGTATTTGTAGCTACTATACTACGTGCATTTAGATCATTGACCGATCAATGACCGATCATTATTCTCACTTATAATAATAAAAAAAATAAGCTAATTAATGATCTAATAAGCTAATAAATTTGCCCCCGCACCCTTTAGAGAATAAGTCTTCCGTAATAAAACCATGTTAATTATTAATAAAACTCGTTTAACATCAATTAATTTTTCCCAAGTTGATTAATTTTTTAATCAGAAGTCATATGTTAATTAAAAAATTAAATGATTGTTAATTATTAATTGAATATATTCTTTAATCATTAATATAATATTAAAATAATCATTTTTAATTAAATCAATTTGAATAATTTTGTACAATTTTTATATAAACTATGAATTCATTTAGGACATATTTTAATTTCGAATTAATTAGATTTTAACCAGCATTACTTACTAATAGTCAATTAGTATGATTTGGGAAAAAATTTTTTTTCATTACTCAACCAAATATGTGATTAATTTTATATCATTAATTTATATCAATTTAATTATACCAATGAATTGATTATTTGTACTTCATTGTAAAAATTAAAATAAGTATTGTAATCGAGAAAAAATAACAGTGATGAATATTCAATGGAAATATTTATTTGAGCAAAACTTGATTTATTTGGACATAGAACGTTGAATTTCGGAAGATAGAAATCAAGTCATGGTATAACTTGAAAATCAATCGCTATAGTTTAGAATTTTTATACTATTTTATCGTCTCTTTTTTTGTTACCGATTATACATCATTTTTTTAGAATATCGTAAATTATTATTTTTTAATTTTAATCCGATTATCTATTTCAACTACCCTTAAATTCATTTTTTAACAGGTTTACAAGCTTACAAAACAGTCAAGTTGTGTTTACTATCATTTTTTATACTCGACATATACATAATATACCAGAGTATATTAATTTTAGTCTAATTTTTTAGAATGGTTCTTTATTAGATAATATACCTTTCAACTTAAGGAACAATTTGATGTGAAGTTTAGAATTTAGAATCAGTCCGGTATCCGATTGTTTTGAAGATTACAATGCTTTTTGGAAACTTTCAGGCGAGGGTAATTTTCTTAAGTTTAAAAAATGTTAGATTGTTTCATTATTTCAGTAAGTAAACATTACATTTTCTAACATGACTAATATTTTTAATTTTCTTATTCCATAATTTTTTAATTGAAGAAAATAAATTTTTATAGTTTAAATAAATAATTAATTAATTCGAGCAGTGACTCATTCAGATGGAAAAATAATAACATTAACTACAGCAGGCGCTACTTATACAAAAAGCGAGCATCGAATTCAATCATTAGATCTAACTTAAGAATAGCTCGAAAAAGAAACACATCTGAAGTCGTGTGTTTTTTTGGGGCAGTTTTTTCCTCATAGAACGTTGTTGTTTTTGACGTCTTTAGTCGTTAGTATTAATAACATATACAAAGGACTTATTCCATACAGAGTTATAAATACATATATAATAATAAAATGTGAGTATTATAATTATATAATGTATTTATACTTACTACACATATATCAGAGTAATTTTATTCTGAAGTTTGTAACGCTAGAAAATATTGAAACCACAAATTTTGGTATAAGGGTTCATAAAATCACCTAATTAGACGATTTTCACAAATCCATCCATCCCTCATCATGGTAACTCAAAAACGAAAAGACATAGCTGCAATTTTGGTAACGTATTCAAAACATAAAAATTAAATAAACAAAATCGACATATTGGGTACAACTTATAAACAAACCATAAAAGATTCAAAGAAAATTCAAAAAATATTTGCTGTTTAAAAAAGAAACTTTTGTTTGAAACATTTTTTCATTTCAAACTGCTTAGATTCCACCGTATCGAAAATTTTACGATCTCCAAAAAAGAAAATAACCGAATAATGAATAATATTTTCGTAGGGGGAAAGTTTTTTGGCTAACCTTAATTAAGCCATATACTAATTTTTAGAAGTATAATTATCAATGATTTGATATGATTATGGGCACCGGAACTATATACAATAATTTTACAAATTATGCTTTTTTTTGTTGTGTACACAAAATTAAACTATTTTTTCCTTCTTTATATCTTAATTAAGCCTTAATTATTTATTTACTTTGTCAATTAAGTTAATGTCAGTTTGAAATATACCTACACAGATATAGTCAGTATTTTTTTTACTATATATCTAAAAACATAAATTGCAACGCAATATAACGAAATTTTTCATTTGCTGGATTCAACCACAAGCAATTACTAAGGCAATTATTTTATAGATACTCGAGTACCTCGAGCATCTGCTCTATGGAAGAAACAAAATTTGTTTGCTTTTAACTACCTTTCTTTTAACTAGTAATAAATGGGACGATAAAAATGGTATATCTCATTTTCGTTTATCAAAATATTAATTGTATTATGGAAAAAAGGCATTTACAAAGAACTTACAAAGAACTATTATAATTTTTTTATATTAAAAAATACAAAATTTGACTTTGATTAAAAAAAATATTTTCGTGTCCAAAATTTTATTCTAATTAAAAGGGAATTTTTTTACAAAAATAAGTATTAATACGAAATCTTGAGATTTAAACAAAAATCGTAAGAGGTAATTGCTGCCTAGATTTTAACAAAGATTCTTTCGTATCTTTAAGAATTTATTGACATTTTTTTAATATATTAAGCTTTTTTTATTTTTTCAAATTGTTTTTTTCGAAAATAAAAAATATAAATTCCTTAAAATATTTAAAACATTTCACTCATACAAGAATGTTAAACTTTAATGTTAATTAATAACAATTAAAATAGATTAAATATTCATTTATCAATATTATATAAAATGCATATAAATTGTATAAACTGATTATAAAAATATACGTAAGTTGACAATTCATTAATATAATTAATTATTATTTCTAGTGGTTAATGAATACGATGGAAAACTTCATTAGTAATAACAATTCAAAAATTATTGTGGTATCTATTGTAGGCAGTTTGATTTTTTTGGGGTCCTCCTATTATTGAACATACAACACTCATTAATTAAAACTAATTTATTTTATATATAACTAAAATAGAACAGGAATACAGTAGCATGGTCAAGACTGTTTTTACAAAAAAAATTTAATTATGATTAAATTATCATAATAGTCTGATAGGATGATTAAATTATCATATTGAAGCTTCTTTAACTTCCCGAACATGGATCTAAAGTTATTTTTTTAAATCTTTAAAAATTAATTAAATTTTTAACTTTGATATGGTATTGGGTCTAGTTTCACATTTTGATGTCAAATATGCCAAATTCAGAATCAGTCATAAACATATATAAATAAACACATATATAATTACCATAGTGTTATAATGATTTTTGTTAATAATCGCAAATAAACCCTAGCCAAATATCAATATCATTTTATTTTTATAAAAAAACAAGTCTAGAGTATTGTCCATACCAGCTATTTGAAAAATATTTTTGCATTTATTCATAAACAACTTTGTCAATAAATCCTGTACTAAATGTCAATAATTTATTTGAAGAAAAGATGACATTATTAATCATTTAAGATAAACGTTTAAATTGGCGCCATTTAATTTTATATTATAAATTGTAAATTTATTATTTATTAAATTAAAAAGGGCGAAAAAACATTGAATACCAATCGACTTTCAAATCGTATTACCAAAGACCTGATCTAAAAATTATGATAATCATATCCATGAAAAAAATCCAAAATTTTTTTTCAAATTCGATGTAGACACAAAACACGTCAAATCTCTGAAGAATGAATTATCAAGTCAAAATAAAATATACAAAATATATTTAAAATATTAAAATATCTTATTTTAAGTTTGCTGGACTAGTTTCTAAAATATCTCTAGAAACGCATTCAAGATATCGCAAAATGACCACACATACAGAATTATTTCAAAAATGGTGGGGAAAAAATATTTTTCATAAGTAAAATAGTCAGGTTAGTTAACTATTAATTATACATGAATATAATAATCTTCAAACTACCAATCAAATTGTATAATACAAATGATCAAATGAAACTTTTGTTTATAAACAATAGGCTAACGAAAACCATTCAATTATAGTTAAATTGTCTATGAGTTATTTAAACAACTGCGTAGTAAGTTGTCTCATGCATCGCTCTTCTGCAATACCATGTAATAAAAGTTCAAGAGAAACATCATTCCTCTGAAACTCTTAATTGTAGATCTTTGCGTATTAATAATAAGAATGAATTTTAAAATATTCTTTGTATTTTACTTTATAAGCAACCGAAAATGATATTCCCAATTGTATTTTTTTATACTCATTTTTAAACATCTAAACAGTCAATTAAGCGGTGTCAAAACAATCAATTAAGCGACGTCTAAAAAATCAATATTAAAATCAATATATTGCACAATAATTGATAGGTATTGTAAAATTATACGGTTCGTTCAGCCGTCTGTAGATCATTTTCAAAGATTGTGTAATATATTTAAGCCGCTACAATACGATGCATCCAACAAATTCCAACTACATGTGTCGCAAGTCATGCGTCCAACATTCGTGTAGGACGACGTTCAGGCTGTTGTAGGTCTTTTGTACCAAGTCAAAATGAATTTTTAAGACACAAGCATATATTTGGCAAACCTTTGATACACTGATAACACTATTTGTCGAACGTTCATTCCAGTATTTGTTTTGCTATACTTCGATATTTTTAATCTATATCTTTTTTTTTTACTCATTCATATTTATACATAATTTATATATTTTTGCCTTAATATTGAATCAACAAACCTCCTTATTTAAACGCATTACGCAATTAATGAATGGCTCCTCAATCAATGTACCTAAACGTGAAAATATTTTTCATACTTTTAATCAACCATTTCTAATGTATATCCTTTAATAATTTCGATTTATAAATATAATTAATTAATGATTTGATAATAAAACATTAATATACATCACTTCAAGGTTTTTGTAAACAAAACGCTAAAAATTACAAATATGGAAACAAAATTAATTGGCCTACATAAATTTTGTGAAAAAATATTATCGCCTTATTATTCTAGAATTTTATTCATTTAAATATTACTTAGAACCTTCCTTATAGGTCAATTATATAAAATCAATTATTTAAAATAAATGCGTCGTAAGAAAATTTAATTTTAGCACAATACAATTACAAAAATTTTTCACTATAGTCTATTTTACATAATTATTTTACTCCTGATGCCAGTCAGCTAATGGTGTTTATAAAATACACTTCTAGAAATTTTTTAAGGGAATTTATTCTAATTGGAAGATAAGAATTACAAATATATAAAATTTTTTATCACATATTTATTTAAGTGGGTATGTGTTTTTGATAAAAACCTTTACAGGCTCTATTATTAAAGACAATCTGTAGTGTATACATTGTTTATTTTTCTTCAATTTTCGCGCATAATAAACTCAAAAAATAATTATAAAAATGTTTTGAAATTTGGTATGCACAATCATGATATGAAAATGAAGGGTATGTTGAAGAGTTTTTCCCGAAAAAAGGGATTCTCAAGTATCAAAATTATATTTGGCAAACATTCGACATGCACACCGTTTTCATATCAAGATTGTGCATACAAAATTTCATAGTATTTGGATAATAGTTATTTATGCGAGAAAATTGAAAAAATACTATGTATATTACATTACAGATTGTTTGTAATAACAGAGCCTGTAGTCTCTATCAAAAATTAACTTGAAAAAATATTTTCATAAAAAATTAAATATTTATTATTTAAAAGTGCACAAGAAAAGAATGCTAAGCTGCATTCCAATACTTAGAATAATGTCGGAACACAGGCCTCTAATGACGTAGTCAATCAAGTGTTAGCTGTAATTTTATAACTTTAATTTTAAAAAGATTTTTAATACATGTCGAATTCCAAAACGGCATATAGCTTAAAAATATAGTTAAATAAGTAGATTTGATAATAGTGATATTAGTATATACATTAATACTGTATTTCGAGTAATATATTTCATAAACAATGCAAACTTTGTCACTTGCTAGGCATAACTTTAAGACGGTCAAATGCAGCTTTTTCTAAGCATTCACGGTGATCAGGATGCGAGATTTGAATAAGTTCATATGCACGTTGACGAAGAGATTTACCAAATAATGATGCAATACCGTATTCTGTCACAACATAATGTACATGTGCTCTTGTAGTAACAACTCCTGCACCTGGTTTTAGTATAGGTACAATTTTACTTTCCTTCTTTCTGGTCACACTTTGTAATGCAATAATCGGTTTGCCTAAGCCATCAAAACCTTCAGCAGCACCCCGTATAAAATCGACCTGTCCACCAAATCCCGAATACATTTTCGTACCTATGGAATCAGCATTTATTTGACCTGTTAAATCTACTTCGATTGCAGAATTAATTGCAGTCATTTTAGGCAATTTTGATATGATTTGTGTATTATTTACATATTGAATACGTAACATTTCCACTAATGGATTATTATTCACAAAATCGAATAATTTTTTGGTACCGTTTAAAAATGATCCAACAATGCGTCCTTGGAAAAGTGTTTTCATGTGATTAGTAACACAACCCTTATCTACTAAATCGACAACTCCATCGGCAAACATTTCAGAATGAATACCCAAATTTTTATGATTGCTTAATTCACTTAACACTGCATCTGGTATATTTCCAATTCCCATTTGTAATGTTGCTCCGTTATCCACGAGATTTTCAGCGATAAATTTTCCGATTTTAATTTCAATTTCAGTTGTTGGTTTTCCTCTAGACTCTGGCAGTGGGGTATCAATTTCAGTACAATAATCAAAATGACTTATATGTATAAGACCATCACCAAAAGTTCGAGGCATTTGTTTGTTGATTTGAGCAATTATTATTTTCGAATGAATTAGTCCTTCGCGTACGCAGTCAACACTTGTGCCTAGACTACAATATCCATGATTATCAGGAGGTGATACATGTATTAAAGTAATGTCTGGTTTAATAATACCACGGCTAAATAACTTTGGAATTTCATGTAAAAATATTGGAATGCTATCAGCACGTCCTTCAGCTATAGGTTTTCGAACATTTTCCCCCATAAAAACTGAAGCATTTCTAAAAATATCTTTGTATTCTTTATGAAGATAGTTAAGATCACCTTCAGTATGCATATGGAGTACAGTGATATCACTCAACTTTTGAGCTTCACCAACTTTCGCCATATGTTCTAATAAACAAATTGGAGTTGCAGCCGCTCCTTGAGCAAACACTACATTACAAGATTTCATCTCACAAAAAGCATCCGATGGATTTTGAACTTCTCTTGGTTTTCGATCCAATTTTTGACTTGGTTCTGGACAGTATGTATAAAAATTTCTATTGGATTTTATTATTCGCTTCAAGTTAGAACTGATTTCAAAAGTTATTGAACGAATTAATCGTTTGTTTAATGCCATTTTTTTGAACTTTTAATTAACAGCAATTTTCAAAATACAATATTTCAACAAAGAATCTTAGTTTAACGTTTAATGTCGTTCAAATACATATTTATTTATTTGGGCAATTTAGTATCCATGGTAATTTTAGAGAATCAAATTTGAATGTTTAATAGCAAATAAGATTTTGATCCACTGAATGTTTTTAGTTCAAAACGAACTCACTATCTTCATTAAAACGGGAGATATTTGGATACAAATCTATCACAACACTTAAAGGAAACGCCCCTTAAGAACTTGAGAAAGACCAAAGATAGATGTAATCGAATGCTTGATGCTTCATCTGGTCACTAATACCTTTTATTAAAAAGAATTATGTAAATCAGCTAAATAGAACGACCGAATGGGCGGACTCGGAACATTTTTCATCAATTTTTTTAATGTGTGTTGTGATACTTTTTTATCCCAATATCTAAAGAACATAGCGTTTTCGTTTTGGTCTAAGAACACTCAGTGACTCAAGACCTTCCATTTGAGTTAATTGGATGAGTTGGGGGATTGTAGAGAGCACTGCAACATACACGAATCACCATTTTAAGTGATTTGAATGATTAATAGTAATAGAATTGGAAAATTTATAATGTAACATTCAAAATTAATTGTAATAGAAAAACACATGTATATAATACTAAACATTAATCTAGACACTGAGGAAAGGTTTCAATTTTATTACAAATACCTATAGTTCTCGTCAATTATTTTTGCCATGAGTTAAAAAATGATAGTGTCAAGAATATAGAAAAAAATAATTTTAGCATTTTATAGCTATTTTTTCGAACAATAACACCTAATTTAAACTAATAGGTCTAAACATTATTTAAAGTTCAATAGTTTTTGAAAGTCATTGATCTCAGATTGGTCTAACTTAGGTCAGATGTTTAAGCATATGGTTAAAAAAAAATTGTTTAATAAAATACATATAATATCCTTTTTTTTTGTTTTGTTGCTAATATTTAAATAAGAAAATTTCCATAATTGAAAATGTAATTGAACTACGGAATCCTAAGAAATAAATGTGGGTAGTTGATAATATAAGGATTCAATCATTCATTTAAGCTAGTAGATTGTTGACGGTCATTAACTTGGAGTTCAATGTTTAACGGTAGTCATCACAACTCTATACGTAAGTATTCCTATTCATCATAGGTATATTTAATTACGATTCATGTTTGATGTGTTTTGTATACTCTGTCATCCAACCCAACAGAAATATACAAAAAATAACAGTCATTTTACGACTGAGATATCTTTTATCCGAATACACAATGTCATGAGATGTATCAAAATTTCCTTTTAAACTGACTTTTATTATTAAATTTTGATACAAAAATTTGTATCGTAAATTTTTTAATTTTTCAAATGATAGAAAAATTACGAAAAATTGAAAGAATATTTTTGTTATCGTTTTCGGTAAAATGCTGTTTATAATGTAGTTTTAAACAAAAAATTAGAAATTTTAAAGATATTTCAAAGGATAAGTATCAAGATCCAAGCGATATTCTACAAAATCCAAAAACTGTAATGAAAATTCAAGAAATTCCAAAACATTCACATGCACCACTTGTGCACTGAAATGTACTACAGAATGAAGCAATCTTTAAAACGAACAATATTAACTGAAAAAGAGCGTATTGATTACGTAAGAGCAAAACAGATAATATATTTAGCTACAAATACGCCTTACTCAATTTATTGAAGAGAGCTTTACTTTGTGGAAATCCATGATAATGACTGAAGAAAACTTCAAGGATATAACTGATCCAGTTCGAAAATGGTTGTACAAACCGAAACATGTCACGACGTAATTATTAATTTTTAATAAATAATAAAATAAATAGTGAAATAATGCAAAATATATATCCTTGAAGTTTTCTTCAGTCATTACGCCTTACTTAATTTATAAACATGTTTTTATAGAAGACAATAAGAAAGCTGTTGGTGGCACATAAATCATTCTTCAAAGCAAAGTAAACTTCATTATAATAGGTATTCAATTAAATAAACCTTGAACAATATGAATAAAATTCAAAATATCACTCACAGATCACAAATATTTTACTGAACACAGTGTGCTATGTTCGTAATTTAGTAACCATTATATATAGAGATAGTCTTCTTTTAAATATTTGTAAATTTTTTTATTGATATTCTTTTACACCATTATTTTTATGATTATAAAATAAAAATTATCTAAATATTTCTCAATAACTATGTTATATATGTCCCAAAATTAGTACATTGTGTCCTGTAAAATATTTGTACTCTTTTGAATTTTAAGATTTTTTTGTCGATAATCAAAATTGTTTATCTTAATAAATTTAAACAAAATATAAAAGTTAATAATAAAATATTTTTTATTCAATAACCGAATTATGATAAGAAATTTATTGTACCGTAGAAAATTCAACGGGTTTGTATTGATATGCTATAAAATTGTTATGATATATTATACTTCCGTCTATAATAATGAACATAATTTTATTAGAAATAATATTATTTTTACCTAGTTTATCATAACAATGAAAAATACCTGGATTAAATTACATTTATTTTTTTTAATAAATTATAATCACTATATTTTCTTACATTTTAATCGTATTTACTAATTAAGGCGATTACAACACGTGTATAGGGGTAATAGAATAATTTTAAGGTAGTCTAATTTCATTAATGAAGTATTTCATCCATTATTAAGTAATAGGTTGAAGGGAGGAAAATATTTGGTGGTGTCTTTAACCATCCCCATTAATTAGCCAATGAGCAATGGCTCTGGTCAATTCTGTAAGACGAGTCCCATATTTATCGATTCGAACAAAAGCTACAATTTTTAATACGTATCCATTTATCTAGCATATATTTCTACCAAAAAAGAATGCTACGGTAGTATGTGTGAAAATTTTAGAAAAATGCTCAGAATTCGATAGCTTGAAATTATTTCCAATGAAGGAATCTACATACCATGTAGATGTCGTGGGTAATGTGCAGTGTATTATCAAAGTTATACCAACATAAGGAAATGCTTCTTGTCATGCTTACACAGAAGTTGTAACATGTCGAATAGCCTTGAATTGGCATAAATTTCGGTTACTAGCTTTTTCAAAACACAGCCGCATTCAAGACTTAAATATTTTCAAGCTGGATCGACCCTCATTTTTGTAAGAGTCCTTAACCGACATGTATAAGACCTCGTGACCACTGAAGAAGAACTTTGATATCTTTGGAAAATATCCTAATCGGATCTAGCGTTCTTGTTTCGTCCTTGCGGATTTCGTGATGTTTTTTTCTTTTGGAAATTAATTTGTTTTAAAATTTGGTTGGAGTAGTCGCTGCGTTCATCACATTTAGAAAACGACAAAAAATCGAATAAGAGAGCGGTTAAACGCGCATTATAAATACTCTTCTAGATTATGATTGCGGCGCCCCCAAAAACTGTCGCACGGGACAGGTATCTCGGTTTACACTGCTTGTATGTGGAAATGCCAAAACATAATACAGGTAATTAAAATGCAAGGAAAGTGCCAGCAAAAACGCTTTAAAACTTAGCGTAGATCTTAAAAGCGAGATGTCAATGAAATATGCTTTTCTCGTCATTTTACTCAATGTTTAGAATATATGGGTCAAAATTACAAAATACTTTTCATTAAAACAATAATTAAATGTTGAAGAGTCCTAGAATTTTCCATCAATAGATAAATTATTAATGTTTAAATTAATATATTAATGTTTAAAGCAATAATTGTTTTGTGATGTGTTTACTATGAACAAAAAAAAACGTTTGTTTAGAGTTAAGTACTTTAATTAACATATACATGATATATGAAAATTTAATAAACGTTAGCCATGAACCGACCAGAAAAGTTTTTTAATAACTTTGCAATAATTAAAAATTCACTCATTCACCTTTACTCAACTGCTTTTTGGATGCAAACTATTTTATGACAAAAATAATAAGTTAGGAAAATTATATTTATATCGTACTCAAAGTACACACTGTGAACTGACACCCCAGTCAGAAGTAAATAAAAAGAATATATAAATAATACGTAGACAAAATTTTTAAGAATATCAATGTAAAAAATGGTTCACTATTGGACAGTTTACCATACACTATTTTCGATTTTATATTTCGAATAATTTACAATTATACCATAAAATTACTATAATCCTTGACTATTGAGGCTTAAATTTGTACCTAAATTAAAAGAACGGATAGAATAATAGACTTTTAGAAATTAACAAAACAATTTTTCTTTTCATTTTTTTTAGTGGTATACATGGTAGTTTTAAACTATGACCCAAATTTAGTTCGACTTTGTTTGCCAAAATTGATAAAAAATTGAGGATAATAGAGCAAAATTAATTTTTTGTAGTTTTGGTGACGTCATAAGATTTACAAAATTCATTTTTTCGATATCTTGGCCAAATTCTGTCTGATTTGAATGAACTTTTTTTTGAAACCCACTAATTTTGGGTCATATTTTTCAATTTTTATACTATCAATTCGCTAAATTTTGCCCTTCTATGAAAAATCATGACCAGACCCTTTGTATCTTGAAATTCATTATAGATATGTTTGTTTTGACAGAATATTTGAAAACTATGACCCAAATTTAGTTCGATTACATACTTTGTTTGCCAAAATTGATTAAAATTTGACGAAATTAACCAAAAATAATTTTTTGTAGTTTTGGTGACGTCATAAGATTCACAAAATTCATTTTTTCGATATCTTGGCCAAATTCTGTCTGATTTGAATGAAGTTTTTTTTGAAACCCACTAATTTTGGGTCATACTTTTCAAAAATTAATTTTTTGTAGTTTTGGTGACGTCATAAGATTCACAAAATTCATTTTTTCGATATCTTGGCCAAATTCTGTCTGATTTGAATGAACTTTTTTTTGAAACCCACTAATTTTGGGTCATAATTTTCAATTTTTATACTATCAATTCGCTAAATTTTACCCTTCTATGAAAAATCATAACCAGACCCTTAATATCCTGAAATTCATTATAGATATGTTTGTTTTGACAGAATATTTGAAAACTATGACCCAAATTTAGTTCGATTACATACTTTGTTTGCCAAAATTGATTAAAATTTGACGAAAATAGAGCTAAATTAATTTTTTGTAGTTTTGGTGACGTCATAAGATTCACAAAATTCATTTTTTCGATATCTTGGCCAAATTCTGTCTGATTTGAATGAACTTTTTTTTGAAACCCACTAATTTTGGGTCATAATTTTCAATTTTTATACTATCAATTCGCTAAATTTTACCCTTCTATGAAAAATCATAACCAGACCCTTAATATCCTGAAATTCATTATAGATATGTTTGTTTTGACAGAATATTTGAAAACTATGACCCAAATTTAGTTCGATTACATACTTTGTTTGCCAAAATTGATTAAAATTTGACGAAAATAGAGCTAAATTAATTTTTTGTAGTTTTGGTGACGTCATAAGATTCACAAAATTCATTTTTTCGATATCTTGGCCAAATTCTGTCTGATTTGAATGAACTTTTTTTTGAAACCCACTAATTTTGGGTCATACTTTTCAATTTTTATACTATCAATTCGCTAAATTTTACCCTTCTATGAAAAATCATAACCAGACCCTTAATATCTTGAAATTCATTATAGATATGTTTGTTTTGACAGAATATTTGAAAACTATGACCCAAATTTAGTTCGATTACATACTTTGTTTGCCAAAATTGATTAAAATTTGACGAAATTAACCAAAATTAATTTTTTGTAGTTTTGGTGACGTCATAAGATTCACAAAATTCATTTTTTCGATATCTTGGCCAAATTCTGTCTGATTTGAATGAACTTTTTTTTGAAACCCACTAATTTTGGGTCATAATTTTCAATTTTTATACTATCAATTCGCTAAATTTTACCCTTCTATGAAAAATCATAACCAGACCCTTAATATCCTGAAATTCATTATAGATATGTTTGTTTTGACAGAATATTTGAAAACTATGACCCAAATTTAGTTCGATTACATACTTTGTTTGCCAAAATTGATTAAAATTTGACGAAAATAGAGCTAAATTAATTTTTTGTAGTTTTGGTGACGTCATAAGATTCACAAAATTCATTTTTTCGATATCTTGGCCAAATTCTGTCTGATTTGAATGAACTTTTTTTTGAAACCCACTAATTTTGGGTCATACTTTTCAATTTTTATACTATCAATTCGCTAAATTTTACCCTTCTATGAAAAATCATAACCAGACCCTTAATATCCTGAAATTTATTATAGATATGTTTGTTTTGACAGAATATTTGAAAACTATGACCCAAATTTAGTTCGATTACATACTTTGTTTGCCAAAATTGATTAAAATTTGACGAAAATAGAGCTAAATTAATTTTTTGTAGTTTTGGTGACGTCATAAGATTCACAAAATTCATTTTTTCGATATCTTGGCCAAATTCTGTCTGATTTGAATGAACTTTTTTTTGAAACCCACTAATTTTGGGTCATACTTTTCAATTTTTATACTATCAATTCGCTAAATTTTACCCTTCTATGAAAAATCATAACCAGACCCTTAATATCTTGAAATTCATTATAGATATGTTTGTTTTGACAGAATATTTGAAAACTATGACCCAAATTTAGTTCGATTACATACTTTGTTTGCCAAAATTGATTAAAATTTGACGAAAATAGAGCTAAATTAATTTTTTGTAGTTTTGGTGACGTCATAAGATTCACAAAATTCATTTTTTCGATATCTTGGCCAAATTCTGTCTGATTTGAATGAACTTTTTTTTGAAACCCACTAATTTTGGGTCATAATTTTCAATTTTTATACTATCAATTCGCTAAATTTTACCCTTCTATGAAAAATCATAACCAGACCCTTAATATCCTGAAATTCATTATAGATATGTTTGTTTTGACAGAATATTTGAAAACTATGACCCAAATTTAGTTCGATTACATACTTTGTTTGCCAAAATTGATTAAAATTTGACGAAAATAGAGCTAAATTAATTTTTTGTAGTTTTGGTGACGTCATAAGATTCACAAAATTCATTTTTTCGATATCTTGGCCAAATTCTGTCTGATTTGAATGAACTTTTTTTTGAAACCCACTAATTTTGGGTCATAATTTTCAATTTTTATACTATCAATTCGCTAAATTTTACCCTTCTATGAAAAATCATAACCAGACCCTTAATATCCTGAAATTCATTATAGATATGTTTGTTTTGACAGAATATTTGAAAACTATGACCCAAATTTAGTTCGATTACATACTTTGTTTGCCAAAATTGATTAAAATTTGACGAAAATAGAGCTAAATTAATTTTTTGTAGTTTTGGTGACGTCATAAGATTCACAAAATTCATTTTTTTCGATATCTTGGCCAAATTCTGTCTGATTTGAATGAACTTTTTTTTGAAACCCACTAATTTTGGGTCATAATTTTCAATTTTTATACTATCAATTCGCTAAATTTTACCCTTCTATGAAAAATCATAACCAGACCCTTAATATCCTGAAATTCATTATAGATATGTTTGTTTTGACAGAATATTTGAAAACTATGACCCAAATTTAGTTCGATTACATACTTTGTTTGCCAAAATTGATTAAAATTTGACGAAAATAGAGCAAAATTAATTTTTTGTAGTTTTGGTGACGTCATAAGATTCACAAAATTCATTTTTTCGATATCTTGGCCAAATTCTGTCTGATTTGAATGAACTTTTTTTTGAAACCCACTAATTTTGGGTCATAATTTTCAATTTTTATACTATCAATTCGCTAAATTTTACCCTTCTATGAAAAATCATAACCAGACCCTTAATATCTTGAAATTCATTATAGATATGTTTGTTTTGACAGAATATTTGAAAACTATGACCCAAATTTAGTTCGATTACATACTTTGTTTGCCAAAATTGATTAAAATTTGACGAAAATAGAGCTAAATTAATTTTTTGTAGTTTTGGTGACGTCATAAGATTCACAAAATTCATTTTTTCGATATCTTGGCCAAATTCTGTCTGATTTGAATGAACTTTTTTTTGAAACCCACTAATTTTGGGTCATACTTTTCAATTTTTATACTATCAATTCGCTAAATTTTACCCTTCTATGAAAAATCATAACCAGACCCTTAATATCCTGAAATTCATTATAGATATGTTTGTTTTGACAGAATATTTGAAAACTATGACCCAAATTTAGTTCGATTACATACTTTGTTTGCCAAAATTGATTAAAATTTGACGAAAATAGAGCAAAATTAATTTTTTGTAGTTTTGGTGACGTCATAAGATTCACAAAATTCATTTTTTCGATATCTTGGCCAAATTCTGTCTGATTTGAATGAACTTTTTTTTGAAACCCACTAATTTTGGGTCATAATTTTCAATTTTTATACTATCAATTCGCTAAATTTTACCCTTCTATGAAAAATCATGACCAGACCCTTAATATCTTGAAATTCATTATAGATATGTTTGTTTTGACAGAATATTTGAAAACTATGACCCAAATTTAGTTCGATTACATACTTTGTTTGCCAAAATTGATTAAAATTTGACGAAAATAGAGCTAAATTAATTTTTTGTAGTTTTGGTGACGTCATAAGATTCACAAAATTCATTTTTTCGATATCTTGGCCAAATTCTGTCTAATTTGAATGAAGTTTTTTTAGAAACCCACTAATTTTGGGTCATACTTTTCAATTTTCATACTATCAATTCGCTAAATTTTACCCTTCTATGAAAAATCATGACCAGACCCTTAATATCTTGAAATTCATTATAGTTGTGTTTGTTTTGAAAGAATATTTGAAAACTATGACCCAAATTTAGTTCGATTACATACTTTGTTTGCCAAAATTGATTAAAAATTGAGGAGTGAATTTAAAAACGCATGGAATTAATTAATGGACCACGACCTGAATCTTACTAAAATTCTAATATACACTCATTTTATAGTGTATTTTGTAATTTATTTCACATTAAGATGAATGTTTTAGATAGATAAATAAAATTAAACAACTCAACACAACATAAAAATCGAGTATTTAATGGTTTTAAATCAGTAAAACAATGAAAATAGGTAACAGTGTTGCATTTTTTTATTCCACAATTATATGTAACTATATAATTCTTTTTATAGCAAAAGGAACCATTAACAAATTACGATAATGTTGCAATTTTATTTTATTTAAAATGCTTAAATGATCACTTTTAATGACATTCGATAAGATTGCTAATTTTTACAATTAACTAACTTTAGAATGTCAACAAAATGTTTGAAACTTTTAAATTTACAATCTAAACAAAAAATGTTTACTATTTTTACAATGTAAACAAACTAGTCATAGTATTTTTCCAAATATTTTATTAACATTCAAAATTAAATAGACTATAAGTGCAAAAATCAGCAATCTTATCGATTTATCAATAATGATTTTAGTTGAATAGTTTTACATTGAATAAAATTGTAAAACGTTTATGAAAAATTATTCAAACAATTTATTTATTTAAACTCTAAAGAAAAATTATTCATTTTAAAAAATTTGAAAAAAAAAAAAAACATTTTTCATTAATTTCTAACAAATTCATTGGTTTATATTTTTCAGATTTATTTATTACTTTCAAATTTATTCATAAATAGTAACTGTTCGGAAAATCGATAAACTATTGCAAAAGATCGATTTTTCGAATTTTTTTTAATTGTGTATGATATTAATGATCATAGGCCCGTGAGGCTCAGACCTAAGTTCTTAAACCAACAAATTAGCTTTAAGCAATCTCGATCCAAAGCCCATCTTTTAAACGATCACAGATAAGAGGAAAGATTATATAAAAATCTGTTAAAAGCAAAGAACTTTTATTTAAATATACAATCATAAAATTGTTTAGAATTCGCTATGACCTGAGCTTAAAATCATCAGATACACATACACAAATATAACAACACATTTGGTAAATACATTATATTTTGAAGAACGTATTTTATGTATTTTAACAATGTTAATAATTATGCACAATTAAAATACTGATACCCAAGCATATGCAGAGTATTCCGTTAGTTATCATTTTCAATTATTTATTTTATGTTTTGTGGTCTTTACCAAGATAAGTACAAAATTTGCAACAAATAAATTATTCAAATTAATAAATAATACACCTTAAAAATAAATTTGCATAGGGAACAACAAATAACTGTCTGGTATATGGGAACATTATCTTTTTACTGCTCAATTCATTAAATTCAATTGACCTAACTTAAATAAAGAGGTACTTTAGTACACACAATTATTAATAAACAATACCGAAACAGCTTAATAAATAAATAAAAATATAAACGCAATAATAAAAATATATACAAACCTGCTTTACTGGAGTACTCATCAACGCCAGCATGTTGCAAACGCAATTTTAACTCAACGAATATTAAACCATATGAATTGACAACCCCAAACAAAATTCCATTGCAAAAAAATGATCCCAACATGATTATCCATGCTCTAGTACCTCCATCGGGTGGTAATATACTTATATTATTATTTAAACCATTTATTTTACCATTTTGATGTACTTTTCCATTTTCTAATGAATTTCCCGCCATGTTTTTTGTTTTATTTTTATTATAAAAATATAATTTTAAAATATATATATATAAACTTTAAATTTAAAAAAATAAAGCACTAATTAAAAAGTTTTAACAAATTCTGTATGTATTTTTATTTGTTACAAATATAAAATTATACATTAGCATATTGTCTTTTTAAACACATTCAGCATTATTTTTTATATAAATATATAAAATAAATATTTTTAAGTACTTCAACAATGTAAAAAATAATAACAATTTGAGTGTAACTCAAAGTTGTAAATTCTTTGTTGTTTCCACTAGCGCGTCTTGTTCATAAGTATGACACGCGCTCAACTTACAACACAAATCATTGATTCTAATTATTATTTGAGTTGTGATTACGTTACAATTGTTAAACGTTTGAAGGAATATTCTTCTATTTCTTTCTATTTTATCCATTTATTCAATTTAATTGATTATAGAAGTATTATTTTTTAATTGATTAATATATTTATTATGAAAATTTTAGGACCTTCAAAAAATTTTGTTACTATATGAATCATATTCTACAAATATTATTAATTACAAATCGAATATTTTGTATTAACTTATCAATAATTGGATAACAATTAAACAAATAAAAATGCACGTTTTCACGGTTTTAAAAATAAATTTTAAACAACAGTATTTAAATTTAAATAAAAAAACTTATTTCACACCACTAACAAATTACATCATTTCAAAACAGTATGAAAATGCAGCACATGTTATGTTCCATGTATAGACAGACACTGCATTAAATTTTGAAATATGAGATTATCACTGAGTAAATATTTTTAATTTTTAATTTCTGTAATAAAAATTAAAAATAATATAAATTTTTAATTCATTATTATTAATAAAAATTGTGTTGCAATTCACTTTTATCGATTAATTAAATTTTTATTTCGAATGAACTTAACCTTATTTTCAAACTTTGCATTATGTGTTTTTTGGTATTTATAAATGAAATAAGAAAAAATGTAGATTATTATTAATTGTTATTTAAATAGAAATTAGGTACAATCATGTGAGTAAAAGAAATTGTATCAATTTACAAAAAAAAAAAAATATTTAGAAAACATAATGTGTAAAGAAAATTGATTTTTGAAAACCCACTAAATATATTTGATGAATCGGTTGCTGTCTCTTTTTATTAAGTACCATGCAATATACATGAAGAGGTGTATGTTTCGCTAATGAAACCTATAATTATCAGTATTGTTCAAAATATTTATGTGTTCCCACGTTTAATAAGTGAATTTTTTATTTTTATGGTAAAACATCCAGACACCTCTGTGCTTTATCGAAGTTATGATTGAAAAATATTATATTTTCATTTCCTTTTCGCATTTTTAAATAATGAGCAAATTTCTAAGTATCTTTTCATGTTGAATTCGTGATAATTCAACATGATTATTTTTAATCCGATTCGTTTATTCTAATGTAATAACTTTTTCCCCTTGGAACCGCTAACAGACAATCTTGAAATTTCTATTTTAAGATAATCTAACACTGAATTTATCAGGTACCACAAAAAATGTTTTATATATTTGTAATTGAATGATCTTCCCATTATAAAAAACAAAAAAAAAAACGTATTTCCGCCCATTGGAAACTTGAAGAGAAAAAATTTGTTGCTATATTAATTAGACCAGATAAAAATTGTTGGCTTGGTGCTTATCGGTTTATTTTCAGGGCTTTTATATTTAAATAATCATTAATTCTTATAGTATTGAGATATTTTTTGTTACTTATTTAGGTATTTTAATATATTTAAAAAATGACTTAATCGTAGTGGAAGTTCTGTCAAACTATCAAAACTATATGGATAATTTAAAAAATAACTATACTCATACAAATAAAATTATAATTTTATAATATACAAACTTTATAACCAATATAATAAAAAAAAATTATTTATTTATAAAAAAAAATTAAAACATAACATATATATTAGTTGATAAAATTATTTTTCGTTGGTAGACAATGTTGATTTTTTAAATGATAAAGCAATATTTTTTATATTTGAAATATTTGTATTTAATTCCGTTCCAATTGCTTCTTTCTCTGCTGATCCAGCTAGATATTGCGTAACTAGATCTAAAAACAGTGAATAAATATTTTAATACTAATAATTGTAAACTTTGTTGCCTACGGTATTAAGGAAAACTTGGAGTGTAACTACCGCCTAAGAATTTTTACTTACATACCAAGATCTAAAGAAGGAGCACTAAGCTTGAATTAATAATTTTATAGCCGCGGTCTTCTAACAATTATGAAGAATTTTTTTACCTTAAATCATTAAACTATTCTGATACTTATTTAACTAATGAATGTGTTTAAATTTTAATACCAAATATATAATTTATTGTTAAAAATAAATTGAATATGATATGGGGTTCAAAACCCAAAATGATATCTCAGTTTGCGATCTGTCACTAAAGTACAATAAAATGTTAATATAATAAATATCGAAAATCAAATGAGAATTGATAATAGACAATTTTTTCCAAAGCTGAATACGGTAATTTACCTCTATTGAAAATTATTGTTCAATTACGAAAATTATTTAAATAAAATTGTAATCATAGCATACCATGATAATGCGACAACTGCTTAATATCGTCTTCATTTAAATGTTGTTTTAAAAACTGTATAATTGCAAAAACATGGCGACCACTTGCATGTAACATATTTTGTGTTGTTGTTTCAAATAATATTAACGTTGTTAAATGTAAAACTAAGGCTGGATCATTACATTGTTCCAATTGTTGTTGTAAACTATGTCGATGATTTAATACAAGTAAACGATCCTTTTTCTTATCAACCTTCTTTAATATCATGCTACAAACCGGTAATGAATCTTCAGCTGCAATCAAAAATTCTTCAATACTTGAATTTGATAATGTTTTTAATAATGCTTGTAACGTGGAACGCACATCCGTCGGAGTATCATTTACGATTTTAACTCTTTGTTCGTTCGTTAAGGGCGTTGATATATTATTAACATTTAATTCATATTCGCTAGCTACATATAAAACTATTTCATTTACGAAATCCGTACAAATTGACTTTAATAAATATTTATGCAATTGTTGTTGAATATCGACAGGAAATAATTTAGCGCCTTTTTCAAATAATCGTACATCAGTTAATAATGCATTCAACCGATCTTGTAATGATGCGTGATTTTGACGACGTTCTGAAGCTTTATTTTGTGTAGTGCTTACATATAAGTTTGTAGCTATTTCTAAAGCTTTAGCATTTAACCTTTCTTGTAAATAAGTGCTAATTTCAGTTAATAAATCAGAAATTCCTTCTTCTTCTAATTGGGGTTCAATTATTTTTTCGATATCAACGACACTAATCAATTCTAAAGCGGTTGATTTTTTTGTAGATTTTTCATCGTCACTATCGTTTGTTATATGTTGTTGTTTACTACGTGGATGTTTTTTAGTTGATTTTGTTTTTGTTTCACGTCCTTGAGTGCCACCTCCGCTTTTGCCACCTGCTGCTTTTTTACGCCGTTCATCTCGTTTATCGGCTTTAGAATCGTTTTCGTTTAGATTATCACTACCGTGACGAGAAGCTAATTGTTTTTCAGCTTGGTATTGTTGGTATGTACCTGTAAAATTATACGTCACATTTACATTCTACAATAATATAAAACCAAACTTAAATAATTATTTGACAATACTTTTCGCTATTATCTTTAAGTGATATAAAAACCGATGTGTCGAATCGTTAAAATGCATAATCTCATATCTTATGAAATATGCATACGATTATATAACAAATTCTTAGAAAAGCTTTAAGTACATTTTTCAAGAGCTAATGGCATCTCACAAGATGGACTTGGCGAAAAAATATTTGTGATTTCTATTTATTTTAATCAATTTTCAAAGATGGAAACTAGGCGCTATTTTCTTCTGCCCTCCAGGCTTATGAAAAAACATTCGTGTAAAAAATAGGATAATCTAGAAAGTTTAAATCGTAAAAGATTGAGGGAGATGGATCTTAAAAAATGAAGAGACATGAATTACCGATTTCAAGGAATACTAAATGTTCATTAAGTGCATTTAAAAAATCTGTTTTCGAATGACAAGTAACCACTGAATTATTATAAAGAAGTCTAAAATAACGATATTTACAGTAATTTTTATGAGATGTGCCACGTCCTACAAGAAACTACGATAGAAAAGTTAGAAAATTTGTTTTATTATAAAATCTTACCCGATTCTACAGCTAGTTTGGCACGTTCCTCACAAAGTCCCTCGCATGGTACACTTAATAATTCAATGTAAGCTGTACTCAATACACAATAACCTAAAACCATGGTTAAATTTTTGCGTGATTGTGTCATAACTGACTCTATAATCATTGATATATCGTCATCATTGAAAATGGATGGAAGAATTGTTTGAACATCTAAACAAGTTTTGCTGGCAATACATTCTTCAATGGCACCATCGATTTGATCAATAATTACTTGTGATACAACACATGAATTCAATACAGTTAGTTTCTCATTTGGTAATTGTCGTTTAATATAATTTTTGGGGTCCGATATTCCAAGACGTAATAAAGCATCAAATTCTATGTAACGATTTTGTCGATAGAAATTTTGTACCCAATCCGACTAAAATAAAAAATAAACGTTAAAAAATTTTTGTTCGTAAATTAAATCAAATTAATATATAGACGCGAAATGGATGAAATAAGTAAAATACTAAAATTCGTCCATACCGACGTATCGAGCGTAAATTATGTGGGAGGCAACTGCACCAAATGATACAAATGGATTCTGATATAAAATTATGGTCTCTAAAAAGTCGCATGCACAAATCAGTATAAACAGAGGATAGTTGATTTACAAAATAATTGTATTTTGAAGCTAATTGGGGAATACAAAATTTAGGATAGTAAATTATTACGTCCATAAAAGAAACCAATCGGATAAACATTAGCAAAGGTTATTAAATGCTCTCAGAAATTTTTAATACATAATTAATACAAGGCATAATCATGGTACCATTTTGTAAATATAAAATGTAAATGTTTTTACAGACAGGCGTTAAATAAGTGAATAAACATTGTTCTTTTGGTATTATTAACTTTATGCTAGACACCTTCCTGATTACCAAAATCATTAATTATATCTTACATTTTTATAAAACTTAATAATTGATAACCTTGTATACGATCTTTAGTTGGTTTAAAATTATTTAAAAACCTTGCACTTTTGTTACTATATATATAAGGCATTATCAAAAGATCATCAAATCTTTAAATATTCTGGTGTAGACATTAATTAACACTACAATTAAATTGAATTAAAATTGTACAATTTTTTAAGATGGATTATCCACAGCTATTGTAAGCAAACTCCTTTATGTAAAGAGTGTGATTCTAACAAGCTGTTGACTTAAATTAAATGTAATATAGTGTATTTTTTTCAATTTTCGCGCTCAATTAACTCAAAAAATATTTATCAAAATGTTATGAAATTTAGTATGCATACTATTGACATGAAAACGCAGGGCTTGTGTCGAATTTCTAAGGTAAAAATAAAAATTTGATTTTATATTTAGAAATGTTTTTTTCAAGAAAAATTCTTCCACAAGCCCTCTGCGTTTTAAGGTATTTGACACAAGAAAAAACCGATTTAACGATCATTTTTCAAAATAAATTAATGCTGAGTATAGTTTCCTGAATTGAATTGAAATTTGATCACAGTAGGTCATGAAATTATAGATCAAAATCAATTATAATTATAATTCCATCTTAAAGAGCTCTATAAATAGTAATTTTGGTTTATAAATTATTCTTTCTACTCCAAAATAGAAGGGTGTGTACACTTGAATCGGGACACACTATATTTAAATTAAGCAATGTTTATTTATAATTGTACAATCAATTTTAAATAAATAATATTTATTTATTATAAGTTTAAATTATTTATTTAGGATCATATTTGCTTGAGAGTTTGGATAAGAATCATCATATTTATAAATACCCAAATGAAAATTTAATTAAAGTTAATTTATGTTCCGTTATCGATGTATATTATATTGGATACAATTAGGTTATATCTTGATTGTTTGAATATTTATTGCGACTTAAAAATAGCAATTGGGAACCGAAGTGAACAATTATACTGCTGCGATAAAATAAAGTTAAGAATATTATGTTTACCAAAACTTATCAAAAATTCTAACCTGAGATTTCGAATAAATATGAGGAATATATTGTCCCGTACTTTGTTTGTTAGTAACTGATCCTGCAGCTCCAATTTGATCAAATAACAAGAAAAAAGTCGATTCTTGTAAGCCGCATTGATTTAATATGGCCGTGATAGGTGTTGGTTTTGTTAAAGCTGCTAATGCACCACGTATTTTAGCTTTAGCTCGAGCTGCAAATGCTTCTGTATAATACAAATTTGAATCGTGTGGATCCTGTTTTCCTTGAATTAAAGTTCCTAAATGTTTGGTGAAAACTTGTTGCTGTAAGAATTCAGCTGGCAAATCAAAATGCATTGTTAAATCGTTAATAGAAATTTTTCCATTTTGATTTAATTTTTCATTAATTTCTTCTGCTATTCGACTAATATACGTATCATCAATTAATTGATTCAAAACTAGATGAACATCTTTCCGTTTTAAAATTTCTTTTGAGTAACTCATGATTTGGTTCAAATCAACTCGTAAAGTTTTTGACAATTCCGTCATGTTGATTCGACCACCGTGTACGAATAACTCACCACACATTTCTTGTATTAAATAATCTGGTGTAATATATTCTTTACCATCATTGGAAAATAGAACTTCAATATATTTATGTTTAATTAAGTGTGTTATTATTTCTACACAATTTCGTTCAGATAATCTATAAGTATTCCATGAAAATTAAAATATAATTATTTTATAGCCTAAAAATTTCCCGTAAATAAAAATTTTACCTTTGTAAAGTAGAACTTAGCTGAGCTTTTTGTAAATCAGCTGCTAAACGTTTAACTTCTTCCCAATCAGATGCCATTTTTGATAAGGTTTATTCAAAGATTTATCGAAACAGCTGTTATTTGTTTTCGTTTCGGAAAAAGAATCTACTTGACATTTAAAATTTATGGACACTCATATGTGAAAGTGACGTCTACAACTTATGGGTATGTATAGTTGTCTTATTCACACAGAGATGTCATATACTGTCACAACCTGTGAACGAGTGGTTTGTGTCTAAATAATGAAGTTGATTCCACAGATTTTATTACATACTACTTGGTATCCGGCGCTTTGATACCGCAGAAGAAATATCTACAATAAAGGCGGTCGCAAGGATAATAAGGAACATAAAAATAAATTTTTGATCTAAAATTAATGTACCAAAATTTTTACCATAAAATATGCTAATTCTCGCCCCAACAGACACTGGTGTCGAATCATAGATAACACGCAGAATCTCTATACTCCGAATATACGAAAAAATATGTGATTAATATGTATGTTTTTCCAAGTATTACGTTATTCGTGACCCCAAGATTTGATAATAAATTGGTATAAAATTATTAAAAAATAAAGCGGAATCTCACGAAATAAAATTTTCTGATACCTCGGAGGATTAAAATTTTGATAAAAAGCAATGGTTTTTTTTCAATATCAGTGACGTTTATTGTTGTAAATTGTCATACATATATTATTTTACAATTTAAAAAATGCGAACTTTAAATAAATTATTTAAATATATGGTATTTTAATCTAAAATTTTGTTTATAAAAAAAAAAAATTCTTAAGCTTTATAAATTTATTACAATATTTTTATATGCAAATTATTTTAGTTATGAAATTTTTACATTAATCATTTGCACAAATTTTTTATCCACTAAACTTAAAATATTTCAAAGTATTATCTTGCTAAAATATGTTGGAATTTTTAACTAATACTGCAAGTTTTTGTTACTTACACTTTTTACACTCATGTGTTGAGAGTGTAATGGCCAATTCTTATCAATGCGAAACTTTCGGAATTATTTCAAAATGGGATTGCGTTTTATCTAACTTTAGCCACTTGAAGGAACAGAATAACTGGTATTTTTTAAGCGTTAATTTTCAAATCAAATATATTAATAAAACATCATTTCTTGCTTGAATTATTTATGAATAAAATATAAGTACAGTATTTGATACTCATGTTTGAGATTGATGGCATGTGTAACATCAAAGCTATCGAGATTATGTTAAACCATTTTGAAAACAAGGTAATTATTAAAACAGAAAAGTTATTACACACGTAAGATGAGTTGTTTTTTGTTGTTTACTATTAACGACAAATCATTAAAGTAGTTATTTATTTAATTAATATTGTATTATAAATACGCCTGATTTTTAAATAATTACTTGACAAAAACGGATCCCCTTTCTCCATTTATTTTTTGACAATGGAAAAAGTGTAGTTGTATATACTGTGCAACGAAAACCGATAAGTTTCGTTGTAGATAAGCAATATATTATTATTATTTTACACTCTATATTACATTTTTTCTACTTACATTAAACCTTCTAAAGTATGAAAAATGTACACTATAAGTTTAGATTCATCTATCACCACTTTCGGTAATGATATTGTTTCAGAAAAAGAAAAAGTGTATGAAGTGTAGGTTACAAAGACCACCCTTCTAATTATATTCACGGTATAAAATTAGAATATTCTATCTCTTAGTGATTCGAGAATACTACGTGATATTCAGCCAGCACTAATTTAGTTTCTTAGGAGCTTGGACACCATGTATTTCTCTTTTTTGTTATAGCATACTACACTCAGTGTAAAGTCTAATATTATCTCTACTGAATATAGCACACTCAAAAACAAAAAAACATTAAAAAATGATAGTGGCCACATAGAGTGTAATTATATGATTAAACAAAAAGGGCGCTCTGGAGAAACAAGCGCTTTCTGGTTAGCTCTGAATGATCGTGGCAATATTCACTTTGATTAAACATACCCATTTTTTGTAACGAGATCATAAAAAATAAAATATTATTATTATATTATAAATATTATTTTAATTCCTTATTTCTATACTTATCATTTATAATCCTTAATAATAGAGATGCTTTTTAAATTTAAATAGTAATAAGTATTTTGTAAAAGTATCTTTGGCATTTAGCTGACGATTTGTTTTGACTAGAATTTCACTCATCATAAATAGTTTTCAAATAAATAAATAATTTAAAATAAAATTTTTACTAAATCTACTTAGTTGACTAGATTATCACTATAATTGTAAATTATATATCGAAAAGATCCATCATTATTATTGAAATTGACTATTTAATTTCAACAATAATAACTCAGTTCAAAGCTTAAGTTAGTTGTATTAAGAAAAGTTATTTAAGACTAGATTTTTTTTAAGAATATTGTTAAACAGTTAATAATCTAATTTTATAAAAAAATGTGAAATTATTATTGTTTAACGTTATAAATTTATTTTAGCGTTGTCGCGAGAAAGATACCGAAGGTAGTGAGGTCTAACCTGTAACTAGACGATTTTAAATTTCGTTTTTTTGATTATATGTTTGTTTTGCTGTAACTTTCGAATCCGTTGTCTGATTCTGATGAAATTTGGTAGACACGTTTATAATATTTAGGTTATTTACTTATCTTGATTTCCTCTATTTGGCTCTCATGGACTTCGAAATAATTTTATTACACAAGACCTATATTTTATTCTCAGTAAGGAAATTGTGTCTTAGTAAGGAAATTGTTGGTCATTATTATCATTTTTAGACCATTTGAAGGTTGTATCTTTAGGTTATGGAGGGTGGATATTCCAAGTGTTACAAAAAATGATCCTCACATTGTCGCCTAGAAAGGGTGGCGTTGCTGTACCAGTTAATAGTTGATAGTTTAACAAATCAATCAAAAGTAGCTAATACTTTTAAATATTTTATTCCCAATCAGTAAACTTTACGTAACATCAATTTGTACGTTTGAAATATTGACAAGACTGTTCTCGCGACAACGTTAATTTATTTTCTTATCAATTTAGTATATTGACCACTATTTAATTTTAATTTTGGGAGTAAATAGGTTAGATAGCTTTACTGATAGGGCTTTTGTAACGACTAATACCTAAATAATTTAATAAAATTTATAGTTAATTTATAACTTGTTAGTTTCCAATTTTATAGTAGCTATATTTAACTTCATTTTTTTCAAAAACCATAGATAATCTTCGTATAAATTTTATTTTAAAAATATTAGCCTGGTTTCATCCTATATTAGTCGTAACGTGTATTCTACTTATAACTAGGTATTCTGTATGTACAAAATTTAGACGAGTAAACATAAGTTAAAATTTAGTTATAGATTGTATTAAACTTTCTCTCAATGGATTCTTTTTTTAAAAATATCTGTATCAAAATAGATTCAACAATCCAAATTCTTTAGAAATTTTAAATAGTTACAATCACTTTGCTATAAATTAGCAGAGCACTGTCATTACTAGCTCATTTACAAACGTGGAGTAGTTTGGGAATTGGTTGTTTAATATGTTTATAATCTCCTAGCGCTTTATAAAATTCGTCCATATTAAGACTAAGGTGCGTCCTAGAAGTAATGAATTTCGTATCAAGTATTTTCCTAGTTATAAGAATTAGTTGAGAGAAGTATTGTTACAATTAACTTTAGACTAAATAATAATTTAACTCGACAAATTTATTTTCTAGTATTTTAATTTTTCACAAACTACAGGCAAATATTCGTTAAAATTTTATTTTAACAAAATAACTCTGGTTTCATCATGTAATAGCCGTTACATGTATTATACTTACAATTAATTAGGTAGTATATTCTGTATATACAAAATTAAGACGAGTATGTTAAAATTTAGCTGTACCCAGAATTAATTGTAACAATACTTTTCCCAATGGTTTATTATGCTAAAATAATACTTTAAAAAATAATACAAAAATTAACCATTGCTAAGATAGGTCGTATTTGATACAATGGCTACCATTGATTTTGATGTTTATATCTAAAGACTCCTAAAGTATATGGCAATTGTAAAAAATGTGTAAAAATGATAAAATTTAGAGAATTAAATTTCACAATTAATTACACAAAATTAAATATACTCGATTAACAATCATATCAGAGTCACTCTTAGCACAACCGAACGATTATAGTTTCTAGTTTAGAGATAAATTGTTTCAAATGTTGTAACTTTATACCAAATTTTGAAAAATTGCCATATAGGATTGTTGAATTTTTTTAACATTTTTTTTCTAGGTATTTTTACATTTTATAATTATTAATGAGAACTCTAGTATTAATTTTTACATAACAATCCATCGAAAGATATTTTGTTAAAATTAGTCTTGAACTAAACAACAATTTACTCGAATAATTTATTTTTCTAGTATCAAGCTTCATTTTTTTGAGAAACAATTAGCAAATCTTCGTAAAAATTGCCATTGTTTCATCATGTTTTAAAATTAACATCTACAATACTTAAAAACTAATTATAAATACTTAGAACCTAATTTTAGTGTATTCTATTATAGCTAATATGTTTTGTGAGAGATTATAAAAATTATTTATTTTATATACGAAATTCAGTTTTAAAATTAATAAAAAACTGAATTTTATATTTATATCATTATTGAGTAAAAAATATTTATTTTATATATAATTTAAAAGAAATCACAGACTTAAAATGTTTATAATTACTATGAAATGTTGACAAAAATAATCGTTTTAAAAATTTGCTTCTTATACTTATATTAAAATTATTTACGCTTTTAGGATTTTTAGTTATAAAAGTGCTTCCCCTTCCTTTTTCTAATACGGGATATCAGAATTTCTTTTTGGTCAAATTGTTTGGAAAATTAAAAAGATAAACCAATACGTCTTAATTCAATACATACCTAATTTTTAAATTTTATTCGAAGATACATTATTTTTTTTTTGATAAATCATACGAATAAATTAATGTTAACACTATAATTTTCTTTAATCACTTTATTAATTACTTACGTTTTTATGCGACATGTTTCGGATGTTACTCCATATTCAACGCTGTTTCTCAGATGTTACTCCATATTCAGCAGTTTAATATGGAGTAACATCCGAAACATGTCGCATAATAAAACGTAAATCATTAATAAAGTGGTTAAGCAAAATTAAAGTGTGAATATTTATTTATTCGCATAACATATTTAATACTATGAAATACCACAAATAAAGCTCTCTACTATGAATAAGTGATATTAAATCGACGGACAATAACTCTAGTAGAAACATTTTTCCGCTCGATTGAAAAGTCTATGATTTATTTGAAAATATTTTTAAGTGTTATTCAAAAATAATTTATAAAATGCATGACTTTTTAACATTTATATCGATTTATATAGACTTTCAAAAGAAATATAGTATTTTAAATTAAAACTAGACTTCTTTCCATCAGGGAAGAGACCTACATTCCATTGGTAGTTGAAAAATATCTTGTTCATAGATTTCATATCTATTATTCATTGAGATGATGATTTTCCAAAGTTTAGTCACGCGTTGATCGTTAAACTTGATGGAAATTCAATTTTAGAGTAGACGCACACGATAAAATTTGTCTGATCAGAAAATCTGAGGGTTAACACACACCATCCGACACTCCTATAAGAAGTTCTGATCACACATCAGATAAAAATCATAAACAAGCGCATATCATCATGGTATATCATCGGATACGTACAACAAACTACAAGGATTCAATGAACTTTCAAATATTTCACCAGCATCGTCTGTATGCGCATATGATAAGATTTTCTGATAAGAATATCTGATGTCTTATGTAGAAAGCTTACCGTGTGCTGGGTCTAATATAAAACACATGCTAAAATTTTCTGATCAGAAAAGCTTATCATGTGCGTCTGCCCGTAAGGTACATCTATATTGACCGATAAGCATAATATGTATCCACATTAATTTTTGTTGGAAAGCACTTTCATGTATGGATAGCTAATATCGTCACACACTTATATGATAGATGTTTTACAAATTAAATATTTAAAATACATTACTAACACCATGAAGTTATGAGCATGAGTAACACCAAAATCTACACATTTTTCATTTTATTTACGAATTTCAAAATATCAAAACATGCATTTACATTGACTATCTTAAAGAAAAAAAATATGAATGCACACCTCCCCAGATCCCGCCAGCTCAGCAAAATAATTTTAAATAACAAAATAGCTTTAGTTTTGTTCATAGCTAAAGCATTTGATGTAATGCAACGATTTTTTTTTTAAAAACATTTCACGCAATTTTTATAAATAAATGTTAAAGCATTTGATGTATTTCAGCGATGTTTTTTTTTTTAAAAACATTTCACGCAATTTTTATAAATAAATGTTAACAGATCGTAAATTAAAGAGTTTTGTGACTGAATAGCATTAAGTTTAGAAATATTACATAACCATAAAAACTGATGACACCGTCTAGTTGCGGTTTGAAACCAGTACCTAAAAAATTTAGTACACGAACCAATATAAGTGATTTTATTCCAAATATTTAATTTTTAAATGTTTTATTCGATATTCGATAATTATCTTTTATTTTCTGCGGCTGGAGAGGTTATGCTTTACCTCTTTATTATTATGGAAAATAGTTATCACCAAATGTTTTATTTTTGCAACGTTTCACCGGGTTGATTTGTTATACATTAACAGCGCGTCAAAGTTGATTAAAAATGATTTTTGCGAAATGTGTCGTTACCTCGGAATTCCTAAAAAAATGACTTATTGATTAAGAGAAGAATGAAGAATTTAAATAAATTATCTACTGAATCTACAAAAAAACATCACGAAACTCTTTAATAAACAAAAACAAATAAGAACAAATAAAAGTGTAAACAGTTTATTTACCAAATGTACTTACATCACTACCCCTCCGAGACATTGTACCTCGCCGTAATGTTCCATTTGTGTTAATACCATTTCCCCGATGAATCGAGTGCACTGAATGCACCGAACTAACATAGCCCGCAGAATGTGGATTTAAATTTAATGGCGGTAAATTGGGATTTTCTATTCGTGTTGGCGAACTAATTCGTGGACGAATCTGTGACGCTCGTCGTAACGTCGAACCTAATGTATTTATTTGATGTAAATTACCAATTTCTACTTCTGCATATGGATTTGGATCATGATTTTCTATATCATTCAATTGATAACTTTCAATTAACGGTGTTGGATCTTCATAATCATAATCGAAAAATCCTGAGTTATCAAAACTAGATTTTTCCGTTGATAAATTAAATTCTTTTGTTTTAAAATTATTTTTAAATTGTATAACTGGCGCTAAAATTGTTGCATTTGTTACTGTTGGTATGTAATTTTCAATTGTTTCGTATGTGTTATCCACTTCGTTTGGTGTACCATATTCTTCCATAAATCCTTGTGGATAATTTTCGGAAATATAATGTTGTGTTCCACCACGTGGTGTTAAAGCTGCCCATAATAATCGATTATCGGCATGATGCCCATTTTGTAAAGTATGTGATGGATATAAAACTGTTTCTGCTCCGCGTGGTAATTTTAGTTGTGTAGCAGGAGGATGTTGAGGACAATGTTCAATGTGAGCAGTATGAGTATGTGATATTGTTGCCTTCGCCTGATGATGTTGGCGATGGGCCAGTAATATTACTCTGTGAAGGATAAAATTACGAGAACTGTTTAGGTGAGCTATACGAATGTTCCAATATTGCAGCAATTAAAAGGGTGACTTAGGTGGAAATTATAATTCAAACGACAATCTGAACAAGTATTGTTGACAGATTTATTCTGACGTAATGTGATATATTAAAATGATCGCCACTCACTATTATTTGTTGTATCAGATTCACAAATTAAAAATTTCCTTAGGACTTAATTTCCCATAAGGAAATTGCAGATAGAAAAGAATAGCAATATTGCTTAACTTCAATAATGTTTAATTGCATTTCCATCCAATTGTAACTACGTTTAACCTTATCATTATTTCAATTATTTCGTAATACATGAAACGTGTTAGTTCAGTTTTTCATTGGCAGAAACAGGATTAAATTTAATTTAAGGTTTCATTCTTATAAAAAATAAAGCACAGTCAAATTAAATGCGATTACCAAGAATCAAGTACTTTCTATATCTCTCATTTTTGTACGCATTTAAATTTTCATGAGCTTTTTGATAATTTTATGCAGCACGTTTTAGCGACATAATTCGATTTGTCGGCTCTTTTTTCTGCCAAGAACTACCGACATCCAACAGCAGGTAATATTTGTTACAATGAAAAAACATATGACAACTTCCAACTGAATCACCCTGTATAAAAAATTATTATAAAAGAAACTTACTCTCTACACCGTAGCAAAAAAAGTGCAAGAACAGCTCCAAGCAAAAGAACTCCAATACTACATCCAATCAATACCAATAGCCATGTATCTGAGACTTCTCCTTCACCAATTGAAGATCCTTTGCCCCATTCTAAAAAGTTAATTTTTATTGTTTTGCATCAATACAATCACATTATAAAAACAAAAATAAGTGCATTTTGAGGTGCATTTGAAAACATATTTGAAAACACAGAAATTTTGGCAATGAAATAACGTATATTGTACCAAAACTTCATTTATTTTTGGGGTGCAGTCCATTCAAATACAAATAGTTAAGAGTTTCTTTTGTATTACAATTTATCTCAATGTGATTTGGACGCACCCTGTTCGGGTATGTCTACATATTCACCGCCAGGATGTGTGTGCACCGCACCTCGTCCTGAACTGCTTCCACCAATTCCAAGTACATTACTACTGCCACCAACTGATCCCAGAAACCATCGATCACATAATTGTTCTGCACAAGGTGATTGACTTATATTACCGCCTTTTATATGCTGTAGTAATGATTCTATGGCTGGTACTCGTTGTAAAAAAGCTGGCAATGGTGGTGGTGGTAAAAATTCTATAGAATTTGGTGGTGGTCCCAATTCACTCAATTCCCAACAATCCAGACACGCCATTTTGGCGGATTTTCTAAGAAAAGAATTTCATTCTATTTTAATAACTAGAATCAACTGGAATCGGTTTCAGATATTTAGTAATCTTTATTGTCTAATAAATAAAAATTTATGGTTATATTAAAGTTAAAGGGTCAGTCTAAGGCTAGACGCTCATTGTGATAATAACCAACCGCTGGGTAAATCTCCACCTGCTCATTTATTTTGAAAGGATAAGTGCACAGGCATATATTATCTGAACTAGATTTGCAGTACACTAGCCTTTTGTGATTGCCGGAATTGAATATAAACGCCGTCTAACCAAATAAGCTACCCAAATCAACTGATATTCTATTGAAATTTTAAAGAATTTTATTAAAAAATATTGAATAAAAATTGACTATCCTAATCTATAGGAACATTTACTCTCAAATTAGAGTTAATTAGATTTAATACGAAAAGTAACAGTTTTCATACTAGTATGTTTATTTTTGCATTAGCAAATGTCTTAAAAGTTAATCCAGGTAAAAATAATCAATCTTTAATGCAAGTAAATGAAAAATATCGTTCAATAATATTTCATTTTTAATTAACCAATAAAATATATTTTATATAAAATATTTTGAAATCCTCCAATCAATCTGTTCGATGCAACAGACTATCATTATTAAATTTCAGGACACTTTATACATTTTAAAGCACATAAATTTAAAAGGAAAGATTAGTTGGTAGTAGAAACGATATCAAGCTAAAATAAATTTCTTAACTACATTTTAAATAGCAATGTCTACAGAAAGAGGATAGAAAGTATTTTATATATAACTTAAGACATCATTTTTCGTTTATCGATTTTTTTGTTATTATTAATTACTGGAGATACAACATTTTTAGTTATGTCTCAAATTGACGAGCTCAATCTTCTAAAATTATTTATATATTTATTTTTCAAACTACATTAACCCGATCAAAATGCTTTGTTTCGTATAGAGTAAACTTTTTATTACATATTTGTAAAAACATTATAAATGATTCTCTTAAAAGTATAAAAAATTTGATAATTATTAGAAAAATAATTTAAAATAATTGAATATTATAACAATCTTACGTTATTATCTACTTGAAAACATTTAAATACTTTTCAATAAAGTAATAAGTATATATATATATATATATATATATATATATATATATATATATATATATATATATATATATATATATATATATATATATATATATATATATATATATATATATATATATATATATATATATATAAAATAAATCAATAAATTACAAACGCCATATTCAACAACAATTTAGATGCAGATATAAATAAAAATAATTTTTTAATAATTATTAAATTTACCTTTTATAGTTTAATGCGTTCAAAAACCCACAATCATATTTTTATCACTGTTAAAAACATTTTTTACGTTATTTTACAATTTTTTCCCTAACAATATACATTTTTGCAAATCATTTCCATGTTTTCTTCTCTTCGATATTTTTAGAAAACAGTCATGATGATGTTGAAGTGAGCTGTTTTGTTATAGCTCCTAGTTTTCTAAGTGTGTATAATATAAGGGTAGTGGGGATGATGTGTTCAACATTATTACAGCAGCACTGTTGAATTGAACAACACAGGGATGCCATTTTAAACAATGCTCTATGTGAGATATATATATATAGGGTGGAATCCACCCCTATTTTTATTATTTTAACACCCATACACATTGTATGAAAATAATATTGAATATTTTTTTAATATAAGTTTCTATTTTTGTAGCTGTAACTATCTATAGTTATCAATTGTTGTTTATTAATAAGCATTTGTTAGATTTATTATTGGAAGAAAAAAAATTATTGTTATTTTTAATAATAAAAAAAGGATATCAAGTTTATTCATAGAAAATTGGTAATTGTCACACCAACACACCTTTTTAATTAATTAGATTCCATTTTTTAATATTTTATTACCGTAACATTTGCAATTATATTCTTGCTGTAATTATTTTTGTATACTAATGCACCCGATTGTACGACCCTATCTGTTGAAAATTTATTTACTGATAATTTATCAAAATATTTATTTAAATAATCTGTATATGCATAGGTACCAATTTTAAGGTATGAACAACGTCTGTTTTTTTGGAGGCTTATAGGGTCGCTGAGTATGAATCCGAGACAAAAATCAACAGAGAAAGATTTCAATGCCATCAAAACGCATTGGAAGTAACGCAGATAAAACAAATTTTAAGTTCAAAATTTTACATCAAACATCATCTATAGGGGTCTTTTTGGGCCACTGATCACAAATCCAAGATTTAAAAGCAACTAAAGTTAGTTGAAACACGAATAAAATCACCTCTAGTATTGTAGTTTTTTATCTCTGCCACTGGAAGGGGTAGTTTTATTGGGGTTGAAACAATCTTTAGTTGCTTTATGACCTCAAATTCGTGATCAGCGACCTCGGAAACTCCCGAGAGACTATTTCTGAGGTAAAATTATGAATTATAAAATTCTTTTAAAGTTTGTTACTTCTAGGGGGGGGTTTTTTCGGGTTGAAACAATCCTCAGTTGCTTTTAAACCTTTGATTTATGATCAGTGGCCCCGAATACCCCCGGAAGACGATATTCGTGATGAAATTTTTAATTTTTTGTCACTGTTACAATTTGGGTTGGGATAAATACCCTAACTTTCTCAATTTTCATAATGAGACAAAGGTTAGTAGTGATGAACGATGCAGAAGGTCTAGCACGTATAAGCAAGGATTTTTAAAATCGGAGCTGTTTCACAACTTTCCCACTTTTTCCGGCTTATAATAGGTACTAATTTTTTTAATTTTATAGTAAAATAAATATCTTTATATAAATATTTTCTTTTGCAATAAAAAATAAATAAATGTTTGAAATTATTAAAATTTTAATTCCGGTTAAATAAGAGGAAATCAAATATTAATATCGATTCTGGTTAAAAATTTTCCATATAAATCATCATGTGTCAACGTTCGTACCTTTTTGAAGTATATGAAAAATTCCAGAATCTAACAGTTTTTCGATCATTCGTTACACATGTAATAGCACAAATACCAAATATCTCATTGATTGCATGGTTACCTAATGTAATTAGTTAATTCATAATTGATGATTATAACACTAAGAGTTGAAGATACATAATTGACATAGGTGATCATTAAGTCGATAAATCGTTAATTACGGAGTTAACAATTTTCTCAACAGATTTTAAGTTAAGTCAAAAAATGTTTTTGTTAAGTTCCCTTAAAATAAACTCCCGTTAATATAATCCGTTACATTGGTTTCTTGTTGACATATTCCCATTCAACTTAATTAAATTTGAAGAAAGAAGAAAAAAAAGCATGCTATTCTCAATGTACTTCTAAGACACTGTACGCAAAAGCTCTGGTAAATATCATGCATAAAAGTGCTATGTAATGTATATGTGGATAATATTGTTATATGCCTATTAATAAGACTATTATTTAACTTTTTATGTTCTAATAATTATTATATTATTTGAATATGCAGATTACAACTAAATTTATTACGTTCACTAATAGGTATTAATTTATTTTACTCGACAATTATAATATATATCAGAGTATATTAATTTTAGCCTTAAGTTAGAAACGCTAGAAAATAGTGACCGCACAAACAAATTTTGTTATAGGTGTTTATAGAATGACTTAATTAATTAGTCCATTCCCGTTTGTCCATCCGTCCTTCTGTCCGTCATGAGTATAATTAGAAACGAAAAGAGAAACTGACATTTTGGTGGTGTACTCTGAACATAGAAAGTGAGTTTAACTTCGTGAATAAGAAAAATCGGTCCATTGAATACAATAGATATATGACCCAACTTGTTAACCATAACGGATATAAGAAAAATTTTATAACAAAACATTTTTGTTGTGAAATCTTGGTATTCGCCACAATTTTAACTCAAATTTAGCTAATAAACACAAAAAAATACAATTCTTACGGTTTATGTATAAATGGGTAAACTGGATAGTTATAGTATTTTAGGAATGCTAATGATTAAAAAAAGTTCAAACATTGATAGTCAATGATAGGCCGAGTATCCAAACAATTAGTTCGGTTAATTGTTATGTGCACTTATTTTATTTAATTACTAATGAATTTGTTAAAAAAAGTTATAATTTTATTAAAAAAAAAACCTAAAAATGATGAAATGTATAACCATTGTATAATAATGCATGTGTACAAGAAACAATAAATTAACTTTTGAATTTTTCTCCAAGAAGCGTCATTTTTATTACAATAATCTATAATTTTAATAAAAAACAATAATTCTACGACATTATTTTATGAATATTACCAGGTAAATAATTTGAAAGACACGTCATCAGAAATACAAACATGCTCTGCCCAGCATAATTATATCTCAACCTAAAGGTAGTATAAGTTACTTCTAACGATTAACTTTAATTTACGTTTTACGATAATTTAACGATTATCGGAGTAAATTTTCTTAATAATGTATTTAATAATGTATTAATGAAATTAATTTTTGTATAAACTGTGTCCATCTATGATTAATGACTTACTCATCGATTTTTACTGCAGAAAGTGGAACACTGGTATTAAAAACACTAGTTCGAACACTTCAAAACTTAGAAATTTCAAAACAACTAGATTTACTATTTATGAACTGCAAACTATAATTAAATGAATCCGTCCAAAGAAGGGATATTATTATCTGTCTGTATATCTGTAAATCGAATCATTGAAAGGTCTGTGTTCAATGAATATGAATTTAGTACTAGGGTGACATCATACTGCGGTCTAAAAGATCTATTGTGTTCCCCTGATCTGTTAAGCCCTGTGTTAATTTGACTTTTTTTGTTCAAAATGCAATAATAATTCTTTGTAATATTTTTACTAAAAATGACCCTACCCTATTTAAATATGTGGACAGATTTTCAAATAATTGATAATTTTTGTCAAAAAAATTTGTAGGAAGTATTGGTCATTAGTAATTATTTGTGGATTTATAACAATAATAACTCCACCCTATATAAAATATTTACGTAGATTTTCAAAATAATTGATGATTTCAGTTATTGACACAATAATTGATGAAAGGGATAGATGGTTACAGATAAATGTTTAGGGATTTGTCTCTAAATCTTAATCCAAACAATAACTAAAAATTTTTTCACAATGCTTGTTAAAAGTGTGGAAAGTCGTATAAATAATTGTTGAGTGAAAATAAATTAAAAAAAGAAAAATTGTTTAAAAAAATTCATTATGCCTTTGTATGCAGCATAAATTTTTTCTTTGGTCAAAAGTAAAAGAATGAATTAAACCAAAAAAAATAATTATATTGAAAATCTATAAACTATTTAAAATAGCGATCGATCAAAGTTTGAAATTTCATAGAGTGTTATCATCTGGGGATGGAGATTATTGTTGTAAAACATACGAAATGCATATTATATAATTTGGCCTAAGTGACTCAATACCTATCATTCGAATTGAATTAAACATTCCAATTGGATAAGTTGATGATTGTTGAGAGCATAACACACACTCATCACGTTTTTTGTGGAAATTGAATGATTAATAGTATCAAGTCTGTTTGGAAAATGTCACTGTATTTTAGAATTTAAGATTAAATTTTAAGCTATTAAATTATTAACAATTAATGCTGCGCAACACACAGGTCTACTAGTATACATTTAACTTAATAAATTTATACTTTGGGTATAAATTAAACACTTTATGTTAAACTGCTTCAAAAACGAAGTACATTGTTGTTGTTCTTGAAACGTGAAACATGTTCTTCCCTTATTAAAAGAAATGTAAGATGAATGAAATACAAATATTAAGATTAAAGTTCCGTAAGTTATAATCTTCTTAGATTTGAATAAAATATATTTCAAAACGTGACTGATGAGGAGCCTAAGAGTGGTCAATCAAGTTTACCTCACAGTAGTAAGGATACTCTTCAGAGATTTAAGATCAAATCTATTTAAAATCAAGCAAATTTGTATTCAAACCAATTTCTCAAATAGAGACGTCTCATTCTTTGTTTTATCGAATTTTAATTTGAGTGACTGGGTTAGTTTTGGTAAGATAGTGAATATACTATGAACATACATTGTGGTTATACCTATACTATGAACATACAAATGAAATAAAATCATCGTACGCTCCTTTTTATGGACCACGTTGTGTGATTTATCGTATATCAAGGTTGTGCATTCATAACGTCCATTAAATCAATGAAATTTTTTTTTTTCATATTAAATAAAACATCGTTTATTCGTAATTGCAATCCTTGAAAAGAGAATTGATCAAGGTTTTATGCCTATGATAACAAATTCATATTTAATTTTTACCTTCAAATTGTCATATTCTTAACATTATATAGTGCGTAATTTTTCTTGTGAGTTTCAAGAAAACATTTCAGGTTAAACAACATAATTTTCTTCCACAAAACTAACTAACTAGTACGATAAATTTTATTTGCTTAATTATTTAACTATGTTTCAATAAACGAGAGTCAGATTATCTGGTTGGGACTTTATAGATATTTAAATGGAGATGCTTTTTAAAAGGTTTTTCTTTGAAAGCTCGTTTGATGATCATGTGTTAGCTTAAAGTGAAATTTTCACAACCCAAACAATCGTTGCGAATGAAGTTTCCATAAGCCAAGCAATTACTCTTAAAATTAAAGTCAATTTTTTTTTCAAGTCAAACAACGCAGCTAAAGTATTCGCTGTAGATAGACGGAAAATTTATATTTGCACAGTTTTCTGTGTAATTTACTTCCATTTTAATTAATGTATTTAAAGAAAGTTTAAGCTACCGTGTAAAATAAATATTGAATTTTTATTTTAAATGTTTTTTTTTTTTCGGGATATAGTCTTTGATAATCCCTCTGTTTTCAAGTTTGTGCAAGTTAAATTTCATAACATTTGGATAGTTATTATATTCGATATATATATATATATATATATATATATATATATATATATATATATATATATATATATATATATATATATATATATATATATATATATAATATGTCAGAGTAAATTAATGTCTGTCCGCCACCAAGATAACTCAAAATCGAAAAAAATAGCGAGTTGCAATTTTTGTGACGTATTATAGACATAAAAAGTGAGTTTAAGTTCGTTAAGGATCAAAATCGGTTTATTGGATTATTGGATCCAATGCTCCAACTCTTAACACATAAAAGAATCGAAATAAAACACTTAAAAGAGTAAAAATTCAAAGACAAAAAATGTTTGTTGTTTTCTTTTTAAACAAACAACTTTTGAAGGAAATATTTTTTCGTAAAATGTTCGGATTCAAATGTAACAAATAAGCACATATATAATTTTAAAATACATATTATTATATATTGTCTTTATTACAAGCTAGCGGTTGTCACGAGGTTTTATCCACGTAATTGCTACTCTTGTGGGAACACAGGGATAAACCGTATACTATGTCACCCAGGGATAGTGTAGCTTCCTAACAGTGAAATAATTTTTCAAATCGGTCCAGTAGTTTTTTAAATTTATTCGTTACATACAAAAATACATACATACAAATGTTTCCTCTTTATAATATTAGAATAAATGCTTCATTTTTAGTTCATATTTGGTTCCCCTTAAACTAAAATACTAAAACTTATTGAACTAATATAGTTTTTCAGTCCTTTTTCGTCTGAATGTTATGCATTTACATAAAGTAGTTAGTAGTTACATACATTTTGTAGCATAATAATAATCTGGTACACAATCTATATGTTATTACAGTACTATAGTTACATTCATTCATTCTACTCTACATTCACTATATAATGTATATATGCATTGTATTTCTATGTAATGTATTGTGGGTGTTCAGGTATTGATTTTTATGTGAGAATGACAAAAAATCTAAGGATGAAAATAATATAATAATAATATGTAATCAATTATTTTATAGTAAATATATATATATAACTACTTTGTTTTAAACATAGTTTAAATTTAAACCAATTTTATTGCCTGGCAAATTTTTCAAAAATCATCTTATTTTTCTTTGTTTAATCGTATAATTTATATAACAAACAAATGAAAATGAAAACTAACAGAATTAATTGTGTAGTTACTTGACACTTGACAGTTATCAAAATCTCTCCGTGAGACTTCATTACATACATACAGAAAACATAAGAGGTTTAATTAAATAAAAACTTGTCAAAATTGGTAAAAAGTGTAATTTATTTGCATGGTTGAAAAGCTAGCTTAACGTGTAATGTTGTTACAATACGGTATAGTATGTATGCCCAAACAGGTAATATATCTACACGTTTTCTCGTTTGTTCTTCGAATTATGTTATACAAAATATGCGTACGGTAATTTTAAATGAAACATCATAATACATTAATTATGTCGACATCTCTATCGCATCATTATCTAAAGCAAATTAATTAAATCCAAGAGGATTTAATATAAATGACCGTCATTAGTCTTCACAGATTAGTCTTTATTATATATAAATAGAATTATTTTAAAGGGACTTTATTATATGAATATAAAGTCTGTAACCTTTTTTTTTTTTGTTTTTGTTAATAAAGTCAAATGAGACATGTGGGATTTCCCGTCCACTGTCCTAAACGTACATCTATATGTCTTTATTATGTCAAATACTCTAGGTAAGCCAATCGTAATGTATGAAACATTTAGACGCTAGGATCATAAATTTCTGATAAGTAAATTGTTGCATTCTTTTTTAAATTATAGAAAAATTCGGAAAAAATGGTTAATATTTAATAATAATGGTTACTTATATCAATCTAGAAATATTTTCGAACATTAATATCGTAAATAACTTCCTAAATATTAAAAATACATTGAGAATAGCTTTTTAGGATATTCAAAAATTGAGGATATTCATATCTGATTTTATTCTCTCTTAATAAGAATTTTTTTTAAAGAAAAGTACGTAAAATAAATCGCTACAAATAAAAAACTTTCCGAAAAAAATAACTGATAATTTTCCAACATAAAAATAACTAAAAAAATGTTCCACCAAATTTTATGAAATTTGATATGCACAAGATTGACATGAAAACCTAGTGCTTGTCGAATTTTTGTTAAAAAAAACATTTCTATACATAAAATCAAATTTTGATTTTACCTAAATTTCAAGCTTTAATTTTTTTTTGGGGATCAACTCACTAGGTTTTCTTGTCAATATTATGGATACCGAAATTCACACCATTTGGATAAGTAAGTATCTATCGAGTTATTTGTGCTGAAAAATTGAAAAAATAAAATTTATATTACATTAAGTCGAAAACTTTTTATAAGAACGCTTTATGTCTTAAAAACTTTAAAATAAATAATTTCGTCCAGGCGGAATGAAGTTTTTAGATAAAAATATGACTGGCGTTGAGCGTATGATGTGAGTAATTTACAGTCTAGATTGTATTGTGCAACAGACATACATTTATTTTCGTAACTTTTGTGGACTATTAATATTTAGCAGGTTTATTTTTTTATAACTGGTTATCCCGCAATTTTGCCCCAGTGAACCTACACATAATAGAAATAAACCAATACACATGACAAGAGTGCCAATCATTTTGTAAAGGCCTTCTTTGTAGGAATGTAATGAATCGATCGTAAACAATTCCGCAATCCGTCTTGCATTTAGCCAATTTTTAGAGTGATCATGCCTACAAACTTTCTTTAATAAATTTAACGAAAAAGGCAGACAATTTCTAAACGACTAGTTTTTTCTTTCAATTTTCTGGGTGAGAACGTTAGTTCGCTATCAGAAATAACAAAAACGTTTCATTGTCTTAGAATTTGAGGTAGTCAAATTTTATTTTCTTATTTTCCTTCTTAAATTGTTGGTTTACTTAAAAATTTCGAAATTTTATCATTCTTGTTAATAATATATTTAACAATGAGAAGAAAGGAATTTATTAAATAAGATTAAAAATATATGTTTTTTTAACACTTTCAAACACTAATTAGTAGAAATAGAACAAATAAATATTGCTCTAAGGACACGGAGGCTATACATTTATAGTCATTTATTGTTTCCCACCCATTGCGTAATTTTTGTAAACTTGTTGACTGCCTCTTACCTTTATGGAAACGTCAGAAGTAGAGAGATTAATATTCACCAAATTGAGAAAATTATATAAAAATAAAACTATTGTTTTGGATAGGTTATTTGAAAGTTAAAGTAATGAAGCCACTTCTTATTAGTATAACAAAACCAACAAACAAATGGATGGTTATCGTCTCACTATAAAAAAATAATAAAACTTGCATAGTTTTCCAAAGGTTTTCATCGAAAGGTCGAAGCATTTCTCCCCTATTTGGTGACAAATAAGCTTTAATTGTACAGAAATATTTATAATATGAACAGTTATATTAAGAATTAAAATTGTTCCTCTGAATTATTATTTTGGCCATGTTTGACGACATGTAAAAGTAAGGCATAAAGTAGTAAGGTATATAGTATTTGAAAATTTTGTAATTTTTCGTGAACAAAATGAAGAGCAATTCAATTACAATTTTTGAAAATTTGCTTGGATTTACCACAATGTACATATCTATTTTGTTAGTTAACTTTTTAGCTCGACGCCTGTTTTTATATAGATAAAAACAGGCGTCGAGCTGTACAATCTATAGAGATTGTGCATTTCATAACTTCAGTTATTTGTGCCCGAAAATAGTGTTCAATTCCCATTTATATTTTAATTTCAAATATTTATTGCTTAAATTTGAATGAAATATAGCATTTTAATTATTAAATAATATGATTTTGTACTATTGTTTGAAAATTTCATCAAAAGTGCTGATTCACGAAAAAAGTGTATTATAATATAGATATGTCTCTTTTTTTTTACTACCATTTTATTAAAATCTTTCTAATCTATATTCGATTAAAATAAGCTTAACGTATCATTCGATTATTATAAGCTATAACATCGTAAATGACGCATCGTAATATTATTCTAGACAAAACATAGATTTAAGGAGCTTTGACCTCTTTTAATAAAGAAATAACAAATCAGAAAAAAACGATTGTATATATTATCAAAATAATTGTTTCGTCTCTGTAAGACAATGTGTACTCTCGTAACAGAGTAGAAACAGTTTGCACGCAAAAATAAAATAGTAGTATTAATACATCTAATTTATATTCTAATTTATTTTAATTTTTTTTTTTTGTGTTTTTTTGTTTTTGTAAAAAGGATTTTTTTGTTTTATATTTTTTTGATTATCTTTAAAGACACATAAATTTTTTTTTTTTGTATTAAAACAAACAACAGACAAACAAACCTCAAAATGGTATAATTCGATGAAACCAGAATGTCGAAAATATGTTTTGAATTCATTTTGAAGTCGTACAACCGATAATCATTTACTTTACAGATTTAATTTATTTTCTACAATTTTACTTATTGCACTTGTCAAACAAATTAATCTAGAAATTCTCAAAATTAAAACCGATAATGAAGAAAGTTATGTCTCCTAAGAGAATACATATAGAACTTTTTCAGTTTCGAATTCTTAACTCCTTTTTATTGTCTTCTTTGAATGCTGAGCTAAGATGGAGCTGTTTTAAGTAATTTTATTTTAGAAAATAACAGAAAGTTTGTAACAGATTCTGAAAGCTGGCAAAATGAGCATACTTTACATGTAGTTTTATGCTAGATATTTTCACTTTCTTAACCACATAAATTGTATATTTAATCAAATAGCATCATAAAAATTTGTTATTTTTCAAGAATATTTAAAAGGCTATAAAATCTCAAAGAATGAAAATAACATTTATTTTACCAGATTATGAAAGCTGGCAAGATGAGCATACTTTACATGTAGTTTTATGCTAGATATTTTCACTTTTTTCTCTTTATTTTTTTCATTTCTCGCATATATTCTTGAAGAATTTCTAACAGGATATAAAATCTCAAGGACTCAAAATAACACTACTATTTTAACAGATTATGAATGATAAGCAAACTGGCAATACTATTTTTTATTTAATATTTTTATCCCTTCATGTTTTAACCGAAAAAGGGGTGTTTTTCGAATTTTCGACTTTTAATTTCATTTTTTCTAATTTAGCTTATCCAGAAATCTGATCTCAAACTCGGTAATTACGTAACGAACAATAAAAAGAAGATCCAACATTTGATGATTTGGAATGCAATGACCCAGCCTTCATTTCCATAGTTCACAGCCTTTTAAACTTCTAAACGATCCGTTTTTTTCCTTTGTTTTCTATTTTCTCATTACCGAAATTAAATAGATAGTTTTTTTTTCATTATTTTTTTAATACTGTTTTTAATTTTTATTATAAATGTGTCGTCTATTCATGTAACTTGTTTTGCATTTAATTAAAACAGTGTTTTATTATATCGATGTGAAAACTATGATATTGATAATAGATTTTTATTCAAAAAGATCTTTATGGCTTAGATTCTCTTCTGTGTTTAATTTTATATTTTAACCATAGTACTTTAAGCTGATGAATAGTTTGTAACACGTAGATTTCATAGTATTCTTATTACGAATCCATTTGTCCGTTGAGGTATAACAAACGAAAGCTCAGAATGTTAAACGTTTCTAAGAATCCGTGTACCTTTCTTTAACTATTGTATTTTTTAAATAGAATCAAATTTCTTATTTTTATAGAAAAACATTTGAGTTAAGTTTGACAAAATATACAATTTACGTGATATATTTACATAAATATGTAACACGTGTAACGAACTACATACTCACGCATATGTATACCACATGCCACGGTGTTTAAAAATGGAGTTGAATTTGTTTAAAAAATTCAATATGGTTCTAAATCAAATCGATCGCCTTTAATGTAATCCTCCGGCAATATAATCTACTTATGGCTTTTAACACTTTCTTTTATTCAGCTTTTATTTACTCGATCGAAAAGAAATAATGTTTGGCTGATCTTTCAAGTAAAGGTCAGTTTATTCTTTGGCGCTGACTTCTTGCTGGATCAAATCCGGCCAAATTGTGTTACGAATCGGGAAAATTAATATAAAATCAAAGAAAATAAGAAAACTGCATTTTTTTATTGATATCCTATCTTAGGCACAAAATTCTAAAAATACCAAATTTTTTTGCGATGCAATCAAGGAAGACGCAGATTTTTTTATTTATTCAATTGATCAATATTTTATTTTACTCCTGAGTGGGGTCTAAAGTTCACAGAGCTATTTAATTCACATTCGTTTATTAAGGTTTTATTTACTTGATCGAGAAGAATCAATGCCAAAACTGATCTTTGTAGTAAATGATCGTAAAGAATGCCTGTTATTTATCACACACTTCATACCGACTGTGATTCGTAACACATTACGTTCACAGAGTTCGTAATCGATGTAAATTGATAAAGATTTTTTTTGTTTACTTCTGATTGAGGTCTACAGTTCACAGAATTATTAGTTTACGAACTAAAATGAGGTCTATCTCACAAGATTTTATATTATATCTGCCTGCATCTATTTATAAATTCGTATATATCCATCTGCCTGTCTATGTATGTTTGTTTGTTTCGCTGTAATTTTCGATATGTTATGACAGTCAGAAACTTTACTGAATAGTTTTTGAAAGTATAAGACCCTCTCTTCTAAGAAAAAAATTTTCAAAAATACCAACTTATTTTGCTTTCTTCACAGAATTACCAGTATTCCTTGTTAACAAACAACTAAAATATCAATATGATCTTGAATGACCGGGTCGACATACATAATATGTCAGAGTATATTAATTTTAGTCTAAAGTTTGTAAAGCTGCCTAATATTGACCGCACAAACAATATTTTGGCATAGATATGCATAGAAACATCTAATTAGTCCATTTCCGACTGTCCGACCGACCGTGCCGAAATTTTGGTGACGTATTCTAAACAAAAAAAGTGAGTGAATGAGCAATACCTTGACCCAACTATGTAACTATAATAGATAGAAGAAAAGTTCTAATACAAAATATATTTATTTTTTTGAAATAAACAGCATATGTTTGAAACATTTTTTCATAAAATGTTTGAGTTCTCCACAATTTTAGCTCAAATTTGGCTCATAAACATATATAAGTAATAATATTATTATTATATATGTATACATATATAACTGTAAAGACTAGATATTTATTGTATTTTATTAATGCTAATTAAAAATAGCCTAAACAATGATATTCAATCATATGTCGAATATCTAAACAATTAGTTAGTTGTCATCATTACTTGTTATAAACAAAACTTAATGCAAATTTTTAATCTTGAAGAAATCAGGCATAGTGAGTATATCGATAAACTCATTTTAGAAAAACATACTCTCGTAATAAAAAAGCTTAAGTGAATCAATTAAATATATTAATGTGGAACTTGATAGGTTCTAATAATAGTTGCAAAATTAAAGTACATATAATTTAGATTGTTTTTTGAACACCGGGTTACACATTATAGTCGCTTTTATTTTTTTCCTAAACGTTCGTTCTACAACCTATAATATATAATGATAGGTTCGAATATCAAAATAAAAAATAAAAAACAAGGCCACATATGTATGTATTTGGTAGTCTGTAACAAAATATGTATTAAAAATCATTATTTATGTACTATTTAACATAAAACACAAGTAAATACACAACCCATATAGGTTTATGAATGTAAGGAAAGAAAAGGCATACATATGCCACTATAAAGAATCTTGTATACAAATATGTAAATTTGGGTGAAATATTTGCTGAAGCCTTTTAGAGTTTAGTATTGTTAAATGCATAAATAAAATTGTTTCGAAATCCAAAATGGTTTTTAAATTTGTTTTGAAAAAAAAGGAGGAAATATTAGGGAAAAAGTCAAAAACCTCTTCGAATAGGGCACCGGACTGATTCGAAATTTGTAAAAATTGACATCAAAATGTTAAACTAGACTCAATGCCATAACATAACTTGATGAAAATTGATTGAAAAACAAAGAAAATTTAAGCCAAAGATTTTCTTTCCTCTTTCTTGAAAATGATGTTTAACATGTAATTTATACTGAGATACTGAAAATTAACGTCAACATAGGTATTCCCTCTTCTATTATTCCCTGTCTTTTAAATTAAAATTTTTGAATGCCCATCGTTTAATATAAAATTTAGTCCGGTCTCTTATTCTATTAAAAAATTCGCAAATTTCCAATTTCACATACATGCGTACACAACGGACACACATACACACACAAATAGTTCCCGACGACGAGTCCCTAAAAATTGGTAACAATATTCTGTCCCAAGTGAAAAGGGTTATAAGTTAAAGAAAATTTCCAAATACTTCTAAAACTGCTATAAATTTTGAAAATGCTTAACAATCCCAATTGCGGGAATATTGTGTAAAATTGTCATTAAATTCTTAAAGTTTTCAATAATTTTTTTAGAAAAAAACAACAATTTCACAGGGAATTCACATAAGAACATTTTTCCAACATTAATTATTTAACGAAAATTTTGATATGAATAAAATGAGAAACAAATTTTGTTTCCCCTAGAATATGTCCAAATCATCATTTACCAGCTCATGTAAAATTATGTACGAATACAAAATGTATAAAATAACTTCTTTATTCTTTTAGAAGGAAATTTCATGTAAAAGAATGTATAAATTTCCCTTATTATAAAGGACATATTATAAAAGCTCACTATTATATATATTTGGTACAATATTATTTATAAGCTACCTATTAATTTATTTAATCATCGTAATTGTCTCATTTTAGTTTCTTACCTTCATCATTTAATTTTATTACTCAAATTATTCTTTCTCTTAACATTTTCATTTTGTTAATATATATTCATTAAATATTTATTATTATAAATATGCATAAATAATATTATTGTTAATGTTTTCATTAAATATTTTCAACGTTCAATCGCATTATTTAAATATAAAGACAAGTGAATATAACAAAGAACAAAGTAACTAATATATCTGCATATGATTGAGATTTTTGAAATATTTCCAATTATCAGTATTATGGAGATATATAAAATAATAATAATGGAATCTTTTAACTTTATCTAATTTTCACTTTAAATTTTTTTAAAATTACGATAACATTTTCAACTTATGAAATCATTATCATGAAATGAATAATTAATCTTGTATTTTAAAAATATATAGGGAAAGTAGGTAATATTATTTTGAATGAAGAAACTGTGGGTGGCATTGATAAATATTGTTTCGATATTTATAATATCAAATTTAATAAAGGGGAGTTATTAAGATCTATTTGTCCACAAAATAAATAATACATTTATTAATTTTCCAATATAATATGTTATTATATAATAGAGACTTTGTGTGTTTTGTAATTTAATTTTACTAACAAGTTTGGAAATATTGTTTTCCCGATCTGATTTTAAAATTTTGTTGACGTTTTGGAACATCCTGAACAACGAATTTTAATGAGTCCGTCTAATTCTATAACTAATCGAATATTTATAAAGTTCTGGTAAACAGTAGTGGAGATGTTCGAGGTGGTTCCATTTTACAAACATCTCACCTATCATCTATCAGCTCTGGAGACATTGGGCTTGAAACTGACTTTTAACTTATTTTAACTAAAATAATTTTTCCTCATATCCAACTGACTGCAACTGACTGGGTCAAACCGTTCCAGAGATATAGCTATATTCGATAGTAGATAGCAGATAGAAGATATATTCAATACTAGGTAATTCTATATAAACACCTATATATCGTAAACTATTCATCCTATATTGATGAAATTTTGTAAATAAATACATGATGTAGCTTTGGAGTATTCAAAAGACGAAATTTTAACCGAAAATCGTATAAAAATGAAATAAGCTTCCTTAGCTTAATGATACGGAAAACTTTATGTATTAAGCTATATTTTATATATTAAGTTATGATTAGAATGTAAAAAATGCAGTTTTTAACCTTATTGAAATTGCAACTTATTCATTGAAGATGTACCGGTCATAAAGTTATTTAAGTTTTATTCGCATTGCGAGGTTTTATTTCCATTTTTCTCAGTTTACTCTTATTTTTTTCGAAAGTTTATTGAAAGTTAAAAAACAAAATATCCTTCAAATTTTAATAACAATTGATTTTACAATTTTTATTTTTTATTTTCAATTTTTATTTACAATTTTTTATTTTCAATTTTTTCCAAAATAGAAATTTATGCGGCTGTGACTTTACGATACGTAGAATAATTAAATCATGTAAATCACAGAAAGTTAAATATAAATTTTTTAATTGATCATGTTAATCGATTGTAGGCAATCGTAAGAACCAATCGTAAGAACTTCTGACACTAATTTTTTATAAACTGAACTATTATTAATAAGCAATAATAGATTGTGTTTATTACTTTTTACGCCATCATATCTAAAATAAATTTTAAGTACATTATTTTATTGAAAATAGATTCTATGTGTTTTTACCATTAAAATAATATAAAGACAATAAAATTTTAATTATTTATCATTTATGTTTTTCCTTTTTTCTAAATATGTTCGTTTTTACATCTATTTTCAAAATATGTTGGTATGATGGCCGAAAAATTAACAAAAGTATTCATTTATTGTCAATAATAATGAAATTTGTCAGTGTCCCCTGGCAACATGCATTTACATCAGCAGTAGAACAGACAATTCAACAAGAATCGCGTAAGAAATTTTTGTTTTATAGTTTTTGGTTTTTTTTTCTATTAAAAAATTTCCTATGTTTAATCATAAGTCATTCACAAACGTATATATTATTTGATTGTTTCCATGATGTCCATACTAATTAAAATAACATACTTGTGCCAAGTAATTAAAATTAAAGAGGGAAACTTCTCAGACAGGCTCTTATTCCTAGCTTGATTTCAATACTTGAGAAAATGCCTGAGCCTTAGGATTTAATTCTATATTTAAAAAAAACATACTCACCTATAAAAGAATAATTCTTCACAAAGGAGTACAATTTCTCTGTAGGAAAATAAATTATACGTTTAATCCAAGATAGGTATTATATTTAAATAAATTTAAATTTTTTTTATGTGAATATGATAATATATAAAAAGAAAATTCACTCTTTCAATTGAATACTTATCCATTCCTCCCATAGTGAGTGCTTGCTGTTACATATTCCAAACAAGATTTATAAAACATCAAAGTGATATTACAATTTATAAAATATAAATGTAAATAAACCTATAAAATACATGTCGTGCGTCGCGTACTTCGCTTATTTTACAATTGTTTGAATAAATTACACACAACAAATATTTTGGTTTAGAAAAAAATATATATGTATAAAATATCGAGTGCATAATACAAAATTTAGTTTTTAAGCAAAATGGGGTAACTCCATTTTACTTATACTGATTGAGCAACTTCAAAGTTCATGTTTGAGAATATTACTTGTAAATACTACGGCATCAGACCTAATGAGATGATAAGTTTTTATAATAAAATTTATTTTCTGTCAACGTCTGCCAGAAGTACTTGAGTATGCGAAAATAGAATATCACTTTCTGTTAATGAATTCATGTTAAGAACTGCTCAGATCACAGATTGTAATACCTAAAATAGATAAGAAACTCTCTTAGTTCTGAAAAAAAAAACTTGTCGAAGATGTCTCTGCATGGTTGAAATACTTAATGCCACCCATCAACTTTTTGAAGACTTAATAAACAGACTTTTGAAAACATATTTTAAGCATTACTATGGTAGTGATTAATTATTTATATTTTTATCATTCTTAAATTGAGAAATTTAATGACAAATGTAAAATATTTCGTTCTATTTCATGTTATAATTTTGTTCTCAGCTAATAATTTGTGTTTTTAATTATATTCTGGTGTTTATATTGTTGGCTTATTTAAGTGCCATTAAATATTACAATACGAAATTATTTTACCTTTTTTTGAATAAATTTACATTAGGTTTAATGATTTGTAGCAAAAAATTGGAAAATTTCGAAAAAATCATTAGGTTCAAAAGCACTGCAATATATTATGTAGTGCTATATTATTCTTATTAGACTTATATTGTATTGTAACTTCATTAAATTCGTTAAGTATAATTTATACGGTTACAAGTACAATTCGGTAATTCAATGTGTCTTATAGAAACGAACAAAAAAAGTCAATTTTTATTTTATATAATCGTAAAACTTGTCTACATGATTTCATTATTATAATTAAATCCTAAATACAAAACGAATAAACTGTTAATGAATAAAGTTTAGATTATTATAAGTTTTATTGTTATTTGTATGGTTTAAAAAAACATATTTGATTAATGTTTCTGATTGACGTTGATGAAGTGTACTATTTCACTAAATTTAATAATGGTGTTATATACCGAGTATAATACGATATTTACTTACCTATTTAAACTTTAATACAGACTCATTATATTATATTAATTTTAACTTTTAACTGTATTAACTCGTATAAATTATGTTTACTTATTATTATGATATCAAATTGGTAATCAGAATACCGACAAGAATACATCGTTCAAGATAAGGCTTTTAGATTTCAGACCAAAAATATTATCTATAAAATGATAGAAAGTACCTATTAATATTCATAAAAAATAATTGCATGCAATAATTTTCAATTATTATGTTTCTCTATAAATATTAATCTTAGAGAAAAATGATCTAAAATGGGGTTTTTGAGCGGAAAAAATTGAAAGCTATAAAAACTTTTTAAACTAATAAACTTTTAACCTTTAGTTAAAGACAAAGGGTCGAAAAAATATATATGTATAATAATAAATTAATATAAATACATATAAATTATGTAATGTAACAAATTGATGGATTTGATTTAATTTAAAGTTTATTTTCTTCTTTTAATTCATTTTAAAGAAATGGAAAATCGTGTCCAAGGCTCAATGCAAAACTTCTTCTGTTGAGTATGGCCAAATATTTGATAAATGTTTTAATGCAGCCACAAAGCTCGATCTATCCCTCTCTATTATACTACTTATTGTTTTACAATTTGCAAATTTATTAAACAGACAGAATTGCCTGATTACGAGGTCCAAGATCTACACATTTGTAACTGCAACAGGCGCGAAAATACCCAAACTAAATTCTATATAACTTTACATATTCGCTCCGATGCTGGGCTAGTTATATAAATTAGTTAATTTTTTTCTTATCATGATTAATTCCATTGTGAAAAACAAAAAAGGACTTATCTAAGCACTGGAGGAAGATTTTTAAAATACGAAGCATCATTTCCCCTTTTTTAAATCCTATTAACAACATGACACAATTTGAGACTAGGAGGCTAAAGTTATTTAATTTTTAACAGACTGCAATAAAAAGGGGAAATGATGCTTCGTATTTTTCGTAATTTAAAAATCTTCCTCCAGTGCTTAGATAAGTCCTTTTTTGTTTTTCACAATTGAATTAATGTTATTAAAGAGGTTTTTCTATTCGACAGCGTATATATGCTTTTATGTACGATCGCGGAGAGATTCGGTCGTTGATGAATCGTTTTTTGTTGAAAAGGAGATATCCTGAAAGTGGTACCATGATAAGGAAACTAAGATCTGATGTCCTTAAGAGGAGAGAAGGAACAAAAACAATTTTTAGTGATTAAATTTCATCCAAATGAAAAATGTTTTATCGTTGTATACAACCACAAAAACCGGTCGGAAATAAAAAAGTTTTTAAAACGTAATGCTATTATTTTAACGTAATGCTACCATTAGATACTGAAGTTTAATATAGGTGAACATGAATTCAAGAAATTAAATCATTGTTAACAATTATTTTTTCTTTTGAATTATATTGTAAATACTTACTCAGTTTCATTCATAATGTCAAAAGTTAAAATCTAAATTTAAAAGTTTTTTTCCTGAAATCGATATTACAAAAGCTACAATTAATTTAATGGTTGGCATAGCATGTTTTTCTTTTATAATTTATGTTCTAAATATTTTATAAGAATAAAATTTCGGAGAAAATCCGATTTTCAATGTCACATGGGTTAAAATATTTGAAAAACTGAAAAGGCAAGTAATATAATCAATCTCGGATTTACGATTAAACGGTTTTTTTTAACCAAATTAAAACATGTATGTGTTTAGATATAAGCCTTAAGTCCCAGCAAGATTTTATCCTTTATGTTTATGAGTCCTATGTTTATGAGTAAAAAATTATTTTCTCCGATTTCAAAAATTTTTGTTATAGAATTTTCTAAGTAATTTTCGTTTCTTATCCGTCGGTTTGCTGGTCTGTTGGTTTATGATACTCATTCCGACGAACGTGTATAACTCCATAAATAATGGACGAATATTTATAAATTTGTGCTAAACAATAATGAAGATGTTAATCCCATTTTATCAACGTCTCATCTACCAATTACTCTTACGATTCATGGGATCTATAGAATCCAATTGACCGATTTTGTTCATGTATACGCTTAAACTTACTATTTTTGCCAGATATAATGCCATCAAAATTTCAGCACGTAAACTTTTTGATACTTGGCATATATACAATATATTAATTTAAAAAAAAAATGCCACAAAAATTTCGGTATAGGTTACACACACCTAATTAGCCCATTTCCGTATTTTTATCTGTCCGTCTGACCTTTATGAAGATAACTCAAAAATGAAGAGTTACCAAATAATTCTATTAAAATTTTCAATATTTTCTAGCGTTACAAACCAAAGACTAAATTTAATATAGCCTTATATACTTTGTATAAGTTGGATATAAAAAGAAAAACCGACAATTTTTCAACGAGTATTCCGTATTTTGATAAAAATAAAAATAATGCTGTTTTTATAAATTTTTACACACAGCTGTGGTGTATGTAGGTTCGTACAATTTCAGTTATGAAAGAAACTTGTAAAATATTATAATGATTATGTATGGTCAGTAACCACTATACAACATTCACTAGTTCAACCAAGACAATATATTAAAGAAATCACTAGTAAATGTAATACATTCACTTAAACAATATAATACATTCACTGAAAATTCAGAAAAACCAATATAAGACTGGGGCAATACGAATGTCATTGATGGATATACAAACAAGAAAGTTTATGAAAATGCCGCAAGCGCGATAAATGTTATACCACCATTTCTATACTCCCGAAAACATATACTACATCTCACTCTGTTATCTACCCTTAAACGCACGTACCGGCGTCTGTACTTACGTTCGTTCGATGTGACCTGTATTAGTGAACCAGAAAGGGTGAACGGAGTAATAACATAACGAATAATACGAATAATACGAAGACTATACGCCAACAAATATATACCATACATAAATTTTATTTACAAATGAACTTGTGAATTATCACTGTTTGACTGTTTTTGTTTAGTGCTTCATCGTGTTGTTACTAAACATTTTTATAGGTGAGTCTGTCAATTCAATTTTCTTTTTTTTTATGGATTAATATAATTAATTTTATTATTATTATTATTATTAATTTTTTGGTTGTTTTTAATTTAATAATGATTTTTTATTTTTATACCAAAAATTTTGGAATAGCTTTTCATATAAAAACTATCAAAATTTTCTTTATGCTTAGCTTTTTAAATTAAAAAAAAAAAAACTTCCAGTCTTTCTTTCAATATGGTTTGAAATTTTGATTGAATTTCTATAGTTTTTAATTAATGTTTTCGTTAAAAGTTAGCATATTTGAAGCAAAAAAATTACAATTGAATGCAAAAAGATATTTACTTAAGGCTTTATTAGGCTTCTAAATATGAATAAAAAATTTATGATAGTAAAATTTTTTCTTAATTTAAAAGTGAAGATAAGAACTAAGAGAGTTAATTGCTTAGAAAACCGATTTTGCTCATTCACAAACTTAAAATCACTTTTTATGTTTAAAATATATCACCAAAATTTCAGCTCGCTAAATCTCTTTTGGTTTTTGAGTTATCGTGATGACGAACTGTTGAGCAGTCGGAAATGGACTAATTAGTTATATTTATCGAGTATAAAAAGTTGAGAAAACCCTTTTTTTAAGGATTTAATTCTTTTAAAGAATTTTGAGTAGTAAACGATTTGTATGTAAATTTTTGAATTACAAATGTTGTTTTCTCTTGGGGCAAATCTATGGAAAGTACAATCGAAGGCAAAAGTATGAAAATACTTTTAGAAAATTGACGAAGATTTTTGAAAAAATTAGACGAAGATTTAATTACTTTGCACGAAAATTAATGAATTAATTTCCTATTGGAAAAATTTGGAGGTTTGGAAGTTTATTTCCCATATTATCTATATATAAATGTTATTATTACTTTTATTTAGGAAAATCAGATTAAAATTATTATTAATTTGACGCTATCTTACAAAGTTTTTTATTAAATATAAGCACGTAATAAAACCATTAGTTTTAACTTTAATGTGATATGCCACCAATATTAAGCTTAATCTTATTATTTAAAGAAAAAAATACTTTTTTTAATCCGTTAATGGTCCGACTGTAATCGCGCCAAGATCTTCTTAATAAAAAAGTCCTTTTAATTTCACAGTATTATTATACCTTATTCTACATATTCATTAATATATACGAATTATATAATATGTATTACAATTATGTGTTAACTGTATTTGAGCTGAAATTTTGGTAAATCTAAACAATTTATAAAAAAGACTGTTTGAATGGAAATTAATTTGTTTTTAAAAAACAATCATTTTTTTCTATTTTAGTTTACCTTTTATCTGTTATGGTTTAAAAGTTTAGTGATAAATACATGCAAAGGACCCAATTGACCTATTTAGACTAACATGTAAAACTTGTAAACCTACATGGGCAGCTTTATTCGGTCAAAATTTATATAAATGGCATTCGTTTATCGAAACTTATCGTGTCACAAAAATTCGAAATAAACAAACACACACACACATACAGGCATTGATGTGAGACGTCTATAATTTTAAAACCATTGGGAAAAGTGTGGAATGTTTTAAAAATCAAAATCCGAACTGAACTTTAATGAACAAGTAGAGTTGATAGAAAATACGTTGTTTTAAACATCCGTGAATAGTTTTATGCGCGTATATTAAGGAGCACTTTCTCGGAAATTATATTTTTAACTATATTAATTCATTATTGCAAAGTTACTGTGCAATTTTAAGATTTGTTATATGTTGACGGTTTTCGTAAATTACAAAGAAACTGAATCATATGTCGAATATCTAAACAAATGCACAGTCGATATTTTGCGCAGTAAGACGGATTTTAATGAAGTTTGATGCATTGGATTCGGGAGTATATCTAGAAACTTTGTGAAGTAATCTAATTATGAAGACTGAACAATGACTGCGGAGTACTTGTTGCTCGTAGCGGGTGCATTAACGCCTTTTTCTGAAGAATTATAATAGTTTATCATATCAGTGGGTTAAACTCGTTATACGAGGGTATTTGATGTCGCTGAACACAAAAATGAGATCAACGAAAGCCTGCGGAGTACATAGTGCCCGCAGCGGATTAACATATAAACGTCGCTAAACGTCTTCCTTATGGAGTATTTCCAAACCGCATTTAAAGCCATCCTACTGACGACTGTAAGGCCTACTGTCGACAGTAAGGCCTATTTTTGTGTTTCATTTCTTCGATTATTGTAAATTTTTTTTTTTTTAACAGGCAATATTTATTTCTAAGTCGCTGACATTATGCTGATGTTATCGTTGTTTTTAATTAGAAATTTTCTTCCATTATAAGTTTGTCACCAGTTTTCTGGAAATCATGAATTAGAACGGTATTCTTGCGAGTATTTTTTTAAAGAATAAATTGTTAGACTCATACATATCACAATTAGAAAGAAAATGGAAAAGTAAGGTCGGATAAACTTGTTTCATACTGTTTAGATTCGTTTAAAATAAAAGCTGTAACTTAATACTAATTAAACAAAACTAAATGAATAATTTAATTCAAGAATGTGTTTTTGTTCTGTTTTCGTATGAATCTGGTGTGAACTGCCACAAAACCGCTATATACGAATTAGACTTTGTGTAACGATAGTTAAACAATAGTCCACTTATCACAAAAATTATAATAATAAATCAAAATTACTTCCGCTGGCAAATTTAGGCATTCTTGGAGATTTTCAAATAAATTCAATTTCTATACTCGACATACATTATCTGTCAGATTATATTTACTCATTTTAGTCTAAAGTTTGTAACACTACCTAATATTGTTCAAATGCAAAGAATGTTTATTTTTTTCAAATAAATATTCAATGTATTTGAACTCTTGACAATGAAAGTCGTGTATCTGAACAGTTAAGTCTGTTAGTTGTTATCTTCACTTGTTAATTATAGTTTTTGAAACTGCAATCATATTAAAGATTTGTTATATTTTCTTTATATAAAGAACACTCCACAATATGAAAACTTTTCAGCATGTAATTTAACATCCATATTTTAATTTGATACACTCTAGTTAATCTTAATATCAATTATGATCGACTGCTCCACACTCGCGACCCTGTCTGTATAAAGTGCTAAGATTTGGTGCTGATACTCAACAGAATGCATGGTGTCTCCCATATTTTAATCAGACATCATAACATCAAAACTCCACCTCTTGGGTTCCTACCATAATCATAAATCAAAAACTGAAAATAAGAAAAAAAAAGTCAAAATTCTAAAACTGGCTTTTGATACAGGTGGATTTTTTAAAACTCACATCATTTCTTATCATATAAATTATTTTCTTTATATTTCCTTTTTTTTATAAAATCAAAAACAATCGACATATAAAATGATCTGTCAAAATTAAATCCTTTTTAGTACCTTTTTAATTCATTTAAATTTTGTTTGTATTATTTTTTAGAACAAAACATCAAATAAATTTCACGTACAGAAAGCAATGTTATTACCTTTAACATGTTTTGGAAGTGCATCATCAAAAACACGTTGTAAATTACATGATCCAAATACAGAAATGTTTGGTAATACTGGTGGTGGGTATTATGGCAACAATCAAAATAATGGGAGTGCGTGGAGATTACCATTATTTGTAGTATTTTACATTGTATTTTTAATATTGGGTGCTGCAATCTTTAGTGCAATTGAAGGTCCACAAGAAATGCAAAAAGTGAAAAGTTTAAAGCAAATGCGTGCTGACTTTTTGGAAGAATATCCATGTGTTCCAGGTATGTGACATCATTTTTCTATAAATGAATATTTTAAAGCAATAATCTTTTTTCAATATAATTTTATTGTTTATATTTGAATGTTACTGTTTTTATATTAAAGGGATGAATTCGGTAGCAATAAGTGATTTGTTACAAATGACATTTTCTTGGCAAGCAGCACATTACGATCAAAATGTAATTTAACTACTGATTGTAAATTAGATAATTTAGATAAATGACACTTTCTTGACAATACAACATACAATATTGGTAGATAGTTTAAAATTTTTCCGACATTGTCTCTGTAGTCTTTAATTATAATTTTTCTAGCAACAGAAAATTGATTAAGAATATCGAGATAAATTTTTTGTATATTATTAAACTTTAATACAAATTTTAAATTAAATTTTTAAATATAATTACTTATTCCCTCAAAAGTATGCAGTAAAAAATTTATCAATTTCGTCCCGGTTTTGGTAATTATTTGGAAGTACCATAATATTTATTAGAATATTAAAAATAGAATCTTTAAAAGAAGTTAAAATACGGTGTTACCGTAGTCTTTAAAGAAATATTTTAATTTTTTGACATTTTTCACCATTATTAAACAGTATTATATGTGCCTGCATTTAGAAAGTATAACATAATGGATGGGCATCCAAATATGATGTCATCAAAATGGTTGCCAATAGCAATATTAATATCACGTCAAATGTGGATGCCCATCCATGATGTTGAACTTTTGAAACACACAGGTATCTTTAACATTCAGAAGGTTGTAAAAAATGGTTCTAAATTCGATAATTAACTATTAATTTGATCTATGCAAATTATAAAATAATATTTTCACAACTATTTAAAAAATAGTAAAAAGTAAAAATATAATTTATTTCCATTAAAGTTAATTTAAAGATTAATTAGATGTACTACGACAATTTGAAAAAGGATTTATCTTTAATTAATAATTAATAGTTAACTCGCTGACCTAACAAAAATTATATAAGTAAAAATTGTATTCTTCAATTTTCACATTTAAACTAGCGTAAAATTATTGTATTAATAGTAATATACTTGCGTCTTACACATGTGATATAAAAATTTTTTTTAATCACTTTTCAACTGCTAAGGTGACTACAGTACCTGTATTATTTATAGATCACATCACTACAGAACTATACAGATCACATTATTCTTAGGCGGTGACGCATCCAAGTATTGACTGTGTCTGATGTTGCTTAACTTATTTTTAAAGTTTTACAACAGTTTAGTTCCTCTATTAGTCCGATTTCTTTTTAATGACCAATAAAACCTCTATTAGAATATTCGAATTTAAGAATGATTCAATTACTATATAAAATACATATGTAGATAAATTGATGTTATTCGATAAAAAATTTATTTTTAAATATTCATATTTTATATTTCATCATATAGTGTACCATTATAGTGGCACACAGGTGAATAATAAAATTTACGTTATCTTTCTTATACGAAATTTATCAAATAAAAATAAATTGAATGGCTATAGAGTTATAGACCTTTCAACAATAAGATTATTTGCAATAAATAGTTTTTATATTGTTATTTTATAAATACCTTTATAAAAATGGTGTAAGGTTATTCGAAGAACAAAAAAATTATTACAAAAATATATCTGCCATTTACCATAGCAGTTTTATGTTTTTTTTACCATGTGTAAAGATTCGTTACTTCGTTAATATCTTTCAAGTTCCAGCTTAAATGCCATTTTTATGTATTAGCTGGGTATTAAGATTATTTTATTAATGCTAATAATTAAAAATAGTTTATACTACTATGTCCTATTTAGTTTGTAGTCTACATCAAATGGTTCCTCTCCAAAAGACCGTTTCCTTCGTCTCTTGTTAGGTTTACATTTTCCTACGTTCATTATTATTTGTTCATATATAAATCTATGTCAACCAAAAAAAATTCTTTTTTGTTATTTTGTGGAAGACTGGACATTACACTTGCAATTTTTTAAAATGACCGATTTAAGTAATATGCTTTTATTTTGGTATAATAAAACTAGGCGGCATTCGTTGTTACAAATAGGGTAGTTAGGAAATAAAACTAAGGTACGATTTTTGGCAACTGTACCTTATATTCACTCGTATATCAAAATATTATACTTATCGTTATATTATATTATATCATAAAAAATTCATTTGACTAATAAAATATTTGCTATAATAACGGAAAATGGGTTTAATTTCACCTGTAAGATTTGATTACAGGTATGCACCGTGACAGCTGATTGAAAAACATTGAGTATCGTACATAAATAAAAAAGGTGATAAAAACAACGGAAGATAACAACTAACAGAATTAATTGTTTAGATAATCGACATATGATTGAGTATCAATGTTTGTACTATTTTGAAATATTAACATTCATAAGATACTCTAAATATCTAGTCTATACACTAATAAATACATATATAATAATAGTACGTATGTAAAATATTTCAAATCAAAATTGTTTGTTTCAAAACATCAACAATCTCTTTTCATTTTTTTATCATGCTGACAGATGATATGTAGAAGGACGAACAAATCGAAATGGACTATTTAAGTAATTCAATGACATATAATTTATATCGATTATAATAATGTCACGATTATAACTTATTATATAAATGATTATTTACATAAAGAAATCAATATTTACAACAATTTATTTAATTATTAATTCTACTTTATTTTTAATTTATTTATTGGCACGTGTTTCTAGTTTTATCCAATTTTCGAAATGTTCAATCACATTTTCAAAAATTGTATAAAACCCGAAACTCGTGTCAATAAATAAATTAAAAATAAAGTGGAATTATTAATTAAACTATTTGTTGGAAATATAGATTTCAACAGCTCAATAATAAAACGAATAACATATTAAAGCTCGCAACCATACAAAAAAAAGGATATTTAAATGAGTTTTGAATTATATTGGTAAATAATAATGTAAATTTATGTTAATACAGCATATCAATATGAAAAAAGATTAGCATACAGAAAAACCGATAATTCTAAAATATTTTTAATTAAAAAAAATGCTTTCTAATACTACTGTAATGTGATCTAAAAGGTATGAAACAAAAAAATATTATTTCCCAAAATTATATATAGGGAAAGCCGTGATTACATGCCACTTTACATATATATTTTTTAGTACCTACACGGATGTTTACTAAAAATAATAAATTTGTCATATAAGACGTCCGGATTGTTATTTAAACTCGATATAAATAACATGTAACGTATATTAATTTTAGCCTAAACTTTGTAACGCTAGTAAATATTGACCATTCACACAAAATTTTGGTTTAGGTGACCATTGAATCATCTTCGTCCATCTATTATCAAGATTATTCAAAAATGAAAAGAGATAGCGAGCTGAAATTTGTTGGTGTATTATAGACCTAAAAAGTAAGATCCTAGTTCGTGAATTAGAAAATATGGTGCATTGGGTCAATGAGTATTTGACCCAACTTTTTATCTTATTTTAGCACAAATTTATGTTAAATCATACACCATTCACAGATAAATTATTTGATTGATATAAAGTAGTATTTCGTAACGATAGAAACTCGTGTTCATATGAAAATGATAATTTTTGGTTTAAGACACACGCTTTCCGTTTTCCAATTATGTATATTTAAAAAAATCAATCATTGTCGAGACTCTTAATTTCTAAATTGAACATATTCTTCAATAGTTTTTAGCATCAGTTTTTCTTTTGATATTTCGAACAATAGAAAACTTCCAAAAGTTCATTTAACTTGTTTAGGTCATTTACTTTTTATACATTACTGGAGTTTGTTATATTAAATCAATCAATGGTTTCTTCAACTTTTCAACACCATCGTTTTTATTATTAAACTATAAATTTTCTTTTTTCTATTTAATTTAATGTTGTTTAGGTTAAAATAAAAAAATAGAAAACCATATGACGTTTATTTGTAAGATATTGTTTTCTAAGGAGTGTTATACTTGATAAATTTTTATCAGATACGTGTTTTAGTTTCATACGTATATAGTCCAGTATGCTTTTTGAAAATGTGTAAATAGATGATACTATGAGTTAAAATATGCCTGATAGTTTATACACTTCGGAACCACGTATAGAAAATTGTACAAAATTTGCATACCCGCACAGAAACAATTGCAACAGGTATGATTAAATTCGAAAAAAGTATTTTAATAAAAATTCAGAGATTTTATATAAATTTCATTAAAAATTTTTTTCGCGTGGTGATTTTGTATAGAAAAATCACACAAATATATCTTAAATTTTGAAGGAAAGTGTATTATAAGTGCCATAGACATGGACAATCTTTTATACGTTGATTACGATTCCCAATCGAATGAGTTATCGCTTATATTTTAACTCGTAGTATCATCTATTAACATGTTCTTAATAAAGATACTGGACTAATTGTGGAAAAACATTAATTATATATTCTCAATGGAATAGAATAATTTTAAATAATGTTGTAGAGAGAACCCAAGGGAATCTTGGTCAAAATATTTCATTCAATAATTTAGAATATTATATAAAATATGTTAATAAAATTATAATAACCAAGTGTACATGGTATATAATTTTATACGTTCGAATTGTTAAGAGAAAACCTTAAGAAATAACGAAAATCATTTTCTTGGTTATCTCCTGAGGTATAGCTTGAAACAACTATGTGATGTCACAGGATTTCTCAGGATTTTAAGCGATACTTAAAAACTGTTTTTCAAATAGATGTAAATTATAAAATTCCAAAATAAAAATTTGTGTTTTTTTTTTCAATTTCGAAAAATTGAGAATATTAGTTATGTAGGTTTTTGGATAAATTTTACATATTATTAATGTATAATTATGTGTTTAATAGGTAAATTTGAGCTGAAATTGTATCGAATCAGTTAACAATTAACGAGAAAAATATTTCCAACAATAGTTATTTTGAAATAAAAACAAACATTTCTTGCCTTTGAAGTTTTCTTTTACGGTTTTTTTTTTAACAGTTGGGTCATGGATCGATTGGACACAGTGGGTCGATTTTGCTCATTACGAACTAAAATTTCAGCTTGCTATGTCTTTTCGTTTTTTACTGATCTTGATGACAGACGGAAATGAACAAATTAAGTGATTCTATGAACACCCATACCAAAGTATTGTGAGAACCTTCAATTTATACTAGCGTTACAAATGTTAAACGAAAATTAATACACTGTAACATATTCTATCGAATATAAAAACGAAAAAGGTGAATAATCCAGACAAAGCAAACATATCAGGCTAGTCGAAAAAGTTTAGTTGTATTTGAAAATTCTATTCACGATTACAATCATTTCTGTAATACAAAAATTTTATTTTTAAACCACAATTTTTTTTTTGTAAGTTTTTCTATTTATCCAAGTTCTTTCTCAATGCTGTTCTGAATATATTTCGAAATATTTTTTATTAGTATTGAATACCACTTAATCATCAAAATTGAATGCCCACCTTCAATATTATGAAAACTTCTATGAATATGAAATAATTGATGAATGTATATAATAGTATTCATTAGAGAAAACAAAAACCCCCATGGAATATGAAAACTGTATAAATATTGTATTTATAAAATTTTTTTGTTTGTTCTAGTTTTGTTTATATATTTTATAAAGTTTTATTTTGTTTATTTTTACGGGTTTATCATCTGGTATATAAATAAAGTGATTATTATTATTATTGTTTAATTATAATATTACATACAGTTATTTAAACTGTAATTTTACAGTTATTTAAATACATACACTTAAAATGCAAATAAACCTAGTATCAAATAAATGTACAATTAAAACAAAAACAGTTTTAATTATGTAGAAATAACAGATTTTCTAACTGGAAATAATGGAATTTGCTGTTTTGGAATTTTCTGGTTTTTCTTAGAATAGCAGATGTTAGTAATTGAGTATGCAGAAGGACCACATTGCTTCAAAGGCGTAGTCTTAGGAATAGCTCAATTATTACGGATCACAATCTTGTATGATAAATGTTTAGTCCAATTAATTTCTACACCACGTTTCTTTTCAATAAAGTAAGATTTTCATTAGATTTTCTTTCGGGCTCTTAAAATGACGTTTTGAAGTGATAGTTGCATGTGGTTCTAAATTATTATTCTCAGGTTTGGTAACTGTTTGGTAATATTAAAAACTCAATAAATACATTCTTTGCTAGTTTATTAAAAGCAGATTACGAAAGTTAGTGGAGGGTAGGGTGGTTTCTCGCAAGAAGGAAAGGTAAATTCGAGCAGTATGTGTTTTATGCATGATGTATTGGTATTTTTAAAGTCGACAAAAAAAAAATTTTTTTTATTTGAAACGATTCAAACAAAAACAGGAACTAAAAATTAAAAATAACTTATATAAATAATTTAAAATTAAAAACTTATATAAATAATTTCCTTGTGACCAAATCGGCCGCAATCATATTCTCACTAAAATATTGATTCATTGGCTTCACTTCAAACTTTAAAAAATAATTGACAAGAAAGAAATTCTTTATATAGGTTTTAAAAATTATTTGTTACTTTGTTTTGAGTCGTAACAATTTTTTTTTTTAGTTATTATAATAAAATGAGAGTCAATTAAAATTATCATATTACTTTTCTCACCTTATATTCAACAAATTGATTGTTATGTAATCATTTTCCATTTTTTATTAAAAAAATGATACTTTAATAGTATTTTTAATTAATGTTAATAGAAAATTCACTTAGTTCTGGCAGCTTATGGAGTGAAGAATTTTTTATTTATAATAAATGAAATGTTTTTTCTGTACATTGTAATATATTATTTAATATTTGTAAGTAATAAAAGTTAGTTAAACTCTTTAATAAATTATTAGTTAGTTGTTCAATGTAATAAATCTATTTATTTATTTTTCAATAATTACTCATATAATTTTTATACAATATCATAAATTATTTATGATTTAATGTAGTTTTTATGATGTATTTCTCGACACTTTAATAATAAACAGCTACTTTATTTAAAGTCGATGTTGAGGCCGAGGGTCGTTAAGTACCGTAAACCAAATATACTTACTAATCATACATCCTAATACCAAGTAATCCAGTTTATTTGTGTTTAAAATTCCCTATTTTTCTCTTTGGAAGTTTTAAGAAAATAGTTATCTGTGTTTAGAAGCACTAACCACCGTCACTAATTTTTGTAACGCAAAAACTACTAAATATTGAAGTCACAAACAAAATTTGATATAGGTGATAATAGAAACACCTAACTGGTCAATTTCTACGTACCCATTTCTACATTTTGGTGACATATTTTAGACATGCAAATTGTATTTAAGTGCAAACTACTAAAAGTACAATAAAAAATTCAAAACATAAAATTTTTGTTTTTTTTAAAGAAACAACTTTTGTTTAAAACATTTTCTCGTAAACTCTTTAGAGTCTCCACAATTTCAACTATTTTATGAATGCTAATCATTAAAAGCAGTTGAAATATTGATATTGAATTTGAATGATCATATGTCGAGTATCTAACAATTTACACTGTATTTTCACTAGTTGTAATAACTTTTAGTATTGAAAATTAGTAGTTATTTAATAAAACCGAATACTAGATATTGGAAACAACCAACCACACTTCCTGACAATAACTAACTTCATTGTCTAAATTATTTTAATTAATCAATTTTGATATAAATATTAAAATAAAACGCATGTATAGACTTTGAACTAAAACTAAGCTAAAATCTATCGAACTGAATTGAAAAATAAAAATAAATAAATTTAAGTGATAAATTTCATTCGTAAGATTTTGCAACAGGCAGGCATGCGAACAGATGAGACTAAATAAAACCTTGTAATTGCGTTATAAATTAAACCTTGATAATAAGCTGCTGGGAAAATCGTACGATTTATATGTTAAATCGTATACCTGGTTATGTGCTTATAATTTATATAATTAATTATACACCGATTGCGACAAAGGAAATAGTTGGTGAAACCTTCATTATCGTTAACTACCTATATTTTACCCAACAACCTTGATGCTAACAAAGACATTATAATAAGGTTAGTAGTTATATCATGTACTTTAATGTACTTATGACATAGTAAACCTCTGTTGACTTTATAGATTTTTATTACCAATTCAGTTTAACTTGAATACAATAATTTACAAATAAAATAAATGTAATAACCGTAAGTCAATATCATGTAATGATATATCCAGTACTTGATGAACGTATAAAATATGCACAAACTGTAATGTGTACAAAACTGCACAGACTTATTTCTATAGAAATTTATTTATATGGAAAGTCTGAAATCTGAGTAAAAAGTCTGTATTGTGTAAACCCTACATAATATTTAGACTTCTAGACGCTCTAGGTCCATTAATTTTTTATAATAGCCCAAAAAGACATAGAATCTTCTTTTGTGTAAAATTTTGCACTCTACTTTTTTGTTTGTTTGTTTCTTAAATCCTTTTAACCCAATTCAACTTCCGTGCTTTCAAACAGACCTGCTGACGTAAAAAGCTGATTCATGCCAGAACATGATTTCTGTACTTCTTCCACACACAAAAATATTACAGGCTTATTAGGCCGTTATTCAAATCAACCACGAACTCTTAGATTATATAACGTAACAGAGTTAATATAACAACGAACAGAGTCAATTGTTTAGATACTCGATCTTAGTTGAGTATCGATGTTTGAACAATTTTTAATCTAAGCATCATTCATAAAATACTCTAAAAATGTATGTTTAAATATGTGCTTAGTAGCTAAATTTGAGCTAAAATTGTGGCGAACCTATATATTTTACTATAAAATGTTTCAAACAAAAGGTATTTGTTTTAAAAAAAACAAACATTTATGGCCTTTCAATTTTTCTTCTATCTTTTATGGTTCAACAGTTGGGTCCTGGACCCTACAGATCAAATGGTCCAAATTTTTCTAATTTCCGATCTTAAACTCAGTTTTTATGTCTATCAAAATATCAACTCGGTATCTCTTTTTGTTTTTGAGTTATCTTGATGATGGACAATTAAGATCATTTAGTTTTTCTAGAAAAAAATGATTTTGAAATACGTTAACATTAATATCACACTCTTGCATGTGCCAACGCACTCGTACAATTTTGTGGAAACAAATACAATTGTATATTTAATTGAAACAATATACTTTATTGTTTTCGTTGATTATTAATATTTAATTATAAAATATAAGATAATACAAATCTGTTTGTTTCTTATTAAGAAGCTTGCATTTTCGCGAAAACGCAAATTGAATATTGTGCTCTGTTGGCTTGGCAAAATTCCACTTTCTCATTCCGTTTTACATTAAGCAAGTCAGGATTCGATACCGTAAGAGGATCCCAATTTCAAAAGATGACATTTTTAACATGAATAATATATTTGTTTAGTCTAAATATCTCTGGACATACAAGCATGTTATTAAACATGAAGGCTAACGACTACTGTTAGTTTGATTTTGAATACGTACAACATATTTCTTTATTTACTAACCAATTCTCTGGAAGCAAATTACTTCAGAAATTAAAAAATGTATATTAAAAATACTTGTATTCAGAAAATAAATAACCGTGTATTCAAGAAGTAAATTATAAAACTTTTTGAGCTCCGGTCTAAGAGATCTTATTTCGCTGCAAATTAACAAATTAAACTATAACTTCAAATAATCTCCTAAAAAAAATTACAAATTAAATATTGATTAAAAATTTATGTTGTTCTGTAATTATAGTAAATATAATAAACTGACAATAAAAATCAATAATAATAAATTCAATTTGAATAACAGAAAAAATTAAACAAATACCAAATTCAATATGAATCAAAGTAAAAATGAATAATGACAATCGTGTTTAACTTAAATGTTTCGTTATTTTACTAAGCTTGTCTGAAAACTATTTCATGAAAACTCAAAAATTAAAATCAATTTTTTTCGCGATAATACTAAATAAGTGAGAAATTTGTGAGAAAAATTATCTTCATGAAAATGTGGAAATTTTTGACAACCTTCAGATTGCCGAACAGCGAACCCCCTATTTTATCGCATATTCAAAAAATGGTTTTCACTTTTATTTTTGAAATATGTCCCCATTATAGTACTGAATAAACAACCTTGGTCGCAGACTTAAATCAAAGTATAAAGGCTGAAATTTGTTCTATATATTCTCAATAGTTTAGTGACAATGTTTAGAGTTTGCAAATCTTGAGACCCTCTGTGACTAAACGTCTAGACGCTATTCTCTGATATTTATAATAATAGGTAAAAAAAAAAAAACAAATAACTTTTTTATGTAAAATTTTATGCTATACAATTTTTATTTAAAACTTTTTATAACCGCCAAACATTGTTCACTACAATATTGACAACAGATAGAAAAAATTTACGCCTTTATATAAAGATGTGGGTTAGTTGAGAACTCGCTCAGGAGGAAATAGTAGGAAATCGAGAAAAATGAATTTTTATACTCGACATATTGTGTCAGAGTATATTAATTTTAGTCCAGTTGCGCGTGTCCGTCCGTCTACCTGTCCCTTATCAAGATAATTCAAGAACAAAAACAGATTGCAAGCTGAAAGTTTTATGACATATATAAGACATAAAGAGGAAGTTTAAGTTCCTGAATGAACAAAATCGGCCCGGCCCATTGAATCCAAGTTTTAAACCATAAAAGAAACCACTTTTAATTGAAACATTTTTTTGTAAACTTTTTAGTTTAGCTCAAAATAAGCTAATTAGTACATATATTTGCATTAAATATTATTATATATGTATTTATAACAGTTTGCACTGTATATATAGGATATTTTATAAATGCGAAAGAAAAGCAATTTTGTGATAGGAACAGAACCAAATGTTCAGTACATTAACAAATTAACTAGGTTAGTTGTTATTTTCACTTAGTTAAAATATTATATTTTTGTGTTAGACATAGCACAAGAAAGAGGCTTAAAAAAATTTCACAACAGAACAAATTATTAAAATACTATTATAGAATTGCATTGCTATAAAACAACGGGGCCTTGAATTGAAATTGTTTTAAATACAAATAAAAAAATATAAATGTAAAATCAATAGAATAAAAACTTGTATAACCCAATGACATTGACTGAGAAAATTGGAACATTTTATTTAAATCATTCACAATTTAATGCAAAAATTCAAAAAGAAATCATTTTAAAATATAACAAATTTTACGGTAAATAAGTGAAGACAACTAAACTAACAGAGTTAATTGTTTAGATAGTCGACATATGGGTTAGTATCAATACGTTTTGATAATAATACCTATATAATAATAAATTTGAGCTAAAACAAAAAGAAATGGTTTCAAACAATTATTGTTTCTTTTCAGAAAAGATACATTTTTTGAATTTTCTTTTATGGTTTAAAAATTGCATCATTAACAAACTTAAACTCACTTTAACTTACCAACTCTTTTCATTTTTGAGATATCTTGATAACGAATGGGTTGGTGTATGTCAAAATAGCTTCCCTACACATTCAACTTACACGTTTAGTCATTCAACATAACTTTCAATTTTTCAATATTATAATAATCGTTTCATAGGAGATTTCATAAATTTTTGTAAATATATAGAGTATCTAAACATTTCCTTACCATGAGAATTGATCTTACTACCATAAAAAAAATACCGTTCATAAATATGGAACAATATTATTAAACTCTTAAGAGAGTTTATTTGGAAATTATTATTTTAAGTGTCGAAAAAAGTTTAAATGAAAAACCCGAGTAGTGATGTATATAATTATTCACTTATTATGGTTGTTATGGCGTAAAGCATTATTGAATAAGGTGTATTATTATCCAAATATTTCCACGAATCATCTAATATATTATTAAGAAACAAAATAATGAAAAACAGTTAATGAAAATATGAAAAAGAAATTCACAATCACTCTATGGTTAAGACAAATATTTAAGAAAGATTTTTATGTTAAGTAGTTCATAGGACCACTTAGTTTCTTTTCCTTTCCAATAGAGTTTTTAAATTTCAAAATAAATAGCTTTATTCATAACTTGATCATGTTTAACTGTCATAAATATTAAAGTACATGGATAATTGCTTGGAGGATTGTAGATAGTACCACCTATATATACTCTGGGATGTCAGAGTGTAAAAGAAAATATAGTCAATTTATTGTATAAACTGATATCTTTAAGAAAATGTAGGTTAATTCTTAATTTTATTACCGTAAAGAATTCAAAAGGGTCTAACATTTTTATTATCATAAGTAAAACAAGATAAATATATTGATAATGGAAAATATAGTCAGGAACATATAAAATGTATCATTAAATAATATATTCAAAACGATCGGTGTATTTCCCAGCATTACCCTAGTACGTTATTGATTGTTCTAAAAACAGGGCGCTTTATGTAACGTTTGACAAATGTAAAGACACTCAAAAATGACTAATTCTTATTACACGAAAGAGAGTACATTTTAAATTTACTATTTTCGCGCTTAAAAGCTATTTAAACTTGCAATTAGTTCTTAAATTTAGTATTGAATCTTATAGATAGAAACACTTTTGTAACGATAGACATTTTGTAACTGTAATTTCTTACTAAAACTTTTTTCATATTGATCAAGTAATTTAATCAGGCAGCAAGTTTAATCAGGTAGTTTAGTTACTTGACGTGTGTAAACAGTAAAATTTCAGTCAAATGTTTAGTAAAGTTGTTTAGTCAAGTAGTTTAGTTCGATTGTATTTTTTGTGTGCAAGTAGTACCCCCATCATTCTTATATCTATAAAAAATGCAAATGAAGGATTCTGTTTGACATTTAATTATTGTGTCAGTAATCGTTCTATAAACATTTTTGTGATATGAACTTATATATTACATGACTGTGGCTGTTTTTATAGTTTTAATAAATTACGTGTTACTTTTCTTAATTATCAAATTATAAGTTTGAACAATTTTGGATCAAGTCTAAACTACTTGTTACTTGATGAATGTGAACAAGGCTCAATGCACCTATTCTATGTAAAGAAGTAAAATTGATCAGGAAATTCGATAACATTCATTTTCCACAAAGAAAAACTCATTTCCATTTCCAAAGATCATCATTTATCACTATGTAGGTAAATGTATTAGATAATTACATAAGTAAATATTACAAATCGATATTCAATTGATCACAATTCCCACATCTCACGTTAAACACATAATTTTCCATAAATTACGAAAAGTAGAATACGAAGAGACAAAGAACATATTACTCTGTTGTAAATACATAATATAAAAATTAATTGAAATGGAAAATTCTGATTTTAATTAAGAATGATTCTTTATGAATACACACACAATCAACAGTCATCAGCTTGTATAACAATAATATTAAATGAGTATCGTGTACTATGCTCATGGCAACGGCCAACCTGGCCTGGTCGGTGGTCTATGTTCTATATAATATAATAAATGTAAGAAGACGATAATATAAACATCCTGAACTCACTCCCTCTCAACTCTCACTTTTATATCATTTTTATTAAATATAAATATTATATTAATTATAAAATTTAATCAGAGTTCAACTTTATTTGTTTTAAATATTAAACGGAGACCATGCTGTGATTTACATACAATTTGACTAATTTTTTTAAATCAATTAAAAATCTTTTTATTACATTATAAGCACACTACATTGATATTTCCGGGAAATCTAGAGTATTACCAATGAAAATAAATGCCTAAGTTTAAATATTCGAAACAGGGTGAAAAACGATGTTTCTCTTATGACGTGATACTTGTGACGTAACATGCTAGTAAACCAGTCTATATACCCACAACAAAACAGCAAAGCATCTGTTATGGCATCCTCGTTTACTACAATATATAGTAATATTGTAATATATTCTATGGTTCACCAGCTGGTGCCTTTTTAAAATATTATTATATCAATTATGAATAATATTAAAGTAAAATAATTCAATAATAAATAATAATAATAACAGTTTTTCTAAATAATGGTTTTACTGAATATGTACTGAATATGTATGTCAGATCCAGCACTTTTGTAGCTGTTTAAAGGGTATATGCTTTTATAAATTTTCACAGACTAAAGGATATTTTTGGAATTATTTTCAGATAAGTTTTCACGTTTTATTAAATTAAAATATATCTCTTCGTTATAAATCTAAATATAGCATGTTTCTAGAGCATCAAATACCTTTGATAGTTGTCAAAGCTATCAACATTTTGTTAATTATATAAAATGTAATTAATTAATAACAATAATAAGCCATCATAACATAATAAATTTATATACCTACCTAATATTCATAACTAATTAAGTAGACGCAAATATATTCGAATAGTATGAGTAGTACTTCCTGCAAACTTGTCTGAAATAAGCGTTTGTCAGTATTCTATGTCTCGGTGACTAATTAGGGAGTATATTATAATAATCCTGAATTTTAGCCTAATTAACACAAATATTAATTACGTTTAAATTATTCAGAAAGTTTTCTTCCCAGAAAAACATTGCATTGCAAATATCTCATAAAATTTCAAATTCACTCCTATATTTTCAATATTTTCATTTTTGTGTTAGAAATATGTATTTTGACTACATTTGTAGTCATCAAAGTTTCTTATTAGATGAATACTACTTGTAAAAAGGTGAACTTATAAAATTTGGTATTTCAAAATAACTTTTTTGGCTTGGTTTTTTTAACCAATTGAAAACATTATCTTAAGGCAGTTCCTCCCCGACAGTCCAGTGGGAATAACACACATACAGTACCAAGTCTGATGGGTATATTTTTACATCGTATTGTACTTAGTACTTACACTACAGTATATACACACATACACTCACTCACTATAGTATATACATACATGATTTAAATGTTTCGTTATTTTAATTGTTTATCTAAACGACGTGGTCAGTTCATCCCATTTTTCTTTTTTTAAGTTATTCAGAACATATTTTTCTAACAAATTTTAATTTTTCATTAAAACGGTAACATTCTTTCTAGGACAGAGATAAACAAATATATCATTTTCTCACGCTTCTCCCATGCTACGTGCAATTATCTCCCGTTGGAGACGGTAAATCGACTTCAAATTTTAACAACGTGTGTATTATGCATTTTTATGTCCTATATTCAAAGTTTGAAAGATTTCTTAAAATGTTACTTAAATGATCCAACTATTTTCAGACGATTTGTTAAAAAAACTGTAAGAATTTTATTTTGGCGTTAGTTCACGGAAATAAAAGGGATCTGGATGTTTCCGAACTTGTCTCGAAACTTTAAATTCTCCTACATTTTATCATGAATGAAATGTAAATCTCTCTCCAAATTGTTCAATTATTGCATTCTTCTGATGACCAATTATGTGCTTGAAAAATATCTATCAAATTAGCGTCATTTTGACTGGTCATTTTTAAAGAAATCAAATATTCCCAAAAACTAGCTTAAAGATATAAATCCTGTAAAATACTCTGCATACAAATGTTATAAAATCCAGTTTTCAAAATAAAAGGATATTATAGTAAATTATAGAAATATTTTATGCCTTAATTATATTATTCCCGTCGAATTAGTTATTATTTGGAAATGATTTATGAATATTTGTAATCGATAATACACAAACGTTTAAAACTAAAATTAAGAAAACTGAAAAATTATTAAAATTAAAGAAAAGACAAAGGGTATTGATTTTGAATGTATCGAATTTTAGTGGTAAGAGCTATAGTTTTCGAAAAGATTTTTTTCTACTATGTGTAAGTCATTTGCTGATGTATAAATCATAATTTGTAAATCATATTCTATTCTTCCACCATTCATTGTGTTTGAAGCGTTTTCATTTTGATATTAAATCTAATTAATTGTTACATTATTGGTATGAATACTACAGCCAATTGGAAACCAACGTCATAGTTCTGTATTATATATATGTACGTGAAACCATTGTCTTCGTTAATTCGATGGATGTGTTCATCATGTATAATATTCATTAATTTACTATTGATTATGAGTATTCTATGTAAAATAGTCTAGTGACCATTAGCATATGTTGAAACATCCAAATCAAGGATTATAACATAACCGCAATCTAAAACCATTTAATTTGAGAAAATGTAATCAAAATCGTATCGATTTTCATTTAAATTATGAAAATCATAACATTTAACATTACCGATTATTTGATTTCAACAATTTGGTTTTTATACTAATATATACAAAAGCATGCGAGAAAACATTGTGTATATGAGTAAACACATGTATGTATAATGTATTAATTTTATTTTTAAACTTTGATTTAATAGTGGAATTACCAAAACTGCTTAAATTTTAAAAACCGGAACTTTAACCAAAACTAATTTGTTGATTAAACGCTAGCTATCCCTGCTTCAAAACGATTCAATGATCAAAAAGAATCATGATAAAAGGAAGTTACTGCACAATCCATGATAAAAGGAGTTACAGCAAACACTTTGGCAAACAAATTTCTTTAACTGTAATTTTAAACCAAGTATTGTTGTTTAGGAGTTGAAACAGTAACAACGAAAACATAATTCGGACTGATATTTTGAATTCAAGATGTTACAGTAAATTGTAGTTTAGTCCAAGGCCTTTAGGAAATGCATTGGAGTGAATTTAAAATTAAAATTTAAATCCTTTATGACAAAGTCTAATAGTTACAATCAATATTATTTATTCTGAAAATTTCAGTTTAAAGTACATAAGCTCCATTTTCTCTTCGCTTATCGATTGGTCTATCCCGTGCTATAAAATATAGATTGCATTCAATGTCAACATAGAAGAAGACTTAAGAACGAGACATAGTTTTCAAATGCGAAAAACAATTACTTCAACTTAAGGACCTAAAAGTGGTGTCTGTTTTATTTGACTAAATAGTTCTTCGCCAATATTTCCTAAACTAATATTTCAATACAAATTTCCCTGATATTATCAAATCAATACCAATAATAATAATAAAAACTAGCTGGTACCCGATGTTCCTCGGCTGTAGAAGTACAAAAATATTTAAACATAGATATCCAATAATACTATAATCAATATCACCGTAAATTAAATTATTTTTAATCTTAAATTCTAAACAACTGTGGCATTTCTGATACTATTAATCATTCAAATTACACACAAAAAAGTGATGAGTGTGTGTTGTGCTCTTAACAATCTCCATCTTATTCAATTTGTGTGTTAAATAGTTCAAATTACAGGTCTTGGGTCATTGAGTGTTCTTAGACTAAAACAAACCCTATATATTTATTAGATCTGCAGATATTGATATACAAAACTATTACAACAGCGCGTTGGAGTATAACTTACGAAAGGCAAAAAAAAAGATATAATCCAATACTGGATGCTTCATCCGGTCACGAATACCTTTCATTTAAAAAAATCTATACAAATCGGCTTTTTAAAACGGCCGGGCGGGGCGGACTCGGAACAGTTTTCATCAATATATAAATATACTAAATATACGTACAACATTTACTACATAAAGTACAATCCCCCTAACAATCAATGTACCATACAAATAAAACATATTCCAATAATAAATCAGTATTTTTATCCTGATTAACAAAAATTATTTCAATGCAGTTGTGCAAGTGTGGCACTTTATTATAAAGTTACTTTTACTTTTTACATTTAAATTAAGAAAAATGTATCCATATTGCGGCTGATTTTGGCTATCAAACAATCTATTTTCACCACCTTTTAGAAGGTAGAAATTCATAGGATTGGGTTTTTAATTTCCGACGATATAGGAAATGATTGTGAATATTAAATTTTTAGTTAGATGAAAGCAATTTTATCACACAATATATTTTTATGAATTTTATAATTAAATGCAAAAATAGTTACGGTTGCCAAACATAGCGAATGATTAGGTTCAACAAAAATACATTATTTTATAAACAGTTGTTTGAGAAAAATACTAAAGATATTCTGGCTTGAAAAAATCTCAAATATGCAGCTCTGGCGATTAGCAAATCCAGATCCAGTAGCTGGAAGAATCTAAAAGAGAAAGTTTGGTTGGTTTGATTACACATTCTACGTAAATTACCAGATGACAGCCACCGAGCGATTATCTGAAACTTTCATAAAACTGCGGAAAACCTTGAATCAGAAAAACCTATGCCTAACCTAGCTTTCGATAAAGCTAAGATGGGCACAGCCGTTAAAATGTATTGAAAAGATAATTAGGGTATTTAATTGTAAGTGTTGGATTTTATTACCTTACTCTCGAATAAAGCATTAATTATAATGGCTAGCTAATCTTTCAATAAAGTTTTGTTGGCCACAACCCTGTGATCTATTCCTAAATTACGTGATTCTCCCCTCCACATATGACGACATATACAGCTTAACAAAAAAAAAGCTTGAGATGAACTTACTTTTAGAAAAAATTTTATCTGAGAGTGCAAACTCCACACATGTCCATTATACACTTACAGTACAATTAATTGCTATTGTATATTAAAATTAATAATGGAAAAAAAAGTATAATAATAATAAAATAAAATATGTTATTGACTTCAAAGGATGTTAATTTAGTATTATTTTATTTATAACATGATTTATAATTGGCTTTTGTTTGACATATATAGATAGTATTTATTTAGGTGTATAAATATAATTGTCGTTTGTTTCCGGATAGAATTTATTATCAAATCATCAATGCTTTAAAGTATCACTCCAAACCTAAACTTTTAAATTACTGTCTCATTCACGATTGTGTATCTTGCTTGTGAAAGATCCATTTCAGTGTAGGAAAATTGTATACTAAAACAACCCTGTGTCCATACCGAGAACCATACAAAGTAAAAAGATATGCTTTCATTAAGCCAATATACCCTTAAATGCAAGAGAATATAAATTATCCCTCAATAAACGGCACACTTTATCAGAAGCACTAATTTAAAGGCGATTTAGCATAAATGAAGCGTATGTAAATGACAATTTTTTTACTGAAGGACCCTTTTCATCTTATTGGGAAAGTAATGTTTGTTTGAATAATATATTCTGAAGAACTAAAAACGTAGGAAAAATAAAAAATTAAGTTTTTATACAGTATATTGTGTATATTTTTATAGAGAAAATAGTATGTGTTAAATGTACGTTTATAAAACTTCTGTTTACTAACGGCTAGACTAATTACTGCTATTATATTAATATATATAATATATATACATAGAAACTTCAATATTCCACTGTTGGTATTAACCTACTGTTCATGTTTACCCCACTCACTCTTACTCTCTTAAAAAATTTAATTTTCTACAAATAAGTCGACCTTCTCATGCTTTTTTTGCAAATTTTTAACAAACTGAATGAGGATAGTAAGTAATTTTCAGTGTCTATAAAAAACACACCCATAATACATTTGCCAAGGTAACATATTAAATCATAAAAACTTGAACGAAATTGTTTCTCACTACATTACATTTATAAATTATCGTAGTTATTCCATTAGTGTTGGAAAATACTACTCTAAGTAAGAAAACACAAATTCTGAGAATCAAGTACATACACAATTAAGTCTCTCATTTTTAATACTTGTAAAAAAGTAATGAATAAACTCGATTAAATAAATATGGACGCATTGTTTGTTATTTAAATATGTTTTGTTTATTTTTCATATAAATATCTAATTTAACGAAATGTTATAAATCACATTTGACCTACATTTTATTTTTCTTTTTCCCAAGCGTTAGTAATCATTATACACTGTATGTATGTATTCAAAAATAACCTACATCATATGTTCAAGAAACAGGAATATAAGAGAGGAAAAACCAAAAGTTGTTCACTTCCATTATATTATATTTATATTCAAAAAAAGGCTGGTTTAGTACGCATTTAAGACGCACTTAAACTGTTCTAAAATATAAATAAATAATTCTAGATAATCTACTTAACATATCATAAAATGTAAGACAAGTAATCATTGCGAACTCATATAATACATACTGGATAAGAGAAAGCATGAGAGCTGATAAAAGTACGCAAGAAAAATTATAGGAACATTCTTTTCGACATTTTTTTTTTTTTGTTCTCTAATAAAATTTGGTTCACCTGTAAAGCTCGTTAATACTTTATGTCGCCAGTTTTTGCATTTGAACCATCCTAGCCAATCTTCGTTTGGGGGAGAGAAGGGTTACAAATATCTCAATACATGCTACATATTTCCACAGTTTCTTTCTGAATGTCTTGTTTGCTTTGAAGACAAATCCTCTCCGAGAGTCCGAATACGGAAAACAACACAAAATTTCTGATTTTGCTCTTTTGCAGTTGGATTTTGAGATAAATACAAGCTTGGAAGGGCCAGTTTTTCCAATATATCTGAAACGATGAAACATTGGAAGATGTAATTTTAATTAATGTAACTGTAATTTTTGAACCGTCTTCCATTTTTTAAAAATCCGCCAAAACACCAACTCTTTTCTGCTTAAGCTATAAAGGGTTTTTTTCAAGAATTTCATTCTTGATCATTTCATTTGAAATGAAATTAGAGAGGATTTACTGCTCACCCCCTTTATTAATGTTAAACTATCTAAAATCAGAGTGTTCACAGAGGATAGTTTCTAATTACAGTTTTTCTGAAAAAACACAGTTTCAAATTTAATAAAAGAATTGAATATTATTTATTTATTGTACATTAGGCCTGACTGACCAGCTCCGTTCTCACATTTAACTGGCTGTATAACTGTTATTTATATACAATATACATTCTGTATAACAATTTTCAGATTTAGTAAATTGATTTAAATGTCACGGCAATCATTACCGTATTGATAGCATATGCTGACCGCAGTAAGTGTGTGAACACAATTACTATAACTAATCGTCAAATGGTCAACTTTTTGTAAAGCCAAAGCATTTTTTTGAGATGGCTCTCAATGCATTATAAGATGACGTAATTCTCCCCAAATAACTGATTTCGTTCCCTTTATTATTATTTAATATTATAGTTTTCCCAGGGTTTTTAACTTATTATTAAGAAAAGACTTAAAAGCTTCTAACAGCTAACGATAGAAGTATTTCATGATGTTTTGAACCGTTAACCATACACGGTACCTACGTCATCGTGTTCTGTTATTGTATATAAATATATAACATATATCTATTGTTCTTATATTTTTATACACAAACATTTTCTTTGAATAAAAGCAAATCCCTAGTAGTTACCATAAAAAAACAACGTATTGCTTTAGCTTAAAGGTGTGAAAACTCTTTATTTACAAAAAAAGAAATAACTTTGCTTATTTAAAAGAAAAATTTTATTCACAGCAACAACGAAAAAAAAATGAGTATTTTATAGTTTTTTTTTTCCATAATCATACATCCTTGAATTCGTGAATGTTTGTTTATTATAAATTGAATTTCTATTAGCAACTAAAAAACGACCTTTCTACACTTTGTGTTGAAAATTAATTTTGATAAATGTTTATATTTATAAATAAATTGTTGTATCATACAAAAATAAAATATTGATACCCGTGAATGAGGTAATATTCAAAATATTTAACTACTTGGTAACAAGATTGAGAAACTTGCAAACCTATAGAACATTTCATGCTGACCATAAATTTGCTTGAATTGTTTTGACCAAGCAATTCGATACCAGTTTTTATCGAATCTCGTAGCTACATAAATTAAGAACTATTCAACTAGGAGCCTTAGCTCTCCTTACTACTCCAAACCACTGTTCCCCGCATAAAATTCTTTCAAAGCGGTGAAAAGGATTTTCTATGGCTATGAGAGACCTCAATATACAACACGGACTGTCGCTATCGGGAAAAAAATACCACAATGAATTTACTGTAAAAATTTGGGTTTCTAATGGGTATTCTAATGGAATTAAATTTAATGTTGAATTGTAATATATTTTTTACAGAATATGGAATATGAATAATGTATGGATCTGTTAATGTAATGTATTTATTTTAATGTAATCACAACATTATAATGAAATATTTTAGGGCTAATATAGAAACAAAAATCAGGCTAGAAAACAGGCTCAATACCTCCGTAATTGTAAAAAATAAACTAAAAACCCTCTGTAATTGTAGCACAGTTTTTAAGTTCACAAATTGGGTCGGGTAAATGCATAATAATATTATACGATCCCGTTCGAACAAATTCCCTTACTTACTTTATTCATCTGCTGTGGACGAATGCCGCGCGTACACTTACTGCTTATGCATGATAAAGGACCGTCGTACATAATTTTCCTTTCGTTCAATTTGGAGGAAAAAACTATGATCTTGTTCTTATACTTATTCATTTCAGTGCAATAGTGTAAATAGTGTAAATATAGGGTAATTACTTTATTTGGAAAAGTCTAGCTTTATATGGCAAATAAAGCCAAAGTACGCCAGGTATGTCAGAAGAAGCCATTTGCAAGTTAAGTTTCCTTGGAAATGGGCAATTATATATTATTTTTCTAATTTATAATTTCCAAGTATTTATGAAATGGCTACGTCAACCAATCAGCTTCGATCACGTGTTTAGTGTTCGGCCAATGATATTGAAGTATTGGACCACGTCGTGATTTTCAGAGTTAAAAAATCTCAAAAATAGAAACTAAACTTATAAAATTAAATATAAATTATGAAATTATATAATTTTAATTCCAAATTTCGTTTCAATACTAATAATTCAATTAGAATCATTACGATTAGCTAATTCTTATTGATGATAGCTACGTTGTAATCGAAATACGTATTTATAAAATACAAAAAAATTATTGGAAATTGTGGCAAAAAATCGAAATATATAACTAAATATATTGACGTAACTGAGAATTAAGAAGTATAAGAACTTTTTTAAGTACTGATTAAACTAAAGCTACTGAAAGTGCCTATTAATTTTGTTGCAGCCTCCGGTATTCCAATATACAACCCATTAAATGATAATATGATAATATAATGAACATAAAATGAGGATGTTGAAAGAGATCAATCATTATTCACATCACTTCTCATGTCAAATAGTTTACTTATTATTTGAAATCAATGAACAGTAAAAATTCAACTGTCAATTTGATTTTTATTATGTTACAGTTCAAATAAATAAATTATTTATATAGTGAATATGTTTTATATACAACATGGAATTAATTAATGAAAATGCCATTCGTTATAGAGAGTTCAAAGATTATCTACAATTAATTAGGTTAAAATGTCATTGGAATTTTATATTTGCGATGTTTGTTGACAAAATAAAGCTTACTAAATAAACATTTAATTTTAGATTTTGATTCTTTTTTTTTGCACGGGTCTGCAAATATCAATAATGTTTTACGATATGAAATATTTTTTTATAAATTGACCTTTTATAGAATGCTTATTTCAAAAATATCTTAATTTTAGCACAAAATATTATTGAATCACAAACTATAATCATAAAAAATTTGCTCTTTCGGCAAAATTCAATAATTAAAGTTGCCTGCATTGTTTAAAATCGTAACACATATGTTTGGAAGCTTATTAGTTTTTCAAAAAGCATGTAATTCTTCTTCTGGACAAATAACATTCTGCCTATGCTTTCAAAAGTACACGTACATGGAAGGTATATTTTGATTAAAATCTAGCCATTTTTTACAAATTTTCGTTCTAAATTCGTAGTTGGCGACCTCATAAATCTCCAGATGTGAATTTTTCGGCTGTTTTCAAAAGTTTGAGATCAGTTTCTCTTTATAAAATGCATAACACAATATTTTCATAGTCTGTTCTTAAAAGATTGTCGAAAACCGCAAAGTGCTATCTGAGTTCTAGAGCTTAGTTTCCAGTAAAAATACTAGACTATAGAGCCAATAAGACAGCATTTGTCCAACATTTATTTTTTACTGCAAAAATATATCTGCCAAATATTTTATATTTCATACATTTCTAAATATTGATTGTGTGGAAGGTTGTAATTATTGGTGAGTCAAATCATTTCTGCACAGATCCGCGAATACGGATATCGCAGATTCGAACTTAAAATTTTCAACTCAATCAATACGTAAGAATTCTAATTTGGGACAAATTGTTAGTAATTTGTGTCAACTTACGTAATACGAACGAAGTATTAGTTTATAAAAGTACACTGCTCATGTTTTTGTTTTGGTATATGAAACAGTATTTTATTGCTACCTTTACTTATAAATTCATATCCTAATTGAAATTTATGCAAAAGATTATTCAAAAAAGTAACGGATTCTGATGTTTTTTCTCTCTCGAATATCTGACGGACAAGAGTACGGATATCCGGAACATCACCAGTAATTCATTAACAAAGGTAAAATTTTATAATGATAATATTCTAAAATTACTCTCTCTTGCCAACTCGTATTCATACTTAAGATAATAGTCCAAAAATATTTTAATAAATTTAATAATTCACTCGGAAAATATCTTCACTAAAAATATTTTTATAACACCATAATATTTTATCTAACCAACCAACTACCTAACTCCATCGTCGTCATCTCTTTCCATCAAATGACTCATTTAATACAATGTTTAAAGCACCTGCAGCATCATCATATTTCACTTTACAACCTACCCCTGCCCCTCGCTACTCATATCCACTCTACCTATCCCACAAACAAATGGACGTTTTTGTTGTGTTTTTCGTAACAATGGACAAAATTCCTCTATAAATGTAATTTAAAATAATGTCAAAAACATGACGTATAAATACTTAGATGTGAATATTTGTATGATAAGTATTTGTCAAAATATTATTCCCTGAGGACATTTCTTTAATATTTTTTTCCATCCAAATTATTTTATTTTATTATATAATATTATTGTAACGAAATATTTACATAATTTAGAAAGCTCCACTTTCTGGAATTCTATTATAATAACTGAAGAAAATTTATAAATGTGGAATTGTGCAAAATAAATTTTGAAGTTTTTTTTTACAGTTATTGAAATATTTTATATTTATGTTCATATTATTTCCTTCGAAATATTTGTAATGAAAATTTATGGATCGTTCAACAGTTGGCTCGAAGCTCTGTAAATTAAACCTCTGGCTTTATCTGAATTCCGGGCTGGATTCCATCTTCCTTGTCTTCGATATATAAATAAATCAAAACTGAATTAATCAGCAGCTTTTAAATGACTCAGTAAAAACGATCTAGTTAGACTTAATAATAACAAATTTTATTTAAAAAAATATTGCATAGAATGTGCCCAGAAAAAAATAAAATCATCAAAATTATTCAAGAAAATACCGGGAATCAATCATTCAAAAACTCTGCTTAAAAAGATTGCTAAAATTCTTTTTGTCAGTTTTTTGTTTCCAGTACACCATTTTTTGAGTTAATCACAAGTTTTGCGATTCTTACAAGCGATCAAAGTATTGGAAAACAATATTCTCAAATTTTGTGTTCCAAATTATATTTCTTGTACCGAAGAAATGAAATTACAAGTTTAACTTGCAAATCAATAAACAATCTTCGGAATGAAGCATTACAACTGAACTGAAACTAAAAAAATCAGGTCAATGAAATGTGAAGATGATGTTGGCAGTTTGTTGTTACGATTACTACGGTGTTGTACACTCAGAATTGTTACCAGAATTTGAGACACGAAATAACGAATATTGCCCGACCGTTATGCAGTGTGTATTTGTGCTAAGGCAACTCATGGGATTTACACCACGATAACGCACATGTTACAAGCTTATCATTGTGATCGAAACTCTAGCCAAAAACTCAACAAATATTATCGACCATCCACCATTGTTCCAAATCTTAAATTACGAATTTAATATAGGCTGTATTATAAACGAGAAGATATGAAATGAAGAATATTTAAATAAATCAAAATAATTGTAGACCTTGAATAATAATAATAATAATAAAATGTAATAAAATATCGCAAATATCTAGCAATAGAACTGCATTTGTCTGTGTTAGATTAGATTTCATCTTTAAGGAGGTAGCGTTGCAACTGACACAACCATTTCAAGTCGATTAAATTATGTTAGATGTTTATTAGCAGTCATACACTTAAACTGTTATGAAAGTCAGCAGGGTCTGAGACGGTGGACGGGCGAGATAAAAATTTCTGCTGAGTAGCCATACAATCTTCATCTAAGACAATCCAATGTCATATTCAGCTGATTCCACCCGTAAATATTCTGGTGACTATTTATTTTATTTACTACGTTATTAAAACTATCTCTATTATTAATTTCAAGCGACCTGAAATATATTTTATTATTCCTCCACCTTGTTATTAGTCCATCTTGGGTGCGCCTGCTGAACCGTAGTTTGATTATCAACTTCATATAAACTTTCAATAAAATCGAAAATTGATCGTCCTGAAATCACCATGAGAAATGCAACGCTACCTCCAAGACTATTAGAATATACAACTAAACAATAAGCATATGCACAAATAAAATCAATAATAATATACATAACAATAATAATTAAGCTCTGTATGTTTCCAAGCTTAAAAATGCTTGTCAAAATGAATAATTAATTAACAAATTATAGAGAAGAAAAATGTTGGTGTAACTGAATAATTGGAATTCATAAACTTAATGTTTGTAATTTCAGCTGCCTAGTTGGGAAGCAACAATTGGACTACAATGAACGCAAGTAACGAATTTGCCATGGTCAATTATTAAGTAATAAAATCCCGGATATTCGGTACATTGCATTATTAAAAGATTAAATAATAATGAACTATTATTTATAAATGAATATAATATAACCTTCAAACAACCAATCAAATTATAGATAGAAATGTTCACGTGAAACTTTTGTTTACAAACAATGGACGAATGAAACTGATTTTACTTTAATGTTCCGTTTTAAGAAATAATATTTACATTTAAGATGAAGTTATCAAATATTTTTAAGGTTTCGGCTTCCCACTACCACTACTAGTGGCTTATTCGATAATATGGGCGTTATTGTTTATACTAAAATAAATAATTTTACATAATAAATATTTAGATAAAAAATTTTGATAAAACTTTGATATAAATATAAATAATATTGATAAAATAATTCAATTTAGAAATGTTTAATTTAAAATTATTGATCCATATTGATTGAACAATAACCTTTATACCTACCACATAGTTTTTATTATGTTTACTTTGTATTAATCACGAATTTTTAAAAATGGATTATTCATTTTAAATTGAACTACATACACACACTTCTCTATAATCTGAACAAAAAATCTGATTAATAACCGTTCACAGAAGATATTTTGCCTAGGACAATTTCGATTATATCGTCTATATATATAAATCAACGTCGTGTTAGTTGATTTATATATAACCCAAGAACGGCACTTAAATATTATCCAAGAACGGCTGGACCATTTTTATTTTTGTGTTTTACAATTTATCTTCGTACGGAATAGCATAATAAGTAATAAAATATCGAGAAAAATCGATAAACAGCTATTCAAACTTTTTTGGACCACTGGACTGATTTCTATGCTTTTGACTTTATAGATTTGTCTCCACCTCGAATAGAAGAATAGCTAATAATACACCGGAAAAAACTCCTACCCGCCAGCTTCGCAAGACAATTAGTATTTATTACTATCTCCGAAATGCTTGGTACGATTTTGATGGGACACTGACAGATTGCAGATGTTATAATGAGTAACTTAGGCTACTTTACAGCAAATAAAAGTATCATAAGTAACTCCTTATAGGCTGTCTATCAGTGCAGGTCCCGTCAGAATCGGTTCAAACGATTTGGAGATAATTAGGACAAATATTTGCCAATTTGGACGGGACCTGCACTGATAGACAGCCTATAAGAAGGTACTTATGATACTTTTATTTGCTGTTACCCGACCTCTTTGAAAAATTAATACTATATATGTATATGGTTATAAGAGAGTTTTTTGCCCAAATGCCATATGCCGTCTATACCATTGCAAGCAAAGCGAGTACTAGGGTTGGAGGCTGTTACCAGGGCGCTAGGCCTAAAACAAGGTCAAGGATCTTTCATACATTGCCAGTGAAGCGAGATTTTATAACAAATGGCCTTCAATATTTTCCTAACTAGCAAGCACTATAGCTGGAGGCTGGGCCGAGACCGAAGCCGATAATAAGACCGTCACTTCTTTACCTGCTGGCAAAAAATTCTCTCTTCCATTTGTATCATGTGTAAGTGCTCGAAGAAAAAACAACAAAACCGCAGAAAACTAAACTTTTTTTTAAAATCGGATATGAACGCTTCGTAAACAATCCCTTACATAAAATTTAATTATTTTTACTGATTCTTACGCTTCCATTATATTTTTACTATAAACCTTTTTCAATTAAAAACTAAAAACAATTAAGTTTGGCTACACTATCATAATATTTCTATTATAGTATCTCATAATATTGTATTATCATGCGACTTGTGAGAAACGTGTCAAACATATCATTCAGACCCCGTTGGAAGATTTTATTATAGATTCTAAAATTGGTTAGACTAAATAAATGATTGGAATTAAGAAATTTTGTATATTTATGTAATGAGTTGACTTTATCATTCTATATAAAAAAGGCATATCAAAGTTTTAATTGAAATTTGTGTCACTCAAAATGTAACACATAATCATATTTCAAATAAGAAGAAAAAAATGTGTCCCAGATATAAACAATGACAATAACTTATCATAAAACAATTTTTTTTTAATAGTTTTAGATGATGAAATGAAGCTATTTAAATAATAATCATACGAGGACAGGTTAATCAGTTTTTAGAAAAAGATAGAAAAGAGTAATTTTCTAGGGTTTTTTTATTACTCAACAAAATCCCCTAGTACAATACACTTTAATTGACAGATGTCCCTTCTACTTTTTTCAGCTTTCAAAAAATATCATTGTAGTAGTTCTGAAAGTAAGCATCTATGTGTGTGATGACCTCACCATTTGATGTAAGCCGTTATCTTTTGAGCCGTTTCTTTAAATTTGAAATTAAAAAGAGACTATTCAGGGTCAGATCTGGTGAATAAGGTAGATGGCCTATCAATTTAAACTTCAAACGATCAATTTTAGCCATTAAAACTACGTTTGCGAGTTTTCTCAACCGAGAGCTAATGTGGAGGTCATCTCGCAAATATTCTTTTCATGCCCAGTTTTTCATGCTAAATTGAAACGATACTACCTTTTGTGGCCTCAATTTGATTATTCAGTCACTTACCACAATATTGTGGATTTTATCACAATATTGTGGTAAGTGGCATTTTCATTTTTAGGATACTGACGTCTACCGACGTCCTGAACCATGTTACGTAAATAATACGTACACAAAAATTTAGAAGATATCTGACACAATCCAAAACGTGGCCTTAGATAATTTAGGTATTATGTCAAAAAATTACATATATATTTATTAAATAAAATGAAAAAGAGTATATAAATACATAGTACAGTAGCCTTATACTGAAAGAACCTGATTTCGAAACATATATCCCTGTGTTCGAAACCGGTTATTAATATTGGTTATTAATATTTTTTTAGAAAAGTGATTTTTCCTTAATGGAAAAATGAGAATTTTCCAAAAAATATACAGCGAATTTTCGTTGTGATCAATGCATCTACCAATTTTCGTCAAAATCGTCAAAGTTGTTCGAAAGTTACAGCGGAACAAAGATAGATACATACAGGCAAACGAAATGCAAAATCGTCTAGTTATACCATAGCTCTACTTCGTTCGGTTTAATATTGGCGTCATATTTTTAATTACAATAAAATACTATCTAAATAGTTTGATACCTAATAGTTAAGTATCCTATTTTCTGAAGTATTTAATTTCTTAATCATTGTTATCGCTCAAATTCTAATTACGAACAACCTACTATAATTGATTACTGGAATTGACTAAAACATCGAATTTTCTCACATATTATTTAATTAAATATCATGTAATAATCATATTGTAATAAGCTCAACCACGGTGTTTAGTGAGGGCACCTTGCACAAATACAAATAATAAACTGTATATGAAAGTTTTTTCCATACAAATGCAGCATCCTAGTCACAACAAGTAATACATTACGATGACTATCTTTCAAATAAAAAAAATCGCATTAAAAATTTTTACTTATCCAGTTATCTATGAAAAATTAAATATCTATTTTATTGTTTTTTGACAAACATTTAATAAATGCTTTCACCGGATATTTTGATAATACAAAAAAAAAATCACATATAACTAATAATTGCATTTATCTAACACGTCGTCAAAATTAATTTTTAAATTAAATATTTCAATTACTTTATCAACTACTTAAAATTACCAAAAAGTCCTACAAGCTTAAAATGCACTCCAAATATACTCAATATCACTTATATATTTCACACAAAAGCTTTTGCTATATTTCAATTAGGGAATTTGTTTTTCTTGATTTTTATACTCGACATATATAAATATATTAATTTTAGTCTAAAGCTTGCAACGCTAGAAAATATTGATCGTACAAACAAAATTTTGGTGTAGGTGTTCATAGAATCACATAATTAGTCCATTTCCGACTGTCCGTCCGACTGTCTGTCCGTCATCAAGATAACTCAAAAACGGAAAGAGATACCGATTTGAAATTTTGGTTTGTACTTAAATAATTAATTCCTTACATTTGGGATCCATTTTTTAGCTAAGGATTAGATGCGCACTGACTTCTAAAGGTAATTGGTCACAGGAAAAAATTTTTTTTATTAAATGTTTTATTTTTTACTTTTGAGTGATGTAACCACGAAAAATTATTCATTTAGGAGCAATTTAATCACTAAAAATTGTTTTTACTCCAACTCTCCTCTTAGGGACATCGGATCTGGGCCAAATGCGACTTTCAAACAAAAAAAATCATCAAAATCGGTTCACCCAGCCTGAAAGAAAGCTCTGAGGTAACAAACATACAATCGAATTGAAAAACTACTCCTTTTTCGGAGTCAGTTAAAAAGGCTATTTCATGCTGATAGAAGCTATTTTATAGGCGCCATAATTATCTTATAACTTTATCCATGCTTAGGTATACAGTGCAAAAATTGTTCAAAACATATTACAATTGAATATATTTAAAAATACCTAGACCTCTATTATATATCTTTGATAATTTATTACCAAAAGGATATGTTCAAGCAAGAGAATTTATTGATAATACGATAGTGGTTTGAAATTGGCACATTGTTTAAACATTAATGGAAGTTTCAATTGAAGGAAGATTCATTGTTTACTGTTTGTTTCCGTCTTTTTAATAGAAGTTTACGAACAATCTTCAATATATAAAATGAAGACAATACTGAATTAAACTTTAAATAATGAATAATAGTAGGAGTTTAACTCCCCTAGTGACGTAATAAATGACAATACAAAACATTTTCAATTTGACAACATTGTAGGTAAAACTATTTAAGATACGTACTGTATCTATTTACAAGTTAACGAGTGAATAATTTACAAAATTATTTACACAGTAAAATTGTTTTTATTAGTGTCATGAAAACAATATTACTAGCTTCAAAAATAGATAATAATGATTTAATTTTTAGATGAATTTCTCACAATAAACATAAAGCTTTAAAATGACCAAATTGTGTGTATATATTTTATACATCATTTTTTTATAAATTTGCCAAAATTCCTCACAGTGATTGTATACGTATATCAAAAGTAATGAGAGAGAATATCAGAAAATTAGGAATTTAAATTAAATAATCTTTTAATAATTTTCTCGTTTGCTAATTAAATTTTGTAAGCTAAAAGTACCACCTTCAAAAAAATAAATTAAAAAGTAAAAAATATTTTAAATTTTTCTTCGTGACCAATTAACTTTCTCAGTCGAAGCCAACCAATCAATTATTTAGCTAAGGATACGATTGACACCGACTTCGAAAGTTAATTGGTCACAAGAAAAATGTAAAATTATTGTTGATACTTTTGAGTATTGTATCCAACCACGAAAAATTTTTCATTTGAATGAAATTTAATCACAAAAATTATTTTTCTCTCCTATTAGGGGCATCAGATGTGGATCAAATAGCAATAGGACCACACGGAAAGCATCAGCTTTCAAATTAAAAAAAAATCACCAAGTCGAAAGCTTTGACGTAACAAATATTTTTTTTTAAATTGTGTTTATAGGTTATATATTTTAATATTGAATTCCCCTTTTTGTCAAATAGAAAATAATTCTGTGGACAATAGTAAAAGAAAGTCTTCTGACTTCGCCACAGATATTTATTTTATTTATGTTTTTTACACTAAAAAACAAAAAAAGTAAAATTTTTTTATTTTTTAGGAGTCTCATAAATAAGTAAAATATTGTCAATATGAAATATTCTTAATTTTGCATGTTAGCGTGTGAATATTTTCGACATTTAAATCACATATAATTTCAGTAATATGTTTAGTACATACATACTCATAATACAAGTAGAACTTAGATAATACTAGTTTATAATCACTTATATAAATAATTAAGATTATCTATTACGATTTTACACGAATTACCAGAAGAAGAAAAAACGATTCGGTTTTCTTTTGTTTATACATTATATCAACCGATGGACTTGGCAAAAGGACATCTTTCTTTTTAGAAAACAAAAAATAATTCGTCACAAGAAACCCTGCTTATCTATTATAAATTAAGATTGACATACACCAAACTTTAACCTGATTAAAAACAATACTTACAAAATTTGAATATAGAAGTAAGTAAAACATAAAATTAATTTGGACTTTAGTTCGAAAATGAGCAAAATCTTTCAAATTGAGTACAATGGATTCATGACCTATCGCTGAAATCATGAGGTATAGAAGGAAATCTTAAATGCAAAATGTGTTTTAAAAAAACTGTATTTTTAAGCCTTTTTACATTATTTACTTAAATAGTCCACATTTCCGGCTAAGAATTAGCTTGTTAACACATACATAATTAGAAAGCATATTATATAATTAAATCTTAATAACCAAATGTAATACGTACTTTTTGTAGTTGAATATTATCAATAATTATAAGTAATCCAAATATTTACATCAGTAGCTTAAACATACCTTGTTATCTTGACTTATTTAAATTAGTCTTTAGAATAAATTTGTTTAGCTCATGCAACTTCTTCGTGGTAAATTTTTTTAACCTTTATATTCTCCAAGTTTGTAAAGAATGGTAATTTTAAGATATTGTAAGATAGAAAAATTATTCCCCCAACCCCGTCAAATTTTAAATTTTATTTTTTAAATGAAATAAATTTTGAAACTATAAATTGCTCATGCAATATTTCTGTTGTGAGCTAATTGTACTTAATTTTATACAAATTTTTTACGACATAATTTATTCAAAACTCTACAAAAACTAAAAATAAAAATAATACTCCGGCCCAATAATTTAAATATTGGCCATTTACTACAACGCCACGTTCAGATACAAGCTAAAGGTTTTCAACATGCTAACTAAATTATAACAACTTACTATTCGACACTTAAGCATCACGAATCATTTTTTTTTATATGAAATTATTACTTAATAACTTATAAAAAATTATTATAAAAAAGAAAAATAATTATTTTGCTATAAAATTTATCTTAATAAATAAATAAATAATCTTTGTTGGCCAATTTTTGACCCGTGTTTCATAACTTGAATATATAATGTTTAAAACAAAATAAATCCCCGACAGGACCTGCTTATCAATTGCATAAAAAAATTTTAGCGAAGTAAATTGAAGTGAATCTACTTCCAGCAAGTTTCCACCACTAAAAATTCAATTCACATTTTGAAGCCTCCTAAAGAAATTTTAAACATATTTCAACGTTATTACGGTTAAACTATCACCTCTATAATTTGGGAATCCCAGGAGATTCTACTTATAGGTCATATCTGGTGGACGACGAAACCCTCCATTCACGCCATTTACACCTATAGAAATCTTCAGGGTGTTAGATATAGAATGTTCGAGTCTGAAACTCTGGATCCATCCATTATGGGAATAATTTCGTTAGAGAAGCCGTGTGTGCTTTTAGCGTGATCACTGGTCTGAATAAGATCCTATAGCATCAATTACTCTGGATGGTACAGAGAACTAAAAGGTCTAGATGCAAGAAACGCATCTGCGGTTTCCCACTTATTTTTATCTTATCTTATCTACAAATGACGAACCTCAAACGCACACCATTCGCAGTTATCGTGTTAGTTACTTTATCAAAAAGTATGTCACCAAACGTTTGTCACTTAATTAATTAATATACTACCAAAACACGTAAAAATAATTAGAGCTTCTTAAACAATTAAGAACGTCAAGCAACTGCAACCAATAAATGAAATAGATCGTTTACGAATCACTTATTCATCGGGTACCAGCTAGTATATTATTAAAAATAATTATATACTAATAATTCACTATTTCCTTCAAAGGTTTTTTTTCTGTTACATTTTGATATATTATTCTGGAACACTAATATGGGCCTTTATTATTCTTTATGGTTTTAAATAAATATATGGGTAGCATATATTAAATAAATCTAAAATTTGTGTAGAAATAAAGTAAATATAAAGCTTATTAAAATATATATAAAATAATTTAATTACGAACATAAATGAAACATTTTAATTGAATGTTATTAATATTAAAGGTATATAAATATTTAATTAGTTTATGAATCGTGGTATCTTCTTACATATTGTAACAAAGAATTTAAAAAAAAAGTGAAAAGGAATTCAAGACTGTTTTTATCATATGGCGAGCAAAATGGTTTCTATATTTAGAGCAGGATCTGGATGGACTGGAATGAGCAAAAATAGATCACCACATTCTGTAAATTGAATTGTGTTAAAATATTAAGAATCCGGATTTTTGATCCAATGATTTTTTAGGAACCCCTTTTATAGATTAACAATAAGGTTTGCAACGATTTAATGTTTATCTTATGTAAATTGAGAAAAAAATAAACAATTTTAAAGCTTAAAATTTTCGTGATCTAAGCAATTTAAAATCGAAAATAACCAAAGCACAACGTTCGATTTTGAGTTTATATAAAAATTCTGTATAAGAAACGCATTTAGTTTTTCCAAATTTACGGACAACTTTTTCCAATGCTTCTTTCTATATGAATCTTTCTAGAATAATTACAAACATTTGAAAAAAAAATAGCCAATTCTTTCCAATCGTTTTAAATTTTTACAAACAAACGGGCATTCGATTTTTATAAATAGATAACTAAAATGATTTACATGGTAGATGAAAAAAATTAATGGTGGAAACGCAATTAACTTATGTAACATATTTAGTTCATACTATGTCTATGCATTTATTTGCTCTTCCACCATAATTATTCAGGGATATTGTGTTTTAACGTATACTCATGTAATTAAATACGCAACGACCTGAATCTTCCACGCTTACTTAAAATTATAAAATGATGTATTTGATAATTTTTTCAATTTAAAATGAATGTTTTAGATAGATAAACAAAATGAATTTCTGATAAACAACTCAATATAACATAACAATCGAGTTAAAGTTTTAAAATAGAGAGGGTAATAACAGAAATAACAGAAGAGGGTAAATAAATAATTCCAATAAGTTAAGATTTTAAAATCGTAAAATAAAGTTCAATTACGGATAATAGTTTTTTTAAAACATACAACTTTTATTGAAACACGATTTACATAAACTCTTGCCGTAATTTTATCTCAGCTCAACATATACACAATTATAATATATATAGTATTTCGTACCTGTAGGGGTATTCATACCTGCATAAGCAGTTTAAAGATTAATACTCGGGCACTTGGGGCTTCTTAAAAATTTACCATTATTAACTACTTTTTCTTAAAAATAATTTTATTATTTCCTGGATACTAGCCTTCCCCAAAAAACACGATTACGTAAATATAAGCAGATAATGAGGTAGATTATAAAATATAGAGGAAGTTGGTGTTAAAAGTCTCACAGGTAAGTTTTCACAAACAGTATACTTTATAAGCCAAGTCCTGTTTAACAATATATAACACAAACAGTATTGATTACTGTATAATATCAAGTCGGAAATTGTAGAAATATATTTTGATGGTTGGAAATATGTGTCATATGATGTTTAATAAATTTTTATAAATTTTTCTTTGATAATGGACAATCTAGTGAAAATTTATTTCAATCGCTAATAATATAATATTATTGTTAATATTATCTGCATAAATTTGAATTATTTGGTAAGTAACACTAATCAAAAAAATAAATAAATAATTAAAACAAATATGATTTTCAACCCCGGTTTGCCCTATAGATTTCTATTAAATGAAATACAAAGAATCCCATATATAAATCTTTTACTACTCGCATTTAAATGACTATTATAAAACAATCACCTTTAAAGTTACAAAAATAAGTACTTTTTACAAACTAACATTTTAAATAAGTAAGTATACTCTTTTATGAAGTATAAATAATATTATAGTTTTACTGTAAATTGAATAATGAGTCACATTTAAACTACGGTGATTAAATATTATCACTTCATTATATTGGATATCACATTATCAGTTATAAATAAGTATAAAAATCATCTAACAATCCTATCGTATTTCAGTTTCTCTTTGAATTTCATCGTATTTAAATCATTTCAATAATTCTGTGTACTATTTTGTTTTTCTAAACACAACCACAACATTAATTTATATAAAATTAATAAGCAAAAAATAAATTATTAAAAAATTTATTACCATAAAATGCAAAAAATATTTAACAGTGTAAAACCGTAAATAAAAATTGTGATTTAAAAAAAAAATAAATAAAAATAAAATGTAATTCTTTTCGAAAAACTTTACGTTTCTAACTTAAAAAATTAAAATATTCTGAAATGATTGTGAAATAATTATTTACACCTGCTAAAATAAACTATTAAAAATAATTAACTATTCCAGAGTGTTTACGTGGACTTTTTTCTTAGTGTAATTTAGAACAGTGTTATTTTGTTTGTAAAAAAAAGAAAAAACTTTATAAATGTGTGCTCATCCAATTTTAAAAGAAAAATTAATTTTATATTTTGATGAGCGTATTGAAAAAGTACCATATTTTGTGAATTATTTTAAATTACAATTTGTAATGACTGTTATTGCATATGATAGTTTAATCAAGGATAGCTGACGAAAATTACGAAATTAATCAATATGGAATGTTTTAGTATATTCTATATAATAAAAACTGAATTTTTTTTTAATCGAATATTTGATATTTGAATTGAAAAATTAACGTTTTTGTTATCAATAAGATATATTTGACTTATTTGTTAAGTAGAAGCTGTATCAAATAAATAGGTGTGTATTATTTCTTTGATTAAGTCTGTTAACGATGTAAATATTTATTTTTGACGCATTTTTACTTATTTTATCTATAAATTTAGAGTTATTTCATCTGGAAATGAAACCGCTCAAAAAAGCAGACGGATATATGCTTATACAAACATTTTGTATATCTTCCCTCTTCTTCTTTTTTATACCATCTTATTTCAAAATAAATTCATTATAGTTCTTAATTTTTGAAATATAAACAAACATAAGTTGATTAATTTATGTCATAATTATGAATTCCAATAATTGATAATTGATTTATTGAAAATTTTTTTTTAGATAATTGTTTTTTATCTTTTTAAAATTTTTTCTCATGTTCATGTCATTATTTTGTACAAAATAAATTCGTTGCTCAGATTTATTAATCCAAAAATAAATCTAGGAACCCTCAAACTGGACTTTAAGGGGGATTGAAACATAATACTGAAGAACCCTCCATTATGTGAAATTAACATAAAAGAGTGTGCTTCTAATGATGTTGACTTAAATTACATGTAATATACATTGTAGCGCTGTTATTGACTGTTGCAGTTTAAATCTAGCTCATAGCAATGAGTTTCTTCTGGGTTATTGACGCGTAGCTAATATTAGTCCTAAGTGTCACTCAGAATTCCGTGTGTTGTAACGTCTGCCGCTAGATTGAGAGTAGTCCTGAAGTGTAACTCTGACGTATGGTTAAGAGTACCTGCATTGATGACTAACGCGATTCTCTGATCCATTTGCGCCGTGTGAGTTATGGAGTGTACAACTCGGGTGGAAAGCTTGCTTGAGTTTCAAGTGCAATATATAGCGCGCCACCTTTACCAAGGAGCATCTGGTAGAAGCTATTGGTAGTCGTAATGAAAGATAGACTAGAAGTCCCGACGCGGTTTTCGCGTATCTCAACTACCTTCACCCACTTTTCCAAAGGAAGGTGAATGCATGTAGGGTCGTTGGAGTAAACTGTTAATCCGTAGGTACCTAACGCTAAATATTGCTAAAAACGAGTCATCAAAGATACCTACCAAGTCGCATTCTCAGTACGATAATCTCGTAGAATAGTGCTTTTTTATTGAAATTATAGATTATTTTAATGAAAAACCGAAATTCCAAAAAAAATCATTGTTACACTCCCAACAGCTTAATTTTTCTGTAATAAATAATGAATAATTATCCAATAAAACACTTTAATGTTTAATGGAAAGATAAATAGATTAGTTGAAACATTTTAAAATCAGGTCTTAGTCCAAAAATTTTAATCATGACCTTAAAATTTTCAAAACTTGTACCAGATACTCAACCAGATAATAAATTAGTATTTTACACCCCAAACTCTTAAAATCAATACAAAAATAAATAAATAAAAATTTATTTATCAATTTTAAGTGATACTTAAATTTATTAATGTATTACAACAGAATATATTTAATAATTTAAAAATATTTACAAAAAAATATCTGAGCAGCCATTAGTACTTATTGCTGATAGCGTAAAATTGATAATTGAATATTATATGTAAACAATCATGAATAGCCAAATTTAATTAAGTAAAAATACCTCAAAAATAAAATTATTATAATCCTGAAAAGATAAACATAATAATAATGAAATTGGAAATACCAGGCTTAGTTTATTTTAAAATGTGTATATTGCACTTAGTTTTCAAATAGAAAGTGCATTAAAGGGTTTAGCAATCAATTAATAAGAAATGTAGTTAGATTATGTCATAGTATTATAGATTTAATAACAGGGCTTAAGAGGCTTTATCTACGCTTGTAACAAGTACACTCCTAAATATAAGCAAGCACATTCCTATACATTTCATATTTATCGTGCAAATTACTCAAAAAATATTGATCCAAATGTTATGGAATTTGGTATGCACAATATTGCCATGAAAATCTATCGAAGTGTTTTTCTCGAAAAAATATTTCAAATATTGTTCCAAATTTCATAACACTTAGATAATTATTTTTTGAGAAAACTGAAAGATATTATATTTGAGTGTCCTTGTTACAGATTTAAATAAAGCCCCTTAAAACTTCTCTTCGTGAAATCATACATCGTAGCTTTTGCATTTGACAAATTCTAATATAATAAAAATGTTTTGAAAATCGTTGTAAACTGTATACATTCGAATGCAAAGTTCATACGATCAATTAGATGAATTATTTTATCAAGGAAAATAATTTCATTGCAATAACATCTAAGATATCTTACTCATAATGATAATCGAGAGATTTTTCTGTAGCACGCAGTTACATGGCAGCAGGTTTAAACGATTTCTCCATTATTTTATATTTGAGCTTGAGTTAAAAAATTTTGTATCCTGCCAAAAATCTTGAACTTAATTTATGTCAACTTCTTTTGTATTCTAATAAGAAGATAATTGAAGAACTTAGGTTTGTCAAGGGCCGGGCAAAATAATTTTTGTATTGAATGTTTGCACGCCATTGTTAATTTAAAAGCTGTATGTGTTAAATCTTTTTGACGTCCTAGCCAAGTTCGAAAGATTACAAGACGTAAATAATACAAATAATTTATCTGCCTTTTAACGGATCTTATGTGCTAGTCATATAGCTTACGATATTATTATACTATATTGTTTAAAAACTTTGCCAGTTCCAAATCATTCACTATAGTTTTTTTTCCTGGATTATAACCAAAAATAAAAGCTATTACTTAACAAGAATTAAAAAAAAACAGTTACAGCCGATATACGTGGAATAAGTACCAAATAAAATTATTCAAAAATATTGAATAATAGATAAAAAGGAAGCAAAATGGTTGGTGGAGAATTTTATACGAATTATGGAACAATTCAACCACAATTGAACAATACAAATTTGTATCCAAAATTACCACCGAATGATGACGATACAACAACATTTATAGTTTATGACACCGAATCAGAAACTACATCATGTCACCATACAATTGTACATCGATATATACCAATCAGTTTACGTAAAGCACTTGGTGTACATTTAACATCATGGTTACTTACGTTGTATATTGTTTTTTATTTGTTATATTTAACAGCGGGTGCTTTAGTATTCTCAGCGATTGAAACGCCAGGTGAAAATCAATTAAGAAATGATTTAAGAGTTATGAAAATGAACTTTTTAACACAACATCCTTGTGTATCAGGTAAACTTTATTTTATATCATAACTATTTACATGATAGCGAAATTAATAATTTTATAATATCAGTTCCTATGGATATATTGTAATACTAGCATTCCCATCGATACTAGCATCGGTTTCATACGTTTCTTTGTTGGACCAAAAACTTGAAACCAATCACCTACTTCTTCCCCTTTAAAATTTAATTTCCAAAAAAAGTTTTCAAGCGGACTCTTGCAGGTATTATCACTTTCCATCAAATACTTCACTAAATTTTAGTTCAAAAGCATCCAAAATGGACAATTTGATATCGGTTCTTATCATTATTTAATACTCAACAATTATGAAGACGAACATTGTCTCCAAATTATGTGTAGATACGAGTTACTATCAAGTATATGACGCAAAAACAATTTTAAAAAGAAAAGATGTTAACTGTGTCTCGTTTTTATAATTTAATAAAGTATTAATTAAAAGAAAACTAATTAACGATATCATTTTATGTTCTTAATACTTATCACTTTACAGTGTTACATTTGATATATTTTCATTTCATATCTCTCAGATTAAAAAATAAACTATCTATAAATTTCAACTAACACATTTTCTGTACATTTAATTATGTAATAAATACTATTTTCACAAAATCATTTTTCAATAAAACCTTAGGGTAATTAATAGTTAGTTCTCCTTTGAATGGTAGAAGTGTCTTTAAAAGTCAGATGCAAAAATTTATTTAAATTGTTTGTATAGTCTGGGGTCGATCATTTTGTGTAGGTATTGAGACAAAGTGCAAATCTGTGTCAATCATCTTTAGCAATATCTAAGTACATAATCGAAGCTCTCTGACTGAAGTGTAGGGGAAGTTTACTCTCTGACACTCAGGTCAAACTTTTCCCAATCACATGATAGATATAAAATGCCCGTAAAATTACCTCTCATTGTTAAGATGTGCTTTTGTACTCAGAAATTTGTATTCTGCCCAAATATCAACTTCCACAAATATGTATTTTTTGACTAACCTTTGACTAATTACTTTCCAAATCTAATTTTATTAACATCGAATAAAACATATTTGTGGCAAGTTTTGATTTGAGTGAATACAATTTATTAGAAAAAAATATATTTTTATAAAGACAAGTCTTTTTGGAGTCACTTTATACCTGGGAAACCACACAGGCGTTCGATTTTTTGATTAGATATTGATAAAGATAGTTGATACAAATTTCCATGGTGTCTCAAATACCTACTCAAAATTGTCGACAGCTGTTGATTAAAATTAATATTAATTGCAAGTTGTTTGTGTATCCAATTATGTTGGGTGAGTTTTATTGAATTGAATTTATCGGGTCAGTTACTTTTCAGTCAGTTACATAAGTTTTGTCATTCACAATTTTTCTCAAAAACAAACAAATTTCCGATTTAGAAATTTTGCCCTTGAAGTAAAAACCAAAGGATTTAAAATTGTTGATCGCGGAAATACACATATCTACTCATAAAAATGTTTAAGAATAATAATTCTCCTACGTTTTATGTTTAAATTATTTAAAACTAACAATAACATTAGTTAGATAATCAATCTTAACAGTATACGAACGTTATATGAACACGCAAAACATGTTAGTCCACTTCAACAATCCAAGTAAAATTTATGAGCATAGAAAATATTTAAACATGAAATATTGCGTTATTTTATGTAAAAATAAAAAAGATTATTGCTTACATGTTAATTAAACTTGTAAAAAACTGTATACAAAAATGATATTAAGCTTTAAATATAAATCTTTATTCCAGATGAGGCATTAGAGAAATTAATAACAGAAATCGTAGCAGCTAGTAACAGAGGTGTCTCAGCTGCAAATAATGTTAGTGGTACACCAAATTGGAGTTTTGGTCAATCTCTATTCTTTTCAAGCACAGTTATTACAACCATTGGTAAGTAGTGTACTTAAACTAACCAGCTCCTTAATTTTAAGCTAATGATTCGTCATTCATTTTACCAATATTAGCTATAATATATGAGCTTGCTGATGGTCATATACTAAGAATTTTTTTTATATTTTGAATACAAAAAATGTTAATTTATATTTTGTAGATTTACAAAACCTATAAGAGTATTTGGAGCACTAATATCGCCCCCCCCCCAGCATATGTTCAGAAAATTTTTTCAGGGTTCCAGAAAGGTTTTAAGAAAAAGTTCAGATATATTTTAATAGAAAATTCACATTTTCTATGCTCTTCAAAAAATAAAGTCAAATTCTTTGATAACCAAGAACTCCGAATATTCGTGCACGACTTCAGTAGTTTAAATCATCGCGGTTTTACACCCAAGATCTGAAGATAGTTCATGTTGATAGCTAAGTATCTAAAATTTTATTTATTTTACAGGTTATGGGCACGTGACACCGTTAAGTCAAGAAGGAAAAATCTTCTGTATGATATATGCACTTTTTGGCATACCATTAACATTGGTATTACTAACAGCTTTAGTAGAACGTTTACTTGTACCTTCTACATGGCTTTTACAAGCATTAAATTCACGCTTAGGGCATTTATATCAACCATTTAATATTCAAGTACTACACTTATGCATAATTGGTAAATATTGATAAATTTAAATATGATTAGATAAGTTCAGATTATTTTTAAGTATCTCACACACCCTGTCGAAATTAGTTCAGAAACTCTGGACTAGAAATTAGTTATCCAATAATTACAATAATATGTCAGTGTAGTCTTAGACTCTTTCAAAATCACTTGGTGTGAAATAAATCTATTTTGAAATTTCCAGCACTTAAAAATCGTTTGGTTTTACTATAATATTAAATCATGACTATCATTTTCTTTTCGCAATGTCATATAATCACAAAAAAGCCAATGTAATTCATTCAGAAAAACCACTTAGTAATCGCTTCTTCTACATATATCCTACTCAAAACAAATAATTTTGGCTACTGGCAAAATCGATTTGAGAATAACATCAAATACATAAGTTCTATGACACAAGTATTATGTGATACTTTTCTAATACCCCAACATGATCGTAATATTAATCATTAACCATTTATCAAATACGAAATAATGCAGTAAAGCTCTTAGCTTAAAAATACAATCAGGAAGTTATTTAAATATAACTTTAACCAGGAAGTTATTTAAACTTAACTTTAATATAAAATTACAAAATTCATTTGTTTCATGAAATAATTTCTTCAAGAAAAGTATACAAAATTAATTTTAAGAAAATCCTTTGTTACTAAATTTAAAAACAGTCTAAATATTCAAATCGAAATCTTCACTTAATGATCATCCTGACATCATAGGTACATTTGATACTTAAAGAAAAATATACATCTGACTGTAAAGCGAACGCAACAATCTTAAGGTGATTTATCAACAGCTGTTCTCCTGGCATAAAGGAGTATGCTTTTTTTATTGACTAACATGTAATATACATTGTATTTCTTTCAATTTACGAGCACAAATAACACCAAACATGCTTATCCAAATGTTATGAAATTTAGTATGCACAACATCGACATGAAAACCTAGTGCTTGTCAAAGAGTTTGACCCGAAGAAAAATTTCTAAGGTGAAAATCAAAATTTGATTTTATATTAGAAATGTTTTTTTAATAAACACTTTTCGACAAGCAATAGGTTTTCATGTCAATATTATGGATTCCAAATTTCATAACATTTGGATAAATATTTTTTGAGTTACTTGTGCTGGAAAATTGTATGCTTCTAACAGCTGTTGATAAATCACCTTATATACCCTCAAATAAGCGCAGTTAGATAATGATTTAACTATGAATGTACATAATATATTAATTTTTTATTTTCCATCCATTTATCTTAATACCTCGATTATTATTATTAAATTTTCTTCGTTTTTTTAATTTTTTTTAGTACTACTATTAGCCGCATTATTCTTATGTACGCCAGCCGCAATCTTTGCATTAATTGAACCAGATTGGGACTTTTTAGATTCATTTTATTATTGTTTTATTTCGTTAACAACAATCGGCCTTGGTGATTATATTCCTGGCGATTCTCCAAATCAACCGTATCGGCCATTGTATAAAGTTGGAACAACAGGTATAAACAAATTTAAAATAATTAAGATTTTGTTGAAACATTAAATTTTATTATAATTTTCAGCTTATCTTTTAATCGGCTTAACGTTCATGATGTTAACATTAACAATTTTCTATGATATACCTCAATTAAACTTGGGTACTCTATTTGCTATTCGAACCGATTGCCATGGTGAACTGGAAAAAGTCCGCTTAGCATCTGATCGACATATTCGTGATTCATATGGTTCATCTGAAGGTAACAATGGACATCGAGCTGTTGTACGAGTACGATCACGGCGCGATGATAGTCCTAGTCCAGAAGATACAACTCCAGTGCATGCTAAAGATATGCTAGTACCATAAAGTTTATAAAACTAGTTAATTCATGGGTTATTTTATTTTTTTCAGGTATCATCAAATATTATTTTTCAAAAATGATTTATATAAAAAAGCACTATGGTTTAAAATTTTATACAAATTAAATATACCTAAAAATGATATTATGATGCGAATGATAATATGGTGTAGCAAACATAACGAGCAAGAATATAACAATAGAACTTTCTTCAATCTGACGTCGTGTTACACGCAATTTTAAAAACGTACTTTTAAATGGTGTATTAATAATTACTTAATAATTTAACTTATTAGTATTCAATTAAAATCTGTTTTTTTAAGTTTTCTGAAGTGCCCTGAAATCATAGGAAATTTCCTATTCAATCAATTTTCTATTTTATATCAATTAAAAAAAAAAAAACAAGATAAAAACCAAAAGTAAAACTAATCCTTACTTTTCTATTAATAAACAAATAAAGTTCACTAATATTTATTAAACGTTTTTCTATTTTTTGGAAGTATAACGATGTTGAATATGTTATTGCTCCTTGCATTCATAATTGGTTGGCTTTGTACAATGCGCATGTACAAAAACATGTACATTGCGCATGATGCGTAAAAAAAAGATTAAGACAGCTGATTTAAAACTTACGCAAGCACATTAAAAAATACGCCAACGAACACATCCGCTTGTCAAAAATGAACGCAATACGCTTGCGTACGACTATCCGGATTATGTAGAAAAAATATTTTGGTGCTATTTTATATAAATCTAAATGTAATATTCATTAATTAATTCAATAATTTTTAAATTTAATAAAACTACCATCTTGATCATATCTTTTTTAAATTATCAAAATACTTAATTATATATATATTTACTATTAAAATTAAATATAATCTAGAATTTTTGTATAAAGAATTATTATCCAAATTAGAACTAAATCTACCACTATAAAGTAAGAATTTATTTTATTTCAAAAATATTAATTCTTAATCAAAATTACTAACCTCATTTTTAGCACTGAACTGAAACCAAAAAGAATATATGTCAGAAAAAATCACATTTTCCAAGTTATATTTTCACCACCAATTTATTTATAGCATTGAAAAAAGTTTAAAAGGAAAATTGTTAAATATAGTAAAAATATCTTGAAACTTAAAAACAAAGGTAATAATATTCCATCCATAAAACATCTCTTGCCTTAGATAAGTACCTATATTTATAAGTTTTATAAAATATTTTGAATAAGAATTTTAATTTTTGAAATTTAAAACTATGTTTGTATGCTGAATATAAAGAATAAAAAAAAGTCATAAATCTAAAATTTTTAAAATGAGTGAAACCAATGAGCAAACGATCCTGAAACTGCAGCAAGTTGTCTTGTATTATAATTTATAGTAATTTTTTTATTAATATGTTGAGTTATTGTACTTTATGTAAATTCTCAATAATAATATAATAAAGCTTTTTCTGTAATTTTTTACAATTTATTTTAAATTTAATATGATAAAAAAGTAGACTTGAAACAGATAAATTGATACTTTTAATACACGTCAATTCTTGTCCCAGAAGCTCGAAAATTTATGCGCGAATATTCTGAAAATATTTGTATAATTTTCGTATAATATACGTAATTGTATAATATATGTTTGCCAAAATTTTTCAGCCAGATCTTACAACGTGTATATTGTTGTCTTTTACTAGGATTGATTTTTTTTCTAATTATATAAATTTGTGTGTATAGTTTAAGTAGAGGCACCACGTATTGTCATCTATGATCATATTATGAAACTAAATTACTTTTATTTTTTATTCAAAATTTAAACCAGTACGCGTTTTTTACTGCACTAAATTTATGTAAATACAAATGGCTAACTCATCATATATATCAGTCATATAACAGTCATATAACAGTCGAGGGTTTAAGACATCTTGTTTTAACAGCACACGCGTTCAAAATTGAAAATTAAAGCAGACCAAACCGTGATACACAAAACATAAAAAACCTTATTAAGTGGGTAGCGTTCAAAAAGCACTAAACAGGTTAAAATTAATCAATGGTCCAAGGTACGTAATTAGAAACTGTTAGATAGGATAAAATCTTTGATTGATCTTAATACAAAAATATATTTTAAAAATCATTATCTACTCTATACTGCCTTATTGAACTTCAAAAAAAAAAAAAAAAAAACAGAGCATATCATAGGTATATTATCATTAACAAATTTTGGGAAAAATATTAATTTGATATGGGTCATGTGATCAATTTTAAAATGTTGAATGTTTTCTGAACGCGGCCATTATTTGATGTATATTAAACTAAAATAATTTTTTACAAAAATTCATTTCCACAATCACACAATTATATTGCACATATAAATTACATATCAGTTTAAAAATACTAATATAATTTGTGGTTTTATTTTTTTATTTTTTTTTACAAAATGCAGTATAGCGTACTTGAATAATGTCATCTAATAAAAATTTGAATTTGATGAAAAAAAATATTTAATAATTCAATTATTAAAAATTTGACAATAAATTTTGAATAGAAATATATAATTCAATCAAAAGGTTAATCAAAGTGTTTCAAAAAGTTCTTGATTACAAAAATGTAAGCCAAAAATAGATGTAAAATAATTTGTTTTGGTCGAGTTCACATGTTTCTGTAAACATATATGCGTTCAAAAATATCATTGTGATTAGTGCCATAACACTTTTCCAATCAAATATAAATTTGAATCATATAATAATAAGGGATCATTAATATTCTATAAAAGGGCCTAGATGTTGCCGGTTCAATTTTTGATCTATTTCTCCATTTTCGATGGACTATAAGCTTTGGAGTATTTTTAATGATTGTCTTATGTAAAATGGAAGAGAATAAATTTTAAAACTCGAAAAATGGTACATTTTCGAGCCTGTTTATAAGCGATTTGTATTCGAAAAACATTAATATGCCATTTTTAAGTATGATTCACTTGGTTTCTACTAGATATTTTTCAATTTTTAATTTTTTGTAAATACTCGTAGTTATATTTTTGTGCTTTAAATTTTTCTCCTCACAAAACCTTTTATTTCTCATAGAATTTCGATTTCTTGATGCTTTTTGAAAATAAATCGCTTAAAGCACGAAAACGAATCTTTGTTCCAGAATATCACCAATAAACCAAAAATGAGTATTTCGAAAACGATTCATTTTTGTACTAAAGTCAATATGCGTATCAGCTCAAATAAAAAAAATTTCGAGAGACAAAGAACATAGAAAATATGGTGAAGTATAGCAGAATAGCAGAAGTAGAGTATCTAAATATTTGATGTTTTAACTTTTTCCGATCATAAAATTGAGAATAAAAAAAATCCAATTTACCTATAATAATCATTAAAATTACTTCATTCCTCGAACTTTCTTTAAATGAAGGGTGGAGGGGAGTTTGTAAAAATAAATCGGGCTAAAAGTTGATCCGGCAACATCCGGATGCTTAAATTTTGAGCTATTCTTATATATTCAATGCTCAATTTTTGTATTCAAGTACATCCAGATTTTGCTGTACAATGCTCTTCCTATAATCTGGCATAATAAAATATGCCTAAAGAACTACCTACAGATGTATAAAAATATAAGATAATTTATTTTTATATTTTTTGTATACTTTTTATATTTTTTGTTGTAATTAGCAATACAGTGCTAAAATATTCAGATTAAATGTAATTACTATGTATTATAAAATTTATTTTTTTAAATATTTTATATTGTTGATTTTTATTTAAAAATTATACTATAATAGTTTTGATATTAGCAACGTTTTCCAGGCTGGGGTTTGCAAATCTTTCCTCAAAGCAGAGAGATACTTTTTGGAAATTGACAATGATGGTTTGAATTTCATATCCATGGTTATAAGCGATGTGATCACAAGTAATTTGTTATTAATATGCCAAACGTTTAACCAAAAAATACATAAATCAACAACAAATTATTTGACAAAACTATCACCAATTTTTTGGCTCTTCTGGCTTGAAATTGACGGAAATTTAATTTTTTGTTATCGGAAGATCATTTAAAAACAAATGCAAAAACGATTTTCTCCAACATTTGACAAAAAGAGATGCCTTTTGCCCCACAGCATCAACATTTCTATTTTTCATAATTTTCAGGTTGTCGGACAAGGGACATCTGGTTTTATTACGAGGCGAAAAAAATGGTTTTACATTTGTTATTGAATGATCTTCCTACTACAAAAACACGGATGTCTATCAATTTAAGATCTATGGAGACAATCGAATATTTTACGGTCTCCGAAAAAGAACGACCCACTTCTCAGAATTTTTGTAGAGGAAACAGTTATTACGTAACTAAGGTTAATTTTTTTATAAGTGTATTTATCAATTATTAGATATGATTACGGGCACCCAGCCTGATATGATCATATGAAATTAAAACTATCATTTATCAATTTCCAAAAACGCTTTTCCCGTTTTGGCAAAGATTAGCAATCCCCGGCCTAGCGATCTTAGCTATTGCTTGCGCTCCTTTATTATTGCCAGCATACTGCCCAGTGCAGTTTGACTTTTTATAACTATTTTATTACGTTTAAAGTAATCAACGATGACATAATCATACAGGCACGAAAAGGAACCTTAACATTATTAACCGTATATGATATCTCTAATATATTTGAAACATAAAACTCTCATTTTTTGTGTTTTGATTAGACACTCCTTTACGGAAGTCTATTTCTTACAAAATGCTCCATTTTTTTTAAATTTCTTGTACTTTTTCATACGAATCAAATAAATAAAATCCGCTCATAAAATCCTGCAAATGATTGATTATGCAACAATAGGGTATTTGACTATTTTTTTCATTTCTTCAATTGAATCTTCTTTACCTCACGAACAGAGGTATTAATTTTCGAATTTTGTTATAGTATTGAGTCTAGTTTCACATTTTGATGTGAAATATAAAAGATTTAGTATCAGTCAATATCATATTACATTAGCTACATCCTTTTGAGTCTCCGAAACACTCAAAAGAATATTTTATTACATTTAACCAGTTTAAGACGCCATTTTTCTTTCATGCATTTGCAAGTGTTTTAATCATGATCAAAGAGTTCTGTGACATCTACAATAAGACCAAATAATGCATACTTCAATCAGAATGGAATTTCTTGTCGTTTCCTTTGATGTTTTAATACCGTAATACATATCTAACAGCGCCTTACTTAATGGCATAGGTAATATACAGAAAAAAGATAAAAATTTAATTATGCCAATGAAATTTGCGAAAAATAATAAATATTAAATTATTAACAAAACTCACCTCTTATAGGCAAAACATTTAACATTCAGTTTGTAAAAGCCACAGCCATAAAACAATAGACCACAAGAGTAGGCGTAAAAGTGATATACGAATAAAACGAGAACGCTGCATAAGAGTATTTATTTCACTTTTTATCTATCTAAACATAATAAATATAAATAAATATATAGTTCACTGAGCATTTGTGTACAATATAATGTAGGTATATCAAGAGAAGAATAGCAACACCCAATATGCAACTATCTCTTTTTATTCGAATATCACATCCAGTTGCGCGATACTTTTATAACAACCGTGGTCGATCTATGTCTAAGGTAAAGACTATCATGAGCCATAATCTTTTAAATTTGTTTCTCTGCATCATGATTTATGTTGCGGCTCAGTTTTATTTTCTTACCACTCCTTTAACGCTTTTCTACATAGTCAGGTTGTCGATTATCTGTTACGCAAGCGAATTTCAAATTATCATTGATATTGCATTCGACTATTCAACTATGTAGAACGGGCCAACTGAACCTACTACAAAATATTATATGTATAAAAACACCAGATTATAACATTATAAAAACCTATATGATATACAAAATTATTATCAACCAAAATAGAATTTAATTAATGATTATGTTTAATATTAAATATTAATTCCAAAACTAATAGCATAAATAATATAACAAGATAATATTAGTATACACCAAAAGAAAACTGCGGCCATTCAAATATGTCAATTCCTCACTTAACGCTTTTTTATTAATAAAATAATAATAATAAATATGTGTATAAAAACAAAATATCTTTGTTATGTAAGAAAAAATGTTAGAATTATATAAATATTTTATCGACGTTATATATGTACAAATTATATATTAATTATTTATTTTATAGTGACAATATAATATACTGAATAAAAATATAAATAAATATTATAAAATACGTACACTGATCTACCCAGCCGCCAGCGTATCCTATACAATTAGAGCAGAAGGAATCTTTGTTTTTTTGTTTTTTTTAAATATATTTTTCATGGGTTGAAAGTACCCAAATTTGAGATTTTTCGAACCTTTAAAAATTCATATCTTTAAAAATATTAACTTTATCGTTAAAAGTCATAGGACCTTTTTTATTGGTATTTCAATAAAGAATATAAAAAAAATTTGTCCGGTTGAAAAATAACAATGCCTTGCAATTGTTAAAACAATTTCGGTTTAAACAATATGGCACTGGGTTGCGCCATGGCAACATGCATTTATATCATTAGGAGGGCAATTTGAAGAGGATCGCATAAAAAAATTGAGGTGGAATAGTTTTCGGTACTCGTGCGCCGATTCCTTCTGCTCTAAATAGGCTGCAATCAGAAAACATTGATCTAATTGAACATGCATTTCAAATAAGTCTCATTTGAGAAAAGGAAATCATAAACTAAATATCATAAATATAAATAAAATTAAATGTCACAGTTTTTATTGGCTCGTATCTGCCCAAATTAAAACAATGTTTCTTGAGAGCAGTTATTTAGAGTACAAAAGTATTGGATATCAGTATTGTGTTATCTTCGCACCACTACGGCAAAAATATATACCACTTTTGTCGAAAAACCCCATATTTTGACTTATTACTGTCACAGCATTATCGCTAAATAATAATTCTCGTTTTTTTTTTCAATGATTTCTTTACTTATAGATAAGCTATTAAGAGATTTTAGATAATGACTATTTTAAAATTTTTTATGTTTACATAGATGTCAAACGTAACAGTCCCAGTGTCAGGTACTAAGAATGAATGTTGAAATAGAAATACCCGTAAGTTCTCTAAATATACTACAAAATAACAAGGAAATCGTGTGAAATTGAGTTGATTTAAAAAACATAATGAAGAAATTGATAGTATCTATGCAGTTCGAAAGGAAACTCAAGTTCTCATTTGAATAACTTAATTTAAATTACAAATATAAATACTTTTGTAGTCTTTAGTTATAAATTTGTTCGCAATACAGTATATTGAAAGGAACTATGTTCCTTAAAAAAAAGTTTTTGTTATAGAAAACACCCCCTCTACTACATCCAGCAAAAATATACAAAAAGTAAAAGATACTACATCGAAAGCTCAGGAATTGCATCCTCTCTCCCCAATAAAACTTTTTTATAATGGAATCCCTCTAGATTTCTTAGAAAAAAGACATTTTCACAATACTTATTTGCCAATATCTACATTTATAACCATTAATTATTTGGGTAATAGAATAATTTTAAAAAATTAAATATTTTTCATTTTTAAATTGAGCCATCTTTAGATTTCTGACAATTGACGTACCTATTCTTTATAGAACTTTCATGTTAAATAATATGATTACCATTGTTTCGAACAGAATTTAAAAAACAGTGTAATAAAAAGAATAATAACTATCTTTAATAGTTCTCTATCTTATTGCTGACTGCCCGAAACAAAACAGAATCGTTATTTTTTAAATGAAAAGGACTATTTTCGTCTATAATTAAGTCTATATAAGTCCATCGACTGTCATATACTTTAATAAACTTTATTTATAAATCGTACGTTTAAAAAAAAATAATAATAATAATAACTACTTGATAGTTAATTTTACAAAATGAGGGGCTTTAGGTACATGACAATATACTACTTGTGTTCCAAAACACTCGTAGCACGCTGACCAGAAAGAGATGACGTCATCAAAACATGATATTTAACATTGCTAATGTACAATATTAGTGACATATCGATCTGGTTAGCCATTTGGTATGTGGTTTGTAATATGGCTACTGTGTTGTACTACTTTAAAATAAAATTATTGATATTTTTTTAGTCTAGAAAAATATCAGCTGAGTGATATCACTTTTGGTTTATATTTTTGCATCAGTAGTAGTAGTCAGTATTGGTCATAGAATATGGAATTTCTATAGAATATACAACCTAACGTGGTATTGGTCAGTATTCTATATTTGCAAGCGCGGTTCTTAATAAATGTGTAACCATATGTCCAAATGTATTACATTTTTGGTCAGACTTCTTTAACACGCGGTGTGTAGGTCTGTATAGAACATTCATGCTAAGAAAGACTACTACCGGTGAAATTAAAAACTAGGATTAGAATTACAAAACAATTTACACGCCACAGGCATAACAGTTATAATAGATGAAGTGTTTCATAATAGAGTATTGGATATTCATGCTAACAAAAACCCAAACTACTTGTATAATTAAGAACTTTTTATAACTACCAACATTTAACACCATAGACATAAAACTTGTAATAGATGGAGTGCTTCATAATAATGTATAGTGTATAATATACACAACTATAAGTAGCCTAAGACACCCGGGGATAGTGAAATAAATCGGTCCAGTAGTTTTTAAGTTTATTCGTAAATGTTCGCAAATGTTTCCACTTATATTAGTATAGATAACAACTATACACATTTTTGTAGTCTATAGAAAATAGTTAGCTGAGTGTATTATGAGTAGTTATTATTTTTGCTACAGTGGCGCTGAAATCTTAGCATGAATCTCCAAGTGTATAATATTATGCAATAATCAATCGTATTTTTGACTCCTACGAGTGTAATTTTGAGTGGTTTATATTTTTGCCACTATGATGCTGAAATATAAGCATGAATCCCTGAATATTATCGTGATTTATTTTAAACTTGCTTTACATAATAGTCAATAAACTATTATGATTCAAAAATAACTTTTTTTTATAAATATTGTACACTTAAAAAGACAAATATATGAGACTCAATAAAAATATTTATCATATCTAAAAATAAAATATATCTGTAAAACAAAGGCACAAAATAAAGTTATATTATATATGTATTTGTTTTTTTTATTTTAATTTTATTTTTCTAACACCGAAAAGTATGTCCAAAAAAGGATTTTATGTTTAAGCAAAACATAAGCCCAGAAACATTTAAATTTTCTAAAATTCTTTTGACGAGTACGAAAAAGGTAACTGTCGGGTGCTTAAATAGTCATAACTGTGAACAAATTATAATTATTTGTCATTATTGAGTAAAATTAAAAATTTAGATACGCATATCTTTCTATACCTGTAGTCGGATAGACGTAAGCGCATTCTAATCATTTTTGACATATATGGGTGTAAATGTCAAAAATAGTTTGCAATGCACTTACGACTACCTGAAAAGCAACTACAGGCTATGGAAACTGGCTTAAGGAACAGGAAATTATTAAACACAGCTGGGTTATTAATACGAATATAATTTTGACGGTCATTTATAGTGTTTTCGGAAAGGTAGGGGCTTTGTTCAAAGGGCTGGAGTTTATTTTGCTAAAATATTTAGTCCTGTGACTCGTTTCAAACTATTCGAACGATAATATCTACAGCTGTAAAAGAAAATCTTCAACTGCATTCGCGTACGGTATACTTGATAAAGTAATCTACGTAAAACAACCTGAAAAGTTTGATGACGGGCCGCTGCATTTGTATTTTAATAGTCTTCCTGGACTTTGCCAGTCCTAGATGCTGAAATCAACGATTTACAGAACTATTAAAGAAATAAGAAAAAGCTATGTGGTCAGCTGCTACATGTCTATTTATTCGTCTTCTTGACAAAAAGAAGTTAATAATAGGCATTTATATTGATGATGAATTAGTAAAGCTCACATTAAAGGTTTTAAGGCACAGATCATAATTTTAATATCATCATTGGTTGCATAACAGCCCCCTTAATTTATATTTTTGATATTGAGGCACTGGGATTATACCATGACTCTTCCATACACAAGGTAAAAATTAAAAGAAAAGCAGTTATATATAATTGATTTTTACTTCACAAATCATATAATAAATGTTCACATAACATATACTTAATAAATGAAATTCATTAATAAATGTGTTAATAATATAATTACTTTTAAAAAACATCTACACTCACAAATTTTTATTATTATTACCTATTTAAATTGAATCATAAAAACCAAAGAGAAAATCAATAAACCAAAAATTTATCTTTTATTCTTTTGTATCTAATTTCATAAGTGAAAATTTTTATTATTTAGACTGATGCACTTATTAATTTTTTTTTAATGACGTTATATATACTTTTCAAAGATTAAACTTAAATTTTAGTTCATATTTGTACCACGTGATATTTAATTCGTAATATAATAATTGTCCTAATAAATTGAATTCATTAATATATTTTATATATATATGAATTGGCGTTGTCGCATTCATGGACTTTCTTCCAATTAAAACTAAATTCATTTTTATAAATGGTAATAATTGTAAACCACGTGCTCTAAAATTTATGTAACCAAGCATACTTTAACAATTCAAATGATTTGGTAAATCTTTGACTCAGTTTTTGTTAAAATTTTATCATTCTTATTCAAAAATTGATTTTTTGCTATTACGAGTAATTGTTTTTTATAAGTAGTTTAGATATACATTGCTAATACTGGTAAAATTTTTTAATCATAATGCGAAGAAAAATACAATCTGAGACACATAACACGTATAGTCAAAGAGATATCTATTATAGTTTCTGTCAAAAAAGTATCAGAAATTTATAATTTGTAAAGCCTTTACTAAAAATAATTTATCAAAAACATTTCAGATAGCAGCTCTTCCTAAAATTTTGTCTGATTGAATCATACAAGGCCCTAATTTTTTTTTTTCGAAGAAAGAACGAATGGAATACGGAATTTGGCTGAAATCTTATGCTATAAAGAGTTTCGTAGTACGTAAGTTTAGTGCCAATAAAGAATGTCACTTGATTATAAAGAATCGTTTGCATTGAAAATCTATTTAAAAAAAAATTAAAATTGCAAAATAATTTGTGAATTTTTACAACGACGATAATTGATTTTATATTAACACAGAATAACCAATGTGAACAAGTTCAAGGCCAACATTCGATAATTTCCTTTAATCAGTATCTTTACTAAACAAATTCAACTCCGCTTGACTTGCTTCGTTCTCAAAACTCACATTTCTAATTCAGTATTCTAGTAATTTTAGTCGCTCGAGTGCATAACACAAAATTTGTTTGTTATTGAAGGTTGTATTGAAAATAACCTGTGACAAATCATGTCATTATTGTGTTTCGTCAAATGCGATTTAATATAAAGCGATGCAATAAATATTGATGGTTGATCGTAAATCGTGTATTTAATAATTTCCCATACTTTTTTGATTAAGCGATGTAGAAAACTTCGCGGCCTTTAAAATCTCTGTTTAGCTCAAAATTGAGAAATATATGTCTATTGAATACGGGGTAGTACTAGAGTAGATAAGATTTTACAATTAGTATATCCTTTGAAATTCAAAACTATTTATATTCATTTTCTCTACCTAATAATACCGTCAAGATAACTTTTAGAACCGTACAATGAACAAGATAAATATGAAAATCCCTTATAATCCAAGGTATATTTGTAATGTTTCTTACAGCTTTATTTGATTCGATTTGAGTTAGTTGACAACACAAGTGAAGAAAATGAACATAAAAATCTTATTTTTATATGAACCTTGTTTTAGATGAAAATTTTAAACTTTTCGGTCCAAGATTTACAAAATCTTTTATATTACATTCATCACATTTTTTTAAATGTCATTTTTGTTTCTTCTTTTATAAATAACGCACTCTTAATACAATGAATTAATTTATTTAATAATAATAAAAAAATTACTTAAATTTATATAATTTTTTTTCCCATTTGTCAAAATAATATTATCTACATTATTTAAGATAAAATTTTTATGTACATTTAGATAAATTCATTGTTTCAAAGAGTGAAATACTATATACCGTTATAGCAAATAAAATTATTAAACTAACATTCGTCACAATTTTTCTTTTAAATTTTTCATTTAACTACGATATTTAATTAAGCAAATAGCATAATAATACACCCATGAAATTGCAATCAAAAAATTTTCGAAATTATATTAATTTGAAAATTCAGGCAGTTTTATTAGAATTTAATGTTTGAAGAATATTAACCGTTAACAAAAAAATGTTGAGAAATACCACCGGTTATGGATTAATAAATATATGATATTAGCTTTGAAAATAAATACAAATTTTAGTTGGCAGTTATTTTATCTTAAATCCTAATAAACATTTAACTTTGTAATAGATCTTCGTTATCCCATACTATACAGATTAATACCAATATGAATGACTGTAAAATGTACTTAAAATGGATTCAAATAATTATTTGAATTTATTTAAAGCACATATAATTAGACTATCGTATTATTAATGATGTTTTAGCTAATGACATTAACGTAATTGAAAGATCAAATAAAGGTATTGACAAATTTGTCTACGATCGGAAGAAGCAACGAATATAAAAAGTACGCTTTACGAAAAAATCGAAAAATTAAAATCAACAAATAGTCTGCAATTTTTATTGTGAGTTCTTTCAGAACTCTCCAGTCTTCAAGCCATCATTGATATCATCTTGCAAAGTTGTAAAATTAATTTCCATGAATTTTATTAGGCCAGTTTTAAATACAGAGCTCAAACTTGAATGCCGAAGCAAAAAATTAATTAATATTTTTAAAGTATCGAGAAATTAAATACTAATAGAACGATGCAACAAACCTTTTAGTATTAAATCGGTTAAAATATCACTACTAAGTTGGTTGTACAGCTCACCAAAACGAATAAAATTTCGAAAGATTGCTCGATATTAATGATATTTCTCAACAGTTCTCGCTCAAAGAATTTCAAATAAAATTGTTAAAAAAATTCCGTAAAATTTCAAAAAATACAAATAATATAGATCAAATATTCAGCAAGCTATCTTTTTTTTCTTCAATAAATTATAAGTTAATTAGCATAAATTAAACATTATTTTATTACAAACAAAATAATATACCAACATGTTTCGAGATCTCAGAAACATGTTTCTGTAATCCATAATAATAGCTAATTATAGTAAATATTTAGGAAATCATTTTTTTTTTAAACTAGCTGACATTCTCTCCCGTCTTCTATAGACAATTAAAGTATATAGATCTTAAGAGCTTACTTACTATAATCGGCTATTGGACCATAAATGTTTAATGAAAACAAAAATAAAAAACAAAATATATTAGAGATGCACAAATAATATACACCAAGATTCAAATAGTCGCTGCATTCAACATTTTTCATATTACATTCATACTCAACAATGAACACACAGCAAACGTCATGTGATAACACATTTATATTTATTTTATAAATATTCATAAGTTATGTGTAACTTAATAAAGATTACACATGGTGTCACAGGTAAACTATTCCGAATTGAATTACGTTAATTGTTTAGCACAAATATGATTTGTTTAGTTTCATAAAAATTATCATCAGAAATTTAGGATTAGTTTTTCCGGCTCACCATGCATGAATTCGAATTTTAATTCGATTTGTTATATTGCTTAATTCGACGATTTGTTAAATTCAAAAAAAGAGTTATAATCATAAAATAATTCTATTTAATTAATTGATTAATAAAAATAAGATATTAGTACTTGTTTCAGCTTTAAAGACAAGCGCATAATTTCCGTAAAAAATGCGTTTAAATTGACGATACTATTGATTCATACTAATAATTAAAATTTCTAACAATTTAATTAATTGACTAATAAAAATAAGATATCAGAACTTGTTTCAGCTTTAGAGACGAGCGCATAATTTTTGTAAAAATTGCGTTTAAATTGACGATAGTATTGATTCATACTAATAATTAAAATATTATTAATTATTTAATTACAATAATAAATTTATGTTCTCACATTATGCGAATTTTGAAGTGAAAGGCTTAATAAAAATGATATAAAGTCTATTTTTTGTAATTAGAGTTTCGGTAAAGAATGAAACGAGTAGGTTTTTTGTTAATGCACTTTAATTCTAGAGTCTATAACATTATTAAGAACTAGAAAGTCTACTCACTTCACTGAATAAATTCATACTGCCCTGTGGTAACGTAAGGTACTTATTAACTACAGCGTTCTGTGGCACAACGCGTGTCATCGCCCATGAGTTCCAGAAATTTATATAAAAAATATTTTACTAAACTACTTGTTATTTAACACCTAATTTGTTAGTAAAATTGTTTTTATTAATTTCAACTTTAAACAACGAAAAATTCTTAATAAATTTTAAAATAATTATATAAATACAAATTTGATTGGTAATTTCAACTTTGCAGGCAAATCTAGTAATATTATTTTGTATATAACTCTATGTCATAATTTTCCAATTATTTGACAGACACGCAGAGACTCAGCGAAGCACGGCACAACTTAGATAACAAGCACCCATAGTTATTAAACATACATAGAAAAAAAAAATGCCTTATTAAGTTTAGTAATATAAATTAATGAAGTGGGATTAAATTAAAACGATTTTTAAATCTTGCATTTCCAGTTGTTTTCTTGGATGATATTGATGTTTTTGTTAAAAATTTCAAATCATAAATGCTACGCAAAAATGTTAAAAACTATGAACAAATTGAAATTTATCAAGTTTGAATGGTATTCCAAATAAGTTAAATTTGGAGTTATAAACTTTTACTTTTTAAATGCTAGCAAAAGGAAGAATAATAGGAATATTCTTAATTTATATGTACTTTTCTCATTTTAAAAATGTAAAATATAAAAGTTACGAGAATAGTTTTTAAATAAAACATTTTTGCCAGAAAATAATTTGTCTATATTCGTAAAACGTTTATTCATTATTCGCTTGACCATTTTTTGTTTTGCTTGCTAAAGAACTAATTAAGGCTGAAACATAAGCGAATTAAGATGATCAATTTTAAACATTAGTTAACCTGGATGCCAGTTAATTTGAGTCTTTAACGTAAAGTGTATTCTTGCTAAATACACGCTTTTCTCTTTTTTTAAATCTTTACAGTAGATCTGCACTGAAACGTTTTTGTGTAAAATTTATTACCCACAAAAATTATAAATTATGTAAAATTGCTCATTTCCAAGGACACTAAACTAAACTTTTTCATACAGTCCTACACTTTTCCAATAAAAACGATTTACACTACACTTACACTTGTTACAATTGAATGTAACATGTGTTAGTAACTATAACGCATTTGCAAACATGCCCAATAAATGTATGAAATCGAAATTTTCAAATAAGAAATATGTTGCTCATCATGATTTAATCATTTTGTTTTATTAAAATAAAGCTACATTAGTTTTTAAGGATTCCAATTAACGTTGTATCTTATACCACTAGCTTTTAAAACTGTGGTGTAAAATTTAACACATTTTCCCATAAGAGAATAGAATAAATTTAAATACATACTAAATATTTCATTTTATAAAGGCTGTAAACTTTCGTAAATAATCAATTAATATTTTATGAATAATTTTGAAATCGATCACAAAAATTACATTTCTATTTATTTGGACTCATCTTTATTAAGTTACAGTCTTCAAAGTGCAATCATACTGTCTAACTACCATAAATTCTCTTAGATATAAATTTATAATATCAATTATTATTCATAAATTGAACTATAATTTTAGTACTTTAATTAATTTTTAAAAGTGGTCTCTCAAACGTTTGTTTGTTTCATTTTTTTATAAAAATTATGAATACAATTCATTTAAAAAATCATTTTGCTGTTTTGTTAGAAAAGAGTTTTTTATGCAATTAGAAAGTTTTGTTAGTCAGTAAATTAAAACATGTATTTGAAAAAATAAATTAATTTTGTACCCTTTTTTTATTTTTTGTGATTTATATTAAAGAATGGATGATTTTTCCTCTATTAAGCCTATTCTGAACATGAAGTCGCATATCGAATATCGGAAGGCCAGAAGAAATAACTTTTAATTTCAACTTTTAAGCTTTTATTCCACATGTCTTCATAGGCTTAAACAGACTACAACGCAGTATGTTATATAGAAGTATTTTTTATTTATAATATTATTCATACGTAATATATTCAATAGTTCTCCATTTTTATACCAATTATTTTTGTAGTTATTTTATTTTTTCTGAAAATTATTGGAGATTTAGAGTTACATAATTTATTAATCGTTTAAGGCATCTTCTGATGATATACTGAATTTACTTTGAGCTCTGATCATTTTAATTGATCTATAAAATTCTCTTTTCATGCTGAAACTTAACTTTTGTTTTAATGTTAAACATTGAATTATTAGCAAAATTAATATAACATTTAATCTAAATATATAAAAATTTGTGAGTAGTGACTTGTTTGGAAAAAAAATATGAACCAGCCAAGCATACGACTGAGTATTAGTCAGTTATAATAAACAAGGTACAACTGGCCAATTCTTAGAACTCGTATGAATTATTAATTTTCATTCAGATTATCCAAAATGAATAGATGACCTCTGTAAACTATCACTCTTTGAGAGTGATGTTTAAAATTAAAAGAAATATTCCATAAGATATTTAAAAAATTGTTATATAAAGAAAAATAGAAAATATATTTTTCTGAAAATTAATGTATTCGTACTTGAATTTTTAATTAAAACGTAGAAATTCTTCACGTAGAAGTAATATCTCAAACTGTAAAAAAACTTCATAATGGAGAACGATGAGTTTGGTTTATAAATATTAATTTAACTGTACAATTTAATTTTGCTTGGGGTGTAATTTTTAAATTTAATGCTAAACAAAAATGCCTTGTACCGAAAAATATATTCATTTTTATTCATTTTTCACTTTTGAGTTATTAGATTAACTTTCCTAGGTTCAATCAACTTTACACAGATAATAATTGCACTCTTTGCCACTTTTGTCATACTGCTCTTAGTACAATACAATATTACAAGCTTTTCTATTACTCACTTTAGAGAAATTAGATTAACTTTCCAAGGTTTAATAAACTTTTCAAATAAAATTTATTGCAGCGCCATTTTGTTCTACTTCTCTTAAATAGTCTTTTATTTTCGTAAGCATAAAGACCAAGACATTATAAACAGTGTAAATTGTACTAAATATTCCACTAATTGAAAAGGCATCAAAAAATTATTCCCACTTATAATTTATTAAATCTCAAATTCCCTTACGCAAAACTATGAATGTTGTTAAACAATTTCGTATTACGTTTAATTTTACAACCATTGTTGTAAATCATTGTTGTAAATGTTGGATAGGAAATATGTAAGGTATGTATCTGAAACATCTTTATCATCTTGAATTCAATATTTTAGGCTATAATTAATAAATATGTGAATTGACGATAATTATCTTCCAATAAATTTTCAGAAAATATAATAATGTAATTTTAAAACTTACATTTCTAAAAACCCTTAAAATACAAGGGTTTTACCAATATATTGTACATTTTTATTTACCGATTAACGTTCTATATATTGTTAAACAAAACAAAAAATTAGTTTCTTTGTCACGTTCATAAATTTACTTTTTATTTTGTTTTATGCATCAACATTACAACACCTGTGTAGTAAAATTTTTATCTGGATGTAAATCAAAATAATGAGATATTAATTCAGTACTAAAAAATACACATTGCTTTGACTAAATTTTACAATTTTTGAAACAAATCTTCTAAAACACTTCCATATACTCAGATGATTGATGATGGCGTTTGTTTTCAACAGTTCTTCAAATATTTTTAATAAGTATATACATACTCTGCTTTTGTTTTATTATTAATTTTTATAGCTAGTTATTTTTTATTTATAATTTATGTTCGGTGCACATATGTTTTCAATTATATACTTTGTTTAACTCATTAGTTTTCTTAACTTAATTAGTTTTTCTTAAGTTACACTTCTTGTTTGTTTTTTATATATAAAATAAATTGTCCATTTTTTTTCAATTGTTCATTCATCATTCACGTCGTACCTATTTTGATTACTTTTTACCTCGTTTAGATGGTGAGGTACGACGAGTGCTTTTTGTTGCTGATGATGATGATGCTACAGGTGTTGTTTGTGGTGTCTTAGCTGTTCGTGATGCTGTAAATGTATAAATTATACCTAATAAATTTTATGCTAATATGTTTATCAAAATAAAGTGATCATAAAAAATACAATCAAATTCTTTGCTGACAACCAGTTTTCCAGAATAATTTATCGTCCAAGAAAAGGAAAGAAAATGGCAATACGTGATCAAATAAATTGCGAATTTTATTAAAAAATCTAGCACTCGTCATAACGCAACGAAAAGGAATATTAATTCCAATTAAATATCGGTAAAAATATAATATAATTAATGAAATTCAACTGCAGTTAAAATCCTTTTAGTAACAAATGGGCGATATCTTAAAAACTTTGGTCGCCCTTAAAAAATCGAAAAAACCTTACCTCTGTTGGAAGATGTCGCAGGTGTAGATTTGCTTGCTTTAGCTGATTTTGCAGGAGTTTTAGTTTGTTTTGCTTTAGGTGTTGGCGCAGCAGGCGTTGAAGTTGATTTTCTACCTGCAACTTTGGCTAATACTTTCGCTTTCTTTGCATCTACAACGGGACTTGTTTGTAATGAATTATCACTTTTTCTTGCTGCAGCTCTTTGTGAACGTGCTGCAGTTGCTAAATAATTTTAAAAATATGCATTAAAAATCACCATCATTAAAAGGAATAAATTATACTGAATTTACTCACCCGAGTTATCTTTTTTTGTAGAGCTTGGTGCTGCTCTCTTCGATGTAGATGCTACAGCAGGCTTGGGAGTGGATATAGCTTGTTTCGTGGGAGATTTCTTGGGTGAAGCTTTTGACGGAATTTTTCGGCCTGGAGTTTTCGTGCTTTTTTTCGTACTAGCAGCGGGCGTTGTTGCCTTTTTTGCTACTGTTTTTTTTGGCGTTGCACTGGTACGACTTGGTTTCTTCGCACTTCGACTTGTTTTTGCAACTTTTGATGGTGTCGCACCCACATTATTGTCTGTTTTAGCTTCCACCCCAGATTTTCGTTTTTTCGCTTTTGAAGCAGCCGATTTTCGTTTTTTCAATTGTGTTTCATCTCGTAATAATGACAAATCCACTACATGGATAATACAAATTTTTAACACGATTATTAAAACATTTTAAACAAAAATAAATCTTAAAATTATCTTAAAAGGATTGAAAAGCATCCAAATTAGGAGACTTAATTTCTCGAAAGTGTTTACAGAAAAATGGATATAAACAGCAATGAAACCGGTTTGAACCCATTTTATACCTTAATTATAAATTAATTCATTTAAATACACTATTATATTAGTAGAATTTAGAAATATTTCATGAATGACGTAAAGTGGAAGTTGTGACATAAATAAACATCAAAACAATTACTTACGTCCATCAGGATGTTCTTCGGTTAAAGAAGAGTCAGGATCTTCAACACCTTGTTCATGGTTAAGTGCACGCTTTAGAATACTTTCAGTGCGTTCCAATTCATCTTTAGGCAATCGAAATGTTGTTTTGTCTACTTTATTTAGACTTAAGTTCGTTAAAATGCAATCAAATTCTGAAATGGAAATTTGTTAACATATTAATAAAGTTTGTAAGCGAAAAAAATATGTATAAAAAAGCTGTGTAATAAGATTCTTCGACGTTTTATATAAATCGAACGTGTGTTTATTGGAATTATAGTGTTACATAAAAACGTCTCTTTTGTTTAAATGTTTGGGAGGTACATAAAAATGGTGCAAAGACTGCCCGACAATCTAAAAATCGCAATTTTCAAGTTTTCAGGTAACGGTTACCTGGTTTTATCTCATGTTGAACAAAATGAATTTGTTATTGAATGATTTGCCTATTAAATAACAAAAAATAAAAGAATTCCTTCAGTTTGAAGTTTGGTAGATCAAACAAAAATTATGCAAGCTCCGGAAAACGGCACGTTTTGAAAATTTCCGTAGAGAAAAGTTTGTTACACTAATCTTAATTAAAGACATAAAAATTTTTAGATGTAAATATACAATTTAAAATATGTTTATTTACACCCATTTAGTGTTTTAAATAAAGTTAAAAACACTATCAAATATAGAACAAAATATAGTCAACAATTTCAAACAATTAATAAACCTAATAGGATAATTTTTTTATGTTTATGTCCGTCATTATAACTCAAAAATGACGAGATAGCGAGTTGAAATTTTAGTCGCTTGTTCTGATTCTGTAAAGTGATTTGGTCATTAGAGAGCATCATTATCGGATATTTTACAATATCAAGAGCTGATTAATTATTACGAATATTGAAAAAATTAAATTCATGTTTTAAAAATTTAGAAAAAACTTAAAATTCTCTGACTTTTGACATAATTTACCATTTTCCCGTACTATTTCATGACTTCTTCAACAAAATCGAAATTCTCTAATTTTTCATACAATGTTTCAACTCCTCCCACTTTTAAATGAAATAATATATAGCCTATGTCAAAATTTATCTTTTTCGAAAAAATGTTCTATGTATAGGGCTTCTAGAGTTTTATTATAAGTATAGATATAAATGCACTTTTTTAAAATAAACAAGCGTTAAAATATATACTCCTGGAATCAAAAAATTCAACACTTTTATCTATTATCATTTTTTTACCACCTTTAAAACATTAAATACTCAATTGTTATGCTGTGTTGTTAATCAGAATTCATTTTGTTTATCTAATACATTCATTTTAGAATGAAAAAAAATATAAAATACATTAATTTTATGTATTTTATAATTTTAAATAAGCGTGGAAGATTCAGTTCGTTGCGTTTTTTTATTCCATGAGTATATAATACATCCTCACTCATAACAGTTTCAATCAATATTGATTTCAATTACTTAAAAGTAAAATGTATATTTTTTTTTTTTTTAATTTCTGGCTTCAGCTACTTTCAGCTACAACAACAGTACACAGTAGTGCTAGGTGGTCACCCATCCAAAAAAAGATTGTGACTGCTGTTGCTTTGCTTCATTGATTGGTCTATGCATATCATTACGTTACGTCAGTCTGGGGTCAAAATGTATATTAAATATAGAAAAAAAAAATATTTACCAGTAAAATCATAAAAATCTGGTGTGTAAATGTCAGTTGATTTATCATGATTTGATAACCAACGAATTTTGATTTTTGAGGACGTTTTATATACATTCTGGACAGCTTGGCACACGTAAAAGCTACCTTCACTATTTCGTACAGCCAAAAATTCATTCCTAAAATTAAAAAATTAATTAAACATGACGCAAAATATGAGTATTGGTTAAATGTTAACCTGTGAATTTTCAAAATTGAAAATACTAAATATTACAATTCTGTAATAAATTGGAGTTTGCCATGTTTCAAGTTTTATTACTTAGAAATAATTCAAAAATTTTTATGTTTGACTTTAGGAGCTTGTTTTACCATTAAATTCATATATGATCCAGTGTAATGTTAATCTCTATTTAAACATTTACAAATTTAAAAGATGAATAAAATGCCCTTCTTTTCTTTATAGCTAATTCAGTACGGATACTATATGTCTTAGATCATATAATACTCGATATGACAAAGGTTCTTTTTTTTAGTTTGATAATTCTTTATTAGCAGAATGACAAACGTATATAAGTTACATTTTATATACTTTATTACTATACTATAATGACGTATAATAGAGTAAGAAACAAAGACAATATTAATAATAAAAGGCAGAGAATCACAAATATGTTAAAGTCTTCAAAGCGCATGATCAAAGTAGCAGAAACACATGATTGCAACATTATATTTATGCCCAACATGTGTTGTTAATTTGCTCCTTTTTTTTCATGTCAAAATTTTTCTGATAATTACTTTTTGTTATTTATGCGCGAATAAATAAAAATTAGAGAGTACATAAATATTATACGTACTTGTAAAATGCAATTAGTTTATCATCAGATGCTGGTGATCCTTTAGTTTTCGTAGATAACTTAGTAAGCATCGCAATTTCTGGTAAAGGACTTTGATATGGTTGTGTCCGAACTCGAACACGTTTACCCTTTTGATTTTCATCGTGTTTATTTGAAGCAGGTGATTTATGGCTACGTGGTGTTGATGGTACATTATCCACTTTTGCAATTTTTGGTGGTGATGATGATGATTCACTAACACTAGTTTTTGGTGATTTACTACTAGTTGAATCACGTTTCCGTTTACTCGCACTACGAGGTGTACTTGTAACTGTCGCTGCAGTAGGTGTTGTAGTTGTTGAAGGTGTAGTTACTGTTGTTACTGCGAGTGTTACTGGTGCTGGTGGTGTGGTCGTTTTGGCACTAGCCGGGGATGTTTTTGTGGGAGTTGTTGTTTTTTGTTGTTCAACTTTTGGTGGCGAATTTTTTGTAACATTATTTTGAAGTTGTTTTGTTGGTGTTGTTGAATTACTGTTCGTTTGTTGTTGAACAGGAGTTACTGTTACAGATTCAGATGATTTTTGTACTTGTGTAACTTGTGTGGTCGATGTGGTTGTTGATTGTTGAGTAATACTTGTTGCCGGTGAGTTTGTAGCTTTGATAGATTCTGTTGTTGATGATATTGAAATTACTTCTTTTTTTGTTATTTCTTCAGCTAAAAACAAATGAAAATTTCTATTAGTTTATTATATCACATATGGTCAGCTCTAATATAAACCTAAAATTTCTTACAGTAGTAAGGGTTTTTTTTTATATATTACACTTTATATTTAGGGTATATCAAATTCAATTTGTCGAGTTACGAGTAGTTATAATATTTAGGCAGTCGCATTTTATGGTTATTTTCCAGCATCACCCACAAACAAGTAATTTATTAAGTATAATTTAAATTATTGTAAGGCCCAATCACTTTACAAAATTAAATGTATTGTTATACACCGACATTGAATGCGACAAAACAGATAATTAATGTCAATAAGTAAGATTGAATGCATATTCTATAAGAATCAAATCACTTTTCTTTTTTTTCAAGAACGAATTTTGCTATCGTTGTAACCAGCAACGAGCATATCTACATTATGCTCGTTAAAAAATAATACTACATTATAACGTGAAAAAATAAACGTTAAACTTACTTTTAATTTCAGCTTCTTTTTTATCTTCAATAATAGTTTCTTCAACGACTATTTCTTTGCTAATTTTAGTTTCAGTAGTTACTGTAGTCTCAACTTGATTTGCTTGAGCTGGTGGCTGTGTTGAAATTTCTTTATTAGTTTCATCTTTATTAGTTTGTGTCGTAGATTTTTGATTTACTGGTTCAATTGTTCCATTTGCTTGTACAGCCGGTTTAATAGCAGTAGTTGAAACAGCAGGTACCGCAATATTAGCCGAATTTGTGTTTGTATTCGAAGTGTCTACATTTGTGGATGGTGTATTTACTTTTTGTGGTGAAGATGATACAGTAGATGTAGTAGATGATTGAGATGATGGGGTGCTGCCTGTAGTGGACGAATTTACTGAAGTTGTTGTACTACTGCTAGTGGAAGTTTGAGAAGAGCTTGTTGAATTTTGTGATGAACTTAAATTTTGTGAACTATTTGCTGTTGTTGTTGCAGGTAGTGGAACAGATTGAGGCGGTATACTCGCTATGTTGATTGTACGATCTTGAACCATATTTACAGGTGATGGCATTGATCCACCTAAAAGTATTTGAATTTATTGTGTTAATTAAATTCTATGTTCTTTTTAGGGTTACGTACCCAAAGGATAAAACGGAATTCTATTACTAAGATTCCGCTGTCTGTCTATCATCAGGCTGTATCTCATGAACCGTGATAGTCAGGCAGTTGAAATTTTCACAGATGGTGTATTTCTGTTGCCGCTATAACTTATTTTGGTTAATTATTTAAGTGGAGCTCCCATGCAACATGATTTTTTTCTGCCGTTTTTATAGATAATGGTACGAAAACTTTCGTGCGTGAATCCGACGCGCACTTGGCTGGTTTCTTATGTATATTGTTAAATTTACGGAGGCGATTCTTTAAACTACTTAAAAATTTCATAATTTAAATTATTTTAGCAATTTATCTTGAAATTAGAAACATGAATAAAATCGATTTATCAGATTACATACATTCCGAGAGTAAGGTGGATAAAAATTCTATGAATAAGATACAAAGATAGCCTTGTGTGATACTACCTCTTAAAACTTACCTAATGTAGGGTTTGAACAATTCACTTGTTTATTAAATTGAATTGAAGCCTGTTGCATTTCCTGGGCCGCTTGTGGATGTGCTTGATGTGCAGTAACTTGTTGATGTGCTTGTTGTAAATTTTGCACATTTTGGTGTGTCGACACAGTTTGCTGATGTGCTGCACTTGGCGCATTTTGTTGATGCGCTGAAGTTGTGTTTGAAGCTACTGTAGTACTATTACTTGGCGATAGCTGTTGTGATCCAAACGGTTGGGGTTGCGAAGTTGACATATTATGTGGAAAATTCTTGTTCCCACTAATAGAAGTTACATTGCCACCCAGCTGCATACCACTTATAGTTGATGAAACTGGCCGATTAGTTGTAACTGATGTATTAGAACTGATGGGTAATGTTGTCGATTGAGTAAGATTCTTATTTAATCCAATTGGAGTATTGCTGATATTACCACTTCCAGGAGTCGCTTGGTTTTGATTTCCTGTTGGTGGTAAAACAGGCTGTTTTATTGCTGAACTCATTTCACTAAAGTCTTCCCAAATTCAAATGATTATTTGAAAATTACTTATACACAGTCTAAAAATAAAAAATATTTTTAATCAGATTCGACAAAATTTCTTTCTTATGATCTTTATTAACTAACAAAACATTATTTTATCTTTGTCTCTTTAGAAAAAATGGTCCTGTTTAGTAGCGCAATAGTGTGCACGCACGTAAAATGTTCTAGAAAGAGATAATTAATTTTCTATATCATAAGTTTGTTAAATAATATTGTTTTGAAGATTATCATTCTTGATTACATAAAGTTTATTGATAGAAGTTACAAATAATATAACACATAAACTACATTTCTCTAAATCATAAAGTCTTGAAAAGTAGGAATTTACTATTATTCCATTTTTATTTGAATTCCAAACAATAGTTCAAGTTTACAAATCATTTTCAAGTTCAAGTTTAGATTGATTTTTAAGGTTTATTTATTGTAAATAATCTATATTCGCGATTCTCAACTTAAAATTATATTGCGAAGAATTATATATTAAAATTTGTGAATTAGAAAATTTTTGTCTTAACCCCCCATAATAATTATCAGAAGCAATGTTACTTGGAAAACATTTCAATATGGTCTATTAATAATTCAGCCCAATAAACAGGTTAAGAACGTTAGTTCACTGCTACCCTTATTTATTTATCATTACACCTGGCACACATAGTATTTCTATTAAAGGCGGTATTTGCAGTAAACACATTCAAATTCATTTAGTACAATCTGAATATTAACATAAAGTTCAGAAACACATGTAGATTAAACTTTAATTACCGGCATTAAAAAAATTATGCAAATAGTATTTTCTCAATTTAATCACTATAATAGAAGTAGTAAATTTGACTTACAGTAAATTTGAAGTTAAAATTAAAAATTTAGCTTGTATTTTTCATTTTATAGAACGGAATATATAAATAGAAAATCTTTAAAAAAAATTGTTACAATCTAATAAAGAAGCAAAAAAATTTCCTTTTCCAACAATTCCAAAACAAAAATTGACCTTGCCTTGATACGTAAACTCGACAGGCATAAGTTTATAAAGTTGGTAGTAAGTTAAGTGGTGCTTGGACTAATGGAAAAATATATCTAATAATAATAAGATGTCATGAAAACTATCTAATTCCCTCCATAGATAGAACAAAAAACAAATGATAATCGTTGAAAACAAAAGTCCAACGATAGTAATGTATGAAAAAAATAATCCGCCAATAATAAACAAATAACAATTTGTTTACGCTACCCCTTACGGGGATATCTTTTCTAATGCTTGGATTGGAAAGTAGTCGTTTAAAACAACACACACACAATATTTATGAAAAACAAACCTATATTTGATAAATACACTTAATTGTTTTTATATATTATTAAAAGTGGATCATAATAATTTATTAATATGTAAATACAACATATTTAGCACTAAATTTAAACATTCTATATTCAACGCACTGAATATACACCATTTCCACATATAAATGCCGAACAACTATAACTGATGGCGTCACTTAGATGACCAATCACTCGGTATCATATGCGTGCGCATATTAACTTATACATTATTTGAACATTTTCATAATTTTAAACAATTAATATTTTATTACCTTTAATTTTTTTAAAAATTTAAGATTTGTTTTCATTTTACTTAAATAGGTAATAATTTTATTTATTTTATTTACAATAATTTTCTTAATTATTTTTTAAATGATTAAATGACAAAAATACGATGGACACAGTTATAGGGGAGACATAGACCTATAAAATGTGTTCCTAATAAATTATAATTTACTGAGGTGCTTAAAGTAACATGAATTAAATCTAAGATTATATAAATTATGTCTTAAAGTTCGCAATTTAAAAAAATTAAAATTAAATTGGTAAGTAACTAATAAATAAGTATATTCAAACAAAGGTTAGTTGTGATTATACATATTTATTAACCCTAACACAAACGTTCGTTTTCTTAATAAATTACAAATAAGACACTTTGAGTTATCAACAAATAGAATAATCGATTATGATTGGGGCTAAAGTGTTTAGCACAAACGTAGTACAAAATAAGTTGCAATTGAATTCATAAAATTCTCTGCTGTATAAAATATATATGCACATGTCAATTTTTCATTTTTTTTCTATTCTTGTATAATAGTATACTTAATTTATACTTAGAATTTGATGAATGTGGATAAGATAATAAAAGTCATTAAATTAAAACTAGAAAATAGTTTTTTAACCCATCAAAAATTCCAGCTAATTATTGATCAATTTATAAATAAAATCAAAGCAACCGGCAAACGGAATCTAAACTATATTGGAATTATCATCGTAAAGCTTCAGATATTCCTCTAGACCTGATTAAAATTATATAATTGATTGTCTATGCTACAGCCGATTTTACTTTTCGTTTGTCTGTATCTATCTATGTATATATGTTTATCCCGATGTAGCTTTCAAACCCGTGTTCTAATTTTTATGAAATTTACTAGACACGTTAATTATTTTTAGAAAATTTACTGTATAGTTATTTAGCCAAATCAGGACATCAGATATATAATGTTATTCATTAACATTAACAAATTACGATAAAGAGATGTGGCCTAATTTTATTTTTATGACAATATAGTTTTTTTCAAACTCTTAGAAGGATGGAGTCTAATCGCGAGAGAGTTCTACGCATGAGTGGAGTTACTTGTATGTAATATATTTCAAAATTGTAATAAAACAATGGAGTCTGGTTTTCGTGTATACTAAATTGTCATTTTTACTTGGTATACACTTCTTTATACAGTATTGAATGCACCACATACACATACATTAACAACCTGTATTTGAGCTGCTGAAAGTGAATTGTCATTTTTTTACAGATTATTTAATAATTAAAAATATAATTAAAAAAAGTTTTAATTAAAAAAAGGTGCTTGTATATATTGTGCTATGGTTAAATATATTGGACGTAAATCTAGTAAATTTTCCTATGAGTTCTGTCGAGGAAACTTTCGTAGGCCAAGTTTCTACATTCATGTAAGCAAAACCCACATCATTTTAGGGTACTTTGTTTGGCTTATTTTCTTAACCAAATGATAATTTAACAGCATGTTATTTTTCTGTTTTTTTTGATTTTGGTGGAATTTCTTTTTCTTTTTGCAATAGCAATTTTTTTATGTTAACATTTATTTAATTAACTACCTATAAACATTAATTTTTATAACATAAGCAGTTTATGCCGGTTTTTTATATGAATTAGTTTTAATAATCATAAATTTGCACTAATTAATGTAGGTATAATTATATAAATTTTGTTCAATTTAAAATTACGTCCATTGTTTTATCATATAATAAAATATAGGTATCTATATCTGAAAAATATGTATTTTAGTAATAAAATTTATATTAAAAATTAGCACACACAGTGAATTACAATTTGTGATTTTAGTGTCTCCACAAATTAGTTTTGAATAATTATGAATTATTGAATTTGTATTACTTATGAATTTATTGTGTAATATTTTTCATGGGTATGCATAATGAAATTAGGATTTCGGAGGGCATAAACAGATTTTAATTAGGCAAGTAAATTACTTTTCATCTCTTTTTCTGAAATTATTTGTCAAAAATTACTTGATTAGAAAGTACCTTCTGGGCTAAAATTTTCATTGCTAGTTTTGAAGTCATGACCTAATCAATTCTTTTGAAGTCGTTATGTGTTTGATCCGATTATTTAGATCAGTATTTATGCTTCTAGTGATCAAAATAATTTATTTATGTATGAAATTTTGAAATGAGCATCCGATTTTCTCTGTTAATATCAGTAAAATAGAAATATTTATGATAAACAAAGTTGGTGTAATTCAATAATTTTAGATATCAATTTAATTCTTTTAATTTACAAAATTTCTATGTTTAGAGCGGGTCCTAGAGCTTCTGTCAATGGAATTGTGTTGAAATCGCTTAAATATTACTCTTGCCTTTTTAGATGGACTATATGTTTGGAACTATTGTAATGATTGTTTTATGTAAATTGGACATAAATAAACACATTTTGAAATATGGTTTACCCTGCCTCTACAGAAAAATTTTTAGTTTTCTTTTTTATTGGAAGTATTCGTAATGAGCTATATTTTCATTTAATATATATGTCGCTTTCATGTAAAATTTTTCTTCCTAATGTTGGTGTTTTGATGGCTGTGTTTCGAACTTAAGCCACTTATAACACAAAATAGAAGCATTTTCGAAAAAATTTCAAGAGTTCAAACTTGTTTAGTTTTACCCAATTTACTTTAAACAAAAATTGAAATAGCAAGAAACCTTATAGTCCATCTAAAAAGAAACGGAGGTCCTAAAAAAGTGGGTTCAGCAGCATCTGGGTTCCTAATATTTAAGCTATTTTTAGCAGAACTTAACTCATTAAAGTAAGCGTAAGATAATAATAACAGGGGAACTGTAGCTGCGTCCCTTGTCCTTACATCTTTTGGTCCTTTGTACTCTCCTTTAGAACAATCCATCACATGAAGGCCAGAATTCCTTATGGCTTAAGGTACAGAGAAAGAAACATACGTTTCAACTACTTTCTAAAGGCTGAAAAGTGAATTGTTACGTAGTCTTAATTACATTTTAAATGATGAATTTTATCAAAAAACTTATTTAATTTGATATTTTTTTTAATTTTGCGAAATTTTATATAAGAATATATAATCGCGATTATATAACCAACGAAATGTTCAAAAAAATTTTGTTTTCTGTTTATGGGTATTGTAGGATAATTGAGTTCTATAAAATTTAAAAATAATATTTAATTCACGATCGGTCGAATAGTTTTTACTCGATTTGAAAAAAAATTTAACGATTTGATGTATAGTTTTTGAGATTTCACCAAAAATCCCATTCAGGGGCCGATTTAGTGGATGTATTTTATGCAATATCTCAAAAACTAGTCGACCGATTGTAAAATAAATGTTATTTTTGAATTTTTTAGATCTTAATTACTCTAGAAAATCTATAAATAGCGATTACAATTTTTTGAACTTTTTGACGGTTTCTTAAGGTGTCATATAAAAAGTATGTTTTTCGACAAAATTTACTTTCTAAGGCCGAATTAAGATTCAAGATACATTAACTTTTATTAAATTGTCAGATAGCATAAGGGTAGAAGTACATACTTAGTGTACTTTAATGTTATAAAGCCACAAAAAGTATTAAAACTGAAAAAAATGAGCCTTAGAGATCACTGAACCTTAGAAATTTGATCAAGACTATTTTGTAGATATTATAAAAATACAGCAAAATGTCCAGACTTTTCCAAAAACTACAAACTTCTCGACATATTATTAACAAATGAGTCAACTGAGTTAATTGTTTAAATCCTCGACATATGATAGTATCAATGTTGGAACTATTTTTATTCATTATCATCCATAAAATACACTAAATATCCAGTATATACAATTATAAATACATATACCAACATAATAAGTATTGTAATTATATATGTGTTTATTAGCTACATTTGAATTAAATTGGACAAAGATAAACTCTTCGAAATTTATTATATTTCGAAAAATGCTTCGTTTTTGCATTATGATCGATTTTATGAGAAAGACAATTTTGCGAAAAACCGAAATACATTGCATTCAAACAAAGTCTTACAATATACAAATACTTAAAATAAAGAAAATTAATAAATTTTCAATAGCAGCCGGGTAAACCATGTTTAAGAATGTCGTATTTTGGCTTTTTTCGATTTTTAACCGTTTATAGCTCGTCAAATGTTAACTTAATTGTAAAAGTACTTTTTAATTACATTTCCCGTTTAAAAATGACAATGCCCTGTAATTGTTTAAACAGTTTCGGCTTAAACAATATGGCCTGGTTTTGTTCACTATCAACATTTCAACAAGATAATCCTAATAAACTACATTGTTAAAAAAAATTTAGAATGAAATTTTCTATTTTATATAGAATTTGTCGAATAATACAATAAAAAATTATGTATCTTTTTATTACTACTAATAATTAATATTAAAAGAGGAGGAGTAATATTATTTATAATATTAGGACAGTGTATTTCTCTTTATCCATGAATATGCCATCTATATTACCTTTATAGGTAATCATATTTTATAAGCTGCGAAGTCGAGGGCGTAGACATATTAGAAGGTTAATTAATTCTAAAGTGTGTTATTGTAAAATTTTTTACTTCAAAATGTTTGGTACTGATAAGAAAGGAAGGGTGCATCAGTAGATTTTTAAGATGTAGTTTCGAAAGCTTTGTATGACTGTACGAGCTATCAAAAATACATTAAGAAGAACGCCACATACAGGTGGCTTCACACAAAATTTTGTGTAAACATTTTGGAATCTAGAAAGTTTGGAAAAAATCGTTGCAGCAATTTTCGAGTAAAACATTAAAAACCTGAAGATTATATAAATAATGTGGGATACTCCCGGTAGTCCGTTTTTAGAAAACAGAATGCGAAAATTCCACACACAAAGACGGACGCACACACACATACATACAGACCAATTTCACAAAAACATTTTTGGATTCAGGGTATCTAAAAACATGAATTTCTGGTGAAAACTCGAAATTAAAATTTTCGGACGCACACACACATACATACAGACCAATTTCACAAAAACATTTTTGGATTCAGGGTATCTAAAAACATGAATTTCTGGTGAAAACTCGAAATTAGAATTTAAAATACTTCCTTTTACTAATATTAAGGGGGATTATCAACAGTTGTTAGAAGCACACGCCTTTATATAATATCTTTCAATTTTCGCAAAATAATTATATAAATATAATGAAATTTGGCATGCAAATTGTTGACATCAAAACGTCGAAGAGTAACTTCTGAAGTAAAAATCAAAATTTGTAATTTTTTAAGATATCTGTGTACAATTGAAAGATATTACATAAACGAGTGTGCTTCTAACAACTATTGATAAACTCCCTTAAGAGAATGTAAAAATCTACATGTAAATCGAATTGCCAATAATGATAATCTTAGTAAAATATCAAGATCGTATTTTAAACCCCAATAAATTCAAAAATTTTAAAGATATTGAAATATTCGTTTGTTTATTTCCAAAATTAAGGGCTGTAATTAACAAAATAGAAATTTCCTAAGTTTTATTTATATAAATATGAAAAGTGAGCATTCGGTATCATTTTCACACTGGGTTCTTAAACGATTGATTTTCAAGAATGAAATTACCCTACCTTCGAAATTATGTTTCGTTAACACCTTGCAATGAGATTGAGTCCACTTGCATAATAGACTAAGTTAAATTTCATATGACTGAGTATATAAGTGACCGCTCTCTGTATTTACCTATAAATTATTATACTAAAAGCAGATTTTATTATCATTGAAGCTACTATATACAACTAAAACAAGTGAAGATAATAGCTAACAGAGTTAATTGTTTGTTTAGATACTCGGCTAATGATTGAATTTCATTGTTTGGGCTATTTTTATTTAGCATTCATTAAATATTATAAATATCCAGACTATACAGTTATATACGTACACATGTATAACAATATGTATTGTTATTACCTTTATGCCAAATTAGAGCTAAAATTGTGAAGAACATTTTACGAAAAAATGTTTCAAACAAAAGTTGTTTGTTTCAAAGAAATAAATATTTTTTGAATTTAAATTTTTCTTCTATCTTTTATAGTTTAAAAGTTGGGTCAAGGATCCGATCCAATGGACCGATTTTGCTCATTCACGAACTTAAACTCACTTTTTATGTTTAGAAACCAAAATTTCAGCTGTTTTTGAGTTAGCGGGATGTCTACGTGTGACGAACGGACGGACGGAAACTCGGAAATGGACTAATTAGGTGTTTCTATGAACACGTATACCAAAATTTTGTTTTGTGTAGTTAATATTAGACAACGTTACAAACTTTAGATTAAAATTAATATACTCTGACATATTATGTATCTCCAGTATAATAATATTTGTATTGGATTATAATAATTAATTATAATTATAAAATAAGTGGTGCCTCTCTGTATTTCCCTATAAATAATTATACCAAAAGCAGATTTTATTATCATTGAATTTACTATATACAGCTGAAAAAAAAGTGTACCTAGGCTGGCTACATTTGTATTTTTATCAATTTCATATATATTTATATAATTTACGTGTGTGTGGTGCATTTACTTGGAATTTCGTATTTTACTGTCAAATAAAATCTCTAAATGTAGTGACAATACTTTTTCTATTACATAAAATTTCAATTCGAATTTCAAATTTAGTCTTAACGAGTGTTCTAAATGATTTTGGCACATGCGTTAACAAAATAAGTTTATGTATTTGAAAACTTTATACTTTTTTTATAATGTGTATTGTTTGTTTTACTGTTTGCGGAAATTAACCTTGAGTGTACAATGGTTGGCTTGAAAAAACAAAATTAATCATTTACTAATTAAAGATCATTTGACGACGTCGATCGCAGAAATATGTTCATATTTTCAAGGTAATAAATCAAATTTGCTAATACAAATTCGTGCATACCTAACATTATTCAAAATGATTACTTTTCGATTCAATTGAAGAAATCTAAGATAGATAATTGTTTAGATACTCGACATATGATTGAATTTCATTGTTTGTATACGGTTCTATACGGTTATATATGTATACATGTATAATAATATTTATTGTTATTACCTAAATGTGTTTTTGAGCTACAATTGTGGAGAACTCAAACATTTTACAAAGTCAGATAATGGTAGATTAAATTAAACATAAATAATATAAAACAAGGTCGAGACGCGGGCATATAATATCTACACCAAAATTCATCGAAATTGGTACAACGATTCAAAAGCAAACTAAATTACATTACATTTAACAAAATCGTGAAGCAGTTAGCTAACAGCTAGTCTTTCGCGATAAAAATTTGCATATGTCTTTCTCCAAGGTACAATCTATTTCTATATCACAATTAATTAAAACTAGTTCAGTGTTTCAGACGTGATAAGGTAACAGACAGATAAAATTACTTTGGCATTTATAATATTATTGGCGATTGTGATAATAATAATTTATTTTGGATTTTCTATTTAAATTGCTACAAATTCTTAGTAAAAAAAGTACATTATTAATGTTTTTAAATAATATTATGTTTCAAAATTTTCTATTTTAACTGAACTTGATGCAACCTCGAAACCTTTAACACTTTATAAGAAAATATTTTTTAGTTAAAAACATCATTCATCACGTTTTTTATACATAAACTTTAAAATCATAACGTTTGGTCTTAAAATTACTAATTAATTTCATCGTTAGATCAGAAGGTACTTGAGTGTCATGGTAGCCTCATTTTTTGGAATTTTAATTTACTAGATCAGTCAGGAAATTTTTCCAAAAAACCCCAATTTTTCTCAAAAAGTCACGAAATTTTGCCAATAAACAATAAAATTGATAAATTCAAAATGAATAATATATTATTTATGTGATAAATATGAATAAAAACAATTAAATTAAAATAAAAACTTTAATCCAATGGAAATTTATTATCTATAAAGCTCATTTTCCGAAGTAATTTTCTCTCACTATTCGTCAATTAACTATGCAAATATTTAAAATATTTCCGACCTTGGTCACGGAACTTCTCAATTATACTCCTAAGAAACTTGAAAAAGACAGTAAATTTTATTTCAAAAATTCTGTGGCCACCATGAGTGTTCAAAAATAGAGCACCTTTGTCGATTTTTGTTTTAGTTTCACCTACCAGCTTCGATATACATTTTAATGATTTTTTTATGTAAATTGGACAAAAATAAACACTTAAACTTTAATCATTGTTTCGAAAAATGTTTCCAAAAACCAAAATTGTATTTGGAAGAATAAACTTTGCGAAAAAACGACTAATATTGCATAAAATATATACTTTACAAAAAAGACAAAAAATTGCAACAACACGTCATTCTGTTTAGTCTTTTTTCGATTATAAATATCTTATAACATGTAAACGAAAAAATTGCAAGAGTTAAAAAGTGTTTATTTTTTCCAGTTTAAGTATTTATTTTTTCTATTTTTACATACACAAGTACCTCTAGATCCCTCTCTATATATTTAATGTCTACCGATTTTATGTTTTTATAAAAATATGATATGCAAATTGTGATACAAATATGTTATTAAATTTGCCTAAATATACAACTAACTAATTATATTGTCCAAATGTAAATTCAAAACATATAATTTTTTCGAATTCACGAATTCATGAAATTTATGTAATTCAAATATGTAAAATAGTGTAATCATGAGAAAGTTTAAAAAAAATAAAAAGTTTTCCAATGATAATATATATTTATTTGAAATATAATATCACACTTTAAACAATGCAGGGGAGTTAGGCATACGCAAGATTCTGAGTACATAAAATTAAAATTTAAAAACGGTTTACTTTAAAATACTATAAGTTAAAAAAATGGAAAATTTTTAAATATAAATGTTTTGGAAACAAATAAAAATAAAATCAACTGCAAAGAGATGGACGAAAAAATAATTTTATATTAAATACTATTAATATTTTCCGTTTGAATTCGATGCCTATCAAACTATTTCTAGCAAGCATATTATTGTTCTCGGTTTAAAAAAATTCCAGTACTAACATTAAAATTTAAGTGGTTTTATATCTCTAAAGGTCGTCCATTTAAATTTAATATTAAAATTCCATTTTGTCATAATGACTTATTTAGTCACATTAAAAACATTCCATATCTGCCCGGCATCGAACTCGAGGCCATTCTATTGTTAGTCGAACGTGCTACCAACTACACCACAGAGCCAACTACATATATGTGTTAGGTTTCCGCGAGTTTAAATTCGTGAATGAGCAAAATCGAATTATTGGGTCCAATGGATTCTTCACCCAACTTTTAAATTAAAAAATATAGAAAAAAAGTTCAAATTCAAAAAATTGCTTTTTTTTTTTTGTGAAACAACATGTTTGGTTTGGAGTTTAGGTTTGACCTTATGAATGCTTGTCTTTAATTTAGGTTTCTTACTTTTATATTTAACATTTAATTATACAATCAAAGCAGATGTACCACACAATATTAAGGTTAGACGATCACTAGATTAATTTATACATACAAATCTAAATTTAATCTGCGTTTTTGTGTGGTTATGTGCTTAGTTGAATTTTTTTTATTATTAAGATTGATAATTTACTAAATATATTCAAAATGTTGTGTATAATATGGCATACTATATGCATCTCTTCGAAAGAACAAAAAAAATAATACGGGCGCCTACGATTGTGAATGGGAATTTATTCGAGCGTAAAGATTGAAAAAATGTCATGATCGTCAGTTATTTTCCTAGTTATTTGTTTCCTATATTTAATTTTATGTCACGCAAGTAACAAAGTAATAAGTAGTAATTTTAGTTTTAATCTATTAATATATAAATCAATTGCTGTTCGTTAGTCTCGCTAAAACTCGAAAATGGCTGGATCGATTTTGCTAATTTTGGTCTTGAAATATTTGTGGAGGTTCAGGGAAGGTTTAAACGGTCAGAAACATAAATAGTAACAGAAAATACTATAAACAACAATTTAATTTTCGAATACAAAATGTTACTTGCTGTGAAACAATTTGTCTTTTTTTTCTCACATGTTACAAATCCTATTAGCATCATTTCCATAGAAACCAAAATCTAAATTTGAAATTCAAAATAAACTTCTTTATCTCCTCCCACTAGCAGTATGTTGAACTGTCAACTGTATAAAGTGCGCATATCGCATTGTTCAAGTATTACCGGAATTATTCGTGGTTCAGGAGTTCCATATATCTTTCATCAAGTGTATGAGTACCACTGCACAAATTATCGGGTGAACGCGGTACCTGGTGTACCCCACCAAATATCGGATGCATATAATGTACCTTGTGCACACTAAATACCGGGATTTCGATAAGAAAGGATTTTCTGAAATTCTACCCCTAAGGGTAGAATTGCATTCGCATGTAATCTATGTAATATCATTTAATAAAATGGGAAAATTAACACAGCAACCAATGAACCGGGCGGGTCTGCTTTAAAATATAAATTAATATCATTATTTATTCTGATTTGCCACAGCTTTTCATTATTTAGAAATAGAATGTTGAGAATATGTTGTTATACTTAGAAAATATTGATGTTGATTAGAAATATATGGCAAAACGACGTTTGCCGGGCCAGCTAGTCGGTAATAAAATGTGCTAATTTATTAAAGATTTTTTATTCTTCCTGTCACAAAACATCTCACCCATTATGTTAAGGTTGTTATAGAATCTAACCACTTTTCGACCAATTTTGTCTATATTAGTTTGCAACGTCGCACACCCAAAACTAAACTTTGTATAAAATAGGCGAAACTAATCATTCAATATTAAAAATTATTTTACTTATATGTAGAATGAATTTTTAGGATAGATTTATATATAATATTATTTTCCTTTAAAATTAAAGAACAATCAATATCTTTGAGAGAGAAAAATTATTTTAAAAATATATATAATTTATTCAAACCTCAACCATAGTAATTATTAATAATTTAGTAATTATTAATTATTTATTCTTTTATATTTAATTTCTATCTATTCAAGTAATATTACAAAGTTTTAGTTAACATTTTGTGAATTTTGTGTTAATTATTTAATTTAATTTAAATATTTAATGTAAGTTAATTTTGTTTACATTTGTAAGCTGCAATCAAATACCGAACAATATTTCACTGAGTTCAAATTTGTTTGAATGCGTAAAATTCGAAAGAATATAGTTCCTACCGGGTAACCCCACGACACCTCTCTTTTTTTTGAATATTTTTTTCTAACTCCTACCTATTTTGAATAATCTTAAAAAACCCTTTATTTGAACTTTATTTATCCGCTCCCTATTCTAAGACACCAAGTCTGGAAATTTATAAACCGCAATCATTGTTCTCTATACTGTTGATAACGCGCAGAAAAAAATTGAGCATTAATATTGTGATGTAGGTCTGGTGGGTCGTGGCTCTCAGTCATATAGATTGTTAATACATATATAAGAAATACAAAAATAGTGGTTATACAACCTTAAAAATTAAAATTTAAATCTAACATAAAAATATTATCTATTATATGAATGACCTAATAGGTATACATTTAAATTTATTGTATAATATTATTATGTATAACTTTGATGAGTGTCCTCTGCGTGCTTTTCTCTTACAGATAACAAAGCAAAAGAAATCGGCGTTATATATTATTACAGACAAAATTAAAAATATCGTATTACCTGACAACCCATTCAAGTAATTTCAAACTTCTTATAAAGAAAATTAAATTAAAAAAATTATTTTACACACTATTAAAACCGTGTTTTTTATTTAATTTTAATTCGCTACGAAAGATTTAGGAATCGAATTTTTGTTTGGTCATAACGGTAAGGATTAGATAAAAAGTTTCAAATAAATTTGTAGACCATTAAATTTTTAATAAAAAAGGTTATTTCCCTTCTTTGGCTATTATTAAAAACAACGGAGCCATAACGTCTAGAATTTTATACACATACAATTTACATATATATGTGAAATGTGTACATGTTTTAGTGAAAACTTCTAGACATTCTGGCTCTATTATTTTTAATTATAGCCAAAGAACGCAAAGAAACTTTTTTTTATGGTTGATGTTCAACAACTTTTATTTGAAACCTTTTTTTTCTAATTCTTAACGTTTTGACTGAATTAAATTCTCACTTTTTTTTTAAATGTATAAAATCTGAAGGCGCGTGTTGGGTTGATTCCCGCCAGAACGTGTTTTCGGTACTTCGCATACATCACTCATCACTGAAAAAAATGACAGCCATACGGAAAGACCATTACTCATATCTCTCACGTGCTCTGAGTCAAATATTACACAAACATATTACAAATCTTGTAAAGATTCCTATGAAAGTGAACAAATTTGTAATTTCATTTAGGATTATTATAATCTTTGAACATGAATTAGTAAATTGAGACATAAGGGAATTTCAGGCATAGATTGATTTAGTATGGTTATTCATTAAATAAATAAACGATTAGATTAGATAACCAAAGGATTTATTTTTATTTATTTATTTTTTATAACAAAAAAACAATTATTTCTTACTAATAACTTACAATTTTAGGCGTAAGTCTTTAGAAAATGTAGTAAGTGGATCGCATGATGCAATTGGATCTAGTATTAGCCAAGCTTTGGCGTTTACTAACGCAATGACTTTACCTTCTAATAACAACGACACGCCGACAACGGAGTCACAACAAATTCAACAGAATGTACTATCAACATCTCAAATTGAATTACATACACAAAGGTTTATGATAATTTTTTTTTTTTAACATAAATTGTATTGTTGTTAAGTGGTTTTGAAATATTAAAGTGTCAGAAATTTGATTTGATTTATTATTGTAGGTCACACAGTCCAACTAATAAAAGCGTACAATCAAAATTAAGTTCACCATCAGCCAACTCTATGCCAGAACAAGATAGCGTAAGCATGTTTTTGTTATTTTTATTGAAATAAATTTCGTTAAATTTAAGCTCAATTTTTAAAACCTTTAGTCTTATAAATTAGTTAAAACATAATCAGAAATTAACACACACAAAATTTGTTTATTATATAATGACAATTCTATTCTTCAATTCTTAAACTTAATCTGGCGATCAAACGTTGTTTTGTTCCGAATTTAGTGTAATCGAATGTTTCCATTTTTTTATCGAATTTCGGTCGCCTTAACCAATAATATCTCAAACAATTTTGTTTTGAATATGGATTACAAATACTATTTTTGGCTTTTTCATAAATCTTTACTGATTTGTGTTATTAAAAAATAAAAACAAGTTAAGATAACAATTAATCGGGTTAATTGTTTAAATATTCAGCATATAATCAAGTATCTAATGTTAAAACTATTTATGATTATAAAGATTATTAAAATAAATAGATTGACGATGTGTTTCGTCACGTATATACCTGTTTTTTTCTATCTGTCAGAATTTCCGTTGTCATTGCCTTACACATTGTTGTATTGTATGATTATTATGTTAAATTTTTATGAAAGTAAATTTTATAAAAAATAAAATAAAAATTTTATGTGAATGGTAAAATCAAAGGATTTTTGATTTTAATAAGATTAATATTATAACAATAGTCAATTTTTTTTTTGATTTTCTATGGTGAATGTGAAATTTGCAAACATTATTCTGATAACCGTACTCAATGATAAATATAACCACAAATTTGATTTGTAATATTACAAAAGACTTGTTAACACATCGAAAGTAAAATTTTAAAGGATAATAATTTAAGAATTATCGAGGTTTTTTTTTTTTTTTGAATAAATTTTACCTGTATAAAAAGGTAAAATATTAACAACAATGTATTAAAGCAATGTGTAAGACAAGCATAATAAAAATTCTGACAAATAGAGAAGAACAAGTATGCATGCTGACACAATTACTTCGCTAGCCTTTAAAATATATTTTTCACACAATTATGAAGAATTTTTTGTATAATAATGTGTATCATAATTTCAAAAACCTAGAATAATTAGATGATTCTATGAACACATTGTTCCAAAATTTCAAATACAGATTGTCAATGTACCTATGTCCTATACGAAATTCATGTTAAATATTAATAATTCTCTGTGAATACTAATTCTGTGTGTGCTAAATATTCCCAAAGCTTACATGATTATATTGTTACATTTGATAGTAACAAACAATGCCTGTTTACAGCCATGCGCACATAAATTATAGAGTTTAAATCTGTTTATAATACTTAACATTGAATTCCTATAGGCTATAGTTACATTTACAATGTATATATTTCAAATATAATAAAGGTATAAATATGTCAATTTACGTATTTTTCAATATTTTTTTGAAGCTATAAAGATTTAATTTCAAGTAAAAAATTCTAGAAAACCCTTAAATTGTTTCTACACCAATAGAAAAAATGATATGAAAAACTAAAAAATGACACTAAGTTACGTTCGTAACTTATTTTGTACAGTTTTAAGCAAGTTCCCTATTAAAATAAATATATCTATTCGAATAAAATAAGTAACTCCAAATTTTAAATATTTTTTTAGACTGCCAATTTAAAATTAAATAACGAATCACTAAAATCACTAGTAGTAAATCGTTCCACGTCACAAAAATCAACAAAAAGTGGTAGTAGTGGTGGTAGTATATCACCAAATGAGAAAAAAGAAAATACAAATGGAGATAAATCGGAAAAAAGTGAAAACAAAGGTGAGAAAGAAAAGAAGAAAAAAAAATCGTCATGGTTAAATGTCTTATATCCGACATATAAATCTAGATCTGAAGATTTTAAGCGATTGTTTAAAGATGTTCCTGATGATGAACGGCTAGTTGTTGGTAAGTTAGCAACATTATTTTTTTTATCATTATTTAAATTTCTGACCTTACGGGAATTAAAATTTCATTTCAAATAACATTTCTAATTTCAAATGGCTTTGTAAAACTAACAGGAATATTAATTTTTAACGGTAGTTTAAATATTCCGCGATGGCTCATATTTGCCAGACCTTGGAGTGAAATAAAAAAAATTGGACTTTCTATCGTAAGACGCCATGTACTTAATCCTTGAGAGTTTAAATCAAGTGCAGTTTTTAAAATGTTTTGCTCTTGTTTACGGGGTGTAACACCTATTCATTTCCATTTTCGCTTTCTAATGGTTCGCTAAAGATTTTTCTCATGACATTCGCTTTTGTGTCACCATCTATTTTGATTATGCTATCTAGGTAGAAGATAGAGTCTACTTTATTTTAATAAGAAAAAGTACTTCTTTAGGCGGGGTGATGCTTCGTGTATTTAGCCAATTCAATTTTATGCATTGAAATCAAAAAAAGAAAACCAAATTTTAGTTACATTTTGGCCCAATGTAGTAACTAAAGCAGAATCTAAGAGACAGCTTGGATTCTGCTTAAATTCCCTACAATTTCAGCCAATAAAACAAATGTATAATTATAATACATAATAAAGTATTATAACTATATGGGCTTAGTGTATTTTAGCTAATGATTAAAAATAGTTAAACATTGATAATCAACAATATATCGGATATTTAAACAATTAAAACTTTTAGTTGTTAGCTTCACTTGTTATATTTATATTGTGCATGCAAAATATCATTACATTTGGATACTTATTTCTTTAACTGATCACTTAAATTTAAAAAATCAACTTTGGTAATTTTTAATTTTCTTACTGAAATAAAAAAAACTCTGCAATTAAGTTATTTAAAACCAGTTGTTTTAATTTTCAGCTAAAATTAAATAATTTTACATTGTACTTAAAAAAAATAAAAACTAAAAGAACACTAATAATATTATAATATCATAAAAAGAAAATAATTTTATATTAAAGCGGAAAGTATGTAAATTTTGTATTAAAGCGGTAGAAAACAGATTTATTCATTACAATAAAGTAATAATTTATCTTATTTAATAAAGTAATTTAATTTATTTTTAATAATTTATAAAATAAGCATAAAATTTTTGTATATCATATATGTAACATGTAATAATAAATTGTAACATTTGATGATAAATTAATGGGCTTTCTATTACCGAAAAGCAAAATCTTCAAAATTAGTTTCAACATTTTAAATCTGTTTGCTGTTAAAGCGGTTTTTTTAAAAATTTTATCTCATTATTCTTGTAGGCAAATGTGTGTTCATCTCCTAGCTCATATTAACTTATATTAATATTAAAAAGAGAGATACCTATTTTTGCATTTTATTGGGAGGAATTTTTTTCCGATAAAGAAAAATTACGTCAGTTACATAGAAAACAAATTTTTCTTGCATTTTATATTGACGTATTTTTTGTATCAGTATATTTTAAAAATAGCCACCCTTTTTATTTATTTATAAATATTTTTAGGCTGATAATAAATCATTTTATGTATAACCTTGATTTAAGCAGATACAATTATTGAAAATATTTAGCATGCATAATTCATATTTTTAAAAGATTTTTGAAATAACAGTTTATTATATTACACGAACTTTGTCTACGGTAATAGTCACAAATATAAGAGATAATGTCTATGGTAATAGTTTATTTAAAATGCCCAAAACTAAAGGATAGAAAGGATCATTTGAATTCAAGCATTTTTATAATTTAATATGTTACTTTGGCTGTTAAATATGATAAAATCACAATGTACAACCTTTTTCAGGCTTGCGTTTTTAAGGGTGTCTATATTGTTCGCACTTCAGTTATTTCAAAATAAATCAAGATCAGAGCAAAATTCGAGATTTTTAAATGAATATTTTTTTTGTAGAAAATTAAATTTTCTATAGGAATACGATTTATAAAAATTTAATTTACCAGTTTTAGTACAAAAAAATCTAAAAACAAATAAAAAAATTTGGAAAACTTACGATTTTACATTTTTAATTTTCAATAATTTGTTCATTCGGTTATAAGAATCAATATCTTTTATTTAGTCAATATTATATACGGAATTATTGTCAAATAAAAATTCGTAATTGTTTGGTTAGTAGGATTGATTCAGATAGATTAAAATCATACAATCAATTTTTGTTTATGATTTTTTTATTTATTGAAACGCAAAAATATTAAGTCATTTATAGACATATTTATCAATAAATGATTACTTAATAATTGAAATTAAAAAGAGTTTATTTGATTCTCTAATCTGTGTATGATTATCACAATATCTTTTATATAATAAAGAATATTGTAGTTTGGCCAAATCAACTTATCAAGTAAATAAAGAAAATATAAGGACATGGCTAAATGTACATAAAAATATGGAAAAGGTAAATAATTTCTAACGAGTTAGAAAGTAGTGCAAGTGTAGATAGGTCATTCACATATATAAATAATGCAAACAAACTTAATGCTTTGATTCATATGAGTGAATTCACTATAAACAGAAAGGAATAAAATGCATAAAATTGTATCTAGTAAACCAATATATTTTAACCTTCTGATTCCTAAAAAGGAAAGATTCTCAATGGTCAAATCTCCTATATATTTTTTAATAGACTTCCAAAAAGGTTAATAATTCGACCCGTATGTATAAAATTATTGGAATCATAATATTATACAAAATTCGTATAGGGTAGGTTATATGATCTTCTAAACAAGTATGCCCAATTATATAAATGTGCCGTGTTTGTTGATATATTTCTCAGAAACTAAGAATCCGATTGCAATAATTCTTTTTATTAGGTTATGTATCTTTCAACTTAAGGCACAGCGTCAGTTTCATCAAAATCCGTTAAATAGTTTTCAAATTATGGATTATTTTCAAAATTAGTTGCGTGTGTAACTTAATGATTACATTTTTACTCTGGAAAAAGACAACGCTTTGAGTGGTAATATATTAATTAAAAAATAATAATAATAATATTAAAGAGTGGGAGAGTGTTGTTCTGTGACAAACTGCCCCTTAGAAGATGAACATAATATATTTTTTATCGACTTAAAAGAAAAGTAGGATATTTATTAGGTTTTATTTTTATAAATCTTGATTATTCTTACATCAGAAGTCTGATTTTGTAATTTATTTTTTAATTGAAATAATATACTGATATATTGATTTCATTGGACATTAGAAAAAGGAGGTAATATTTCTATCTATAATTGGCTCAATTCTTGTCTATTCGTACATCAGAAGTCTGATTTTGTAATTTATTTTTTAACTGAAATAATATACTGATATATTGATTTCATTGGACATTAGAAAAAGGAGGTAATATTTCTATCTATAATTGGCTCAATTCTTGGCTATGAAATCGAAATAATGCAAAAGGTTTTTTTTTTTTAGAAAAAACATTATTTGTATAAAAACTTTAGTTAATTAAACTTTAGTTAATTTTTTTTCCTTGATTTCACAAAATTGCAATTTTACTTTCTTTATTTAGTCTACCTAAACAAGGAAAATATTCATTAAAATTTTCTAATAAAAATACTGTTATTTATTTGTGAATGTCTTTCAATTTTGTGATCAAGCTAAACAAAGGAGAATTTCGTAAATAAACAATATAAAAAATTATTGATTAAACCTCTATAGTATGATTATTGTTCCAAAACATAAATATATAGTTTATCTTCAGGGGATTGGTCACGAGATTAAGTTATAGTTCAACGTTTTTTATTTGTTTTTTTTTTTTTTTTTCAAAATTCAACTTTTTTTTTATTATTATCAATATTGTACTACAATTGCTAAGATCACTTGCACTGAATGTACCCAAATCAAAACAAATAAAATAAAAATTAATTGGGTATTATATCAAATGAATGTGATAAGGCTATTTGTACTTAAATTTCTATACAATGTATATCTTCCAAATACATAAAGTCTATTTCGGTCAGTTATTTTAATCTGTGAAGGTCTTCATACGACGAATATTGTAGAGCATTAATTTTTCTGTAATTAACTTAAACTTATCTACGTAAATTATTCCACAATTATTTTAGTTTCGATTTTTCTATCAAACAATAAATAAATTCACACTTTCGACATTTGAAAACTTCTTTAAATTCTTGTATGCAGAAAATATCATAATTTACAGAATATCACCTCGATCGTCATTTTATGTATGATATTTTTTCATCGCATACACTATTTAATTACTAATGACGACAATTCCATTGGATGTTTAATTAACACACGGTCATAAACTATGGTTATAGAAGGTAATTTTGCAATAACGAGACCGCATATGACTGATATAAACAGCACTTATTTAAAGAATAGGTGATTTTCAATAAAATTTTCCTCTAACCATATGGAGAATTCAATTGAAATGCTCAATGTCAAATATTTTATATTTTTCACATTTTATAAATTTCAAAAATAATAAAAATGTATATTCTGTTTATAGTTTCTACTCTACATGTTTATATAATATTTTATTATAATAAAAAATTCGAATAATTTCTTTTGATATTAAAAAATAGTTCGGAAATAAATTGAATTAAACGAAATTTGAATGGGCTTTAATCGTAATGAATCAGAAGTTTATTTTGCAATTGAATCCTATTAATTTCCAATCTATTAAATCTATTGAATTATAATCGGACTTTTTTTTTTATTATTTTTGATTTTTAAACTATCTGTTTAAATAATGTTAAAAGTATATTACTTTAATCGAAACAACACCACCACTGGAACAGAAATTTAATGAGACATAAAACGTTTAAATTACTCTTAACAGTATCTATGGAGAAAGTCTAGTCACTATTCAAAAAAACTTTTCTTTTTAAAAAATCAATATATCTATCTTGTAAAAAAAAAATATTTTAATTATACAAAAAGAGTTGTCTTCAACCATATTATATAATATGTATTTAAAAGAAAAATTGTAAAACAGACAGTAAAAGCTAGAAAGCTCGATTCTTGACGATTTTTTTCATCATACCTCGAAATGTATAAATCGGCGTATTAAATATATGAATCAAAAAATTATAATAACTGCAAATTTCTCATGTATAATATTTTTAATTTGATATTATAAATACTATTTACAAAACAAATCCTTTTTAAATTTGAGTAGGCCAATTTTGTTATTTCAAATTAAAAGATACTTCCTTGGAAGTATTCTTTCCTTAGAATGCATATACTCGTTTATCTATTGATTAAATTATTATTTATAAGAAAATACTAGCATATTTCGAACACTAGAACCATCATCAAATTGATTCGAAATTTTGTATTTTATCCTAATATAAGAATCTCATAAAATAAAGTTCTCTTTAATGAATTAATTTTTAAATGCTTTGTATATCAATAAATATGGTTTAATGTTAGTCTAATATTATCACATAATTGTATGCACTTTGTGTTATAAATTATAATTTATAGTTCATCTTAAATAAAAAATGCAATTAAAAAAAAAATAACACCAATTTCAAAAAATAGATTTTGAATTTTAAATGGTCCCATTACTACGGAAATTAATTTTAGAAGTATTTATTTTATTAATTTTTTTTTAAAATTTTAGTTTTTATGATGTCGGATTATTATTTTTTTTTTTAATTTGTAGTTTTAACTGTTTAATATTTATAAAAAATTATTTTCTGTTTTTTTTTTTTGTGTTTTTTCGGAATTTTACCTGACCTTCTTTGATATTATAAATTGTTTTTGAAAAAATTAATGTCTGACCACCTCAATTAGTTATGCGCGTATCTACATACAAAACAGCATATTTATCATTAAGTTAAGCACACTTATCTTCAAAATATTCCATATTTTGAAAAATACTCAACCTACATACAATTTATTTCTTTTAATCATACAAACCGATATACACTCGTGAAATCAAAAAACGCGACGACCTGAATCTCCAATAATTACTCAAATTTATAAAAAAACACTAATTTTTACATAAAATTTATTTCTTTTAATCATACAAATCGACATATACTCGTGAAATTAAAAAACGCGACGACCTGAATCTTCAACGATCACTCAAACTTATAAAAAACACTAATTTTATGGTGTATTTTATAATTTTTTCAGGTTAAAATGAATGTTATAGATAGATAAACAAAATTAATACTGACAAACAACTCAACACAACATAACAATCGAGTATTTAATGTTTTTAAATAGGTAAAAAATTAAAATAGTTAAAAGTATCGCATTGTTTTTTTATTCTTTGAGTGAGTATACATTTCTCAATTTTGGAATATTTGTTTAGAGGACTATATATACTAACATGATCGAATATTTTATAATTCCCATATTACATATTCATACGGGTCGAAGTGATAACCTTTTTTTTTTTGAAGTCGGCTAAAAATATATACTAAAATAAAAAAAAGCATATAAACATACCCCTACATAACTTTTTTTTGTAATCATTGAACAGAAAAGATTCATTTTATATTATTTAACATATAAACGTTAATAACAACATTTTATAATTAATTTATCAACTAATAATAATCATTCATAATAATATGATAAGTTAAGCGAGATATGCATTTGTCTTATCTTTTTTCATTACTAAAATCGTAAACATATTTTTAAAAATATCTAAAAAATAATTATTTGATATATGTCTGTTAAATATTGAACTTTCTAATATCATGTTCAATCAATAATTAAAAATTTGGTTTTATTTGAAAATAAAAAATGTTATTTGTGTTCAATCGGCTTAATGAATGGGGGACTACAATTGTAAATCTTATAAACAAAGTAAACAGTTACGTTTTAAAACATCACATCATACACGATTAGTGAAAAAATGTAGTTCATTTCGACGTAGTATTTTAAGTCTTGATTTTATAAATTGTTTAATATTTAAACAAAAAATTATCGACAATGATAAAAATGCAAATTATTCAATTTATCAACAATATTCACAGGTATGTCATTTTATGTTATTTTTCTCTTTTACAGATTATTCGTGCGCGTTACAAAAGGAAATCTTAGTTCACGGACGTATGTTTGTATCGCAAAATTTTCTATGTTTTCACGCAAACATTTTTGGATGGGAAACTACGGTTTGCTTGAAATGGAAAGATGTTACATCAATTACAAAAGAAAAAACTGCTTTGGTTATTCCAAATGCAATTTTAGTATGTACACAAACGGATAAAATGTTCTTTACTAGTTTTGGCACTAGGGATAAAGCATATTTAATGTTGTTTAGAGTGTGGCAAAATGCACTTATGGGTAAACAAATGGGTCAACAAGAAATGTGGCAATGGGTAGGTGGTTCTTATAAAAAATATAATAAAAAATAATATGATTGTTGGTGAACGTTACCCAATTGTTTAGACGGTAAATATTTTCATTTTTCAAATATCAGCCATTACAAAATTTTCCTATGGAACGAATGGAACATATTATATTTTTTGAGTTAATAAATTTTGGTAAAATAAATTTACTTAGAAAATTGCAAATCAAATACGCAAGCTGTTGAATTAAATACTAACCAACCTATGGAGGTCAAACTTTGACAGTTATATTTTACGGTTTATCAAAATCATAAAATTATTTTTAGATTTTATATTATTTAATCTGTTTATTTACTTATCGATGCTTTGAATTTTCTTATTAATCAGAAACTAACCTGCTACAAAAGCAGTGATGTAACTATATACTTCCATATTTAAAAAAATTTTAAATAACTTTATTTGCTGTTGATCGAAACCAAACCCGCAGCATAGATTTCTTTCAGACAAATTTTTATGAACTACAGATAATATTAATTCCTAAACACAATACTTTAAATTTCGCTTTGTTTATAATATTCTGCAAATTCTCACGGAGATCCATAAAAGTTTGGGATTAAAAAAAAGCTTTTCCAAAAATTTTTATCAAAAATCTAGTGAAACTTCAAAAAAATTTGATTTAATTTTTAAAAAATTTCATCAACATGTTTTTATCAAAACAAATTAAACTTTTCTAAATGATTTTTTACCAAATAAGTGATTAATACTTGTAAACAGTTAACAAAATGACTATGTATATAATATCTCTGTATAAATAGTTCCATAGAAATCTGATAGTCTCAGTACCCATTATCATAAATGCCACAAATAAGTACCCCTAGAAATTTTTTTAGCCTAATTATACTTAGTCTAATGCACGTTTCTCTTCATGAGACCCAGAAAATAATATCTACGCAATAATATCTAATTTGATGGATATCTGTTTTTTATCATTATGGTAAGATGTTGATTGTAATAATTACAAGAATCATTTTGATCGATTTTCGATGAAACGACAAGTCTTATATCCGCCAAAAAATTCGATTTTATGGGTGTTATTGAATATCGAATAAAATGATTTTTACATTTATTTGCTATTAATAATTAATATATTTACTATTATTAATAACTGCATGTTAGAAAAATAAAAAACCAGATATTCGTCTATTTTAAACTTGTCCGAAAAATCATAATTTTTTCAGGGCCTGTGAAAAATCGCTCCATAAGTTTTTTAATGATACCTATTTATCAAACACATATCCTTACTTATAACTTGCCTGTATTGATGACTTCTAATGATTGATTAAAATAAAACTTATTCTATTTATTAAACCTTAGGGTCGATTTTATCGTTTATATTTAAATTTTTAGTTAATCAACTAATGAAAATCTGACAAACGTAATTTAAATAAGATAATTATGCATAACATATGATAAGATGGTAATTTGTTAGATTAACAAAGTAAAATTTATTGAAAATAGTAAATAAAAAACTATTTGATGTTCGTCGCAGAACTCATGAATCCATAACTTTGATTTTTATTTCGAGTTTTTCAACAATATTTCAAATATCACAGAATTTAGTGTTGTTATTTATATTCCAACTTTGCAAGCTTATTTCTATCTACAAAAAATTACTAATTTAATTTTAAAGAAACTTAGCGTCAAGAAGAAGAGTCTGACGAGAGTGGCAGGATACTTTTTATACTTGACATATATAAATATATCAGAATATATTCATATTACTCAACACTAGAAAATATTGAAGTCACCAAGTCGAGTATCTAAACAGTTAACTCTATTAGTTATTATCTTCACTTTTTTATTTATAACAATTGTAGTTGCTATAAATAATGGAATTTTCTATAAACGAGTTCTACTTAAGATAGTCTAAAACAAAAATAATTATCGATATTGTTCATAACAATTCAATTTGTTATTAACAATGAACGGGTTTTCAGCATAGTCACAGCAATCCAAAGTAATTATGCATATGAATCAATTCTACATACTAGATTAACTTTAAAATATGGATAAAAAATCTCAAGTTTGATCTGTATGAAATTATAATTTTGGAGATATAAATCTATTTCTGAGTCATGGTTTCATAATTCGATTCTTGTTACTAAGTCATTTAATGTGAAATTGTTACCTATCTCATAGTTTTATCACTTTTGTTTAAATGCTTAATAATATAATTTTTTAATTAACACTTGTAAATGTATCAATCAGATAAAATTAACAAAATTGAGAACAACAACAAAAAAATTGATTTGTCCAACATTATATAAAAATGATAATATTCTTCTAATTTTTTTATGCCAAAGTACAGTTGGAGATACACTAAACTTCACTGTGATTTAATCTCAAATTAATTTTTAAATTTTTAGATAGTAATTGTTAAATAGCTAGTAATTAATATGGGATTAAAAAATTTTTAATGTGTAGAATATGAAGGACGATTTAAAAAATCAACTTCTCGAAACGTTTTGAAGGGAAAATATATAAAACAAAACAATATTTCTATTAATTATGAAAAATGGTAAGCCAGTAATAACTGAATAATGATAGGGCTACGTATATACATAATTTATATAAGCGCCAAAATTAAATGACTGACCCTCACTCAACACCAATTACATACATTATTCGTTGCTTCAGCTTTTGATAGACAACGAACTTCATCTAACACAAGGTTCCTTAATGCATTGAATATATATTTTAGAATAGCTAAAGCGATCCAAGTCGAAAGTACAAATTGTCATATACTATAATTTAAAAATATTATATTCAAAAGTCGCAAAACTTTAAATATTTAAAATAATTCTTTAAAAATCAAATCAATTATTCAATCTGATCTCAATAAATTCATAGAAATTTAAATTTCTTATTCTAATGAATAAAATATTTTGAATAAATCATCAATCAAATTTATTTATTTATTTTTTTAATATTTATCATACGACTTCCGTAATTTAAATTAGAGATTTTAAGTTTTAAATTAGAAAATTTTAAACTTTTAGAAATTGTAAAATCATTGATTAGCTAAGATGATATCTCAATACCTTGAATTATAAAATATGTTTTATGTTCATTGAAAATAATTTATTAAAAGATATTTGTCAGTGTTTATTGTCACTCTACAAAAACATACTCATGTTCGATTTCAATAAAACTTTCTCTGAAAGAGAAATATATATATTTCAGTTTTGTTTTTCTAGCACTATGTTATTTGTTTAATTTCTTATGACATATTCAACATAGCTTTAAAATTGAATAAAATGAAATAATTTTATATAATTCTAGTAAAAGTAATTGATTTCCTATCCAAATAAATCGAAAACAATTCAAATTCAATTGAATATTCAGTTTTGATTAAATATCCTATTCACACCTGTTCATAATTTTGAATCCAATTGATTCAAATTTAATAAGAAAAAAATTATTTTAATTTCTTGTTCCCTGCTATTAAAATCCATTAAAATTCTGAAACAGAAATTAATAGAAATCTATTTTCAGTATAAATGGGAACTCAAACACCAATTTTTAATTAGCTCCAATAAATTTTTCGTTTCATTTGTATCCGTATTTATTATTTTGAATCTGTTAATATTGCTCTACAAATTATTATTTCTTTTGCATGATCTCAGGCGAATTTTTATCCTTTATCTTTTTATATAAAAAAATCTATTACAAATACACATTTTGGAGTATTTGCTTTATGGAAAGATTATATTTTTCGATTCAAAATGAATTATGTAAAGACTTAGACTACCACTACCTTGAACTGAATGCAAGACATCTACTTAGTAAATTTTTAACACTTTAATATTATTCAACATAATATTTTAAAAAAATATTTAAAAGGCTGTTTTCAATTTATTGTTTCATTAAAGATAAACTCGTAATGGCAAAGAAATGTTTTCTTTAAAATATTTTTCATTCATTCATAAATTGTTTTTCAAGGTTCATTTTTGTTATGGAGATGAATTGGGTCTTACTAGCGATGACGAAGATTATATACCACCAAATAATGAGGATGATAAGCTGACAGTGGGACAACGACTCTCTGTTGAATCAATAATCGAAGTAAGTGTTTTTTAAACATTTATCTTATTTCATAAATAAACTAACCAAAAATATATTTAAAATATTCCAATTTTTGTTTCAATATTCAAGAACTTAAAATTTACAGAAAAAATTTTTTTATTCAAATTTAGAAAAGGAGAATAATAGGATAAAGATGAGTCGTTTAAATAAACTTAAAAAACAAGAGGAATTTATAAATATAACCAATGATGTTTTCGACTTAAAACTATAAAGTCGAAAAATATTTCATATTAATTGGCTTCGGTATTTTGTCCCGAATTTTTCTGAAATAGGTAAATAGGGCCTATAAATCAAATTCATTCGACGATTAGAATGTAGAATAGCTCCTAAAGAATCATAAATTTTCAATGATTTTCATTATTGTGTAATGATTAATTGAACTAGTAGAGCAGGACCGCATCTTTGTTTTCTTTTTAGTGTTGTTAGCTTATCATATTATTTACTCTATTTTTATTATTTATTTTGTGGTCTGTTTATTGTTGAATTTTTATACATCTGTGTCCTGTTGGGTTTTTAAAGGACTTAAATTCTCTACCAATAGCTCGTAAAATAGAACCTATTTATCCTTCTTGTTATAATATGGATTTTCTATGTCTTAAATAAGTAAGAGTTCCATCTATTTCTAAAACGATTAAATCTCAGAAAGAAAATTTATACTAATGGCCCTATACACTAATATGAACGTTCAATCCGCTTTTTATTATAGCTAGAACTTTATCGATTGAGTAAATGATGTAAAAAAATCATATAAACATAATCTTCACGTAAGAGATTGTCGAGGACTCCTTTACATTCTAACAAATCCCTTAATATTACTAAGAGTTAATACTAATAATCCTTTATTTTAACGTATTTATTTCTGTTTTAGGATCCTGTAACACCAACTTCAGTACCGGATGGAATTTCGATACCTGAAATTGGAGTAGATGATAAAAAAATTATAATTACACCAAGGAAAAAGAAAAAGTCCATTAGTCGAGCTACAAGTCCAACAGACAGTAGTGAAACCGACGGAGAAAAAAAAGTCTCCCGAGTAAATGAAACCTCACCACCTTCTTCTATTGACTCGTTAAGGTATTTAACACTTTTTTATCATACAAAATCCTACAATTTTGTGAACTTTTGCATTTTTATCGCAAAATGGGGTTAATACAATGCTCAGTCTTTCTAAAAACTAAGACACACTGAGCATTGAGTAAAAATAACCATAACTGAACTTTAATATACCAACTACTAGATATCATTATTGTCACTTCCAAAAATATATACCGCTGGTAGGCAGATGTATTTAAAATTTTGTTATATGCGTACAATATTACAACATTGGCGCTACCTAGCACAAATTCATACAATGTTGAATTACAATATTAAACGCACACCAGACCGAATTTCATATTTAAGTGCCATCTTCCTCTTTTTAAAACTCTCCAAAGAAATTTTTCTCTAACTAAATTTAATTGAAATCAGATTCAAATGGAAACAGACTCATAAACTTATAAATGATCATTTTCCACAAATACTAGCTAAAATCGATGCACATTTTTAAAAAAAATTCTCTCATCAATACAACTTTAATTTCAGAAAAGACGTCAAACCAAAATTAATAATACCAGTATGTGTTTCACCACATGAAGGTCGCTCAATTATTAACGTAACAATTCCAATGCATGTAGATTCATTATTTACATTATTATTTACGGAGAATAAATTTTTAATGGATTTTCATGATACACGACGTACTACCGATTATCTAGCAACACCCTGGGCTGAATCCCCAAATGGTGAAAAAACTAGAACTGTCACGTCGACAGTTGCATTAAATGCATCTGTTGGTCCTAAAGTTGCGAACGTGACAGAAACTCAAGTAAGTGAACAATTCATTTGATAAAATTTGATAAAAACTAAGTACTGTTTTGAGTATCATTAATTAAATAAATTATTGTAGAATTATACTAAAAAATTTTCGAGCACTTTAAGGAAATTGTAAAAAGTAAATTAGATGTTTAATATTCCAATATTTAAATATTTTGTTTTTTTATATAAAGATAATCAAGTTTATTTTTTCCTTAAAAGAAGAAGCAGTTTGATGTATTTTTAACCAAATAAAAAAACCTAAAACTAGGGAACTATTTATTATTCGATCTATACGAACATTTTGTCTTAGAAGGGCACCTGTTGTACTGTATATACACTATTGTACATAATGTTTCGAAATTTCTTAGAACTATTTTAGGTACGTATTTTCTAACTCAAAATAAACGAAAAACTACTTATAAAACATACCTTAAATTCATTTATTACGGAGATATTGAATGTTGAAAATTTATTCCAAGATATCTGAGTCTATTACTGTTAGGATATTTCGAGGACTTGACTGAAGAAGAGTTTAGAAATCAGATTGTATACTCTGCAGTAACTATCTGTTCTTATACTAAAATTAAAAAAAAGAAATGAAAAATGTAATTTATTTTGAACAGTTAATCTGAATGCTTTATTGTAAAATAGTGCCGTGTAATTTCGAAAATTCCTATACATGTAATGTACTATACTGTATAAGTAGTGGTATACTATCCAAACGGAATCTTCTTTATCTATAATACGCAACGTTGCTAAATATTTTGTCATCGGTTTGCAACTATCGTTAATTTTTATAAAAGTCAATAGAATGGCTTTATAATTCTAAATAAAAAAATTTCAATATATATTTTAATGTGTTAGTATTTATTATCTAAAATTGAATTTTAATCAGCGATCTTCTTATAATTTTGTTCTTTATATTTTAATTAATTTAAATTTTTTTAATAATAGATTTTATCATCAGTGACTGCTCCTGGATTATATGTAATTGATGTTGAAGCCGTGAATGCTAATATTCCATATGCAGATAGCTTTTATATATTGACGCACTATTGTTTAAGTTATGTAAGTGAACGTGAATCACGTTTACAAATCTATGCACAAATTAAATATAGAAAATCAATATGGGGTCTTGTAAAAGGTAATCTAATTTATATAAACTACTAATTATAATGTATGTTATTTGATTTGTACATTACTATGTCATCGTTTACATTCAATATAGTCAATAAATTATATACTCCAGTTTCTCTTAAAAATTTAAATTTTCGAGATAATATAAATTAAAAAAATTTTTTTGAAGATAGTGAAGTCGATCAGAAAAAAAATGAAAAATAAGAAAATAATTTTAAAATTATTTTTTCTTCGAATAATGTTTTTGTAAGCAGTTAATATTTTGATTCCAATTAATACTAAAAACAAATTTTAAAAAATTACCCTATAAATTAGGGATTCGAAATTACAAAAATTGATTCGCGATCAACTAAGATGCAGCGTAAAATTCGCTTACATTCATGCAAATACATTCTTCTAGCTTTATGATAAGAATTTCTAACGCTTGTTCAAATCACACTATATTTATTTATACTTTTTTTTACTATATATTTATACACTCGAGGAAACATACGGAAAATATATAAGAAGTTTTTGCGAACACGCATCGGCGTAATATCACTGCGGGTGCAGAGATTTATTAATAAATTTAGTAATTAGCCGCATGCAAATTTTGCAAATTTTTGTTAAAAATAAATTTAGAAATGGAATCATATTTTTAGTACAACTATCGTGGATACCCAGTAACAAACGCTCTGCTTAATATTAGCTTTATAGTAGAATATTTAAATAAATATCGCGCTCTCATTAAACCATTTTATTCAGTATAACAGTCAGCATTCTTATCGGATAATTTATAATTTCTTATTTAGATATTTTCAATATATTTGAATTATTTTTACAATGAACAGAATTGTGCTTTTTTAAAATTATTTGTATCCTCCTTTTCATTGTAAAAATGTTCATAAACACACATTTTCAAAGCGATAAAACTAAGAAGAAACAAAGAAAAACTACTTATTGAATGGATAAATTTTGTATTGAAAAATTGGTGGTAGATATATCTACCATGTTTTCGATTTGAATTTACCATTCTAAATATAGTTATAAAAAAAAAAAGAAACTTCCTAGAAATATTTTTCCAACCTTTAGGTATTATTATTATTTTTTTAATGTTTAAAGATTTTCAAGGTTAGCAATTCAAATCGAGTATACGATACGATGTACTTAGTGTTATTTAATTTCAATAATTTTTATTCAAATAAAATAAATGTAGTTTAATTTTAAGGAATGATAGAAAAAAATTGTTGGGCGGGTATGGAAGATTTTTTTCAATCATTATCAAAAGCATTAATACGACATACTGAAGAAATTGTAGAACCAAAAGTACCAAGTAAAAGAAAAGCACCCCGACCGCCAAGAAAACGAACGGCAAGTACACAACCTGTAGAATTTATTGAAGTACCACAAGGAACAATAATTGCAACTAGTGGAAATATATTAGAGACACAACCAACTACAACAGTTATGAATAATAAAAATTCAACAATACATTTAAATTCTACTTGGTTTATTATTGGAATAGTTATATTTTTATTATTAGTAAATGCTATGCTTTATGTTAAACTTGTGGCATTAGAAGATGAAGCAAAATTGTCAAATTCTCAAATTGATTTTAATTATTTCAAGTAATATGTTGTTTATTTATTTATTTTTATTTTCAAATGCAGTTTTTTTATTGGAATTTTTTTTATATTTAAAAAAGGGGTTTCGCATATTTTACAATTGTTTGAATTTAATAGGTATTTATTATCATTATTCTGTTTTTTACCGCACAATTTGCAATATGTTAAAGCAATACCAAATAAAGAATATTCCGTTCTTTTCAAGTCATATTTTTTGATAAAGAGAACTGTCTATTTGAGACTATTTACCAATATTAATGTTTTTTGACCATTATAAAAAATGTCAAAAAGGGAAAATTTTTAAAATCTCTGCAAGTCGAGAAAATAAGATTCCACTGTACACAAATCCGTAACCACACTAGAGGGCGTTGAAGAATGAAAAAAAATTAAAGTTATTTCCATATGATTTATCTAATCTTCATTTCTCTATTTTTCACGTCCATACTATTATTTTGTAGAAAATTTTGAAGATTAAATAATATTTCGCTCTAATCATGTAAATTATAATTCTAATCTTAATTTTAATATCACATTTTAACTTTTTTTAGCATACAAATTATGCTACAAAAATTTAGCATGTTTTTCCTTAAGATAATATAGTAAGGTACTCTAAACCAGCATGATGGATGATGGGAAAGTTTTATGATTAGAAAGTTAGAATAACTTTATTTTATATTATCTTAATCTTTTCGTTCAAATAATTTTATAAAATCCAGTTTAACTTGAATCAATATATATTATAATTTAATATATAATAATTTACCCTTTTTTAATACTTTGGAGAAAAATTTCTTTTTCTTTAAATCAAACATCAAATATATGAAAAACAAGAGTTGGTAATGACGACATATATCAGAAATTGCAGAAAAATCCATCTGTTCTAGCCTCCTATAGAATTTATTTTTGGTATGCGTAGATAAATTTTTATAACATATTCAAATTTAAAGTTATGAAAATAATACTTCCACCACTTTTCTACCAATTACGGTAAAAAATCAATACTTTCAACACTTGGAAAATAATAAATGATGCATATTCTTACTTCAGATAATTTCCATTTTTTTTTTTTTTTTTTTGTTAATTTCTAAGCGCTCTATGGTCAAAAGTAACGGTTATCAATCGGTAACGGTATAAACGATTTCGGAAATGAGAGATTGAAAATTGAATTCATACAATCTGTAAATACATTTTTTTTTTTTAAATCATAAAGTTGACCCTTTTTCCAATTATATCAATGATATCTATAAAAATATAAACAAATTAATTTGCGATACCCCTATTTATTTTTTAACTAATGTATTGTATTCGATTTTTTTTATTATTTTAGGGAACAGCCAACAAACTATAATGAATGGATCGAAATTTTGTATACACAAGAAAAAATTCATTTAAAAGAAACAAATAAATATAAGAAAGTTTTAAAGCAAACAATTGAATTATTAAAAAAGGTATTGCAATTTTTAACAATAATTCGTAAATTAAATAGTCTTCTTATTAGAGAATAATAAATTTCGTAAATGTAACGCAACGGCATACCCTCCTTCACTGGGAAATGAATAGGGGAATTATTCTAATCGTACATGGTAAGAGAGTCGGCAAATTACATTACAAGTTTTGTTGATTAAAAACATTAACAATTTTTGGTGTTTGCGTAGTATTACATTCCTGAAATTTATCTATTTGACAAATTTATTATTAGATTTTCAAATATCGCTTATAGACTATTAGGTATCTCAAATCTGGAAAAATATTTTGTCTTAAATTTCCATAACAACTCTATATTTAATAACTCAAAAATGTGGTCTATTTGATAATTATCTACACAGATTTTTAGATTTCGCTTAAAAACCTTTCATAGACTGATTTCTCAAATCCATTTAAGCTTTATTCTTTAAGCTGTCCGTTGCACTAGAAATATAAAAAATGGAGAAATATCTATTTCTCCATTTTAATTTTTAGTATTTTCAAACGTTACTTATTATCTTATTAGTGCCTTGGGGCTTTAAATATAGACAATTTAGTGAATATGCATCTTTCAAAATTGACAATAAAAAATTCTTCTGTTTTTTAGGCTGAAGAAGCATTAGTTAAATTACAATTAGATCTCACATCAGATCCGAATTCAGCATTTTCACATATATCTACTGTTATTTCATCATTAGAAGATACAGTTACAAACAGTAAAAAACAATGAGGACAATTTTTTAAATCATTTATACTGACTGTCTTATAGTGTTCAAGTTCAAGTACTATTCTTGTCACAAATAAAATTAATTTATATTAAAAAAGGCAAATGGTGCTGGACAATCATAAAATTACTATGAATTTACAGTATTCAATTTTGGCAATTAATCAAATCAATTACTTCGTCTCACTCACTTTTGAAATATATTTTGAAAAGTTATATTTTAAAAGTTTTTGATTGTAACATTATGAACGATTTTTTTTGCAGTGTTTAAAATATGGATTTGTTATTTGTTAAGTAATGATGATAAATTATTGGAACAAGAAATATGAATATTTATATAATTATTAAATGAACCATTTGTATTTTTTTGTATGCAGAAAAATTTATTCGACTGTCTCAAAAACTATTTAAATATGAATAGGTCAAATGTTGGGAAATAATTCATTTTTTAATCTAAAAAAGTTGTTGATATTTAAATTTATGGATATTTCTAGAGGAGTTGCAGTGGAAATATCTAAAAAAGAATTACAGGATAGATAGCCTCACAAAAATTAAGTTATGAAAAAAAGAACTTCTTTAATTAAAATGAATAATTACTAGTGGAATTTTTTTGTTCTATCATAAATTGAGCCCAAAATTGATTTTTGGCACAAGTTTAATTTCTACAGGTATTATAACTTGTATTGAGGAACATGCAACCGTGAAATCCAAGTTTTTTTAAATGATTGTGGATATTACATCGAATGTGGCTTAGTTCAACGAATATTTTTAAAAATTATTTGAAAATGAAAAGTTCGCAAGTTTCATAAAAGCGTGAAATTTTATGTTTAACGTACTTTGCTCGGATGAATTAGAATAAAAAGGCTAAAAGTAAACCCTTGGTTATACGGCATGGGGTCATCCAACAAAACTATCAATTGTTTTTAAGTCAATTTTTGCTTAAAATAAAAAGATTTTTGAGACAGTATGTAAAAAATGTTTACTACTTTATTTAAAAAGTATTTTAAAAGTATAGTTTTCTTTTTTTTATTTATAAAGTAGGCAAGTGATTGGCATTATTATTAAAAATTCATTGTTTTGTTACATACAAAAATTGTGATATTGATTTGTGATTTTAAATAATAAAAGATGAAAGCTCTTGCCGGCAGAGTTTTTTTAAATATTTATAATTATTTTGTGCTAAACTATATTAAAAAAATGTGTATTTGAGTTTTAAAAATAGATAATAAAATAAAGAAAACATATATATTTAAGAGAAAAAAAAGTATATATAAGTGTAAAAATTTTGAAAATCATTCCAAATTTATGAAAATAACAATTTCATAAGAAAGTGTATTATCTTATGCTATTTGAAACATTTGAGTCATGCAAAAACTATTGTCATACTGTCACTATTTCAAATAGAACTATAAATTATTGTAGACTAGGAAAGTTACCATAAAATAAATGAGAAAACAATACTTGAAATATAAAATATTTCGAATATTTATTTAAAAGAATTTACATTAAGATAAAACTGAATAGTTTCATTTTTGTTGACCAACATCAGAAGAATGTAAAATATCAAATTTAAATTTTAAACCTATTCAAACTGTCAACCCACGAATTAGATATAAAATGACCAGATCTTTGGTTCTCCCTTTTTAAGAAAAATCGTGTACAAGTGTATAAGTTACACTAACCTGGCTACAAAATTCTGAAAACTCAATAATTAACGATTTTTCAAAATTTACTCGAATGGATTTTAAACATAAAAATAATATTTTCTATAGTAAAGTTTTTTGGAGATGTATCTATTTTAAGTTTATGCAGTCTATAATCATCTAGTCACAAGAAAGCTGTGATTAATGGGTTATGTTTCATTTGTCATTGTTTAATTGAAGTTGACGGTTGATGGTAGATTTTGCGTGATCCTCTATTCACTAGTGTTTATAATTTGCAATTATTTTAACACCACCAAGAAATAAACCCTTAGTAGCTTTTTATTTCAATTTATGATTTTTTTTCTTACTGAAAAAGGGTTATTGAAATGTGTGCATTTAATTTTTAAGTTTTAATTGAGTACTGAAACTCGATTTAGAAAAACAAACGTAAAATAGAGTTTTCGAAATGCAACAAATATTAAGAGAATTCTTTTTACTAATTGCAAGTCTCATTTACATTGATACGTAATTAGAAATGCTGGGCATAGATTTAGACTTAAGACTCATGAACAGCTGACCTAGAGTGACAAGATTTTGGAGAGAAATTTTTGAATGAAGACTGAAATTTAAAACCAATTTAGATTAAAAATCTGTAAATAAATTAAAGATGGAAAGTAACTATTTTCCGAAAATACATTCAGTTAAAGCAAAACTGATTGAACTATTCTCGATGGTTTTATACAATATTATAAAAAGCATTTTGATATCCTACATCATTTTTTTCTTGTTTTTTTTTTTTCTGGCTTCAGCTATTTTCAGCTATATAGCCATTACCCCCAAAGTGGATTATTATTATTAAACAACAACAGTACACAGTAATGCTAGGTGGTCACCCATCCAAGTACAGATTGTGACTGCTGTTGCTTAACTTTTATTAGTTGGTCTAAGCATGTCATTACGTTACGTCAGTCCGGGGTCTTTTTTCTTGTTAATCATTTATATTTCAGCTTCGATTTATCTCTAGAATTTATGCGACTAGATAGCTACAATTATGGATGTTTGAAGTTATTTAATATAAGATAGATTTCATTTTTAAAATGTTATTTTTCCACGAATAAATTAATGGATTCGGGGTATGTGCAATTTGTATTCATTTTCTTAAATAATTATACAAATTCCCATATTTTTTTTACTGAAATTGTTGTCTAAATATCAAAAACTCGAATCAATAATGAGGCCTTTTAAATAAAGACAATCTGAAAAAACTATTATTTCTATTAGCATAATCATCTAATTTTCGAAAAAATAAATAACATTTCAATTCCGATAACAATTTTTTTGTTTGTTATAGTACTCAGATCACACCAAAAAAAAAGATATAAGAATTAAAATGTTTTTTTTTTAAATAACTTCGCGCCCTCGCGCAGGTTTCGGAAAAGAACTAAAAGATTTTGTTTCGATTCGTTATATTAGGACAAATCAAATTTGAAATTAATTTTTTTTTAATGTTAACGGCACAAGAAATAACTTTTAATATAATATACCCTATTATGCATTTAAAAAATCTAGAAATCTTAAGACAGAATGATTTTTTAAATTACAATAAGATTAGCTTTTGTTTTATATTTCATTTAATCAATTGAAATTCTACTTTGAATAATTGTAAAGTCTTCACGTATTTTAGGCCGCCGATCTATAGTAAAATATCAAAGTGGGGAAAACAAGAAACGTAAAAATCGCATTGAAAATCTTTTCAGTGCACTACTTTTTATATGAAATTGTAAAAATATACATTTTTGTTTGTGGATATTTACAAATCTATGTATCACAAATTTTAATCATAAAATGTATTTTGAGATCAATTCGTCTTAGGAAATGATGTTGAATCTAAAAAATACATATTTAATAATTCTATACTATCGTATACGAAATTACACAAAAAATATATATCACACACGAAATTCTAGATTGTCTAAGGATTTATTGAAATTTCAGATTTCTAAAAGTATCTTCACTCTTATTAAAACAGTACAATCAACGATATTTTGAAGATGAGAGAAGTTCTACAAACAATTTCACCTGTAATTACGTGCACGATAAGCAAAAATTATTACCTAGCTTTTGATATATTTCTTTCTCCCTTTGAAAATATTATTTCCATCAGTTATCGGAGATATTTGATTTCCGGTGTGGTTTGAATTTTCTTTCAAGCAATACTATGCTCATGATGTTATAAATATTGGCCATACCCCAAGGAGGGAGGGGAGGACATTCACATGGACAAAAAAAAGTGTCTGTTACCTAATGTTTGATCATCGTATGAATGCGAGGAAAAACCAGGCGGTCGAGTGAAGTGCTGTAACCACATCCTATATGTACCGTGGTCTCGAAGTGTTGTATCGCTACCGGCAACGAGTCTTAGAGCCAAAAGGTATATTAAAGAACCAGGTTTCTTAAAATTCTCTCTCGAAAACGTTGCTAACTCTTAGACTATGAGCTGTGTTATTTTAAGTTTACAATTATCCAATGAGATTTAAGTGGTCCGTTTATGCTTTTTCAAACATAATTTAATAACATTTATACTGGTATTAGTAACAGTATCGTATTTAGATATACATTTATGAACTGTTTTATGGCAAAATCTGAAAGTTTATAAAATAAATTTTAATTTTCTATATATTAATCAATGATATTTTAACAAATTAATTGAAATTGATGACATTAAAAAAATTATTTATAGTATTATTCAAAATTTCGATCTTTATTAGATGGATATTCTGATACAAGATAACAACTCATAATATAGCTGGTTAGGTATTCATTTGTTATCATAAACACAAACGAATTGTTAGTCTTTTTGTGTGCGATTGTCAGTTTCTACAACTTAAAATTTTAGAACTTTTATGTTGTTCTAACACATTATGTAAATTTTAGAAGTAGAAATGATATTCGGGTCTCATAAGATAAATGTCTCAAACATTTCAATGTCAAAAATCCGTCTAAGATGTTTAATATCTGAATCCGCCACTGATTATAAAATACCATGTTTGCGAAAGCATAGAGGCATTATTTTAAACTCAAAATAACACGAGTTGGAGCTCTGAATTCTGCATAGGATTTTCCCCTTCTTGATATGACAATAGTAATATATTTTAGTATTAAACATGAGATTGCCTGTATTTTGCGGATATGAATACACATTAATATAAGTGATCCATCGACATTACCAAATAGTTCATAGTGCACAGTCATCATTTTGCTCATAAGAGGGCTTATTAGCAAACACACGGATATTTGTTTTTCATATGCAGTTATATTATTTTACTATTAAAAGTAAAGGGGTATTTAAAATATTTATATCGATACAGTTTATCATCCATGACATAATAAAGGCATTCAATTTGCACTATTAAGAAATGAGACTATGGATACTTTTTATTTAGCTTGTGCTGAGGCCATAGACATATTCTATAGACTGAGCATTCCCCTATTCAGATATCATAGACATAGTAATACTAATATTAGATCGCGCATTCTATGAATTTCATATTCCAATATTAGAAAAAGATACAAAGAAAGTTACGGTATAGCAATAGCTATGTAATATACATCAATACAGAAAGTATATGAATCACAGTTTATTATGACTATGTCTATTTCAGCTATAAAGTAAATAAAGATAAAAATGTGTGAGAAAAACAGAGGCATCGTGCGATCAGTAATTGTCTACGTTTATATACAGTATATTGACATCACCGCCTAGAGAGTGGTCAATTTCATATGAGTATTGCTCAGTTCATTTTGTATATCTATGCCTAAGCCTCGCCTTGTAGTAACGTGAGACGCTGTGCAGCACATAGCCTTATAGACTGCAGATATGCAGCACATTAGGAAATGATTGTATTTAATTAATGACCATAGACTTATATTTAAGGATCTTATATTCATAAATATTCAATATGAGTGAAATAAATTATAAAAATTAATAATAAAGATTCACCATTATAACTATTTTAGCAAGGTTTAACTTTAATAATAATTTTCTTTGAAGTTTACTTATATATGAAATACACTACAAGTTTTTGTAATTAACAATTATAAGTCTAAGTTTTAACAATCTTATTATGTAACAGGTAATGTCCGGCTACAGAGCGAAGCATGGCGCAAGCTATATGAAAAATACCATACATAAAATATTACATTAAAAAATACGCGATATACACACATACAGATCGTCTGTAGAATCAGAGATAATAGAATACATACAAATTCTTGCTATTGTGTATGTAAGTAAACACATTTATGCATTATCAATTTTTAATTTTAATCTTAACAGTGAGGATAGCCATAGTTAAAATGTGTCTACTTATATACACATTATATGCGTATGGAAAGTGATTCCACGGACGATATGTATATTTATATACATGCATATCTTATAAACGCTTTCATTTTTATTTATTTTGCGATTTCATTATTTATGTACAACTTATATTGTGGTGGTTTGTTTATATATGTACGCACATTTTCATTTATTTTGTTGGTGTAAAAAACAATTAAATATGGATTATCATTAAATCTCTTCCTTATTTTAGCATTTATATTATTGTAATAAAGTTTTAAAACATTAATGAAATTGTATTTATCATTAACTTTCTGGCAGAAAGTTACTGTTTCCCTTCGAAAAATCACAAACATTCATGTTAAAAAATCCAATCAATAGACTATTTGACAACATTAAAAATATACTTAAAATATGAAAATTACACGAATATAATATACAAATTACACGAATTAAAATGTAATAATTTGTGATATTTTATCTGGCACGGAAACGCCCTATGATTGGTGACGTCACTAGTTAGTTAACTATAGAATATATTACATATTTATATTAAACAAGGATACCATGGCAGATACTTTTTTGTTTTGTTGTATTCATATGAACTGGCTTACTAGCGTTCTACGTCACAATACCACTTGACAAACAGAAATTCGCGTTTTGAATATGAATGTAGTGTGCTTATGTAAAAAAGTATTATATAAAATAATTTCCAAAAATTAGCCAAATACCCTATTCAATTCAATGTTGATTAATCCTTTTTTTTAACAAATATATCTATTGTACAGAATAAGTCAAAATAAAAATAGGATGGGACATATGAAGGGAAGGGGAAGATATGCAGCCATGACTGACTTTGTTAAGAACTATCCCAGTATACTACTTTGTGCGAACCACATGGAAAACAATAAAAAGCCATCGGTAAGAATAGCACCCGATACTAATGATCAAATGCCATTCGAATATCACTAATAAAGTGATACGGTTAAGGGTGTGGAATAGAATTAATACTTAATTGAAGTACATAAAAATTGAAGTAAATGAAAATTGTAAAATTACAGGTCGATAAATGACTTTACCAACTGAATAAATACAAGATTTAAAAAACAAAAATTATTCACTTCATTTATCAATCAAAATGAAATCAACATAATTACAATTAAAAATTTTAACTATGTATTATCGATTCAACTAAGAGGTCAAATTTGTTGTGAAAAAAATATCCTTACAAAATAAATATGAATATAAATAAAAATATGCATAAATATATATATACCTAATACAATTGTGCAAACCAAATTGTCACTAATTACTAGGCCTGATTACTAGGTACGAGATCTGCAGATTTGTAACTGCAACAGCTGTGGGCAGAACTGCGTTGTTTTCTTGTAAAACGATTTGTACTAACATTATTTGAAATAAAATAATTTTTATTCTTAAAAAAACCTTTACGATTTCAAGTACAAAAATATCGCGAATAAATTTCTCATTTTTCTGAATAACCATGAATATGTTAGCACCAAATAAAAATATTTTTAACAAATTATATAAACAAAAAATGTCTCCTGTAATGCTCCTCAGTTATTAGTTATTCATAATTAAAAAATTTGAATTTCCGATTATTCATATTTTCATCGTTATTAAAAAATTATATCTAAAAAAATTGCTCCTGAAATAATATTCTTTTAGAATATAAATTTGCTCCACTTAAATAATTAACAGTTATTAGTTATTCATAATTAAAATTTTGAATATTAATTAACTTAACCAACTAACGTCATCTGTGTTTGTACCACAGAATCATCACGTATAAATATAGATAATAGCACATATTAAATAAATACAATACTTGACAATCACCTCTCAATGCTATTTATCTCTCAATGGTTTTTATTTTAAATTTTCCATTTTTCAAACGATGTATCCAAAATTGTAATCTCGATGTAATTAGTAGTAGTATATAGGATGGTATATTATAGATAAAGCTTAGGTTAGGTGCTATAGTTGTAAGCCGACTTGTATTTATATTATGATACTAATGAAGAATTATCAAACGAAACTAAAAACTAATAAATAAATTTTTTTAATGAATAACAAAATAATAACATTCATCAGGATCAGTTTTTTCAATTATATTTTTTTAAATACTGTGATTAAAATATGTGTAAATTGAAAGAAGCGGAAATTAAAATTGTAAAATTATGAATAAGTTAATTATTTAAGTGGAGCAAATGTATATTCTGAGGGCTCATTTCAGGAGCAATTTTTTTTAAATATAATTTGCTTAAAAACATTAATATTTGGCGATAATTTGTTTGTGGTTGCTAAATATATTTCTGTGGAGCATGGTCTTCTATAGATAGATTATCGAGGGTAGATATTTTATCCATAATGTTTCTGCAACTGTCATATAACCTGATTCTGCAACTGTCCTAACCTCCGCTAATTTTTAACACATTTGACAATTACATCACTTATAATAAAATCAGATTCACTAGTCCATTGTTTGTAATAAAATGTTTCAAATGAACAACTCTACAATTTTTATTGGTTGTTTGGAAGTTATATTCATTTAATGTGATCATGCAGGGAATGCGTGATCAATGGACATAACAAAACAACGTAGTATAGATATTTATATTTTAGATATATGTATATATATTCTTTACCGTATACATATTTTGCATTCTTGACGTTAAAAATAAGAAAAATATTTTTTACGCGTATACGCATATCACTAAAAAATCTAAATTAGATGTATTTGAAGTACATAGATTATGATTGCTGTATAGTTCTAAGCTGATGACGAATGATGATGACATCATTTTCTGACTTTTATTTATTTATGATATTTGTAATGATTCATATGACCTATAGAAAATACAACTGATATGATCACATATTTATGTGTAGTCATAACGTGACCGTAGCCAAATTTTGTATAGATTTTTACTTATAAAAATAATCTTAAAAAAATGGAAACAATTACAATCGTAATTGACAAAAACATTAAAATTAAACAAGAGCTTAACACGAATACGAATGAAGAGCCTTTGGAGGTATATAATGAAATTAAGGAATTTAAAAATGAGGAACTCTTATCCACGAAATTAAACATTAAAGATGAAAACATTAAAATCGAACAGTTACCTATGGATGAATTGAGAAGCAAAGATGAATACATAGAAAATGAAGAACAATTTACCACAAAATTAGAAATTAATGCAGAAAAAATTAAAACCGAACAAATACATACAGAATTAATTATTAAAAATGAAATATTAAATGAACAGCAATTGGTTTCAAAATTGGTAACTAAAGATGAATACATGAATAATGAGCAATTGCCGTTGATTGTAGAAAATATAGCTGAGAACATAAAAAATGAAGATCAATTATTTAAAAAATTAAAATTTAAAGATAAAAATAATGTAACGGAACAGATACACACAGAATTAATAATAAAAAATGAAATATTAGAAGACTATTCATCTGATTTCACATTGGACAGTGATTTAGAAGACGAAGAACAAATTAATTTACCATATGCTTGTAATATATGTAATAAAAAATTTTCTATAGAATATCGATTAATAAGACATAAAAGAGCTCATACTGGAATAAAACCTTATGCATGTGATATTTGTAATAAAACGTTCGCCCAAGAATACACTTTAAAAAGACATACAAAACTTCATTCTGGAAAGAAACCTTTTGCATGTGATATTTGTAAAAGAACATTCGCTGTAAAATACTACTTGGTTGCTCATAAATTAACTCATACTAAACAACATAAACAAAAGAAGTTTTCATGTGATATTTGCGATAAAAATTTTTCACGTAATAGCAATTTACTTGCACATAAACGAATTCATACTGGAGAAATATCGGCACACGTATGTGACATTTGTAATAAAAAATATACAAGACAAAGCGATTTACAAAGACACAAAAGATCTCATACTGGTGATAAGCCGTTTTCATGTGATGTTTGTAAAAAAAACTTCACACGTCAATATCTTCTTGTTCAACACAAGTTAATCCACACTGAAGGAAAAAAATTTTCTTGTGATGTTTGTGATAAATCATTCACTGAAAAAACTGGCTTAAAGCAACATATGCGACGAATGCATGTAGGGTAAAACTGCAGGTATTAGAACATAGTGTACACTACTTGTCATCGTTTTCTTACACTAACGGCAAATTCATATAAAAGCGATGGGCAACAAACGTTGAGATAATCTTATTCCAACATATATTAAAGTTGGCAATGTTGCCTACTGCAATGTACGCAGCTTACTTAATTTTCAGTTTGCTCTTAGGTCGTCGAAATAAATGAGGTACTGGAATAATCAGGGAGCTCCTGTAGGAATGGGTAAACTTTCATTACTAGATTAAGCTGTGTATAGTTTTATTTGATTGAAAATTCTATAACGCAATCATAGATTTACACAGTTCAATAAAATGTTGTTTCCGCGTCGCTTTGATATAAAATCGCAATTATAAATTTTTATTATTTGATTTTATTGTTTTGAATTTTAAATTTAAAGACTATTTTATTGTTTTAGTTTCCCAACTCACATGGTAGATAATTTATAAATAATTTACTTTGTATTTGACTGTATGCAATTATTTCTAAATATTTATTGTTATTTGTTAAAATGTATAAGAAAATATTTTTTAAATACTTATTTATTGTTTTCATTGAAATTTTTTGCCGACGTTACGACCATGTTTTGTTTTTCTTGCTTCAGCTACTTTCAGCTATATAGCCCCATTAACCAAAGGGAATTATTATTTTTATGCAACACAGTACTGGTAGGTAGTCACTCATCCAAATACTGACTGTGATTGCTGTTGCTTAACTTTATTGATTGGTCAAGGTCTGTTACGTCAGTCCGGGATCTACGTTCTTGTTTCGGTTTGTTATTTTTCATTAGGAGGCTATAAATTAATGCCAGCTGTTGCGGTGTGCAAGTAAACGGAGTCGGTAAGTATGATAACTACTATCTCCACAAACAAACGGCACCTGTTAATGCATTAGTATACGAAATGGATAACCACAGAATACATTGATCAAAACGTAATCACTCTAAATGTTAGAAATAGATATATCTATTCATGATGTATTGTTATTTTGGGGTAATAGGGCTTTTCATTTTAATTTTCGATTAGTTTTTGTTTCGGACAGAATGTCAAAAAACTAATGTAATAAAATGAAAAGCAAATATTTTCTATCTTTGTCAAACTTATTGTCAACAGTACGAAGCAAATTTTAAAATGAAAAGGTCTATTGTAGGTTATTTTTTAAAGTTTATAGATGTAACAGAAAAAAATTACTTTATGTGATTCTGAAACTTAGAATTAATTGGAAACTAACACATCTTCAGCAGATGATTTTTAATTATATCAAAGAACTGACTTGATGACTGATTGTTCTTAGGACGAGCGCACATGACAGTGTCACCAACTCTACCAACTTTTAGGTAGATCTACTAAGTTTTAACATTTTTTTCAAACCTACTACCCTGGATGAAAAATCTACCAACTTTCTATATTTCTTAAAAATTTAATTTTATTTTTGCAAAAATGATATATTAATGTCTTTACTCCTTTGTCAACAATAAAATTGTTGAATTTTTTTTACTGCTCGATAAATTTTTGAATTTAAACAGAATGGAAAGATGGCGTTGTTGTAACAGTTGTGACGTAGCCATCCGTCATTTTATTTCCATATATATACTTCTGTCTAGTTCTGGTATATATTTATATCCATGGTAGCCATGATTCTTATTAAACAAAAGTTAGTATTTGAAGTCAAAAGTCTATGAAGACCCCGGACTGACGTAACGTAATGACATGCATAGACCAATCAATGAAGTTAAGCAACAGCAGTCACAATGTGTGTTTGGATGGATGACCACCTAGCAGAACTGTGTATTGTTGTATAAAAAAATAATAATCCCCTTTAGTTAATGGCTGTATAGCTGAAAGTGTATGAACCCAGAAATTAAAAAAAAAATCTATGAAGTGTATAGAAGTGTTTGTAATCTTAGAAAAAAAAAACATAAATAATAAAATGCGCTATTTAGTCTATGATTTGATTTTTTCTTATTGGTTTTTTTAAAATAGTCAGCAAAATAAGTTATTTTTCTCTAAAAAGTGAATTGTGAGTATTACATTTTAGTGCAGAATCTTTATAAATTTTGTAAAAAAATAATAGATTACCTACTTTTCGATTTAGGTGGGGTTGGAAACTACCAACTTTTAAAGCTATAAAACAGTATTTGTAAAAATTCGAGTTGGTAACACTGGCACACGATACGATTTGTCTGATCAGAAAATTTAATGATCAACGCAAAACATCGTCGTATACGAAATTGTAATCATACTTCAGACAAAAATTTTAATCAAATGCATATCTTTGAATACCTACAACGAACCAATCTAACGAATATTTTAAATTTATTAACTACCTTTTTTGGCTAACAGGTTGCCTACTTCAGATATAATCGTAAAACATTTGGATGGTATTTTAAGCAGCCTGTATGTATGCGCACACGATAAGATTTTCTGATAAAATGTTATGCCCGTGTCTAATAAAAAAATATATGCTAAGAGTCACATCAGATTTTCTGATCAATTTCATGTTTGTTTGCACTCGCGAAGAATTTGGCATTTGTATTTTGATATTTATTATACGTAAATAACCTTATATACTTCATTAAAATTGAAAAGTTAACCAATAATTATTAAAATTAATTATCAAGGCTCATAAATTATAACGTAACCTCTCTAAGTTAATGAGCAAAACAATTGAATCGAATCCATGACCCAACTTGTTATGTATTCTATTCTTGTTTACACGTGTAGTTTCGACGTAAGGCTTTTGAAACATATACATCATGCCTCACATACAACATATCCGATATCCATAATGATTGTTTACACGTGTAGTTTCGACGTAAGGCTTTTGAAACATATACATCATGCCTCACATACAACATATCCGATATCCATAATGATATATCATAACAATGTCCAATAACACCATAATCTTTCGAGACAGCCATAAGAAATTTTATGTCTATGGTTTGAATTATTTAATAAGTTCTTATTTTTACTGATGAGTGTTTTTAGCATTATTGGGCTCTTTGAAATTATTAATCGACATCAGGGAGCAAATACAATTTAATAAAACAAAATATAGCGGTTACTGTTCAATTAATATTTATTTAAAATACATAATATTAAATTTGCATTAATTGAAACAGTATATTTTTCATTTTTTTATATATAAGATATAACCTTAATATAAGATGAAGACTTATTTATCTTCAGGTTTTGAGAATACAAGTGTGTATCCACATTTTCCGCAATAATGTCTGTCTTCCATGGCGGCCATGAATACACCGGCTCCACATTGTTCACCAGGACATTCTCGCCTTAATCGATGAATTTTACCGTTTTCATCAACCTATTAATAAAAATTATTTTAATGAAATTTCAATTCTAATTTAATTTTTTTATTGAATTGATAACAGTTTTTTTTTTATCCTCCAAAATAGAATAGAGAGTTCTTTTTAGCACAAAGTTATTTCACTTTATTTTTCGATGTCAATTCAATCAAGTTTCAAATAATTTTTGGAACTTAAAAAAATTAAAAAATAATAAACAACAAATATATTGCGAACCTTATAGAATTTTAATACAGCTAACTTGACCTTCTTCTTCTTATGTTTGATTTTTTTGGGTGTGGAATAATTCTTCTTCTTCCGTTTTTTGGCTCCACCACGTAGCCGAAGTACTAAGTGAAGTGTAGATTCTTTTTGAATATTGTAATCAGACAAAGTACGACCATCTTCTAATTGTTTCCCAGCAAAAATTAAACGCTGTTGATCTGGAGGAATTCCCTCTTTATCTTGAATTTTAGCTTTAACATTTTCGATAGTATCAGACTGTTCGACCTCGAGGGTGATGGTCTTGCCAGTTAATGTTTTAACGAAGATCTGCATTGTTGATGGGCGATGAATTCACACCTTAATAAAAAAAAAAAATTCACACCTTAATCATTGAAAAATTTTACACAAATTTCTTAAAATCGCGTCAAAAATTTTGATAGATTTGATTATAATTTGAGGGTGGTATAATTTACTTCATAATTTAATTATTGTGATTATTTAAATATATTTTGCCTAAACTAAAATGTACATTTTGAAATATCATTTGCCTGCAATACGACCTTGAAAAAAATTTAAATAATAAAATAGTGGAATTTAAAAAAAACATCTATAATCAACAAAATCCCTCTACTTGAATGTATAAAAGATATATACTTGAATGTATATATATTTATATAATAAAATAATTATTCAAATGTTACGGTATACAAAATTTCATAAAAATGAATATTAGAAATCTCTAATACCCAATTTAGACTCATCGCTCACCATTAAGTCAAACGGGAAGAGGTTAGGTGAAAGACTATTTGAAAATGAGAAAACAATATTGAGTAAAAAAATTTTATTCGGCAAATAAAAATTATACAAGTAACACAGCATTAATACATCCATCATTTTCAGGATTATTCGTAACTTGTGCATATTTTCCCCAAACAACTTTACCAGATTGTGTGACCAAACCAAGTTCTGAAATGTTCACTTCAATTACTGTTCCTTTGGTAATAACTCCCAACGATGTAAACATAACCGAGCTCGGATTTTTCTTCACACCAATAATGGGTAAACAAAACGTTGCTTTTAATTCAGGATGTGTAACATGTGCTTTTTTGAATCGTAATGCCATAGGCCGAATAAATCGCTCAAACTTTGGTGGTTTTCTTGTGAATCCTTCTCCCACATATGTAACTTTGGTAACCATACGTTTCCAGGCTTTTCGTTTTGATTTTCCAGTTCGCATAACTTTAAAAACTTCGGCATCAGCTTGCGCTCTTACTTTTGGTATTGGCACATCCCATTTTCCAGCTTTTTCCTTCCTCTTTTGTTTAATCATATTTGATAATACTTTTGCTCTAGATTGTACATTTCTGTCTAAAAGATAAACTGGTAAAGCTCCCTCTTCAACTTTGTCAGTAGATTTTTTAATTTTCTTTTCTTCATGTGCTTTAATTTTCTTTTTCATTTGTATTTTCTCATTACGGCGTTCTTTATTATATATTTTAGCTTTAAGACCACGTAAGCTACGAGCTTTTTCGGCACGTTTATGTGGCTCACGAGCTTCACGTTTTCTTTTACGTTCTTCATAATCCAGACGGCGACCGTACAACTTACGGTGCCTCTCAATATATTCGTTTTGAGGCATATTGGATTAAATATTCTGAAAAAATAAAATAATTATTAGCTAGTCATATTTTTCAAGATAAACGAATTAAATATGTACTAATCCGATATCTCTCCGAATATGACTTTTAATTAATGTCAATGGATTGTATAACACATTGAGCAAACAGTCTATCAACAGAGTAAATCTTTTATTTTTAACAAGTTCGTTTCAAAATTCAAAGAATTTTAATACAATTTACAAGTTTTGTTGAGTACAAAAGTTATATTTTTATTTCGAAAGTTTAACATTTAAACTGAATTATATTCAAAAAAAAGTATTCTCAGTGAACTATTTTGTTTCGAAAATTACATGTTTATTTAGTGCTGGTTCATCAATTATTAAATAAATTTACCCGAAAAATTCAAACTATATACATTCATTTAAGGCCAATAATCGTCTTTCATTAGCGTGCTGCTTTATTTTATTAGATGTTGTAACCAGAAAGTGAAAATTTGTTATTGACTACAATGGGAATTCAAGAAACATTAGAAAACCCAATTATTTTATCAAAAATGTTATTCCAATCATAGATATTATGTGGCACAAAGAATTCGGATTTAAGTAAATCAATTTAAGTAAATTAATTTCAAACAAGTGTCAAGGATCAAAAAACACTCCACCCCGGGGACTCAGTTAAAAAAATATCAACGTACTAAAAAGGCGACCTCAAATAATATAATCACAAAAAACACGTGACAAACACATAAGTAATTAAGCAAACTAATCAAAAATTACTATTTTACATTTAACTTTAACGAATATTTTAGTATTCGCCACTTACTCGCTGCACTACGAACCAATTTCTTAACTTTAAAATGTAGACTGTATTAAAACTTTTTTTAACTTAAATATGTTTCTGATTTGTTGGACTCAAGATAAACTGTTTGCCAAGAAAAACAACTTCAATAATCAAACTTACCTTATTTACGTGTAACATTTTGAAAAATGACGTAACAGTCATATTCATTGAGAGAAACGGAAAAATATTTATAAAAACTTAAATATCAAGAACTTGCTACTGTTTAAATGAGAAAGTATAGGCATTTTGGTACTTGTAAACCGGAATAATGAGCCATATTTGTGCCTTACTATGACACATGATGAAAAAAAAAATAGTAAAATTCAGCTTTAATAAATTTTCGGATTTAACTAATCATGTATTTCCAGGCGTTAAATAAGAAAACATCAATACTTTAGAATTTTACGAAAACTGAAAAACACGTTTATAATTAACCAACATTTAACACCATGTGGTTAACCAAAATTTAAAAAAATTTCTAGTTTTAGATCAAACGCACTTTAATTTTACACCAAAATCTATCGTATAGTATTTTTAAAAAGTATTATATACAAAATCATCAAGTAAAATTGATTAAATTACATGTAAAATCTAAAATAACTTACCTCTCTCACACAACAACCATCACTACACAGGAAAGTATTTAAATGAAATGGACGATTATTACTACAAAGTTGTCAATTTCCGGTAAACTTATCAAAAGTCCCTATATGTATGTAACATTAAATGAGAAAAGTAACTATACAAATAATTAAAATTATCGATATGTACAAATAGATTTATCCAAGAGATTTATTAAAATCGAATGCTGAAACGTTATTTATAAGACATCATTTTATATTTTAACAAACTATATTTTATCCAAACTACATAGTTGCAGAGCCTTTTTCGAAATGATTGCAGTAAACTTTAGACTGAATATAACCGAAGTATTTATAAAGATTTTTATTTATAAAGATAAAAACAAATGCAAATTTATAGTTTTTTACATTAAAATTTTTATAAATAAAACGTGACGTTAGGAAAATTAATAGCGATTTATATTTTGTATAATTTTTGTTCAATTAATTTACAATTTCCAGAAAATTTTAGAATTTTTTGACGTTTGCTCTTTTTAAATATTCATATAGTCATTCTTGGATAATATTTATTAACATTACCAATATTTAAGACAAATTTAGTATCCATAAATATTTATGATATTTTTATATATCTGTTCATATTTGTGTTGCCATACCCTACATTCGATTGCGTTAAAGCTTGCACTTGCAGTGAAAAATATAGAAAAAATGTAAAAACAAAATGTGTTTGTTTATTTAATACAAACAGCTTTTGTTTGAAACATTTTTTTTGTATAGTTTATAGTTTGGTTAATTTAAGTCTATACGTTCTAATGAATACATTTTGAAGTTGATTTCATTTGTATGCAAATTAATTATAAATTGAAAAAAATTATGATATATTTCTGATACCTACTTATATATATCAAGAAATATTATTGGTTTTGTGAATTTTGATGCAGCCGTTATGCCTAAAACAATGCAACAAGGCCAAAAGCTTCCTTACCTTATGATTATAGTGGGTAGAGGCCCTAATGCCGAAAGCTTCCTAACTTATCATTTGAACGAAGCGACCACTGGCACCTCCCTTGATTATGGAAAACATCAAATGTGCCAGCGAATCCCCGGGTATCAGCTAGTTGTAAAAAAATTTAACTGATCTTCGATTGTTAAAATTTGGTAAACTTCTCAGCATTATCAACGCTAAAATTATCAATATTATTTTTAATTAAACTCCGCATGATACGAAAATCGTGTAGAATTTAGACAATTTTAGGCAAACATTTTTATTTTTGTAAAATATGCAAATAAAAAATATCCTTAGCTATTGGCACCACTGGACAAGTCAGTGTGACGAATCTGTGTAGAAAAGTCAAGAAAATAAAATTATAATAAAACATACTTATTGTAATAAATAACAATATTTTTATTGTTGTATTGTGATAAAATAATACGTAATTTAAATTAGAAAAACTTTCTACAATGTAACTGTAAATATTTAATTTAAGTTATGGATGTGCCGTTGAATTGTTTGAAAAGATAGGTTAAGGTTAGAAGTGTCAAAATTAGTGTTTATTTTGTTACATTACCCAGTGCAAAAATGCCGTGTTGGTATTATGAAAAGAAGGAAATTCGCAATTCACCGTCAGCCGCAGACGGTATCGATTTTGAAACAGAAAGTCGATACCGTCGTGAAGGAGCTCGATTTATAATCGATACCGGAACGAAGATGGATTTAGGGTACAATACGATGGCCACCGGTGTTGTTTATTTTCATCGATTTTATATGTTTCATTCGTTTCGAACATTTCCGCGATACGTTACTGCCTGTTGCTGTTTATTCTTAGCGGGTAAAGTTGAAGAAACTCCTAAAAAATGTAAAGATATTATAAAAACAGCTAGAAGTTTATTAACTGATGCAAAATTTGCAACATTTGGTGAAGATCCCAAAGAAGAAGTGATGACTTTAGAACGTATTTTATTACAAACAATTAAATTTGATTTACAAGTAGAACATCCTTACAGTTATTTATTAAGATATGCAAAGTGCCTGAAAGGGGATAAACAGAAATTACAGAAAATGGTACAAATGGCATGGACTTTTGTAAATGATAGTTTATGTACTACTTTAGCGTTACAATGGGAACCTGAAGTGATTGCAGTAGCATTAATGTATTTAGCTGGTAAACTTTCAAAATTTGAAGTTGTTGATTGGGTGGGCAGAACATCAAGACATTTACGATGGTGGGATATGTTTGTGGAAGATATTACAATGGATTTATTGGAAGATATTTGTCATCAAGTTTTAGATTTATATTCGACGACAAGTACAAATCCTGCACCTGATAGCCCTCCCTTACCCCCAAGGTGATTTATTATTATTATTTTTCTAATATTTTAGATTTTAAAAGTTCAGAATTGAATTTTAATTAAATCTATTCTTTATTAGTATGTTATATACAAAAATCAAAAGACAACTTAATTCATTTATTACAATATTTTTATATTGTTATTGAATGCAAAACCATTTTTTTTTTTCTTAATTTTGACAATCTTGTCTCATTAAAAGTATCTTAACTAAATTATGCACGAAAATTTTCATATATAAAAAATTTCTTTTTGCAAGAATTCAAAGCTAAAAGCGGGATACGGCCGTTCCAAAATCACTAATAAATTAGATAAATTTTTTGATCCGGGAAAACTCAAATCAGTATCTCGAAAACATGGAAAAGTCAGGGAATTTAGGTCTCAAGATAGAGTAGACACCCTGTTCAAAATGTTAATAATTAGTCTACTCTTTTTATTAAATGAAACGAGGAAGAAAGAATTTTATTAAAATATTGTAGTCAACTTTTGACTATATAATATTCCTCTATAAAAGTATTCTAGCAGTTTTAACGGTGGGAGAATTGTAGTAATATAATTATAGCTAAACCATTGGCTAGAGGAGAAGGACTGCAGAAATATGGAAATTTATCTTTTCACATTTTTGAGGCAGTCGCTTAATAAGGATAAAATTAAATATATGAAAAATCTTAGTCTAACATTATTTGTAATTAGGTAATTTTAATTTTTATAAAAAGTTTTTTTTTGTTTTTCAGAGCACCAACGCCGCCTGTAAATAATTCACCATTAAAACCTGTGGGGCCCACGAAAACAAGTAAAAATGGACATGAAATCACACCAGATAAAATACCAATGGTAGTAGAGCCACCATCTGCAATTCCTACAGTGCCTCCCATGATTACACCACCTGCTAAGCCAATAAAAGTGTTAGCACCTGAAATACCACGATTTTCATATACATATACTGCTCCACCACCCATGGCTTCATATCCTCCAACATTTAGTACACCAATACCAACAGTAGTATGTACTAATTAACTATTGCTTTTTTTTGATAAAAATCTTAAGTAGTTTTTATGGAAACTAAATCTGATTCAAAAATAATACTATTTTACGATAGCAAAACGAAAGTCAATTTCATAATAAAACATTTTTCAAACAAAAGTAATTTTAAAAGATGATTGCCATATTGAGTAAATCCTCGAAGTTAAGTCATTACCGTTTCAATGAAAAATTAGAAAACTCGTAAAAGGTTTAAACAACTTTTTTCCTAATTTAAAAAAAATTAAATCTATACATATAACATTTACGATTTGGTGAAAAAATGGTCATGCTTTTATTGAATTATATAAATCGTCATTTAACCAACTTTATATTTAAAAAATTGTTTCGAATTGTTTAAAATTACTGAAGGATATTAAATAATTTCTCCAACTAATTTTTAATTCAAACTAAGTGTAAATTTTTTTTAGGTGCCACCTCATTTGCCTCCCAATCCTCATTTAGCGGGCCCACCACCAGTACAACCACATATGAATCCACAAGCGCCCCCACCACCTCATATGAGTCAACCACCACCAACATCAGCAGGTGTTTACGCGTCATTTGTTGGTGCACCGGGTCATTATCCAGCAGTTGTTGGAGCATCATATTTTCAACCAGCACCTGTTCGTCCATATTACCCACCACCAACATGACAAGAACCCTCCCGGCCTATACAGAATGCCGGTACAATTCAAAGTCCTGATACGTTACAAGATGTATAATGGTTAAAAATTTGTGTAAATTTTTTTTTTTTTTATTTAAGGCATTAAATTTATTTTATAATTAGAAAAAAAATTTGTAAAAGAATTATAATATAAGTTTTCAAAAATAAAATAATTTATAAAAAAACAATTGAAGATAACATAATTAATTGTTTAAATAGCCGATGGACGATGATATATGGTTGAGAATCAATGTTTTAATTATTAAAGTTAAAAATATAACATTGGTGTCGTGGGACACCAGGTAGGAACGAAGTTCCTTCGGCTAATGTAGAATCTACACAAATTGCAAAAAAAATTCAATTTTATGTAGGTTTTCTATTCATGAGTATATACTATGCATTGTCGTGGTGTAGTGGTAATAGAAAGAGAAGGGATGAGAGAACGAAAAGAAAGAGGGAGAAAGAGAAATGTATTATACACTACTCGCTTGTGTATGCGACTTTCGCGCCTGCGCACGTCTCATTATTCCACGCACTTTTTCTTACGTAAGGAACTTCGTTCCAAAAAATACACTTAGTTCACTATGAAAAAACAGAAAACATATTGTTGTATGTTTTATAATTATTATATGTGTTAAATGATAATTTGGGGTATAATTGTGGGGAATCTAAATAGTTGATGAAAAAGTATTTCAAATTATATTTGAATTTTTCTTCTATTTCTTATGGTTTAAAAGATAGATTATGGATCTAGGGGACCCAGTGGATCGATTTTGATCATTCATGTATTTAAACTACTTTTTATATCTAGAATATGTTGCCAAAAATTCAGTTTGCTATCTCTTTTTGTTTTTAGCCATGTTAATGACGGAAAAAATGTAAAAATGGACTAATTATATGATTCTATAAAAAGTTCGAATTCCCAAACTCTAGTAACTATTAAGTAATTACTTTTTCTTTTTTGAGTTGCCCGTAAATTTTATTTGTTCCATTTTAATGTTGAAAATCAGATAAATGCAATTATTTTGGATTTTAAACCTTTCTTTAAATAATCAATTGAAACATTTCTTTTAAATAATTCATTTTATATTATCTTTAAAACCTTTTTATATTAAAATCAAAATTAGATTTATTCTTATAGATTATTTGATCCCCATGTCTTTGGTATTCATCTACTTATAATATATACAAAAAATAAGTGGATTTTCATTTTATAAATAAAAGTTATTTATCAAGCATATCAACAGGATAATACTTTTCATATTTTTTAAGATGATTTTCCATTTCTTTCATTTGTTCTCTGAAATTTACAAAATAAATATTTTATAATTTATTTATTTATAAAAGAGTTTATATTTTACCGTAAATGTTCTGGCATTTCATGATAAACATCTGTGAACATTTCTTTCCAATTTGGTTTTAATTTATTTTCAGCTTTCGTTAGAGCTGATAATATTTCTTTACGGCATTCATTTTGGAATTTCTTTTCTGTTTCATCATCCCAATATTTATTTTTCACCAAATAATTTCGGAATCTTTTAATTGGACCTCCAATTATTCCTTTTTCGGACCATTGCTCAATTTCTTTTGCATCTCTGTATGCTAAGCTATCGTCAGAAGTTGAATGATGCCCTACCCTGAAAATAAGTCTTAATTATCGATGTCCTTAGAGTGAAGGGAGTTATTTACATTACCTATAAGTCATTGATTCAATAAAAACTGGTTTATTGTGTTTCAATGCATATTCTCTAGCATACTTTATAACATTATATACAGCAAATATATCATTTCCATCTACACGAATAACATGAATTCCATAACCAGGAGCTCGTGCAGCTATTCCATCACCAGCATATTGTTCATCAACTTTTGTTGAAATAGCATAACCATTGTTACGGCACACGAATACAACAGGTGCATTCAATGTAGCGGCAAAATTTAAGGCAGCATGAAAATCTCCTTCTGATGCACTGCCATCTCCAAGAAATACGCAACTAATTTTATTTAATTTTTGTATTTTAAATGTATACGCTGCACCAACAGCTTGTGGGATTTGTGTGGCTAATGGACTTGAAACAACAACATAATTCAACTCCTTAGAGCCATAATGTATTGGCATTTGTCGTCCTTTTGTGCATTTATCATCAACATTACCTGTACATTGATCCAAACAATTTTGTACTGTGTACCCTCTGTACATTAAAATTCCTGTTTCTCGGTATTGCGCAAATACTAAATCATCATCACTTAACGCAGCTGCACTACCTACATAGTAAAAATTTTCGTACAGAAAACAAAATTTATTTTAAATTTCGATTGAGACTTTTAATCACTAGTTTGTTAAAAAATTTCATCAGCCTACTTTAATGGGGCGACTGACACTAAAATGAACAATTAAATCAGTACAACCATACGTAAAAAATTGTGAATCATCTTATCAAACTTAACAATTAAAATTTTAATTTAATTGTGTCGTGTGAAATCCATTATAAATTAATAACAAAAAATTATTTGTATTTTTATTTTAATAAAAATAAATTTCATAAAATATAAATAATTTGTTATTTAAAAAATTAAACTAATATTTTTATAAAAAACATAGCCAGTGATGGAACAAAATTTTAGTGTTTTATAGCGGTCTACTAATCAAATGTTTTAATTGTTAAATCATCCAATTTGTCTACTACCGTCTTTCAAGTATGATTTTGTGTATTATAACTATCTTTGCTAAAAAGTAATTCCTTATAGCTGATCAGGAGCCTTATCATGTCGGTCTCTTTGCTTATATGCAGAAATTATTTATAATATACCTATTTGAACTCCTTCTTCGCCTGTATTCGTCATATAAAATGAGATTCGACCCTGCCTTTGAGATTCAAATAAAATAATATCCATACTAGCCAATAAAACCATTTTTTGATACATTTTCACTAATATACTTTTAGGTAAATTTGGATTTTCAGTTTCTCGAATAATTTCTCCTAACGGATTCAATACTCTATATATCGGTAAGATATCATATTTAAGTTCTTTAAAATAATTTAAGTCATGCACCCATTTAATTTCTTTTAATCCTGGATGCAATGGTTCTGTTACTGAATTTTTTGAATCGAACTCAGTACTTGTTGTTTTAAAATTCTTAGATGGTCCATACTATAATAATAACAACAACATTAATTAATCAATCTAACAATTATTATGAATTCACATCAAAACGGAGAGAACTATATGTATACTATGATTGCATTTTATATTGTTTAATTACCAATCAAGATTTCATGCAGTTCATTAGAATGTGGGTTCCAACGCTTATTTCTGAAACCAACTTCGCTAAATTTCTGTTTTCCAGAATCTTAATAATGTTCGTTATGCGCAGGATAGTCATTGGCAATTTAGTAAGACCAGGGCTTAATGAATACTTTCGAATGATCCGAATTTTTAAATTTTGTTGACTTTTAAAGTGGAAATCAATTATATTTTTTCAAATTGATATTCCTAAATATAGGAAAATCTATTTCAACTAAGAGTTCATTTGTTAGGCATTATCGCTATCGATTTCAACTTCGCCACTCAATCACCGTATTTTAAATTACAAAAATCATGTTAGAAATTATCGTCATATAGAGAATAGAAGAGGATTAACTGATTTGTTTCATCCAATCGCTTTATTTTAAGGATATATTTGAATTCAATAGTTTAATAAATGCTTAGAAAAAAACGAAATGTTTATCGATTATAACGTGTCAAGATATATAATATATAAAATTGTATGTAATATTTTTTGTCTATCAACAAAGTGCTTTTTAAATTAAAGGTATATTTAAATAGTTGTTGACCAAATAACAAAGATAACTATATTTAAAAAAAAATGCTTACTCTAAATTTAATACTTCGAACATAATTTTTTGGTATACAAGAAAGTGTGTTTTTCGTTATATTCCACATTTTATAAAAAAATTATATTACATCAGCAAAAATTCTTAATCTACACTCATTCAACGTAATCTACATTCTACTGACTAACAGTTTATGTAAATTTGTGTAAACTACTTTTTATAAACAAATAATTTAGGATCAAAAAGGTCATTTAAAGTAAATAAAAACGGTTTATTAATTTAAATATTGAATGAAATGTTATAAAATTTTATCACTGTTTGTACTATTAATATCGTTATTAAATTTGTTAAAAAAATAATTAATTGAAAAGAATATATTTTAAAAAAGAAATTTGATTACTTATATTAGTCTATTTCAAATTTGGTATCAAATTTTTACTTTTATTAAATTTTTTAACATCAGATAACACTAGTTGTTAAACCAATAAAAAACTTTAAAGAATGACAGTTTGTTACCAAATTAATAGCGAAAAAAAATCAAAAAGCAATAATTTTAAAATAATGTGTCACTTTTTAACAAAAATAATGTTTTTTAAAATTATTTTTAATATGTTATAATTAAGTGTTTGTCTAAATATAGAACATTTATTTTGTTTTTTAATGATGAATATGTTTTAAATAAAATAAAAAAATTTGTGATTTATATGGCAGTGTAAATAAATAGTCATGCCTTTTAAATTACGATTAAAAAAATCTCGCCAATATAATGTTGTCTCCAAATCTTTGTTTGTTTGTGGGGTTGAATTGCTTGATGGAGGCTCCTTGGAATGTACATTGGGTTCGGAGAGCACTGGCCGGGATTGTTTGGATAATGTATGTCAGCGTCTGGGTCTGAATCAATCAGAATTCTTTGGATTACAGTATATTCCAAGATGCACAGGTAATTTTTATATATCCTTGCATCGAAGTTGTAAATCAGGATAATTTTATAAGAATTCAATCAATTTCAATATTCCATACTAAGAACGGATATGAATATCGATTCCCATATTTGGAAACGAAATATTTCACTTTGTTTTTTAATAATTAAATTCCTCTGCTCAAATTACAGTAGAAATCTAATTATTTTCCTATTTAACTATTTTTGCGATTTATTTTTGTTTTGAATTATTGAAATACTGAAATTTTCTTCTAATATTTTCATAATTTATAGTTTTCAAAAAATGCTTATTCGACAATTTCAACAAAGTTTTGATACTTTTGTTGTCAATCGAATAATTAATGATGATTGGCTTAGGATAATATTTTTATAAATCATATTTGTCATTTTAATTATTGATTTTCGTAATTCAAATATTTAAATCATTTTTCAATTTGAACCTTCCTAAATATACGTCCAACTATGTATAGTATCAAATGAAAACTAATGAATCATGATTGCAAAAAATAATTTTAATATATCAAAATATTTCAAGATATAATAAAAGAAGGTGACAAGCTTAGTTTAAACTGACTGTATAGCGAACCTAAAGAATATATGAAAAAAAAAAGTTTTTAACAAAAATTGTTTGTTTTTAGAAACCAAACATTTTCGGTATTTAAACTTTTCTACTGGGAGTGGTCAATAGTTTTATCAAATTTGTGAAATGTTTTAAACAAAAGTTGTTTATAAACACACTTATTTTTCAATATTTTACCTTTTCTACTGAGAGGGTTCAATAATTTTATCAAATTTGTGAATATTTTTAAGATACGATCCATTTTAAAATACAAAAATGATGGATTTTCCTTTAGACTTGGGCAGTATTTTCATATTAGTAAATTATAAGATGTTATAAGAAGTAAATAAAAATTAAGTTTTTTTACAGGCCCTAATAATAATCCTAGATGGTTAGAAATGGAAAGGCCAGTAAAAAGGCAACTTGACAAGTATGCATCAGGGCCTCAATTATTACTTCGAGTTATGTTTTACATAACACATCCGGTAAACAATTTATTAACAGACGAAACATCAAGATATCATTATTTTCTGCAGTTAAAGGTTATTTTGTTTTCTACTTATTTTGAATTTAGATTTTTAAAGTTTTGAAAGCTAACATTTTGGAAATTATTACTAATTTTGAAGTAACAAGGCCTTTAGAAAAATCTTTTTAAATTTTTGAATCCCTTCATTTAGCACCAAATCCAATTCATCGACTTTACAAAATTTCTGGATAATATTTATTATCAGTTTTAAATATGGTTGGGAGTAGCAGGTTTATTACACTTAGTGTAATTTATATACAGCATTTGTTAAAAATAATGGATCCAAAGAAAATTGGCTAGCACAATTAAGGGCAATTAAGAAATGTAAATTGACCCGCATGGCTATTGAACAAACGAAAATTTTTTTATGGTATCTGACCATCACTACAATTGAATTACTGGGTCTTATCCTCATAGTTCTATTACATGAATTTATAATAAATAAATAAGCTGCCTGTAAATATCAATCTCAGACTGTCTCAAATCAACTGAAAATAGGTTGAAATCCACTATAATTAGTAGTTACATATTAATTATAAATTCGTGTTATTGAATGTACTGAAGATTTTATATTATACTTAAAATCAAATCGAAAATTAAATTAATTCTAATTTCAATAAAATATTCAAATAATAAAACAAATACCGTGATACTCGAAATATAATTGTTAAAAAAATTATTTAAAGTATGTTCATCTCATTAAATACCAATTTAGTGTTACAATCATCGTCAAAAGTAAAAAAAATTATTCTCTAACAAATCACAAAATTTGTTACAAATATTATTTACTAAATACCTATACACAGAATTTAAACAATAAATTTTCAAGGTTACCAAAATAAAAATAAATATAAGTTGAACTTGTTATGAATATTTTGTCTGCTCCTGTCGATGATTGTCCCAATCAAATATATATTTTTACTAGTATAATTATAAATTATCCCACCTAAATAAAAAAATTTTATTCGTATTTTTAAGCATTTTTGATCATATGATTTGATTTGTTCGCTTGTACTATGTAAACATTCTTGTAAAAAATATTTGTTGACATTCGTTTTTTTTTTTTTAATTATTTATTATCGTCTATGTAATGCATTTATGAAAACGCCCACATTTTATTATGATTAATGGTAGAGATAAAATTGTTTTAAATGGAAGTATACCATAACAAGAAATACGAATCTAATTTTGATATACCTTTGTAAAAAGTAGAATAATTTTATTCATTGTTTTAAGATTTCAATTAAATGAGGAGGTCGCATTTATATACTATTAAATTTATTTCCGTAATAAAATTTATTTGTCATTAAGCTGATAACCCTTTACGAACATATTATTTTTTATTTTAGAAGGAAAAAATTAGATAAAAACTTAAATCTTATTGTCATATTAAAGGTTCATTCATGTAGTAAAGAATTTTTTTTCAATAGAAATGTTTTTCTAAAAATTAAATTAAAAGTCTTAATTCAGATCTTTTAATTATTCAATATATTAATAATTAACTTAACAAAAATTTTGTCAAAAATGTTATTTGGCTATTATAAGTGCTTTTATGCGAACACGAAAAATTTTCAAATTTTCTATACTTCACATATTGATATTACATGAAGTGCCAAATGAAATTTAACTAAAAATCAGTTAATATTACATGAAGTGCGTTTACACTTATATATTGCTTTACAATTACATTAGAGATTCAGGAGACGCAAGTAATAGCAGCCAAATTTCTTAATATATTAAAGTCACTGAAATGTTTTTTATACAAATGTGTTAAAAACGGATTTTAGTGCGATTGAGTATAAACTTTTTCGCTATGAGTAAAAAAATTAAAAGGTAGAGTATAGCCCTATGTTTAAAATAAACATATATTTACAATCGTTAATTATATAAATGTTTTATTTCTTGAGTAATAATATATTTATCTGAAAGTATAGTCCATAATGATTTAAACCTAATATTCATTAAATAAAATATTAAATGATATTTTAACAAATCTTCAAAATTGCAGCAAATTATCCCGTAGCTAATGACGGTTTAAATCAAACGTGAAGGTAATTAAATATATAGTATCAAACGTGACGATATAGTATCAAACGATAGGTGACGTCTCATGTGTCTTGTTACTAATTTAGGTTGCTATTTCTTAATCATAGTAACTTTACTTTTGTCATAAATTACGTGAATTTCGTCTCTCTGTGTCATTTTGAATTGAATGATGCTCGTTCAGATAACGCTAACTGACATAATAGACCTGTTCGTTTTTGTTTCGTGTACTTTTTTGACATTCTGTCCGAAACAAAAGAGAATCGTATTATTTGAAATAAAAATGTGTATTGGCAAAATGAATAATATCATAATTTGAATCCGTAACTTTACCGTTTTAAAAATGTAATCCCTAATTTTAACCAGTTCATACAGTTATCTAGTTACATTACCGATAACAATTTATAATTTCTAGATGGATGTTATTGAAGGACGAATTTCAATAACACCGCAACAATCAGTTCTATTAGCAAGTTATAGCATGCAAGCAGAATTTGGTAATTATGATGCAGAACGGCATACGCCAGAATATCTAAAAGATTTTCAATTATTTCCAAAAGTAAGTTAACATTTAAAAAATTTCAAAATTGAAAGTTTTATTTCTTTTGAACATATTATATTATAGCAATTAACGGAATCAGAATCAGATGTAATCGAAAGACTGACTGAGGCTGCTACACGACAACATGCTGCGTTAAGAGGACTTCCTTCTGGCACCGCAGAAGAAAGATATATATCAGCGTGTCAACAATTAGATGGTTATGGACAAGAAAAATTTATAGCCAGAGATGATCAAGCTCAAATTGTTGAAATTGGCATTAGTCTCAATGGTATTAATGTTGTTTGTGAATTAAATGGTGAAAGGAAATTTTATATGTAAGTTTTGCTTTTTTAATCGTGGTTAAAAGAAGAAAATGTGTGTGAAATGTATGTAATTGATGGGAGGGGTGGTTTATATTTAAAATAATGAATTTTTTAGGCCACACAGAAATGTCGATTTAAATTTTTATAATTAAACTTTTTTAAAAACTGAAGTAAACCTGGAATAATTTTGAATTAAGTAATGAGGAGATTTAAATTCCGAAGAAATAGATATTCAAATAACTTCATTTATAAACTTGAATTTTTAAGTTAATATTATTATATAAATACTGTCTATTGTATGTGGGTTATTCATGATAAGATTTCAGAGCCCTAATAGCAAAAATATAAACCATTCAAAATTGCACTAAGATGATTATTTATAATTAAAGTTCGGATAATTTACATTTCGAGGAATGAGGAGTATTATAATAAAAAACTATCAGGCAACAAAAAAAAAAAAAAATTTTGAAAAACTAATAATATTAATTATTACTGAATCAAAAGAAAATAAATTATTAACCACTTTGTTATTAAGACATAGTAACTGAAAGTTCAACAATACGTGAAAAAAATATACTAGTTTAACAGGATGTGTGTATACGTATATATGAGTATTATAGTAGTGTGTATTAAAACTTTACAAACAACACAAATTGTACACACATATTTCTGATGTACAGTATCAGACAAAAATTAAAACTTATTTTACTACAAGCTAACCTACTCTTATATGATACATACCATTTTTACAATATTGTAGCAGAACAACTAAATTGACACTGTTCCCTAAATTGAAAGAATTGTACCCTTATACAAAAGAAACACACATACAAATAGACAAACATACATACATTTATAAAATTTGTAATACTTGTTTAGACGGCCATATAGACTACCATATTCGAATATTGTAATAAATTACGAATATTATTTCGAATAAAATAGTCTTAGCTTGTTAGTCGGATGTCGTAAAATATATATAAGCGCATTGCGTTTTTAACATTTATAATGTCTCGCATGGCACTTTCTAAAGTTTTACGATTTCTTACTTACAACTATGGCTTTTTTTGTCAAAGTGTAATAATTCATGTTAAAACAAAAATTGTTTACAACTTTAAAGAAAAAATTGATACCAAATTTTTTTCCGGAAATTATTTTATTCTAATTTGGAGATTTTTAAGAATTTTATTTTTTTTAAATCTACGTAACATAAGAGCTCATTTAAAAAATAGTCTGTAAAAATTCAAATCGGTGTCAAATCTGGAAAAACGATCATTGTCCATATGCAGCTATAATAATACGAAATAATACGATAATTGAAACTTTATTGATTTCAGGTGGAGAGATATAAGTAATGTGATAAACCATAAGAAATATTTTACCATAGAATGTACAAACTCATCAGATACCGTTCAATATCAATTCAGTGATGTTGAAAGTGCAAAGCATGTATGGCGTATGTGCGTACATCAACACACATTTCATACACGATTACAAGCAATGATGCCACAACAATCCACAACAATGCCTACTGGAGGAGGAGGCGGAGGAGTCAATCTCAATTCAATACATAATATACCAAATAACACAAACTTTGAATGTATTAACTCCGAATCGAATTTAAATGATAGTCATGAAAAAATTCAACCACATCATAATAACATGGATTACCAGCATTTTAACAATATACAACATTCAACACCAACAAATCAACAACCACAATGGATTGATCCAAATGTTCCATTATTATCACAGCGTGCTCAGTCGACATCATGCTTAGATTTAACATCCGATGTAGAAAAATTACGGGCATTACTTCCATCTTATCGAGCAGCGCCAGATTATGAGACAGCTATTCAACAAAAATATCGTGCAAATGCACATGAACCAGGTATAAAAATATATCGCCTTTTTATATAATACAAATGAATATCTAAAAATTCTAAATGTCACATAAATTCCACAAATGATAAATTTAGATTGAATGACAAACTTGTTTTATTGGTTAAAATCGATAATATTTTGATAGTTAAGAATTTTCCACATTTCCAAAATATCATTGGTCACATTTTTTTAGACGTGTCCAAGAAATTTTTATGGTAAGGCTAAATTTTTGGTATTCAAAACAATGATCAAGAAATAATTGAATTTTAAGTTATTTCGATATATTCTAAATAGATATAATAATTGATAAAAGAGTTAAAGAAAATTTCGTCAGTTCTTTTTATAACAGCAGACGTGAGACTGAAGCGTTTCCATCTGAAAGAACAACTTCTATGTCTTTGTTAGTATTTCAATTTTCCATATTTTGACATAATAGATTATGAGCCGCCGTCTGTTATAAAGGCTGGAATATTTTCTATGTGTTTAGAACAGTGTGTTGAAAAATATTTGGAGGTTATAAATCTTGAGGATTTCTGAAGGATGGGAAGTGAAAAAAGTTAAAATGAAGGGTTTTTTGCGATTATTTAAAAGGTGTAAGACTTAGAAAGTTACAATTCAAAATTGTTAAGCATATAATTTTACATAAAAGGATTCTTTGTGTATTTTGGCTATTATTAAAAATAACAAAGCCCTAGAACACACATGCTTAATTTCACATACATATTATATACGTGTAACTTTAAATAGTCGTAAAAAACATTTTTTTTCAACTTTTTTTATCCCGCCATATTCGGAAATAATGTGTAATATCAATAAAATAATTAATAATATTATTGACATCGTTTTGGTTTATAATTTTTCTACTGTAACACTTAGACCTTAGTATGAATCTCATATAAATCAAATACTAAATATATATGTATAATATTTGCATACGCTAAATTCAATTGTCTGAAGTCAATTGTCACTATGAAACATTAAGAATATCTGGAGCCATCTTTTAAAACCAGACCGAACTATTCCAATACTTAAATTTTAAGCATTTATTATGAAATATATTACAATTTTTTAAAATTAAAATAATTTCTTTACACAGGTCATGCATTGTACAGTTCACAACCAGAAATACGTAAACCCGATATGTATTCACCTCGTTTACATTATCCAGATGTAACACATAACAATATTGAACATACAAGTGCCATTTTACATCATCATCCGATACAAACACGTTTTAATTACGATCAACAATTAAAAACTGCTGGCTCAGAACGACAATTACAATATTATAACATGGCTGATTTAGTAGAAGGAATGCATTTATTGCATTTATATAAGCCTCCACCACCATATCCAAGCAATCGATTGAGTTCGAATTCAACACCAGATTTAGCTGTTGCATCGCAACGATTTAATATACCTGTTCATAATTTTGGAGCAGGTATTGGTCATGTTTCAGGTTCGAGCCCAGATTTAGTATCGACAAAAACACTGTTAAATCGACATTATTTAAAACAAGTACATCAATTACCATACGATCATCATATTTCACATGGTTACCTACAAAGTTCAAATGCGCATGGTACATATGAAAACTTAACATCGGTTATCGATAACAATAAACATTATGTTTACGATGCAACGACACGTCAACCAACAGTTATTGTTGAGAATCGCGATATAACAAAACATATACAGAAGATAATCGATGAGCATGGTAATATAATTTATTGTATGCCAGCGTTAATGGAAAATCAAGCTTATCCATCGAATTATTTAAAACCATCAAATGAACCGATTTATGAAAATGTTCCACTACCATGGCAAGGTAATTAATAAACTACAATATTTATGATTGGTTAACTTGTTTCCTATTGGAATCCAATACATATTAGATTTTTTAACAACCAAAATTTACTTTTAATAATTCTTTTAACTGAAATTTATAAACACTCAAAACGTGTTTCAAATTATCTCCTTTGTTACACAATGAATTAATTTTGTTCTCAAATTCATCTCTGTTTATACTCCAACTTTAAGTCTTTAGGTTTATACGATGTTTACTCATTAGATAAACTTAAAAAACTTAAACAATTGTCAGAAAATTTTGAGTGGGTAAGTCAAGAAAAAGTTAGGCTATTTAAAAATTTTTCTGAATTTATAAAATATTTAATTTCTTAAGTATTAACTATCAAAAATTACGCATCCACCAATCAATCAGTACTTGATCTTATACAAAACCCAAATGTTATTTAATTCAAAAAATCGATTTCAATTGATCTGGAAAAATTTAAACCTGGGTCTGAAAACTTGGAAGGGTCGGAGAATTTCCTTTTTACGGCAAGGTAGACACTCAGTATTATTTTTGCTCTTTTATATTTTTCCTTCCACATTACTTAACTTTTTCTTTATCATAATGATGTAAGTTTCGAAAAATAAATCTGTAACGTAAACCACTAGACTTTTTCCCTGTTATGTGTTCCTCCTGCATAACATTTCATTAATTCTTTGCCATTAAGCTCTATTGATTTATAATAATATTTTATAATCCTTTAGGTAATGAACTAGCTCGTGAACGCGCTGAAAGTATACAAAGTGCACCAGAAACATTACCCGGCTTACGAAATCACTTACAATTCGAACATCGAACTAGTCTACAAACACAGTTAAGCAATAAAGAAGGGATGTATGAAAATTTACCACCAAAAAGTTATCCAAATGAAAACCTTGCACAAGCCTATAATTCACAGATAAATACAGTTGATAATAATAACAGACTTTATAATCAAACTGTACTACAAGATAATAATAATTTAGAAGCTCAACAATTAAGTCAATTAAACCAAAGTTCTTCATTAAATAATTCAACAGCAAATTCAACACATTCAGTACATCGTAAACTTTCATCATCGAAACTATCTAAAGACGAAACCGATTTTCAAAAGAATCATAATTTGTCAAATAATAATGTTTTTATAGAAAATGAAAATAAACAGGAAAACAGTGCCATTGTCAGTGGTAATTTTGGATTGAATATGTCATCAGAAAATTATCATCACGATGTCAGTAGTAAACATGAAAATTCAGAGAATAGTGCCATTGATTCATCAAAATTATCTGATTTATCATATCAACAAATTTCACATAATTCAACATTTACAATTGTCGATACTAGTCAAGGAAGTTCTGCATCTTCGAAAGATAAAAAACGTCGACGGTGGGGTTTATTAGTTGGTAAAAGTAAATCAACGGATAAAGCTAAATCAGCAACATTAGGCCGAGAAAAAAATAAATCAAATATTGATGTTAAAGAAAAGCATCGTTGGTCAACTGGATTACCAAGATTTCAACCACTGCCGCCAACCATAAATAAAGAAACTATGGTAATAATTATATTAAGTTTATTTTTTTGTATAGACATTTTCTTGTTAATTAACGCTTCAGTTTTATTTCCGGCGCTCATTAATAAGGTTGACAAAGATTATTATTATTATTTTTATTATACTGTTAGAATGAATTTTTACAGAATTATAATACAGAATGTATTATTTGAAATGAAATGTTGGTCTATATTAACATTCGTTTTAAGTCTTTCACAATTTTTAATCTACTTCAAAAAATATTTGTGTTTTTAAATTAATTTATTAAATGTAGGTAGATAAATATTCCTTCATTTTCCATTTTTCAATGTTAATGTTTTTTTTTTTTTTATGATGAAATGTATTGGATTATGAAAACTTCATTCATTTTGACAAAAATTAAATTTAAAAAACGAGAAAGAAATAAAATAACGTATTATTTCTTGGCGATAGAGTTTTGCAATTAGCTAATTTACTGTACTGTAGCCAGATTGCATTCAAGTCAGATAATTCAATGATTATTCATAATAATTTTAGTATTACAAATGTATCAAAGGTCAAAAATATGTCTTATAATAACCATAAAAATATTAAAACTAAATTAATTAATTTTTTAGTGCCAAATTTTGGAACACAAACTTACTGATAGTCAATTGTTTTTTGAATTTGAAAAAATTTCAAAGAAAAAAGCAAATGCTGATTTTACAACAGCATTGTTACCAGAAAACGCGCCACGAAATCGTTTTAAAGATGTACTTCCATATGAAGAAAATCGTGTTCGGCTAATACCAACGAAAGAAAATAAATATGGGTAAGAAATGCAGAAATTTCATGCTCTTCAGATTATTAGTCATGGATGAGTATTGAAGTACCAATTTTCGCTCCAAATCCACAAATTGTTTTTAGATTTTAGTTTTCGCCAAAAATCATTTTAAACTTTTTTTAGGTATATAAATGCTTCTCATCTGACTGCAACTGTTGGAAATAAACAACGATTTTATATTGCTGCACAAGGTCCTACTAAAAATACATTAGAAGATTTTTGGCATGCAATTTGGCAAGCGGATGTTTATTTAATTGTACAATTAACTGATGCACAAGAAGATTTAAATTATATTCCAACTGGTGACCAAAGAAATGTTAACATTGGCCAGGTAAGCATAATTCGAAATAAAAAACAGTTGATTTTGGAATATTTCAGAAACTTCAACGTATATAAATCAATAGATTTCAGAAACTTCAACGAAAATTTTTTTACCGAAATGGCACATTTTAACATATTTAAACAGCAAATATAAAAAATCAAAACCTTTTTTTACTTTTCAACGTTTTAATGTTTTTATCAGATTCACAAAGAAAAGATTAGACAAACTGGTTTACCAATTCCATCATTTCTTAAAAATGCATTGAAATCTATTAATTCGTTTGAGTTAAAAATAATATAAAGTTAGAAAAATGGAAGAAAACTTTTAGCCCGGCCAGATTTGGGAAAGTAGCTAGTACTTTTAACGAATGCTTTAAAAATGCATTTACGATTTTATGAATAACCTCAAAAATTATGTAAAAACCCCTCAAAATTTTTTCGCAGTTTTTAAAGACTTTTATATGAAAAACTAACGCTAATCACAACCTAAATAAATCGATTTTTTTGGTCAAAATTATCTTAAATGCAGAATTTCATCGAAAATGGAAACTAAAATATTTTCTTGATCTTTAGCTCTATATTTCGATACCGTTTCTATCGATATCTTAGAAACATCCAATTAATCTATATATTAAGTTAATGCATCAAACCACCCCATCCTCCTTTATGCACTTTTCGTAATTGATCCTATTAAAACGCCATAACATATTCTAATCATAATTTATTTTTATATTTTAGTATCAAATTTGGTCAGAATTTATGCAGTCAACTGGTAATTGTTCCACATCAAAATTACGTTTATGTAATAGTCAATCTCGGCATTATCGTTCTGTTTGGCATATGATGTATGGTTTATGGGGTGAACAAGGTTGCCCATCAGGTGGTATGGGTACACCTGGTGGTCCACAAGCACATTTCTTAGCGTTTTTAGAAGAATTGAGATCTGTACGTGAACACAGTGTTGCTCAAGATATCCCTCCAGGTCATAATAAGAATCCACCAACATTGGTACATTGTACTGCAGGTGTTGGGCGAACAGGTGTTGCTATTTTATGCGATTTATTATTATATACATTAGACCATAATCAAGAATTAGATATTGCTAGAACCGTTGGTTTATTACGTCATCAACGAGCTCATATGGTTCAAACTGTTGCTCAATATAGGTTTGTTTATTCATTACTTATTCATTATCTGAAACAAACTCGTTTAATTTAGATTCGTTTACACAAGTACAAAAAAAAAAAAAAAAAAAAATTAAATTAAATAATTATTGCCACAAGCCTTCCAAAAGAAAGATTTGAAATGAATTTTTAATTTATTAGGTGTTTAATACACTTTTTTCGAAAACGATTACGACTGTATTTCATAATACGTATTAAGTATAACTCTCATGAATTTATATTAGTGCCACTAAAGATTTAAAACCAACGTATTAATATCAAAACAAGTAAAATAACTTCAGTTTGTTGGATTTTTTACATTTCTTTAATAAGTCAAGTTTCAGAGTATTAAGAAGCTTTAACGTTTATTATATCCTTTGTTTTAATTGAATCTATAGATCTTAAGTTACAGTTTTATTAAATTGGAACCCAAAAACGCATTGAAAATTTATTAAGCTTCGCTGAAATTGCTGAGATACATGTAAAAAAGTTTTCATTTTATTAGATAAATTTCAACATCGGTTGGTAAATAGAAAATGGAATTAACAATGTAAAATATTACAATATAGAATATTTCAATTTGTATGCATACATAAAAATATATTGCGAAAATATATACAAATACATGCTAAATATGTGTGCGTCTTTTGAAACGACAGCTGGTTTCGCCACCCTCTTGACTCTTCTAGAACGTTTTGTTCTAGGAAGCATGTGTTTTTATCATGCTGGTACATTTGTAAACTGTAAGCCAATTACATTCTGTCGCAATATATTTGAGGCAAAATTTTGGTTCTCTCAAACTACAGTGCTGTCTTTAACATTAGTTGGGTTCGTTGCAATAAAATTATTCCTGTTTAACGAATATTATATAAATGAAGATCAGTTTGTCCCTAAATTAAATAATCTTAACGTAGTCTAGTTATTTTTTACTTGTTTTGGTATGAATATATATTTATATGTATAAATATGCAATAATAATATGCTGTGTAAAATTTTATATCAATTTTTCTGATTTATATCTTCATTTATCAGTATTAATTTTTTTTTAAATCTTCCATGCACCAATAATTAAGAGCTTTAAAAATTATATTTAAAAACGAAACGTTTTATTATTATTTAATTATTTTTGAAATTGTGAAAAAAACCGATTAATTTCTTCGATATTAAAAAAAAAATTATATTATGTATATTTTTATTGTGCCTTAATTACAAAAAATTTCTATTTCAATTAATAGAACATATCCCAAATATGAATACAAATAAATAAAAAATTAAATTAAAAAATTAAAAAAAATACGAAAATGTGTGTGATGAACAAATTATTTTATAAAATGTACGATAATTTTTAGAATATTTTTGAATTGACCTAAGATAGTAAGATATTTGTGAATTGTGTATTACAGGAAGTTGCAGAATTATGTTTCAGAACTTAGTTGCAGAATTATGATGGTAGAACTTATAAAATTAGAAATTTTCAAAACATATTTTTTGTGTATTCTTTGAATTGAGTAAAGTATAAATTAAGATTGAAAAATTATTTATGATAAAGTGTTTTTAATTTCAATTATTACTTCATAAGATTTATTCACATATTCGGATCACTATTAAAATAATTTTTATTTTTATTTTGTTTTATTCTTAAAGTTGCGAAACATAATTTTTCATCAGCTTGTAAATTAACGCTGAAAATTAGTCATTGTAAGTATATATATTATAAATAATGATAATTTTAATATAATTATTATTTTTAAAATTTTATAATAGTATGTTTTAAATTTTCTAGATTTGTTAGCATATCACACAAAATTTCATAATACTTTAAAGATTTCCATCTTATGAGAAATCTCCGCAATTTACTTTAGTGCGTTAACTGTTTAAAAAGAGGCGTTAATGAGGTATATGCTGATTTTATTATCTTGATACTTTATTAAATTATGAAAGAAATATGTCGTCCTGATTCCTATTAATGTGATTTGTTTTGAAATTACGTAGATTCTGATACTATATTGTCATATCAATTTCACACTCTAAAAAAAATTTTAACTAATAATATCTGATGAATAAGGTATGCAAGAAAAATTTAATATTGACAATATTTTTTTCCAAATTGATAAAAATAAATATCAAAACTGAAGAGTTCTTGTTATTGGGGTAAATGAATGGAATTGAGAATGTTTAGATTCTTTAGAGTTTTGTTGTAAGGTTTTCTACAATTAATTTTAGGATGCGAGTAGTTTAATGGTAACATATTTGAACTAAAAACGTAGTATATACAGTTTCTTTATATATGTGTGTTAATTGGCTGAACTTCAGTCGAACAGTTGTTTGTTTTTAAAAAATAAACATTTTTTATATTTGCACTTTTCTTCTACTTCTTATGTTTCAAAAATGAGGCATGGATCTTTGGGTCTTAGTTACTCATTCACAAACTTAAACTTTAATAACTCATCAAAATTTCAACTCGCTATCTCGTTCCATTCTCGAGCTATCATGATGACGCCTATCGAGCCGATAAAAATGAACTAATTGATATTATGAACAACTATGTGTAAGTTTTGTTAGTGCCTTCAATATTTTCTACCGTTATAAATTTTAGATTAAATTTAATATATCAACATATATGTTGGGTATGAGATAACATTTAAAATTATAAGTAAAAAATAATCCAATAAATATAAAATTTCCAAATATAGTTTTTGTATATAATATTTTTTATTATTTAAGAATAGAAAAATATTTTTAAGTATTTCTATCAAATTTTGAAAAATTTAAAACATACTAAAATAAATCCATAACGATATTTTACAATTGTCACAAATTTATTTATTAATATAATAACTATATTATATTCAGCAATATTGTGTTCTTTATAACTATAATAATAATTGCAATGATTTTATATAATATGTACTTAAAAGTATTATTTTAATAACAAATAATATAAGAAAATATTTCCGAATGCTAATGTATGTGTTACAAATTTTTGATGAAAACATTATCGAAATGCAATAGAAAAGCCACATAATATATTAGAAAGAAGCATTATTTATTAGAAAATGACGTCACTTTTCTTATTTTATCTAAAAGAAATTGCCGAATTTGGACAGTACCTATAATTTTCCCTTCACAGTCAGTGTGAAGTCATTCAGCATGTATTTTATTAGACATAAAACAACCTAATAAAAAACAACCTTATTTTATTTCAGTCAAAAATAATTTCATTGCGCATATCAAATGCTCAGTAGTGGATTTAGGCTTAGGCCCGGGGCTAGGGCGGCTAATTTTGAGGGGCGCCAAAATTTTCAAGATGATTAAAATTAAAAATCGATTGAATTTTCTGTAAACTGTAAGATCAAATTTTAAAGAATATTTTATTGCGCTGTTACTATCGAAACATAGTACTTTTTTGAGGGTAGAATTTTTTTGTTAAAATAATTAATCAGACAAGTTCTAAAATTTGAAATATCTAAGAAAAAGATTTAAAAAAATATTATTTATTTCCAAATTTAATTATAACATTTATTTGCGCTTTATTATAAAACAAAACATTAATTCACCATGATAAATTATGCAAGTGTCAGTTGACTCATAAATTTTTAATTTTACCAGTCTCATGTCACAATATATATACTGTTACAAAAGAAAAACGGCGCCATATCGTCTAGGGCCTAGGGTGTCTTCAAACCTAAATCCGCTACTGCAAATGCTTTCTTCAACAGTTCAAATAACAAGTAACTCATGTATAACGAAATTCTACAGTTTTAAAGGAATGCAAATGCTTATTATTAAGTTGAAATTAAAAAATAATAATTTACGTGCATTTAGTGTAGACCATTGAGTAGGTGATGTCGAATCATAAGTAAAGAAGTTCCTTGACAATAATAATTTTATAGAAACAAATGATGCCCAGTGCCTTGATTATGATACGCGTAATCAAAACGACAATTTCAATGATACATGCGTTTGGTACGATATAAGCATAGGTGTATGAGTACATTGACTTTGTATACGAAATATTAATGTACACCTTATCGCCTAGATATGTTTCTGGGTCAGCTAGATTAATTAAAAATCTATCGCGGCTCCACAATTCGCTAACGAATCATCATGGTGGATATCAAAGAAACCATCAACAGAATGTATATAAACAAATGAAATACCAGAGATAAGGTGGAATACGCGTCAAAGTAAAACAAAAAATTTAGGATTTCTATGTAAGTATTAATAAAAAAGAAACTTTTATCTTAAGTTAAATTGTAGTAAACAAATTTTGCTACAATTTGTATTTTAGTATATTGTGAAATTATGTTAATTTGGTTATTTCATTTATCTAAACCGTTTACCGAATCTACATTTAGTATGGAATGAGCTCAACTTCTGGATGGATTTAAAAGCCAATATGCTTATTTTTAATTTCCATTAACCTTATTTGTAGTACATATCTGTTCGAAAAATAATAATATTAATGCTTGTACTAATTAGGTATTATCCATTTATCCACGTAAAGCTAGAAATGATATTTTTGGAATATAAAAATATTACAATGAGGATATATTTAATTACTTTTTAATTTTTCATCGAAAAAAAATTCGTGTAGTACGTATCGAATTTTTAAATTTGTAACGCATCTAATGAATTCTTTGCAAGATTTCATAATTCGATTCTTTTATATATGTGTTTTAGATATATGGTCAGTTAATTTAAATTTTATTTATGATAATATTGGGGGAATATAATTAAAGATATTTTGAAGTAAAAAAAAATTAAGATACTTCCTTGTGTACCATGAATGCTATGAATTTTATTCCTTCCTTCGCAACAAATAAAATAAAATTATGATGAGCATATGTAAAGCAAAGGTCTTCAAAAGATTCGATTACGATATCCGTGGCGCTTAGATTTTTTGATGAAGTTTGTTAAAACAAGCCAAAAAACGAAAATGAAGACTATCAATTTTCGAGTTTTCGCTGATTTTTCGAGTTATCGATATTTTTTTTAGAAATTAATCGCGGTGCGGCCGACATGTCCAGTTGCATACAACTAGTCGTATGGTTGTATCAGTTATTTTTCGCCAGTGTGAAAGATTCTACGAAATCCTTATGGGTCAAACTGATGTAAGCATCAGTGTGTAAGCTGCATTATACTCATAGTAACAGCTCTACGTTAGGTCAGAGACAGTGTCTTTCTAAAGGGTGTACCTGTCGAACTAATATCGAAACAACGTTTTTTTTGATCGAACAATAATTCATTAAGATTGATTAAAAAAATAAACAAAAAAATTGTTACATCCGGAGCCGGGTTCAGCAAATATTAAATAGTTTTTAATAAAAAACTGTAAATCGAACAAATAATAAATTTCATCGAATATTTACAAACGATTTAGAAAAAAAAGTAAAAAATATAAATACAACACCGCCAAGTTCAGGTAGCTACTGGATGACTGTAACTGTACTCGTAGCTGTGAATAGGATATAAAGGGTTTATATAAGCAGGACAAGAATACTGAGACAGTCATACAGTCTATTTCAGAACTGGTCTATGCCTGTGATTTAAACCGTTTTAGGTTAGGTTCATAGAATATATTGGTTAGGTCAGGTTAAGTGCTTAAAGGATTGAAGTTAAGAAAGAAATTTTGTAACATTTCAACAACTTTTGTTGTATACTTAGAAATTAAATTTTCCATCTGGGTCATTTGTAAAATTTTCTGTAAATTATGATTTTTCTGCCTTTCAAGCATAAATAAGAAAATCGTGAAATGAAATCAATTACATCTTCCAATTTATAAGGTAACTAAAACAAATTTATTATTTAAATTAACTGACTTAAAATAGTCATTAATTAATAATTATATAATCAAGCATTCAAAGAAATTTTTGTAAATAGGGCTGTGCAAACCAATATTTTTTCTATTTGTATGCGCTTGTCTTTTTTTATATATAAAGTTAAATGAGTTAAGATTTTTATTATATTAATGTAATATCTTTGTACCAATCATATTAAAATAGTGCCTTTATTTGGTGCTAACATATATTATTGCGTAATAAATATTCTGTTTGAAAAGTGTGTTCAATCGAATTTATTTGAAATTAATTAAGTTGATTGTACTTGTATATTATTTTATTTAATCAATTCCATCGATTCGATCTTTGCGGTTTTGTAAAAATAGTAAACTTTTCAGCAGCAAAATTAGGACATCTCGAGTTTCCCGAAAGCACTTAATGTCTGTAATATATATGTATAAAATTCAGCCTGTATTCAATAAATCTGTAATGTTTCTTTTTTATTTGGTGTAGGGATGGGCGATGTTAATAAAAAACAGCACTATCGAACTATCGATTTTTAGCTTTCTTTTAACAGGAAGTATTGTCAAATTTAGATATCCATTTTTCACAGAAATTATATGTTGTGTGTGCGAATGCCTGTATGTGTGTGTGATTACGATATTGTAGCAAACGATTTATCCAAAATTCACCAAACTTGTTATTCTGTCTTCTATTTCCTCTAGTTGTGTCTCGACACTTTATTTTAACGATTTTTCGGTGCTTTACGTTTTTCTCGAAAATGACTTCAACGATTTTATTGAAACTTATGTTTACAGAAAACATAATTAGTTCTACAACATCAATTGAAACATTTTTCTGGGAAAATTCAAACAAGCGAGAAATAATCAACTAAACATATATTTAGCTACAAATATAATACTGTATATACAAAGTACATAATTTAGTAAATGAAAGTTTTTTGACGACGCAGCATATATTTATAAATTCTTATCATCCAAACATTCAATGTTTTATGAGAATATCGGAACTTCGATTATTCATATCGATGGTAGAAATAATCGCGAAAATTTGAAACATGTAAAAAGTAAAACAGACGTAAAAATTTAGAATTATTTTTGTAAAAAATGAATGATATCGAAATTAACAGATGTCAGAAAATTTTATTGTTTTAATTTTAAACGGATAAATCTTTGTAAAAAAAGAATACATTTTTGTAAAATTCATGGTTAAGTTTACTTTTTAACAAATGATAGTAAAAAATCTAATTTACACTTGTCGTCAATGTTGATGGCTTAAACTATTTTCAATGGACTGTCGATGTTTCGTGTTCAAAAAACATCGATTATAAAAATCGATTTTTTGTTACAAAAACATCGATTATAAAAATCGACAATTTGTTAAAAAACATTGATTGAAATCGCCGATCCCTAATCTGGAGCATATAACTACCAGCGAAGCATAGACTTATGGTACAACAGCCCCAACTCCTGGGTATCCTCTAGCCCCAGTGTTAGTAATTGCAAATATTAATCCAGATTTAGGATTAGTTGCTTCATCATAAATTCCTGCTGATGTCACATATAAAATGTCTAAATTTGGTCCACCAAATGCAGCCGAAGTTATCTAACAAACGAAATTATATTTTAAATTTAGGAGGAATTTAGGTAGATTATTTTGAACTGCTATTTACGATTACCTGTTTGGCCGGAAGGTTTATAGTTTTGACTAATTCTCCAGTGTTTGGATTAACACGAATAATAGCACCGCCATTAAAAACAGCAACCCATAAAAGTCCTTCAGAATCGATACACATTCCATCTGGAATACCTTGAATGCCATTCTTTTCGAGATCGAATGCAGTTTGTCTGTTTGCTAGAATAAGAAGTTCATTACTTGATTAATAAAGTTAATGGAAATTTTCAAGCTCAAATAAATTTTACTTACATATGGCTCCAGTTTCAGGATCGTAATCAAATTTATCCACACGACATCTTAATGAATCAATGTAGTACATGGTTTTTTGATCTAATTTCCATGCCAAACCATTTCCTATACCCAATTCCCCTAATAATTTGTTAGCCTTCTTATTTTTAAAATCAATTAAATACAGTGATCCAGCATGATCTTCAATTTCTCTATTTTCATAGACAATACCCATTGTACCTTAAAGTAAAATAAAAGTACCATAACATTCCTTGAGAATATCAATTATTTCGAATAAATACCACAATAATCAAAATATAAAATTGTGTATTTAAAAATACTACAAACTACAATTGCATTTTTGAATTTCCTTAATATCGATTGAATCGTAACATTTGTCCGTGTAGTTAAATTTAATCGTACTATACTACTATATATATAATCAAAAGTATTTTTATTAAATTATTCAAATTATTAAATTATTATTATTAAATTATTCAAATCCATTACCTCTCTTGACAGAAATACATGGTTATGGAAGGTCCCTAATTTAAAAATGTTAAAATTATTCTACCTGCGTAAACTCGTCCAAAAGGATCACATTTCCCATCATTTAAACGATTAGATGTTTTATGACCGTCCACTTCAACAACTTCTTCAATTTTTGATGGTTTTGTATCAACACCATTCCATGTAACAATAGTTATTTTTCTATTTATTGAAACAACAAATTTGTCAGAAGTATTAGCAACTGGAAGAGCTAGTGATATTATGTTTCCACTACCAAAATTACATTGGGTAATTTTTCCCGTTACAGGAACATACTTTAAAACTTTACCACCTTTATTGTCTTTGCCACTGATATCTATATAATATAATGCTTGTTGATCAGCATCCCAATGGGGACCTTCACCCAAAGTTAATTGGTCTCCAATTTCTTTTACAACTGGCTCGCACATCTGAAAAAAATTCAATTAGCACCTTTACCCTGCTTGGTATTTGGAAAAAATTATTGATATATTTAAACTAAAAAGAACTAGACGACTTTGCATTTTGTTTGTCCCTATCTATCTACCTATCAATCTGTCTGTCTGTTTGTTCCGCTTTAAATTTCGAACGCGTACTATAATTTTGATGAAATTCAGTATATATGCTTACCATATTCAGAAAATTGTATAGTTTTTGAAAAAGTACTAGCAAGGCATGTAATTTATAAATTTCGTTAAAATATAATAAAAATATAAAAAAAGAAGTGAAAATAACAACTAACAGAGTTAATTGTTTAGATACTTCACGTATGGCTAAGTATCAATGTTTGAATTATTTTTGATTATCATTCATAAAAAAGCCTAAACATGTAGTCCATACAGTTATAAGTACATATAATAATGTACATTGTAAATATAATATGTGTTTATTAGCTAATTTTGAGGTGAAATTGTGGCTAATCTAAACAACGTACGAAAAAATATTTCAAACAAAAATTGTTTGTTTTTTTTAAAAAAATGTGTGCGTGTACATATGTACGCGCGTGAGAAGTTATACTTCTTTGTCATCATTAAAAAACAATTTTTAATTGCATGCAAATAATTAATTACAATAAAATAAGAAAAGGACTGGAGAAGGATAATCAACACAGTCAATAAAGCTCAGTTTAAATTTGAAAAATTAAATAAATAGATATATATTTTCTTAGTGTAACATTAATCACAACAACAGCTTCAACTTGTGAATTTTGTGTGACGGTGATATGCACGCATCTTATAATTTCACTCTCATCATTTTTTTATAACGCGCCTAAAGAAGTATAACTTCAACAAGCAATTTTATTTTTGAATTTTTTTATATCTTTTTTGGTTTAAAAGTTGGTTCATGGATCCATTGAATCCAATGTTCTGATTTTCCTCATTTACGAACTTGATTTTACAGTTTATGTAAACTGTAAAACGGCCGGACGGACATGCAGAAATGGGCTAATTAGATGTCTCTATGAACACCTATACCAAAATTTTTTTTGAACATATTTTCTAGAGCTATAAATTTTAGACTAAATTTAATTACACCCTGACATATTGTATACATGTTGGGTTTAAAAATAAATAGAGCAAACCACTTATACTTACATTGATATACACAACAATAATTTGTCTATAAAATAGATTCACTAATATTTTTATTTAGGACTTATATCTTAAATAATTATCTATTTATCTATAATTTATTAAATATTATCTTAAATAATTATCAATTTATCAATGTTTGCCTGTCTCAAGTCTTATAAATTAAAATTATTTGCCCATTTTTAAAGTTAGTTTTTCAATGCATAATTAATGATAATATAATAGTAAAAATTTAAAAAAATATTAATGCCGCAAAACCTCCATGTATAGTTTGGAAAATATAAATTGGGAAGTTGTAAAAAAAAACATTTAAAACTTGCATTGCTAAATATTTACAAGTAAAAGTTTTACTTTTAATTTCTAATTATGAAACATATATTAGCAACAACAACGCTGTGACTGAAAACAATTAAATGTCAAACATATTTCTTCATTTGTTTTTTGTTATATGTTTGTGATAAAATATTGGTGTTGGTACAACTTGCACACCCAAAAATATAATTTCACTAAACTACTTGACTAAACATCTTTACTAACCATTTGACTAAAATGTTACTGTTCACACAAGTAGACGTAAATAAACCACTTCCTACTTGACTAAATTACTTGGTCAATTTGAACAAAGCTTAAGCGCTTTAAGTATATCTTGTGTAAAAATATGCATTATAATCTTTTTTTCTGAAGTTTATACCCACAGTCAAAGTTCCACGACATACTTTCATGAGACACTTTGCATTTTCGAGAATAAACTGTTAGCAAAATCGATAATATGATAATAGAAGTATGTGCGAGAAACAATGTACTTTTGAGATGCTATTTTATTAAAATTACATATTAATTTAATTAAAAAGCACCAGTTTACCAGATTTTTTTTATTTAAAATGACAACCTGGTAGATAGCTATGATGGCGCGAATTGGTATAGAAACAAAAGTATATCATTTAAGCATATCTTTTATTATTGTACTATGAACAATGTTACTTTCTAGAAAGGAATAGGATAAAAAGTAAAATTAGGTCGTGGAATTTTATCTGAGAATTCAATGATGAGGTTATCATTCCGTCACATAAATTCCTGCAGTATGTGTCAAGCGGAAGTGATGGGCATTAAAAAGGTGCATAATCAGGTGCCCGAATGCATAACAATAAATCCCATGAACGTCAAAAAATAGAACTATCTAACTAACTCCGTCTTTTTTTTCAAATATATCAATGCGACCCGCAAGTTAAATGAGTATCACCCGGACATCCGATACAATTTTAACTTAATCTATACATCAAATTAATCTAACTTAATCGCACACAATACTCCGTGACAATCAAAAATGACGTGAGACTTTGAATGATTTGCATAACTTTTATTCAGTTTCAGTTAATTCATCGCAGTCAAAGTCTGTAAACAGAGGTAGTTAATAGTAAATAGATTCGTAATTTGTTTATAACTTATCAATGTATTATGATAAGGGAAATTTTTTTTAGCGAAACAACCACTGATAATTAAATTTTTTGTATTTAGTTTGATATTTTCAAAAACATTGTTTTTCAAACTTAATTAAAAATTTTTTAATTAACAGTGATTTCGTTAAAAAATTTCCATTATCATAATTATGAACTTCGGCTTTTGGATTTATACTCTTACCTTCTACTAGTGCACTTAGTTACGCATAGTATAAATTTGGTCCACCAAACACTGCCGTTGGGGTCTGAAATATAATTAAATATAATATAAAGTAATAGGGAGATGTACACACGAAGATTACTCTTGTTTATTTCCACTTGACTGGAAATTTGAAAATTTTCCAATTTTCAAGAAATTTTCTGAAAACTATTAGAGATATTCATCCACTTATGCCATTTGAGAAATTTTCTTATTCACACAGAATAATAATAAAACAGGAACTGCATCTGCGTCCATTGCACCAAAACCTATTGATTCCTTGTACCATCCTTCTCCTTTATGCCACTCCATCACTTGAAGTCTATGATTCCTGCTCGTTCAAGGTGCGGTAAAAGAAGTATGAGAAGCAGATGAAGCTACAGGATTTTAATGCGACCAGTATCCAAGCAAAAAGCCCATAGCTTCTCCGCTACAATTGAATCTCCGCTGGAACGACAGATGGATTCAAAGTTTCAGATCCAAACATTCTATTTCTAACACTTTGAAAATTTTAACAGGTAAAAAGGGCGTGAATGGAAGTTCATATTGATACTATTGCAAAAGCTATCAGCGAATTTATTTTACGCAAATATCTATATTTACCTAAGTACCTAAGCAATTTTATTAAAAGATTCGTATGTATCTGAAGTTCTTACTATAGTTTTTAACTAAATATACAAAAATTTTACTTTGTATTTCTCCTGTAAACAAAACATAATGAAGAGGAAGAAATTTAGAATAAAATCCCAATATTAACATAGAATCTTATTAAGAACAATTTTTGTTATTATAAAATTATTTTGAGGAAAAATTGTTCCCTCATACGTCCTTCAACTATATATGCATATAAATAATTAAAATTTCAACATTAAATAAACAGTAGCGTTAGAGAGTATTAGGAAAAATGATTTTTTATTTTTTTGTAAATTTTTACTTCTTTACGAATATTTTATTAAAGTTTAGCAAAATAACGCATAAAGTAGATTTTTATTTTTTCCAATATTGATTATTCTGATATAGTTCTACGGTTTCCCAATACGTCGTTATGGTAAACACCGAAATAGTTCTCTTAAAAGTCCGCCGTTGACGCATATACTCAATTTATTGAAGTATTCGTATACAAAATGTACATTTAGAAGATTATTATTAATTTGAAGTTTATTTATTTTATTATCTATTTTTGTTTCTAAATTATCTTGATAACGGACAGACGGGCATAAAAACAGTAATGGACTAATTAGGTGATAATATATATATATATTTATATATTTATTCAGGATAATAACGTCGAATTGATAATATTGGTCTCATCTATAATTTATTACTGAACCGATCCAATTGGAGACATAAGATAAACAATGTGTCGGAACTTTGACTTAATAGTGTTGTAGGACTACCGGGCGAAAAATATTCAACAGTAATACAAAAGTGATTTATCCATTTATTATTTAATAAAATTTACATTTATTTATTTATAGTTTTATTAGTTTTTCAATTTCCATAAGCTTATTTGTAATGAAATAGAACAATAAAAAATATATTCCCAATAACCGTAATACCAGATGAACACCATTAGTTTATATTAAAATCGGAGACTAACTGGCATTTCTACTTTATTAGGTGCTAGTTCTATAATACAAATGTATAATTCTACAGTCTATATTAAATAAATCTGTATTGTTTCATTTTTATCCGGGGTAGGGATGGGCGACATTAATTGAAAACAGCAACATCAGACGATGGATTTTTCTAAATTCATGCGCACGAAACAATCGATTTTTTTTTGAAAATATTATTATTAATTATTAACATTAATTGTACAAATAAATAATCTCTAAAATTAAAAAAAAAATACAACAGATCTAAAAAGAAAAAGAATAAAAATAAGAGTTCTAAAATTTGAATTATTATTTAAAAAAATATATGGTATCGCAAATTCAGGGATGTGCCGGATATCCGTATCCGTAGATATCCGAGAGTTCATCAGTTTCCGTACCCGTATCCGTTATGATTTTGGCGAATCTTATTCTTGTATACATTATCAATTTTCATTGCGTATATGAATTTATAAGATAAGGCAGCAATAAAAACTGGTAAATTCAATTGTAATGGTTTTTATTTCTATATTCGGCAAAAATTAAATATTCAGAGCTTTATTGTATAGAGGTCATTGGTATTTCTCACAATTTACTACCTTATTTGCTATTACTACATTAGTTTGGATTTCAGTTTCCTGTGTTACACCGATTAATTGAGTAGAAAATTAAGGTCCGAATCCGTCTCCGCGAATCTGGCCATTAATTATCCGTATCCGTGGATTTCTATTTTTAATTATCCGGCACATCCCAAAATTCACAACTAACAAATGTTGGAAAATTTTTCCGTTTTAAACACTGTAAAATTTGCATGCATATGTTTACTTTTAAGACAACAAATGTTGGTAAAAAAATGTAATTTACTCTTGACGTGGACGATTTTGATGATTTCCCATCGAATATCGATGTGTTATTTTTAAAAAACATCGATTTTTTGTTAAAAACATCGATGTATATATATCACCTATCCGTAATCTGAAGCATACTGATGTATCATAGAGTTTAATATTATAGTAAAACAGCACTAACTCCTGGGTATCCTTTAGCTCCAGTGTTAGTAATTGAAAATGTGATTCCAGCCTTAGGATTGGTTGCTTGGCCATGAATTCCTGCTGATGTCACAAATAGAATATCTAAATTAGGTCCACCAAATACAGTAGAAGTTATCTAAAAAACGAAATTATATTTTAAATTTGGATAATTATTTTAAACTGATATTTACGATTACCTGTTTAACTGGAAGCTTTATAGTCTTGATTAAGTCTCCAGTGTTTGGATTAACACGAACAACAGCACTGCCATTAAAAAGAGCTACCCATAAAAATCCTTCAGTATCGATACACATTCCATCTGGAGAACCTTGAATGCCATTCTTTTTTGGATCGAATGCAGTTTGTCTGTTTGCTAAAATTAAGAAGTTCTTTATTTGAATAATAAAATTTCAGAAAATAGAAGACACGTAGCAAATGTATTTTATACTCACACATGGTTCCCGTTTCAGGATCGTAATCAAATTTATCCACACGATGTCTTAATGAATCAATGTAGTACATGGTTTTTTGCTCTAATTTCCAAGCCAAACCATTTGCTATACCCAATTCCCCTAACAATTTGTTAGCTTTCTTATTTTTAAAATCAATTAAATACAGTGATCCAGCATGATCTTCAAATTCTCCATTTCCATAGTCAATACCCATTGTACCTAAAATAAGAATAATAAAAGTACCGTCACATTCCTTGAGAATATAAATTATTTCAAATAAAAAACCAAAATTATAAAGATAAAATATCATATTTAAAAATATAAAACATACAATAAACTTATACCATATAATAGTTTTTCTGGAAATACAGGTTTTGAGGTCCCTTCAGTTCACAAAAGAGTTTTTTGTAATCAAAATGACAACTAAGGAATTGATCTAAGCTCCTTGTACGCACGACACTAATTACAATTAAAGGATTTAAGACTGCATTTTATTTCCCAAAATTTTTAGTTAATCATTCGATATGAAGTGTTTTAAATAGGAGAGCGTTCAGTATCCACGTGGTTAAAATCTGGCCGTTTTTCCTCTATGTATGCTAATGTAGCCTTTACTATAAACCACCACACCCCACCCTCCTCAGATGGATTATAATTTTTGATTACTAAGTCCGGAAAACATTTAATTTTTCTGTTAAAGAACTATTTGGTTTAAAATAAACATGGCTGGTATTTTTTATATATATTTTTCGTAGTCAACACATTTTAATACGTAGCTTGACGCCTTCGCACATTGATCAGTATGTAGTTGAGCGTAGCTTTTGAACTAATCCCACATCTTGGACAATCTAAGTAATTTATGGAAGGACTCTTATTTAAAAATTATATTACCTGCGTAAACCCGTCCAAAAGGATCACATTTCCCATCATTAAAACGATTAGATGTTTTATGACCATCTACTTCAACAACTTCTTCAATTTTTGATGGTTTTGTATCAACACCATTCCATGTAACAATAGCTATTTTTCTATTTATTGTAACAACAAATTTGTCAGAAGTATTAGCAACTGGAAGAACTATGGATACTGTGTTTCCACTACCAAAATTACATTGGGTAATTTTTCCCGTTGCAGGAACATATTTTAAAACGGCCCCACCTTTATTGTCTTTACCATCGATATCTACATAATATAATGCTTGTTGATCAGCATCCCAATGTGGACCTTCACCCAAAGTCAATTGGTCTCCAATTTCTTTTATAACTGGCTCGCACATCTGAAATTAATATATCTAAAAATACATCTCAAAATATATAAGTATTACTTATTGTAATTGCTTTAGTGCGTTAAGAGAGCTGAATGTATATTCTCCGTCAAGAAGGCGTCGTAATAGACCAATACTTTTGTTCAAACTTCATGCATATAATTTTTCACACTATCTTGTAAAATTGAATTTTGATAAAAAAAAACTAAAAGCGCCCAATTGGGTTTCCAGATAGGAACATGACTTCTGAAAGAATACCTAAAAATTTTTATTTATATGATTTAGACATCTAATTTGTCATCCGAAAGAATTCTTTAATAAGTTCGTTAGACGTCGGATGCGGTACTTTATGAACAACTTCGATTCTATATATAAGAACGCCTTAAGAATTCTTATCTAACTACGTAAATAAGAATGCTTTAAGAATTATTTTCTTCGACTTCATAATAAATTTAAGTAAAATAAATAAAAGTATTGTACAGGATGCACCTAGACTCGAATGTGGGACTTTACATTTTCAGGATACACTACTATGCCACTGGAATAAATCTTATTTTAAATATTTGGTATTGAATTTACAAGTATTGATAAAAGTTTGTTTCTGTTACCAGACTATCTCAAAAAAATTATCCAAATCGTTACAGGAATTTCCGAATATGTGGTAGAACTAATCCATTATTGAAAGCAGTTATGAAAAAAAAGATAATTTAAAAAATGAAAAATATTACTGCCCTCTGTTTTCATTTCAAGATTGTGCATATCAAATTTTATAAGTATTTTAGTTATTTGTACACGAAAATAGAAGGAAATACGATGTGCATTACATATTAGAGATTGTCTTTATTTAAGAGGTCTCATTTATTTGTGTCAATTTCCCTCAATGAGTGTTAAGTGTGAATAATTTTGGACATAGTCGAAAATATTTTGGAATGAATATAATTGCATTTGATAGATTAACTTAATATTAATTAAACATTTGTAAATTGCTCAATAATGGTTTTGCATATAAATATTTAAATATACTTCAAATTAACCTTGATGTCATTAGTACTTGGATGTTATGTATCAAAAAGTTATTTATACTCAAAAGATAAAATAATTTACCAATTATTATATATAGAAAAACTTATTGATAATAATTGAAGTAATTATGTATTTTTATTCATCTCTATACTTAGTTACTTAATAGTTTTATTAATAGCTTTTAATAATCTAATTAACATAAAATTATGAATAATAAAAAAATATCTTCAAATGAATAAAAAAAAAACTGTTTAACACATTTCACAACAGTTTCCTATTTTACGCATTTTCACACGAAGTTTTACTCTTTTAAGATACTAGAAGAAATTCGCTCTTTTTTCAGAAATTTTAGTTTTAAAAATACTATTCCAAAAATACTCACAAAGAATTAAAATTTTGAAACTTCAAAAATATTATTTTTGTCCAATTATTTATACTGGACAAAAACGTGTAAAATAGAAACTATTGTGAAATCATTTCCAGTTATTTTTATACAAGAGATATATGTCAGAATATATTAAGTCTAGACTAAAGATTTTATTTGCTAGTAAATATTGACCGCACAAACAAATTTTTGGTACAGCTATTCACCTAATTAGTCCATTTAAGTCCAACACCAAGATTACTCAAAAATGAAAAGAAATAACGAGCTGAAATTGGTGGTGTGATCTAGACCAAAAATTAACGTCAAATTCGTGAACAGAGACTATATCGATAACGTGAAGGAGCAAACATTACCCAACTTCTAAACCATAAAAGATAGAAGAAATTCAAATACGACTTTCGGTGTACACTATTCATAAATTTATATTAATTGGATCCTTAAAATTTTATTTGCTTAAAGGATTAATGAGCCTATAAAAATCAATTCAATTATTCAATTATTATCAACAATTATTATTTATTATTAACAAATATTTTTGTATATAAGAATTGATAAATTTCTTTAATATTTTGATATCTGTAATAAGTTTATGATACTTAACATTGGAGTGCTAAGATATCAAGGTTAATTCTAATTATATTTAAATAAAGAATATTGGAAAATTTATTTTTGAAATTCAATGGATTTAGAAATCGTTAAAGTGGTTTTCTTAGTGGTTTCTTATTCATCACAGTCACCCTACTCAATTACTTATAGCAACTAAGAAAACTAAAAAGCTCATTCTGCAAATTATATCGAATAACAACGACAAGAAAAATGACGATACTTAAAAAGCACTTAATTTGGAGATTATTTAAATACAATTTTGAATACTTTATTATTTCAAGATGACAATGATAGCTTGACTGTTTTTTAGCAGTAATTCTTGTTTCACGGATTTACATGGTAGTTTTTATTGAAAACATTTATTGTATACACACCATTAAAGCAATTTACTAATTTTGGTACTTATATATTATTAAAGTTATTTTTTTTTATAAAACTCTGCCAGCTTGATATCTAGGCAGCATTTTATCTTTTTATTTTGGCGAAATGTTTTAAATTAAAAATTAGAGCACCTATAATTTAATATTGCAACACCTAATTTTGAGGATATTTAAATTCAATCGAGAATACTTTCCTCTGCCAGCTTAATGGAGGTATAAAAAATATTTTATATATCTGGATAGAAGTGATGTTTTCAATATGGAAGAGGTGAAAAAGTTATTGAATTTAATACTTTTGATAGCCATAAATGAAATTTAAAAAAATATGTATTTGATAAGAGAACAATTTTCCCATGAACAAAACAAAATTATGATTAATAACTAACAAGTTTGTGATGTAATCATATGCTTTATTGGAATGCCAGTTTAATATTATTTTAATTTTATTGTCAATTGATCAAATTTTATTGGCAGTTATCAAAATCAAATGATCTTTTCTATAAAAATATGTCTGACTAAATGTGTTCATAATTAATAGTTGCAATTATAAGTCGTCTTGAATAGAAATGGAGCATACTAACCACTACTGAAGTTCTGACTAAGTACTACTGATTAATGCATTTATTATTATTAATGCACAACACTCATACCACGGTCATCACATACACAAAAAAGAGTCTTATATGCCCGTTATGTTTTTTACACAAAGAGTCAAAAGTTGTCAATTTAAGCTGCCAAGATCTTCTATATAAGACCGTGCCCTAGACATCTTTAAAGTAAATAAAAGCAGAAACTTATGAGAGCAGAAGCGATCTTGCTGTGCTCTACTACCATTAATTGTCCTTTTCAATGTGTACGCTACAAATATTCGACAAAGAGGCAGTTATTACTCTTTTTCTACGGAGAGTCTAATTATATCGGTCATTCTGTTTTCTATATCTATGGGTATTATATAATTTGGGATTTATTAGACATAATCTATGATGCGGATATCTGGCACAATACGTATTATGTAACATAATTAAATCCAAATTTTAATCCACATACCGACATGCCGGCTAGCACGATTTGACGTCATCGAAATTTAATATAGCATTGCTAATATAAATATTGATAACATCATATTGTGCCGGTAGGTGTTTTGAAACATGGTTCATGTGACAAGGTAATTTTTATAATTATTACTTACTTTATTTGTGTATGTGAAAATAAACGGTGTATTTGTTTATAGAAATGTTGTTTATCTGTAAAATAAAAAAGTAATAATTAATCCTAGAGGAAATATGATTAAAATAAACGTGTCACGACCTTTTAAATTATTGCAAAGGTATAGAGTATGTATTTGTGAAAATTACCCATAATTGTATACGTAGTGGTATGCAGAATGTCCCTGAAAAGTGTGTAAAGCGTTCTACTAGGTAAAGTGAAAAATTATTTCGATTGGTTAGAAAAATTTATTTTAAGTATTTTTCTTTATTCTAGAATGCAAACAAGAAATTTTCGTTTGTTTTTTATTTTAATTTGTAGTATATTTATCAATGATTTATGGGATTTTGCAATGTAGTTGTATCCAAAGAAAACGAAAGGTAATTCCAATAAATATTTTATTTGGAAAAATTTGTTTATTTTGTCTTTTTAATGTTTTATTCAACAATTTTCTAATAGACTTTTTTTTAATGTTTTTCTTAAACTTAAAGAAAAATATATCAATTTAATAAGTTTTAAGTATTCAAAATAAATTATTGATATTATAATACTGGAATTTCATTATGAAAATCATTAGAATATAAAAATATATTTAAAAAATATATTAAACAAAACAACTTATACTTACACAACAATAACTTGTTTATTAAATAGATTCACTAATATTTTTATTTAGCAGTTTATTTAAAAAAATAATATCAATGTTTGTCTATCTTAAGTCTCTTATAAATTAAAATTATTTTCCCCTTCTTAAAGAAGTTTTTCAATGCATAATTAATGATAATTATGTGTAATATAATAGTAAAGTTAAAAAAAAATCTGGTATGAATACCAGACAACCTCTATATACAGATTTAAGCAAGAACAAAAACATGATATTCGAAGGTATATACGAGAATCTATACATGCCTAAGATTCGCCATCAAAGCTTTCTACCAAATACCAAATTAAGTGATCTCGTAGAAAAATGCTATTTTATTAAAATTTTATATTATTTTAATAAAAAAGCATCAATCTAACAGATTATTTTATTTAAAATGGCATTTGGTAGATAGTTTTGCTGACGTGACGTGTATTGGTAAAGAAACAAAAATATATGGTGTTTTGCAGAAATCTTCTATTATGGTACTTTAAAAGTAAGCTTTGAACTCTAATCTGAGAAATTAATCATAAGATTACTAGCCTGATAGTCACATAGATCATTGCTGTATGTATCAAGTGGAAACGATTGCCATTTACAAGATACCTGAATACATAAAAAAAAAGCTATCAATGTGAAACAATATAACTACCTAAGTCTTTGGGTTCTGATATGGGTTCCAGGGATAAAGAAAATTTCCAGAAAAAATACGAAGGTAGTAATAAAATAATTAACTAGGAACATTTAAATTTATCATACATTTACAAACTGCAATTTACCCTTGAATGAAGCGATACTTAAAAGTTGGTTATACGAACAATTTAGTTATACCTACTGCAAAACAAGTGTAATCAGAGTAGTTTTGAAAATACTTCCAATTTTCTTTATTTGTAGCAGCTATTGATGTAATTGTCATTCATATGTCTCCTTTTGTTCTTAAGCAGCTCCTAAATGCTGCTAAATGTTTATAGGAGATTGGGCTATTAAGTTTTAACTCTTTCTTCGGATATGTGAATCAATCAAATTCGGATATGTGAATCAATCGCTGTAATCTAACATAATCTATACCCACAATCAAATATTTACATCACAATTAGAATAATGTGCATCACTTGCAGTTAAAATGAATTCATTGCAGTTAAAGTCTATATACAGAGGTTGAAAATAGTAAATAAATTGATTCTTAACTTGTTTATTACATGTCAAACAATATTAAATTTAAAAAATCCAATATTTATATCATAGTATATATTTTACAACATACACAAAGTGTTATTCCAAAGCTCTATAATTATTTAAAATCATAAAACTTTTCTATCTTCAGAAAACCTTTCATACCTATAATAGTTAAGTAACTTTAAATATATATCCAGCTATTGGATTTCTACTCTCATCTTCTATCGATGTGTAGGTGACGTATAGTATATCAAAATTTGCCTAACCAAATGCAGCTGATGTAGTCTGAACTGTAATATAATATAGTGTAGGGTGGTATGTGAAAACTACCTTCGGCCTCACTATGTCTTGAATTAATACAAATAAAATTTTTTTCTTTATGTAATTATTTAATTCTAAAAATCAAGTTCATTTGAAGTTAGATAGAATAGATTTCAAGAAACTTTCTGAAGACTCTTCGAAATTACCATCAATCTTCATACATCATTTCAATCCAGTTTCAGATTATATATATATATATATATATATATATATATATATTAAATTTTTCAAAACTAGTTGAACCAACTCATGAAGAATCGTAAGAACACTACTTTCTATAATAAAATTTTCTCGAGGATATATAAAAGCTTGAACACATTTAACATGAAATCTCTTTGTAAATTCAATGAGTTTTAGAAAAACTTTCGTCTGTTTCTAGTTTGATATTTTCGATTTTTTTATTGTAATATTAATCCACTACTTTCATTCAAATTATAATTTTTAATGAGGAAATTTACTGTATATTTTAAGCCTCATTAGAGAGATACAAATTTTCAAAAATTATTATTCTCACTTGCATAAACTCAAATTACGATAAAGGGGCGTAACCTATATTTACTTATTAATGATGTCATCGAGAATGTCATTATAAGGGTGTCATCGAGAATGATGTCTGCTGCTCAACAGAGCAACTAGTATCAACATTCAGACATTTTCTCCCTTAAATATGTATCTGTCAAAAGTGCTGTAAAATATTTATTTTGTAAAGTTAGTTTATTATCAAACAAAATTTAATTAAAAAAAACTTTATTTTATAATGAATGAATTTTACATTAATGTAATATCAAAACTCATATCAGATTGAAATCATAAAACGGCATTATCACCGGGGAAACCTTTCACACCTAGCCCAGTAACTTCAAACACACATCCAGCTTTTGGATTTGTACTTTCACCTTCTAATGCTGCACTTGTTACATATAATATATCCAAATTTGGTCCACCAAACGCAGCAGATGTGGTCTAAAACATAATTGAGTACATAAAATTTTAATTTTGATTATACTTTGTGTATGCTGGAGACTTTTCAAAACTAAAATTTACTGAAATCACTTAATGTAAATAGTTGACTCAGTGTTTTAAAAAAATAGATTATTATTGAAATCAAAATATCTGTTACATTAGTTATGTAAAATCCTGCTAAAAAAAGGCATATTTAATCCTATAGAAATTAAATAGGAATGACTAGGAAATGAATAGGAAATTTTATTGAAAAAATGATTCCCTATTCAATCCTAGTGATTTCCTATTCATATCTATTCAATTTCTATAGGATTGAATAGGACTTTTTTTATCAGAGTAGTTAATTTTAGAATAATGCTTTACATTTCAATTTTGCCTTTTAAAAAAAAAGTAATTTATAATTTTCTAAAACTAAATAAATCAATTTTCAATTTTATAATCTTTTGAAAAAAAATCTTGCTTTTAATACGATAAAAATGCATTCGTTGAAATGTTTACTAATTATTTACTTAAAAGTCAGCTTTTGTCCTTTGGATGGATTGCAGGTTTTTTGCATCGATCTCGAATCGATTATTTACTTTAAGATGTTCAAATTTTTTTCATAGACGCTTTTTGAAAAATTTTGGTCAGTTATTTTTTACATGCTTCTATTAAGTTAAATATTTTAAATTTATTACCTGAAGAGCATCAAATTCAATTGTTTTCTTTAATTCGCCTGTTCTTGGATCAATACGAAGAATACGCCCGCCATTAAAGCAACAAACCCATAAACAACCTTCAGTATCAATTGTCATACCATCAGGGAGATTACCGGGAATTTTATGTTCTTCAAAATCGAATACTGTTTGTCTATTCGCTATAATATTAAAAATTTGAAAACATACTTTTATACTAAGAAGATTAATGTGTTGAACAGGTTATTTTTCACATGAATAAAAAGAAAAACTACTCTCTCTTAGTAGGAATCGAACTCACGATCTTTGAAGTGTGAATGTGATTTAAATATATCTTTTCACAAATAGTTTTTAAAAAAAATTATATTGAGTAATCCATAAAAAATGATTTATAGACTTGATTGAAAAAAAGAAATACCGTATTTAAGCTATTTTCGAAGCCATCTCCTAAAAGGAGAGAAATAGCTTATTCAAAATTGCCTGGAAATTTTTTTCTTCATATGAATTAAGGTTTATAATTATCCATATTATACATTTAATTATTTCTTCCCAAAAAATTTTGAGTTAGTTCGTTAATTTTTCCAAATATTGTTAAAGGTTATTCAGAAATTTATTGACAATGAAGGAAAATGAACATAGTAAAGAAGTATTTTCATGACTTAAATTACTTACAAATGTTTCCGGTTTCGGCATCATAATCAAAAGACTCAACTTTATGAGTTAAAGTATCAATGTAGTACATTTTTTTCAAATCTAAATTCCATGCAGCACCATTTGCAATTGTTATTTTACTTAAAAGTTTTTTTGCGCTACGATTTTTCAAATCGAATAAATATAATGATCCTATTTCATGTTCGATTTGTCCAATCTTTGGTTCATAGCCCATAGTACCTATACAAACACAAAAATTGAAGATGGTTAAATCCTTGATACTAATACCTCCGCTACTAATAATTATAATGTTATAATCACTTTTGCATTAAAATACCTATTTTACTAAGAATAATAATTTTTATATTGAGATTTAAGTTTTATGAAACATCCAATTATATATATATATATATATATATATATATATATATATATATATATATATATATATATATATATATATATATATATATATATATATATATATATATATATATATATATATATATATATATATATTTCCACTGTTTTAAATCTAGAAAATATTTAATTACTTACCAGCGTATAAACGTCCAAAGGGATCACATTTTCCATCATTAATACGATTTGTTTTTATTGCATCCTCAGTGTCAACTTCACAAATATCTTCAACAGCTGATGGTTGACTGCTAACTCCATCCCAGGTAGCAATAACAATTTTTCTATTATGACTCACAACAAATTTATCATCAGTATCTTTCACTGGTACGACCAAGGAAACAGTTCCATCAGGGAAATTACAAGTTGTTACTTTTTCATTTGACGGTGTATATTTATGAAAGGCATGCCCTTTGATATCAACATAATAGAGTGCTTGTTTTTTCACATCCCAATGTGGACCTTCTCCTAACGTTACTTTTTTAGCAACAATACGAATCTTTGGTTGAGCCATCTAAATAAATTCAAAATTTTAGTAATCAAATTAAATTGTATGACTAACTTATTCGATTGGTACGTAACTGTTTTTGCCCGAAATAGTGATTGATAATTATGAAAGGCACTTAATTTGGTTTTTGAAATTTAGATACTTAAAATTTACAAAGTATTTTTATAAATTATAAAATTAAAAATAAATCATAGTTTTATAATTTATAAAAATAATTATTCCAAAATAGTATTAAATTATATTGACGATACAAAATGCTTCAATATATCGGTTACTATTTTCTTTACTAATTATTTACATAATTGTAAATTTTTTTGGTTACTAATAGTAATGGTCGCTATACAAAAGTTAATTTAAAAATTAAAAAAATCCATTGCATGAAAATAAATAGATACACTCCTTATTTTGCCTGAAACGCCTTGAAAGTAAAATACTGTGGTACTAAGAGTTCACAATTTTCTCGGTTTGCTGTTCCAATTTTTTGGTTTTTGGTTCCGGTAATTTTTATTCATCCGGTATATAAATGAATTCTTTAAATAAGATTCATTTTGCAGAAGTGATGCTAAATTATATTTGTACGCCCCCCGATGACTATATATTACTAGAAAACTTCTGTGTATAAGAATCGAGTTTGAGCTCCTATTTCATAGCTTGTGGTCAAATTAATGGCTCGTATCGAAAATCAAAAAACTAATGGCTATTATGTTAATGTATTTTGAAAAATGATATCAAAATTGATTTTTTCTTGCCTAAAATATATATAAACTACGAAATTTATCAAAGTATACCCTGGTGGAAATATCTTGAAAATAACTCTTAACAAGTCTAAAAAACTCTTATGAAATTCTGATGAAGTCTTATTAACTCTAAACAACTATTAGAGAAAAGTCCCAATTTTCTGAGAATATAAGACTTATTAAGAATTTTGAAAAGTTATTCTCACTTGTCGAAACTTATTTTGACTTACTAATTTCTAATAAAAATTTTGAAATTTTTTCCACCAGGGTAATAACTGTAACGAATTAATATTAGGAAAATTGAATTGTTTATAACATTCAAAGTTGTTGGATATTAATTTTACTACGGTTTTGTAATTTCTTAACAAATAAATTTTATTTTTAATACTATTTTCGGTTCTAAAAAAAAAAAAATTATTGCCTTCGTTTTTTATTAAATTTGGATAAATAAATTAGGAAAATTGTGTTAAAATTGACAAATAATAAAATTAATTTTTAAATATTTTAAGCCGATGACTGAATCGAGATTTTTCTTTTTATACATACTTTAATAAAATTGTGAATTAATTTACTTTCGCTTTACAATAATAAAATTATTCTCAGCGCTCCCACCATTAATATATTTCTATCCTATACCGTGATTTTTAATCCTGTTATGATATTATATTTCAAATTATATTGTCATCGGAATTGTTCACATTTTCAAATCCATATAATAATTAGAAATGAATGAAAAATGAGCCATAAAATTTGTTTACTTTGTTGAAGTTACGCGTCAACGGTCAAATTATTGAAAATACGTTATTTTTTTATTTAAAAGAAAAATAAAATCAAACTTACCTTTTATAATAGAATTAAAAATGTATAATATATTCGCACTTTCAATTAATAAACAAAATTATTAATGAAAACACAAAATTTTAGTTGACAAATTTAAAATTGATTTGCTTTATAAATGAATTATTGAATCCCCCACCCAATGATAAATGTATATTAAGAATAACTAATTCCTTTGTATACATAATAAATCATATCATGTTTTATGACCTCCCTAACAAAATGATAAATTGTTAAATAAATAAATAATACATTTTGGTCTTTTTGTTTTAAAAGTTATTGATACTAAAAAATTCGGAAATAAGTCCTAAATATTCGATTTATTTTAGGCTCTTAAATATCATGATCGGTATAATTTCTATAAGTTATTAGTAAATGTGGTGTGACAATTGTCATCATTTTTCATCTATATGATTTAAAAATTGGGTCATTTTGTCCAAAGTCTAATAGTTGCGATTTGGACACCTACCACTGGGTAGAAATTCAGATTTATTGCATTTGTTTTCCGCAAAATAGACATTTTTGTGAAAAATACCGTCAAAGATGGTATGGTTAAAGTTAAATCGGAAAAAATTTCATAATATTATATTCTATAAAGAAAAAAAATATTTTGGAATTGGAATCGCCCCGATAATCAAATCCGGAGATGGCGTCGTATTTTCATGTAGTCACCAAAATTTTTTAAGGGATTTTCACAAAAATGTCTATTTTGTGGGAAACAAATGTAATCAATAAGAAATTTCTGCCCGAATAGATTATTAGATCTAGGACAAAATGACCAAATTTTTAAACCATGATATAGATGAAATTGTTATAATTTTCTTATAGATATATAATTGTTATACCTTCAATTAATGATTTTCCGTTTTTAAGGACAATCATATGAAAATTGCTTTTGTTATCTACTAAAACGTTCGCTTCAAAATCAACCAGAATAGGAGCCAAGTGTTAAATACCCAATCTTTAACAGACAATTTTCAATAAATTATTGCCGAAAGGTATGAAAAAAAGCAGTTTACTACAACGCTATCTAGTAACAAAAAGTATTTTTGTGTTTTTAGTGTCGTTTTTTTACAGTACATGAGTACCTCTGATAATAAGTTTTTATTTCATTCATCTGACCAAAGAGATTTTTATAACCGTTATATACCTATAGATAGTATGACAGTTTATTCAGTTTGTGAAAGTGCAAAATTGATTATTAGGATCAATCAAGGATTTCAAGGATCCATGATCTATCTAACTTTTAAACCATAAGAGATTGAGGAAAAGTTCAAGTATAATTTGTTGTTTCTTAGAAACAAACAACGTTTGTTTGAAATATAATTTTTCGTAAACAGTTTTGATTCGCAACAATTCAAGCTCAAATTCACCAAATGAACTTCAAACATTATTCTAGCACATATTATTAAATACTGAACCATGTATTTAGTGTATATTTAATAATCTTTAATAATTATAAACAGCTCGAAAATTGATCATCCAGTAATAGGTATGTCGGGTAAATAAACAATTAACACTGTTAGTTGTTATCGTCACTTATTAGTTTTATTTTTCGTTCTCGCGACATGCTTAATGATTAACCAATAAGAACAGCGGTCAGGAAAAACCATGAACCAATGGTATTATATTATTGATTCATCTCTTAAGGACCAGCACACACCATCAGATTTTCTAATCAAAAAATCTGATGTAACTTAATAACGTATATTTTATATTAGACCCCGCAATCGGTAAGATTTCTACATAATACGTAAAATTTTCTGATCAGAAAATCTGATGGTGCACGCGTACATATAATACTGTCTGAAGTAGTATCAGAATTCCGGATCAGAAAATCTTACAGTGTGAGTTGGCCCTAAATCGTTGACGCCACTTGAATTGTTGTCTGCTAAAGATAATCGATGGTATAAGGTTAACAATGTTACCTATTTTACTAGTTATAATACTGATTTTAATTATATCAAACTTTCATCTCAACACAGTATTTATTTATTCAGTTTGGAGAGGGATAGGGTCAATTTTAATTGTTATCCAGGTTTAACTGTTTGCCGTATTGTGTAAAAAGTGGTTAAATGAAAGAGAAACGAAAGAGTTATTTAAAACTACAATTAAATTAAACTTAAAAAGATTTCAATTTTTATATATATCTATATATCTATTATCATAAAGTTTTGTCTTTTTTATTCGTAAAAATGTCGTCCTATAAAATATGCTACAAACAACCTGTCAAATTCATATAAACAAAAAAGCTTAATATACTTTTACTATTCAACCGAGACTTATAATATTAATTACCTATAAAAGTTAAAATTTATTAATTACCTATAAAAGTTAAAAAACTATCAAAATGTTTTGAAAATTCGAAACACTAAAAAATATAACCTTTAACACGGAAATCTTTTGTTTTATACTATACAATTTAAGACTTAAGTACCTTATTAATTTAGCGATATAGTAAATACATATACTTATAGCTCAAATTAACTGTTATCAATTTAAAATTACTAAACATTACATGTAAATTATTTGAAATGTAGTTTTTTAATTTATAAAGCTATTAAAAGTAAACTTATAATAGGGGCTTTATCACGGATAACTTTGAATTCTAAGAGTAAATTCATAACTTAAAAAAATTGCAACTGTAGAATAAGGTTTTGAAAAGATCCTTGATAAAAATAGTCCAATTCAATCCTATAGAAATTGAATAGGAATTAATATGAAATCAATAGGATTGAATAGGAAATTTCCTTTTCAAAATTTGAATACGAAATAATTTTCTATTCAATCCTATTCAGAATTTTAAATAGGATTGGATAGGAAATGAACTATCTTGCGCGATCTAGGCAACTAATTTTATAAATTTTACAATTTTTAGTCTAAATGTCAAATATATATTAAATCTTATTAATAAAATGTATCACTTATTTTTCACAAATTAAAAAAAAGAAAAAACTCTAGATGACTCGAGATATTCAGTATAGATAATCAAAAGGTGATATTACTATAAAGACTACTTTCAAAATTGGATAATCGTTATCATAATCTGCAGGAGAAGGAGAAATACTAAAACTAGTTTTGAAAAAATTGTTTTTGTTTGATATTTTTTTCATAAACTCTTTCAATTAGTCACAATTTCTGCTCAAAGTTGACATATGCATATACATTTTTAAAATCCGCTAATGTAGATGTTAAACTCATGCATTCACGAATAGCTAAAATTTGTAAAAAATAATTCGCCTTCTAAAAAATATAATTATTTTTTCTATTGTTTGCATGTAAGTTGTATAGTTATAAAAAATGACATCTAAATGTACTTTTTGAGTTGAATATTGTAAAAATGATCGAAGAAATTGCATTAGTAATTTTTCTTAATTACCAATACAAATAATTATTCTTTTAAATTTGAAAATAAATTTTTCGAAAATTCTTTGATCAAATCATACACTTAGACTATTCACAGACTTTTTATGATTTGATTGATAAAGTAGTATTTCGTAACCATAGCAAAGAAAGAAAACAATTAGATGGACGGTGCTCTTACTCAATTATGTAAAACCAACCCAAACAAAGTCAACATAATATTAAAAGTCGATATAAATAACATATATAAATAAGTAAACTAAACAGTAAAATAGATATAATAAATTTATGTTCCAAGCATAAGCAGCTTGTACATTGCTATCACTTGATTTTGTTTTAATCTTAAGAAGATTGAGCCCTAAAATTTAAATCTAAATAAATAATTCAATGAATACTTATCAATATATTTAAACAAATCTTAGATTGAATTGTAAACATACTAATACGTATATTAAGTAGTAAATATTTATTAAAAATTTCCAATCAATATTAATTAATATTTACATTATTCAAATTCGTTGATAAAGAAATTATAAACTATAAAATGAAATATATTAATTAATTGTAATAAAATAATGGTATAAATTGTTTAAAGTAGTTGTACACAATTTCAAATTTTAAGTTCTTTCTTTGTATTTCTACTTCTATCTACATAAGAGCTTTAATAGAACTTCTTTAGGCGATCAATAAAATTTGAAGATCTTGTTGAACTTCTGAACAACATACACAAAACAACAAAAAACAAGAACATATTTTAAATAAAAAAAGAATTGCAAATATTTAATTCTGCTTAGTTTCACCAGGTGATGCTTAATATTAATTAAATTGGACAAAATAATGTAAAATTGTAATCATGTTTTATATGCCTGTCGTTTGAGTAATATATACTCAAAATGGATATTTATGAATGCTCATGTATCCAATGTTTATATTTTTTCTAGATCACTTGAAGACAACAGTTTTAGAATTATTGCATTTTTGCAGTTAACGAGGGTGCAATATTCACCTAGATAGAGGCAGACTTTACTCTTGGGACTAATGTTATTATCCAGCAAAGAATGTGTTTCTGAGTGTAAGGCGCTTTTTAGCGTTTTGTATCCAATTCAATTCTACTTTTGGAGATAGTTACTTACAGGTACTCAACGCTTAGAAAGTATGTGTATGTCTATCGTTCCAAACGATGCCAAAAACTTCTTCGATGTCTAAAGGAACTATGTATGTGAATTTATTTCATTTACATTCAGAGGAAAGTTAGTTGGAATCGGTAAAGGTGACTGTTAAATGGATCAATCTGAAATCAAACTGTTGGGTGATTAACTATCTGTGAATGTTCCATTGTTTCCATTCAATGAATAAAGTGTCCCATGTAGAAATCAAATTATTTTTAAAATATTTAAAGTTTTTTGACTTATATATAGAAGTGATGCGTTCACATCATATTTTATAAAATAAAATTTTGTCGAAGTTTCAATGTTAAATTGTTCAATTTCGTAGAATTTTAAGTTACGGATCATTTATAGAAATTTGCACATAATTGAAAGGGATGTACTTTAAATTCTATACATGCAAATGAATATAAGCCAGGCTCAGTGGCGGATGTAGGCTATGTCTCGTCTGAGGCTCGAACAAATGTGCCGCCTTTTTTGCTTTACAAAAGTGATTATACAAATAAAAATATTAAAATTCAAACAATTAAATTGCAGTTTTTCAAAATCAAATAATTACTCCAATTTTGTAGCTTAATGACAATAGTTTCACACATCTGAATAGTTTGTTTTTTCTCTCTTTGGCTCTTGCGAAGACATCGATTATATTATCATAATCAATTTCTTGCACTAGCGTGGCTTCTATAGTTCATTAAATTTATCTTCGGCCATAATTGATCTCAAACAGTTTTTCAGTTTTTTCATGGCAAAAAAAAGATTCTTGTCCTGAACAATTTGTAGCACTCAAGAATATACGAATTTCTACGTTAGTGGAAAGGTGAAATTTTGAAAATGTAGTATATTTCCAGCATAGCGGGCATCTTGACAGTTCTCTTATTCCATGGAGGTGATAATGTGATGAATTGGAATATCAGAATTTTGAATTGGTTTTTAATTTCCGATTCATTTCTGTTCAAAATATGAATAAGTTTTAATCAAAAATAATTTCCTATTAAATCCGTTTAAAAATTATTGGCAGATTTTAACCGGAATGAATCGGCAATAATTTCTGATTCAATTTTATTCAAAATTTGAAATAGCTTTTATAGTAGGAATATCTTCCAAATATAGTATAATTATATATTTGGTTTATTAAACTTGGTTAAAACTTCCAAGTGAATACTTTTAGCTTACTTCCAACTAAACGGCCAGCTCCCTATAAATTGTGGTTAATACAGTTAAAAATGTTAAATTAAACAAAAAAATTCTATTAATGCATTTAATAAAAATTATATATATGAACATTATAAAATTCAAATATTAGACAAAGCTATTCATTCTTCTCTTTAATAAAATAAAAAAGAAGCAACGCTTTATACATATTAATACAATATCGTACAATATTCTCACAGAATTTTTTAATTGGATATATCATATTTTTAAATTTTTTTTATTACTTTCTTATCAATAAATAGTTTGTATTTTAAATAATTGCAATTTATTTTAATTAATAAAAAGAACGTAAAAAATTCAATTCATTATTAAAAAGAAATGAGTAGGAATTTGTTCATATATGATAACATTAAATGCACATGCTGCTAAGACCAATTAGTGGAATATTATCATATTATAATCCTGTGTGTAATTGCCATTTTGTTATTGAGTCCAAAACTGTTTCTTTTCTATAAGAACGTACATAACCTATATATTTTAACAGTTTTTTTCAATAATATGTAATATAATCATTTTATAGGTTAAATAAGCATAAATATTAAGAAGGGAGCCATCTACACACATTGAGAACACCAAGATTCTTGTATTTTTTTTAAATATTTGGAAAATCGGGTTTATTTGAACATCCTTCCTATTCCTTAACATTTCAGGATATTAGATTCTTCAATTTGAAATTTTGAATTTTAGAGCTGTGGGTCTAATATCTCGAGAACCATAAATTAGATAATATTTAAACTTAAACTATGGTTTTTATTGGGTGGTATTGAAACCTATCAAAAATACATTTTTTTTTATTTTGAAAAATTATTACGAAAAAATTACCTTTATTAGTTCGACGTAATGCATTTCAAGATATTAGGCAATCATCGTAGGATCCTATTAGCATAAGCGTCTAACAAACAAACTCTACATACTGTCTTATACCTTCGAAACTTAAAAATAATCTGAATTAAATTAAAACACTTGTTCTTTGTAGAAGTTTATCAAGGCCATCTCGGTAATCTTGATTGATACACTTATCCAAAATTAGACGAAATTTAAATATTTTGATGATGGATTTTACTCGAATTAAGATTTAAGTTAACTATAAAATTCATGATATTTATTTTATGACCAAACATAAAAAAGTATAAAACAAATTAAACAAAGAAAATACTTTCTAAGATTAAATAGAAAAATTTTTATCAAATCGAAAAACTTCAATTCCTTTGCCATAAACACATATTACATAATCATCTATATCACCACTGGTAAAATTACACAAACCTAATAAATCAGATATTGTTGAACATTTTTGTATGACAAATTTACAATTTATATTTTTTTGATCACTCACAAATAACTCACAAATTGTAACACGTTGATCCGTTGAGCATGCAAATAAAAACTGATCAATAATTAATATGCCGGTAATTTGTGAGCAAAAATACGTATCAGTATTCCAAGACGATAAAACTTTAACATCCTCGGAAACTTCAATTAAAGACAAATTTAATTTACAATCATCTCCACCTGTAGCTAGTAAAAATACATTATCATCGTATTGCTTATAAGAAAAACTGTTTATTGCAGACTGATGAATTTTTAATACAAAAAATGGATTCACATTTTGTAAAATATCACTATCAAGTAAAAATGAAAAATCCCAAAATAAAATTTTTCCATTTGTACCCATTGATAATAAAATTAATTTATTTGTTTTGAGTAATCCTAACTTTGTAATACAACAATTATGAAAATTACTCGAATATATAAAATTTAATTGGTTTTCTTTATATTTATAACGAAATACACGCAAATTTCCATCAGAACACGCAATGAAAATTAAAAAATTCATATCATTTAACTGAAATGAAATAATATCCATTATTCTAGTTTCCGGATCGAATTTTTTATTATTTATTTTTAAAGATTGTGATAAAATTGTATCAAATTCAACTGAGCTGTTTTCATAGAGTAATTTACTTAAAACTAGTTGTGCGCGGCCACCAGCCGAATAAACTAATGTTTCATTTTCGGTTAACTGATTTGAATATAAACATCGAATACTTGATAAATGAAAATTGTGCGTGGATAATAAATTAAATTTTGACTTAGAATATCGACTAATTCTTAAAGTAGTATCTTCACCACCGGATACGGCAATTAAAGTATTATCAAATAAGACAGGAATTATTGTATTTATTTCATGACTATGGAACCCTTGCTCCAAATTACGAAAACTGTCTGTAGAAACTGTTATGTCATGAACATATTTATCTTTGATGTATATAAATTTAAAATGATTTTTATCCAAAATATATAAATCCCAGGATCGATGTCCACCGCCACAATTGTATTCGAAAATTTTTCTGTTTAAATTCATACTCCATATTACAAAATTAAATTCAAGGAAACCGATTACCAAAGATTGATTTTGAATTACATTTGCACACCACTTAAAAGGAATTTTTGTAGATGAATATATTTCCAATTTATTAAAATTTTCATTTATTTTAAATTTTTTTACAATACCATCTCGACCTAAAAAAAATAATAATTTAATTTATTTTTCATTTTGTACTTCAGTTTGTGCATTGCGTAAATGTCCGATCAAGCTTAAATTATAAAACAAGTCTTTATAAAATTAAGTTTAGTCGACATTTTTTGTATTCAGAGAGCCAAGGCTACTTTTTACTGGAGTTTGTAATTTTAAAAGATTTTTTTTATACCGCTTCCATAAAGATAGCATTGTTAATTTCTGAGATAGATAAATTTGATTTTAATGCGCACCTGTTGTTATTAATATTGAATTGACGATTTTCAAACAAGGAATTCCCAAGTGTCCATGTACTTTTGACAATGATTGATGTAAATTATTATATTCATCAAATAGATGGATATTCCCACCACGATCTCCAACTATAATAAACTGTTTATATTTACAAGCAGCAGTTGTCCATCGTTCTTTAGATTTGGGCAAAATACCACAAATATTAAATATTCCTTCATCGATATTACCAACTTTTAATGCACCCGATCTATCACAAATTAAAATATTGTTTCCATTTAACCAATGTAATGATAAAATGGTATCAACTGTATCGACTTTGATTGTTTTCTTTTCAGTTAATTCACATTTTATTAGATGATAAATGAAAATTACGTTATGAAACCCTGGAAAAAGTTATTACAAATGTAAATTTAAAACAATCTAAACTGCAAAGCGAAACAATATTATGGGAGTTATGTCTTCGAGTCCAATCATATAGACTGAATTCATTACAGCTTTCGGCAAGTTGGAAATAGTTTCAGCTACTTGCCAATAACTTCAAAATGCATGTCAAATTAACATGAGAGAATTAAACAAAACCATGGTGTACCATAATAAAAAGAAGTGCTTGTCACATTTTTGCATCGCTACACACTACCGTAGAATTAAAAAAAACTTCAGATCCATGTTTGTGAACTAAAGACGCTTCAATTGAAATGATAAAATAAATATATGCAACTTTTCTATTTCAATAAAACTCAAAAATGCATTTGATATTTAAATGAGTAATTTCTAAGATATCACCAATTTATTTTCAGTCGATATCTTAAAAACTATCTGTTTAATGATCTAATAAAGTGCATTTTCGTAATTTTTGGATTCTATTTATTTGACGAACACATAAAACTTGAACTTAGGAAGGAAAAACTGCATATTAAATTTGAAGTTTAAACATTGAAATTAAAGTATATGTATTATACTTTAATTAAAAAAATACAGTTTGAAATATGTTAGTTTAAAATAATGAAAAATAAATTAAGAAATGAATAATATTAAACCTCCTACATTTTTACTGAATCAAAGAATTTCCTGGTGTTTTTAAATTTACAAGGGTTATCAAACGACTTAACAGATGTCATCTGGATATATAATAATATAAAATACTTACCAACGACAGCAACATGTACACGATCAGGTGATACTTCCAATAAAATTTTCTGAAAACCTTTAATTTCTGCTACAGTTTTAATGCCACTATTACAATTAAAATGAAAAAGTGTTCCCAATTCTGTGATAATTACAATATTTGATTCATTTAAAAAACATGCCTTTTTAAAAGCATTTTTTGAATCATTCGTTGGACACGCTATTATATTCTTACGTATATCTTCTTTGATTGAATGTAAACATATACCCGAATCTCCACCACCAGTTATCAATTGATTGTATGTTTCATCACAATCCAAAGACCATATGCAATCATTTTGATGTGATTCAATTTTACGTAAATGACCACCATTATGATTCCAAATATTAATCAATGAATCTTCACCAATTGAAACGATAGAATCAGATAAAATCTTTGCACGTATTACTCGAGCTGTATGGCCATACATAACTATTTTTGGTTTTATTTCAATTGGTTGTTCTTGTTTTTCATCGTTATTTAAATTTACTTTCCATAATCTTACAGTACGATCGTCTGATGTTGAACAGATGATATTTTTCTTTTCATTCCACGTTAGTGAAAAAATAACTCCCTAAAATAAAAATAATATGAACAAATTTTCAAAAAATTTGTCATGTGATTAATTATACAATAGTAAAACTTTTATATAGCAAATCATCATGACGTATAACGATTATGCATCGTTAGTAGTAACTAGAAATATAATCTTAAAATCATAACTATTTTTTAATTGAATATTCTAGTATCGCATAATACTTCAGGACTATTCGTTTGTTAGAGCTTATTCGGCTATTAATATATAATAGAAGAACGCTCGCACCGGGATATATAATTGTAAAACAATAAACATCTAGCGTAATAGAGATTTTATCTATTCAGTTGCAAATACCATTTCTACTTCTACCAAACGCATATAATGTGTTAATAAAACAAAAATTGTTAAAAATTTCTAAGTTATAGAATCTAACAATCGCACACACAAAAAAATTTGCTTGTATTCATAATAATGATCTATATACAGTTAAACCTCTTAAATATAGATGAGGCTGGTCTGAAGATCTACTAAAAGTGTTAGACAAATTTTGAACTGATTAATTAACACGAAAAATGAGACCTCTATAATAAAAACAATGTAAATATACTCTAATGTTATATGTAATAAAACATTGTATATTATATTAAAGATTGTCTTTATTATAGATGTTTCATTTTTGTGCCAATTCCTTTTAAAGCTAAAAACGGGAAAGAATATGTCGATATTGTAAACTCACACGCTACTTCTGATCAAACCAATATAAAACAAAAAGAATGAAATTGTATAGAAACACTAGTTGGATTTAAAGCAAAATCGAGATCATTTGTCTGTCCTAGCTTATATCTAAAAATTGAAGGTAGTAGTATTAAGTGATTACTGAGCCATAAGAAGAATTCAGTCCGGATAATTACCAAATAATTGTAGGAAACTGAGACCAACCTTAAAAGATATAGAATTATAAACCATAATTAATATAAAAATGCAATAGACTATTTTGATACAAGATTTTTCAATCCGCTTGAAAGACGCGGCAGAAATATCAATGGGTGACATAATGAACCTTGGTAAAAAATAGAAACTTTTCTTGGATTGACTTTTTTAAATTAAAATAGTAATTGAAAAAAAACTTACTTCATGTCCAGTCAAACGATATAAAATATTTGAAGATACTTTCGGTGACCAAATAAGTATTTCACTAAAAACTGTTCCAGCCAATATAAACAATTCATTATTTTTCTTTGCAATCGTAGCTCCATATAAAATAGAATTAACATCACACGGTTTTTCCCATTTGATATTATTATCTTTTAAATCTATACCAATTACAACATTATGTGCTGATATTGTAATAGTTTCATTGCAATGAATAATCGCATCCAATATCCAATCATCATAGTGAATTTTTTGTAAATTGTGAATAAATTTATCAACGTTATATTCTTCTTGTATATGTAATGTAAACGTACATAACTCACGACCACCAAATATAATCAATGGTTTATTTTCACAGTTAATTCCATGAATTTTTTGCCCATCGAAAATTTCTTTTTTGAATAATAGCAGTAAATTACATCGCTGATAAATATGCAGATGATTACCGATACCTAAATAATAAATAATTTTTATATATTATTTGCAAGGACTGTAGGGGGGGGGTCGAAGATCACAAAAACCGACCAATTAGTGCAATATCCTAATTTAAAAATTAAACTATACTAATGAATTCCAATTAAGAGAACTTCGATTAAAATTTTAAATGGATCTTATTAACATAGGTCTCATAAGAAATGTGCTCGATGTAAAATTTTAAATGTCTCCTCAAGTATGTAGAAATAAGTCCGGAAAAATTGACTAGTAAAAAGATCAGTGGAATTGCCAGTGTTCTCATCAATATTTATAACATACACTAAGTATAATACTTCTGCAAATACCGGATATATTATTTATCTCATAATACTCAAACTATAATTTAGATATTAATACATATAAAGAAATATAAACTTTATTAAGTTATAAACATATGTCTTTATATAGAAATATAATTATTAAAATATTAGTAATTTTTGGTTTCATAAATTAAGGTAAAGAACTGAGAGAAGCGGTGTAGAATTTAACCCAAGCTTTTAACTTTGTAATGAATTGAAATTTTTAATTTTAATATATTTATAATAAAACAAAAATATTATATAAATATTATATATTGTATAAAATATTAAGTTTTTGTTTCATTCTTTTTTTAAATTAAAACTGTAACAAATACATATTAAGTTAAAACGTTACTGAAAATAATTATTCTTGATATTTTCTCTGAAAAATTTAAAAATTGAATGAATTACCAGCTAAAATATAGTTTTTATAAAATTTAATAACTGTAACGTCTGTTTTAATAATATCCGTGTTCATTATTTTAGCGATTTCTTATTCAATTTCAGTTATTACATTGAAAACAATTGTCAAACATAACCACGTGTTCTAATCGATTGTATTAACTGACAGTTCCAAAAAATAGAGTTATAGTTGGAAGCGGTCAACGTTATTTCTTTTTTTTCCAATGAAACCAAATGAAACGTTATGTAGTATATTTTATGTATTGAAAGTACACGGGGAAATCTGTGGCTGGAACCTAATGACACTAAATACTTTAAATTGTGAACTTTAATTTATTTTTTGGTTACATGGTATAAATATTTATTATGGGTTTCATTGGTTTACATTTGGGTATGAATTAATTAAAGCAATAAAAATTAAGAGACTGTAAAGTAATTCTTTTGTGTTTAGGTGTTGGAAGTTACCATAATAATAATTACGAAGAGTACAATAAGTTATTAAATAAGGCAGTTATTACTGCTATTAATATTTTACGAAAAGGTGGAACTGCGTTAGTTGCTTGTACAGCAGCTATTAAAAGTATGGGCTATATTTTAAAATTCATACTTTGTTTTTTTAATTAACTACTCAAAATACTTTTAGCTAACTACAAAAAAGGGAATAGTTTTATTGTAATATATGTACATTATACACTATTATAAAACACTCCATATATTATAAGTTTTATGTCTATAATGTTTTAATAGTACTCTAATGTAGGGTAATTGTAAATAGTTCTAAATTATATCGATTATAGCTTGAGTCTTGCCAGATTCCGTTTACACCATAGTCATAAAACAAGTTGCTCAACTTTCATAATGAGTATAAGATAATAATGATTGAGTTTTAATGCGTGATGTGCAGAATGGAATAAGAAAATTTAAAATAAATGTTGTGTTACCTTTAAGCTGTAACCAATAAAACTTTGATAAATTTTTCAATCAGTACTGAATCTAAAAGCGAAATATAGATGGATTTTTTAAAGCGTAAATACTAAGTTGAAGGACATAAGACACTATCTCCGTCAATTAATATCGAGTCAAGACAACTATCACCTCACACCCTTAAACGTCTACACAATGACGATTCTAGAATTTCTCTACTAGAGATTCTCAAATGGTGGATAAAGTTAAACTTTTCCTACTCTTCTGTAGCGTTTTTTTATTCTTCTAGACATTCAAATTGCGTAATTATTCGCAATTTTTAAAATAATGATTGATTTTAATTCTTTAATATAGTATTAGAAGATGATCCCCTAGTCAACTGTGGTTACGGTTCAAATTTAACAATGGATGGAACAGTTGAATGTGACGCATCTATTATGGATGGTACTAATATGCATTTTGGAGCTTGTGGTTCCGTAAATGGTGTAAAAAATCCAATAGAACTTGCATACAAATTATGTCAAAACCAATCAAAGGACTCAATATTAGTCGCACCCTGTATTCTAGTTGGTGAAGGCGCACAAATTTTTGCGATTAATGAGGGTTTGTCTTTAATAGAAAATGAAAAATTAATATCAGCAAAAGCTTATAAAACTTATAAAAAGTATAAACGATATGTTAATCAATATAATAACGAGGTAAAAAGAAAATGCCAAGAAAATGAAGAAAATTTACAAGAAGTTAATCCAAAAATTAGAGTGGTAGAAAGTACAGAAAATTCGTTGTCAGTAAAAAATTCTAAACGTAAAATAGAAATAAATGACGTGGATAGCTTAGCAAAAAAATTGAAAGATAACGAGGAAGGTGCAGAAAATTCGAATAATTTAGAAATAGAAAAAAGGTATGATACAGTTGGAGCGGTTTGTATCGATAATAATGGATGTTTAGCATCGGGTGTTAGTTCTGGCGGAATAATTTTAAAGCAACGTGGTCGAATTGGTCAAGCATGCATTTTGGGAGCCGGAATTTGGGCAGATGAACATGTGGCTGTAAGTACAACAGGTTGCGGAGAACATATTATTAAAACAAGTTTAGCTAAGGAAATTGCTGGTGATGTAAAAGATTCGGAATTTAATTTAGTGGAAACTTTAAAATTAAAATACACTGGTAAATATTTATATTTGAAAATGCGATATTAAAAGTGAAACCCTGTCATAATAAGACGCTAATTCTTGAATTTCGCTATGCATTCCATTATTTTAATTAACTACGTTGATAATATTTCATTAACAGAAATCGAAATGTAATAATGAAAACAATACACCTTTTCCATCATAATTTAAAAAACACGACAGCAAAATGCATTTTTATAATACTATCTTACTTAATTCTCAAACAAATTTTCAATTCATCTACTTATATTGGAATAGATCCACAGAAACTCAAACCGTTGAATATCGAGAAAAAAATGAATTTTTTTTTACATAAAGGAGAAGAAAAAAGAAGGTTATTGTATTTCAATAAACAAGGTTAAGCCATGAATATTTTTTTTTTACATGTAAAATGTTATAAGAATGAGCATTTTGTCATGATATGGCGAGCAGTGTTGATAAAAAAACATACAGTTAAAAGTTAATAAAAATTATGTACTTTTAGATTCCCCAATTTTAAAACATGAGACAATGGAAAAAATTGCTGGAGCTATTGTTGTAAATAAAACAAACAAAAATTTTGGAAAATTTAGTTGGTCCCATACAGATAGACAAATGGGTGTTGGTTATATGAGTACGAATGACGATTCACCTAAGGTATCGCTTTATTTTTATATTGTATATAGAAATTTATTAAAATTGATTATCATTTAATTATTGGTTTTCCTTTTTAGATTTGCATTTCATCAGATCACGAAAATAATCAAAGTACTGTTATTTTATATTAAGCATAGTTTTCGTTAGAATTATTTTTAATTTTTGTTGTTAAAATTTTTTTTTAATTTTTTTGGGAAAGAAATAAATAAGTATTTTATTTACATTTTAAAAATTAATTTGTAGCTTTCTGATAGTAATAAGATTTATTCAATATAAAGATATAAGATACGTTTTGTATCTTAAGTACAGGTGAATATTCGACTAAATATACTTTTATCAATTTATAAAAGCCTTCTATCAAAATCAGTACTGTATTGAAATTATTTTCTGGCAAAAAGCTATTTGTAAGTGTCCAGTTCGAATCCGTTATATATATGTTTCTCTACCTCCCATATTCAAATTTTATAGAATTACCTATATACGATGATTAAATTAATACATTATACAAATAAAAAAAGAAAATTAATTTTTTATAGCGTTTTTAAAACTTTTACGGATATTTAAAATAATGTGTGTATCTACATATATTTTTTTTATATAGGTAGATACAATTTTACCTTTAGTATCTAGATACATTTTCAAAGTATCTATTTCAGCATTGAGTAAAGTTTAGGTTGGATGAAAGGTAGGTAATTAGATGGATTATTTTCAAAACTTATATGTTTAAAATGATTAATTGATTTAATTTTAAATATAGTATATATATATTTAAGTATAAAAACATTTCATGTTATTACTTAAAACTAAATACAAATGTTTAGTTGTCTATGGTATAGTTAATTATTGGTAAAAAAGAAGTATTAATATTAATCTTATTGATAATAAGAAATATAAAATATGGTTGAAAATATATAAATATATAACTTTGGCATACTATAAATATTTAAAAAGAAATTTAAAATTAAGGCCTCTATAACTTTAGATTTTATATCAATTTCATAATTTATTTAAAAAGAATAACATATTTTATGAATCGTTATATGGTGGATTAATTTATTATTTATATTATGCATATTCACCATTCATAAACATTCAATGTTATTTAAAACAATTTATCACTATCTAAATATATTGGCTTCCTTTAGCGGAAATTATTACTGAGGAGTGATTGATATTTCAATTATGAGTGCTCTTTTCACTAAACGCATCCATTATAAAACATACATCGTGTTTACTAGCAATTTAATGCCATAATCATTATTTACGTCTCGTTTTTTTTTTTTTCAATTTCTGGCTTCAGCTACTTTTTTAGCTATATAGCCATTAACCAAAGGAGATTATTTATTTTTATACAACAACAGTACTGCTAGGTGGTCACCCATCCAATTACAGATTGTGACTGCTGTTGCTAAACTTTATAGATTGATCAAAGCCTGTCATTACGTTACGTCAGTCCGGGATCTTACGTCTCGTTCATACAACTATTGTAATAAAAATTTAAGAGTTAGATTTCTACTTTTTTATTATATGCTACCATTTTGAAATACACGTCTAAAAATAGCCTACCAACTTTTTCTTTTATGAAAATTATCGTAAACAAGCCGTAGAAATGATTATTTAACACTCTAGTATATAGTATACACAATGTAGAATAATTTTCAAATTAAAAGTGAAAGTTGATTATGTTCGAAGTAAATTTTCAAGAGCTTTAATTCGATATAAAATTAAGTTTTTCTCACGATTAAATATGAAATCTTTTAGTTTATTTTAAGGCAACTTGAGTATAATACATAATTAAATTTACAACGAACTTATACTGATTAAAAATCATTAATGGTTCGATTCTTAAACTTTCAATTATAGTTCTAATATATTATTACTTAGATGCGAATCGATCAGACATACGCATGAATAAATTATTCGGAATAATATTTATGCATAACTAAGTTTTTTTTAAAGTATTGAACATGAGACAATTTTGATTTTTTTTTATATTAGCTCAGTAATTTCTTAGTTATAATGGCAAGAATTCATTTCACCATAATAAGTATAAGAATTGGAAACATAGCATCTTCAATACTATTTGTAATAATTTAAACTTACTCAATAGATATTCGATATCTATTTTCCAACTTCTTGCAATCTAAAAGTTAAAATTACCAAAAATTTTAACACATCCTTAACTAAGGACATCCTACGGTTGTTGTAATTCTCAACATTTAAATTAAACGGGAGTATTTAAATTAAAAATTTCTTCCCGAGGGAATTGTATATGTATCAAAATATTATAAATAAAATTGATATTTTCATAGCTATTAAAACTTTGAATTTTGTCATTTTTTTCAAAATTTACAGAACTGCTTTCTTGTAAGTTAACTATAGAGAAAAAATATCTACTTTGATCTAAAAAAACGAAATATTATATTTTTTAAATACTTCCGATTGAAAATTTCTACTTTCATATGCAGAAGTGTATTTCGAATAGGATATCGTCAAAAAATTATACACGAATCTTTTAACTATGACTGATCGGCTCGTTACTAATCGTTAAGTGCAACAAATAAGCCCTAGTGAAGAATGACACTACTTTATTGTATTATTATTAAATTTTAAAATTCATGAAACCACATTAAATAAATTAATTTGATAGTTAAAATGAGAATATATTAGATAAAAAATTCGTTGTAGAAAAATTATTTGTATCTCTTTAGATTTCACAAAAAGAGAGAATAAATTAAATAATTCATTAACTATAAGAAATGTATAAAATTTTAGCGAGGTATACATTGTGCTGCATTAATTGATATAAATATGAAATTTGTGCTTGTTGATGTACCTCCGCGCACTAAAGAGTCAAATAATTCTGCAAAATTAGTTAGTTGAACATTGAGATTTTTGGTTATGTATTATTCGATCCTTAATGAATAATTATATATTATTGTATCCGTCCTCCGCTTAGTAAAAGATGTCTTCTGTATATTTAAATTCATAACTGCATGTCTTATATTTACTAATGTTTGTTATACTGTACACGCTATAATTTTAAAAGTGAGCTCGCAAGTTCTACTTTTAAACTCAATTCACATTTGTATATATGTATGATTCAGATTAAATTTTCGTCAAGATTGGTTTACGAGTTTGGACACAGAATGCAAAGAAGCTTCGATTCGGAGTCAATTAAGGAAATATAAAATATACAGATACCTACTTGCAAATCTAGTTTAATGCAGAAAACAATTAGAGTCTAAATTGAGCAATGGATAAATATGATTAACTGGTTTAAATTGTTGATAAACATAAATATTAATAAACATTCGAAATATAATCTCAAAAAATGCTAAAAATTTGTTAGAAAAATCATTATGAAATATCATGGATAAATTAAATACATACTGTTTCTGAAAACTGTAAACTAGCTTTAATAATTGATTGGGTGCTCACGCGGCGCCCCAGGAGCTTTATAATATTTTCTCAATTGATCATGAATTATGACTTTTTGGTTCAGACCGTTAGCCAAACTTCACCCAAATCTAATCACCAAATTTCATATCACTCTCAAAAAGATAATCGACATTCAAAAATTGCCGATTAAGTTCAACACTAACCTTCGCAGTAATTACAATTGTTTGAAGTTTAAAAATATATTAACAAATTTTGATTACTATCTCAGAGATGAAAATATTTATTAAATTAAATATTTTCGGTAAATTAAAAGTCTATTCATCAAAAAAATTTTTTTTTTAAAATAAGTATTCATTTTTAATACTTTTGCTAGATTAATCACAATTTTTTTTTTAAATGCAAAAAGGCAATATTTAAAGCAGTAATTTTTTAGGCTGGATTCTTAAATTCGTTTAATTTGTACAACAAAATTGCTTTCGTTTTTTTATATAATTATTTATCAAGATTTATTGCAATAAATTTAAGTATTGAATAGAACACATTTTAGAGCCAAACTGTTCTTTTTTGTAAACATGCCAATGTAAGAGATTATTTAATAATTTTTTATTGATTTTTTAAACGATAAATATTACTTAAAATAAATAAATAAAATTATAAATACTTTTGTTAATGCTATTTTTTTAATTAAAATTATTAACAGAATTGAAATGTTATTAAAGACATTTTAAAATTATCGAAAATTATGTGAAACAATTTATTATAAATTTTGAAATGTAAAAGTCCCACAAAGTATTATGGTGGGCTATGGTGGAAGAGTTAGGATTGATAAAAGCTACATAGAATTTTAATCTGTAATTGGCATATGAATGATTCTAATTAAGTACATGTTTTTCAGTTCACGAATTTATATTCGAAATCAGTAGCAGTATAAAGCATATATAAATAATACACTAAACATTTAAAGATAGAGATACAAATGTCTGCACCCAGTGTTCGCCGTTACATGGACATGAAGTTAAATCATTCAATTGTATTTGCTCTGTGTGACGATGAACACGAAGCCGTAATATTTATCAAGTAGTTGACGAATAGAAAATTAAACAATACAATTGCATTGATTAACGTCCTATCCTTGTGACAAAAGACACACGCCGGAGTTACGGTGGTGTCTTGGTGCGAACATGCGTGTTTCTAACTTAATTGGGAAACATTAGAGCAGGGTGATTAATAAATTAGGTATTTTATTAAGTTTAATAAAATATGCATTCAAATAGCTGCATTTTATATAAAATTCAGAACAAAACTTCAGTATTTCGGCTATCAAAATAGCTGCAACATAGAATAAGAGAAATTTTTTCGATAGATGATTTTTCAATCGAAATAAAACTATTAATATGTATCAATACTCGTTACCAGTATGGTTTACACATAGTATTGATTGAAACTCAAAATCTGCTCCATCATTACATTTATTTTTGTTATTTAGAGTAAAAGTTTACATAACATAAAGTTAATACTTATCGAATATTTTCAAGTTTTTGTATTGAAAATAGCACCAAAAAATGGTCATGTTAAAAATTTATAAACAATTGTGCTCAAATGTTTTTTAATTGTAAAATGCCTTTTTTGTTTACACACACCCATATTCATACCAAATTGCATCTTCTTTGCTTTTATTTGTGGATGAAGGTGGTTGCTCTTCGTTTAATTTCTCTAAACATTTCATATTATCTTGTGAATCCGCTGTACCGGGTAATAAATGTGGATTTAAAGCAACTACATCCCGTTGATCTGATAATTTTGATTCTGGTATTCCGTTTCCACCCAGAACTGTAGTAATTTTATTGTAAACTAACATTGTTCCAGGATTTTCACTCGAGGAATTATTTGATGATTTCGATGCAATTGCTGAGTTATCTAAAAATATGTGAAACAGTTATAGTTTGACGAAGCGGTTTTAATTTTTTATATAAAAGGTTTATTTAGAAAAGAATGCTACACAAACCTTGTAAAATACCACTAGGTTCCTCACTCTCATGCTCTGTTAAATACACCGTACGCCTTGTACCCGCCGATCCTAAACTTAAAACACTTCCAGTAGTACTTCCCAAACTAGAACGCCGTGTTATAGTGCTACCATCCTTACGAATTCTACGATTCACGGCGCCTTCCATTGCACTTGGTCCGTGTGATTGGGACATTAATTGTTTATCAGTAAAACTATCTTGATTATCAAGTCTTTGTAAATTTGAATCACGTGAATCATCTATACTGTTATCTGAATCATTATTTCCAGATTCACCAGAGCCGGTATGTGATAACATAAATTCTGATTGACTTAAACGTGAATCATCTTGCCAAGATCTTCGGTTCTGTACATACAAACACATTATATAAATATTACCATAACTTACTCAATAATAATAGGGTTTTCTAAATCCTTGGTTTTACTTACTCCAGGTACTTTATTGATAAAATCTGATCCCGCTTTTCTAACTCTTCTAACTAGGCTGGCACCAAAACCTTTTCTAAAAACACAATATAAAAAAAAAAATTTGTTAAACAATATACAAAATTCAATAAAAAATTTTACTTACTTTTTTGCACTTGTACAACTGTCTAATTTTCGATAGTGTTCCATAATTTTATCTTCAAGTCGATCTTTTTGCCTACAAAGAGCATGTAATCTATCAGCTAATGCTCTTTGTTCAGCATGATGAGATCTTTCACCGTCTAATGCATGTTTTAATAATGTATGATATTGTCCTAATAATTGTGCAGCATGTCCCATCAACGCTCGCCTATCACCATCTAATTGCACTGTCATAGTTAATAACATCTATAAAGATAAAAACACATAAAATCATACAAATCATTACAGAAGCGCTTAGTTAATACTTTAATTAGTATATTTTAATAATATAACAAGACTAAATAAACTATAAACTATAAGCTATTATTTTGCCAACTAATGTTTTAATTTTTAAATTATGGAACAGCAATATTTGGAGAATAGTTGCACTTTTAATTTTAAACTTAAATGTTTTCTCGGTCTATTATTTTTATGGAGGGTGTTGTAAACGTATAAAAATTAAAATTGCCTGTATGGGGACTAAGTCGGGGCTAATTAAAAATATATTTCAAAACAATTTAATTACCTCACATCGTTGACGCAGTTTATTAGCCTCCAATTGAGCAGACGCATGTTCCCCCCGTAACGATGTGTTTTCCAAATGTAATCGTCCGGCTTCAGCTCGAGCCGTTCTACTATTCTCTTGTAACGCACGATAATCGTTTTTCAAACGTTCACTTGCCGTATACAAATTACGAAAATCATCCTAAAACATTCAATAATATATATTTAATGAATGAAAATTTTAAACAGAAAATATTTATTATACTTTTAATTTCGAATGTTCAGCTCGTAAATTTCCTAAACTCTTTGATTCTGTTTTTAATGATTCTTTTTCTTGTTCTAATAATTTTATTTTCTTCTCAAAATGATTACATTGCTCACGAGAATCACGTAATTCAGATTTTATATCACGAAGCGATGTTTTAAGAGCTTCACGCTCACGTAATAGTTCTTCATATTCGTTATTTAAGGTTTCATGCAACAATCGTAAAGTTACTTGATCTCGAAGTAATGTTTCATGTTGAGCAGTGTTTGCTTCTTGCTGTTTTAAAATCTAAAAAAAATATGTTATAATTTATTTAAGTGAATTATTAGACTGAGAATTCGAGGGCGATTTAAATAATCTTTTCGAATGGCTAAAAAATTGTTCACCTCTATGAGTCACATGATTATTTTTTCAAATATTTAATACGGTAATCACGCTCTGGTAGGAACTAGTCTTGCACGCCATCCGCTTTTATATTAGAACGTGGTTACCATACTCAGCACTGAAAAATTGTTTAGCCTTACAGAAAGACAGTTTCTCAAACCGTCCACGAGCTTTTAGTCTATATCATATTATATTATTTATCAATTCACCCCTGACTATCGTAAAAAAATAAATAAAATTGAGTAATTACATCATCTCCTTCATACATAATTAATGAATAGCTCCCGAATCAGAACCTACTAGTTTGGCTTTAATATACTCAATAATCAAGATTAATTTTTTGTAAAGGTTTGTGTAGTTAATAATCTACTCTAGGAACAAATATATTTTAATTTAAAAAACTTACTTCTTCTTTTTCCGCTACAAGTTGACTGTTGGCAAGTTGTAACGCTGTATATTGTGCAGTTAATGAATTAACTTGTGACGTTATTGTTGAAATATCAACTTGAAGTCTAGCATTTTGTTTTTGTAAGCTCTCAATTTCATTATATAATTGTTCACATTTCTGTTTCCATTCTGCACTAACAGATGAAACAACTTGTTCAGTTTGCTTATTCACTTCTTCATTATCTACTAAACCTTTATCTTTCTTTAATACATCTTTAACAATTTGTACAACTTCATTATTACCACATATTTTTTGAACAACATTTTCTAATGTATGTTCCGTTTCAGATATATCTGATGAATTTAAACCTAATTTATCATATACAGATTTTAATTTTTCTACACATAAATTGGCAACAAATAAATCTTTTTGTAATGTTGAAATTGTTTCAGTAGATACAGCTGCTTGTGATGTTAATTCATGGACCTTTTGATCTAAATCATTTATTTTGATTGTTTGTGTTTGAATTTGTGTGAGTGACGTTTCAAGCTCTTTGTTTAATTGTTCGATTTCTTTTAAATGTTGGTCGTTCATTGCAGATTGTTGATCTAATGCCACATTTTTTTCCTAAAATAGAAACATTATTCATAATTCATTACAAACTGTTTTGGGTTAATTTAAATCCAAGCGAAATTTGAATAAAATAATTTATTATCGGAATGAAAATGAGCCAAAACGAAAATAGAGCTTTCCAAGAAACTATTTACGGCTATTGTTATAAGGTTTATAGATTCTGCAATGATCGTATTCATAAAGAAACAGATTCTAAGCAGAGAAAAAATTCGTAGATTCGGTATAGATCTATGAAATGTTATACAAACAATCGATAATAACAAGAATTTGATATTTAAAACCATCTTCTCCATGACGGTATTCGCTGTTATACAATTTAACTCTAAAAATAATAAATTCTTTCTACGTTGCCTGTAAATTATTTTTGATAATTCAGATCAGGGTTCTTTATTGCCATCCGATTAAGTTTGTTATCAGTAATAATAACAAGAAAATGTTATTATAAATAATCTATAATTATAATAAAAATCGGCGAGGCGCTGATGCAAATTTCAACGATCAAATAGAGCATACTAAGGTTGATCGATTATAAAAGGCATCATATCTTTCAATTTGAGCAATCATATTGATTGAGCGAAGAGTTAATTTAAGAATTAAGTATGAACGATTTTTATAAAGATAAACTACAAGATAATAATGTCATATATTACATCCGCTAAAAGGTCTTACGCAGAATGATGTTGAAGGAAAATATACTCACAAATTAAAAGACACATTATTGTATAAGAAATATTTACCTAGTTTTTATTATAACAACCACTAAATTACTGGTTGTTATTGCTAAATAATAAATAAAAACTAGAATGTACTTCCAAAATTTAACGTTCGATACAATTAATAAATATTTACCTCTTCAGAAACTTTTAATTTAGCAACTTCTTTTTGTAAAGATGTCAATTCTTTTTCTAAAACTTGAATTTTCTCACCACGTTCCGTAGAAAGTTGCTCAAATTGGTGGCTTTTTTCTGCAGATTCATTTAAACTTTCCACTTTTTTCAGGCTTTCATTTAATTGTGTTTCTAAATCATCTGCTCGGCTTTTAATCGTATCACATAATGATTGTAAAACTAATTTTTCTTTATTCAATGCATCAACATTTCTTTCTAATTCTTGACATTTTAAGCGCTCACTTTGTATTTCATTACTCTGGCGATCAATTGACGAACGACATGAATCTAAACTCTCTTGTAATTTCGAATTCTCATCTAAAGCACTTTTAAATGCACTTTCTAATTCAGAATTTTGTTTTAATACTCGCGTACAGTTCTCTGATAGTTGATCGCATTTGATAATTAATTTTTTCTTCTCTTTTTCTAATTCTAATATTTTTCCTGACGATTCAACCATTGATGATTCTTTTAATGTCTCAATTAATGTTTGTAATTTACGATTTTCTAGCTCTAATTTTAATGCACGTGCTTGTGCATTATTACTTAATTGTTCTGATAAACTAGTGTCCTCTGAATTTGTTTGTTCACTTTCTGAATCACTGTTATTTGCAAAGCTAACGTTTGTCGTTGATATTTCCCGAGTAACTAATTGTAATTTTGTGTTTTCATCAATTAATTCTTGTACTTTATCGCGAGCTGCGTCACGTTCTAAAATTAATTCATTGATTGTTTGATCACGTGCTAATAATTCTGATTCTAGGCGTGGGGCATTCTCAGATCTTTGTCTCGCTCGAGCCAGTTGAGATTCTAACATTTCTCTTGTATCTAATAACACTTTATTATCTTCACGGAGTTCCTCAATTCGTTGCTTATAAAATTCAATATCAGCTAAACGTTCTCGATATCTTTGTGCTTCTGCTTCTAATCTATCTGCTCGTTCAGCATGTTCTCGTAAAGCATCTAATTCATCACGATACGCTTTGGCACGACGTGCTTCTGCCATAATTTCACTATTCTATAAATAAAAAAATAAATAATATGAAATTTTGCTGACTTTCCATATGTGATTTTGAGGTACTTTTAACCCTTGTAGAATAAGAAACAGAATAATTAAAAATTGAATCAATTTAGAAGGAGTCTTTTACATTTTCGAATAAATATGATATATTATAAGATAAAATACCTCAACTCGTAATTTGCTAATGACAGTATTACTATAATCCAATTCTTCTCTACATTCAGTAAGAGCTTCTGTTTTTTCTTCCCTAAAAAAATAAACAGCAAATTAAACAATTACTATAGCACACAATTGCATTTAGACTAACAATTCTTGTCGTAATTTTCTTAATCGAGCTTTCCAATCAGCTAATTCCACAGCTAAATGATTACTTTCAACACCATTATTACTATGTGGTATACTTGATGATTTTCGACTACTTGTAATACTTGTTGGCGACATTTCAACAGATCGTCCTTCAGGTGTTACAGCTTGTTGTTGCGTTTGTAATAAATTTAATTGTGCTGATACCCAATGTTCTAATGTCGCATCTCGTTGTTTAATCAATACACGTATGTTATTTAATAAATTTTCTGAGCTTTGTTGAGTTATCTCTGCTGTTAAAACAATCGTTTGATCGTCGGTTACCTAAATATTTAAATAATCGTAATATTAGTTTCCGAAAAAGCATTTGATGTACGAATTTAATTAAAATAAAACATAAAGGAATTTGTAATCTAAAAAAGTAAAGAATGCATAAAGAATGCGAATATTACGATGTTATAAAGATTCCGATTTAGAAACGAAATCTTAACATAAACAAACTGAATTTATTGACAGAAAACCGAAAAAAAAAAACAGTAAAGAAAACAACTAACAGTATGAATTATTTAATACTTAGCATATGATTGAGTATGAATGTTGGAATTATTAGTAATACTATTTAATATTATTAAAACAAAAAATATGTAGTCCATACAATGTATTCCATGAAGAATTTGTCATATAATCATGTTAATTAGCTAATTTTATTTTGAAATTGTGGCAAATTAAAACATTTAATAAAAAAAGTTTTTAATAAAAGTTGTCCATGTTTAAAATGCCTTTTTAGGCTATCAAAAACACACTAGTAAAATTTAGATATTTATTTCTTTTCGTTTTCGATTATCTTGATAACGGAAAGACAAGCGGATGAAAAATGGTTAATTAGGAGATTTTTAAGTCCAAAATATAAGTTTCAAATTCTGTAGAGTTGGCAAACTTGACGAATTGATACCATACTTACAAAACGAGAAGATTTGGAGTTGATTAATTATTTTGTAAAAGAGAACTGTTTATGATCTAAATAACTATTCGAATTTTTACAATTTTTTTAATTCGGATTATTCAGACTAATATCTCTTCATGACAAGAGTGGTTAGTAAAACCCTAGAAACGATGAAAGATTCAAATCCTGAGGCTATTTGAGAAATTCAGACAAGGACATGCTAAGAAGGCGCTGATTTTCAGAATAAAGTACAAAATTTTGAATAAAATTAACTTTATTGCGACATGATCTTGATCTACTTTGAAATTCTAAGTAGAGCTTCAAAAGATACTTTTAATCTTACCTTTTTGATGCATTCAACAATATCGTGTTGTACATGTAGCGACAGTTCTTTAATACGAGTTATAAATATTTCTTTGTTTGGGCACTGAACAGCACATCCTAGTAATAACAAAACCAAAAGTTTAAAATTTTCTAGCCCACTTGATGAACGAGGGTCACTGCCCAATATTGCTGCATCCGGTAACTGGATAATTGTTTGGCATAATTCATCCTATAAATCAAATTTTATTTGACTATTCAATTTTAATCGTGAATTTACATCAGTTGTTTCGATGATAAAAAAGCTACGGCGGTGGTAATAACTGCATGATAAAAAGACACTATTCTATGAAGTAATTTCTTAATTTATCAAATTCGCCAAATTTGGCAAGAAGGGAAAAATTTTGAAAAAAAAAATAATTTAGTTTTTCTTCAAACAGAACATCCTTGATCGTTTACAAATTCAATCTTAGAATCTTATAAACATAAAAAGATAACCGTCTTTATAAATATAAAATGTGATGTAATATCGTTTTTAGCATATGTTTCTCCCAGGTCAATTTAGGGATTGGAACCACAAAAAAATTGGATGAATCCATTATATCTTCGAATAATGTGTGAAAATCAAAATTGTGAAATGCAAGGTATTTTCGGGAATGGTAGATACATATTCGAGAACGTATTTGGTGTTTTTGAATTCTTGAGAAAATTTTATAAGCAAATGCAACTCAACTAGTATTTTACATTATTAAAACGTTTAAATATGTTTTAAGATATAATAAATTTTTACCTCATACAAAGCTTTAATATTTTTAATAATACTATCAAAGTTTTTTATACGTAGTATTGTTGATGCTGAGGTAGACTGATTTGGATGTATTACCGTAATTAGGTAAACAGGTTCAGGATCAATTTGTATTAAAACATCATTAATTAATACCCCATCAAATAAACTTGAATAATCTGATATTCGTTCTGGGCGCTCTAAACATGATGCCAGCTAAAATAAATAAAAACATTTTCATATTTTTAATATAAAATGTTGATTTGAAACACTCATATAATTGAATTATATTCAACATACCCATGTAACTAGAGGCCCACTCATAAAATCTTCGATTTCACCAGCTGTAGCTGCCATCGTTAAATAAATAAAAATATTTACAAAATTTATGAATTAATCATTTAAACGTCATTTTTGTTTTGAAATTTTGACAGGAAGACATTTTAATTGTACAGATGTATTCGATTTTATTTTTGTGTCGGAGTTTTATATGTCGGCTATTTCCGAAAAATCCGCGAAATACGAATAAAGTTTTAAACAATTAAAACTATTCTATCACTTTTAAATTAGGTGTATTTAAGCTTTTTATAAATTATTTAATATAATTTGATTTTTTTTACGATTTTATTATACCAATGCTCTGTGTATATAAAAATCAATTTAAAAGTTTAATTAACTGTGCTGACAATGTAAAACTTATTGGAGACCTTCTTATATGAACATTTAATAAAATCGTTATAAAAAATTTTACGAAAAGTTATTAATTTTATTGATTAATAACAAAATATTGTTGTTAAAAAAATTTCCGTTGGAAAAATTAAAAATTTCATGATTCACTGTTTTATAAACACTTTATGTTATTTAAAAATGGAAAATTTGAAAATATAGCAAACATTTTTTTTCCTAAATTTTCCTGATTTTTTTTACTGTCGAAATTGGAGTAAATAATGGATACGACACCCAAATTATAAGAAATCTTATTAATAAAGAAAAACAAGCTATGCAAAATTAAATATTCCAACATATTACATTCAAAACAAAAAATTCTTATGAATCTCTTTTTGTCAAAATTAGACAAGTTAATAATTTCCATTATTTTATAAACTTTTTTTAATAGCTCTTTTATCAAGAATCGCGTTCTTATTTATTCCTAATTCATCTTCATGTCGTTTCTAGCAGCCGTTACAACCTCTTACTACTTCAAAAAATATTTTGTACTTAACAATTTGTTTTTGTTTTTGTTTTTTTTTTTTACTTGAATTAATTTTTAATCAGATATTTATTTTGTGTTTTTCGGTCAAATCTGGACTATCAGCTGCTTTGCCATAAGTCCATTCTTAAAATACTTACTTTTGAAGTTAATCATTTCTTTAAATAGTTAGATAACCCTCCCCTATCAATTTTCAGGATTTATAAAATCTATTTAAGCTAAAAATTTAATAAAAAAAATCCAGCCATTTATTGAAAGTTGTTTCCTTGCTCGTACTACCTTAATACAGACAAACGCAGACACCGGACGTAATGAAAATACTTACTACTTCGTTAGAGGTACAGATTTATGATTTTCCGATTAACAGCTAAATAAAACAATTGAGGTTTTATTTTAATAAAACAAAATTTTAATATATATTATTAATTTATTAACATTAATTATAGACATAACAGTTTGGTTTTTTATTTGGGATATGTTAATTATTCTTTAAAATTATTTTTTTTTATTGATATTATTCATAGGTCGTTAAATTTATTTTTGTTTTTAAAGTTGATTCACATTTTTGTTACCTTTTTGTTTGGTTAATATTTTGTATATTATGTATGAATTATAAGATTTAACATGTATGTAGTTTGCTACTTTAAATAAATTCTCATAAATAAAATTCATACATTTTAACAAGAAATATATATAGAACTTAAATAAAATACATACAATTCTAACATTCTTAAAAGAGAAAATATGTTTTAAATGATATGTTTAGTTTTCTAATATGTTGATTGCATTCTTATTCTTCAAATTAATATTAAGTACTTACGGATCCATGTCTTTATTAAATAATTAAAAGATTCAAATTATATTCCAGAAATAAATACAGATTATTTTAATTTTTCCATTTAATTAGAGCTAATTTGATACTGTAAACAAATCAAACTAATAGAGTATGTTTCCATATTTACTGATATTATCCTTACTGCAGCCATAACATATTTTCTAATTCTGGCTTTGATTACAAAAATCAAATTTTTCTCAAAATAAAACATGATGTTTTAGGCTTGGCTATACTAGGAGCATTAGAAAAAGATATTTATTTGAATTACAGCTCTATTTACACAAACAGAAATGTTTAAAAATAAATTTCTACAAAGAAAAAGGCATAAAATTCACTTTTTTTTTTTGTATTAGATATGGCTCACAAATACTTTTTGTACACAGAAAACGTGTATGTGGTACATTAAAGAATTTCTCTGAAGTGTATTTTAAGCAAAAGTGCGTTTAGAAATGATTTTTTAATTTATAAATTTAATAAATGAATAAAATATAATTAATATTATTGTATTTTATAATTGACTTAATATAAATGTTTATAAATCGTTTTGCAAGAAATTTTTTGTGAACCAATCAAATTCCCAAATAAATATACTTCTCAATAAATACAGTTAAATTGATTTTTAAAACCAGAAATTATTTGTTTGTATAAAAGAAAAATATTATTATTAGAATTTTTCTTTTAAATTAAATTTACAACAATTAAGCAATTATAAATGGTACCTAAAAATATGCAAAATACCTCTGATGTAATGTACGCATGTATAATGTATTAGGCATATTATTAAGAATCCCTGTATGTTTTTGTTATCTTACTTATAAATATTAATATTTAATTCATATTTTGGTAAATCAAAAAAAATTGGAAGTAGTTTTTTTCTACATATATTTTCTGTAATATTTCTTGTTTGTATATATATATATATCTATAGTTACGATATCATTTTATTTTAAATTCTTAGAAATTCTGATTTTGGTAATTTATCATTATATAATTTTACCAGTTTTTTTTTCCTAGCTTTGTTTAGCAATTTAAAACTATATTGAATAATTTGCCAGATTTTTGAATATAAAAAATGCTGTGTATAATCACACGCTAGAATTTTAAATTGGATTTATTATAGGTATTTTTATAGGTATTTAGCGAATTTAATCAGGTTGACTTTCAATCACTAAGAAATGAAATATATTATTGTTTATTGGCTTTTACCTCAACTAAATTTAACCAATGGCAATATTTTCGCTTTCATTCAAGTCATACATTGCACATGTTTGGATAATAATTTTAATGAGTCACTTATTTAAAATTTATATGACGTAAGTTCATTTAATATTTAAATTATTTATGAAAAAATGTATTTATTAATATATTAAAAAAATTACACAGCTATAGTTGGTAAGAGCTCTTGTCGAAATGTCAGTAGTTCTTTAGTTATTCTGTAATTAGTATGTATTTTCTTTATATTAAAAATAATTAAAATTTTGCAATTACTGCATTATAATACAAAAATTAAAATTATCTACGTAAATTTAGCAAATTTAAATAATTATTAGAACCAAATTATAATTCGATTTGTATAATCTGAATACAAAAACAGAGGGCAAGGTGTTTAGTTTTAGGAATTCTCCTTGAAAAATACAAATTAATTGCTTCGTTTTCGTAATTCAATTATACATTTCAAATAATTATTTTTCAAATTATTATTTAGATTTTTCAATTATAATTAACAATTATGCTAATGTGGATCCCATACAAATAATATCAGCGGCTATACTAGGAGACCATCAGTCATCTCCATTGGTAAAGATATAACCTTGAAAGAATGGTGTAAAGACATGCAAGTTAATGATTTTTGTTTATTCTCACCATTATTATCTTCAAATTAAATATTTACTTGTATAAAATTTAAATAATTATTATCAGACTACCGTGTGATTAAACATTTTTTTTTTATAAAATATCACCATACAAATTAAATTATTCTTAATTTTTTTGATTTGAAACGATTTAGACTTGTATACAGGTTACGCTCATATCGCAGTTTATAGAACAAATTTTTCTTACTTTTTAAAAAAGTCAATCAACTAATTGAAGTATAAAAAATTTGATATTAATTTTGATATATTTTTAATTAAAAATTATCACGTATTCTCCATATATACTACTATAAACTATGTAAATTTATTATATTATTGATTTTATTTTAAAAATTGTTTTTTTATTGTTAGTTTACTAATGTGATATATTGAGTTTTATTACATTTAGATGATATGGAAGAACATTTTTCTAAATCATGCTTTTTACATTTTTTTTTTGTTTTTATTAAATTTTATTATTAATTTATCTATGACTTGCTTTCTAAAAAATTATGTATCAATTTTTTTTATTGTTTTTTTGCCATAATAGATCAGACTTTTTAATTTTAATAATCTAAACTGTAGGTGCACGCTTCTATATGGAGTGAGAGCAACTTTCTTGTATTATCCTCATAAAAATTAATCAAATAATTTTTATTAATTTACATAATTTGAATTATATTTGCGGAGTTTTCTACTTAACAAAATATGAGGATTTTTGATGAGTGCTGCTTTCATGCTAAAGAAACCTGCACTTATAATAACAGTATATTTTTAATAAGGTAACTCATATGTTTGTGAAATATTTTGATATCAATTCTATAGTAGCGCGCGTAATTCCTTTTTAATTTGCTAATGAGACTTTTAATTTATTGGATCTGCACTAATTTAATTTTTTTCCTGATAATTATAAGTTTCAAACCAATAAATGAAATTATCGAATTAATTCGATTTTACTCGTGTTTCTATTTCGCTACCGTTAGCAGATTTATTATCATTTTTTGTTTAAAATATAGCACATTAATTGCCAAAATGAAAAAAATGAAGTTCTATTCAATGAGTTTTAATGGGTGTGATATAACAGATCCAAAATTGATCTTATTTTTAGCAATTTTGAAAAAAAATCATTTTGAAATATTTTTGAATCTGCTTTTTATTTTGCTAATTAAATGAAGACAATATTCACGAAAAATAAAACAAAATCTATTTATATTCGCAATCCGATTAATAATTTCAAATGACAATATTAAATGCCTTGTCTTTAATAAATATGTCTGAATTTGTCGGGATCTATTAAATATTTTGAATATAGCAACTATTTAAATCAACGGCAGAACCAATCCAGCTAATTTTTTTTTTCAAATATGCGTTTTTATTGTGACAAAAATTTAAAAAATTGCTTAGATAACTGTAAAAAATACTATTTTATTTTCGTATAAAAATTTGAATACTTTATTTGCGCGGACTGCCTTACTTTTGAATCATTTTTAGCCAATTCGACGGAGGATTCATAGTTCGCTGATGGTTATCAAATTTTAATCATTCTAAAATAATATTTTACAAACTTTGTATATTAGACAGACCTATGTATGATTAGAAAAATAACCGTTGTTTGCAACAAAATTTCTATGATGCGGAGCCAAGGGCCGAGGTACCAGGTTTCCTACACCAAATGCCGGGTGTCCTATATCAAATACCGGGTGTATATATAAAAATTTCGTTTTAAGTGTTTCGTACTGATTTAATTACAAATATTAAAATGACAGTTGCACATAGTATGTGTAGTTGTCTAATGTGCAACTAATGTATCAAATGTCATCAGCTAAGGATTTTTTGAATTTTTTATTTTAATTTTATTTCAAGTAGAAATTAATTAACAATATTAGAACGTTATTCGAGTTAGATTTTTAACAAAAAAATAAAAAAAAATACATTATCAATAATATTAAAATATTATAATTAAACAACAACAAAACAGAGTTATTTTTTGGAGTACATTTCTTAAATGTATAAATTACTCTTTGGTTTAATATTATTAAATGAGCACGTAATGTCTGAACTGTAATTAATTATGGCAATCATTTTCATCTTCTGATATTAAAATTGTTATAAAAAATAATTATAAATACATGAGTATGAATAATATCTAATAAAATATATACAGAAACAAGTATACATTATCATTATATTTCAAATAATTATAATTTTATGTTAAAAAATATTTAAAACAAACAATTCAAATAAAAACAACATACTATTTTACGCTTGAGTTTCATGACTAGTAAAAAAATGATGAAAATTAAAATTCTATGTTTTTCTTTGTTAACTTGTACTTTTTATAAGAAAAATTAATTGTCTTCGATTTTTAATAATTCTAGTTAATAATTAATATTTTATTGACTTAAAAATTAAAAATTGTAATTTATGTTAAGATTTTCAATAAAATAGTTGCCATAGCAAAATTTAAAGCAAAAATTATTTGAAAGTTTGATATTTTTGTTATTTTATAATAAATAATAAATATTATAATATTACAATGTATGGAAGGCTAATGTAAACACAGCATAAATTTTTTTTTATACTATGTGATAAGTAAATTGCACTAATGTTTTTTGATTTTGTAATTTGTAAGTGGCAGAAAATCATTTTAAATTTTATGTGCATTATTTAATAAAATCTTGGATATTTTTCTATAGATTCTTTTGGATAATTATACAGTAATACATGGGTCTAGGTTAAAAAAATGGCTTAGAGTATGAAACGTCGAGCAGCGATACTAGCATAGAGTAAACCATAGATTTGATAAATTTCCAATCAACTATAAATAATAGCATTAAAATTTCAGAAATCTTTTACGAATAATAAATTAATTTTTTTTTATATAATCGATTCTTGTTAAAACGTGAGAGATCAATGATCAGGGTAATCTAACATTCCTTAAAATTTCTGTTTAATTAAACCAAAAAGTTTGAAATCTTAACATAAATTATGTTCAGGGTAAACTAGGCAAAATTTTATTTAAAATTCGTATGATCGACAAGTATTTACACATTATAAAAAAATTAAATCCGAATTCAAATTTATGCTGCCTAGATTTTAAAGACAACGATTTGATTAACTTTTAGGTTATGTTGCGATTATCGCCTCAATTAAATTGTAACGTCGCGTGTAGGTACAAAACGGCTGTACAATATGGTTTCAAATTTTTTATTTTTGTATTTATTTATTTATTTTTTTTAATAGTTAATAATGCAATTGCTTAATTATCAAAAATGAAACCTCCAAAAACCTTATTCGAAATAAGATCTTTGACAAATAGCTGTGCCAATAAGTTTTGCTGGTTTTTGCGAGACGTGTAATATGTGCTATGAATATCAAATCGTTGATACAAGAACAAAACTACATAATAAATTAATTTGTACCATAAAAAAATAAATAAACATATAAAAAATAGACGATTATTATAAATTGTTATTGTTATAATCATTATCAAAAAATGGTACCAACAATGAATTCCAAAAATATTGGTCAATTAATATTTTTAAAACGACATATATCATAAAAGATCTCAATATTTTCTATGTTGCTATTTACAAAGCAACGACGTGTTTCTTATATGTATACAGTAGAGTTTTCATTTAAAATTTATTTATTAATCATTATATTAATATCATGGAGAAAAGACACGTAAACTGCGTAAGAGTGTCGCTAAAACATTTGCTAAACATTCCGCATGATGTGCTAATTTTTCTTCTAATTGTTCTGGTGATGTATTTACTATTGTTGCACTTATTAAATCACGAAATGCGGATGTTACACTATGAACCTGAAAACAAAAAAAGTTGTTGTGATATGACTTTAGATAATTAATTATAAATATATTATCGAACAAAGCTACGATTTGATAAAAATTTCAACAAAATTTACCTTTAAGATAAGATTTCGGGTTTGTAAAGGAGCAGTTGTATGTGCGCTAAGATCCTGCGATAATTCTGTGAGTCTTCGTAATATGGTTAAACAGGCTGCAAGATGTTCTGGTAAATCAATAGACGTTGGGCAAGCCATTGAAACTACAACGCATTTACTGCTAGTTACCAGTTGTAGAGATTGTGAAGTCAACTCATCACGTGCCATCTGTAAATAATACCGTAAACATACAATAAGAATTTGGAATAAGTGTAGAAAAATGATGTTTGGATAGTTTAACTAAATTTGTGTTGTGAAGTGTTGAAAATTGGTAGAAATTAGGTATAAATATGTACTTAGGTTTATTTAAAAAAATTAAACAAGATTTTAGATTTACAGAAAAATTTCATACCTGAAATCTATCTTCACACATTTGCCGACCACCGCCGCGAGCTTGTGCAGCACTACATTGTGCAGCAATTTGATCTAAACGTACCAATAATCCAGCAAGAGCAACATCACTCTTAGTCAGTAAAGTCTCCCTAACACGAGGTGAAAAATCAGTTTTACTTTCTGAATTAGACCGTGCATGACTATAAGTAGAATTGCAATCATTGTTTGTATTTTTACAATACACTGACATGGTGCTTGGTGTCTGATCCACAGATGAAGCGGTCCTTCTATGTTCCGTGACAACATGTTTCGAGAATGCATTACGATCTAATGAATTTTTTCTATACAAGCATTCTTTTCGAGTGGTTAATGGACTACTCGTAGTTAAATGATTGTTTGTGTTATTTAAATCAAGCTGTTCAATTGCAACGGAAGTTAATTTTGAATTTCGACCTAGGTGAGGTGAAGTTGGTGTACTGACGGCTTTCTTTGAATCAGCCGGAATCGGTTTTTTATCATGTACAAATAAAGTTACACTCTGAGGTGATTCAATTTCATCCTCAATATCTTTGTATTGATTTCTTTGTAAATGTGGACTACCGATACCTGCTGTTCGATTCTTTAAAATCGGTGCCGGACTCTTGATTTTATTGCGTAATTCTATAGATGGTACTGGGGGTAATGGCGGTTTTTTTGGGGGTAATAATAAATGTGGAGGTACATTAGGCAAATTGTTTGAATCACGAGGTGGTAATATTGGAGGTTTAACATCACTTGAATAAGAATTCGATCTTTGTCTATTTTCTACTACAGTTTTTGGTGGTCGATCAGGAGGTTTCTGTTCTGATAAACTATTTCGAGGCGGTGGTTGAATTTCCGTATCCTCTTTTTGACTTTTATCTTGTTTTCCTTTGCCACAGCACGAGAATGCACCTTTGCGATCAACAGTTGAATAATCAATAACAGGTTTTGCAATGGAAATATTAGTATTTTGCTGAACATCACTGTTTCGCCGTTTCAATTCTGGAGGTTTCTTTACTTGATTATTTGAATCACTTTGAGATGTAGATGATGAAGAAGTTGTGGACGAAGACGATATACTAGGCCGTTCATTTGAACTAGGTGGCGGCGGGATGATATATGATAAAATTTCTTCGGGTGTAAGTTCAACAGCTGGTGTTAATTGTTGTGTTGGAGGTTTCACAGCCACACTTGCTAAAAATTCATCTAAATCAATATTATCTAAATTAAAATTATTCATATTCGAGTAAGTTGATCCATTTTTGGTATACATTGTGGATTTATTCCAATTATCATTATAATTTTGAAATTTACCAACAATACGATTCGCTTGTGAGTTAGTTGTCGGCGAATCAGCAAACGAACTTGGTGGTACATTCAGTGCATTTGAAATATTCGCTAAATCATCTAATTCATCGGGTGTTTGTGGTGGTGGTAAAAGCGTTAAATCAATAATATCTGGATCCAAGTCATATATATCTAAGCCATCCTCCAAATTCAACATATTTTCATCGAGTTGCGCATGTTTACGTAATTGGCGTAGATATTCTTTAAGATCTTGTTCATTTTTACAATTATTATCGGGACTGTGTAAACCAAAACTCGTTCGAATTGGTTTATTATTCGTATTGTTGTAATGAATAGGTGAACTATTCGGCGTTGCAAATGATTCTGAATCACTTTCGCTTTGTAATGCATCTGTTAAAACACTTAAATCCATATGATGATTATTTACATTATTATCTAAGTGATTCTGTGACAGTAATAATAAACTATCACTATGTTTTAGTGTTCCAGGTGCATCGTCTATTCCACTCATTTGACTATCAGAATCACTTTCAATATCTAAATTCGTTTCAGTCCAATGGCCTCCACTATCACCATTTTGAGAAGTACTATTGTATTGTTCTTGTTCCGTTAAATACTGTTCACTATTTTCAACTAATTCTTGCATTTCCTGTACACGTCGTATCACTTCTTCGTTACGTGCTTCAACAATATTACCACTTTCTAATATTTCCATTGATACAACGCTTTGTAAGTCGTAACCTCCTGCACGACCTCCTGGTTTATTGTAATCGTAATTCATCTGATTTTTGTTCGACATTTGATTATTCATATTATTGTCCACATTGTTAAATATACTACCATTTAATGGTTTTATAAAATCCACAGCATTAGCACGTTTTATTGTATCATAACTGTAAGCCTGATCATTATTAAAACCGTTTGTTGTAGATTCACCTCCTATATGATATTTGGGTAATGATATGAATGTCGCTCTTTGTAATGGTAATGTTTCATAATCAATATAGCTCCATTTTGCTGGCACTACATTATGTTGGGCTAAATATGGCGGAGCCAAGTCATCTGCTGGTGGTTCACGTTCACGATCAACTTGTAATAATTTACCGGTTAATACTTGATGATAGCCTTGTAATACGAGAGCTAATTCACACGCATCACGTTCTTCTAATGACACTAATAGTGTTCGATCACTTGACATTGTTATTGTCACAATACTATTGATATCATCTTCTCGTTTCACCTCTATGTGTTTCATATCTTCTAGCCTAGCTATTGGAACAGGCTGCGAATTAAAAAAAAAAAGTTTTAACGAAAAGGGAAAATTCACGATAATAATAATAACAATAATTATAGCTGTATCCTCCGATATCTATAGTTCGTTTTTGCAGTTAGTGTAAAGCTATCATATGGAGATAGGGATATCACCTGGCGATGGATTCTTTAGAAAGTCAACGTATCTGAATCTATCGAGGTTTGAAGCGACTTAGAATCCAAATGTTTTCTACCAAGAGTTCATTTAAGGTTGAATTTAAAATTAAAATCCTTATATTTTATACCAGACTCTTAGGGGCAAATGATTTAAATTTGATTATTAATAACTTTGCGTGTTGCATGTCTTCCTCGTCACTATTAGAAATATTACAACATTTTGGTAGGGGAATCAGTGATTGAGGAGAGAAGAAAATTTGAAATTTAATAAATCAAATTTCGATTCTCTGCAAGTCCACTCCCTGCCAGAAATATCCCCTTGCCGCTAACTCAAGGTCCCAAAATCATCGTGAATGACAGGACTGAATATTTCCCAACAGAGTGAAGATTTTCGTTTGGAAAACATTTTTCATGTGATTGACATTGATGTTACACGATCGCAAAAATAAAAAGTTGAGTAGATTTTTGTAAAAAAGAGATCTCACAAGTTCCATAATACTATTTTATAATCTTATGTTATGTAAAATTTTAAAAATGTTAAAAATTTCAAAAATAAAAAATTACTTACTACATTGTTATGGCCACCAGCAATTTGACTTAATCCAAATCGTGGACTGACAAGTAAAACGCGTTCTATACAATCCGTTGGCGTAGCTATTCGTGGTGGGCCTGTACTAAAACATTTAGCACCATAACTTGGTAATTGAGACACTAAATCCAAATATAGTAATTTCGCTTGCAGAGGTGTTAACGACTTTCCACCTCCAGATTGACTTGGTGCGCCCGTACCCAAAGATGAATAAGATCTTAAAAAGTGCGATATTAATCTTCTAATTTCTTTTCGTTTCATATTTTCTAATAACGATGGCGGTATAAATCGTTCTAAACCAAATTCTCGTCTAAAATAAATACAAATAAATTTAAAAATATAAATATTTTAAATTGATTATCGTTGATTCTTACTCGACTGATTTAACAGTTAATTTGGTGGGCGGCATATTATTTACAAGGGCATGTTGATGCATGTGTAATGCAGCAAGACGCAATGCTGCCTCTGGTTGTAATTCGGGGGCAAAACGTTCTGCTGTAACATCATTACAGCATTGTGCAAATAAATAATCCAATGCAGCTGGATCTCTTTGTGCAAGGTTACTAACACTAACTGGAACAAATGAAACACGAAAAAGGCACCTCAATTTATGAGCACCAGGCCTTGAAGCTATCTATAAAAATAAAACATATTATGTAATAATTTAGATTTTCATTTTAGTTGAAAAAATAATTGATAGAAATATCGAGTAAGTAAGAATTGATGTCTGGACTATCTTTTGAATATTTAGTACAAGTATCCAGATTTTTTTTAAAAGTCAGAAAAAGATATGTCCGAAGTTTAAAAGATGGGTTATTAGGAAACATCTTCTAGATTAGAATAATACCGAGGAAATACAGTAAGTGTATTAAAACTAGAATTACAAAAGAAAAATCCAAAGTTGGCTTCTCAAATTTCGAAAACTTTGGAAATAGCTTAGAAATATTAGAATTCGTTCTTATTGTTATTATTGCATCAAGTCCGGATATTTTTAATATGTTTATTTTTTAGCCAGTTCAAATAAGTATAATACCGAGAGAATTGATATAACTAGCACATGAAACAATGAAATTGGGCTATAGCAACAATTCAGAGCTTCGATGTCACTAAGCTATATTCCCTTCTTCAGGTGGACGATAGATACGAATATGAGAAGACTAAATATTCTAAAACGAATTTCACCGCATTTACTTTCAAGGAGATATGAATTGGCCAAAAATATTAAGCACGATATTCAAAGATGGATGAAGGAGGAATATTATTTTTATTATATTAAGGTATTTGGATCACTATTAAGAGTGATCAGACGATATGAAAGTTGCAAGGCAGAAACCTGCAACATTAATAATTATATGGAGGAAGATTCATCATTACCAGCTTACAGAATCAATTTTTGCTATTTCGATATTCCTACATCTAGTAATGCAATACGTACTCTTGCTAATGTATCCTGTGGATCTAACAAAGTCAACTTATTTCTTCGTAACGATTTAATATGTTCCACAACTAAACTAAAATGTTCTGTGGCATTTAAGCATAACTTTGTTTGCAATGAGGTTACAACATCTTGTACTGTTGTATTTGCATCATACTTAAATGATTTGGTTTGACCATTCTCTAAGAATACTTTTAAAACATTGGCCATTGGTGGAGCACACATTTCTCCAAGTGAAAATGCAGATGGCTGCAAAAAATTTGATAAATTAATTTCTATTTTTAATTCATTATCAATAATATGTACAAACCGGAAATAATGGAGCACCATTTACGCAAACACTTTCTGCAAATCGAACACGACTAGGTCGAGCTTTTAGTCGAGCTCGTTTGCTGGCACTGAGTAGCGTACTTTTACGTCCAATTGTTGACATATAATTATGTCGCACTGGTTGACAAACAACTAATTCTACTGTAGACTCACTAGATCGAACCATTGAAATAACTTTTTCACGAGGTGCATCTTTTACATCTTCTCCATTGACACTAAGAATTTCGTCACCTGGTTGCAACTAACAAAAATTATGAATTAATATTCTAACTCTTAAAAAATATAAGTAAAGTAAACCAAGAGAGAATAGGTATTTACTTTGTCAACACTTGGACCATCTTCAGTTACGAAACGTACAATTACTGGTTTTTCTGAACCAGCTACGAATCCAAATCCCAACGTTGGACTTCTGATTAGGGTAACACGACGTGGCGTTGGAGCAGGCACTTCTTCATAAGACCATGTTTCAACAATTGGTGCTTCGTATGTTGTTGTTTTATTAACATGGCTAAAAATACAATTAAATTAGTACATGATCCTATTTTTATCAATATTAGATCGCCAGAAATAAAATAATTTTGATCTTTAATTACTAAAAACTTTCTTTTGTGCTTAGTAGTTTAATTCAAATTGATTATTATAGATTGATAAAATTTTTTCTGGTTAACAAACTTAATAGAAAGACCGTATCAACAAAATAAATGCATCCTATCTAAGTTATAACTGAAAAGTCTCCTCGACATCCGAATAATTTTGATATTAAGAACATAAGAAACAAATACAAATATTTTTTCTTTCGACTTCGAGGGAAAAAATCGTAGTTTACTTAAAGATCATAGCCATTCATTTTGATCAAATTTTAAATATTTATAAATTCCAAACTTTTATAATCTTATGTATAAGAAACCAACTGAAAAATATCTTAAAGGAATAATAATTATGATTATAGCTTTTAAAAATTATTTTATTGTAATTATTAGTTAAATTAACTTACTTTATAAAATATGATTTTCCATGAGCGTCTATGGCTTGCTCCCATCCATATGGGAGATTTTGTCTACAGTCACCAGTTTCCCATTTTTCTGCTGGTGGAAGCCATCCAGCAACGTGCGTTACATGACTGCAATTAAAGAAAATTATTTTATTAATTTACAATTCAATTTAAATAGTCATCAATATGGATTTTAGTTTCGAAAATAAAAATAAATAAATACAAAAGTAAAAATATTAAATTAATAGTCATTTACTGAAAATAAAAGCTTTTGATAATAATTCCAAATTAATGGGCATGCCAAATAATTATGATTATTATTTTATTGATTACTTATCTAGATTAAAAGATAACTTTTAATTTTAATAATCGATCCTTTTACTTATTTCTCAAAAGTTCATATTACATTACCTAGTAATCAATTTCACTTCCGTCCTAGAGACGTACTCAGTTTAACAGAGGTTACTCACATCATTATTTGTTATCTTATCTACACTTCATCTGATACAATTAAATTCATGACGTAGGCAGAGGGCAAGATCTAGGTTGAAGAGTAGGAATTGGTAGGTAGTGCCCCTGCTGTCGTATTTGTGTAAGTAACTATGGAATATGTGTGGAGTTTAAAGAGGGAGAGGGGCTGGAGTTGAAATTACACAATCTCCATAAAAAAGCTGGTAACTAACTTCACTCTTATCCATGCAATGAGTAACAAAACTCTAAGATGTGTTACAAAACACTTAGCTGGTGGAGGAAACGCAACTCATTTTGAAAATGAACGAATGTTTTGTAAAATTGTATAAAATGTTAAAATACAATTTTATTATGACGTTTTCTTTTTAGACCAGGACCAAACCGTTTCAAATAAACCGCATTTTTATCGATAATTGTGGTCAATAATATCCAATAATATAAGGTTTTAAATTTTTTCATTATTTACAACTTTTACATATTTTTTCCGATAGTGTGATGCATAGTTTAACCGGAATCGCAAAAAATGAATATTCCATATAAACTATCAATCCCACTCCATTTCATTCGGGTCAATTTTTCCTTAATTACTTATACCATTAACTACATTTTTCCGACCATTTGTATATTGCTAATAATTTTTATTGCCTGATACATCATTGGCCCTGGTCTATCTGTAGAAAGAATAATTCAATATTAAATATTCAATTAAATAGTAACGGAAAATTGATGTAGGTATATTAATGTAATGGAATTATTGATATATAATTAGGCCATGTATACTCATGGAATCAAAAAACGCGACGACCTGAATCTTCCACGCTTATTTAAACATATAAAATATACTAATTTTAGGACGTATTTTATAATTTTTCAGGATAAAATGAATGTTTTAGATAGATAAACAAAATAAATTTGATAAACAACTCAGCATAAAATAACAATCGAGTATTAAATGGTTTTCAATAGGTAAAAAAATGAAAATAAGCTAAACTGTCGTACTTTTTGATTCCAGAATTACAACTATACTGTAAAAATATATTCTTGTGCTATCAAAATATTTTTTTACCTATTTAAAACATTAAATACTTGGTTGTTAAGTTGTTTTGAGTTGTTTATCATAATTAATTTTATTTATCTATCTTAAAATTGAAAAAATAATAAAATACACCATAAAATTAGTGTATTTTATAATTTTAAGTAAGCGTGCGTTTTTTTATTCCACGAGTATACTATGCCTAAATTCATAAATTATACCTGGACTATATTCTTTGATATTTATGAAACAATCTCTGTATTTTATCAAATCATAAATGTAGATAAAAACCGACCTTTCGAATATGAAAATATAGATTGAATAAAATACAAAGGTAAAATGTGTAAAAAAAGATCAAATAAATCTAATAAAAGAGTACGAAGGTAATAAATGATTTCTGCAAATACGAGATGATATGAATGGCGGCTAAATTGTTGAGTATGCATCTAAACATTTTATAGATTTTCAGTGCTTGCAACTGTTGTTACTATAAACTTAATTATCAACGTAAAGCGAAGTACAAGAAATTTAATAAATGAAATCCCTAGTGAAAGCATCTCTCACGACTGGTTTATGTACAATAATATAATACACATACACCGAGTGACACAGTCAACTTGTCCACCTACCCGTACTCAAAATAAATTCTGCATAATACCTCAACAATTCATTTGGTAGTGATTATTCTGATTGATTGAAGATTTTTGGCATCAAGTTTTCCGGGAAATTGCGTTTCCAAATATATGAACTTGTTATAGTCGAGTTGTGGAATATTTTTAAATTAGTAACTTATGAAAAGGTAAAAATGTTTTCGGCAAGGACGATAGTTTTTTTCAGCAATTTTTTTTTGGTAATATTTTCCTGCAAATTTCTATACTTGACATATTATAGAATATGTCAAAGTATATTAGCTTTAAAAAAGTTTGTTACGTTATCAAATATTGAACTAACAAAATCTTGGTACAAGTGTTCATAGAAACACCTTAGTAATTCATTCCCGGCGGTTCGTTATCAAGATAACACAAAAATGAAAAGAGATAGAAAGAGATGAAACATGTCATGACATTTTTTTTAAAAATATTGTTGTTTCATAAAACTGAAATTATGCAAAATAAATTACTATATATAATAAGTTTCATTTCTTTGGCTAATAATGGAATATTGCAAAGTAAAGCTCTCCTTAATAATCTGTCCTTAAAAAGATAGTTTAAGTTCCTGAATGATAAAAATCGGTACTTGAGTCCAATGGGAACCAACTTTAAATCATCAAAGATAGAAGTCAAAAATGAAAAATGTTTTTTCAAAACAAAAACTTTGAAATATTTTTTCGTATACTATTTCGATAAAACTTTTTTCAAACTGACTAAGTGGCCAAGTGAGGTAAGATATTAATACCTTTACCCATTTGACTAGTTAGATTGGAGGTTGCGGATACGAATCCAGGCAGCAATTTGATCAATTATAATATTAGAATTTCGATAAGAACAAAGTAACCGGTTCCACCAACAAGATAATTACAATATAATTGTCACCTTGTGCTAGAAGACATCTTTGCCTTCAGGCGATGAGGTATTCTAAAAAAAGGTACGGAAGACCAAAAGGTCTAGATACAAGGGACGCGGTTGCGTTCCCCCTCTTAATTTTCTCTAGATAATATTTAACTATTGAATATAGCCAGTACTGCTAATTTGCTAATAAAGACAATGCAACGAAATACTTTGGATATTAGAAGAAATTGGTGAATGATGTTAGATACCCGGTTTATAGAAAGTGGAAAGCTTATTTATGAGTGACTATGTGTTAGCATGTATATATGTAAGGCAAGCAAGTAACTTGGAAATAGCTATGGGAAATGAAGATTTTCCTGTATACACTTCTTTACACATTGTGCATCCCCTTATATATTTCAACATGCTCGTAGTAGAAGAAGATATAAATACGTTTATTTTCTTTTATAATCACAAAATTAAAAGGGTGTTACGTTTTATTATCGTTAAATATGTACATACATAGTTTAATGGACACTATTTATCACATTAACAAAAGATCTAAATATCTTCAATGTTATTTAATTTCAATATTTAATCTAGTTAAAGCAACTACTAAATAATGTTTAAAATTACGAATTACGAATAAAAAGACTTTCGGCTACATTACATTTTTTGATGTTGAAGCGCTGCTCAATATTGAGTTTTATTAAAAATTCAGTATACAAAGTAATTTTGACCGAAACGATACAAAATGTACATTATTTGACGATATTTGTACATTTTTTTATCGATTTCAGCTGCTATCTCCGAAGATATCAGTTTAATGGGTAAATCTAAATTATTTGAAGTTAAAGAGTAAAACTGCAATAGATTGATGATCATTAATCTTATGCTATCAATCGTAGTATGGATGACTGGGTCACACTCTTCGTTGCGAACCGGTAAACATCGCACCTTAATGTCTAGAGTGGAATCCTCAAGATCAATGGCGTAAGAACGACCTAAAAAGTCCTGGATACAAACTGTGGACTAGAATATAAGGGTTGTGTGCTGGTAAGATCTGGCACCAAGTGAAATAAATAGTACGGGGCAAAAATGGATGGCGGAACTTCATATTGTCATTATATTTCACCAAAAGAAATACAGGATTTAAGTGAATTAAGTCAGTTCTCTCTAAATTCCACTTTTTTCCAGCCATTCATAAAACAGAAAAATTATACTGTATCCAAAGTTATTTAAAAATCAACACACAATATATATAAACTAAAATTTTTACCTAAAATAATGTGTTATTCTAAACTATTTGTTCATCAAGTTGGAATTGTTCACGAAGTGTATGAATAGTAGGAGTTGTAACGAATCGAAAGAAAATTATTTTAGCTAAGCTTACTATTTTTACCTGCGTTGAAAAGCGTATGAGTAAGCTAACGAGTTAATAAATTAAATAATAATAATAATAATTAATAATTATAATACTGTGGTTTGATCCCCGTTCTTCAGACATATACGTCTATAACAGAGGCCGCCCATATCATTATAATAAATTAAATAAACTGCATTTGGTTAAGAAATAAGAGTTTTTTAAATAATGTTAACACCAAAATTGTGCTTTTTTACCTGTTGCAATGTTATCACAATACAAATACAAACATCCTGTTTATAACAATTCTGTTTAAACAATGAAGTACTATTATATTATTATTCTATGCATGTTCCTTATTCAACCAATGAATTATGTTAGTCAAGACGTCTATTTAATTCTCACATAATTCTATTACTAAGTAAGGTAAAATCATTATCATACATCATTACAAATATGTATGTGTTCGTGAATCGTCAATGATTGAGTAAAATTTGATAATTCAAGGGAATAATAAAGCCCGCGTCAAAGGTAACCATATTTCGATGTTATCTCAAAAATGGATTTTGATAGTTAAAAGTTCTAAATATACAGAAAAAACAATATTTTGTTTGGCTCCGAATCAAAAATTTAAATACAGGTAACATATCAACGTTTCGGAACATACTGAGCAATTTTCGTTTCGTGTCTGTCGGTTTATTAGTCTATCGGTAGCTATTCAATAACTTTTTTCAGTCTATACTAATATTATAAAGAGGAAACATTTGTATTTTTGTATCTATTTTTGGATGGAACAAATGAACTTTAAAACTGTTAGGCCGATTTAAAAATTTCATTTCATCGTTCGGAAGCTAGACTATCCCCGGGTGACATAGGATAGTTTTTATTCCTGTATTCTCACGGGACTACGTGGGTGAAACCGCGTGACATACGCTAGTATATAATATATTTATAGATAGAAAATTATACATAAATTGTGGCTTAAATATTAATCCATACACTTCCGTGTACTTAGATGAACATACAAGAGACTATAGGAATATAAATATTTGTATAATCTAATTTCCATATTTTCAATTTATGAATATTATTTAGTCCTAAATAATTCAACATAAAGGTAACAATAAACTAAACTCTTGATTTATACATTAAAATATTTCATAATTTAAGGGTATGGACACACGTATTATAATGTTGTACGATGCTGTGCGTTAAAATACGCGTTTCCATAAAAGATTAAAATATTATTATTATTATTACATAAATGGTGGATCTTTGGATTTGAAATAAATAATATCACTTCAAATAATAGTTTTCCAATTTTTTTACGATTTTCAAAAATACTGGACCATTAGCTGATCAAACTGTGCATATTCCACGCATGCTTATTATCGCTACAAATATACAATGCTAGGATACAAATATACATTTCAATTTAAGCATCTGGAATTTTCGAAAATTTATTTGCAATTATTATTGTCATATTGGAAATATATTCCATAAAATGGGAAAAAATATCGAAGCGAAGTGAGGACCGGATTATTCGTAATCAATATAATTAATATAAAAAATCTTGTCCCCTATATTATTTGCAAATTTCACAATATTTCTAATACTAGATGAGATTCCCTGAGCATCTTTGTTGGCCTGTATGTGTGTACGTTAATTTTATTAGTCCCTCGGTATTATGATGATATGAAACATAAATATACAAAAAGGTAGTATAAAAGACATTTTAACCTTTAACCATCATATTCCATATACACCACTTAAATAACAAATTGTATTATAGAATAAGCAAGCAAAGGTTGTATATGTGTTAAAATGAATGATTTAGAATAGTTGTAAGAAATGATTTATCGCCGATTAAGGACCAAACGCACACTTTAAGATTTGTCTCATCAGAAAATATTATGGTCAGGGCACCTATCATTCTTAAAAGAAATTCTTATCAGATATTCCAATCATACATCTGATAAAAATCTTTATCAAGCGCATATCATCGGATATGATCGGATACGTACAACGAACCACAACGAAACAATGAACTTTCAAATATTTTAGATTTATTAATTATTTTTTTGACTAAGAGGTGGCCTAATTCAGATAACATCGTAAGAAATTCTTATAATTATTCAGATGCTATTTCAAACTGCATCGCATGCACGCGCACACGATTAGCTTTCTGATCAGAAAATCCGATGTTTTATGAAGAATTCTTACCGTGTGCGGGATCTAATATAAAATACATGCTTAGAGTTACATCAGATTTTCTGATCAACAAATCTTATCATGTACTGCTGAGCTTAATATGTAATAACTTTGGTATTATTGCTATTAACATACATTTAAAAGGAACACTTTCATCATTTGTTGATTTATTTTGATATTACTAGATTACAAAAAATAAAAGACGTAAAAAATAGAATCAACTTAAAAAAAGAAAAAACTAAAAAGTCAAAATAATTTTAAATTAAAAATTTCTATAAACCTTTTCCTTGTCACCAATTAGCGATCGTTAAGTTGATGCTAGCGAAATAATTTTAAGCTAAGAATATGATTGGCACCGATTTGGAAAGATAATTGATGACAAAGTAATTTTTTACTTTTTAGTTTCTTTTGATAGTAGTTCCATTTTTTACGAAAAATTTTAATTTATAATTTTTTAGTGTTGTTAATGCCAATAAAAATTTGTCTTTTGAGTGGTATTCAATTGAATAAGCCTAAAATTATTATTTAAAATTAACGAAAATTTCGGTCAATATAAACTAAAAAAAGATACAGGCGTACATAGAAGTTTATAACGCTTGAATATACGTTCATAAAATCTCTTAATTAGCCCATCTTCACCTGCCTGTCAATACGCCTTAAATTACGATAACTCAAAAACGCAAAGAGAGACCTGGCATTTTGATGGCATATTCTAGATGAGTCGTAGTAGAGACTAAGTTTACGTTCGCAAACAGGTAAAATCGGTCAATTTGGTCCCATGGATTTACGACCGTAATTCAAATTTACTTGTTTGGTGTTTTCACCGTATCGTCCATCATATCATATTTTTAATGTCTTTCAATGGAAGTTTGCAGTCTTATTATGTTCTCCTATTATTAAATTTATATATGGAATACGTATTTACTGTATTTCAAAAATCTTAATGATTAAAAATTGTTGAAATATTGATATTGAACCAAATATCGAATAATGAAACAATTAACACTCTCAGTTGTTGTCTTCATTTATATTGTATGTATTTGATATTCGAGAAAAATAGTTATACAGAAAAACAAATTTTTATTCAAATTTTATTATATTATTAAATGTGAGGAGTGTAGACAAATTCATTATTTTATATAAAAACTAAAATTAAATTATCAAAAAATAGATGATACTTTTAATATACATATTGTTATGCTTAAAGTTTTGAAAAATTTAATAAAAGCGTGGTATAAATATTATATGGTGAAAATATGGTGTGGAGCAATCAGGCAACCTCTATATACAAAGCTATCGTTTATAGATGGTAGGTAGATTTTATAATAAGATTCATGTTCTTAATTATGGTTTGAGTCTGCCATGGTGCTGGCATTTTGTTTGAGTGGTACATTAGACTCATTCAATGGTAATCCGTTTTAGATTAACTATTAATATAATTTATTATACCCCGTTAAGTGTAGCAGCAATTTCATCGAATTCAATTGTTGTTGTTGTTATACTCGACATACATAAAATAGAATCCCCTAAATAGTCCATTTCCGCATATCCGTCCGTCTGTTATCAAGATAACTAAAAACGAAAAGAGACAGCGAGTTGAAATTTTGGTGACGTATTTTGATTTTCGTGAATTTGCAAAATCGAACCAATGGGTCCAGAACCCAACTTTTGAACCATAAAAGAAAATTTAAAATGTTTACTTTTTTAAGATTAACAAATTTTGCATGTAATATTTTTTCGTAAAATGTTTAGGTTCAGCACAATTTGAGCTTAAATTTGTGTATTTTTTACCCTCTTTGAACCACGGCATAGAGGGATGTCAGAAATGACTTTACTTCATAATGTGGTAGCAGCAAATTTTAAAATATATCGCGGATCGTTGAAAACTCGTTATTTATTTTGGATGTGTCTCTTCATTTATTATATTAATCTGTACATTGAAGTAAAATACCGAAGAGACATTCTTTATTGTAAATATTCTCATGTTTATTTCAATAATAATACCTTTATATACTCACATCCTTACCATGTGAATGTATGTAATACCATCTACGATAAACTAATCCATATCCACCTTCTTCTTCACGACTACGACACAGAACTACTTCTGTATAATATAGAAAATATGGTGGATATGATAATAAAGTCGTATTTAAATTTGACTACATGTTTTATATAGCTGTTTATCATACCTATATATATATTACTACCTTTTACACTAGAGTTACCTATTATTATTAAGTACATACATGCTGGTACTAATCAGATATTTTAATATTGAACATTCTAATTAACGAAATTAAATAATATATCTAGATAAAGCATTTTATCTCTGAATTCGAGGTAGCCAGATAAAAATTCAAATAGACTTTTCTTTACTTATTCTTAATATAAGCTTTTAAAAGTTCACATCATCGCATTGTTATGGATTTTATTGGTAGAATAAGTTTGACCCACAATATGACCCACATTACAAAAGAAAAACATCGGAAATATTATTGAGTATCTGTCTTATCTCTCTAGGATAAATACGCACTTTGATTTTGAAAATTAAAAAAAAAATAATCAAAGGTAAATATAAAGAATATTTTAATTAATCAACGCGATTTATTATACTCGACATAAATATTATGTTAGAGAATATTAATTTTAGTTTAAATTATAAACAAAATTTTGGTATAAGTGTTCATAGAAACACCTAATTAGTCCATTTTTGACAGTTCATCCGCCCGTCCGTCATCACGATAACACAAAAAATGTAGCGAACTAAACATAAATAGTGAGTTTAAGTTCGTGAATGATCAAAATCGATCCATCCTTGACCAAACGTTTAAACTATCAAAGATAGAAGAAAAGTGCAAATACAAAACAATTTTAAATTTTTTGAAACAAACCATTTTTTTGGAATATTTTTTCGTCAAATGTTTGAGTTCTACACAATTTTATTATCAAATGATGCTCTATTCTATTAAAGACAACTATTATAGATTGCTGATTGTTTATTACCAATAATTATCGTGGATTCATAACTGTTATATTACGTTAGTTCAGGGGCGTAGGACCTGTATGGGCAGGGTGGGCAGCTGCCCACCCAGGAATTTCCCTGGGTGGGCTATGCCCCTTTGTTGAAGAGATTAAAAATTTTATTGCTCTATTACAATTTCGTGTAGGATAATTTTAAGGGCAAAACAATAGTTTTTCACGAAAAATTGACCTTTCTAGTCTAAGAGAGGATGACTCATCGATAATTTCGAACCTGCCCACCCAGCAAAAATATCGAACCTGCCCACCCAGCAAAAATTTCGTTCCTACGCCCCTGCGTTAGTTTATAAGTAGTTACTTTAGACTTCTTTAATAGGGTTGGAAAAGGAAAGAAATTCATGTCTATGTTACAAAAAGTATTATAGGCTATTTCTCGATTTGCTGCAATTGAAACTAAGTTTTGATTAGTTTTATTTATCAGTGAATGTTTGACATATAATTCTTATATTAATTCTTTATTCTGGCCATATTGGAAAATAACTATATGATCAAATATATTTATATGTCCACGTTATAATGTTTCAAAATAACATTATAATACCGTAACATATTATATATAGTACCAAGTACATTTTTATTATTGTAAACGAACAATAGACTTAAACTTATATATTATATTATTATAATAAAATTAGAATATTCATATCAAATAAAAAGCTTACTGATTATTTGAGCAAAATTTTATAAATTTTATATGAATTTTTATCATCTGGAAAATAATCTAAAATGAAATTAATATGTATGAATAATAATTTAAAATTATTTTAATATTTTAAACGATTGCAGATTTTATTTTGAAAAAATACCTATTTACGAAGCAAACTATTATAATTCACTAATGTATTATCCTTGCATACAAAAAATAAATAATATAATGGGAAATATTAAGAAGTTATATCCTGAAAAGCCTAATGTGAATATTATCAAACAATCTTTGAGAACGTATAATAAACTTACTTCTGATTGTTCCTCGTCCATTTGCATATTTTGTTAATCTGTATTATGAAATGATGTGTGCGCTTTTGGTTTTTTTTTTATGGAAAAACACAGACTTAACGTCTATACCTAAAGCTATATAGATCGTGACTATAATTGGTATTAAACGGATACTACACTGCTAGGAATCCCGATGATATTTGGCAATTAAAAACAAAAAAAAATTACTGATTTTTGTTTCAAAAATTGTCTTCAAGTTTATTTTAGTTAAAATCCAACGAATCAGGAAGGCAATGAATTAATTTTTATTTAAATTAGTCATCGAAAAAAATCAATGCTGAAATCGCACCTCTAAATAGATCACTTCATATATTATCAAACACTATCACTTATCACTTCATATGTTATCACACTTTTATTTTCAAAAGTCAAAAATATCTCGATTAAAAATGCATTTAGAGTCTAAAACCCAAATAGCAGTGATGGGTGCCGGATGATGTCAACGCTTTAATAAACATCCGCACCATGCCTCCTATTTAAATTTAGGGTGTAACTTCTAAGACAGAACCCGCGCAAAAACTTGTCGTGAATTAATGTGGGCAAAATTAGTATTTTGACATTTTTAGAATACGATTCCAATGAATTATTTGGTTAGAAGTTTATAAAATTGAAATTTCAGTGTCGTGTGTCATCCTGTTGTTAATATCAGCAGTCAAAATCTTACCAAAAATCAAATATAAAAATCAAATTGGTATCTTATTTATGCAAATGAAATGATATTGAGCTTAGTGGAACCTATTTTCATCAATGCAGTCCCGTGTAAGAAAGAGTATTATTAGAGCATATTAAGAGGGGAACCACAACTGCACTTCCTTGTACCTAAACCTTTTAGTGCTCTGTACCCTCTTTTAGAATACTCCATCACCTGAAGGCAAATATGCCTTCTAGCACAAGGTGGCAATTGTAGTGTTATTATGTTGTTGGTGGAGTCGGTTACCTCGTTCTTATTCACGCGACGACAGTCTGATCAATCAACCGCCCATTATATTTTTTTATTATAATTGATCAAACTGCATTTTTAGTAGTCAAATGGATGGAAGGCTTTAATTAGTGCCTTTACTCACTTAGCCACTGTGCTGGTTAGAGTGTAACTACTTATTCTGATTTTGTATTAAGAAAATATATTAGCATCTGATGAAAATAATGTGGTGACAAATATGAACAACAAAATTCACTCCTAAATTAAAAAAGCTCCTAAATTAATGCGAACGAAACTAACGACTGACTGAGTCGATTGGCTGATGATGTAGCCGTATGGCATTAAGTATTCATTTTCTTATTGGTTATCTTTCAAGGGATAACACATTTAAGCGATTCAAGGGATAGATATTTTTAGCAAAATAATGTACCTAAACAATTCGATTAGTCGCTAATAGTTTTTTTATGATTTTTGTATTTATTCGGCACAGTTTTGTTGTGTTGTTTTCTCTGATAGTGATCGTATAACCTTACTTTAGTATTTTAAGAATTAAATAATACATACAATTAACAAAATGTTTAAAACAGACAACAATAATAATTAAATTCTATGTAATGTTTTTGTATAGAGCAACAAAAAAGACAAGAATTGTTCAGGAGAAAAAAACCCCTATCATAAAAAAAAGAACATCACTCTACCAACTCACAAATACAATAAAAAGTAAAATTATACATATAGAATAACTACATACATGAGTAGAATAACTACATACATGAGTAAGGCTTAGCCATGTATTATTAAATAGAGCGAAAAAATGTAACAAAATTAACGGTATATATTGTATACCTATTACAAAATATAGTAAAATAATTAAGATTACGTAATGGATCTTAAGGTTATACGATCACTATGATTAGGTATTGCACAAGATGTCACCCGGATATTTTGTAATGTTAGTTTCTATAATAACATAAACCTTTCGTTCATAGAAATAACAAACGAAAACGGATTAAACGAGGGAATGATTGATTATTGAAATATAATAATTACAATTGAAAATAAAAAATTTAATAAACAAAAAAGAACTGCCTTCAAAAAATGACCTAAAAATAAAAAATAATTTACAATTTTGTGATCAATTACTTTCACAGTCGCCCAATCAATTTTTTAGCTAAGGAAAAGATGTGCACCGATTCGAAACGTAATTGGTCTCAAAGATAAATTTTAAATTATTTTTTGAAGGCGGTTCTATTTTGTTAAAAAATTTATTATTTTTTACTTTTGAGAGCTGCATACAACCACGATAAATTTTCCCTTTCGATGAAATTTATTCATTATTGTTTTTGTCCCTTTTCTCTTATTAGGAAAAGGGACAAGCAAGGAGTTGTACATTATTTCCAAGATTTGGAATAGAATGTATAAAACTCCTGGTTCTGTTTTGTATTGATTAGATTATCAAATCAATAAAGTTTATACTAATAAATATTTTGTATTTTTGTATTGTAGGTCCTTAAAGGGGGTATATTAAAAAATGAATGAGACCAATGAAATAAATGTTCATTCAAATTGAAATAATCCGAATTTTATACATAGTTTATAAATTCTATAATAGGATATTTTTCAAAAATATCTACATTCTTTGAAACGAGTTTTTAACGAATACATTATAAAAAAAATATAAATTGGATCGATAAATTTTATGGCTATATATCTAAACATAATGACAAATATTATATAATGGATTCCATTATATAATTCAAATGTTTCGATATATTAATTTACAAAATATTTCTAATCGTTTAAATACATTTTGCGTTGAACAAATTCATTTATATAATTTATAAAAGCCTCTTTTGTACTGAGTCCGATGTTCGATATCCGTTATCTACTACATCGAAGGTCAATATCGTTTCGAAAATCAATAACGTTTGAATAAATAAAAGTTTGACCAAATTTTTTAAATATTTACAGCTATTAGTGTTAATATATTATATAAATCACCAAAAACTAAAGCATTATTTATAAAATGAAAGTAATCTATTCAGTTGAATTAAAGTTGACCCGTACATTTTTTTTCTGTATGACCAAGCAAAACTTTTTACAGAGTTCTCTAAAAAGTGGAAAATAATTTTAAATTATAAACTTTCTTACGCAAAAAAATTGATTGACTGTACTGCGTCGACTTCGAAAGAAAATTGGTCACAGGAAAATTATTTCTAGAAATTTCAAACAAAAGTTGTTTGTATCAAAAAAATAAACATTTTTTGTATTTATCTTCAAGGATCCAATGGATCGAGTTTTCTCATTCACAAACTTAAACTCACTGTTTGTGTTTAAAATACGTCACCGAAATTTCAGTTCGTTATTTCATTTTGTAATCGTGATGACGGCCCGACGGACGAGCAAACTGAAATGGGAATATAATCTGATATATTATGTATATCGAGTATAAAAATAATTTCATATATTTTTAAAAGTCCCTATATATTTTTGGACATAAATATTTTTTCATTGTTAATCTATTGCTGTGCTATTGATTCAACGGTTTTTATCTAGTATTCATACAATACTATATGACCATAAATACTACAATACAAACAAACATACACAAATGTACACAGAATCTAAAATTAATAACATTTAAAACCAATATAGTATAACCAATAACGAATATATAGGAATACACTTTTATTTGTACTGTTAAATATACCATATAACAAATAACGGATTAATATTAACGGGTGAATTAGGAAACTGAAACAAGATATATAATTCTTATTATTTTGTATAAGAAGTTTAATAGTAAAAGTAAAAGTTCAGCAATTCTATGTTCTAACATAAGTCTCAGCCATAATAAGAGTGTATATTAAATGTTAGGGCAGTCCAAGTGGAGATTTTATCATTTACTGTAGCGCCTGATTAAGATATGACAGATATCAGTCTATTATAACATTATAACTCTGAATATTGTACCACGCGTATAGGGTAGCCGATCAGAATATTAAAACGGAAAAATCGATAGTTGGATTTCATTGAGCACGTCAGATTAAGATATGGTAAGTTGATTACGTGCATTAAGTTGATATATTCCATAAGTATACATAATGGACCAAGAAGCCACTATAAAAAAGGTCAATAAAAGGAATTACTTTATTAGAAAATAAAACATTTATAGAGCAGAACCATATCAACAGCAGATTAACTTAAGGACAATGAATGAACTTTGAGCAAATTAACAGTTAAATTAGTGAAACTATACATAAAAAAATTTGAATCATCTTATCCAACTTTAAACAATTAAAAAAATAAGTATTTGTATAAAAATTATAGCAAAAGATGGTTGACTCTTTTAAACGCCAGATAACGATTTTAATTAGGCTACGTAGCAACCTGGATATTAAAAGTCTTATGAAATGTGTTTCTACTCTATGAATAATATCTTTTCCAATAAAAACATTCCTTTAACCAATCAACAGTATACGATGCCACAATATGTATTATTAATAACTAATGTCAAATTTTTCAAATATTCAATTAAACTACTCTATTACTGGATTTCTTCGCGTGAACCCAAACATGAACTAAAGAGGGTTTGGTACCAAATGATCGATCATGGGTCGTTTTTGAGAGAAATTCTAGTGATATTCGAATTTCACTGAAAATCGATCCAGAATCGATCATTTGATACCAAATCCACTTTAGTTCATGTTTGGTTTCACGTAAAGAAATCCAGTGTATACAAAACCTTGTATCAGTTTGACCTGCCTAAATCGGTCAAACGGATACAGTGTGTCAACATTCATTAATTTTTAACCTTTTATGGTCAATTTTATTTGGTACACATGATATTTACATGTGGTTTGTAATGTTCATGTTGATATGAGTACTTGAGTGTAGATTTTGTGGATGGATAGATAAATGGTGTATAGTACCTATATACACATATGTGTGGTATCATATGGCATAAAAGGGATAGAGGGAGGACATTCACTATAATATCGCTGTTACTCTATACATACGGTTGGTCCATGAGTCTGTCTGATTGTTATGTCATGAATGAATGAATGAGTACACATTATGTATACGTTATTGCATATACGATTTACAGAGTATTCGAGCATTATGGTTCTCTTGAAAATTTGGAAAGTTATAGTAAAATAATATTTACTCCTAAGTTACAATGTATATATTGCTAAATCAAAATACTATATGTTTAGTTTTCTGAAAAATATTAACATTTTATTAAGTCGAAAAAAATAGTTATTTAAGGATCATTAAGGACGTTTCCAAGGAAATCAGGTTTTTCAGAATTTTCTTTTAGAAAATTTAAATACACATACTTAGAAGTGTCCCCTAAACGTAAAAATACCTTTGTATTGTGCTTCACATTCTGGTTGATTTTGAAACGAACTTTAACAAAAGCAATTTTCTTACGATTGTTTAAAAAACCGAAAGTCATTAATTGAAGGTATAACAATGATATATGAATAAAACAAATCATGACAAGCGGTATTCATTCAATTATAAAAATGAAAAAACTTAGCCACTTTCGATTGTTTACAATCTTTATCTCAAGACCTGACAAGTAAAAGAATCTGAAAAATTGAGAAATATAACTAATTTTGCATTTCTGCGCAAAGTAATGGAAAAAGCTCAGTGAATCTAATCCTTATTCAATTGTAGCTATCATAATTTACATTAGGATAGTGTCTCATTTATTTGAGCATGAATCATCCTTGGGAACACCCTAAGCTTTTAACAAAATAAGCTTGACAGTGATTATGCAGCTTTTCTATCGTTTTTCTATCGTGTTGAATTGTTTATCCCGAAATAATTTCTAAAAGTAAGACATCAAATTTTATTTTATTTTCATGAGAAATTTACATGATTGTGTATGCCAAATTATAACATTTGGATAATTATTTTTTGACTAATTTGTACGCGAAAATGGAAAAATACAATTTAAATGACTTTATAGTATATACGCGATTCCTTTTCTGGTATCTCGATTCGTTTCATTCTGCGTTTTAAGAACACTAAAAGTTAACTTACACCGTGTAACAACACATTAAAACCAGAAAAAAGGACTTAATTTTATTCAATTTTTGTAAAGGCGAATTCGTTTAAATATGTATTTTCCACCGTATCATTAAAATGTTGAAGTTTATTAGAAGGCAATTTTTTTAGATTACCTTATTTTTACAAAAAAAAAGCTTATGGTACCATAAAAGGGTCTCATCGCTACATCTTCTTTATTCATATGAAAGAGAACGTCCATTACTTCCTGGACATCTTGTGTATATTTATTGTATGAATTACTCTCATACCAAGCACAAAGCAACATGCATACAAGTATGACATAAAATGACAGTAAAATTGTGTTATTTAGTTTAAATTTAAAACGTAGAAATAGGCGATGGTACTCATATAATATTATGATGAATACATATACACACATATATAAAGATACATACATGTAGAATATTATAACAGAGGTAAATATAATATTTGAAAATATACCAAAAATTCTTATCTACCAGTTACCATATCATCAAGTTCTTATATAAACATTGCTCAAATACACAAATTACGTTACTGCAGATATTAAGTATTTACTGTAGTGATTGTAATTTACAGAGAAATTAAGTAAGTTATGAAAATTTTTTCTTTTTCTTACGATTCATGGGTCTTACGGGTCATGGATATATAGAACGATTTTACTCATTGAAGAACTACAACTCATTTTTTAGGTTTAAAACACGTTATGAAAATTTTACCACGCTAATTGTTAATATATTTGAGTATTTATCTAGCTGATGACTGTAACTCTTACTTGTCGGATTCTTTAAGGACTACGTTGAATTGAGACTAAATTATGCAATCAATTTAAAATTGTTACATTTCCAATGGCAGGTTTTTAATTCAAGTATTACGTAACATTATATTAAAGCATTGCATTTACAGAATTAACCTTTTGCCAAAACACGTTGGTCTAATGATGAGGGAAACGCTGCAATACGTAATTAAAAATGTATTTTAATACCATAGAAAAATTATTTACTCAAAATACTTACAAACATGTCGATAATGTTACGTAACAAGGAAGAGGGGAGGTTCTAGAAATGTTTCAAAGCGTTATGATAGGGTTCAGGGGATTTGTTTGCGCATTTTTTTATCATCTCAGATTTATCTTCACTGACATTAGTTTGTACAGATAAAAATCTTTAGACCAAAATATTTTTGATTTTTTACTAATAGATAATCACCAAACAAGTAAAGCTGACCTACATTTATTTCTTCCATACAATGTTCTAAAATATAATGTCGGAGCTGTATAATACATATGTGGACATAAATAAATAATGTGGGTATGTGTTATTTATAATTATATATTATACATGAATAGAAATGCGAGTTTTTAGTTTTTTAAAACAAAACAAAAAAAAAAAATAGACAATAGTTTTATTTTTATTTTTAGCTACAATTAAAAATAGTTTTAAAACTAGTTTAAAAAAAAATTTAATAGAAAAAAACAAATGCATTAAATTTTTTTTTTAGAATATAGTTTTGTTTATGAAAAATATACGTAAACACACAGTGGTAAAATTCATTTAAATTAATAATATTATAAAATTATAATGTTACATCACCTTTTAGAAATGTTTCTGAACGTTTTGTGTACAAATTGTCTTCAAAATCATTTTCCATATGGAAAAAAGGGAAATTAAAATACACATATATAATATATACAATAAAGTAAAACCGCTCAACAGATTAATTGCGTGAATTTCGATTCACGGTTAAACGAGTTAATCCCTATCTTTAGTTCCAGATGATACTGTTTAAAACCTATAAGAGACGTATTTGTTCTCTATGACCCCTATGCCACCAAAGTTTGATAACTATGACTTCCAATACTTTTTATCCGATCGTGATAAAGTTCAGTGAAAATCTAATAGTTAAATCATGCATTGGGATGCGCCTCTTAAACAAATGACTAATAAAAGGGACCGCTGATTAAAATTTCTAAAATTCATCACTCATCTTTACCTGAGCATAATTTTTGGACTAAAACTTAATAAGATGTGGTATATTGAATTTACCTGAAGTCACAAAAACGTGAAATTTTTCATACTAAGATAATTTACATCAGACAATCGGTGCAAGGAACTAGTGAATCGCTGGAATCCTCTAATATAGAATTTAATACGGGAAACACCCTTTATGAATCGTTTTATGGATATGTCCAAATAATGCGTAACCTACATTTTCAAATATTGAGGCGAAAGCCAAAGAGCTGACAGTCTGTTATGAATATCAGCAGCATACTTCAAGACGACGTAAACGGAAGTACGACGAATTTAGGGGTTCTAGTACACTTGACATATATATAAATAACTAGTGCTTTGAAATACTTCGACAGTTATAATATATTACAGCAAAAGACATTTTGAAAAAAACACTTATTCAGTCAGTGCTTATGTAAATCATTTGGAAGATAGTCTAGACATCGAATTGCAGATTGCCGAGCAGCTCAAAACGGATTGTGTATTCTTTAGATGGCAAATAAATTTATTGAGTCTTGTATTGTTTTTTTTACCACTTTATACTTAAAAAAACATAGCGGATCAACAGCCCTTTGAATCTATTTACTACGGACCTTCTTTAATCCAACACTGCTACGTACTATAGCGCTAACATCTGACATGTAATCGTAGATTTTCCATATCGTAATTTTATGATAACTAGAATAAATAAGATATAAAACATAAAAGATTATGTTTTCTATAGAGACATAAAAGTATTCGTTCGTTATCAAATAATAAAAATATATAATAATCATAACAATAAAATAAATCAATTTGATAGCTGAGTTAGTTACATACAAGAAAATTGGTGTTGTGTGTTCAGATTGGAATGCAGAAGGATTCAGTAATCATCCTATATATTATTTAACGCATGTAAATTTGATTATTAATATTTATAATATGCATTTCATAAAAAAGACGTGCTCTTCATAAAATCCATCCAATTTATATTGTGTTATCTGTTGGGGAAATCTGATACAATTAATCTATATATGCATATTATGGGAAATTGTTATATGCAAGTCAGGTTTCATTTTGTCCAAACCCTGAATGGTTTTTGGTTCTGAATAGTCTTCACAACTGAGTCAACATTGAATTGACTTTGAATCAAACGTATACTAGCATTAGTAATGGATGATTATCAAAATGATATGCTGATCAAATGTTTCAAATTGATATCTGATCGGTCTACCAGTCGAGTCTCTGTATTTGCCAATATTAGCAGTTTGGCGTAGGTATGTATTAATCATGGCATCAGACTAATCTGCAAGCCGAATTTCGGCATCTGGATTAAATGAATATCATGCGGTAGCTAGTTCAAAAATCAAATTCATATCGAAGGGTCGATTTTATATAAATTTTTTTGAAGTCTTCTACTTTACTCTCTATAAAGTTAATTTTTAGATTTTCTACATGAATATATTTTTTTTATAGAAATGTAGGCTTGAACGTTCATCATTTTATGTTTGTTAGTTTATTTGTCCACAAAAATAAGTTTATAAATCAAAGCTAAGAATCTTCAACGCAAATGTAAAAAGAAAAAAGGGTAATTTTTGGATAAGTTTGTTAAATCTAGATGAAAGTAGTCTTTCATAACGAATAAAGAAAATATTTAATTGAATATAATAATAAGCTTTTTTGCGACATCTTAGGAACTGTATTAAAGTGAAGTTTTATGATTTTTAACACCAATTTCACGATGTAGTTAGATCATGATCAAATGGTATAAGGGGTTCCTATATATTGGCTACAGAATCGTGAAAATAATTAAGTGTTTAGCCTGTAGTATTCATAGTACTTAAGGACGTTATCAAAGTTGAAAATGCAAAATTTTTTACGATTTTAATAAATGATACTTATTTACGTTAAATTATACAGATTTAGTTTTTTCTCTTTGTAGTGGATAAACTTTGGGTCTACTAAACTGAAAACTTTCATGTGTAGCATATTTTATTTAAAAGAATATTATCATATAAGACTATATACATAATTTTGGATGTTCCCAAGGATGATCTGTACTGAACTAATTGAGAGACTATCCCAACGTAATTATGATAACTACAATTAAAAAAACATAAGATTCATCATTTTATTAGTTTTCCAAGCGTTGAAATACAAAAGTAATTTTATAACGCAAATATTTTACGCAATTAGTGATGCAAAGAACGAAAAAAAGAATTTTTCTACAGTTAGGGTTAACACTTCTACAACTATGTATATTTAAATTTTCTAGAAGATTCTAAGAAAACTGATTTTCTTGTGAACGTCCTTAATAAAAATAACTTGTAATCATAATTTATAATAATTACGATTTATAGCTAAAGTTATTTACTATATTTTAATGTTTTATTTAATGTTCATGTTTATTATTAATTACCAATTATATCTGCAAATAAAAATAAAATACGTACTTTCAATCTAGTAAAATCGTAACTACATAACTATTATACACATTTCTAAATTGTGTTTTGACCTGTAAAATTATTTTATTAGATTCTAAATACAATAATCAAACCTTTCGTTTAAGATTTTTTTTTTATTTGACGTATTACTTCCACCTAAACTTGTAAATGTACTTCCAAAAATTAGTATGTGACTTATTGTTATAGGAAGATCATGAAAAAACAAATGCAAATCCATTTTGTCCAGAATGTAATAAAACGGAATATTCTTTGTCAAACAACATCTAAATTGTAATTTTTCATTTTCAGGTTGTCTGACAACGGACATCTGATTCGGTCACATGGAGGATAAAATCGTTTTTACATTTTTGATTGTAGAATGATCTTCTTACTATAAAATTTTACAGGGTCCAAAAAAGGAAACTGCCCCGTTTACAGATTAAATTTCCGCGATTAAGGTTTCACTCTGACTTCAAATACGTTTTATTTGATACCACTTTAATGAATAGAACTGAATACGTATGGACCTCTACAAAAAATTTAATTTGTATGCTTAATCGGTTTTCTTTTACATCAAATCAACCAATTTTCAACAAAGTATATAAAAATTATGAAAAATCGAATTTAATTTAAACGAAAAACATTTATTCTTACTATACCTTTCTTCAAAATAGAAAATATTATTTGTGGATACAATTTAATAAGAAAAAAGTACAGACGGTTAAAAAGAAAAAAAAGAAAAATTCCTTTTCATTACAAATTCAAATGTGAATAAATATGTTAGTGATTTACGAAATAAAATGAATGTTATCAAAGGAAATGAAAAGAAGAATTAGTTAGATATATTCACTGGATAAAATAAAGTAAAAATTAAAGAGTTGAGGAAAGGGGGATACGAAAAATATTTTCTGTTTTGCAGAACAGGTCCAGTGGATGACAAAACTTTAGCAGGCTGTATTTTTGGAATAATTGAAATTTATGAAAATTTTTTTATTTTTAAATGATCTCATAAATGTGTAACCTGTAAATACAGTATGTTTTCAACAAACGAAAGGTTAAACCGCAGTATAAAAATTTAATTCCTTGTATATCTGCTTGTAACGAGTGGAGCGGAAGATAAAATTGTAATATCAACGTAAATGCTAAGACCCGCTGCAAGTTTACAAGCCAAAAACGTTCCTCTCAGTTGTAGGTATATCAAAAAACTTTTTACCAATATCATCTCATGCATTTAAATCCATCAAATCGCTTAGATTACCAAATATACAAAAGAAACAAAAAAACAAAACAGACATAAATTGTTAATAATAAAAATAACGTTAAATCTAGTTATTTTATTGACTCAATTTAGCTGAAAAACACAATAGTTTTTTTTGTATGTAAGTCAGATATTCGTCATAAAACATACATCAATTCTGTATGATCAAAGTCGCTTATAAAGTTTTTTTTTTTTTACGTTTGTAGTAAAAGTAAGCCTATGCGTATTCAATATCATTCACTACATAGAAAAAGGTAAAATAGGTCATGCAATCATAGCCTTCTAACCTTTTAAATAATATATGTATTATAGTATAACAAAAGATATAAAGGTTCTATGATGTATTGTTATGAATTTTTTAGTTATAAATCAAATTTCGATCAACAAAAATCAATCAACGACAACATCTATTCATTTGTGAATTATAATATACCTAAAAGGTCAAGTAAAGGTTATTTTTCAATTTGAAATAAATGCTCCAGTAAAAGTATCTATATTCACATTCTAATATTTATAAAATATGTATAAATCGTAAGTATATTTATTTAATCGTATAATTCTTTGAAACAAGGACTGGTGAAATAAATTATGTATAAAATGATTAATCCAAATAATTCCACAACAATAATGAAGCTAAGTTCATGACACATTTTTATTAATTCGTATAGGACTTATACTCAATAAATTAAAATTACATAAAGTGCAGTGCCAACGTTCTGGACTGAAATAGAGGAGGCCAGATTTTGAGTCTCGGTCCATTCCGTCGTTTTTTGAAATGTGTAATATTTTTCCACTCGGTATGTATTGGAGTGATTTCGTGAAAATGAACTGAAGGGCGTAACAGTGTTCACGTATGCATGGAAAAAAAATGAAATAAATTAAATAAAAATTATTAAAAAAAATTAAAAAAAAAAATTAAACAAATGAAATAAAAAAAACTAAATTAAATTAAATAAATAAAAATTATAGATAATACGCTCAATACAATTAATTAAAAATTATAAATAATAAAATAAAATAATACAAAATAATAATAATAAAATGTTTCAATAAAAATAATTATTCTTCATTAAGAAAAATCATTTCAAATACGTCAACTTTTTAGGATAAAATGTTCATTTTGTATATTAATAAGGATAAAAGTTTGCTGCTACACATCATCTGCGAGTACTGTAAGGCTTGTTTTTTATTATTTTACTTATTTATAAACGTTTGGAAAATTTATTATTTTCGATTCTAAAATTAAGGATTAAAAGTGAAATAAAATTTAGCAGATCAAATATAACTAGACAATAGGTCGGTCGTCCAAGTACTATAAGTAATTTACATAAAAATGAAAATATAATTAATTTATCTCTAAAGGTATATTAGATTACAAAATCAATCGTTTTAAAATAAATTACCATTCATGTTTAGTCTGGTAATGAATTATAATGAATGAATATTTATTATATTACATATACATACAGTCAGTCATGAATGGTAAAGTGTTTGAAAACTCAATTGATGTTATTATTGGTATCAAATACAACACAAATATAACAAAAAGATAATTTTAAAAAAATAAAATGATGGAAAAAATAAAATTAATGGACGTTATTTTAGTTGATTTACAAGGAGTTCATGAAAATATGTAAATATAAATAATTAAAGATTAAGCTATTCAAGTTCATAAAAATCGCTCCCGCAATACATTTATGTAAATAATAAATTAAATATTCATTATTTATTTTGTTATTATATTCGAGTCACCCTAAGTGGGGGAGGGGGGAGGGTGTTAACCAAAAATGTAACATTATTTAGGATTTTTTTGAAGATACAGTTAAAATCTATTTATTAAAACGAATGGTACATAAAAAAAAGAAGAAGATGTAAATAATAAATTAAATTTTGGTTATTTATTTTATTAATAGAATCGAGCCACCTTAAATAACACGTGTTATTTAATGAAAATTAATCTATTCATTACTATTAGAATCGAATAAAGACAAATAAATTTGATTACGATTCATGTGGGGTTTTTCAAAACTTTATTAAATTCAAAAATTTTTAATTTAAAGTCAATGATTTCATTAAATAGCTGTAAACACAATTTTATGTTAAGACATCTGTAGTTAAATGATCTGACAACGTCGAGAAGAAACTTTGCTTACATTTTATAAAAGGAAATTTCGTTGTTACACAAATAGATTTTAATAGTAACTACTATCTAAACGGAGAAAATCGTTATTTTGAATATAACAATTGGCTAGAAAAACCATAACCTATTTTTATTTAAAACTTAAGCAAATAATTTTTTGCAGAAGTGTCGGCGTTAGCGATCGCGTAGTTCTGAGTTATATATTTTTGATTGGGCTTTTACGGTTAATATTTAATTTCAACCGATGAGGTTCAAAATCTATACAAAAATAATTTCTGGTAACGATTTCTAAAAAACTGATTACTAACTCATTTTTGCACATCTATCTTACAAAAAATAATAATTTTTCGACATTTGTGGCGATTATTCAACTGCATATAGAAAGATACAGTTTTGTAAGTACTTTAACGCATTTGTAAGAAAATTCAGACACATTTAGTTAGGTATGCTTACTTCTGATATCCAAGTTGCTGACGATGAAAAGTACATGTATACTTGTAATGTTTTAAGAACTCTCTTTATAAATCCCTTCATGCATATTAAAATGAATAGGGGATGTATTAATCAAATAAATATGCGAATGTAATGGCATGTAATTCGATGAACGTATGAAATCAGATAATTATATTATCAATAATTGGAACACCTTCAATTAAATAACCCCAAGCCACATACATATATACAACAAAAAAAACAACAAAAAACAACGTATTGTATTTTTTTTTTGTATATCAAAAGTTAATTAAAACTTTTTACGTTTATCATAAAACTAGCAGATACTCGCCGCTTCGCTACTGTGGTAGTAAAAAAAACATATAAAAATATAAAAACAACACATTTAATAATATGTTAAATTGTTAATTTCACTTTTATTACAAATAGGCGAGAAGGATACACATGATACAATTAGGAGGAAAGAATCCGTGGTCTCTAGAAAGAAATGTTTTGGCCTTCGGATTTAATTCGACCTTCTGATAAAGTGATGCCTTCGTTCGCAAGGAAAGGAAGGATGGCCTGTTGGCCTAAAAAGCTCGCTTTCAAATGAAAGGAGGCAACTACTTGTACTTGCAAATGAACGGAGGCAACTACGAACATTTGGTCCGTGGTTAAAGAAATAACAGTAATGTGGAATCACGGTTCTTATTTTAACTGATTTTGAGAGGCAAGATAATTTATGGGATTTATCCTGACGGGATATTTTATTGCGTAATTCAAAATGATTTATCCGTGAAATGACCTCTAAAGGTCAATTTTCTTTGCAGCATTTTTAATGTAAAATTTTACGGTGGTTCAGAATTTTTACTTTAGAAAATAAAAAATAGGGCTTCCCACGTGAATAATAGAACTTGACCATAAAATGACATTGAAAATTGCGGTCAAAGTCAAATTGAAGGCTAGCATTCAATAGAACCTTCCATGTCTTAAAAATTTTTTGAGGTCATTTTTTAATAGGTGACAGACACTCCTGGTGAGATATTTAAATGTACCTACAGATTAAAATGGCCCACCGTGTATATAGAGAATGAGATTTGTATAGAGATATTGATTTTGTAGGTGGCATAAATCATGTGGAAAATCAAATTTCACATATCATGTCTGTGACTGTAGTATAATTGAAGGTTATATGAAACTATATTTTTTTCATTGTAGATAGATGACTGTCTGCTCATCTGCTCCTTTTTGATTATAGTCATTTTTGAAACATGGCCATTGTACGAGTATTCATCATGTTTTGTATGCAATTAGAAAGAAATAATTCTTTATGGGTTTCAATTATCTATAAATTGGAAAATGTTAGCTTAACGAATATCATAAGACTATACATTTATGTGTTGAAAATACTTTGATTTGAGGTCAACCAGTGATTTTAGTTTCATCTAAAAAAAATGTTTCTTTTTGTAGCTCAATTTATGTAATTACTTACTAAAATAATAGTTACTTCATTTCACTTTGTGGTACTCACCTGAAACAAACAGAAATAAAATTAATATTATCCACTTTTTATCCGATAACAGCAAAGCCGAAACAAAAAGTGAAAATTTTAGCAGCCTATGTATATATTTATTCATGTATGTATGCATGTAAGTATATTCCATCTTAACGGTTATCTTTACGGAGAGAGAAGGGACAAAAACATTTTTAGAGTTTAAATTTTATCCAAATGAAAAATTTTTCGTGGTTGTATATACTCAAATTTTTAACAAAAAAGAACCGCTTTCATAAAAATGAACTAAAAAGTAAAAACTAATAAAAAATTGTTTGGTTGGCGTTGACCGAGAAAGGTAATTGGTCACCAGAAAAAATTTAAAATTATTTTTTACAGTTCATTTTTTTGAAGGCGGCTTTTTTTTAAATATTTTAGTAAAAACTCTAAAAACAGTATTGTGGGGCCACCAGAGACGCGGAACCATCACGAACGTCACATCTGATGCGGTCACTGTATCTAATAACAGTATATAGTGTAGTCTTATTTATTTGAACTATTAATTAATTATTAGTTCAACCTTAGGATATGTAATAATCCTATTAGATACTACACATTGTTCTATCAAAATTAGATTAGCAAGAGATATTTATTATCAATTATTAATTACAACAAAAAGGCTTTATGATAATCATATTAGAAATAATTAATAATATATCAATTCTCTTTCTATATATAAGTATTTAACGTAATACGGAAGTTTCTATGTAGATATTTAAGTGTAAATAATGTTATTTAATGTGTACAAATTTAACATGAATAATTTCGAGGCAGAAACTTGATATTGACATCCCGACACTCCAATGTTTGAGATAAATTCATCAAAAAAAGTCTATAATGGGTGGCATTTTTGTGACCTAGAGAATAAAAGCTCTTAAATAAATTTGCACTCTTTATCAAACTTTTTCATTTGTATGCCTCAAAATGAAGAATAGGAAACTTATATTCAGGAAAGACAATCAACAATCAGCACATTTCTTCAATCTTTAGGCACCGGCATTTTTCTCTTTTATCTTGCTATAGCTTTATACGATACGCTTTCTTTCGAAATAATATACAAGAGCAAAGATGGATTCATTTCAATGGCTAGAATCACACAAGCCAGATACAAGTGGCTGACTCAATGCTGAGCGCATACACATTTAAATTATTTTCAATTTATTCAATTATCCTGCAGGTGTAGTAGGTTAATAGTATATTCTTAAAGCTATTGGGAAGGCTTCCACTTAACAATCTGACGGATATAATATGAGCTATTCTAAACATAGCAACTGATATCTTGTGCATACTGGAGTTATAAATTCCAAAGTGCTAAAAATTTACTACGCCCATAAAAACACCCATAGAAGCTCGTCCACTTTGTATGCATTTAAAAGATTTTAGTACTTACTTTGACTACTAGATGGTCTAAAGGTTTAAAACGTCATAAAATAAGAATTCTTGTAAGAATTAGAGTAGTCGGTCCATTCGCTACATTTAAAAAAAGGCAGAGAAAGTTGAAACGTATATTTGGCACCGAACAGCAGTCGTCACTATAAATTATGATTTTGGCGAGCCCTGTCGTTCGGGACAGATGCTCCGGTTTGGATCCTGTATAGAATTCTATAAAGAATTAAACTTAAAAAACTTGTTAAAAGAACATGTTGAAACTTGAAGCCGCCTTTTTGATAATGGCAGATATTTGATTTGTTTTGTTCATAGCATGTATAACTTATAGTAATGCATATAATCTTATTCTCGTGATTGAAATCGTTACACACTTTGAAATTGGAAAAATAATCAAAATATAATATGTCACGATATATTTTATTAGCAAATAGCATTTATGAATAATAAATTGTAACTTTCTTTAGAATTACTTGCATTTTTACCCACATGTAAAATGTGTAATAGAAATAAAAAGTTTTTATATTGGCTGAACTATTATCAGATCGTTATTCAGTTAAAAGTTATTTCCATTATAAAAATGCAATTGTAACACGCAATGTACAAAATTAGCTCGAAAATATTTTATACATTTTATAAATGTAATTTTAATGGAACATAAATAAATATTTAAAAAGAAGAAGTATTTGTTGCAAAATTATTAAGATAAAATGATTTCGAAAAAATAGAACCAACTCAAAAAAGTACAAAAAAGTAGGAAAATTGTTATTAAATTACTTACTTCTAAAAAGACTTCGATAGGTAATTGATCACTTCTCAGAATATGATTGGACTTGACTTCGAAAGGTAATTGATCACAAGGGTATTTATAGAGGCATTTAATTTATATTTGCTTTTTAATATTTAATGTTATCTTCAAAATAAAAAATTGTGGGTGATATACAATTGTTTTAAATTTATTTTCTTTCTTAATATTTCATCAGACTTCAAATAATTTAGTCTTTAATTCTTTATGGGACAAATCTGGAAGTATATCCTTCAATATAATTAAGAATTTTCCAAATCGAGTTATAAGGTAAAAAAAAAACATATAGATAAATTGAGAATTTTCTCCTGTTTTAAAGTCGGGTATAATGAAAGTTTTTATAAAAAATATTTATTTAAATCAAATACCTAATCTCATTCGATTCTTTATAATTCAACCTTCAAACAACCGATTAATTTTACGGAATTCGAAAAAGAAAACGACTACTGTTTCAGAATTTTGAAAGTTTTCACACTAAAGATAACAGTTATATAAATAATAAATAATAAACGTATTAATAACATACAAATTTGTTTGTTTTCTTTCTATTATTACTTTATTGTATTAAAAAATATGTTCATAAGTTTTGTTTGTTTATTTGGTACTCTTTTATATGAAAATTCAAACGTTTATGATACTTAAAATGCAGATGAAAAATATAAATCCTATGTAACCCAAGAGCTCGTGACACTGTAGTTGCACTTATACGGCTTTTTTTTTTTTAATATATATATCGTTGATGCTAGAAAATTAGCTTTGATTTGAACAATATTTCTGTTCATAAAGACTTGTGATATGTTTAAGAGAGGTAAATGGGTCTGTTCAATCCGTAAAATATTAAACATAGTTATTTCTTAATATAAATAACAAAGGGCAAAGCCCATGATGGATATTCTCAGATATCCTTTGTAGTGTTTTTCACTGCGTACAGACATTAGTCTGTACATAATCTGTATTTATTTGAGAATTTAGAGCATTGGCTTTGCATTTATTCATTTATTTGACTTTAAAATTCGAGTCTCAAGAAATTATATTAAAATGTCAAAATATTTTCTTTTTTCATTCAAATAATTTTCTAAAAATCAGTTATAAGTTAGAGGAGTTTGTCAAAAAAAAAATGTGTTTTTGTAAAGTATTTTTAGTGCTTTTTAGCGAATACATATTTGGTTAAAATATTGATGAGAAACAAAATTAAAATTTGTGAAAATGATTTTTATAATTTCTGCAAATATTTTGGAACGAATTTCTTTCATATCTTTTATATGAAATGAATAATTTATAAATCTTTCTTAGTAAAGAATCGTATCTAAGCAATTTGATTTAAGCAAGTTATTGAATACTATTTTGCAGTATTTTTATGGATAAAGTAATTTGCGTTATTATGCCTAATATATTTACATCAATAGAGTATTTCAAAGCAGATTTTTTGTTTTATATAATATTAATAAATATGACAAAATAAATAAAAAATAATGGCAGGAAAATGAAAGGGAAAAATAATAATAAACTTTTATTTGAAAAAAAATAAATAAATACAAGTATGTAGACAGAAAAAAACCATCTGTTAACAATGCGTGTGGGTAAAAGCAAAGAAATGTTCAAGGTAGAATAAATTTTCAATTTTTTATTTGTGTAAGTACTTGAAATGATTAAATTCATTTGTTGGCATAAAATATTATTTCATTGTTTATCATTTTCTAAATATTATTTTTTACATTTACGTTTTTTCTCTAATTTTGTTTAATGATTTGAACATGAGGGAAATTTGATCAATTAGTTAAATTGGATATGTCAGAATTCATATTATCAAAAACCATTAAAAAAATTACTTTTAATAAATTTAGAATAATTGTAAATGGTAAAATATTCGTAAAATTTTTTTCTAAAAATAGAAACTTTGATGATGATTGGGCTTCTTGAATTTTCAAAATAAAAACAATGTTGTCAAATCAATTTTTATATTATAAGGGATAAATATATTTATTTATTTTTGTACGTACGTTCGATTTTTTTATTTACAATTATCCATGAATTTCTTGGACTATAAGTTATAAAGATAGTTCTTGGTCCTTTCCGCTAACTAGTGTCCTGTTACAGCCGTCAAAATTCGACCATAATCATTCAAAAGTGAATATTACTGCTTTTAAACAAAACAGTATATATGCGTGCCTTTAAATAAAACAGTATATTAAACAAAATAGTATACATGCGTGTGTGTGGTAGTGTGTGTAATATAAGCCACACCTCTTATATATGTGTGTGCAATATTTTTATATTGATTTAATGTTTCTTTTTTTGTACAATTAAAAAAAAAATAAATTAAGATTCTCCAGTCCTTCTCTATATAAACTATAAGTGTGTCAAAGTTCATACTCCTCAGTCCGCCCAATTTTCGTAAAAACCACGTGTTAACATATAGATAAAAAACTATGGTCTCACTATTTGTGGATAGGAAATGTAAGTCAAGTTTTTTAAGTAACAAAATTGTGAAGTCTATGAGCAGTACCCTAAAGTATTTACAGTAGATCTTTTTAACTAAATTTGTGAAGAATTGTCAGTCGGCTTACGTTTTATTAAAAATCGGAATATTTGTATAGATTGGTTCACTGGAAATGTCAAGTGTTTGCCTAAAATTTTCCATTTAATTTTTATCAGAAGTTTCAAAATATTTCAGAATATATTGAAATATGTCAGAGAGTTTTGAAACTATCAGAAAATTGGAATTTTTGAGAGTGGCTCAAATAAGTGAGGAAAATAATAACCAATATTTTGACGATAATTTTCAATAATTTTAAAAATTTTTGTATAATGTTCTAGAAAGAATTCGAATTTTTTAAGATGGATTTTACAAGCGCATACAAAAATAAATAGTTTAGTTGTGACCCACAAAACCCACTCACATTAATTGGTAAACACTAAAAAAGTAAAGATAAATCATTAATTGTAATTTTTTTATTGAGCAGCAAAATGATCAAGCCGGAACTCACTACCTTCTGTTTGGAAAGCGAACTTATTTTTAATTATGTTATAAACCAAATCTAAAACCATTAGTCGTTATCATTTTCGATCTTGGGATAATCGTGCAGTAATCACATCGAGAAATACAATAACACACAAAAAAGTACATTTGAAGAGTATATCATGGAGATACGACCCAATTAGAATAATTTCTCCACTTGAGCATTTGAAATAATATCCGAAGGTTCTGGATATTAAAAATTGAAACAATAAAGTTTTGGTAATTTAACCGGGTAACCCTGAACGTATGAGCTAGCATTGACTTACTATTGTTTCCGCACGTGCATTATAATAATGCATAACGTAACCTATTAAAATAATATTAATCTAAAGTATATTACAAATTTACGTATAACATACAGATAAAATAAACTTTATATTTGCAGAACAACACAATTACATAATGTATTGTTTGATTATAAGCGTAAAGATACATTTAAAGTTTAACTTTGTACCTGTGTACAATATAACCCGTAGTGGAATATTCAACTTGATTCCTTTCTAACCCCCATCCTTCAATTATATATATATATATTTCTGCCCTGTGAATTCTCTCGATTTAAGCATGTATTCAAAAAGTATACTTGCTTGCTTTTGCAGTGTTATGTAAAATGAAAACCAACCTGAGGCAAGTAGGTGTAATAGAATAAATTTATCATAGATTATATTACTTATTTGTTATAGTCCCGTTGCACATAAGCATACCATATCATTGATAAATATACTTCTGGATATTTGTACGTGGCTTAATTATGATTAATGTAACAGCTGTTTCCTCTATGAAAATTTCACAAAGGGATGTTTCATTTTTCGGAACTCGTAACGTTTTGTATTTTTTATTGAATAATTTTCCACTGCAGTAATAAAAAGTCAGATGTCAGCTTTTTGGTACAATCGAAAATTTTACGAGCTTCGAAAAAGAAAACAGCAATCTTTTCAGAAATTTTGTAGAGTAATATAGTTTAGAGTTCTTATGTAAAAGAAATGTAGTTTTGCCTACTTTCAATTTTGTATGGATTTGTTGAGAAATTCTTCCTATATAGGCCAAAACCTGAAAAAGTGTCAAAATTTGCTCAAAAAGTGCCCAGAAAATAAAAAATTCCCGTCAAAATTTTTTCCTGCAAATTTCAAATTCGTGTTTACTGACCCAAAAATATGGAGGGTGAGAAAATTAAAACTATAGATAGCGTGGTTTTGCCATGGCTGGTATTTATACATAATATCATTTATATATAATATATCTGATATATATGAAATATATGACATGGTATTGAATTTAGTCGAAAGTTTATAACGCCAAAAATCAATTCTAATTCGTTTGAAATTTTACGAATCTGGCGCGTTTTTTGATTTTTGAAACTTCAAGGATTCCTGGTTAGCAGAAATTAATCTCCAAGAAATAGACAGATATCCCGTTTAAGTGGTTATGATACTTCAAAAATGTAGTCAATATAACTTTATCTGATTTAAGCTGAATACAATAATTTTCTGTCAGATAGTTATTAACAAAGAATATTTAAAGGAGATTAAAGGAAATGTAATCACTATTAAAATAATTGCAACGCAACTAAATGAAATATAATTCATAAATTGCATGTAATAGAAACAATTTACGGATATGAAAATTATTTATATCACAAATATTTGGAATGGCGTTAAAACAACACTAAGGTAAGGATAAACGTAACTATTATGTAATAATAGTTAAATGATAATTTATTTCAATAAATTTGTCAGAATTATATAATTTGTTTTAATACTATTTAAGTGTCGATGCTATAATATATTGTTTTCATAATTCTATGATATTAATATTGTTCTACCCTAAATATTTTGACATTTAAAATTATCTTCGTAGAATTGTGTACTCTTTTTCAATTAAATAGAAACCTGTAAAATAATTTTGTATTATATATTATTTTAAAATATACAGAAATCATATGAAAACATAATTTTATGAAACCTACCATTGAAATTAATATAGTAGGAAAGCCGAAGATTTTAAATGGGGATTAACTCGAGCGTCGTGGGCAGCTACATGATTTGAAAAATGTAAAAAACATATCCAAGTCCGTTAGATATATGATCTAAATAATAATCTTTTTGTATCCAGAAAATAGAGAATATATGAGGGATAATATTGAAAGCACTAACAAAATTTTGGTAAAGATGTTGATTGAATCACTTTGGAATTAAGAAATTTTAGTATGTGTCTAACCGTCATCGAAATAACAAATAAACGAATAACGGCCTGATATTATGATGATGTATTCTAGACCTTAAAAGTTCATGAATGAGCCAAATCCTTCAATTGAAATCTTAGATCAACGACTAAGTCTCTTTTTAACCATACGAGGGTGATAAAAAATTCAAAAACAAAAGATGTTTGTTTCTTAAGAAATATTTTCTCGTAATTAAATACTTTTTTTAATTGCTATATTTCAGTTCTATGTAGAAGAAAAAAAATCTTTTTTGAATGAAGCTTCTCGCTACATATATAAAAAAATTTTATAAAGTAATCTTTTAAAGAATGAAGAATGTACTTGATACATTATTTATTCTCATCTGTATATATAGATAGACCTTTTGCAAGCTTTAAACGAAGTTTAAAAAAAAAAAGGATTTTTAAATATGTTTATTTTTGTTCTTTGTACCAGAAATATACCATAAGAATTTATAGAATTATAAATAGCGCAAACTATTATAATAATAATATGATGAAGATGATGATGGTGGAACCAACTAAGAAGAGCACTGATATTAAAGCTAGCTGGCTGCGCTTTTTACTTGATGTATATTAAAACTATATAATACAACTATTATGTGATATATAAAAGATACCAACATCATATACACATAGGGCTTTATACATACCATTATTATTATACAATATAATCTCTCCGGAGGCTTAACACGTTGCATTTCTCTATATACACAAGGACTTAAATGTATTATGTTACTGTCTGAAGTTAAATTTCATAACAAAAATCCTAATTCTAGTCGACAGAAGTCGGTAAGATTTAATTTAATATCTTAATTTTTTTGGTGGTATTTTCACAGTCTGATGGTAAACACTTTGTATACTCGACTTATACATAATACAGAGTATATTATTTTTAGTTTAAAGTTTGTAACGCTAGAAAATATTGACCGTACAAAGAAAATTTTGGTATAGGTGTTCATAGAACCTAATTAGTATATTTCCGAATGTCCGTCCATCTGCCTGCCTGCCCGTCATCAAAATAACCCAACAACGAAAAGAGATACTGAGTTGAAATTATGGTAATGTATTTTAGTCATAAAGGTTGAGTTTTAGTGTAAGAATAGGACAAATCAATTCGGGTCTCAAACAACTTTTGTTTGAAACATTTTTTTGTAAAATGTAGCTTCGCCACAATTTGTACGTGTCGCCACATTTAATAGTACGTGACTAAGGGACTTTTTAATCGATTGATGCGCTTCGAGTAGCTAAAATTTGTAATAAAACATTCTCATTCTAGAAAATATAATTATTTGTTCAATGTTAAATCATGCACCATTCGCAGACTTATATATTCTTGATTGATAAAGTAGTAATTTTGTAGCCATAGTAACGAAAGAAAACTATTAGTTGAACGGTATAGGCACCGTCAACAACCGTGAAATTAAAACGTGTTCTATAATTACTATTTATCGTAACGATTAAGAAATTATGGACTATCACAAACTTTAGCACACAAGCAAATAAATAGGTAAATAATGCGGTTGATGTTTCATATTTGTTATGGTTATGCAAAATTCTACAAATAATATGATTGTTTATAGTAATAGTCTCTAATGACATCTTGAAATTTACTTTTCGAACAATGACTAAATCAATTCAAAGTTCTCCAACATTAGCAACTTCGATGGTGATTTATACGGTGAAGATATTATTATACGTCTTTGTTGGTTGATGTAACTAACTTTATACGTTCACATAGAAGTTTGCTCTAATGTTTGTTGTATTGTAATAAAATAGTGAATGTCAATTAAAATTAACCTTTTAAAATAATTTGTATTTCGTATATATATAGAAGAAACAAGGTCATATGATACATTATCATTATTTTGTTCTTGTGACCCAAACTCTTTGATACTAATTTAAATGAAATAATTAACATTGTTCTCATTAAAAGTGTACTTACTTAGCTTTATATTATTAAGTTAAGAAAATTTGATATGATTGAAATGTAGAAAATACAATTTTTCATCTCATAACCATTCAAACTCATTAGTTGAATACTTTTTATGTTCATTATTGGCACAGTATATTTCTTTTATGTATTTGTGAAAATAATGATATATGTATCTGTATTTGTCTATCTATATATATATTTGTTCTGCTGTAGCTTTCGAATTCCTTGTTTGATTTTGACAAAATTTGATAGGGACGTTTATCACAATTTGAAAATATATAGTTTTTGGAAAATTTTAATTTATATTACTATTTAAAAAAAATAATAATAATAAAATTATTAACCGGTATCACCATTATACTACATAAAGCCTTACTATGTATTTTTATATTATTTAATACATATATTTAATTTTTTGATATTATATTTAATTTGTCAAAGATCATATTTTTGATTGTGTCAGATATCTTTTAAATTTTGTGTACATATTATTTATATACTTTTTATATAGTTCTAAGTGAGGTCTACAGAACTACTATAGTGATAATGTGTTTAACATCAATAACAAATGTAATAATATAACGAAATGATTAGAATTTATTAAATAATAAAAACGTGTAGAGGTATAAAAAGTATATGAGCGAGTGAGTGAGTGAGTGGAGGTAGTAATATAATAATAAATAGGACATTTTATTTTATAAATGAAAATGTTACTGTTTTGTGAGTATTATTAACTATATGAACATTAAATTTAATTAGTCTGTAATAAAAACTATAAACTTACAAATTAATTATGATATACTACAACAGTGCTACAGATACAAACACAAACACATATACATTACGTGTAGGGATAGTAGATATTATACATACTTTTGAATTGTACAAACAATTTATGTTGAATGTACTCTGAATGATGAAAGTCTATTCGGATGGCTCAAATGGTCAAATCTCTAGTAAATGCGTTAGCCATCTTTACATAAATTTACTACAGTAGATGCGTACTGGTTAAAACTTTGAATAAATAGTTCCGTGATAGGCACATAAATGTATCTCTACTCAAGCTAGAACCAAACCATAATTTTTCTTTTTTTAAATCAAGCTTATTAGTATGGTATAATGTTACGAGACGAAAGAAAATTTAATAGAACTTTCATTTATCCTTTCATTCTAAATCACTTGTATAAATTACAAACCAATTCACTAAATTTTTAAAAATTTATTGCAATTTAAAAAAAAAAACTGTAATTTTACATGTAATCTTATGGAGATGATAATAGATAATAAGTAATCTACCAGGATTTTCAAACTTCTATAATAAGTAACTTGTACTCTTAATAAGTAATTGAGCATAAATTTATTGAAATTCGTTTAGAAATTTTCGAGAAAAAAACTTAAAAACAGGCTTATAATGTCGTTTTTAATGGAAAACATTAATGAGTGCATAAGAAAGTCTAACATCACTACTAATTGTTCGATTTAACTCATTTTAAAATCGTTTTTATTCGTTTAAATAAATTTTGTAGAATATTATTATATTCTGCTTCCAATACAGATATGATTTAGACAATTTAAGAATTTTACTAACATTTGAATAATAAATATAAAGATCCAAAGATTCTACCTATTTAACAATTAAAAATTAACAATCAAACTATGAATAAATCTTAAATGTTGTGTTTTTGTACTTCGTTGGTAGCAAAGAACCGAGTAAGATAACAATAATTAAATAGTATTTGCAAATGTTTTTTTTTTCAGAAGAAACTTGCCCATCACGGTTGACTTATGAGCCGATATCATTATGTTTTCAACGGTTTTTTATCCTCGTTTATATCCAACAATATTTATTATTATCAATTAAAAATTTTCATTTCAATATAATAATAATTCTTACAAATTATTATAATTATTATTATTTATTTTATACTATTTTTTAATTATTATAACATTGTTTTTAATTAAAATGTTTGCTCACGATAATTATTTATTACTTAATTTTTGTGTTAGGTTGATATGAATCATGGTACACGCATATTATAAACTTATATATGCTATTAAAAAGAATAATCATGATTCTTTTTAATGAAAAAACACTCCTGGAAGAATAAAAAGTTTTTATTCATATACCATTTTAAGCTGTATTCTTTGATTGATTTAATCTATAATGAATCTTAAGCTTTTAATAATTGAAGAAGTGCGATTCTTACAATTGAGAAATTCAATTTAACTTGGTAATAAAAGTTTTAATAATTTCAGTAAAATGCTTCCAAAGTTGGTAAACTGGAATAACGGGTATTCTTGATATCAACAAAATATTTTGTGTGAAATTCAATTTGTTTATTTACAAAACATTCTTACATATCAATATAAATATAGATTTAAATTACTTTATGAAAAAATATGTATGATTTTCAGTATTACTTTCAAGAAAGCTGAGACAACATTAAATAAAAAGTTAAATGTGACAAATTTGGGTCGCAAAAAAGTGGGTTATTTACAATCAACAACATCACAAAAGTGTAATAAAACTGAAAAAGTAAACTATAACTTTAAGTGCAAAAAAGGTCCATACAAGATTTACCACAATATGTTTGGATACTTTCCAAAATATTATAATATCTAATACACCACAATAAATACAGGATAAGTTGAATATATAGTATTTTTAAAGAAATGAAACATGGTTCACGTTATTTTTCACTGTTTATGAAAGCTGTCATAGATTAAGAATTATTTCAATAAATACAGTATCAGAGTAAAAATATATTTTTAATACATGAAAATAAATTTAAATATAAAATTTATGCAATAGTTGAAAAATAGAACAAAATATAATCCAAGAAATTCAACACCCTTATTGTATAAACCTTATTGTACAACACCCTTATTGTATTAATTGTATTAATTATTGTAGGCCATGAACTGAAAATATTTTCAATTCAATAACTTTCTTATAGAATAAAAGTATTGATTTTTTTGTATAATCTCTCGTGAGTGTTTTCAATTTTGATAGTAAAAATCACCTACCCAATGTTACTTTCGACAATCTCAAATTTTGACCTTTAAAGTAACAGTAGATCGGAATTTCATATCATTTTATTGAGTTCCAAAATCCTGTATGTTGTGTTTTGTCATCAAAATCCATTTGCACGAAACATATGCTCCAAGAGGAATTTTAAGTTAACGATTATAAGCTTAAACCTAACAAATGAAGTCGTTGACACTGAAAATCTTTAAAAAATATATCATTTTTTTCTCTACAGGAATTTTTGCAAACTTGGTGATTTTAACAAATGGGGAAAAATCAGAAGAAAACATCATTACATCATATTAATGAATATATTATTCAAAATTAAATCATTCATTGTTTGAAAAGCTTCGATAATAAATCAATTTCAAGATCTTAGACAAACGCATTTTATCAAAAAACATTGGCTTAAGTAATGTTCAATTTAAATCGTTTTATATAGTCCATGTGATTTTTTGAGTATTGTAAGCAATTTTTCAATTTAAATAGTATTTGAATAATAAAAATGGGTATTTATGAAACCAATGTTGGGCTTAACGAATATAACTGAGTATGCACCCAATAAATATATAGAATCGGTTAGCAGATCCACAATTTTATTGTGGGTTCTCAACGGATTATATATTTAAAAAATGATTTTTGTAGTCCACAGACATTTTCATTTAAACCGAACTACAATTATTAGGTTTCAAGGTATGACATTTTAAACGACTTTAACTGTACAGCATTTAGAATTTATAATACATTAACAAACTATTTTACTTACTAGTTTCTAATATGTAAGTGATTTTTGCTTTAGTCAACAGTTGTAACAAATCTTAAATGTTTTTGTGCTGTGAATATATGTTTGCACACACTGCGTAGTAGTAATTTTACCCAGAATAAATAAGCATAAAATGATACAAACAAACACGAAAAACAAGAGAAATTGTTATCAAAATAATATTTTCTTTTATCATCGTACCTTATAATATCACTAAGTTGAATAAAGGTTAAACCACAGAATGTAAGATAGCTGGCTATAAACTTGTAAATATTTTTGTTCTGACATTCTAACATTGCCTTGGAACTTTTTTTTTGAGAAAAAACTATTCGACAAGCCCTCCGTTTTCAGGCCAATATTGTGCATACGAAATTTCAAAACATTTGGATAAGTAATTCGATAAAAAATATCGCGCAATTAGAAAAAATTTCTGTCAGAAAAAAAATTGAAATATTTTTTAAAGATTTTCAGTCGTGTAAAAAACTTCATTTGTTAGTTTTAATCTTGAAATCGTTAACTTATTAATAATATTTTTAGTAAATTTAAAAGAGTATCTTAATATCTAATATTTTAGCGATCTGATTTTGAAAGAAATGTTATTTCTGTTTGTTTTTGACATTCATAATATTTTTATTGCATTCATAAAAATATTTCGAATATTTCTCTGTTAAAATTTTTATAGAAAAATCCATGAACCCTTAATAAAAACAAAATTGTTTCCTGTGTAATTTTTTTCCCTGAGGATTCAAAGAATTTAAAAACTGAGGGAAAATATTTTTTCATGCATTTTTTTTACGTAAAAAAATAACCCTCGAAGGGCAGAAGATGTACGATATGGTAATCTTTTATATACACACCTACACAGGTAGTCAGTCAGTGTATAAAGGTAGATAATAAAAGCGTATATTTGTGTTACACACAAAATAAATGCTTTTCAAATATAGCTAGTAGTTATAACATTTATCGACGTTATCTAGTAAATTAGTCGATTTGCATATAAATCACTTTTATTAACCTACGGTATTCTCTACCTGTTGTTGTGTGGTTAATGTAAACTGTTCAAATTTATCGTACTATTTTCTGCAATTCAAAATGTTTTTCATTGTAACTCCTATAGATATTCGTGGTAATTCTATTATGAGTTTTCAATAAAACTTAACGTTTTAATGTTACCACAAAAATTAGTTAGAACAATGAAGTCAAAAATGAGTAAGAATAAAGAGTCTAGGTGCTACCAGCAAGTCCACATTACGAAATTTACCAACCAAATGGGGAGAATAAAAGAAAAACAATTATTTGATTAATATTACGAACATGGGAATCAATAATTACTCATCGAATAAAAGTGGCTCCATGTTGATATTATTTTTTTGTTCTTGAGAAAATCTAGACAAAAAAATAAACGGGAAGCACATATTTGCATACACACAGACATTTCTAAAAACGTTGGATTTGGGTTTTAACAAGAATTTCCCATTGGGAAGGTAATAAGCTGTTGCATGATAGTAATTTTTCCATTTATTAAAATTATAGAATAAAAAAGTTTAGAAGGATTGTTCAGAATCTGATAAATTCTGAAATTGAATTAGAATTAATTAGAAATGAATAGGATTGAATCGGAATGTTTCTAATTTCAAAATCAATCCGATCCATTTCTATTCGGAATTTGAAATGATCTACATTACAATAAATTAGAAATTTATTATATTGAAGTTAAATGTTTCTGGAGCTCAAGTAGTGAATGAAAATTAACGTTTCAGTTGTGATATTCTATTTTATTTAAAGGGACATAAAACAATTAAGAGGCACCTCTCGAATGTGTATCAGCAACTGAATAGGCTGCAGAAAACTAAATGGTGTAATACGAAGGCCTGCATTACCAACTCTTTTCGTTTTGAAGTAATGATGCTGACAGCCATTATCCCTGTTTCCTCGAAGAGTCTCTTTGACACTTTTCTTCTTGTTTATTCAAAAGCAACTTTAGTCGAATATTTAATAAATGAAAGATTGGACCTATTTTGATTATATTATCAGCTGCAGACCTAATGCCCATTGGCATTTATCCTAGAATAGATAGATTTCTGTTTCTGTATTTGTATAGAAGAATGATGAAAAATATCCGATATGGATATGATAATGGAACTAAAAATTGCCATGACAAAAAAAGGTGTATTTTCAAGAAATTTTCTAAATGAAAATATATTTTTACAACTTGCTGTAACAAAGTTACTTACGAGACTCTAAAAGCATCGCAAATAATAAACCTAACTTAATTTTACTTAAATTATATGTTTTGTAAATATTACTTCAATCTATTATAATTCATATTTTTAGTATTCTATAAATTCTAAAAATGGGTTAAATCTAGATATGTTTGATGAATACACAAAAATTTAATTAGAAATATTTAAAGATATTACCGACTATTTTACACAATTCACAAAACTTAATGACCTATTCAAAATTGAGTTGAAAAAGGGTGGACATATAATCATTATATATTTGTAAGGGTACATTTAATCTGGGCACTGTTTTTATTAACTATCCTGTAAGAAAGCAACATAAGTTTAGGATTTTTCCGATTTATGCATTTTGATGGTATAAGCAGGCCTCGTAAGGTCAGTTAGATATACTACCAATTTCAAGGTGTGCAGTGTACCAAGTTTACGAATTTCATTCCCGGCATCACATGTTAAAAAATTTTTTTTCATTAAAAATTGCATTATTGCCTAATGTACTTACGAGGAATGTTTCTTTTATCGATAGTATACAGTCAGGTACAATAACATTTGGGTATGACAAAATGTTTCCAGGTATGAAAAATGACAGAATATTTTTGAAATGGCAGAGTTTGAATTGATTACTTTGACTACATATTCGAAATAACTTTTAAGTACACTTATTTCTAGCAAATTCATCAAATGTATTTAAAACAAAAATTGGGTATGGCAACAGCCATCGTAGCAAAACTATTATATCTTTTTAAAGACAGTATAATTTTAATAATTAGTTTAATATGTTCGTTTTTACATCTCGTTGAAAAAATGTTGGCATCATTTCCGATAATATGAAAAAAAATCTTCATAAATCTTCAAGATTCATAAGATTTGAAATCCGTGTATGTGAACTGTCACGGTGGGTCAGTATCTCGGAGATTGCTTATTACATCTCTCTAGTAAAATTGCATAAAGTGATTTTCGTTAGACCAGAAATATGATCTAAAAGTCTTTTTTTTGCGCGAAAATTTATCCGTTCTTTATAATAAATTTATATGCAAATGAAATAAAAAATGTACTATTTACTATGTTTCCATTACATGGGAATCGGTGTTCAGAATAAAGTTGGTTCAAGTAGTGTAATGCTCAGATAAAAAGTTTTCAATTGCTTGAAACGTACTTTAACATACAATGGGTTGAATGTATAATTAAGATGGATACAGACAATTTGAAGGGACAATAGTCACTGTAATCTAATTATACAAACCTTATACATACAATTCTGTCAAATGTTTGTAATTGTTTTATAAAATATTATAGCGTTACTGAAAATTTACAGCTTTGTTTTACTCAGGATATAAATTGGAATATTAAAATTTTATCTTATAAAAAACATTCCTCAAATGTTAATCGGATTAAAATTGAATCTGCTTGGCACTTGACCAGATATTTAGATATAAAAAATACTCAGACTTAAATAAACAAAATAGAGACTCTTCGAATTGTGAATACGAATTTATTTGGATTTGCATATAATTTTTACTGAGTCGTAATTTTGTTTTTGGATGACTTCTATATAATGCAAATAAATTGATTATGCTTTAATACACAAAGATAGCCCATATTAATGAATATAGTTTCTTACAAAATTTGTATGCGTATTATTATTATTATTATTATTAATACGAATTTTAGATCAGCATGTAAATGCAGCATTTAATTTTATTTATAGCCCATTTCCTTTCATGTTCCAAGTACAAATTTTATTTAAAAATAAATAAAAAAAATTGAATATTTACCGAAAATTCTTTAAATAGGCACGGTTTATAGATAATAATATATATTATATGGAATTCGTAAATTAGTACACACAAAAAAATTTCAATTAATTTCCTCTGGGAAAAATATTTCTTTTAATATATAAAAACAAAATAAATAAAAAATAATGAACTCAATACCTATGAGTAGAATAAATATAAAAGAAAAAAAATGTTCTGTTTATCTGTTTATTTAAAAAAAGTATATTGGTAAATTTTATAATAAACATTGAAAAGTGATAAAAATTTATATTATTAAAATTTTGTATTTATTTAAGGCTTCGGTCTAATCTGAGAACCTATATACACCCAGCTATATACATGGTTTTGAATGACTTAAGTTTCACTTTTGGTAGATTAACCACTGCTCACGAATTATTGATTTTAGGTTTGGGTCCATAAAGAAAGGAAACACGTGTGAGTATCCAAAAATCAATAATTTCAAAAACAATAAATGATTAATAAGAAAGCAGTAGGATACCTTTTATCTCGAAAAAATGATCAATAAGACACATATAGGTATCGCAATTGTTTTGTATTTCGGTTCATCATAATATCCCCATTAAAAGTGTCCTGGCGTTAAACTAGGTAATAAACTATCTGTGTACTGAATAACATTGAAATCTATTACGCAATTTTCTTGATAAATAATTTTCACGCCTGTTTGTTAAATTCATTCAAACGAATACGCACAGTTCTAAAATTTTATACAAGGATATTTTTTGCAAACATAAGTGAAAGTGTTAGGACATTTTGTATTTTTACGCTTAAATATCGATATTTCCGACATTTTAGTGAAACGTATATCTCTATATAAAGCAGTTTGGATTTACAATTGATTTCCACAGAATTTTAAGAACATTTAAAACTAATAAATTCTAAAGTAATTATTTTCATTTGTTTTCTTAAAATAAAGTTTTATAATAATGATTTGGTTTATACCAAAAGCAATCTGTGACCTCCATCATTACAGTTATTATTATTATAAATTTTAATAAAATTTCAATTAAAACTTTCAAACCAATATTCAATTTGTTCAATATATAATTATATGCTAAAATTAATATTTATATGTTTGTTAAACACATGTTAAATCCATAAGAGAATGAATGATGTGAGAGACGTATTCGAGAAGTTTTGTATAACCAATTTAGATTGAATATATAGATAGGTCTTGAAAGATATAACTAAAATACAATTGAATATTACCAAAATATTATAAAACCATATTTTGTCTTTTCAGTCATAATCAAAAGTCATAAGCCATAATCAACTCTACCTTTTTTCCATGTTCTATCGTACCTAGAACGTATACTCTAGCTCTACGAGTTTCTGCTAGCCTTTTTAAAGAAAGGCAGGATAGAGCTCCTTTGTAATTTTCAATCTCGAATTTACTCATTTTGATCGAACCAAAGCATATATATGTCAATCTGGACCGGCTTTCACCAAAATACCTAAAATACTCCGCAAGGACGTGAACGAGTAGTATATCATCCATTCTTTTACTTCCCAGGAACGCCAGATAAAACAGCTTATCTTCGTCTATTCCGATGAGTGATAGAGGTTTCTTGATCCGCAGAGATAATGACTCCGAGGAAGAGGCGGAAAATCCAGGTTGAGTTTATATCTGGCTTTGATCTGTTTAGCCTGTCTAGAGCCTTCAGCATCCTCCCCTTTTCTGTGTTTAGTCTTCTACACCCAATCATTGAGGATAAAGGGGATTATAGCCAAATTCTCAAGTGATTGCGTCCATTCCATGCCCAAAGCAGAAGTTATTTTGTTTGAACAAATCACCTTAAGATCGTTTGATTACAACATATTTACTTAATACAAAAAAATATCATATACATCAGTTTGAAAATTAGTAGCGTATCGGACCAAGCAGAAGCCTTCTATTTTCTCGACGTATAATTTTAAAGAAAATGCAAGCTTAATAGACCGTTTAAGTGATTGGTTATGGGTGATATATTTGTTGAAGCATAGAAGATATTCAATCAAAACATTACTGCTAATCTAAAAACTTTTCAAACAGAAGCTACCAAACAAATAACATTTATTTGAATAACCAGTGTAGTTAGTTCTATTCTGAATACAATAAAATTAATGTATTAATAAGTTTATTTTCGTATTTCCAATTCTATTTTAAGGTTACGGTTGTGGAACAAATGAGTCAAATTATCAAAAGTATAAAAAAAAATTGATTAATCCTATAAATTTTGCAGCTGAGATTAGTTTTTGTACCAAGTGGATGGAAGAACATATTTAAGAAATATTTTTAACGGAACTTTAAATTTACAATAAACTTATAATCATAGCAAGCTAATTTTTACCAATTCAACATTTTGATATTTGTTCTTAAACAGAAATAAAAGTAGCCGTGTGTGAAAAGCACAACAAAACTGGATGTTTAATAGTTTATAGAAATGGTTATGAAAGATTGACTTTTCAGTTTTTGCAAGTGAATCTACGGCCCTATATATTGCCCTACAGAATATTAGGGACAATGTAAATAGAGTTCAATCAGGTGGTATTCTCGGTTTCAAAGTCAGTTTTCACAGCGTTAATCAATCCGTTAAACAAGGATTCATTAACTGTCAGTATACGACATTTGATGGTCGAATTACAAGATTATTTTATAAGTTTGTTTATGAAATTGTTTGAACCTCTAGTCATCAAGCGATGGGTGTAATAAAAAGGTGACAAGGAAGCCAAAAAAGCGACGAAGAAAGATCTCATTGGATAACCTTATTGTTTCAATATTGGAATACTATGTGGCACAGTGATACCAACCTAAATTGAAAATTATGCGAGATTCTGTTCTGAAATATCAACAATTCTCGGTACCAGAAGATAACAACAACTGATTATAGACAGGTTAAGGATAGGACACTTCAAACTGACTCACAGTAACATATTGTCTAAAGAATCCATAAAAATGTGCGAAAGATGTAACAATAGGTTGATCGTCAGGCACCTTCTCATCGAATGTCAAGCATTTGTGGCAGAAAGAATAAAAGTTATCTTGCCAAGAACAATTGAAGAATATTTGTCTACGAAGTCTGGATGTTGGGAAACACTGAAATACCTACAACAAATAAAATCTTCGATTTCTGTTTTATATTATGTACATATTTGTATGGGTTTAATTATTGCGGTTGATCGCCTTAGCAATTGAAACGATCTAAAATAAATAAATTTATAAAAAAAAATAATTTTTAATATTTGTTTGAGATCATTCAATTTTGACTAACTATAAAAGCATTGGTTCCCTCTGTTACGAACACAACAACAAAAAACGATTTTGTTTAGGTAAAAAAAGGAATTCTAGCATACGGTATGGTAGCTATTAACAATAAACATATCACCAATGGTCGACAAATGAAGACTTAGAATAGAACTATAGGTATTTATTTATTGCTGTTACATTGTGAACACATATTATGGTTCTGTTTTACAATTGGTTGGAAAATTGTAATAAAAAACAATACTATTTTACAAATTGTATACTTTACTTCTATCATTGTACAAAGTCTTCGAAAATTAATTTTATTGAAATATATTCGTGGAGCCAAATAGGGAATTCTTATTGAATGATAGGTCTATAAAAATACAGGTTTTTTATCGTGTTTAGTTTGTTACTAAAACATATTCTCTAATGAATAGGTTACGATTTAATTTTTAGATAAACTAACTCAAATCAAAAATACGTAATTGATTATTTGGACGTTCTATTTAAATCTAATTTTAAAGATAGAAGCTAAGAAAAGGTGTTCAGGTTTCGGTCATCAGTTGCTAAGCTTTCATCGATTTTTCCGTATATACATAATTTTAAAAACTAGCTATTAATTTAAAGTTTAAAAGTTCTTAATATTGATACATAGAGTATTAAGGTCGATTGGCCACTATTGCGGGATTTGAAGCTCAGCGTTGTGATTGAACAAGTATCTAGATGTCCAAATCAAAAAATTGATTGAAATATTAAATAATCAGTTTGCTTATCTTCTCAAATTTCACAATCCTACAAAAATGCCGTATTATTTTGTTTTTCTTAGCTTTTATAGTCTTTAAAAAAACCTTGGAAAATAATTTTTTAAATAATTTAACAATAATATAAATAAAATGGGTTTAAAAAATGTAAAAAATAAAATTTGAAATCTAATATAAAACTACGTTGAAAGTTTGCTCATGGCCAGCTTTCATAATACGGTAAAAAAATGTTTCTATTATAATTCCTTGAGTTTTGTTTGAAAAAATAAACTTTCCATGTAGTTTTATGTTGGATATTTTTACTTTCTGCTCCTTTATTTATACATTTTTATCACATACATTTAAGTGAATTTCGAGTGCTGTATCTCCGGAAAGTTAATTGATATATGAGATGTTTCTAAAATGGAAACATCCCCAATACCTTCACTATTGGTTATAACAAAATTACAAATGCCCGTTTAGTAGTTTTGGAAGAGACGGAGGGACGGCAGAGGGGGCAGACACAAAATTGAAGTTGCTCAGGAAGTTCCAAAACACAGACACACTTTCGATATAATAGATGTATCTCGGATGTAAAACATTGAGTTCGGTATACTTTCTGTACTGAACTTCTATATTTTGATCCTTATTAAATTTTTATTACATAAACTTAAATTTATATGAAATACATTGTAGTCCAAATTGTTGCGAGTATAAATTCAAATAAATACTCAATGGAAAATAGAAGGATTTCATTAATACATTATTTGTGTTGGTCTGGTAGTTACATGCTTTTGTTAATAATGGATGATAAAATACATAATACGTTTTTTTTTTTGTTATACTGAATGGTTTTTGTTTTATGGGTAGACAAAACGTATCATCTATAGGTAAAAAATCCAATTAAATCGCATGTGGTCTATGTGGATAAAATATAATATTATCTAATTTAAAGTTGTTATAAATGATAATGAGCAAAAGCTGGCCCCGTTTTTACTGACAGAAATGAAATGTAAGCCAAATTAGTGTACATCAATTATTAACAAATACTAGATGGACCCGTGTGAATATTTCACACATTTCTTTGAAATTTGCCATAGTATCACACTCTGAGGTCTTTCATTTTATTCCAATTATTCAAAAAACAAAAAAAGAATGTGCTTTACGTTGAAATAGTTTATATAGTAATTTTACATATAATTATTTTATTTATACTACTGGCATCGGACCGCAGATTTCATATAGGGAACAATGTTATTTTTACTATAATAAATCACGTCACCGTGAATTTGATTATGAATTTTCGGGTTGGGAGGTAGTGGAAATTGGCCGCCATCTTTAATATAAGATTTTGGTATTTATCTCATAAACTATTAGGAATATGAAAATTTTTTCAAGGACACTGTTATTATTATTATACACTGTCATAGATAGTATTATTATCTAAATATTTATTGTATTTGCCTTTCTTCTAATATTTACAATTTAAAAGTTGTAAATAAAAATAAACAAAAAGTCATAAAATAGATTTTAAATAAAGCTATGTATTCTCTCAAAATCTAATAAATTTTTTAAATTAATTTTATTAACAATTGTTATTAAATTGTTATTAACAAATAATTTGACCTGTATATGTCAAAAGTTATCCATATTTCTTGCACTACCCCGATCTCGAAAACTTCAAATTAAGTTAATGGTGATGTGTTCTATTATATTAAAAAATAAAACTTGCTGCCTATAAGAAATGTACAATATGGCATCTTTTAGTGCTAATTAATGTTATAGTAAAACAGGTAGATATAATAACTTGTTAATTGTTTAGATTATTTTAGTCGAATACGCTACTATTTATATTAAGCAATCTTTTAAGAATTTTTTTGATATGTCACGCACTTTTAATATGTCAAAACCAAATTACGTGTACATACTTCTAAACAGCAAAAATATATTTTTTTATTAACAAGTTTTTTAATATTACATATTGGTTAATTTTAATTTTTTTGTCAATTCACTTAAAATTTTTTGTCACTAATTTCATACTTGTCAAAATATTCAGTAATAACCGACAAATATTATTTTAAAATAAATTAGAAATTTATATTAATAAATAAAAAGTTTTCTAAGTGAAAATTGTTCAAAATGATGTTATTTCGTAAATGGGTTTATTGTTATATGCGTAGTTATTTTATTATTGAATAAAATTAATTTAAAGTAGGTGACTGAAAATGTTATAAATTATTTACAACACTCATGTAAGAGAAAATACAGAGTCTATGTAAAATTTATGGAAAATTGCTAGGCATTTTAGGAGAACTTACAAAAGCTAAGATAGCAGTTTTCGGAAAAAAAAAACAGTATATTTTATCGATGTTTCGTGGTAAAAGATCAGTGTTTTACTGTGATTCTAAAGGAAGGAATAATAAAATTCTGTTTTGCTTTTTTTTGAATTTTGAATACGAAAAATTGGATGCCTACACTTACTCCATCTCTATCTAGAACCCATTTCAAGGAATATTTCGGAAACTAGGCAATTGATTGGAATATAAGATGTTTGTAAAATTGATCCATCTTTCGATATCGATAGACATAGCTCGGAAGAAAGAAGAATTTTCAACAATTTTTGGCATATGCATTGGAGCAAAAATTTTACAGGGTTTGAGCTAAAAGATACTTCGTTTGCTAACAAGTGATTTCTCTAATGCAACTTCTTAATGAGTTAATAAAGAAAATATTTTACTTTATACATTAATATTTTTTTTTACTGGAAAACAAAACACATTTTTTGTTCCTGTCATACTGCCATACTGCAAAACTTAGTCAACTTCCTTAAAATATAGTTGCAGAAATATATTTCACGAAACTGTGTGATCCAAGGTACACAAACAAGACTATTGAATAGTTTAAGAAATTCTTTGTATCATTGTTTGAAGCGTCTGTAAATTATTAATGGTTGTATAATTAAACAAACACGGAAACAGGATCAAGACAATATGAATGTATATCGTATATATATATAGAAAATTTTGATATGAAATGTAAATGAAACTTAATTATTACAAATAATATACATATGACTTGTCTTCATTTAGTTACAGTATTCTTCAAACAAACTATGATTGAATTTTCCACAAAGTTTTCCATGTTAAATATGTAATAATAATAATTTTTATCTTTTATATTGAAACAAATACAAAACTTTCATAACAGTAATATCAGTATAAAATAACTTTGTAAGTAAGTGTGTGTAACTTCTAAAAGTTAAACCTTTTGTATTATAAATATTTTACAATAAAACTGATTTTATATAATTGTGAAATGAAAATTCTTGTTGAAGAAAATATATTTTAGTAGAATACTTTGTTTTGTTATAATTATACCTGTAATATTTTAAGTTTAGCTTTTTTTTTTATTAAACTTATAATTTTTAAAAGTTTCAAAAAAAAAAGTAAATGAATAAAAAAATTAAAACTTGTAAACGTTCTGGTTGGTGATTTTCAGTACCATCTTAGTTTATATGATACATTAACTTAATTAACATTATAAAAGGGTTTTAACGAGTGAAATAAAAGTGTCTAGCGTCGACGAACTTACTTACTTACTAGCATGCATCGACTTCGATATAAATTAAAGCCAAAAGTACTCCGGGAGTACATACAGAAGTAAAAACTTTAACGATTACGTGTGTATTTTTTAAATCGTCCTTTTATTATTATATATATTTTTTAATGAAGTGTTTTTTCATTTATTATTAGAAAAATTTTATAACAATTTTCATTTAATGCGCCATTGTATATGAAAAATAATGCATATTATTTTACCTAAAAAAATTTACCATCTGTTGCTTAAAACGTAAATTTACAATTATATGAAATTTAATTAATTGGTATTCTTTGAAATAAATACCAATGAAACCTATGAATTTGCATCCACAAATTCAACAAATCTTCCATCATCATCATTATTATCATTATATTCCAAATCTGATACTATTGGTTTATACTCAACTTTCGTGTAGACGTAGTCAACAGGTGTCGCGAGTTTAATGAGTTTTTTTCCCATCTAAAAAAAATGCCCAGTGATTTTTAACAGTGCCGCCAATTCATGGTTTTATCCCAATTTAAAAAATGACCAACGTCTAAAAAAGTTTTCTATTAAAAAAAAAACACATAATTTATGGATAAATATTTAAAAAAAGAAAATAAAACTTTCCTAAAAATGTTTTCACTTTAACTGAGAACTGAGACTGAAAGCATCAACCGAAAGTAACATACATGCGAGAAAAATTTATAGCGACCTATAGGTTCTCAGTAAGTCTTGCACATACCAAAAATTATGCATCTAATGGCCAGGACTTTAAAAATACCTATTGGACTCGTATTTCAGTTATTGAAAATGTCACTAAAATCAATTTACAAATAGTTTAGAAACTTATAACTTAAAACACAAGTGATTTGAATGATTTTTTATTTTCGTAATGAAAACCTTTCTAAATTACATAAAAGGTAACATTAATTCTACACTCAATATTATCTCAAAAATTTATTGAAATGAATTGAATGGTTTTGTAGAAATATTTATGTAAGGATTATTGACAACAGGGACAAATAGAGATACGTATCTAAAATAAAAATATACAAAATGTAACAGAAATCTACTAAAGAACAATGGGTGTGTTATGTTTTTGATGGAGACCTCTATAATAAAAATAATATCTTATGTAATATATATTGTATTTTTTTCAATTTTCAACCTCAAATAACTCAAAAAATAATTATACATACGTTATGAAATCAAGTGTGCACAAACTCAACATCAATACGGACGGATCCGATTGCTTAAAAGTATCGGATAATGGCTTATTCTCAAAAATACACACATGTAATTGTTTGAATTTTGAATGCTAGATACCAGGAGTGATCCAACTAAATATAAAACTTCAGTTATAAAAAAAAAATAGAGAATTTTTGAATTTTGTTTAAAATTTTGCATTTACATTATAGACTACATTACAGAGCATAGATTTTAATACCGCTAACCTTTTTGAAGGTAGAATTTATAATCCATGAGGAAAACGATAAAAAGGTTCTCAAAATTCACTAAAAGTTTTGATAATACACAAAATTTATAAATTTATATTGTTCGCAACTTCTATATTATTGAGCTAATTTTGTCAAGATATCATTAGAAATATTGAACCATTCTGAAGTAAAATTAAATTTTGACATTTGTACAAGATTTTCGAACAACATAATATTTTATTCGTAAGACGAAGCGCATATGTAAATGCATTACGACTAACCCTTAAAAAAGTAAAAGAACTGAATTTACGCGACCGTGAGTTCATACGCACAATTTATAGATACAGTTTCCAAAATGAATTTATCCAAAGGTTTTGACGGACATCACTTAAATCTGGCCAGGTGAGCTAACGCACAATATTTATCCATTTTTCTACTTAGACTGGACGTTGCGGGTTCGCATCCAGACCGTGGCACTTGATCAAATATAATAATTATAAAAAAGGTCATTAATTGATCAAACACTTGGATAATTATGGAGTAACTAGCTCCACTAAGCACATAATTACAATATTGTTACCGCCTTGTACTAGAAGACATCTTTGCCTTCATCCAGATAATGGAGAATTTTAAAGGGCGGTATAGAGGACTAAAAGGTCAGGTACAATTTGCGGTGTCGGTTTCCCTCTTAATATACTCTATTACTTAAAACAGTTAAATTCATCACACTCAGTCTTTCAGCATAACGTCCATTCTAACTTTCATTCAAGCATAGCATTTTGGATATTGTTATCGTCGTCCTTAGTTCTATGATGAAAATTTATGGCCCTCTGTAAACAGAACTGGTTTAAATAAAAATTTTTTTCAATATTTTTCTTAAGAAAAATCAAAGTACAAAAATAATAAGACAAAGAAATTTGACGATAATAATTCAAAACAAGATGTAGATACTTAAGCATACTGTATACCTTAAAAATTTCCTGATAACACCTTTCTGATCCAGAATTAGAATATATTTTTGAAGTGTGTTTATTTGTGAATGTAAATTATTTTTGTATAAATCACAAGAGATATTATCAAACCTTTCATCGGAAACCTTTAGTGATATTTAAAGGAAGTTTTTATCTAGTTAAATATAAGGGATATCATAAATTTACTTACACATTTTCATACTGGAAAATATATAATATATTATAATTTTTCTATTTTTTTTTTATACTGCCTACTTACCTGAAACAAAGAAATATTTTATGAAATGTCATAAATTTAACAAGTAGGTATATAAAATATGTATATTTATTAATAATTCATAGATAAGTGAAATATGATAAACATGATACGCCTCTGTTGATTTTTATTTGTAGAATTGATAATTGTGATAACTTGTAAAACTGTATAGTTATTTTATACTTAGTCATCTGACGATCAATTTTAAGATAATAATGACGAATGTTTTTTCTTTTCTTCTATGCATAAAGCAGCGAATCAAGTATTGTTGCAAAATCCATCTAATGTGTATTTCTTAAAAATTAGTTTCATTTTCATTATCAATTCGAGAAGCTTAATTTATATTATTTAAATAGAAAGGGACAAACATAAGATCAGATAAAATAAGCTAATAATAAGAGAGAAATCGTAGCTGCGTTCTTTGTACCTAGACCTTTTGGTCGTCTGTACCCTCCATTAGATCACTCAGTCACCTTCAGGCGAGAAAGCCTTCTGGTTCAATGTACGGAGAAAGAATCATCCAAAACCGGTGATGTTATAGGATCTTATTGAGACCAATGATCACGCAAGTCTACAGCTTCTCCACCGCAATTGTTCCGATAATGGATTGATTCAGAGATTTAGACTCGAACATTCTATATATCACACCTTCTATAGGTGCAAATGGTGAGAATCGATGGATCATCGGCCTCCAGACTAGACCTACAAGTAGGATCATCTGAGATTCCCATATTATGAAGGTGATAGTTCAACCGACAGTGCTCTGCCATAAGATCCACTGCTCGTCTTAAATGTACCCTGGTCAGTTTCAACCGGAAACCGTTAAATAGTTCTGCCCTGTAATACCCAACTTGCATGTCGCATCCGTGAAGTCCTAAAAATCAAGGTGGGCTTGTCGAACGTATTTTTTAATAAAGGATATAACATAGCATCTTTCAATACGAATAACAGGTTCAGGTGAGAGGAGTATCTGTGACGACCCCCTTGGGGCCAATGAATCCGCTAACTCATTCACTTTTATTAATAAGTAATCATAAACAGAACAGTCTTTGTTATTCAGTGCCAAGGGATTCAATTCCCCAAACAATCACTTCCAAAAACAATCATCGACTGTAACCTTGAATCCTCAAGGGCTCAGAGTACTAAATCTCTCAATAGAATCATTGAAATAGCTCCTAACCTAACAGTCCACCTAAAAAGGGGGACTTCTTAAACAATTGATCCGACAACATTCTATTTTTGATTTTTTTGGTGTATTCTAGACGTTAATAGTGAGTTCGTGAATTGGTAAAATGGACCCAATAAATCCAATTGACCCATGACCCAACTTGTAAACCATAAAAGATTCAAAGAATTCAAAAGTATAACATGTTCTTTTTTTTTTTTTTTTTAAATAACAATTTTTCCTAAAATGTTCGCCACAATTTTAGCTCAAATTTAGCTAATAAACGAATATATAAGTAGGTGTAATTCATTTTTATATACGTATTTATAACTGAACAGATTGGATATTTTAAAACCAATTTTTCCTAAAATGTTTGGATTCGCCACAATTTTAGTTCAAATTAAGCTAATAAACGTATGACTGAACAGATTGGATATTTTATGCTTATAAAAACAGTTCAAACATTGATAGTCAATCATATGTAGAGTATCTAAACAATAATTCAGTTAGTTGTTATCTTCACTTGTTTATTATAAAAGTTTATACTCTATAATATTGAATGGGAATATTTTTTTTCAAACGCTTACCTGGTTTAAAATAATCGTCAATAAATAGTTTTTTCCATTTTTATGGTTTATTGGGAATTGAAAAAAAAATACAGCCTTTTCCCACATTTTGGTTTGAACGTTTTTTTTAACATGGATTCATATGTGTATAGTATTATTGCGAGTGATAAACATTTTTTCAATTTGAAATAAAGTATTTTTAAAATCATCATTACATATTGATCTAAAATGTTTCATGTTAAACAAATATAAAAATAAATGAAGAACATTTCTTCTTCTTCGTTTAACTTATGTTTCTTTTTTTTTTTTTTATATCGTACACTTTATTAGAGATATAAAATACTTATCTACTTATTCTACTTTGAACATACAAAGTCAAGATTGTAGAATATACTTAACAGTCTTTTATAAAAGTAACATGAAAACTAGGCAACGAACAACATATCTATGTATATATGTATGTACGTAAGAACCAATGAAGTATAATAAACATAAATCTGAAATTAATTAAGTGTAAGTTTTCTAGAACTGGACTAGTGATTTTGTAACACCTAACAACCATATCCGTTTTTATTTCATTTCAAACATTTAACTATCTGTATTATTTAGATACCTATATTGATTCTTCTGTAGATTTTTACAAACTCTTGGATTAGTTATGTGATAGCACCGCTTAATGGAAAGTTTATTAATGTTGGATTGAACTTAAACAAGTAAAAAAATATAATTGATCAGTGGAGGAACAAAAATTATAAGTAAGAAATATATATTCGCTCATATATTCGTAAGAAATATATATTCGCTTTATCCATTTTGATTGAAATTATACATTTGAAAACATTCAAAATAACGTACAATTTACTAAAATTTAATAAAACATTTACCGAATTGTGTCGGTTCAATCTGAAAGAGAAGAGACTTTTTCGCCCACTACACACTCAAAAAAGTGTGTCGTTATTATTCAGAGACATACGTAATAAATAATAACGTAAGTAAAAAAAATTATTCCTCAAACGAAGAGTGTTTCGTTTTTTGTGTGTATTTTTGTTAGTTTTTCCACGGTTCCGGTTTTTACAAGTTTTTATTTAATTTCTTTGTTCTCCTTTTATTTCATTGCGCTTCCACCATTTGATAATAAATACGACTTTAATACTAAATACTAAATAAAAAAATTCATGAAATAATCTTTCTTTACTCGCTCTTTTATCTCTTAATAGTATCAAAGCTTGTACTTGAACAGTTTCAAATCGTCAGATTATTAAAATGTACACTTTTCAGCACGTAATCAACCTACAATATCGGCTGATCTATACGCTCTACACCACATAAAGATCAAAAATTTGGTGGATGTACTCAACAAGAGATAAGGTACCTCCCATATCTTAATCTGACTTATCTTTTAATTTATTTTAGTTTATTAATTCGTCCGTATGTTAAATGCTTACAGCTTATATTTCATTCAATTTTATTTTATTTACAGAATTATCTTATTAATCCATTCTATATTATTAAGTGTTGTTTTGTGGATTTCAGTGAATTTTAACGATTTATTTATTATATTTGATGAATTAATTTTTATAATTTAATTTGTTTAGGTTTGATTTCAAGCTACTGAAAATAGTAACAACGGTTCACCCAGTATAGAAAAATACTAATAGATTTTAGTATTTTGTTTGGTTTATTTAAAAAAAAAATTAATATAGGGTTTAATATCTTAAAGACTATTTTGTAAATAATAAAAATTCTGAAAGCCGTACAGTTTACAGTTTACAGTTGCAGTTTTTTAATGCATGCCATTAAATTTGTATTTTAACATAAGCGTGTGAATATACATGGCCTATTAAAAAGTGAATGTGTATGATAATAATTATTTGTTTTATGTATACATTCGCTAGTGAATGTAAGAAAATAAGATACTAAAATCATTTGTATTTGTGCCTATGTACGTTAAATAGTGATTGTTTAAGATTTATTAACTGTTCTATTTTCAATGTAATCTCTTTCTATATGTAAAAGCAACATAGAATATTCGTATTCAGTTATCACCTACACCATCAATGGGCTGTTACCTATATGTTGTTGCATCCTCTGTTTCCTAAACGTATTAATAAACTGTGTACCATATTAGTATGTTTTAGATAACAATTTCGTTAAATGAAAATTAAAATTAATAATTAAAAAGTTAAAAGCGTCAACTAGTTTTAAGGTCTCATACACTGGAACCAACTGATTGATTTGAAAACTTTCTTTTATTCTGGAAACTGATTATCCGCATCCGTATCCACGGATCTCAATGTTTAACGAAGCGATACATCCCTGGTTAAAACGGCTGCTTGTTAACTTTAATTGCTAAATACATTTAAAATTCATTTCCAAAACAAATTTGATCAATGTATTATTATTAAAAAATCGACATTTTTTCATGGAAAATTCAGTATTATTCCAAATACTATTCACGAGAGAATAGGCAGTCAAGAAAGCATCTATAAAAGATGTGGTGAATAATTCAAGGTATTTACACTATTTGAAATTATTCAAATAATGATATCACTAATTTACCTGTAACATTAACTATTAATAATGGTTAATAATGGTATTAAAAATTTGTTTAACGAATATTTCAATAATTTCTTTTGTTTTAACATAACTCACATGATATGTAAAAATGTGTCACTGAACAATGCAATAAAATTGAAACAATAATGTAATAAAACAATTTCTTCACCAAATAGTTTCCTTAAATATTTATTTTTAATAAATTGCAAGATAAGTCGAAGTCAGAGATGTGACTTATTTGAAATAAATGTATTTAAAATACAGTAAAATAGCTTAAAAACTATTTTGTATTTGTATTTAAAAATTATGTATTATGTCTATTATTAAGACACATAATATTATACAATAAGAATCATATCAATTTAAGTTTCTGAGAAATACGTGAACAAACATACATGTACCTAAGAATATTGTACAATTCCAATAATTTTACAAACATACGGGTCGAATTAATAACCTCAAATCCTGTGATTAGTTTTACAAATGTGTGGTTTTAAAGTGTAAACGGAAGTGTAAAAGACGTTCTATTGAAAAATTTTTATTTAAGGGAGAGAACGATGCCAGAAGGTTGGAGTTTAGTTGTATAGCTATGCACACACATGTTCAGTGCTTGGGTTGTTGTTAGTTAAGTAACAAGCAGGTTTGATTGCTAGTAGCCATATTGGCTAGTGAACGCGTCACTTAAGTATTCGCGTTATGCACATTTGTATGTGAGTGAGACAGTTTTCGACTTGATTGCAGCCATATTGTATAGTTAGTTAAAATCTTGCAAGAACACTGTAAACAAATTTAGTACAGAGTGATTAATCTATTTGCGTCATACGTTGTAGTAAACATTTTGATGTGATTAGACTATTTGTGAACGATTGCTAGAGCAAATTTTCTTGTGTAGTGAAGGGGCGATTTATCCATAGAAATGACAGTAAAATATATACAACAACATAACAAAATGAGAGAGAAAAATAAAATATAACGTTTAAAAATACGAGCTTTCTACCGTTTTTCACGAAATTGAATATTTTGTAGAGATTATTTGGTACACTTATTTTGTATATCTTGGTTATGTTATGTTCCCATTTGATTAATTATTTACTTCCATTTCTGTTGTTCATTGTTTCTTAGGTAGGTAACCCATATGAACACACATTTATATACGACGGATTGACAGACCAGAAAGAACTGTTTGTAATGTATAGTAGACATTTAGTTGGCTCAATGATTTGTTTCGTTTGATAAGTGAACGACAAACATATAATTGCAATTTATGTTGCTTATAAAAATTTTATTTATTTCGTATTTAACTATTTTATTTATGTTAGTTGAATGTATGGATAAATAATGTCATTTTTATGGTTTTATTTAGGTAGTCCTGGTTGTTTGTAATAAAAGATCAATTTGATTGATTTCTCGGTGTTCAATTGACCTACAATTTGACATATATGTAAGTCGAGTGACAATAAAATATTAAAACATAATATAATACAATATTTATGTTTAGGTTAACTATGCTGTTTTCTTGAATTTCCACCATATTTTGATAGATTCGTGTGTTTTTTTTTTAACTCTTTCAATATAAGTGAAGTTCTATTTAAAATACCCCTTTTGAACTCCGTTAGACGGTGAGTTTCAATAAAATACAAAAAACATGTTCCATCAATTCAGTTAAATAATGTTTATGCAATCAATTGCAATCACTATACTACACTGGAAAATTGTCATTTCTGATGGAAATTCAGAAGTTTATTATATGTATTTTGAGTCTGTCTAAAGTGAGTAAATGGTTGTTTCATGGCTTTATTTTAAATATGTAGAGTTGGACCAAAATTGTTAAATCTAGAAACCAAGATTTTAATAATTTACTTATATTTAAACGAAGCAGTTACTAATACTGTGTTAAATAGGATAGGAGTTGGATTCTAACATAAATTTTGAAAGCAAATAATTGAGGATCAAAACTGTTAATCAATCGGTTAAGAACTTATAACTCACAGTATATTTTAATTTTATAAACTAAGAATTTTTTTTTCAATAACTACAGAAATCTAATAGATGAGAATGAAGGTGACGAAATTGAATGTTAATTAAAAAGCAATAAATTATATAAACTTATTTTTGGCAACCTTGTAAAATAATAATTGATGGAACTTTTTACTACAATACGAATAATACAAAAAGAGATTTATCTTGTCTAATAATAAAGGTTCTAACATCAATCATATTTAAACAAAATACCTAATGAGACATTTAACCTTAATACTAATATTATTTGTTATTTTTTTTCTGCTTAATCATGTATTATGAAAATAATATTAATGAATTACATTAAATATGACATCTGTTAAGAATTAATATGAATTATAAAAAAAAAAACTCATCCTGCGAGAGGTGCGAAAAATAAGAGAATTTCCTGTAATAATAATTGTATCAGGAAATTTGAGAATTTCCAACCCATTTCGTCATTTATACTACTTTTAAAACCATTTTGCTCCTATTCCAATACAAAAACCATCTTAAATATCAAATCTATTGTACAAAAGTTGCAGTACAAAAATCTTCTTAGATATCAAATTTCTATCTCTTTAATGTGCGCAGACGTCAGATGTAAAAAATAAATTGGAAAAATGACTCTGTCAACCCTTCTAAACGATTTATGATGTCTTTCTTAATACTACCAAAAAAGGATTTAAATATCTGAAACTATCATGAAGATAAAATTAGTAAAATCCCCTCTTGAATTTGAATAGATTTAAAAAAATTTTGAATCTAAGTATTTCAGTATGCTGTTATAGAATACTAAGTAAATTCAATTGGTACTTCTCTTCGACTTCTCAGTGATATTGAACCAACAGCTCATTATCCTCGAACTATGGAAATCACTAAAAACAAACAGTAGATAGAGATGTTAAAGCAATTTCAGTGATAGCATTAATAACAACTAATTATATTTGACAGTTTGTGTGTATGAATTTTTTTTTTTTTAATTTAAATTATAATTTTGATTTCCCTTGACAAAAAAACAACAACAACAATATTATTATTCTTATTATTATGAGAGGCAGAATAAAACTAATTTAAAAAATATATTCATAATTCATACTTTATTTACTTTCGGTTTAAAAAAGGTTTTAAAAATCCTTTGAGTATTTAAATAAGTTTGATGGATATTATTTTATTAGTATGTAATCGTTTTTGTGCCAAAATTTATTTATTTTTTTTAAATATTTTTTTAGTTAAATTAGTTATTTAAATATCACCCGACAATAGGGGTCGGATTAAATTTTTTTATACTTCAATTGAAACGTCATCACCTCAAAAACAACGGACTAAAGCTGGATTAAAAAAATTTTTTTAAATGATCAAAATATAGGCATATATCCTTGATTAAACAAAGATACAGATATAATGTAAAGACATAGTAGTTTAGAATGTCTATAAACAATACATATTTTTTAGAAAGAAATGGAAAATAATCATTGAGAGCTTTTAACGGTTAATTCGAATTAATTTTCATTTATTTTTCGAGTTTCAGTCAAGTATCTTATTGATGATTACTAAAAGAGCACAGTTGATAATTATTGATATTATTTAAATGCAAAAAAATATTTATGTAAAAATAACGAAATTAGTTTCAAGCGAAGTTTTTTATCTATGCAACAATATTTCAATTACCAACCCCTCCCATCGCGAACTATAATTGACACAGAAAACGGCTCGTTGAAATTAAACGTATTCGATATACATAAAATTAAAGGTATTATCAATATTTCTAGCTAAAAAATAATTCTATAATTGGTAAAAGTCTTACAATTCAGACTTTAAGCAAGAAGGATTTTAATAAGAAATTTAAAAAAAATGTTTTTAATAAACTGCAGTATATGATTGTCGGGAGGGGGGGGTGGTCAATCTCATAAAGTATACTCAAGATAAGTTTTCTTTTCCGTTTTGTCAATTTTAAAAATTCATTTTTGGTACCATGGTTTTTGTTTCAATGTATTTCAATATTGATTCAAGTGTTTTTAGCTTCTCTTCAGAGGAAAGACTTTGTAATGAATCTAATTTTGTGAATCCCGAATTTCGACATATTTATTCGACCTATCCTTATCCCAAGGTCACTAAAACACAAATCAATCGTTTTGAGAGATTCATTTTTTTCGTCAATCGAATGGCTTTTAAGAAAAGTGAATCCAGCCGTATTTGTTGAGTTTCATTAAAATAACTATTCATAATAATAAACAAATTATTGCTTTTTATACACCTCCTTGAACTTCGTTGTGCGATCGTTGCGAGTCAAGTGGTATGACTCGCAACGGTTTGGGATTTAATTTACCTACTTATTTATTTAGGTAAATAATGTCTGATAATTACGTACTAATAATTAAAATTAAATTTTTAATTATTTTGTAGGTTATATTTTTGTCAGGATAAACTTGAATGCAAATAACATAGATTGTTGGAAAGCAATTTTCAATTAGTTATTCAGCATAGCATTTAATAGCTAAAGAGAGAAACCCTACATTTCCAATTTTGTATATAAAATCAAATACCAGTTTTTGAATGTACATTATAGACGTAATTATTATTTAAAAATGATACATAGTATTACTTCCATATTTCAACTAAGACATTAAATAAATATAGAAAGAAGTATTTTTTTGTATTTTATTAATAATGATCAATACACGGATGTGCCATAACTAGGCCAGAATTTAGAAAAGCGAGTTCAAGAAACATATTTCTTTTACAACGTTTTTATTTATCTATATATTTAAAAAATTGATGAAAAGTTAAATTTCCGCGCCTCCATCTTATCCTAATTGAATGTTTAATAGCTCAAATGAAAGGTTTAAAGTAAATGGGTGTTAGCTTAGACCAACCGCCTATCTTTAATAGAAGATACATATTGGGATACAAAACTATTACAATACTCGGAGAAAGAACTTCCCATAAGAACTTGAGAAAGGCAAAAGATATAATTCAATGCTTGATACTTCATCTGGACATTTATACTTAAACTATGACAACACTTAGAGAAACAAACACCCCATAAGAAATGCATATTATATAATTTGGCCTAAAAATACGCAGTGAGTCATCTATCATTTCAACTACTAAATACTCAAATTGGATGAGTTCGAGATTGTTGAGAACACACTCTTTATCTTTTTTGTATGATTTGACTGATAAATAGTCAGGTCAATGATAAATGTCAGGCCTGTTTGGAAAATTTCCTGCTAAAATTTGTAGTCATGAATTTCAAAGAGTCTGCGTAAAATTTTAAATATGAAGCGCATGAAAAGGACAGTTAATGCGTTGACAGTTCATCGTATATTTGAATTGAACTGTAAATTATAGGGATTGTTTTCTTTGGATATCTATTCTTTGCACTATTGTGTTTTATGTATTATATGCGGTCCAGGTTGTTTGTTTTCAATTTTAAAAATATTCTAGGGTTATTTAAAATTTTTAATCACAAATTTATAGGTCAATTTTTAGAAGTGGGGGAGAGAAGAAGAACGACGACACTTAAAAGAAAAATGGAAAATTGTGCTTATCCTATTACAAAAACTTAAGTTCTGATGAACTTCATTATCATATAAGCTATCCTCCTAGTATATAAAATAAGAAAATGTTTGTAATAACACGTTATAGTATCTTAAGATTTCATAAACAAAATTGGTAGGCGCATTGTAATTACGAATTAGAATTTAGAGGAGTAGTAATGAACATATTTAGTATGAACGGGTAAACCAACCTAAGGAGTACGATTCTAGATCAGCATGAAAAATTCTTGAAAATTTCAGTTCCATTCAAAACTTGTTTTAGCAAAGGAAACTCTAACAGTACTTCTTAAAGAAAATTAATTTAATATTCAAGATAATAAAATATGAGTATTGTTTTTACATTTCCAATCTTCTATTCATATCTTTATCTTCTGTGAATGGTAAAAGTTATTTCATTTTCAAATAATATTATTATTATTTATTATCTGATTAAGAATATTGATTATCGGAAGTCATATGACGTGGGACGATATTCAAATCATTTTTTGATATGTAAAATACTATTCAATATGTCAGCATTCAATGACAGTCAAAGATATGGATATATAATATATAACTTCAATTTAGAGATATAACGCATACACAAACGTACGTGGCTCTATCAATTTATTATGAAAAATTGAAATTCAATATTTTTTTATTTATTTTCATATATATTTATTGATAATAAACCAAAGAACGTACAAAAATATAAACAAGAAATATTTTTTATTTCCTGAATATGATGGAATATTATCGAATGCATATTATCTAACAACACCCTGCGGTTTCGACTGTAGGACGTTTTTTGTAAGATGATGAATAATTAGGTTTCGATATACGTATAACTTATCAGTAATACAAGCATATCATCTTTATTACTGAATTATACAAAAACTATTGAAAATAACAACGAGCACTATTAATAGTTTAGATAATATAGTTCAGAATCAATATTTAAATACTGTCTTTAATTATTAGCATTCATAATATTCTCGAAATAAACTAAATACAAATATAAATATATATATATATATTGCAAATATTACATACATATTAGCTAATTTTCATCTTTACCAAAATTTTGTTTATGGCTTCAATATTTTCTTAACTAAAATAAAAGCGATACATAAAATATATCGCTTAGAATGAACCTAAACTATTTATAATACGGGAGAAAAATTTTAAATAAAAGTTGCTAAAACAACAAAAATGCCTAAATGAAAATGGTTGAGTTTTTAGTATATTTGATTTTACTCCCGTTACAGTGGTCAAACTCGACCAGAATCACTCAAAAGTGAATCTTTACGTCTTTAAATATAACGGTATATATGTGTACCTTTAATAAAACAGTATATTAAACAAAAGAGTATATATGCGTGCGTATGGTAGTGTGTGTAACATAAGCCACACCTTTTAAATATAAGAATTCTCAAGTCCTTCTGTATATGAACTATAAGTGTGCCAAATTTCATACTCCATCGTTCTCCCAATTTGCGTAAAAAGGGGTACACAGTTTTTACGCTTCACGTATTATTAATAAATAGGTAATTGATTGATAGTTGATTGTTTATTTAGTAAACAGATTGAGGTTTCTGTGACATTGAGACTAATGTAAATACAATGATTTCTAGTGAAATGATTTGAACTGTAAGTAATATACACATATTGAATTTATGAAGTATATAAACAGAATTCAATAAAACGAAAGCTATTTTATTATTATTTGTTCTTATTTTTTCATATTAAGGTATAAAATATTTATATTATTATTTTCTACAATATGTTAAAAACATTCTTTGAAAAAATTAAAGGCTTATATTGGTTTTTTATCCTTAAAATGGAAGTTCTTATCGATTGATATCGAACAAAGTTTATAACGATCGTCTATACCTTTTAAACCATTCTTCAATACCTATAGTATTATTCAATAAATTGGCTGACAGATGTATAAGGTGATGCAAAAGAATTAAACTATTTGAATTGGCCCCCTTTTTGTTAGAAAAAATAAATAATGCACCAATGTTTGACGTGTGACTGGTTTAAAATTTTTGGTAAAGAAAAAAAGTCCAAAAATTTTTTTCTCAAATTTCGTTTGCCATACCCGATCACACTTTTTGTAACGCTCTTATCACGCCCAGTGTGCCAAGTTGCACGTCAAGATGTTACACTTCAAAACACATCCTTCTAGTTGCTATTTTTATGGTCTTACGATTAAATGTAAGGTTTTCAAGTTATTCTTAAAAAATCGATCAAAACGTTCATTTTCTTAGAGATTCAGAATTGAATCACGGTTTAATCACGGATAAATCAAAACGAATTGATTTTCCAAAAAAACCTTTAAAAAATACTTATATTTGCTTTAAATTTGTAGCTTTTCAGGTTAGGTACTTTTATTGTCACAACTTTCACTTCTTCGGATGGTGTAACTTCCACAAATTGAAGATCGCAAAAAGGTTCCCCGATTGTAAAAATATAAGTCTTTATACAGCGACTAAATGTGTAAACGTTGGGTTCATTTTTCAAACATTCTGTAGACATGTGAACAACAAGCTGCACCAGAAGACGACTCCAACAAGATGGCAATACAAGTTGATATGACACGGATATAAAAGGTGCCCGATCATATCATATTTATACCCGACCGACGACAACATTATTGTTTTTATATTATTCATATGCAGGTAGGTATGATATCAAAGATGTAATATGTATATATCATTCATATCGAGTGAATTATTATTGGTTATTATTTTATATTGGTGTCATATTAAAAATCAATACAATTCCATATTGTGTGGGAATATTTATAAAATATACTGAGTGTATCACAATAATATACGTATAAAGTAAAATATTTTTAATGTTAGAAAGACATGTTTTACTTATATTTGTAATTAGAAGCTTTTAATTACGCCATTTATTTAAGTTTTTAATGTTTTAAATTGGCAAAAATACTGTGAAATTAAGAGATTTCTCTTGATAAAATCAAACAGGATAAATTTGTAAAAAAAATATATCAAATCATATTCCTAGCTAATCGTAATAAATTCTATAGTGATTTAGCCATAAGTTGGAGCTCAAAAAATAGAATTTTTTCTGTTTGCAGTTGAATTTCAGTTTACATGCTGATGGAAAATATTTTTATAAAATAAATATTGCTAATTTCACTTAAAAAGGTGTTGGAAAGAAAAAAATCTGATTCCTACGTTTCTTTATTAATTTTTCTATGCATTATCTCTATGAAGATACAATATAAACAACTCATAATTAGTAATTAACTCAAAATACTGTTTATTTTATTTCAATCATAATAAGCTGCATGGCGTAAATTTGTAATAAGTACAAACCCTATTACTGTAACTATTTGATTAAAGAGACAACTGATGCGTTTTACTCAATGTGTTACTTACACTTATGCCTTGTTGCATGTGTGCTCTTCTCTCGCTCCGCCTTGTTTATTCTGTATAACTCGAATATGGCTATATAAAATTCGTATAAAATACATACTAATTTAGTTTAATATAACGCATTCAAGATATCCGATCGACATGAATTTGTTCCACGAAGAAACATTTTGAAGTTTCTATTAACATTTTGATTCCTGTATTTATCGAAAGCTGTTATTTTTGGCTTAATCTTATATTTAGACTTGGCATATTCGGTCTTGGATTTGGTCTTGGTCTTGGTTTTGCTGGTCTATAAATATTAGAAAAAAATAGACCAATACCAAGACTGTAAGACCCATTCCATATATACTCATCACTTGTGTTCATTCAAACTATTCAAACAGTAACCATAAAATGTCCAGCATGGTATAAGCTGAGCTTTATAGAGTATTTATTGTACAAATAGGTAATAAACGATTCAATAGTAGTACATCAATATAGTGTTTAGATATTTATTAATGAACACAAACAGAATAAATAATAGATGCATAGAATCGAGACCACCATGTTCACTGAACGTTAAATAATTCAATATCAATATTTAATGTCACAGCTATCATCAAACATGTCCTTTTATAATATATCTGTCTTGCAGAAGCTTCGATTATAAAAACCCTTGATCGATTAAAAAAAATAAGCAGTACTGGTACTTTTATTACACAGAATCTATATAAATATTTTATTAGGCATAAAAAACGCACAAGGAAATTTTTGAAGTATATTTTCTAGTTTTGAAAGGAATAATTTTCTTTAATGTTGTATTTCAATATATTTAAATGAGATTTATTTTTACTATAAAACGGAATAAGAATAAACCAAAATAATTTTTGTGTTAGAAATCTGTATGAGAGTTTAGTTTTTAAATTTTTGAGATATTTTTCAAAAAAGTAGTGGCATGTTTAAAAGTTTTTTTTAACCATTTTCAAGCTTTTATTGAGCATACCCATGTAAATAATGTAAATTAAGTGACAGTATATAACTTTTATTACCATTTTTTCGCTCGACTGTATTAGAAAATCATGTTGAATCAAAAATTGTCAATGATTTTATGTTTTTAGTCATTTTATTTATTTGGAACTGAGTTTAAAATCATTATAACCATATTGCAATATGTAGATATTATTATTAAACATAAAAACATTTTCCGGTATCGGTTATGTGAATAATACTCGAAAATAGAAAATATTATTATTATTATTATTAATGATTTTTGAATAATTTGGAACATAAAACCACATTGGTTTATTTAATCATATTACATATGGTTTGGTGCTTTGTTCATTTATACAAAACTAAACCAAATGAATGAATGAATGAATGGCTGAATGTGTATTTGTATAAATTATGGTAAAATTAATTAAAAAGGACATTATCCGTTATAGCTAGACAGTATGAATACCAACAACGCAAATTGGATCTAGTAGTACATATCTATTTAATCTTCATTATTCTTCACAGTGTCCGGTCATTATGGACTAAGAGCCAGGGTCCATTAACTTTAAATCAGAATGACGAGGTGAAAATGATAAAATAAACTGTTTATTCAAAAAAGTTTCAAAAATAGAAAAAAGCTTTCAAATAAAAATTATAGAGCTTAAAACTTTACATAAAGAGGGCTCATTATGTTTTACGCTATTATTAAAAACAACCAATATAGAGCGTCGATAAGTTTATGCTATTTTTAATCATTTTAAGCAGGATTACGTCTAATATATACTTACTTTGGTCGCGGAGTATTCTGATAGTTTTTCATAATCTGATGGGAAATCGCTCTTTATTATTAAAACAATTTAATAATATTATAAATTATATATCCTGGTTAATTTAATTATGTCAAAAATTATTACCATATTGGCCGTTCATAATGGGCATAAATCATACTGTCCGGGTATTCTGAATAATTTCCAATTATATATTAGTACTTGACATACTTATTTGAACCACAAAGCCCCTAACCATTATTATATTGTAAAACCCTCTAATTAAAACAATATGAGCATTAATTAACTTTTTTTGTTGTTAAATACTAATTAGCTTTATGAAAACATTAAATGAATAGTGTGAAATTTGAATTTATTTAGCGATGTGCAAAGAAACTTTGCAAAAGAATTTGTGACCCATAACTAATAATTCTTTTTATATTATGACAATATTTTTAAAAATATTGTGTCTGTTGCGATGCGTCACAGAACTTTCTTTTACTATTGTATATTTATCGTGTTATATTTTATTTTTCTCCCAAATTTTAATTCAAATCTATTATCGTCAATTTTTAACCAATATTGGCAAATAAAGTATGTAATCCAACTAAATTTGGGTCATAGTTTTCAAATATTCAGTCAAAACAAATATATCTATAATGCATTTCAAGAAAGTGAGGGTCTGTTCATGGTTTTTCATAGAAGGGTTAAAGAAAGCGAATCAATAATATAAAAATTGAAAAGTATGACCCAAAATTAGTGGGTTTCAATAAAAAGTTCATTCAAATCGGCCAGAATTTGGCCAAGATATCGAAAAAATGAATTTTGTGAATCTTATGACGTCACCAAAACCTTAAAATATTAATTTTGCTCTATTATCGTCAATTTTTAACCAATATTGGCAAACAAAGTATGTAATCCAACTAAATTTGGGTCATAGTTTTCAAATATTCAGTCAAAACAAATATATCTATAATGCATTTCAAGATAGTGAGGGTCTGTTCATGGTTTTTCATAGAAGGGTTAAAGAAAGCGAATCAATAATATAAAAATTGAAAAGTATGACCCAAAATTAGTGGGTTTCCAAAAAAAGGTCATTCAAATCGGCCAGAATTCGGCCAAGATATCGAAAAAATGAATTTTGTGAATCTTATGACGTCACCAAAACCTTAAAATATTAATTTTGCTCTATTATCGTCAATTTTTAACCAATATTGGCAAACAAAGTATGTAATCCAACTAAATTTGGGTCATAGTTTTCAAATATTCAGTCAAAACAAATATATCTATAATGCATTTCAAGATAGTGAGGGTCTGTTCATGGTTTTTCATAGAAGGGTTAAAGAAAGCGAATCAATAATATAAAAATTGAAAAGTATGACCCAAAATTAGTGGGTTTCCAAAAAAAGGTCATTCAAATCGGCCAGAATTCGGCCAAGATATCGAATAAATGAATTTTGTGAATCTTATGACGTCACCAAAACCTTAAAAAATTAATTTTGCTCTATTATCGTCAATTTTTAATTAATATTGGCAAACAAAGTATGTAATCCAACTAAATTTGGGTCATAGTTTTCAAATATTCAGTCAAAACAAATATATCTATAATGCATTTCAAGAAAGTGAGGGTCTGTTCATGGTTTTTCATAGAAGGGTTAAAGAAAGCGAATCAATAATATAAAAATTGAAAAGTATATCCCAAAATTAGTATGATTCAATAAAAAGTTCATTCAAATCGGCCAGAATTCGGCCAAGATATCGAAAAAATGAATTTTGTGAATCTTATGACGTCACCAAAACCTTAAAATATTAATTTTGCTCTATTATCGTCAATTTTTAACCAATATTGGCAAACAAAGTATGTAATCCAACTAAATTTGGGTCAAAGTTTTCAAATATTCAGTCAAAACAAATATATCTATAATGCATTTCAAGAAAGTGAGGGTCTGTTCATAGTTTTTCATAGAAGGGTTAAAGAAAGCGAATCAATAATATAAAAATTGAAAAGTATGACCCAAAATTAGTATGATTCAATAAAAAGTTCATTCAAATCGGCCAGAATTCGGCCAAGATATCGAAAAAATGAATTTTGTGAATCTTATGACGTCACCAAAACCTTAAAATATTAATTTTGCTCTATTATCGTCAATTTTTAACCAATATTGGCAAACAAAGTATGTAATCCAACTAAATTTGGGTCATAGTTTTCAAATATACAGTCAAAACAAATATATCTATAATGGATTTCAAGAAAGTGAGGGTCTATTCATGGTTTTTCATAGAAGGGTTAAAGAAAGCGAATCAATAATATAAAAATTGAAAAGTATGACCCAAAATTAGTATGTTTCAATAAAAAGTTCATTCAAATTGGCCAGAATTCGGCCAAGATATCGAAAAAATGAATTTTGTGAATCTTATGACGTCACCAAAACCTTAAAATATTAATTTTGCTCTATTATCGTCAATTTTTAACCAATATTGGCAAACAAAGTATGTAATCCAACTAAATTTGGGTCATAGTTTTCAAATATTCAGTCAAAACAAATATATCTATAATGCATTTCAAGATAGTGAGGGTCTGTTCATGGTTTTTCATAGAAGGGTTAAAGAAAGCGAATCAATAATATAAAAATTGAAAAGTATGACCCAAAATTAGTGGGTTTCCAAAAAAAGGTCATTCAAATCGGCCAGAATTCGGCCAAGATATCGAATAAATGAATTTTGTGAATCTTATGACGTCACCAAAACCTTAAAAAATTAATTTTGCTCTATTATCGTCAATTTTTAATTAATATTGGCAAACAAAGTATGTAATCCAACTAAATTTGGGTCATAGTTTTCAAATATTCAGTCAAAACAAACATATCTATAATGCATTTCAAGAAAGTGAGGGTCTGTTCATGGTTTTTCATAGAAGGGTTAAAGAAAGCGAATCAATAATATAAAAATTGAAAAGTATGACCCAAAATTAGTGGGTTTCCAAAAAAAGGTCATTCAAATCGGCCAGAATTCGGCCAAGATATCGAATAAATGAATTTTGTGAATCTTATGACGTCACCAAAACCTTAAAAAATTAATTTTGCTCTATTATCGTCAATTTTTAATTAATATTGGCAAACAAAGTATGTAATCCAACTAAATTTGGGTCATAGTTTTCAAATATTCAGTCAAAACAAATATATCTATAATGCATTTCAAGAAAGTGAGGGTCTGTTCATGGTTTTTCATAGAAGGGTTAAAGAAAGCGAATCAATAATATAAAAATTGAAAAGAATGACCCAAAATTAGTGGGTTTCAATAAAAAGTTCATTCAAATCGGCCAGAATTTGGCCAAGATATCGAAAAAATGAATTTTGTGAATCTTATGACGTCACCAAAACCTTAAAATATTAATTTTGCTCTATTATCGTCAATTTATAACCAATATTGGCAAACAAAGTATGTAATCCAACTAAATTTGGGTCATAGTTTTCAAATATTCAGTCAAAACAAATATATCTATAATGCATTTCAAGATAGTGAGGGTCTGTTCATGGTTTTTCATAGAAGGGTTAAAGAAAGCGAATCAATAATATAAAAATTGAAAAGTATGACCCAAAATTAGTGGGTTTCCAAAAAAAGGTCATTCAAATCGGCCAGAATTCGGCCAAGATATCGAATAAATGAATTTTGTGAATCTTATGACGTCACCAAAACCTTAAAAAATTAATTTTGCTCTATTATCGTCAATTTTTAACCGATATTGGCAAACAAAGTATGTAATCCAACTAAATTTGGGTCATAGTTTTCAAATATTCAGTCAAAACAAATATATCTATAATGCATTTCAAGAAAGTGAGGGTCTGTTCATGGTTTTTCATAGAAGGGTTAAAGAAAGCGAATCAATAATATAAAAATTGAAAAGTATGACCCAAAATTAGTGGGTTTCAATAAAAAGTTCATTCAAATCGGCCAGAATTTGGCCAAGATATCGAAAAAATGAATTTTGTGAATCTTATGACGTCACCAAAACCTTAAAATATTAATTTTGCTCTATTATCGTCAATTTTTAACCAATATTGGCAAACAAAGTATGTAATCCAACTAAATTTGGGTCAAAGTTTTCAAATATTCAGTCAAAACAAACATATCTATAATGCATTTCAAGAAAGTGAGGGTCTGTTCATGGTTTTTCATAGAAGGGTTAAAGAAAGCGAATCAATAATATAAAAATTGAAAAGAATGATCCAAAATTAGTGGGTTTCAATAAAAAGTTCATTCAAATCGGCCAGAATTTGGCCAAGATATCGAAAAAATGAATTTTGTGAATCTGATGACGTCAACAAAACCTTAAAATATTAATTTTGCTCTATTATCGTCAATTTTTAACCAATATTGGCAAACAAAGTATGTAATCCAACTAAATTTGGGTCATAGTTTTCAAATATTCAGTCAAAACAAATATATCTATAATGGATTTCAAGAAAGTGAGGGCTGTTCATGGTTTTTCATAGAAGAAAGTGAATCAATAATATAAAAACTAAAAAGAATGACCCAAAATTAGTTTAAAATTTTTCCAGAGAAATGTTTTAAATAAAGTTGTAGAGCTTGAAAACGAGAAAACGAAAAAAAAAATGATTTAAGATTCAAGATTAAAGTTGGACACGTAATATAAAAACAGAATACCAAGTCTGATGAGTTTTTTTTATTAAAAAAAGGCGTTCGATACGGGAAATCAATGTCAGACACTTACAAGCATTCACACAGATTGAGAGTATGATTTTAAGCAATATATATCTCAAAAACCGTGAATCCAATCGTTAAGCGAGTATAATTTTAGGAAAGATAAAAAAATTATGTTATTTTACCCAATAAAATGTAAAACTAGGGACGAAAGGGACAAACAAAATTCGAAAATTAAATTAAAATTGATTCAAAAACGAATAAGTTATAAGCTCTTAAAGACTATTTTCCATTTCTTTCTCGCAATAAAACGTCACTTTCTATAGAAAAATCGCATTATAAAAATTTTGATTATTAATGTAATTTATATAACATTAATTACCTTAAATTTTGAAGTTAAGTGTATATATGTTAAGTGGACATCGATTGGACCTCTTATCGTAGAATGAACTATATGTATAATCACAATGGAGATGAAAATGTATGACGTCATTTATGTAAATCTCTTTCTTTGTTGAAGTAAGAATTTTGAACGTCCAAATATTGGATATTTTTTAAGTTCAAATTCATGTTTGTGAATTTAAGCCACTTCAAATCAATTGATAAAAAAATTGTTCATCTTCCCATTTTTGTGTCAAAAAACTATATAAAAATTGCGTTAAATCTAAATTGGATAAAAAATTTCTTGAGATGTAAAAAACAAAATTAGGACTTCAGGCAATTTTTTTAGCGAATACACCACTATGCCCTATTTTAGATTTTGTCATCCTATACAATGAATGTTATGAAAGAAATCTTAAAAATTCCTATAACCTGTAATGTTATCATGCTGTAGTAATGAGGGTTTTACTTGGCGTCGGGAAAATGGAGAACAATGATAATGATAATAATATGTAGATGTTGGTATTTTAATTATTATTTTATGTTTTAACACATACATAAATAAATAAATATTACAAAACATATAACAACAAAATTTAACATAAATTATTATGTTATAATAAATTATACTACACATTATGAATTAAAATAATTAATATCTTACAAGTATATGTTATATTGCTGCTTGTTATTGTTGTTGAGTGTACTCTTCTATTACAGGCTGTGTATAAAAACGTTAAGCCAGGATAATTTTTGATTCTACCGTATTTTGTCATTACTGTACCCTGTACAATAATTTACGATTAGGTCCTTTGCAAACAGAACCTGAATTTGAGCACGTCTACTGGTTAAAAAAATGGCATCCGATATACCAAAATTTACTCATATGATTTAAATTTAGTAGATGTTCTTGTAGTACAGCCAAATCAATTGCTCGGATCTTGACAACTTTTTTTAAAATCCAGACCTGTAGTCTGCATGCATATGATGTTATAAAATTTTTAAATAAGCAAACCAAACAATATTTTCAAAATCTATACAAAGTATTCAATATCTTTAGACAAATCTTCAAAAATTTATCGATTTATTTGAATTTAAAATTCTACAAGAAGGCAATGATTTTCCCATATTATCGTGGAAATTTTTTAATAATTGTAAACTTTTATTACAATGTAAATATTTTAAATTGTCAAGAAATATTTAAATATTAATGTTTTTTCCATTTTATATTCAAATCAGATTAGTTTACGATTTAATTAATAATTCTTTATATTATCCTTAGAATAAAATTTTCGATCAACCAGGAAATGGTTGTTAATTTACAACAGCTGGTAATGACGACTTATTTCATAAATAGCGGATAAATGCATGTGTTTTGACCACCTAAAAATATATATTTTCTTATGGCCATTAAAAATACGTTATTTACTAAATATGTACTCATTTTAATTTAAAAAAATAAGTTTTAAAGAACTTAAACCCTAATACCCTCTTAAAAACTACGAAATGTAGTCTGAAAAATACAAAACAAAAATGTATGCATCCTTACACCTCTAATAATTATTGTTTAGCACACATACCTCTTACGATGTGGGACCACAGCTATCCTAATCCAACATCACTTTATCACAACAATATGGCTTGTTTCGTACTTTGAAAAGTACTTTTATATAATCGGGTTTGATTCTATTTTAATCATCAATTTAAAATTTACGTAAAAAATATACACCTATTATTAAAATTGAGTTTATACATACAATTAGATTATTTACATTTAATTCAGTTATATTATCCTACATAATTAGTTATTTACTAGATATCACGAATTTTCTACAATTATTATGTTTTGTATCTTATATTAAACTTATAAACATACATTTAAACAAGTCGTATATATTATTGTTGAAGTATGAACCATATAATTAATGGATAATAAACTTTATATTGTATTAAAATTTTAAAGTGTCTAATTATTAAAATACTAAAACATAAGTTTTATTTTAGTCATTAAAGGTTAAGGTTTTTCTCAAACAACTTTATTTTAAACGAATCATAATCATACACTTAAAATTTTAACTAGTCGTGAACCATTTTATTAAGGAATATGTATGTTATAACGGCCTAGAGCAGTGATTTCCAAACTTTTATGTTCTTAAACCCAACGAAGTTAAAAATAATACATATTTTACAATTGGATACCTGGTTTAAGAGACATGGCTTGAAATCGGTTAAAGATATCGATCTCTGAGATTTCAAAGTCTCAGAAGCTACACGCATCCACTCATTAAATGCATGTTATTTTTGTAATTTTTTTTTTTGTAATTGACGAAATTTCTTATAATTCAAGTTTTAGTAAAATCGGAGACAATGTTTTTTCTGGATTTTTCGCAGTTTTTTCAATCATCCTTTTGAAATATCGAGGAAGAAATTTCATTCTCGAATTGGATAGAATTCCAAATTAGAAACGGAAATTCCAAATTCATCACCTGAAATCCAATCCAGAGGACAATATGTCGGTCTAAATATAGAAACTGACTGGCCAAAGTTTAGACCTGATAAATAGATTAAGCTTTTATATTTCATTGTAATCAATTCTAGAAAAAAAAGACACACTTTTCTTCAGTCAGTGCGATTTTATGTTTAACAATACAAAAGACGATTCGCCTAAATTGTCATGCTGCCTCACATATTTAAAACGATCTACCAGGTCTTCTACTTTTATATTCATCCAAAAAAGATTTTACTCAAGTTAAATTTTTTTGCTAGTACAAACTTCTTGCTGTAATTCACATACATCGAAATGCTTGCGAAAATTACCTTGTACAAGCCAAATTTTGTAAATATCTACCATTATGTTGCTGAAAACATTCTATAAACTAATTTATTCTTATTTTTTTGTTACTATGTAATACCGCCTTTGCTCTATCTTCAAGAACGCAACTAAGTCAACAGCAAAAAAAATAAAAAAAGATCCCTAAATATACGAGTATTACTCATACATGATCTTATTTTTACGTTTATAGCATTCTTATAACTACAGATAATAATATGCTGTACAGAAAGAAATAAGGTTATATTATATGTATAATAACAGGGAACTATCATTTTTCCAGTGGAGCAATCATCACATAAAAACTGAACAGTGAAATGAGTAATGGGTATAGAGTTAAAATTTATGATATCATATATACTGAACTCTCCTAAAGGCTATTTTATTTTACAAGTTATATAATAATGCTTTATGGGAATGAAAAGAAAGTAAAACCATATTCTATTTAGTAAAAGTTATCATATGCGTGTGTATTTTTTATACTCGACATACGTTATATGTGAGAATATATAAATTTTAACCTAAAGTTTGTAACGCTAGAAAATATTGATCGCGCTAGAAAATAAATTTTGGCATAAGTATTCATAGAATCACCTAATAAGCCCATTTCCGCATATCCATCTGCCCGCCTGTTTGTCACAAAGGTAACTGAAAACCGAAGAGCTAGTAAAAATTTGAATACCAAAAATAAATTCACATGTATTTTTTATCGGGAGTAGTCATTATCACCAGTTGTTTGTTTCAATTTTCTACTTGATTATTCAAAATTATTGGTATTGTCATATTTTCAAAAAAATTGTTAATTCCCGTTCGTGAAGTTAAAGACGCTTCAAATGATGTAATAAAAAAAAATTTTTATTCAACAAACTTTTTGATTGATATACACGAAAATAATCGCATCCAATAACTACAAATAAAACGATAAACGATAATATTGGTGATTTTTAATTAAATGCTTTATTACGATGAAATTGTGAAGAGTGGGGATTTCATTTTTCAATAATACCCACAACTTTGAAATCAAAGACGTTTAATTTTTTCCGGGGAAAGAATATTAAATATATTTAAAAATGATATAATGTTTTTTAAATATACTGACAAAACTGTATGTGCAGGTTGTTTTTCAACCTGAAAATTGTGAAAAATATCAAAAATATCGATTTTAGTTTTTATTATCAAATGATCATAGCAATAACATAAAAACGTACGGCTCCAAAAAAGAAAACGCCCGCCACAATTTAGAATTATCGTAGAAAACAAAGTTGTTAAATTAATCATATTGAGCTATATACCAATTTTTATATGAGTGTTAATAAATGATAAGTTATGCTTAAGGGAACCCATCCTATATGGTTTTTAATGCAATCAACATTGGAGCCAATTTGTTTCTTACGATATTTATAAAGATTGGTTCAATTTAAATGTCGATCACTGTATGAGCGATACCTGCTGAATTCATAATAATAAGGTAGATATATGAAAAATTTCGTGTGAAAACTATATATTTATACCTACAATTCGCAATGTATGAAAAAAATAAATGAAAAATGTATAAGACAATGAAGCATGTAATTTTTTTACCTTTTTTTTTTCATTCATGGTTTAAATTATAAATGAGCAAGCGTAAGGTAGTATATATATGTATATACTTATACTATAGTATAAGAGCTCGTGGGATATTTGAGTAACGGTCTTTCTATAAAGCTGTATGTTTTTCAGGGATGACTCGTAGTAGGTGAAGCACGAACACCACGTTCTTGCAGGAATCAACCCTGCACGCCATGGGGATAAATATGTTGAGTTGGGTCATAAAAATAAGAGCAGTTGTTAGTCTTTTTTGGCTATTATGAATAATAACGAAGCCAGATCGACTAGAAATTTTTACACATACAAACCTAGAATTCAGCTGTAAATGTATGTGAAATCTATACATTGTAACGTGTTTGTAAATGTTGATACTGAGTTATCCAAATTTAACATATGCGTTGTATTACTGTTTAATAAATATATTAGAAAAAACAACATTTTAATAATAGCCGAAAAAAAGACACATAGAACCCTTTTTATATAAAATTTTTGTTCTTCATCTTTTTAAAACTTTTCTTTTACTTTTTGACCTAACTCAACTTCCCACTGAACAAATAACAGTTTAATAGAAAGACAAATACTCAAATTGCCCACAAGCTCTCTGTCTACTAGTCGGAAAAAAAAATTCTTATATTTTGATAAACGGATAAATTAATAAAAATAATTTTTGTAAGTCACAAGTTCATGTTTTTACGTAAGATAAAACTCCCTCATCCCAATAATATCGTTGTATTTACAGTATAAAAGTGAAGGTCGTAAAGCCTATATGACAATTTATTATAGTTTCATCGCTCTATAAAGGCTTTTATTTGTATACTACCTACGACTACTCAGTGAACTGTATAGTCATATTATACTTCAAGTTTATCTTTGCTATTTTTGGTGTTGAAAGTTATTACACAAAATATAAAGTTTGTGAAAATCCTTTAGTTGCTAAGAAATTATCTTGAGAGTTTTGTTTGACTTACGGTATCGTTAAACTAAGACGGTTTACCTAAATTAAATGTTATATTTCTCATTTTAATGATATTTACAATAAATGTTTACTTTTTACATTCATATTTCAACATCACTTGCCTTCTGTTCGGTAAAAAAAAGTACCACGAGTTAATAAAAAATCCCAACCCTTGTCCAAACTTAATTTATTTTATCAGAGTTGATTCCAGTAGATTCATTATATTGAACTGATAGCAGCCAAATTTTCGGCGACTTTATTAAATATTGATCCTATGATATTATAGGCAAGGGTAAAAGATAATTAAAAAAAAAAAAATTGAGAGAAAATTAACTTTTTTTTTTAAAGTCACTTTTTAACAATTTAGGTCACATAGTGACAACACTGGGTATTCTATACAACAGCACACAGAAATTCTATGCGGTCTCCCATCCAAGTACTAACTGTGAATAATGTTGTATAACTTTGTTGATTGGATGAGATCAGTAATTACGTTACGTCAGTGGGGGGTCTAAAATTAACTTTTATTCTCTAAATATAGATTATATTAATTTTAGTCTAAATTTTGTGAGGCTACAAAATATTGAAGCCGCGAGCAAAATTTTGGATTAGGTGTTCATAGATATAATCATTAGATGTTCATAGACCAATAAGCCCATTTCTACATATCCATCCGTCGAAATATGTTTTTTAAGGCTATTATCTTATCTTATAGGGTGGCCACATTTTCTAGTATATTTTTTATACTGTCAAATAGCCTAATCAGTATTGTGGAAATGTGGTAAATGCGTCAATGCTTCTATATGTAAATCTCATTCTTGATCTATTTTCTCAGATTGTAGAATTTTCCATGCAATGACTTACTTACGCAAACTAATTCCTGTACCATTCACCTGTTAACACAAACGATAAAAGTCATTTTTAGTAAGGCTTACGAATTTCGAGTCATGGCACAAAATTTATGAAATTTGTTCAGTAATTTCGTACAGTATTTAATTTTATTAATGTATTTTGCTATAAGTTTTATAAGGCTGTTAAATGAGATTTACTGGATTTACAAATTGTTGTAAGCAAAGTGATTGATTGACATTATCGTGTTCGTGTCTAGTCATCGTAATTTAGTAAAGAGTTATCAACCAAAAAAATAAATTTGACTAAATCAATAGTTAGGTAGGTATATGTATAACCACCAAAATACATTATAGCAAATTTATTTTACAAAATCTGTCAAGTTTGTCGCGCTAAAAGAAAAAAAAAATTAATGATGCGTCATATTATTTCAATACCACATACATAACGTCGGTTTTTAGTAAAAGTATTATAAAATATAAACACTATAATTTGCGTGAATATCCTCTGTCCCAATTTTTATCTATTCTGTTAGTAATAAATACATTTAGTATCGCCAGAATAAATTTCTCCATGAAAATCCCTGCAGAATCAAGAAACGTGATAACATTTAAAAATTTTTAAATCGAAAGTTATTAGCAATTTTGAAACATTAAACCCTCTTTTCATTTGATATGCATTTATAATTTATGGGACTATTGAAAGGTCGTAGTTGTGTACAATTCTTACCTATATCTTGATAAAATATTTAAATGAATACCTAGAAATATTGAATCTTAGAGGTTCTTAAGGTTGTTAACAACTTATTAATGGATTTTTCATGGAGTATTTTCTTGCAAATTTTTATAAATTGGAAATTTTTAATGTGCTATTTTTTAAACTCATTATTATTCTCGTAGTTACATAACTCTCTTTACCCAACTCTTTACTTGTGTTAGTATATCCGCCTTTTTCAAAAAATCCATTATATTATCCACTCTAACGAGCAAAGTTTCATGTCTATTTCCAGATCACGAAAAAATCGGAAAAAGCATTTTTAAATTTCAAAATAATTTTAAAGTAATTCTGATAGTTCTATACCTGGTTGATCTAAATATCATTAATTTAAAGTTTATAGTATTTTTGGCGAAATTTTTGACCTTATTCGTCTTTTGTTGGATATAAATTAGTATTCGTTACATTTGAAGGAAAAAAAGGATTCTCTTTCTTTAGGATTATACACAAGTACAAACCTGCGCAGTTTAAATGGCTAAAATTGAACAATTGAGGTTTGAATTGATAAACCATCCACCGTATTCATCAGATCTGACTCTTAGTGACTTCTTATTTTAAAATTTATAAAAATGACTCAGAAGAAAACGGTTTACATCCTAGGAGGAGATCATTGCACACACAAATGCCTATTCTGCAGAACTACCTTAATCATATTTTTTTGAAAGCATTTAAAAGGTGGAGGGACGTTTGTCAATGTGTTTCGAACTACAAGGATATTTGTTTCAAGATAAAAGACAGTTAACAAAAAAAAAATTGTTTTTGTATCTTTTTCTAAAAATTTATTGACGGCGTATTTCATGAACATTGATACTCAGGCATATGTCGTGTATACAAACAATTAACACTCTTAGTTGTAATCTTAACTTGCTTTTATTAAAAAGTCGGATTAGTCTCACATTCGCAGATACATTTGTTGTGAAATAAAAACTTTCCCGTTGACTTTTTAACTGACTTCATTCATTCAGAATAAAATATGAAATAATCACGTAGCTATTAAGTATATAAAACAATAATCCTTAAACCAAAAGTTTGTGGATAACCGACATAAATTTATAAAGAATGGATGAAATATTATAACGAATTTTATAATACTTATAGCTCACCAAAAATATTTAAGGGCGAACATTCTAATAAATGAGTGTAACCTTCATAACAATATGTGTGAGATAGAATTATACGAAATAATAATATTCGTAATTGACCGAAGGTAGTGAGGTCTATGGCATGGTCTTATACACAGGTCTTGACAGCGGAACATATTATCTGAGTGTTTAAAAGAAACGAATCAAGTATAGTGTGTTTTTCCAAACTTAGCCACTTGGAGCAGTAGAATAACTGGTACATTTTAGCGCTTATTTTTAAATTGAAAGTATTAATCAAACAATTTTTGGTTGAATTATTTATGAATAAAAATAAATAAAAAAATTAATCTTAAGTTAAAATTAAATACTTAGTATTTTTAAAATAAATATTGCAAATATTACAGGATCATAAATATACTATACTTTCACTTTAAATAATTACGGAATCCATCTTTGATGCTGTCACCTGCGTCCAGATTGAGAAAAACGGATCCCATTTATAGTATATCAAAAAACGTTGACTCAGGCATGAATCATTTGTTGTTCTCATATTTGAATAGAAATTGATTGAATTAAAAAAAAAGTGTTGTATCTAGTATTTTTTAAATTTTAGAAAACAGACAGAAAACAAAATGATAACAAATAATAACAAATGTATGGGTGGTCAATTGAACTCAAATTGACCGGTTTTAAGCGTTCCCACATTTAAAGGCAGCTTTCAACTTGAAAAAAAATGGTGCACTTGAACGATAAAGTTTGGCGAGTCAATCTTTTCTTGATCCACCAAAACTTAGGTTTATTAAAACAAAGATTTTCACTAGAAATTTCATTCAACTTTTGTTGATCAACTAAAATCGATCAACAAAGCGTCTTAATGAGAATAACAATAATCAATTTTATCACGTTGAATGATAACGGTATAAGTGTCTCAGTGTACTGCAAGATATAAGAAAATGCCTGGTTAAGATGAAGTCGGTGGACTCAATTACGATAAAGAGATGTGGCCTATATTTTCATCCAAATGAGAATTGGTTGTCATCTTAAGTGAGGTCTACGCTCAATGGAGCTACTATAGTAATAACAATGTAAGATACCCTATATAAAATTTATTGTCTCCAACACAATACAATAAATACAACATTTACACTTCATAGTACATCAAGTAGAAAGTTGTTCTCGAATAGTTTTAAACCCTCCGAAAACATAACATATAGTAAACCATAAAGTATTATTAAATTACAACTGATATAGATGGATACAAAGTATATGAAAATTTATATTGTAATAAATTGTAACTTTTAAGAGTTATTTCATCTACGGTGTTCAAAGAATTAGTCCGTATATCTATCCGCCCTCAAGATAACTCAAAAACGAAAACTGACAGCGAGATTAAATGGATCCATTACCCAGCTTTTAAGCCATAAAAGATAAAATAAAAACTTTATGGTCAAATATGTATTTTTTTAGACAAACAACTTTTGTTGAAAGATTTATTTGTAAACTGTTTAGATAACCCACAATTTCATTTCAAATTTAACTATATAATCACATACAATTGCAATACATATTATTATTATATATGTATTTATAACTGTACGGACTGCATATTTCGGGTATTTTATGAATACTAATCATAAATACAGTTTAAACATTGATATTGATCCAAAAGAGAGTATCTAAACAATTGACCATGTTAGTTGTTATTTTCAGTTTTTTTATAAATTATGATTTTAGATTAACTAACGTACTAAAAATTATTAGAAAATGCATATAATTAAGGTTTTATACTTTCATAGATTCTACTCCTTCGGTATAATTATAGAAATTTTTGATAAAATAACTACATAAATATGGTCATTTAGATTTAGTTTAGTACCTTAAAAATTTCTAGAAAACTAAATGAACTTTTCTAGAAATTATCTTTCGTATTGTATCCGTCATTTCAAATACCGATGAAAGCTAATAAATAGATTTGATTTTTTTAAAACACCTTGTATTTTGTAACACGTAGCAAGAAGTATCAACTGTTATCACATAGTTGCTAGTTGTAGTTTTACGTGTGATATATTATAATTTATCATTTTAACTTACATTCACAAAGTGATTCAATTTTATTTACTTGTAAATTACATTTACCAAGCTAAAATTTCTGCTTCTTTGTTTTGATTATATAGAGAAAATTAGTTACACTAATAGAAAATTATTTCCGAATAAAAGTTAGTTTTGATTGTGGATTCAATGAAGTCCAGGAGTATTGAGGGCACAACTTATAGTGCTTAAATCGATCTCACAGACCTATAATACTAAATCATAAAAATTTAGGGCCTAATAGTTTGAAACGCAATGGTTGATTTTAAAACCAAACCCAAATTTATAATAAAAAATGATTTTCACTGAAATTGGAAACAAATACCAACCTTAAATAATTCATCGGTTTTGATAAAAATTTTGTATAAATTACATCATGAGGAAATGAGACTTCAAGCAAAGATATGATTCAAATTATTGCCCAATATATCAATAATACAAGCGTCTCTTACATTTTGAAATAGAAAATCCAAACGCGTACATAAATATTTTGATTTTCGTTATATGTCATTATCAAAATTAGGAAAATTGTTTTCCGCCATTTTTTTAAAATTTTTTAATTTTTTATTACCTACTGCTTTTTCTTGAACTAGATGGAGATTTGTAAGATATCAGATCTTCAGCATTAAAATTTTATACAAACAAATAAGTATATTAATAATTAGTATTTTATGTTGTAATTTCTAATAATATATTTTATTTTATTTCATTTTTTAATGTAAATTCAACAGATCAGCTTAACGGATTTCCAGATAGTATTGTATACACTAAACATTTTTAGATAGCTTTTGTAATAAAGAATAGTAAAAGTCGAGAAAAATATTTGCTTGAACAATTTACAATCTAAATTTGATATTTTTACAAATAACGTTACGTTGAATTATTGTCACGATTTGTGTATGTAAGAATAATATATTTTATCTATTTGAATAATGGTTTTCAATGTCTTCGCTGTTGAAAATAGTAATGTGAATACGATATTCTTACACAGACGATAATTTGTATTAAAATTTGAGCATTGATGATATATAAAAATTTAGATGCGGATGTGTATAGAAAGTTGTTCTTCAACAATTTTTCAGCCCAAGACATCTTTTGGAGATTGCTGAGTTTAAATTACAAATAAGTGACCAATTATTCGCATAAATTGATAAGAATTTTTTGTCGTCAAGTCATATCTCACTTATTCTTTATTTGTTTCTTCACATTTATGTAACGTTACCAAAGACACCAAATTTTTAATACTCAATCCCGAAATTCACATTTCGATTTTTCCTCCATTGACCTTTTGAGGTTATAATTATAATCCATCGGCGTTAGCTAGGAAAGCTAATATGATTTTTGATACACCAATTAGATGTTAAAAATCCTCCTTAATTTTTACTCCCAATTTTTCTTTGCATTAAGTAAAGATGGTAACAATCATGGCTTTATATATATTCTAATTCAAGAATAAAATATAGTCACGTTTTCGATGTTTTGCCTCTCGTAATAGGGTAGAACAGGGGATTTTACATTCACCAAATCTTAGCTCTTTAAATAAGGCAAGCTGCTTAGCCGCTTTAAGCCGCACAGAATAGTAAAAAATCGATATTTGGATTTACTCGAGGTGTCAAATTAAGATATTGTAGATTAATTATATGGGCATATGCTGAAAAGTATACATTTCACCAAAATAAAGATTTGACGTAAGCGAGTTGAAATCACAGAGTTACGAAAAACTTTACTTGAGTGTCTACCCCCACCATTGAAACCGGTATATAAAGGTACCTCCGTCTTCAGAGACACATGGGAGCTATATTCTGTCGATATCAGAAACATATATGGCTGTTTTTTCTTTTTTGAAGTCTGAAGCCGCTTTTCCCAAAGCCCAAAGGATAAACATCATATGATTGGTATGGTATTTCGACGGTCCTATATATTCCCATTCAGTATCGTAGACTGTGTTGCATCAGCTTTAACTAGCTGCCTTCTCTTTTTCTTCTTTTTGATATTAAAAACAGTACCCAAAAGCTAATAATAACTGCCCTCTACCTTTTCTCATATTTACATTCAAAACAATGATACATTATCAGCATAAATAAATAACTAAATTTGTCTTCCTTTTCTGTTACTCATAAAGAAAGGTTTACTATGGGTGGTTAACAAATTATTATAAAATTTAAGTTGCAACGGTACCATTGACAAATGATAATGGTTGAATGTGTGACGTTACACTGAATATACAATGTGTTTATATGTATTATAAATTATCTGACATATTTTTATTCATTATAATAAATTATAATAAATTGACTCAATATTATGTTTAAAAAAAAAATATTGTGTTAGTTCTGCATAGTTAAGCAAACAATGATAATATTAAATGATTATTTACGACAAACATCAATCTGTTAAAAAATACATAAAAATCAAAAGATATCTAATTTTTTATAATATTTTCTATTGAAGAGAGTTATTGGTTCAATTTTATTATAAATGTATATGATCAGAAAAAGTAATGATTAACGAGTACTCAATAACCAACACCATCAACAGCTTAAAACTCTGTATAAAATCGAAATAAATAATATCATCTATAACTTCAGTTTGTAAATTTCTTTGCAGTTGATTACTAGTACTCGGGCGAAGGCAGGCTCATTGTGAAGTTCCTCATATGTATCTTGCGGGCCGGACGTAGACCACTTTTTTATTTTATTTATTTTTTATTTAATAGTAAAGTTCAACTTACTGTTGAAAATTTTCTGAAATGTAAAAAATGCGTTTTTTTTCACTATAAATTTTATGTAAAATGGTGAACACGGTCTGGCCATATTTATTCACGTAAAAATATTCGATTATACAAATCCGATGTAAGTTAATATAAGCAGTTTAAATACATATATTTAAAATTGCTGTTAATATGCAATTCAAAGCCATGTATCTACCAACTAGTGATGGCATCTAACGAATTTTTTTTAAATCCTCAGCGGAAAAAGTTTTTTGATACGTTTCGTATTTCAACACTTCTAAAAAAATAAATCTTATTAAAAAAAATAAAAATAAATCTTAATATACAGTCGAAACCAATGTATCGACTTCGAGCATATTGTAAAATTTCCAAAAAATGTTTAATTTCAAAATAATGGTAAGGATTTCAAACGATTAGGAATCACTAGTGAGTTATCTTTATAGTTAACAAAGATAGAAAACACCTTACTACGATAACGTAATTGTATGATTAATTAACACTTCTAGAATTTCTATGTAAAAATTTAATTAATGATATCACTTAGTTGAAGAAAATAAATAGTACCTACAGTTTTTAATTAAATTAAAACCATAAGTATTTTATTTTAATGATTTAATTTTGTTAATGTTAAGAAAGATATTTAATTGTGTAGAATATTAAAAACAAAAATGTGCTGTACTTACAATGACTGTTTTAAGAAATTTCTAACTATATGGAAACTTACCTAGAAATAAAAAAGAAAAGAATAATTATTAAACACAATTAATTATTATATATACATAGGTATTTGATTAATTATCTTATAATACATATTAATATTTGTTTCAATTTCGTTTTGTAAAAACTTCTTTGTATTTTTTCATAACATTTATAGTGTATTTATTTATAGTTTAAGAGCTCGCGGGATCAATTCTGTGATGAATCGTAGTATAAAAAGTACAAAAACCATGTTGTGGCATGAATTATCCCTGTATGTCATCAGCTTTACGCGTTTAAAAAGGGGTGGGAATTGAGTTGGGTCATAAAGATAAGAGAAAAATTTTTTTTATAAAAGTTGTAGATCATAAAACTTTACATAGTCTTTGTATAGTACTTTGTCTTTTTTGGATATTATTAAAAACATATGTATAATATATATTTATCATAAATTTATGTGAAATTTGTATTTCTAACCCTTGTTGAGCTGAACTGAAATCTGATGACATTTAGAGCTGATTACTGTCAGAAATTGGTTTCAGTACTTCCGATATTATGATTCATCACTGAAAAATTACATCACAATTATTTCCAAAGTTCCCACGGACTCTTATTCTTTTACTAATAGTTTAAAAAGTCAATAATAAAATAATAAATAGTATGTAAAGTTAACAATTTATTTTTGTAATTGTATAAAAATAGTGCATTTTCAATATAGGATTTACACAGGCGATAAATGTGCATGAAATAAGAATTTGTGTTCATTAATCAACAAAAGGAAATAGCTTCAATTTTTTAACTTAAATTATTTCATTTTACAACGTCTTAGCCTCAAATTGATAATTCAAAAGTAAGATTACATTACAAATTTTGTGTTAAATATAATGTCAATTTTTCAAAAAAGAGATTTTACATTTCATCAGCAAAGGGAGTTTACACCTCGATAATGATTCAAACTCTCCGCGTAGTTTTACTTGAATATTACAATTCTAAATTCTATAATTCGGATACCTCAAATTTTAGTGTATTTTAAAAAGTATATTCAAATTAGTCATTGAATAATATGATCTATAATATCTTTTAGATAAGATGTAATCCATGAACCTGAACAACAAACATACTAAATGTACTGGTACCATCTGTATTCAGGTATAAATCAGATAAAACAATAAATTAGTTATTATCTTAGTTACGATAATAGATTATATAATACAAATTATTAGGTGTTAAAGGTCATGATATTCGCATTTAGGGAATTAGAAGTTTCACTAGAAGTTTGTCTTGATACTTTATTAATAATTTAGTAATAACTAACTTTATGTTTCATATCGTTTATTAAAGTTTTCTTTAATATGATTGTCGATATAAAAAGTTTTCTGCGATTAGAGAGGACGTACTTCGCACAAATATTGTTTCAGAACATTAATAAACCGATGAGCATACCAAGACCAAGAACAATACCGGAGTAGTCTTGGCCTTGATTCTGGTGTTTCATACTCAGTTTCATACTTGGTCTTGCTTGGCTGCTTGGCTGCAACTCTTCAGAGTCATATATTTGTAATAAGTGAAAACCTTATTACTGCAACTTCCTGATTAAAGAGACAACTAACGCGTTTTACTAAATGTGCTACTGACAGTAATATCTTGGTAAATGCGTGCTCTTTCCTTGATCCACCCGTTTGTTATGATTTTGGACTGATCTTTACGGTTGTTTGTTTCTGTATAACTTGAATGTGGCTGTAAATGGCAAACAACATCTTGTTTAACAAAAAGACCATTTTGATGTTGCTACATACATTTTGACTCATGTATTTATCGGAAAGAGTTAATTTAAGCTTAGTTTTGCATTTAGTTTTGGTCTTGCGTACTCGATCTTAGTTTTGGTCTAGATCTTGCTTGTTCGGTCTTGGACTTGGTCCTGCGGTCTTATAGACAATCTTGATCTTGGTCTTGGTGATGTTTCATTACTAAATTAAACCATCTTAATGCATGCTTTTGTATTACGAAAAAATGCCTATAATGTGGTCATATACCGTGATTTTCACATAAAGAGTTTTACCTATCGATGAAACCCCTTGATTGAGTTGAAATTTGGATATTAGGTAAAAAACAATATTTTTATATGATTCGTAACTATATATTGTACCTCCGAGCTATGCTCTTTCATATTATACAATTCTGCGTTTGATAGAGATTAATAGATATAGAATATAATGATAAATTACTGCGTTTTTTCTTTATTAAATTTCCAAGACCACCCCTTGTGCATGGTCTTATTTCTACCACAATTAACTCCATCCCATGTAAAAAAATTAAACGTGTATAAAGGTTTTCTAGATTTAACTGCCTTTCAATAAAACTTTTAGAAACAAAACTTTTAAAAAATATAACAATACAATATCAAATTCGAACACACATCTTAATATACCACCACCCATCATAGCACGTGATATATTTGTTATTTTTATTGCGTAAATTGTTTTTCCGACTAGTTTTCAATTTTGTTCTTTTTCTTTTGTGTTTTGTACTTACGTTGTCATTTAATAAAACGTACGCAGCATAATAATATAATGAGTTTTCATTTAGTTATTGGTTTGAGTGTGAGTGATATCAACCCAAAAAACATCAATTTATCGTGTTCGAAACTTTTTTTTTTATCTAATAACTGTTAATTTATAAAGTTTTAATAGTTTATTGTGTGTTAACTAAATAATTACAATGTAGTACGTATAGAAATTGAAAAAAAAAAATATTAATTTTTTACGGGTATTACTCATAAATACTAATTTATATACTGGGCAAAACTTCTTGCAAACATGTATTTTCAACAAAAAATGGCTTTTTAATTGAAAAATTGTAATGTTTTCATGACTGCTTTATGACTGTTTTGTATAATAAAAGAAGAGAAAAGATAATTAATCACATCTGAACGATATTTTCATAAGTTTTTTTTCTATACAAAGTAGAAAGACGAGGTTTTTGCAATTGTTTAGAGCATATAGAAGAAAATTTCTGTCCATCTTCAATTCAATTCCTCCATTCTTCCTTATATCGAATTGAGGATGTTAATAGTTTAAGATAAATTAATAAAAGTATAAATAGTAAATTAGTCTGGGGTTACCATCTGGCAGATTGTCAGACACCAATACGGTATTGAATTTTGAACAATAATATAAACGGCTACGATTTTGATAAATAAGATAATTTTAAAAAAATCTGACTAAAATTCAATTTAATTCTGTAGCTGGAAGCAATTCAAACGTTATGTGGCAGCTTTTTTAAATTCGTTCTATGTTTTGCCACTCCTTTTTATTAATGAAATATGAGGTAAATGACCCTTTTTAAATAATAATACATTATTTATAAATTTTCATAGGCAACACAATTCATATACATATCATAAACATTATTAAAAATGTTACAGAGTTTATTTTTAAAAAAGAAAAAAAATAAAAACCATACAAGTATATCCACTTCAAAACAATAAACATATTTTATGGTGGTCCTTCATTCAGCAATATAAAATTTTGTGACACAGTGTATATTTATTTTTATTGTTGGACCATATAAAAAGAGCCCTTAGGAGCACTTTTTATATATCAACAAAATATATTGGATAATATATATCTTGTATAGTATATACGATCAAATTGTATACAAGGTGCCCCAATTGCACCACCTCCATAGACAATTCAAATTTCTAATATAACTCGTTGGCATTTCTTCCTTAAATATTTACTACTAAAAATAAAAGTTTATTTGTGAACCTCGATGATACCAAAATGTGTTTCGATAAAGACACAAACACATAAATGTATAGTATTAAGTATGGTGAAAATGACATATGACGACGAGCGCATGGGATTTAACAGTAAAATATTAAATAATTTTTAAGCTTGGTAAAAATAATAAATTTTAAATTTATCCTTATACTCCTGATTCTCTATATCCATCCCAATCTCTCGTAGGCTACTTGTCCGAACTACCTTCACTTCAACCGTGTGCACACACACTTTTTTTTATCCATACAATTAAAGCGCGCTTTTGCGATTTGTTATATCGATAAGTAGAGACTTAAATAAGGTAAATATATACTCAATCGATAAGGTTTCAAATGAATTACGAAATTGCACTAGCGGGAAGATTTTTCCATGTGACAGTAATCCCAAAGATTTGCTTGTGACTTACCACAGAATTCCTTCCGTTACTATAAGAGTTTATGCAAAATATATTCTATAGTTTTGACAGCCAAGTGTTATAGAAATCCTTAAATCTGAAAGAATAGGGATAAAAAGGAATTGTAGAAGACACAGCGCATTGTAGAAATTACGCAAATATATTTACATAAGTATTAATTTATCTTTCACGTACTATAATCGTATTCTAAGTGAAACTAGTTGAAGAAAGGTTAATATGAAATGGAGCGAGAATTACGTTTTGTTAATATACAAAATAAAGATATATAGATCAATTGAAAGTCCGATTTCTTAGATTTTACTTGACCAATTGAGTAAATCAAACATTAACGATCTGTCGGATTTTAAATCTTTTCTCCGCTGGTTGTTCCTCCCAGACTGCTGTTTCAATAGGTTGCTTTGTTTCTCTGAATCTCGAAAACATTAAATATTTTCATTTCTTATTCTAGCAGTAAGAAACGAGAAAATTAAAAACAATTTAAACAATCATATTAGCTTGAAATTTCGTAAAACCATATACTCATTTGATTATCAATTGAAACTTGAAAATTGCAGAAGTCATAAATTTTGAACTGCCTAGTAATATATATAGATCAAATAATTTTAAGTAAGCTCATATAATGAAATATATTTCATTCAGACTTTGTGTAAATTATTCCGTTTTTAACAAGAATTTTTATACAGAAAAAAATTAGAATAAACATTAATTAATTAACAAAAATGTTTGTTAATATTTTTACCTATGTCCCCTTGGTATCATGTTTTTAAGGCAGGTGCCCATGTTTATACCAGATCCAGTATTTAAAAAATTTATTTAGATAAAGGAATTGGACGTAATAAATACGATATTATTTACACGATGAAAACGATTTTATTATTTAGAATGTACTAACTTTAAACACAAAACTACATTGATTTTGAAATTCAATTTATTTAAATAAAAGACATAGAAAAATAAACCAGTAATCCCCGATAGCATACATTAAAACTAATGTTTGTTGAATCAAATACAACATATATACACCACTATCTATTCTATGTTTTCGATATCGACAATGTAATCGATATCGAAACTTTTTATTTAAGATGTCATGTGGTGTGTTTGTTCCTTATATAACCGATGGCATCAATTGAATTTGTAACAATTAAGTTTCGATTACTTGTAATGTTTGTCAAACTTCAATAGCAGTTTTTTAATTTAACAGAAAATTTGTTTTTGTGTGTATTTTGTGCAATAATATCGTAGTAATAAAATCAAATTAAATTTTACTATAGAATATTCATGCTAGAGACACTTTAACTATCGATTTATGACACAACTGTTTGTTGGGTAACTTCAATAATGATTCCTTCATATAAACTGTTTATGAGACAGACAAATAAGTAAGAGATTACATTTTTAGTACATCATGAAATGAAACATACCTTAAAAAAAGGTAAATAAAAATTTCATCATTACTAGATGTGTGAAATATTTAATGAAATAATATTTTTTTTTTTTTCAAATTTTAAGAATTAGTACTTTCAGCTTTCAAAAAAAGAAGACTCTAGTTTAAATTTTCCTTTTTGATTGCAACCTATGTGACCAATATTTGGGAGGATATAATAGTTTAAGCTCAGTAATAGTCTGAAGTATCAAATTCGGTTTTATATAATTTGTTTTCGCAGCACTATGGCTAGTTTCCACACAGATGTATAATGCCGTTTTGACAAATGATACATAATGCTAATTTTCATAATCCCAAAGTAATCAAAAGCAAAGTATTACTGTTTATTTTCACAATCACAGCACCCGTATTATGTACACCAAATGATACCAAAATCTCAAAATCTTTGTAAAGTGAAATTCCCAGAGGATATATAAAGAAAAGGTATAAACATGACTATTCAAATTCAATCTTTATATGTATTTTTACAATTTTTGAACAATAAAAAAAATATGCAAATTATAAAAATATTATTATAATACTTTCTGTATAACAATAAGTGCGGTAAATGTATTTTATGCTTCCTTCCGACTATAATGTAAAGTGCAGATGTCTACTACGTTACTACGACCAAAGTTCGAATCAATACTCATCCTCTTTCACTTTGATGTTGATGTTGCCCTAACCAGGACTATGTATAGTGTTTCTATATATACGTATATAACTGCTGGTTAATGTATACTACATTATACCTACACACATCGCCAAAGCATCCAGTGAGTCCATACGAAATGTTATAGTGGAGAATAACTTAGGCATTGTGCCAATGAATGGTATACCGAAACGCGTTAGAACTATACCACTATATATATCCCCTTATACCGGGTGTCAGCGATTGTCTCTTATTTATAAAAGCTAAAAATACCACGATATGCCTTAGGTATCGAAAACTTTAAATTGTTGTATATCGTTCAAAATATATCCCACGACAAAAAATTGTGACGATTTGAGTCTTTCACGTTTATTATACTCGACATATATAATATGTCAGAGCATATTAATTTAAGAAGCTACTAAAGTTTGTAACGCCTAATTAGTTCATTTCCAACTGTCCGTCTGTCCGTCACCAAGAAAAAACGATACAAATGAAAAGAGCTAGCGTGTTCAAATTTTGTTGTCGTATTTTAGACATAAAGACTGAGTTTAAGTCCGAAATGAACTAATTAGGTGTTTCAATGAATACTAAGAAAATTTTTGTATATTTTGTTTGTGCGGTCAATATATATATTTATAGCTGTATAGACTGGATATTAGATTGATTAATGAATGCTAATGATTAAAAATAGTTCAAACATTGATACTAAATCATATGTTGAACATCTAAACAATTCACTCTATTAGTTGTAATATTCACTTGTCATCTTTATTATTATATTTAAAAATATGCTGTTGATAAAAAGCACGGAACTTAAGCTTCCTAATGCGATCTTAATCATTAATTTTTCAGAAGAATTAGAGGAGCTAGACGGGGGATATAAATATACCTTCGAGTAATATAATTATTAACATTTCTTATAAAATACAGTTTTCGAGTTATCTTGATGACGGAAGGGCAGAACTACGAAAATAGACTAATTTAGTGATTCTATGCATATCCAAACAAATATCCAAAAATGTTCTCATATTAGAGAAACAAGACGGGGGATATAAATATACCTTCGAGAAATTATATGTTTACATATCTCTCAGTCTATTCTCATATTGGAGACAGACAACATGCGAATATTCATCTATCATTCACAAGGCCCTTTATGTCTATGTCCATTTTCATATACTAACCACGTATTCATATCTACTGCATACAAACGTATACATGGCCAGACAATATCCTATACTTACCTACCTACGTCTCTTCGCTGTTCTCTTCATACCCTTTGCATATATAAAATGATTGTATTTTACAGAATGTAAAAAATTTATTTAATGAATTATATAAAATTTATTTGGACCGCAGAATGTGATTATTTTTATATACGTGCGAAAATGTAACGCATTTTATAGAAAACTATGGTAATAATAATAAACCTTTATGCAGCCACGGAGATAAAATTTGCATTCCCTTAAATTTTTCGTTTTAATTGTTTGTGATAAATCGAATGGTAGTTTTACACGCTTATTAATTTTTTCAATCTGTGGATATCTATGTACAAAATCGAAGACTTTACTGGATGGTAGTGGAACTTACTATCTCACATCCATGTCTAGCTTTTACTAATCATCTTACATGTATTATATGCTATAAAAATGAGCTACCATTATTAATATATATGTTTCTTATATTGTATATTACTATTAGTATGTAATTTACAGCACTGTCAAAATTTTGGTATATATATATATATCCCTTTTTCATTTGCTCGAGATCACTCAGTCATTAAGATAACTCAAAATCAAAAAGAGATAGTGATTTGAAATTTTGATGCTATGTTGTAGATCAAAAACTTAATTCGTGAATTTGAAAAATAGGCCCATTGGATCTAATGGATCCATGACCAACCATAAAAGAAAAAAAAAAGAATTTAAAATTCGTATAAATTTTCATATTGCCTATGATACAAAAAATTGTCTACCTTCTTTTCTGGAAAATGGATTATTGTAAAAGATCCAAATAAGGGAAAAAAAATAAAACGATAAGTGAAAGTCGCGAAAGAAATGAATACTGTTTACTGTTACTGAACAATTAATTTAATTCAATCATTTGATTTGTATATCAAAAATTTTCACTGAATATCAAAAATTCTAATTAAAACATCGTAGCCATTAAGGATGTATAACTACATAAGTAAACATATTATCTATCCAGTATTGGCAGTGTATTTAATACATTTGCCTCAGCACTATTGTCACTTTGTAAAAAGTATTAAATATGTTAATTATTCAAGAGTATGTGAACAATTAAGAATTAAGATTCATTTTGAAAGAACATGTATTGGAGAATTCAAATCTATTTATAAATTAATAGTTTTCCGCTGTTGAAGTGTTACATTCTGTAACAATACATTACAATACCTATGTACCTATGAATTGTTTCCATTGTTATATCTATATTTATATGCATTCATAAATAATATTTAAAAAGATACATAATCCACTATCATATTTTAGAGTACTGCTGTTTGTGGATTATTTATTACAAAATTTTATTTGTAAAAAAAATTGAACCGTTTAAAAAGCAGTAAAAATAAATTTTGTATATGTGAACATTGTTTGTTTTACAAATGAACATAGCATCTAACAGTGTTAGTATTTTATGTATTCGACATACCACTGACTAAGAATTACTGAGATATTTATAATTATTAACATTTCTTATAAAATACACTAAATCAAAGAGTTGTAAAAAGTATGTTATAATAATTATTATATTTATTTACGTGTTTATCAGCGTTTATCATATAATTCTTACACCATCGAAATTCGAAATCACTATCTTGTTTCATTTTCAGTTTCATCTTGATGACGGAAGGCCAGAAATACGAAAATAGACTAATTTATTGATTCAAACAAATATCAAAAAAAGCTCTCATATTTCCGACTTCTGACGGAATCCACGAACAAGACTTCTTACAGAACTCGAATTACTTAATTTTTACGAAACTCATAAAAATGACTTCTTATAGAGTTCATAATTTTGACTTCCTTCGAAAGTAGGAAAAAAGACTTCTTAAAGAATTCACAATTCCGACTTCTTTTGAAGTCAGAATTAATAATAAAGACTACCTTTTGAAGTCTTTCTGATTTGGCTGGGAAGGGGCTAAAATATATATGCAAGACTATAAAAAACTAATATTATAAAGTTATAGAAAATTTTCGTAAGCCTTAAAAATGCATTCTCAAATCTTTTCAATCTTCAAAAAAATACGAGCCTTGACACCTATAATTCCTCAACACTTGCATAGTATATAAGAAAACTTTTCAACTTAATACTTAATTCATTTATATATCTGGATAAACTTTTAATTAATTCAATTTAATTTAATGACTAAATATCATATAAATTTTGATTTATTCGTAAAGTAATGTAAACTAAACTTCCATAAAATAAAATTGATTACACTTAGAAATATCATTTTATAAGAAATAAAGTAAACTAGTTTTTTCTATTTTAAACTCTATATATTTTTAAATGGTAAATATATTTTGTAAGAGAAATTTGTTTTTAAATTGAAGATGATGTCTCATAATGATATTTTATATGAATAAATAAAAAATAAAACAACTGTTTATTTACAAGTTCAAACTTACATGAAAATTTTATTTAACACTATTTACACGTCAAAATAATAATTATTATACTGGGTGTAAAAAACGTGAAATAACTAAAACAAGCATGATTTCAGAGTGAAAAATTGAAAACAAAAGTTGAATGTTATTATTAATAAACTACAAACGATTGTTTAAATTTTGTGTGCGATTGTCAAATTCTACAACTTAGATATTATTAACAACTTTTGTTGTATTAATACACATCAATTTTAAAAACTAGAAATGATATTTGCACCTCAATACATAAACGACTATTATCTTATTTCAACTATTTCATTGATTGTAGGAAAGAAATGAAAACAGTACACTTTTGCCGGAGAACACAGGACCATCAAATTGATATTCGGATAAACTATAGATAGTACAGATAGAACAAATAGTAAGTATTGAAAACATTACACCCCAGCAGGTGTGTACGAGTTCAATTTCAACTTATAAAGTCATTATCAAGTAATGAATAATTATTCTTTTATTTTGGAAATATATAGGGAAAGTAGGTAAGATTATTGTCACTGAAGAAACTGTGGGTGAAGTTGATAAATATTTTTACGATATTTATAATTTCAAATTTAAAAAAAGGGGATTTTATTAATTAATATTGTAAAATTTAGGTTTTTATTTAATTTATTTATCTCCAGGGTATCTAGCAAATTTAATTTTTGGCTTTTTTTTTATTATCTAGCAAATTTAATTTTTAATCGGAAATGTGTAACACTTCCGGATTGTGTTCACCATAAATTTTATGACCTGTATTGGTAAGATGAATGGAGAAGTTTTATGGCTGTTATCTGCTCTATGTACCTGGTTAAAAATGATATAAAAATTGATTTGCCTAAAATTATCATTATATTTATAAACTGGCTGACATTATATTTCCGAAAGCGGTTCCCAATTTGTTGTGAGATATTACCTACATGTGGGAGAGATATATAATAATTTTTTGTTTTGATTTCAATAAGATTTCTTATTATATGCGGGTGGAATCTATTATTTACTCTAATTTGAATTATGGTATTCAGTTCCTGGCTTTTGTCGCTTTTAGAAAGATAGATGGCATACGCTCTATGGACCATAGAACGGTACGCAGATAATTTATGAGATCAGGGACTGAAAGCAGGGATAGTGGTGTCAGGCTAAATATTTTTTCTGTATATATTAAATGAATATAATTAGCACGCTATCGTGTAAATAATAAAATAATGGCGAAAAAAGATAGAAACAAAAAAAGTATGTGAATATATATATACGTTTAACTGTAAGGGTTATTATCATTCATCTCATATTATCTCAATGTAGAAATACTTGAGAAATATCTTCTATAGAGACATGAAGGTGGTGTATATGATGTTACAAATAAAACCCGAAGACTATACAAACATTATCTTTCTAGTCATTTAACATTCAGATTTTTGGCAATCATAATTGCCAAATAGTTTAAACAAATGTTTATAATTGGGAGATTAAGAAATTGAGATTATGAAACACCTGGAATCGAGATGGACGAAAACATTTGAAATCTGATTGATAAATATTTAGACTTTGCCGTTATAAAATTGAATAATCTTGGAATTGTAAAAAAAAAACTATCAATGTTAATTGTTTAGATACTCGACATGTGGTTGAGTTAGTATCATGGTTTAAACTATTTTTAATCATTAGTATTCACAAAATACTCAGTCCTTCAAAAGCATATTGATACATCAAACTTGAATATTTGAATCTTTTAGAATAGTTTTATTTATTTTATCAATACTAAAATTTAAGGTTGCTATCTATCTCTGTTCGTTTTTAAGTTATCTTAATGGCAGACGTACGGAAATAGATCAATTAAGTGAATTTGTGAACGCTTATTAAGTGAATCTGTGAACGCCACACTTTTGCTGTAACCTGTTTTGGCAAAACTACTATGCATCCAATTTTTGCGTCTTTTTAGATGAAGATTACAGCATTTTCATGACGTCACCAAGAAAGTTAATTTTCTTAGAATCTTTTAGAAAATTTAAATACGCATTTTGTTCATTCCTTGCGGCACTCATTTTTGAAAAATTTTGTGTTAAATATTTAAAACTATGGTTCATATTAAGGTCGATATTGAAGTCAACGTTTTCTTATATTACTAATTTTTCTTACGATTGTCCTTAAAAACTGAAAATCATTAATTGAAGATATAACAATTATTATAAATCTATAAAAAATTATGACAAACGCTTAAAATTATACAAATGAATAACGTTAGCTGCTTATCATTTTTTTCAATCTTTTTCTCGTGGTCTAACAAGTAAAAGAAAAGATCCGTAAAATAACGCAATGTAATTACATTTGGATCTTCTACACTTTGAAAAGTAATGAAAGGAGCTTAAAAAAAACTTACCTCTATAATCTAACGAAAATGAGTAGCATTTATTAACATCATAAAAATTTTCATTCTAAACCTAATTTGTCATAGAAATTTCATAAGCAAAATCTATTTTCAACATCAACTTTGGGAAAAAGAACGAAACCGTAAGAAATTTTCATTTAAGCAAGATTTATGAGAATAGTTTAATTTATTGTGCATTGAAAATTGTGTTCCAATGGTAGATTTCTGAGATTTATCTTATAATAACTTAAAGTGTCTTTAATAAAAATAAAGTTTTTCCAATTTATATTATTTTTTCACACCAGTATTCAAAAGTATCATTGTCATGTCACAATATAAAATTGATTATGATTTAACCTAATTCGGTTATTGCTAACATAGATATAAATATATATATGATGACTGCCAGATATACGGCAAAAGAGACTAGTAGAGCAGCCAACAAGCAAATAGTACTTATATTGACCTAATTTTCTGTTGTTAGTTACATATGCACACATATTACAAACACGATATCATATCATTAGTAGAGGTAAAAGTAACCTTAACACAGTGATGCACATATAAAGATATTAATTTAAAATACAGTCTATTACTTTATACACTCGACATATATATGAATACGTTAGAGTATATTAATTTAAGTCCAAAGTTTGTAACGCTAGCCAATATTGACCGCACAAATAAAGTTTTGGTATAGGTGTTCATAGAATCATATAACTAGTCATTTTTTATTTGTCCATCCGCCTGTGCGCCTGTCATAAAGATAACTCAAAATCAAAAAAAGATAGCCAGTTGAAATACGATGGCGTTTTCTAGACTGGAAATCAAAATCGGTGAATTGGGGTCAATGGATCAAATTAAGTCCAACTTCTAAACCATAAAAGATAGAAGAAAAATTGAAAAAACAATGTTTTTCATTACAAACAACTTTTGTTTTATATAGTTTTTCGCAAATCTTTAAGATTAACCACTATTGCAACTCGAACTTAATAAACACATGATTAAAATATATTTTATGAGAACCCACATATTAATAATATGTATATATACTATAGATAGAGTTAATATTTACAGTATTTTATGAATGCTTATGATTAAAAATAGTTCAAATATTGATCTATAAAAGAAACTAATCAAAATCTGAATCTACCTGACTGACCAACTTAAGCGGCATCGCATTGCGTGCATTATAATGTATATACATACTTTTATTAAATTAAAAACAATGTAATTTGATGTTTTCTTAAATAGCAGTTACACCAGAATTTTCCCTAAGTAATAAAGTGTAACAAAAAAGCTCAAGTCGTTGTTTTTGGTTTAAGTAGTAACATTATATAACTTGTTTGATGTTTTCTCTATATAATATTCCTTGAAAACTTTGACTAACAACTTCTCTTCACTCTACAAACATAACATACACTAAAACAGGACCGGCATTTACAGTTTTGTCGGTTTCATTGATGTTACAATGTACGTAGAAGTAGAGAAAACTGTTTTACACATATGTAATGTTGCCGGAAGTAATTTACTACAAAGCTTGAATGAAAATTGTAATTGAGTTTAGTTTATGTTATAAGATACATATCTAAAACTTCAAGCTGTTTAAAACATTTTCTTCGTTAATTGATTAAAATACCATTTAAATATTGTCTAAAGATAACATTGGTTTTAATTCGTAACAAAAGATACACGTTTAGAATGCTTTTGTAAATCGAAATTTATTGTGAAAAAAGATCTTATCTCTAAGTTGTGTAAAAATAAAAACGACCTAACATGAAGAATACATTTATATCAACTTTAATGACTTTTTAATCAAAAAAGGGTCATCAATTCGATCCGTATATATGTAATATTAGTATAATTACAATATTCGTAGGGTAAACTACCCAACAGTGACTCAATTTTTACTAGCAACGATATTTTCATTTTTTTAATAAGTGGTCGGAATTGTTTACTGTGTACTGGGTGGTGGATACAGTGAACCGCTGTCTCTTTAGACAATAAACCTTAACCTAAAACTCAAATATGTTTGGTACTGCAAAAAAATCTCAACCATTTAACAAGTGCTTATATTTTTGGTCCAAAAGTTTGGGTTCTTTGTTTACATTCTTGTTAAATCATACAATAAAAGTGTACAATTCTTTCGAATCTACGAGTGGTTCTGCATCATATTAAACGCAAAATTATAAACTCAGGTTAAATTGATATAAAGTTGTCAATTGAGACAATCTCTCTATCATTTTGCTAATCTTGATGCGGTACTACATAAATTAATGTGGTAAATGCGACTAGTAAATTTCATCAAAATCAGACACCACGTTCGAATGTTACAGAAAATCATAGATTCATACGTTCATACAGACAAACAAAATCTACTCAATCTGTTAATCCTAAAAAACAAATAAAAAGAGTAGTAATGTGGGGTGGGGGTTTTGCAGAATTATATTTATTCGAAAATAGGAGTATTTATATTTGTATTGTATTATTTATATACAGCTATCTTGTTTGCTTCAAGATAAAATTGTTCAAGATTTTCATTCTCAATTCAGTTTTTAATGTATTTAGTGTAAAGTTGAAAGTATAACAAGATAAAAAAAAGCTGAATAAGAAAAAACATTCAAGAAAAAGTTTCTGTACAAAAAATAAAATTAAATATAAAAATGTTCATTAAATGTATAATGTATATAAGAATTTTCTCATATTTTTAAAATGAAACTTATAATAAATTTTTCTACTTTAAATGAGATTTTTTTTTTTTTTAATTTTTATACTCTATTATTGATCCAAAAAACTACATCTATTGTGATGGTGTTTTTTCTTACTAACTGGTTTCTCGAACTGTTTAACAATATATTTATCATCCAATCAAATAATTTTTTCTACATGATTTCTTTTAATTTGATATTCAATGCTTAGTCGATATTAATCAAGATTGAATTGATAAAAAAATTGAAACTAATTTTACACCTACTCAGGGCACATTTGAAATTTTAAAAAAACAATCAGTTGAAACTATGTAGAATTTAATCCATGACTCGTATAAATCAAGATTTTTTACTCGAAAATATTCTCTAAAAATTCGGCTTTCAACAGAAAATTTTAACTTTCAACGGAAATATAGTTAATCGTAATCACTGAAGAAAATGGGAAAATAGTTTTCAAAATAATGAGCAATATGATCAATGTATAAATCTTATATATTAATAATGTACTAAATTTTAGTGAATTATAACCTAGAAAAAGTAAAGTTTCTATTATTCTATAACATAAAGGTAATCGCATTTTTGGGTATTGTAAAGTATATAATGTGCAAAAATATGTGTGTTGCTTTGTGCTTAGAAGACTAGTTTTTCAGATAAAAATTTTTTTCCTAAAAATCATTATATATGAATAATTCAAACTTCACCTTAAAACCAACAGACTTTGGTGATTTTGAGAAATGTGCCTGAAATAATGATTTTTACTGAAATTTTTAGACCACTCCTACCGTCACTAAAACTATTGTTAAGCGTTGTTAACACAATCCCATTGATATAATGCAGTGCTCTATTTTCTCACACGCAAGTATTTTTAGAGTCTAGGCCCTGCTCTTAAGTTTTATTCACAATGGTAAAGGTTCAATAAAATTAGTAAAATAACAGATTAAGTAAACACAGATTATGCAATAAACTTATTATAACCATTAAATTAAGTAAACATAATACATACAAGACCTCTTTAAAATCTCTATGCATTGAATATTAACGAAGTGATTTTCTCATCTAAACTAATTACAATATTTAAATCATAATCTAAATTTATATTTAGGTATACGAGGTTTAATATATTGCAAAATTCTATTTTATATGAATATAAATAAGTTTATACTTATTAGTTATTATGTATTCATATGTAATATACAGGTGCTTTTTGATTTTATACGTAAATATGGATTAGAAATTGTAATCCTTTTTTAAAATGTATAGTTAGGATTATCAAAAACAAAGATTCAATTTTTACACCCTTTCTTTTAACTCGTAGTGTTTGTTTGTCAAAATTGCTTTATATAGAATTTACACCCTTTTCCCGTTATCAATTGAGCTGAAAATTTGCAAGCAAGCTAGTTGCGAAAAATGATATAAATTTTCGTTTTAAAATTAATTATAGTATAATTTTGAACTTAATAACTTAATTTACAAAGAAAGTTAATAGTATAAGCCGTAGGCTTAAAACAAGTCCAAATATATAAAACAAGGTTATAGAATTTTTAACGCTATGAGCGAAACGAGATTTTGGCATTAAGGCTGAATGCGTATGCTTTTGGTAACAAATAGTATAATGCTTCTCCTGTAGCAGCAAAGCACCGAGTACCAGCTAGTATAACTATATATAGTGTAAAGGCTTAAATCAACTTCAAAGAATTTAAACAAGGTCATAGACTTTTCTAACCTTGCGTGCGAAGGTAGATTTTGTCGTTTAAAAATATTTTTGAATTAACAATTTTCTGCATCTCTCATCGTTTTGAAATATTATTTTTAAAATGCGGGCCATGCGAGCATAAATCGCTCGATTTGTTCATGCACCTGATTCATAGGAAGAAACTGAACAGTTTATTTTTTCCTGTGTGGAAATGGTCATGATAATTTCAAAATAGTTTTTCAAGTTATCTTAAAAATTACTAAGTTTGGAAAAGATAAAAAATTGTCTTTCTCATTAACGAAATCATTTTGTTTTAAATAAGTAAACATTCAAAAGCACTCTCGGATTCGCTCCCTTTTCGTTAAACGTTAGGTCTTCTACTTAAAACAAAAAATAAATAAATGTGACAATAAAAGTTGACAATCTGTTTAGTTGACTGCTACTCAAAAACTAATTAATTTTATTGGTTAAATTTTAATAATTCCACTTGTATATAATACAAATTGTAATAATTCAGTAGTATGAGCATAAAATTTTCAATTCATTTCGCCCAGACGCCTACATAAAAAACTCTCGTATTTTAATTAAAAAAAAAAAATTGTTTAATTGATCTAAATAATGAAATCATTTGAAATATATCCTGAATTTTAATTACGTAAACTCATAGGCAGATTGTCGTATAAATGATTTTTTTATGAAAACATGTTTTCTAACCAAAGATTTCAATTACTCTGGTTACAAGTTGGCCTTTTAAACAGGTCCGGTCGAATATCTCTTTGAGTGATAACGTTATGAAAAAAAGAAAAAAATACGTATCTAATATTATAAAATAGTTACCCTTTTTTGTAAAAAGTGCCGTTTGAACTTTTAAGTTGCAATGCCCTTGGGATTAGTAATTCAAGTATATTAAGAGAGGAGCCGCAACCGCGTCCCTTGTACCTCTAGACCTTTTGGCCTTCCACACCCTCTTTTATAACACTACATCGCCTGAATTCAAAGATACCTTCTAGCACAATGTGACAATTATATTTTGACTGTATTAATGGTGGTGCCGGTTATTTCGTTCTTATCCAAGCGAAGATAGTGTGTGTGAACTGCCGCTACCTGGAAGTCTGCCTCTGATATACTATGTAAATTCTTTTTTAAAAAACGGTCCCACTTTTTAAACCGGACTAAATTTTACTTTTGATCATAAAGAGATATTCAGTCGCGCCTCTTAAAAAATCTATTCTATATATTATATCGAAAAGAAATCGATTAATTTTTTATTTAAAACACTGATTATTTGGAATTAGAAAATGCACAAAAATCGCCAGTTTGAAATACATTGATTATGTTAAAATTTTATCACTTCATTTAAAGGCGGTTCAGCTTGATGTCCAGGGTCGTACTGATCCAAAATCTGTGGATCATTTTCATGAAATTTTCTTACTTTGACGGTTTATCTTGAAACGGTTTTTAAGTTTGTGATCTTCAAGCCACTCTCTAATCAATAAATTATATTTTTGCCGTTATCCTAGAATCTTCTTCCCCAAATAAAAATGCACTTCAACCCCGCTCTAGAATATCCAGAAATGATCATACTCGCTTATACCACGCTCAAATCGTCAAATAATAAAAATGTACATTGATCAGAATGTATGATCCTACAATACCTTAATCTGTGGCGAAAAAATAAATCCGCTTCCCCTACTAAGATTTTGATCACACATCCAATATATTTATTTACCTTTCTTTTTCTAAATGGGTTTAACAGAAAGAAACGAACAATAAATTACAGTTTATATCTATGGAAAGTGTATATCATTTTTGTGATTAAACAAAATGAAATCATCTAAATATGTTATATTAAAATAATTACAGAAGAGTTTTCATATCTTCTTTCACACATACAGCCATTTTTCATTTGTTTATCAAAAAATGTCTAGCGTGATGTACTCAAATAACCTCTATACAGAAATAGACTCAATAATTTCTCTTTATCAGAACAAATTAAAAACATTTAGAAAATAGTTCGGAAAATCTTGCTGTATCTTATCCGAAATTTTGAAGTGTTTAATTTTGATTTAGTTTTTTTAAGAAATTTAAAAAGAAACACAAATTTAATAAATATATATTTTGAATTATATTATGTCAGTCATGAAGAGACAAAAACAATTTTTGTGATTTTTTAACTTTTTGTTTGGGACAAGCAGTTTGCTAAAAATTTTTTTAAAAAATGTAAACAAATTTATTGAAAACACACGTGCCACATTTGTTATTAACGTAGTGTTGCATAGCGTTCCATCTGTTTACCAAGCAGAGTACCTTTACTTTAAGTATTTGTTTATGCTGATAAGTTTCAATAAATTGTATTGTATTTTGTTCGTTCCACTGAATATCGAAATATTTAAATACAATTAAAATAAAAATGAATAATACTTACATTTTGTATTTAAAATGTTACGTTATTGTTCACACTATTCGTTACCCCATCTAGCAATATCTTCTAATGCGATTCAAATTTACCGTAAACTCTTGGACGCGATGTAACATCGTCACGTATCAAGTTTTGTTACACGACGGTGTTATGCGGTCACGTCCAAACAGATTGCTGTTACGCGTCAAAGTTTCGTTATGGTGTTACGTTACACGCGAATGTTGCACGTGTGTACGCGGCTTTGCAACTTGCTACTGATTTTGTTAATTATCTTTTTAGTCGAAAAATGTCTTAGTTACTCAAACATTTGAGTATTTTTCTGTACATGGAGGAGAAAATATTTCAGATAACACTGAAAAATAATACATAAAGCTAACTGAATGCTTTTTCTATAATTAAATTATTTAATGAGGCAAAATAATAATTTGTATGCTTCATGGTAGTAGACATATTAAATATACATATGTAATTCAGGTTTTTTTAGGGCTAAATAATAAACAATAAAAACCAAGCCCGGCATATATGTCGACCAACGTCGATACAAATACTGTCAAATTTTCTTTTAAAAATGTAGATATCAGTTCTGAACCGATGATGAAATTTTACTATCGAAATTATTGAGTACTCCTCGAATTTAAATTTCATTTCATACAATAATTATGGGATATATAGGTACAAAGAATTATACCGACATATTTATGCACACATTTATCGATTAGTAAATATATTGGTATTTTATTTTATCTTAAATTCATTATAGATTTAGTTAACGTTCACAAAAGGTAGTTGAAAGAAATTTTTACAATATGCTTTACAAAATGGATATACTAGAATTTATATCTTTATCATTTTGTTATATTTTTCATGAAAATATCGATTTATGTATTGTATCGCAGGTTACCGGGAATATACTTCTTTTTGGTATTTCCAGATGCCTATTTTGCTCATATATTCTTCGTTTAATACCAGGTAAAATAACATTAACACAAGAGTTTTCCGAGAAGAAAAACCGCTATTTTCGTCGTTTTTAAAGGTAAAAACCAAATTGAACTAAAATATTGAAAATTTGTAAACGAAATTTATGTAAACGAAAAAATAATATCTTCAATTAAGAAATACCAATAACATATCGGAAAAATATTGTAAATAATATTAAAAAAATGTGCTTATTTAACAAAAAACCGAAAAATCAATGTTATAGATTATAAAATAAAAATATTAAATGAATTCACTAAAATAAATCACCCCTGAATAAAAAATTCGTTATAGAATTAATGTATTATTTCTGATAACAATTTCGTTTTTATGAAAAAAAAAATCAATTTATTACATCCATTAAAAACACTACCAAAATATATATCCAATGAATTTAAAACAATTGAACAAGCCTTTACATATTTCCAGGGTAGAGAAGTTATTGTTTAGAGTTCCGTTTCAATTTCCCAAAAAAAAACTCTACAAATAACTATTCTGCATAGAAACATACGAGCATTTAAAAAAAATATTTTAAAGAACGTCCCTTTAGTGCCATTTTACTGTGTTCATAATTGGGCAGTACAATAAAACTTTAAAAAATACAATAGTGCTTTTTTATTAATGGCATTGGGCATTCTGATTTAGTTAAATTTATCTTATTCTGTACTTAGAATGTAGATTTAATTAATTTTAGAGAAAAAAATTTTGTCTCAAGCGTTGGTTAAGAAAATAACATATGTTTGGATTTTTGTGAATAAAAAATGAAGTTATTTTTATGAAAATAAATCAGACAGATAATTTAATAATTGAATATTGTATAGAGAATAGATTATACTTCTATTATAAGATAAAATATAATTATATTTTTAAGACAAAGCTTCAGCTTATTAGAATAAATTTATGACGAAAATACCTAAAAGTTTAACTTGTACACAGAAGTATTAAGAGAGGAAAACATGAAAATGCCCTCAGTTAAACACTTTATATATAAAAAAAAAACAATAATTGAAAAAACGTTGAATAATATTCCGATATTGGCTGTGTGCCCATAAGCATGTATATTATTTCATTTATAAATATATTTATTTTATATGGCTTAGTTATGATTAATGTAAAACTTGTTTCTCTACAAAAATTCTGAAAAGTTTTTCGCAGTTTTTAAAATTCTCAACCCCACCCCTCCGACTTTCAATAAACTGACATTCGTTTTTTGTTATTGTAGTAGGACGATCATTCAATAACAAATTTCAATATTCCATTTTGTCCACCACGTGATAAAATCAAATCCCCGTTGTCGGACAACATCACAATTTCTATTTTTTACAACTTTATGTTGTTGGATAACGGATTAATTACTTTAATAGTAATTTTGATGCTATTGAATAAAAAACATTTCGTTTTGTTGACCAAATGTTTTTTGCATTTGTGTTTTGATGATCTGTCTTAACAATAACAAATAAAGGACATCTGTCTATTTTCAGTTTGTAGGGGCAAAAATTTGGGGCTTTAAAAAAGAAAACGGTCCACTATTCAGAATTTTCGTTGAGCAAGTAGTAGTAACATTATTCATGACAAAGCCTTATACAAATTTTTAGAAATATATTTCTCAATATGATATACTTATGAGCACCCGGACTAAAATACCTATATCTTGTTTAAAAATGATTAATTGATTACATGCCTGTTAGTCGAAATCCCAATATAAATGTAATCAGGTGTAAAATATATAACAATGGATTGTTTACTCTGCTACTGGTTCATATATCATTATTATAATTACTACTGTATTTGGTCACCAGCTCTAGTAATCATAATCAATTTATATTGTTAATTATAAATACACAGCATTCTTTTATTACACGAACCAAGTATGCAAAATTATCTAAGTTCTTAGGAATTATTTATATTCAAAAAAAAAAAAAAAACGACACTTTTACCTTTTTACTTTTTTACATAATTTAAAATTAAATAACCGATTGTTATTGAAGTTGTTTATCAGTACTAATTTTGTTTATCTATTTAAAACATTCAATTTAAACTGAAAATTTTTTTAAACAAACCATAAAATTAGTGTATTTTACAATTTTAATTAAGCGTGGAAGATTCAAGTTGTCGCTTTTTTTATTTATTTGAGTATACGTGTGTAGGTTTCTTTATTCGATCATTACTTCAAAATCCCTCAACAGATTTAGGTGATAGTCTCTCGTTAGAATTCTTGCATCACCGCGAAAGGAAAAAATGGTGGTTTTGAGTATTATTTATCAATAAGAAAACTTTCAATATACTGTTAACAAATGTTTAAATTCAAAAATTCTTGAAAACTATGAGCCCGAGCTAAGCGAATAATTTTTTTTTTCTACCCAAAATAGATATACATACCTTACGTGATAGTGATTTTGTTGTTACGTTCACATACAAATTTTTTATTATAGATATAAAGTCCTTGGGGAAATTATATTTTTTAGCATAATTATACACATGATAATAAATTATATTATTATAATTACAGCTTGTGTTGCGCAAAATAATATAATTTATTGTGGCAGTAACTTATCATGCAGATATCGATAAGATATTTATAATTTGGTTTGACTTCTATGATTTCTATTTACTAGTGGGTATTTGTTAGTACGCAATTTTTCGTAATTCAAAAACTGATAAAACTGATAATATTATTATAAAATACTTACATCATTGTATTTACAAAACAAATTTATGAACTTACCTGAAAAAAAGAAAAATTATATTAATAAAATGTATAGCTTAGACAATATAATATCAAAATTTATTAGTTTCTAAAAAATATGTGAAAATTTAATATTTGTATTGAAAAATTTCATAAATTTTTTCTGATTATGAAAACATTTTACCTATTTTTATAAATCCATACAAAAGAACTTGATGCTGAAGTAAGAGTTCGAAAAAAAATTTCTATTAAAAATTGTAAAGCACACAAATAAAAAGGCCTATTTTGGTTATTTTGAAAGGGAGTCCGAGCACGTAGAAGTTTTCACTCATATACACATATAATTTACAAGTATATACTGTATGCAATATGTGCATGCATATGAGAAAACTACTAAATGTTGTGACTCAACTCAATTGTCACCCCTTCCACACAAAAGACAAATCACGTCCAGGATTGATTTCTGACAAAACGTAGTCTACGTACTTCGTAAACTATGATTCATCACTGAAAACCCTTACAACAAACACAAAGACTGAAATTCAAATCACCCACGAGCTCTTAGACAGATAATGATAAATTATAATACGGTTTAGATGGTAAAACGAGTAGATATTCATACCAGTATATTCGCAAAATGCCTCCACTATCGTAATGGGGAAATTAGGAAATTTTGCAGTTAGTTTGTCTGTATCTATCTACATATCTATTTTTATTTGTTCCACTGTAATTTTCGAACGCCTTGTTCGATTTTGACGAAATTTGGTAGACGCATTTATCATAATCTGGAAATTCACAGTTTTGGAAAATTTCCCTTTGGGAAAATCTTTTTTTGTTTGATAAATAAATTAACATTTTAAAAGTACACAGATTTTATAAAGTTCACATCCGATTTTTCAATTGGGCCGGCCTCTAATATTATTAATCTAACAATTAATTAGAATAAATGCAAAGAAAAACAGTGCATAAACTAGCGATTGTAATTATGAAACTTTAAATTATTTGTTACTCTTATAATCTCTCTGGTGGAAAGTTAATGTTTTTTACCCCGAAAATAGTAATAAGGATTTTCGAGTAATTTTAAATTTGAATAGTTAATATATATTCGCAATTAAAAATAACAACTATTGCAATATCTTCAATCATTTTTACATTTTTCAACCCAATAACTTACAATTAAATTTTATTACAAATTTTAGACACTCGTAAGGCATCGACAATCGATTAAGAAGTCCCTGCCACTTACTATACACGGTACCAATATGGTTGCTATATATTCACGATTTGTTTTTTATATAATTGACATTTTATTTTCCAATAGGATATTAGCGATTGAAAATCGATTTTACTACATGGAAGACAATTTTTTCTTTATGTAATCAGAATATCTTTGATCAAGTTTGTTAAAGCCATATGCACCACAGCTTGTTTATAGTTTTAATTACAGAAAAATTTTATTTAAAAAATATCAGAGAATGTTGTTGCCGAGAGTGAATTTTATCATTGCATATTTATTTAAATATTTTTTATTCTACGAATAGAAAAAGTTTGTAAATTTCAAATAAAAACTGGATAACCGCGCAGCACCTGCATGGTCTTAGCAAATTTTTCTAAAAGTCAATAAAAAAGGATATCAATTTATGTATATGCTTGGCTTTCTTTAGAAGCTAGAGTTTTAATTCAATTTAAAATTATTAATAATTGAAATTATGAATATAGTACTTTTAATATTTGAACGACATAGTTAGGAATCAAAATCAACAAAATTTCAAAACAGATAAAGTTCTTGATTGATCCCTTTCTGCAATCAGATCTATATTTTACTAGCTAGTGACGTCACCATTTCCGTGTGAGATAAAATTTCAAAAATTATTGCATTTTATTTCGTGTAATTTGCAAACAAAATATATAATTTAGTTTAAATACATTGGAATATGTTTTTGAAGGATATTATCTTATAGGATGGCAACATTTTGTAGTATTTTATTAATGTTGTCAAATAGCTTATTTGATAATATCATTTTTACACAATAAGTTTAGTAATTGATGTAAAAATTAAAATTTCTTCAACAAAATAAAAAATTCGATTACTCAAAAATATTAAATCATTTTTCATTTTTTGTTGTATCAAATTCAAATTTCCTGTTTTCCAAACATATAAAAACATTTCACAATTTCAAACTGAATTAAAAAATGTACATTATATAAACTCAATTTGCGTAAAACAAAGAGAAAATTAAATAGTAATACAATGTCAATATCTTTCTTTTATTATAGAAAATTCGATAAAAAGTTTGAATATTTTTTATAAAACTACTTAAAACTGTATGTAATACATAAAGTACATTCTGCTGTTAGTTATAACTAATGAAAATCAAATAATAGCAGGGTTGTATTTAAAAAAAGTTTACATTTTCTTATCCTATATTCAGGCTGTATTGTTTAACTGAACATACGCTAAAAAAAGACTGGAAAAATGAGCCGAATCGAGAATATTTTTTTAACAAAATTTTAATCATTTGAGAGATGTGATTAGTCTCTTGATTAGACTCAAATTTCTCATACCAACTCTAAGACGAATGAATTCTATGTTACATGATAGTCAATTTCATTTCTTTTAAATGGAAACTCAGTTTCTTTAATTGTATTTGGATTACATACAGCTAAAAATTATGCTTTTTAAAACTTTTTATTTATGAATAGTTTTTAAGCTTCGACGAAAACAGATATTCCTTTTACAAAAATATTTTTTTCTACGTTTACTAATGCTTTTTAGAACCTTGCTTAGATTTTAACAAAGAATTTTTAGGAATTTTTATACCTTCAATTCACAAAAAAAATAAAATAATAATAATAATAATAAATAAATAAATAAAAACAACTTCAAGAGATTCTCAAATATTTCATAAAAATTCTTTATAATTTACCTAAAAAGAGTCTCTAGCATTTCGAAAATATTTTTTTAACTAAATTCCCAGGTTTCTTATATTTGGGCCGTTTTATTGTATCCCGAATTTTAACATATCTTTACGATTCCAGGTTACTAGAATCCAAATCCAACGTCCCTTTTTAAAAAGATGCCTGTGTGCGTCTGGTTGTACTTCTCGAGAAAATAAAAATGGTATGGATGTGAAACTTTCATTCAACGCATAATTACGTAATTACAAATTGAAAGATTTTTCTACAAAATCAGTCCAACCGTTTTCTGTTAAGGATAAAAATATACAAGAAAAATAATATCCATACTCGTAGTATTATTTTTCTCCTTTCGAAAAGTTCGACATGTAGACCTTGTGAGTAGCCCTTAAACCAATTAATTTCTATACAATCCGAATCTTTCTATTTCTATAAAAAAAAAACAATACATTCTTTCTACATATACAGTTTCTAAAAATTCAATATAAATAAATCCGACACTGATTATTATATAAAATCATGGACAATAAATTAAATGAAGCATTGCTTTGAATTTGTAAAGCTTATGTTGTATATATGGTATTTACTAGAAATGAAAATTTTAATACTTTTATTTATACAGCAATTTAACTAATTATTCGATAAAACAAACAAGCAACCATATGCAAAAAGTTGAAGAACTTTTAATTAAAAAAAATTTTTATTATTAGACTTTTCGACAAAAATATTACAGTTTTAAAGGGAATTTAAAACAGGCAAAAATATAGAAGAACCGCCAGGGTGGTTTTTGATATATAAGAAGATAATTTTGACCTTAGTGGGTATAAAGATTCCTGGAAAAAAATTCAATCACTCATTTAAAATAAATAAATAAAGGAGCGGTTAATTGATCACAGTGCCATCGCTTGGATAAGAACGAAGTAACCTGCTCCACCAAGAACATTGTAATAATGTCATTGCCACCCTATACTAGGAGGCCTCTTTGTCTTCATGTGATGGAATGTTCTAAAAGAATGTACAGAGGACCAAAAGGTCTAGGTACAAGGGACGCAATAGCAGTTCTCCCCTTTATATACTCTAATCTTGCAATTTGTCTCTCTAAAATTATTTTTGTCTATCTCTTTCCAATTCTTTTTTTGTAACAAACAACTTAAGACAGTGAACTAACATTGTGAAGATTTATTTGAATACTCGATTAGTTGAGCATTAATGATTGGACTATTTCAATTATTATCATAATTCAAATACACTAAATGTACAGTCCATACAGTCATAAAATATAATATAATAGTTTGTTATGCAATGGTATGAACTGTATGTAATATATATTTGTGTTAATTAGCTGCATTATCAATCAAAATTGTTTTTTTTTTCAGAAACAAACCATTTTTGTATTTGAACTTTTCAGACCCAATTGATCGATCTTGCTCATTCTTGAACTGAAATTCACTTTTTTATGCACTTAATTACGGACGAACAGACACATTAAAATGGAGTAATTTTGTAATTTTATGAACAACTTTTCCAATATTTTGTTAGTATCTGTATTATTTTCAAGCGTTACAAACTTAGTACCAGACAAAATTTATTATACTTGAATGTATTTCATATGTGTCGGATATAAAAACGATGTATAAGCAAAAGTTTCTAATTAAATTAAACTCTGTATTACTCTCTCCGTGCATACATTCATGATATTGTTATTCCATTATCAGAACAATTTATTTGAGTTTAGCTCATTGCTGGAATACCAATAATAATAATAACATTTGTATAACTTAAATCAGTTACAAGTTACATTGTTAGCTACACCACCAACCACCACCAGTACCACCATCAACCACCCGAGTTAAATAATTTAGTTGTAATACTAAGTTTTCCTTCTGTGTGTGCGTCTCTCTAATATATGTTTATCGTTCAGTTTGTTAGCATATTTAAGATTTGATTATAATTTTATATGTAGTAGTAGTCTGTAATACGTAACTAAAAGATAATATTATGGGCAAGAAAATCCATTAATTGTATTATATATATATATATATATATATATATATATATATATATATATATATATATATATATATATATATATATATATATATATATATATATATATATATATATATATATATATATATGACTAACAAACGGGAATCTATAAAGTTAGCCGCAAGTTATATTCTTGTCTGTTTATTTATTTACTATTAGACCAAGGGCCAGTTTCATAACGCAGTAAGAGCTTGTCCAGTAAAATTACTTGGGGACAATCCTCATCGAGATTTATTTCAAGGCAGGCAAGCTTTGCATTTAGTTTATTTTCCACATATCTTCTCAAAAATCTGCTAACCGATTGCTAGTATATTTTAGACAAAAACTGTTGATAAAAGTAATATTGGCACGAAGGGATCAGGATCTACCAAGGAATTTTCCAAAATGACTGATATTTTGGCAGGTTGGCCATTCGTGTATTGGACTTACTTTGTCTCAACACAACACAGAATTCCAAGGAGCTGCTACAGTTAAAAAAATTTGTTGTAATTTTCTTATCCATAGGTAAATGTGTGAATTCCAAATCATAATAAACATTTGATTGTTTATTAGTAAATACAGCGTCTTTTTAGGTTTATGCTAGCAGATAAATTTGCAATTTTTTTTTTAAATTACGATATTTTGTACCTGTTGACACAAAATCGGCTAATGACGGTCATCTGGCCCTAAACTTTTGCTGTAAGCTCTTGATGAATTGGAAATTTTTATTTACTATTGTTACATAGATAAGACGTCAACAAAACTGAATTCTCTAGATAAAAATCAACAATGGAATCTTGTAAAAACATGTTTGTAAAATACGAACGCTATTAGCCTCCACTTTACCATATAATTTATTTTCAGCATTAGCTTAATGGACTTTTAAAAAGGAAGAATTGCCGGAAATACAAAGATATACATATAAACTTTGTATACTTACATATGTGAAACAGTCGGAATAATTGTAAGTGTAGTATATCTATCTATCTATATACTACAGTAAGAGAATATAGTAAACTGAAATGATTCAGAAATAATGCCTGTAGAGTTCCCTAGATCTAATAATAACCATAAACAACTCACAAGTTGTGTATAATATAAAGTTTTAATGTAATCGTATCTAGATAATGATAATAAATTTATGAAATACACACTCATCTATAGTAAAGCAGATACAGGAGATACTTGAGTGTGCAGAAATAGAGCATCGCTTTCTAATAATCGTATTATTTAAAGATTAGATAAACTATGCAGGATTCATATGCATCCAGACAAATTTATGGACCAAATTTTTGTTGAGGACCAACCCACACACTTTTCTTGTTCAGCTATAAGATTTAGATCTATTTTATTCTGGTTTTATATAAATAGGTAAAAAGGAAACACTTACAGATTATGGTACTGAGTCCTTGCGCGAGGTCAACTCGTATTTGCCCGTATTTATTATATATGGTTTGCCCACCAACTACTACAAATTAGGTTAACATATAAAAAAATATATAAAATTAGGTAAATATTGGTTTTTTGGTGACGATCTTAAAGTGCATACCTTTTCTCAGTTTACATCAAATAATCTTTAAAAAGGACTTCAAACTGTATACTTTATACTAATAACTATAATAATTACTATATAACATACTTTATTTAAAACAGGGGTCATAAAATATGGAATAAAATTTGTTCCGACAATATACGGATCCTTAATATTAAAGCTCTTTTTTTTGTACACTCAATGACCTCCATAATAATACAACGAACTAACTGTATACAGAACATACGTTATTATATTTATCTGTTAAAGTAGATTACTATTTAATTACTAAATTCATTTAGATTCAGTTTTTTTTATACATAATCATAATTTAGTTTGTTTAGCATTTTCAATACACTTATTTGTGTATTGTTTCAAATTTCAATTATACATTTACAACACACTAGAAGTGCCACACGGCTTTGCACGTGACCGTTTAGTTTTCACTGTTCTATACGGTTTTTGTTGCATTTTCATCGAGTCATTTAAAATTAAAACGTCAAAGACAACGCATTCTAAATAATTAAAGGTTTTCTAACGTGTAAGAAAAATCAATTGAATATCTACTAATGCTGATTTAAATTTTATATGGAAAATAAAAAATTTTTACATTATTAAATTGCCATAATTGTTTAAATTGTGGTTTGAGTATCAAGTACACATCGAATTATTAATATCAATAAGAATAGCAGCAAGTAGTGGATATGGTATTTGTGGCTACTGCTACGCCATAAATTCGAGTAGAAAGCCGTATCATAATATTTACTTAATTTATTATGGCCATAGTGTACATAACAAATAAAAATACTATAAAAATAACATTACTTATAAAAAACCGAAATGGAAAATCCAAAAATCTAGAACCATTACATTGTTTATTTATGATGACGAAATATTATTGAAATTCTGATGATCCTACTTTTAAAAAAACAAAACAATAAAATTTCATTATTATTAGGATTGTGGTGTTGTATACTATGAGCCTCAAACAGTGCTCGATTAAGCCATCGCGGGGCTTGAAAAGTTTGAATACCAAAAATTGTTGTTTTTTAACTTGGTTTGAAATATTTTTTCACCAACTGTTTAGAATCACTGCAAGTTCACTCCAAATTCACCTTTTTTATACATAAAATTAAACCTTAAACGAAATTTGAAATTTATTTTAGAAGAAATATTAAACGGCAAAGGACAATAATTTCATTCCAGTCTTTCATTTTGTTTTAAAACAAATGTATTTAAATGGCCACAAGGAGAGTCTAGTTAATTAGCATACCCAATAATCATAAAATTTTCAACATCAATTATGGGGTTTATTTTTTTATTATTTACTCTATTACAAGATTCTTTTACTGCACTATGAAGAATCTTTCGTGATAAATAACGAAAAATTTACATGAATTGGAATCTAATTGACATTCCACTTCACCTGAAGGGCAAAATAAACTTGAAAACCTTTTGGCATCTATATATAAGTGTATAGGTATTTACCATACCAACAATATGTAAACACAATATAAATTTGTAGTGGTACCACCTCCGTTTATAACAACATTTAACAACATCGGATGTTAAAATATTAATCTACTTAAAAATAAAAACGTAAATATAAATAATACAACTGAATAAATTTTGTGTTTTTTTGTTGTGTTATCTTTCATTTTGTAGTATAAAAATACAAAAGTTTTAACCGCTATAAAAAATATCAAAAAATAAATAAAAACAGCAAAATCTAAATAAATACACTTAAACCGAATAAAATGGTTTATGTTGTTGTTGTTGCGGTACTATATTATGATCGGTGTACCTTACTATAAAAATTGAAGGTAAATTCGACATTTTTTTATTTATGAAGGAATTAAAGCTATGATTTTTAACAAATTCGGTTGTCTTGCCTCTATCAACTGTACCTATGTCTTAAGCAATTAAATTTAAATATTTAATTATTCATGTAAGTTCATGTCAAAATACTGTTAAAGAGTAGTACCTTTATTTCAAAATCAATATAGGACATCCTCGAAGTAGTATTGGACGACGTTTCATCAATCTTTTCAATTGAATTTCTTCACTTCATAAACATGGGTTATCAATATTCATATGGGCAATCAATATTCCTAATTAAACAAAGATGGAATTATTACTTTGAAATCTTGTTTAATTTTGAGAGTCTAGTTTCACATTTTAATGAGAAAAACAGCATATTTTGGTAACTTTGGTCACAGTCTGTTAGAAGCATATTTTCTGAAATAATTAAAACAATGTAAAACTCCCAACAAATTAATGGAAAAATTATTATAAAAATCTTCATATTTGTCAGTTGTTTTATTTTTTACGAGAATATTTCTTGTGAAACCGGTTTTTTATTTTTCGTTCATTTTTCTTTTGTAAAACACCTAAAAGCTTACAAAAAGTTAAAACAAATTTTGGTTTTGAGTTATTTATTTTTTTGATTAAACAAGCGTTATAAAAACGATATAAAAGTAAATGTAAATTAAGTATGATGAATTATTTTTTAAGTCTTCATAAAAGCCAAAGGTCAATCTTATACCATCTGTCCTTCTTAGGTACGGTAAGAATCTTGATTTTATGTAGAAGAAAAGAAATTTGATTAAAAAATAAAGAATTTCTTTAAGTGCAGAATGGAATGTACAAAACAAAATTTAGGTACATGAAAAATAGAGAAAGCTCGTATATTAAACTTTTCTAATGAAAAAGAAAACTGCGGAATTCATTCATAAATTCGAAGAAGGAAGAAAATGGAAGCAGAAAAAGAATAGAGGATTAAACTGTTCAATTTATATCCGACCTGACAAACAAATAAAAACCTTAAATACCTAAATAAATATTTCGGAACCAATGACCACGAACATCTACACCTAGCATAATAAACGTTGTAAGGTGGTATATGTATAACACTACCTAGTTAGAAAAAATAAATACAAAGAGTTTAAAAATGATTGCAGGTGGAATTATTTATGTTTGATGAACAATCATGCCAGACACCTTTTCCGAATTTTGCTGAATTTATTTAGTTTACGAAAAAAATGTTACAAATATTTGCTTTTGATTCTTAAAATTCATTAAGCTTCGAGCAATGTTTCCCTCTAATATACACCTCAATTCGAAAACAAATCAAATGATAACAAATATTTAGAAACCTTGCTTTTCGCTAGTTTTAATGTTTCTCCCAGAAAGAGGTGTTAAAAATAAATTTTGGCTTTCATTACGCTTCGAGCTGTTTAACACTCAAATGTATAAGTTAATTCGATAACAAAGAAACGTTCAATATCAATGGTTTTGAAAGCGTGCTTCACGCTAACATTTTGCTAAGAAAAGTAATAGAGTTAATCCTAGCGGTTTCAATAATCTACACTCTAATGCAACATATTCTTATATAATACCCTCTAATGCACACCTTAAAACGTTAACGAGGATGTGATCAAAATCAATTATTAAGAAACCGTATTTCTCGATAATTTTGATATTTTTAATATTTTTTCTGTAATTATGTTGACTTCATTTTGATTGATTGAATAATTTTTCCTTTTTTATCTATTCAGCTGGGTGAATCATTTATCGACTTTTTATTTTAAATTTTTTATGTACTTCATCTAAGTATTAATTTTATACCACATATCAAACCGCATCACTTCATCGGTGATAATCGCAACTATTAGTTTAGGGTACTGGATATCCTTAACCATTGTTTTCTACAGTTTTCTATGTGGATTGCACAAAGGTAAATGCTAGAATAGTTTCTAACAAAGTCAACCATAGCTGCACACCTTTCACCTCCCTTCACATGACCCCTCCTATTATTATTTTGACATTGTGTGCATTGGTTAAAAAATAACGAATAAAGGTTGAATTGACTTGAAATAGAAACAGTTACCTGTTACTTATGATTTTACTTACAATTTTTTCCAAACTCTTTATCCTACACCTACGTAATAAGCACTATATTACTCAATAAAAAAAAAAGCTACATACACAGTCAATTGTATAGTTAGCAATGTTATCTACCAGCTATATAACAAATACGGTATTATTATAAAGCTTTTGTTATTGTTGTGACCTAATTTTGACTGTAAATAAAAAAAATATACGTTTTCATTAGCTATACGGGGATAAAACTGTTAGATTTTGTAAAATGTACCGCACTAATTAAATACATTCATGAATCTATTTGCAAAGATCTATCGCCGAACTAATAATTTTATCATACCTATTTTCATAGCAGTCTATATTTAATAAAAAAACACTTGTTTAAAATTTTCTAATATTATTAAACTTTGGTTTCTCACTCACGTAACGTAATTACTGATCTCAACCGATCTACAAAGCTAAGCAAAATTTGACACAATTACTACTTGGATGGGTGACCGCATAGAATTGCTGTGTGCTGTTGTTGAAAAGCGACTTAAAAAAAAACAATCAAACTAATTAATTAATGGCAATGATTAAAAAAAACGATTATATAAAAGCATATTTTGGATGAGATGACAACAAGCACCGCTATAACTTGCTTAGCAACTTATAGCGGGTTGCAATGCTTTTCAATAAGCTTTCCATTTCTTTTCACAAACTTTCAAGCCAACACATTAGATATTTATTCTACTTGTGCAATCATGAATCCGATCCTGTTACGTGACAAAATACAATAACATAAAGACTTATCATTTTATAAAACTGAACAATGAGAACCTATATACTTTAAAATATATATAAATATAAACTTGTAAACCAGATATCCTTCTATATATGATTTTAGTTTTATTTTAACATTATTCGAAGGATTTAAAGAAAATGATGATGGTCGGTTTCAATTTTATAATAACAAATAGATAAATAATAATAGTGAAATAGTAACAAATACTATTCAGTGTGTTCAGTTATATTATTATTTATAACATAGAAATGGCACACAATCATATTTATTTACATAGAATAGCTAGACATCATCGTTATCGAAAAGAGAAAATATTTGGTAGAATGAACACAGAGAGAAGCATACAGATTTTGTTGGTTTTTAAACAAATTTATTTATATGTTTAGTTCTTCATGTATTAAGAGGTACCCATCCTATCCAACTACTACTATTACAATAGCTATATATTAGGCGAGTCAATTAAGTACCCAAGGATAAACTTCTGGTATAAAATTAAAATACAATTGGGTACCGGATTGATTCTAAATTTGTTGTATTTCACATCAAAATGTGAAACTAGACTCAATACCATAAAATTTTCTATGTATATATGATCTTTATTTGACATAAATCATTTTAACAATTTACACGAGTAAAATAAAGAAATTATTCAATTATTATTAAATATTATTCCAATTAGAAATTTAAAAATATTCCTGCATTTGTATGGGAACCACAAACGGCTTCAGCAGAGGTAGGATTCCCGTGTAAGGCGGAGATATGCTATGACTGCTCTGATGAAGTTCGTTTACATTAAGAATGCCTGAGACAGTCAAAAATTGTGGATATTAAGTTCTTCTGTTTCTACACCTGCCGCTCCTATGCTATCTTCTATCACAATCACCTATCTGTGACTTCGATCAGTTAAACTTAGGTACCTGGCTCCTTGCACATAATGGTTTAGTATTGAGAATGATCAATTTATTTTCTATCCCTTTCTTGAAAATTATGTTTGACATGTAATATATACGGAGTTACTAATAGTTGACGTCCGTACTTACATATTTCCCTCTTTGTTTAATTAGTAATTTTGAATGTCCATATCTTGCTTAACTTTAAAATTTTTTAATAATTAAAGTAAAGACACTACAATTGAATTAAACAATTTAGTTTGATCCTTCATTATCTGAAACCTACTAATACCTTTTCAGGTGGTAGATTTTACTTATAAAAATATTCTTTATCTCACTAATCAAAGGTGGCTTCTATTATAGATATATATGGCTGAGAAACGGAGATTAAATCTTTTAATTTTACAAAAAGGCATCGAGAATGAATTTATAACTACTGAAAAAAGTGGCAGTTTTATTTGTGATGAAACTGAATATCTTTGGTAGACTCGTCTATACCGATTGCATAGACACATATATGGTATATAAATCTACAAAAATAGTACACCACTCGAGCTTACTAAACAGTGTACACGCGAATCAGATCCGTACTCTCAAACAGTCCTGTGGCATTCAAAATTATGCTTCTAAAATGTCAGAAACACAAAGTATTGACTGTAAAGTTTCAATTTAAAGAATGAAAATCTACGTCACTTTCATAAAGAACTACTTGTATGTTATTTGAGGAAAAGAAAACGAAAACCACTATTTTCACCACATGAACGCTTATAACTTGCACAATTCTAAACATGAAAACGGAGAGCGTGTTATTCGTGAAAACGATTTTGAAATATAAAATATAATTTTTATTTTTACTTCAGAATTTTTTTCTCAAGAAATACTCGTTAACACATGTTTAAAACTCTAGATTATGTATACCAAATTTTCTTACCTTTGGATAAATATTTTTTTGTTATTTGGGTGTGAAAATAGTATCTTTGGCTATTGACGTTTGATAGTGTATTCGTAGAATGCAATAAAGATATTTTTCATCAATCATCAAACCTGCTTAACGTATTTTATATGCGAAGAATTAGACAAATTGTTATAGAAGAAGTACAAAAATGTCTTTTTAGCGCAATTTTTCGTTGATTTAGTTTTATGGCTTAATATAAACGCGGGATAAAGCATCTTTTATACCTTTATCTACTGGATAAAGATACGGCTCTGATTATTCTAAAAACACTGTCAAAGAATCAGCTATCCCTGTTGCTTACAACATAATATATTTAAAATGCATAGTTCTATCTCTAACAGGATTTTTTTTTATTAAATTTAATCCATCTGAAAGTATTTACAGAGGTACATAAAACTACTAAAATGAATATAAAATATTATTCTAGTGTTAGGTAGATTCAATGAATACAAAACTCTGGTGATTTAAAATTCACAAACAAATTGTAACCATTTTTCTTCCATAAATACTGACGTAAGGTTTTCACACACATATTATCCGAAATAGGGAAGATGTATTAATTTTTTTATCACTTCAATTCAAGGTACTTTATTCCACGAACATGAATTTGAAAATTTTGTCATTCAAAATTCTTAATTAAACAAAGAAGATTTGCATAAATGACGCCATACATATTCATCTCCATAGATATTATACATAAGGGTCACTCTACAATAAGCGATACTATCGATGTCCATGGCACTTATTACATTTTTAATTAAATTTTCGAATTTTGTTTGATATTGAACCACCTAGTTTCTCATTTTGATGGGTAAAATAGCAATATTGCATTTTCTCTATTTACTTATAAAAAAATTTTATGCTCTACAATTATTTTTCGAAACTGATTTTCTAATTTACGGTTTTGAGTCAACTCAATTCACACTTATTTCTAATGTATAAAAGCTGATGACGTAGAATTCCTATCAAAATGTGGTTTTTGTTCTTCTCATACTATAAAAAAATTTACGGCATATAGAACGACCTTTACTGAAATCTGCCAAGAGCTCTCAATCTATAAAATATGGTTCAAAAAAAGATATACAACCACATTCGAGTATTTAAACAATTAACGTTGATAGTTATTTCCACATGTTACTTTTTATTTTGTTTCATAAGAAATTTTTCATTAGTTATATTACTTATAAATATTTTTTTTTTTTTTGATTTGTTACAATAAAATTATGATAAAAAGTTTCTTCAGAATACATTTTATAACAAAATAACCAAGTGGGTGTTCACGTAACAATAACAGTTTTGATACAAATTTTTGAATCATATTGTAAATAGAAGTTTATCGATAGAAATAAAATTATTTACCATTTATAAAGAATTATTTTATATATAGATATTATTTATATATTGCATACGAAGTGAAAATTGTTCATTTGAATGAGCACTAATCCTTTTTTAGGGTATGTTACGTGTAGTGAAATACACAAAGTTAAATTTTATCTGCATATAGACTGATAAATAAATATCAATTTAAGCTTTCCATTGATCAGTTAACAAGTTTATTTATTTTTTATATATTTTTTTTCATATGAATTTAAATAAATATTTTCAGTACTACTTGAATAATTTATATCTATTTAAAAAACGATTCGATTATTTTGGTTCACAGGTGTCATGAGCCCAAGAGGTGATTTTTGGATTCACTCGAGCGTGTTAGATTAAGTTATAGGACATTCCTTACATCTAATTGAAGACCTCCCCAAAATAGTTCTATATAGGATCTCATATGAAGAGCAGCCTATTAAAAAAACAGTTGGATTGGCTTCTCTTCAGCGAGTTAAATTAAGACTTGGTTAAGTTAAGTTAATTCCAAGCGGAAAAGTACATATTTTAATAATCTGACGAAATGAACGTGATGCAAAGGAGTGGAAGAATGGCAAACCAAATGGCAAAAAAAAGCGCCACCTTGACATTTAAACATTACATATTGAAGGAAATAATTAAAGCATAATAAAAAATAATAACAAAAATTACCTGACAATTAAAGCGTAAAGCAAATGGATAGGATGGTCACAATTACCTAATAACTGCAAAATTTGGGTAAAGTCATCAGGGTAAGAAAATCCTCCCGAATAATTTCCAGATTTAGTATCAGCTCCATCAGTACATTAAAATCAACTCCCATTACAAAACTTTATCGAGAACCATGAGGTTAACATTTTTTCTAGTTATTAACATTGTTAAAATACACAGAATACAAACATGCAATACATTTATTATATGCCTTATATTATTTATGTAGCTAAATAAGTAGCTAACTTTGAGGTTAATTTGGATCGAATTCAGATAAAAAATTCATGGAAGAAATGTTGAAAATAGGAGTTGTTTTTATAAAATAAACTTTTTTATATTTTTGTCGCACGTTCAAAATGGGTCTTAAGTCTATGGGACGCAATCGACCTAATTTGCTCATTCAAGAAGTTTCTTATTCAAGAAATTGCTATTAAGGTCCTAGCGCACGCTATGTAAATTTCATACATATACCTCTTTACGTTTTGAAGATGCATTGCCGAGCACACAGGTAAACACATACTAAATAAGAATTAAAAATTTACAAATTTTAAAATAAATTTAATATATCCTCACATATTTCAGATGAAAATGTAAATAATACCAGTCAATCGATATTTTCAAGATGAATAAATGCAGGTCACATATTTAAAATTTTTTCTAAGCAATTTTCCTCTTCGACATGCTTTTATATAATCGTATATAAAAGAAAAATAAATAACACAAAATGTTTCTTTGTTAAAAATAGAATATTTTTCAAACACATTTCTACAAATCCAATAGACACGTTGCGTTTTCAATTCAAAAAAAAGTCAAAACTTTGATGATCATTGTTAAATCCTCATGATCGAATTATCTAGGTAAAATTTTAAATAGAACCATATTTGCAAATGAAGTACCATTGTTATAAGGCATACTTTTGTTAACAGAATATAACAAACAATGCAATAAAAAAAAAAAAATAAATAAATAAATAAAATAAAATAAAATCGTGAACATTTATATTCATTTGTCTTGTATTCAAAAGTCATTTATTTAAAGCACAAAAAAAAAAGCGAAAAAGCATTGATAACGTTCTGTATGGAAAATAAACAATCAATTATTTTACTTTCAGAAAGCTCTGTTACATTACTTGAAAAGTACTTAATGTAATGTACTTTTATTTATGAACATTATAGCAATATCGTATGTTGTACATATTAGACAAGCTAGCAGAGCAAAAGTATTCAAAATTGAATTTAAATAAGTTTAAAATTAGTTGCTTTTTAAGTACTGCATAATTAAATGAGATGCGTAATAAATATTTTTTAATTTCAATTTCAATTGCTTCAATATTTTAAATTTATTATTAAAACAATAATACCTTTTTCCATAACCAGATTATATTCTTTTTGTATAAGAAATAAAAAAAATAGTTTATTTAGATATTTCATAAATTGTTATACTTGTTATTCATAAAATTTGATTTGGTAAATAGAATTTTCTAAATCGTAATTGGATATTTTACATTACAAACTCAAACTGGATGAAAATTTATTCTATCAACCTTTTACAAGTTGAAAAGATACCTTTAGTAAAACATAGACCAGTGCAATATAGTACTGACTTGTCAAAAATTGTTCGAATATCTGAATCATAAAATAGATGTGTTTGTTATTCGTAAAATTGATTCGATGCACATTAATAGAAGTTTGTAAATCATATATTTTGTTACAAACTAGAAATCGATGGAAATTTATGATAACAAGCTTTTAAAAGTTGAAATCATTACTTATTATATAGAACGTGCCAAAAACGATTCGAATGTAGTAATGGCAATTCGAATGAAGGAGTTTGTCAAGTACAAAAGTAAACAATGACATTTGTATATACGATGAGAAACATTGATAACGTTTTTATAGAAATGGCAGGAAGAATCTGTATGAACAGAGAGGCGAAAATTGACTCAAGTACTCGGTTTTATAATTACCTAAACCAAAGTTTTGTTGGACATAAAAATAACCATATACGTGTGCGTAACTCTAAATTGATTAAATTTCACCCAAATAAAAAATTTTTCGTGGTTGTAACACTCAAAAGTAAAAAATATAAAATTTCTTAAACAAAAAAGAACCGCCTTCAAAAAAATGAACTAAAAAGCAAAAAAAAAAAAGCAATTTAATTTTTCCTTAGGACCAACTTAATTATCAATTAAGTCGGTGATCATTTCATCCTTAGCTAAATATTGATTTGATGACGTTGACTGAGAAAAGGAATTGATCACAAGAAAAAATTATTTTTTACATTTTAGTTCATTTTTTTGAAGGCGGTTCTTATTTTTTTTACACTTATTTTTTGGTTGTGAAATAAAATAACATATGTAGAGAAAATAATAATTTTTCATCTGTCTGTAGCATCCATTTTCCTTGAATGGGAAATCTCAAAAATACTTTATTTTTTTTATGCAAGCTATGAAGACTGGGTTTTTACAATCAATATGAATGGAAATGATCAAGACAAATATGAAAAATTTTTGTTTTCTTTTGACCCTTCACCCCTTTTGTGCAATCAGGGAAGATATAGCTTTAGGTCTATTTTCGAATTAGATCTATAGCTGACAAAGCTACTAGTTTGAATTTAAATCATTATCAACTTGGTAATCTGTTTTAGGAGAAAATAGTTCAATTTACGAACTTTCGTTCGTCTTAACCATTTGATTCTATTCTAATCACAACTAGATAGACATAAATAATATCATTCTTGAATTTTGATTACTTCTTTACTGTATGTTAATATACTATAGGTATATAAACGTAAGACGAAGGATGAACTATGATGTTGTCTACGATATTAAATATGTATATACTTCACTACGAACGAATAAATAAACATTGAAGTAAAAATAAGATTACTACATCATCTTTACAAAATTAAAAAAAGTAAAAAAAAAAAAAAAAAAACAAGATGCAAAGTGTAAAAAACGAAAAATACCATTTTGTGATATATAAAGTCTATCAAGTTAGAAGAACATATATTACATAGATATATTTTGCATAGAAAATGATTATACAGAGTGTTTTATGATATTCGTTTTATAAATCTGTGAATGATGATATTTAACATTGGAAATTTTACAACATTTACTAACAAAATGAAACATTATTATTAAATTGTATCCGATTTCAAAAAGAAAGGAGGAACTATTTTGTTTGTAACATCAGAACGATCGACTAGATAAACCGATTTTGATGGTTCTTGTTTTATTTGAAAGCTGGTGCTTCGCGTGGGGTTCTGGGATTTTGGAAAATAGATATCCCAAGAGTGGTACAATAATATTACTTTCAATTTTAGTTGAAAAGATTGAAAATTGTAATAATGATCGAAGAAAATTCATAAGTCATTATTTTTAATAAATTAAAAATTAAAAAAAAGAACCGTATTCAAAAAAATTTATTAAAAATATATTAATTTTTCCTTGTGACCAATTACCTTTCTAAATTGACACAAATGAATCAATTTTTAGTTAAGGATAATGTGGGCACCGACTACGAAAGGTAATTGATCACAAATTTAAAATTATTATTTAGTTTGTGTTTCATTTTTTGAAGGTGGTTCTTTTTTGTTTAAGAATTTTCAATTTTTTTACTAATGAGTGTTGCATACAACCACGAAAAATTTTTCGTTTGCAGGAAATTTTATCACTAAAAATTGTTTTTGCCCCTTCTATCACAACTATGGGACATCAGATCCTAGTTTCATGGTACCACTTTTGGGATATCTCCTTTCCAGCAATAAAAGAATCATCAAAATCGCTTCATAATCACCGAAGTTATCCGCGAACTATATATCACTTAAAATAGATTTTGACACTTCTCTTCGCTTAGGGACATCAGATCTAGACCAAATTCAAATAGTACTACCCGGATATATAAAAAAAATCATCAAAATCGATTCACCCAGTCGTAAGTTCTGAGGTAACAAACAGAAAAAAATACAGTCGAATTTAGACCATCCTTTTTTTGAAGCCGGTTAAAAACAAAACAATGAGGGATGAAGTATAGAAAAAAAATTTTATGATATTACATGCAGGTTGGTCAAATGATGTGGAGGATTGTTTTAGGTCACATTACTTTACATATTGTTTCAAAGAATATCCAAAATGATTCCATGAGATTTGGATTCTTATGGAAAATTGGTGAAAAGCGATGGGTGATAAACAAAACTTTAATTTTAAAATCTTGACTGATCTAGTTTTTGGAATATTAGAAAAAATGGTTTACTTTTTGAAGTATGAGTCTAAATGAAAATGGCCGTATAATATTTAATAGTTTTACTGTCACATACTGTATATTAAGAACTTTCTTTAGATTATTTTTCATGCTTGACTGTTATAGACATATGAAACCGTCGCCGCATGTACTATGATAGTTTACTATAGCATATCATTATTGAAATGTATCTAAAAGTACTGCCAACTTTAAAAAATGTAGACTCATTCACTGACTTGCTTCACTGGCGATGATTTACTCTTCTTCGTCTCTATATACTCATCAATAGATAGCACAAAACGGTTTGAGTTTTCTCAACGATATACGTCAATGATGATAGTTTGTTGTTTAGATATTGTGGTAGTGGGTGGGTGAATTGGTAGTCATATTATGGAAATGATGTTAAAACAAGACGAGAATAGGTAAGAAGTTATTGTCATCGTAAGCCAAAAACTATTTTATATTGAGAATATCGTTTGCATATTATACTTACATGATAATGCTATGTTTGATATTTTCTAACTCTTTTACTGAAAATTTAACATCTTTACTGTTGCATATCCAACATCAATCTATAATTTACATATATATTTAAATTTTTTTATTTAACGCGATTCAAAACGGATTCAAAAGCTAAAAACAGTGTGTTTTACAAAAATTAAATCTCTTGAATCAAGAGCTTTTATTTCATATTTCAAACTTAAGTAATTTTTACAAGGTTTTAGTTAATTTCAACTGCCCCAGTGTTAACAAATCTTACAAGTAACATTTGTTCAAATCAAATCTTACAAGTAAAATTTTCAGTATTCAGCTGAGAAAGATGTAAATCGAATTACAATTCAATAATATGACATAAAATAATACAAAAATAACAGGGTACCATTGGCTGCGTTTGGCAGAAAAAACGTTTGCTAGCTGAATCGTACCATACAGTTGTTGGCCAGGACACGTGTGCTAACACCAATAATGATTCATAATTGGCTATTTGCTTAGCTATCGCCATTTTACTTACAAATGCTTCTTAGATCGGTTTTCTACCAAACACAGCCATTGTAAAACTTATTTCTTTGCGCTTCCACCATATTTTGATAAATATGTCTTTTATCTTTACATTAGTAATTCTAGAAAAAATCTTTTGTAATAGCTATTTTACTTTTCAATACTTGTTTTCAAATTAATAAAATACACCAAAAATTTATGCATTAAAGAAAATATTTGTTTAATTTTGAAAGTTATGTTACTTGGGCTTGTCTATAAATTCAGGTTTTTTCTGTGATAATTAGTGTGTAAAAAGTCTATATCTCAAATCTTTACGATATCATATGATCTCACAATGTGACTTTCGTTTATTTACTGAATTAAAAAAAAAAAAAAAAATATTTACCAAGAACAAAATCAAAGAGTCATTACATGTTTCCCCCTATCCTGTTCTAACACCAGGTATTATCTCTGACATTATCAAACTAAATTGAATGTTTACATACACACATACGTCAAGTAGTAAACACAAGACTTTATTGTATAGAACAAAGATAACACACAGAGAATTGAATTGGATAGGATGTGACTTGTAATATTAAGTAGAAATATTTCCGAAATATGTACAAAACTTTACTATTATCCAAAACATTATTCAGAAGTAGTATAACGATGATACATTTCTTATATTATTCTAGAGAAGATGTAGATGAACTTTCATTCAATTCAACGGTATTAAATAATATAATTTTGTAATGTGTTCAACTGACATGTATATATATATATATATTATATATATATATATATATATAGTAATGGATGTTGTACACTACAAGTTTCTTTTAAAAATTTAAAATCTTTTTTACTAATGATTATATAACACGGATTAAAATTCGTAAACAAAAAATACTAATTCTGATAAATTTTGTATCAAATAATGACATTTTTCTTATTTAAAATCCCTAAATGTTTCTAGTTAAAACATCTTCTCGAAAAAGTAAATAATGTTATGTTAATTCTAAAGTCCGGTATTTAAGCGCCAGGCTGGTATGTGAAGTACAGAATACGGTGAGTTTTAGTAATTATTTAAATTTTGTAACATAAACTTTATTTTTTTTGCAGCAGCATTGTGCGAAACTTATTTTTGATTGCTATCCAAAGAAGTTGAAGCATGCATCCTATGTTTATTGTTTATAGAATCACGAATAATTTGTTGATGTTAAAACTTTAACTGAATGTTGTTAAATTTGCACCATCGAATAAAATGTAAGTAAAACAGATATATTTTTTTCAATCCTTCCAAAATATGAGACAATTAGAATTGTGACATGACTGCTTATACAACTTTAATACACGATCCCCACCATTAGAGTAACATCGAATCCAACTTAAACTTCATATTAATTTTTCATTTTTCATACTTCTTCATCGTTCTTTTTTCTATAAAACTATTAAACATTTATTGTATATATATATATATATTTCTTCTCATTTTCATTCATTTATAATTTAAAATGTTTTTCAACTATTAAGTAGTATTTGTTGTTGTTATTGTTTTTCTTCTAAAATTTTAAAACTAGTAAATTTATGTTTTTCAAGAATTGAATCTATTGTTTAATTTTACTTGTGAGTTCATACTTTAATACAATAGTGTTGTTATGTTCTGTATAATATGCTGTTTTTTTTTTATTATTTTCTATTAATTTCTATATGCTTTCAAAACTTTTAAATAATAAGTAAGTAATAAAATCATGAGTATCAGTAGAAACTATTGCTTTATCGTAAAGGCATCGCTTAAAGTACATGCTACAGGATTTCGAGTCTGATAACGTTGGTTCTGTTAATCGCTGTATTTAACCTAAAAATAATAATTAAAAGCAATATACAAAAATAAAATAAAAACTATCCGCTCATCATTTAAAATATATATTCCAAATATTATAAATAATTCGAATGGAACTAAAAATGTTTCTTAATTGTTTTTGATCTTTGAAATGTATGTATGTTTTAGTAATGAATATTAATAGGTATATAATATAAATGTATTAATAGTATTATATGTAATATAAATTATATTATACGTATTATATAACAGTAATCATATTAATTAGTTGTTACAGTAATGATTTACTTGATTTTGTGTTTACTTAATCATAATACATGTAATAACAAAACATTGTTTTATATTATATATATTATTAATATGTGTACCTTTTAAAAATTACATTTTAACTCATACATGTTCGTCTCCATAATGATTATAAATAAGAGTCATACTCAGGTAAGAGGTAGCGATGGTTTTGAATAAAAATGTTGTATAAATTACATTAATATTCAAAAATTTTGTTGGGCGATTTTTCAATAGAAAATGACTGCTAATCGTTAAATCACGCATAAAACTTTTTTGCGTGAACAAGATGGAAAGCTTAAGTCTTAAAGGGCTTATAATTTTTCGTTTTTGTATCAATATTAATTTAATATTTGAATTTTGTTTGGATTGAGCTAAGTTTCACATTTTGATGCGTAAAATAGCAATTTAAAAAAATATATTTATTGTTAAATTAATTTTTATTGGAACATACAGTATTTAACACAATAACATGTGTTTGTACAGTATTAAAAGACCTTATTGTCATATGATTATCAAATTATCACAGTTTAATCTGTTATGTATTGTTTACCCAGCCAAAAGTCGACTATTAATTACTTTAACATTTAATCACTTAGAAATTATTTTACGTGTATATTATATAGTGTTTCCAAATTTATTTACTTTGAAGTTTCATAATATTTCAATGGTTGTTTAACCTACAAGTAATTTTAAATAAAGTTTTTCGATATATTCTTATATAAAAATACCTGAAAAAATATTTCACCACCGCTTGTTATTGGGCTAGTAGTTGTAGGCCTAACGCTACCCATTTTTAAAACGAGCGTCCAGTGTTTTCTAGATTTACAGCCAATAGCTCAGAAAATATCGCTAATAAAACTTATTAGAAAATTCAAGTGCGTAGGGGAACGAGGGGCTAGTTGTTACAGAGGTAAGAAGTTACACGACTTTTTTACCGGGATTTTAAACTCTTTGACCTAATTGGACTCATTTGTCTACTTACAACATCGTGTATTACATAAAAACAATCAGTGACCCGCCAAGCATTTCCACCATTATGAGTGGTTTTTTCATACTTAATTTAATTTGAATAAATTTTAGAAAAAATCTTGGTAATAGTTTCAATCAAAGAAAATCATGAAAACTGAAATCGAATATTTTCAAATAGTATACCCACAGATTGTAGAAAGAAATTTACATCATCCAGTCTCAAGTGTAAAACATTTCACCGAAACAAAACAAAAAAACCAAACACATATTTAAATATAAAATAAGACCAAATACTACAACAGACCAACTCTCAACGTTTATTGAAACTTTTCTTTACTTAAAGGATAGAAAAAAGCTTTACAAAAACCAGATATATATATATATATATATATATATATATATATATATATATATATATATATATATATATATATATATATATATATATATATATATATATATATATATATATATGCATTTAATAGATTCCTTTAACAAGCTTTTCCTTCTACTTAAAACATGGGATGAATGTGATAAACAGTAATAATTTCTTTTCCTTTTTTATTTTGGAAACTTTTGTTAGTTTTTAAATGAAAAACATCTGGTGTGAAATACTCATACTTACACAATAAAACTATATGAAAAAAAAACTTTACAAATATATTTTCTAAGTTGTTATTTAAAAAATAAAAAACAATAACAAAGTAAAAAAAACAAAAAAAACAACAGAAACCAACACTTTTACGGTATTATTTACGGTTGAATGATTTTATACAAAACATCTTTTGGTGCATCATCCTTTGTGTTTGTGATATAATATTTTAATTATTTTTCTAGTTTTTCTTTAAATCCCCTCTTTACATGCAATGTGAAGTACAAAGAATAACGATCAGTTTTAATTTTAAGTAAACAAATAAGAAAATATAACTGGAAAAAGTAATTGAAAATTTAACATGTAAAAAATTTAACATGTTTAAATACCTTGTATATGTTTCGGTGTGAATATATATTTGTTTATATATATTTGCTTATATATATTTCAAATATTAAAAGCAACTGATATACGTCGCGTTACAAGACTTTAGTACCAATAATGTTAACTATTCTCTACGACATAATTGCCTCAATGTCGTAGCATGGAAATTACAATAGTTTTCCTCTAATACGCAAGTATTTAAATTTATGGTATGAAATGAATTTTCCTTTACCTGTCATCTTAAAACCAAAGGGGAAATATTTTTCACATTCGAAGATTGAGCCTTATTTGGAATAAAAGCTCTACACATTATAACGGCTTATCGAAGTAACTTCTAAATATTGCTTTCTTTAGGGTTGTTCAGAATAAATCCGTAGTAAATTTATAAACTTTTCATTTTTACTGACAACGAAATAGAGAAAAGTCTTAAACAAAATAACGTCATTTATTTAATAAAATTTGGTAAATATAAATTAATTAAAGTAATTTCCACATTGAAAATTTACTATTCAGAATTGTTAAATTATATTAAATCATTAAGACTGAATTTATAGAGAATTAAAAACCATAGCTGAAAACTGAAATCAAACTTAAAATCGTTAATTACTTTTTCTTAGCTGGAATAGTTCGCCTGATGGAGTGTCACAGACCAACGGACACGAAACGAAAATTGCTCAGGATGTTCCAAAATGTGGACATATATCAATTTTTTAAATCGAAGCGAATGGTTATAAATCAATTTTTGAATTTTATATGATACGCTCATTAAGTGTTTGATGAATAGATTCCAATTTTATTTGTATATGAATCGAAATGAAAAGTATAATCAAATTACGTATTTAAAATAATAAAACTATTATGATAAACACTATAAGAGATTCCCTTTCCTCAAATTCTAGAAAAATATGTAGTACCATTATTTTAGTAATATGTTATTATAAAACGGATACATTTTGTGAATATAAAATTGTAATATCCTTTTTGCATACAGGAAGAACTTAACATAACGAGAGCGTGCGACATTAGATTTAGATTAATTGAAATATAAATACTTTTAACATAAATCAGTCATTGTCAGTTGGAATGAAGAAATATCCACAAGCAATTAATTGATTAATAACCTTCAAATTTTATTAAGATTAAAAATCAACTTTCATTATTAAATTATAAAAAAATAAATGAATACAATAAATAATAACCATTTCGCAAACTCGAAATGTTTGTTGAAATAAAAGCGTTTGGATAAAAGCTTTTTCAGTAGATTTATACACTGTGAAAGCAATTAAAATAATATTATTTTCAATAAAAAATAAAAAAAGTTTAAATAGTAATAACAAACATATATTTTTAAAAATAAAAAATTATCCTTTGATTAAATCGAATTTTTTTAAAATCTTCTAATATATGCAAAAATAATTAAATTCTCTAATTTTGTCTTGTGTCCTTTTTTGCATTAATAAAGATATTTCGTATGTTTACATAAACTAATATAGATAATACTCCTATATATTTAATTTTTCAGGATAAACTTGCGATATCTTTTTCAATGCATAAAATAACATTCGAAAATATTTTTCAATTCCAGTTACATTTGAAGTGCAATTTGTTGGATAAGATTCCCATTTTTTTTTTTTAAACTTTTAATTGTCTGGAATGCTGAAAATAACAAATTACATATAATGTGCAAATAGGTTCAAATTATACATAAGGCTTAGGAAACAACAGGTCTTATAAAATTTAAAAATTATGGATTATGTATCTGATTAAAGAGTTTTTAATCAAGGGATATATTTAACTCGTTATTATAATGATTATTTTCTTAATTAAGAAATCTTAACGAAAAGGACAAAACTGTAAAGCAGGCAGTCATTCTATCAAAGGCAGACCAAAAAGAACACAGCTAACGCCTGCATAGAGCAAAGCCGGGAAATATTTTCTTAACAATAACTGTTAACAGAGCGCTAACTGGGCTTCATTACAAATGCCTACCGCGAGACGCCTTGTTTTTTTACTTTAATGCTTCGTTTAATCCGAGATGTCTAGATTATCTTTCACATTTAATAAATTTCACGTTTTTATTTTCATACTCAGTCTCGACCTTTGTATATATTAATTAATTTTTATTCTAATAAACACTATCTAAAAAGCGAATGTATTTCAAATTCAATTAACTGTTAACTTTTTTTGTTGTTGTTCATTAGACGTACTCTTGTTGCAATATTAATCACTTCTGTATAATAATTCATTACTTAATAGCTATTACAAAATTTTAATAAATTACTTAAGATAAAGTTCAGTTTCAATACATAAATAAAATATGCAGTGCTGATTTATAATTATATGAACATGAACAAAAAATTTAATGAGCTAATTATCAGATTAAATGAATGTCATTATAAATTCACAGTTTTATTTGATTTTTTTTTTTTTTTTGTTGAATAATAAATGATGCCCAAATATGTACAAATATGAAGCATTGATAAAAAAATGATGTAAAAATTGAATTTTTATACTCGGTAACTTTTAAACCATACAAGATAGAAGAAACATTAAAGAAAATGATTATTTTCTGAAACGAAACAAGTTTTGTGTGAAACATTTTTGCGTAAAATGTTTAAATTCAAGGAAAGAGATACGAGCTGTAATTTCGGTGGTGAATTTAATGATTAAAAGTAAGATAAAGTTCGTGCAGATGAGAAATTGATAAGCAAAATCGGTTCATTAGATCCAATGGATCCATGATCAAAATTTTTAATCATAAGACATAGAAGAAACATTTATACATGAAAAATATATTTTGATTTTAAACAAAAAACTAGTTTTTTCGTAAAATGTTTGAATACGCCATAATTTTTGCTCAAATTTAGTTAATAAACATAAAGGTAATTACAATACACATTACTATTAAGTATACATTTATTTATAACTCTATAGACTGAATATTTATAGTTTTTTAAATGCTTATTAAAAAGAGGAGTTCAAACAATGATATTCAATCATATGTTGAGTATCTTAACAATTAACTCGGTTAGTTGTTATTTTGACTTGTTTGTATTATTAGATTCGGTTCTCGTTTTGTTACACGAAAACAATAAATAAATTAAAAACAGTACCAAATAATGATAGTACTACGAAGTCTCGCAGGAAATTTTTGGAAAAACAAGCTCTTTTACTTCCACGTCACTAATGAGTAAAGATTCACTTTAATCCTATGTTATTATTGTTATGCATTGCCATGCCGTTTTACATATTGAATTTTTGAAGAATAATTTCCGACTGTTAATCAATCTCATTATAAATGTTTTAATTACGAAAATAACTTACATAATAACTATATTTTGATCATTAATCTTCCAGTATCGTTAAATATAATATCGTTGTGGTTTTTAATTAACTATTTAGCTAGTATATAATTAGTTGAATATAAAATATATCATTTAAAGTCGGTGGCCACATCAACAAGAACTCCCACCGTCTTTGAATACACTGTCACTCGTTAATAATGAAATGCAAATGATGTGTATAAGAAATATTTCAAGTGTTTCAAGAAACTTGGACATTCAATTTACTTTAACGTATAATAAATAATAAAGTAAAAATTAATTATAATAAAGCTTTAGACAGAAAAGGTCATTTAATATCATGCAAATGAACTACTCTCAATGGATGATAATAAAACTGATGCAGACATCGAATGAGACTAACTCCTCCATAAACTTTAAAACTAGGTATTTCTATTAAATTCTGGAAATAGAAAATTCTGGAAATAGAAAAATACAATTTATGTATTTTTACTACACGATGATTTAATTGGTCTTAATCTGCACTGTCCGTTCCTTATGTTGACCTTAAATTTCGAATCCAATCTCAATGTTATCTTGTTTACTTCCACAATAACATTGAGATTGAATTCGAAAATTACAGTCAACTGTCTAACATTTATTACAATAATATTTATTTGCAAGGTATTCTTTTGTAATGTATGAAACTAATTTTGGAATGATTATCTAAGAAACGCCAGAACCATACTATAATTTAAAAAATAACAATAGAAGATAGTAGCTTACAGTGTTTATTGTTCAAATATCTAGGTTAAAGAAATTAGCATTAATAAGTTACACTAAATATAAAGCTCAGTTATTAGTGATTGTTATATAATTATATGGGAACCGTGCATCAAAATATTTTTATTGGTTTCTATGATTATGAAATACTAATTAATCAATCAAATGATATATAACTCTGTGAATGGTTGTAGGAAACATAGGAAATTTCTCAAAATTTATTAAATAATTTTAATAAAAATTATGTTTGAAATTAAAAATAAGATACATGAGGCCAAATTAACCGGTTTTACTCATTCCTTAATCACTCACTTTCTAGATCTGGAATATTTCATCAAAATTTCAGATATTTATTTCAGTTATTTTACTGACCGATAGACGGGTGGGTAGACATACGATAAGAAGCCTAGTTCCGTAATTCAATGAACATTTTTTAAGTTTCCTTGAATGTTGTTTAGCGTTACAAACTAAAGACTCAATTAAATATACCCTGATATATATATATTCATATACACATATACTACATATGTCGGATATAAAATTATGAAATATCACAAAGTTTTTTAATAAAGTGTATCCATCACATATGTATGCTACTACTCCAACATAACAACATAAAAGAAAAACATAGCAATAAAAACAAAGCCATATTACTTATATAAACCCATGTATGTATGTAAAGATTATGAAGTACTCGTATACCCGTAATCTGCTTAGTATTATAGCTTCTGCAAATGAGACTTCAAATATCTCTTATATAATAATCACTTATATAGCAACTAAATTTAAAAAGTCAGTTGTAAAAAAAATCCTCAACAATATGAAACAAACCTATTTTTGTCATTCTTTTATTTTATTTTTTTAAGGTTTATAAAATATAAAACATTATCCTATCCAACAGCAGTATAAATTTGTTGAATAATATATACATAAAGTGAATACGATAATATATATTGTGTCCAATAGATAAAGAGGTAATGGCCGGTAACATTCATTAATTATGAAAGAAGCTTTTTGACTCACCGTCTTCAAGTTGTAGAGTATTATCATAGAATATTGATTGCTGGAGGTATTTCGTATTTTAACTACAATGTAGTGTAAATAACCGAAATTATTTGTTGAAGAAAATACGATTGATCAAAGTTTTTGAAAAATTATACATATTAATAAAATTAAAATATTATTAATAAATAAACAGTTTTTTGAATTTAAAGACTACGAAATCTTCCAATAATGGACACTAAACTTCCTCGCGATGTACAATTTGGACATAAGATGGAAAAATGCATTTATATATGTATATATATATATATATATATATATATATATATATATATATATATATATATATATATATATATATATATATATATGTGGTATATATATATTTATATATATATATATATATATGTATATCAATTATATACATTGTATTATTTTTCTTTTTTTGAAATGTACATTTTAAAATAAACTCTTCCCCAATGGGTTAGAAATTAAGTTTCGAAAGGGTAATTGCCGGAAGGGAAATAGATGATATTTTTCAAAAAAGGGACTTTCCCAAACATGTCCACTATTGTTTACCAAAAATTTATACATATTGGACTAGTAGTTTTGCGCGTTCGTGTTAATGAATCGACAGACCGACGGACAAGAAACTTCCATAGTTCCGATATCTTCTAGTTTTAAATATAAGATATCTTATAAAAGCCTTTGAAATAAAATTTAAATTATTTTTAGTTTTAAAATGACATCGATAATTATACATGTATTTGGCTTAAATTGTAGACATTTCATAAGTATAAATATTTCAAAGTTTGCGTTTTATTTACATATATAATATACTTTCAATTTTCATTCTTTTTTTGTTTTTTAATTTTTTTTTTGTTTTTTTGTTTTTTTGTTCATCACTTCCTTGTCATTGTTTCCTATTTCGTGTATAAACACCATGTACCAAATTGTCAGTGTGCACGCAGTGCAATGTTTAAAATTTAATATAACTATTAGAGGGAATTATTATTCAAGATTATATGTAGTCTTTCATTTCTTATTAACTAATGACCAGTACAGTAGTGCAGTACTGCAGAAAAATGCCTACAGACTTTTTTTGGTTCTTGAATTGAAATTTTGTGGATTGAAATTTCGTAAATTGATAGATTTAATTTATAATCTATATATTAATATGTAAAGCAAGAACTTTGTATTCATTATTAAGGAAATTGGGCAGACATAATGAAATTTGTCGCACTTATAGTTTATATAAAGAAGGACTGGATAATGCTAATATTTTTTTAAAATGATGCATAAAAAATTTATTAAATCAATAAAAAAAATACATTACACACACTGTGACACGCGGATATGTAAGGGACGTGGCTTATTTTACACACACTACCATACACACGAATATATACTCTTTTGTTTAATATACCATTTTGTTTATACACACGCATATATACTGTTTTGTTTAAAAGCAGTTAGTCTACTTATTTGTCTAGTTAAACAAATGTCTTGATCCTTATTTTTAAAGGATACAATAACACTTTGCATTTCATTTTAATTTTATGTTTCACATTGTTCGTTATCAATTTCCCTTGCAAGGAAATTTTGCTATTGATTTTGTACACATGATAAAATTTCTTCCAATTAAAATTGACTCTAATATCTTCATCGATATAACCTATAACTACAGTTCTTTTTCGAGTAACAGTAAGATACATCATTTATGAACAATAATACAAAAAAAAAAAAATGAAAAACCAAACATAAATTTGTGATATTTATGAGCTAACGAACAATTTACAATGATAATTGTTTATATACTCATACAAACATACGTCCATTGAAGCTAATGGACCGAGTTCCCAACTCTCCATTGAAGCTAATGGACCGATTTCACTTTTTAGATCTAGAATACGTTACCAAAATTGTATTGCGCTTTTTCTTTTCGTTTATGAGTTACTTTTATCACGGACTGACAGAAATCGACTAAATTACCTAATGCAAAATAGATGAATTGTTTTTTCATAGTAAGATTTAAGACGAAACTCGCTTATTGATATTATGTTTAAGTTTTATATTCAAATATACTGACGGCAATGTTATTTACAAAATGAAAGATGTCTTTTATTCTTATTAATACTCGGTTCAATCGAAATTCTAAAGAATTCGATGGAGTGCATTTAGGCTAGTTTAACACTTTTTGGTTGGTCATCATATGCGTCTGTTCGACGCATTTGTTAATCTAGTAAATAACTCTAGTTTTAAATATTATCTGTTAACAATATAAATGAGCCTTTTGCTATCGTGGACATTAAAATATGTGTACGCATTCAATAGAATTATGTTTTACGGATTATTTATACTGAGGAGTCTTTCAAATTAAATTATACTAAACAAATTATTGCTTTGTATGTAATCTCCAAAGCTTAAAATATATTAGAACATTTTTTACAAAGTCATAATTAAAACAAGCTATCACATTATACTTAAAAATAAAACAAAATATTAGTTATTAGCGCCACAGCACCTCCACATACAAAAAACATATACATCAGTAGTATGAAGTGGTTAATGCACAATTGGAAAATAAATTCGATATTGATTAAAATAAAATTTTTACGTATGACCTATTACGGAATCTTATATTCAGAAGAATAATTTCGCTAGAATAAACAGAATGAAAGTACAAAATAAAACAGTAAAATTTTGAACGAAAATTTTATGCATTTAAATCTTCAATTTGAAATTGTAATTACACCAAAACTATAATCTATATATTTGAATATAGATATTTTATAATAGACATATTCAAAAACAAGATAATATTCACTCTCTGTTTAATTAAAAATTGATATTTCTGAAATTAGATCAGATTGTATCAATGAAATACGGATGTGAAATCTTTAAAACGCAACTGGGGCACTTTGTGTAAAATTTTACTCTCCGAAAGCGGGGAAGGCAGTTGTATTTGGTCAGATACCAATACGGAGATAAAATTGATTATCTTAATGAGAATTAAGATAGTTCAATCTTAAAATGAGAAAGGAGTTATTGGATTTTTTATGGAAATTATATAATATATGAAAGTATTCAATAAGTATGTCATTTTATCTCTATCATTCAGACATATCCGTCTATATCAGACACCTATCATTATTTTAAATACAATCAATACAAAAATATGTTACGTGCAAGCTAGGAATTAGTAGGCACTGTGTCTGCAGCCACCAAAGGAACTATACTAACAAATGTGTGTAATTGTGAAGAAAACTGCTGAAAGCCTCGAAAACATATCGAATTACTTAAAACGTGCTCATGCAACTGTATTTTGTTCAATAATCACTAGTTAATTATAAATAATAAACTTCCACCATCGAAATTCAAAATTATAACTTTCCAGTTTAACTCTTAGACGTGTTACCGCACTGTCACTTGTCATAGCTTTGCACTGCATGGCACAAAACCGTAATTAAATCCTATATTTTTACCAGTGTAAAGGACGACAAAATGGTTTCCATTCCTCTAAATCTTTGGACTATTTGAACTTAATTTGAACTTCAATTATTTTACTAATATTAATAAAATTTTTGGCGTTGATCTTGGAATAATTACAGTGAATTTTACTGCTACCATTAAAGCTACATAAATTCTAATTTTCTAGTGCACGAAGGCTTTGGTAGTAAACTGTGTCTATACTGAGGTAAAAATAAAAATAGAAAACAAAACCAAAAAAAAAAGTTTCACTGTATTATTTATGTCTAAACTAATTAGTATAATAAATTCTTAAGTAGTTTTATTTTCTTAAACTGTATATACAATATTAAAAGAGTGCTATTTTAATGGTTTCATTAACTTTTCAGTAATATACAGTATATAGTACAAGTATTATATATAATATTAAAATAAATATACACTGCCCATTCAATGTGTATTTAATAAACAGATGTAAATTTAAATTATGAACTGAGCGCACGACTCGTGTGAACAACCAAAATACTCACTTTTGTTTTTATAGTGAGAGTAGGAGAAGTGGAAATGGTGGAAGTAGATTCAAGGCGCAAACAAAATCTTAAAATAAGTTTACGTATATATTAGTACATTTCACATGAAGAACAAATATGTAATGTAGCTTTTATAATGTTATTTAAAGTAAAATGCACTGTTTGTAATATACTAATTTAAATAAATAGCTTTCTGATTTTACATTGTACAAGATAAATATTTAATTCCGAAACATTAATCTAATCAAGGATTTCGTTTCAAAAATTTACATGAACCATACAAAAACTTATTTAAATTGATACTGGGATTGATGAAAAAAAAAAGAGCTAAAATTCAAATACAAAAAATTCTCGTTTCGTCAAAATAAACGTATGAAACATTTTTTAGTAAACTGAGTCGCCATAATTTCAGCTCAAATTTAGCCAAAGGAATACCTGTATACTTAATTATAATATATATTATTATAAAACAAACTTCATAGTATTATTAAATGTTATTTAAAATATTTTATAAACACTACTCATAAAATTAATTAATTTATACATTGATACTCAACCATTGTCGAGTATTGAAACAATTAACACTGTTAGTCGTTATCTTCACTAGTGATATATTTCTACCTATTTGCACCGTTTTAAATATATATCAAGAAATTGAGAGGAAAACTAACCAATAAGTTTTAAGAATGAATACAAAAAAAGAAAGATAAAATAGTCATCTGCAATGAACAACATACGATTATTTTTCTTTGGTATATTCGTATAGGACATAATAAAAAAATAAACTGTACAATTATCTTTTATAAAATGATTTATAAATAGGGCAACGAATCTTAGAAAAAGTTCCTAATTGAGTATAATTATGAAACTGTGGTTTTCCCTGTGGTGTCACAGTTAATCACAAAAGTTTGACATATGATGAAAGCTTAATTGAAAATTCGCATAGAAAATCGAAATTTAACGCGTAGTTGGGCGCATCTTAGTTGCTCCTTGATTAGAGACACTTCCTAAGTTGGAATGCAGATATATAGATGTATACAATCATTGCGATAAACAGGTAATTTGCTAAAATCAATAGTACAAATAAAAAAACAAAATTATAATGGAAAGCATACAAGCGAAATAGTAATTTATACAAGTCTATTTGCTTAATAAATTTTATTAAATTAACTATAAAGGTGTTTTCGTTCTTTATGAGTCAATTTTGTTGTATAATATAAAAGTTTTATACTTAAATATCAATACGTTCCACATACTGCTTGTGCAACATCGTATATATATAAGAGATTGGAATAGTTAACAATTACATTACAAAGTTTATTTTATATACCTTTTTCTTCAAGATTTTATATGCTTTTAATTTGATTAAATTGACTTACACTGTTAAATAATATATTACTAAAAACATTGCTTATTAAGTAACTTTTATCATATTTAGTTCTTCCAAACGAGTTTAGAAAAACAATTTTTATCTGAACTTTGACTAGCAGGTTCTGCCTTTTAATTTTTGAATACTTAGAAAGTATTTTTAAATTGAAATTTGCGATTCATTTATCCACGTGTGTATGTTTACATGAATATTTCGAGGAAAATCCAATTATCATTAAAGTTGAATTTTCAGATGCAGAAAATTCTATTTACAAAAAATGCAAAACTGTACAGTGTCGTGCAGTTCTGTTGTTGTTAGTTCCATTTTTAAACTGAAGAATCACATTCAAAGCATTTATCTTTTATTTTTTACTTAAAGAGAAGTTCATGTTAATTTTTTTAGCCAATCAGTATGAAATCATGAAGAAAGGCTTTTCTTCGTGTAAACGGAAAAAGTTGTATTTCGTTTTCTCATCAATTTCACTGTATTTTATCATCATTCATAAATATCTAGAAGAACAACGAATATATGTGAGAAATATAAAACATTTTTTAAGCAAAAAAAAAAAACATAAAAGATAGCCCGATAGCGGTACACAATAAAATGAATAAAAATAAAAGAAGATATACGTCAGTTGGAAATCAAAAATACAGTGAAATTATAAGATAAATTAATATAATAACATTAATTCAAAGAAACGTACCCTCTTATACTAAAGTCGATAAATCTAGAGATAATTCAATTGAAAGATGATGCACTTACCTAAAAAGGAAAGAAAAGAAAAAAAAATTAATATTTTTTATTATTAATATTTTCACAAAGATAATTTAAAAATAAATGAGAGAAACGGAAAATAAATAAATAAATTGCTCTTCAGAAAAATGTAGGTTTTTTTTTTTGTTAATATTAATTGAATATATTTCTCTTTAAAAATAGAATTCTTCCTACTCATAACGGTTTTTGTGTTATGATTTTCTACGAAGAGTTATCAAAAAAAATTAATTTTTTTTCCAATTCTCTGTAATTAAAGTTTATTCAACATGCATTGTTTGTTTATTCACATTTACGCTTTTATTGTTGTAATGTTAATATTATATGTAAGGCGGAAAAACTTTTTGATATAAATAAAAATTTATAAAACAAGTGAAGATAGCAACTAACAGAGTGCATTGTTTAGATACTCGACATATGATTGAATTTCATTGTTTGGACCATTTTTAATAAGCATTCATAAAATACTATAAATATCCAGTTTATACAGTTTTATGCGTATACATTTATAATAATGATATGTAATTTTATTACGTACATGTGTTTAGCAGACAAATTTGAGCTGAAATTGCGTAGAACTCAAACATTTTATGAAACAATGTTTCAAACAAAACTTTGTTGTTTTAAAAATTTTCTTGTATTTTAACTGTTCTTCTATGTTTTATAGTTTAATGTTGTGTAAAGGATCCTTTGGCCGCATTGGACCGATTTTTCTCATTCACAAACTCACTTTATACGTTTAGAATACGTGACCAAAATTTCAGCTTTGTATTTCTTTTTGTTTTTGAGTTATCGTGTTGTCGGAAATGGATTATTAAGATGATTCTATGTACACCAATACCAAAATTTTATTTATAGTCAAGCTTGAACTGTGTATGAAAACATGAAAATTTTAATGCCACAAAAATAAGAACTTCAAATTATTATAACATAAATAAATAATGCCCTAGTTGAATTTTTTATTTGGATTTAAAAGGGTCGGTATTTAATAAAAATTGCTTGTGTACTTACAGAATTAAACATACAGAAAAAAATATAAATTGCCCTATGAAAATTTTTTATATTTTAATTGATAATATATTTCGTTTAAAATACCAAATAAGTTCTACATTAACAGAGTATTTTTGTATACATTTTATATATGATTTTCAAGGGTTTTTACGAAAATTGAACATTATTTTTCAAGGAAAATTGTACGTTATTTCAAATTATTTATGGTTGTTGTTTAATATTTTCTATTGTATATAAATTTCAACTTTTTCATTATTATGTTTTTCATTTCATATAAAATTTTTATTTACGTAATTTACGAATATAATATGAACAAATATTATTTAATTTTGGAACGGAATATATAAAAATAACAACAATATTTATTAATATAGTTCATGTATTAATAAATTGTAGGACGTATATTTACATAGTTTAAAATAATGTCAATTGCACAATTTTCGGTACTATTTATTATTTGGTCGTTTAGTTTTTTATTCAAATAATAAAATTTAAAACTTCACCTTAGAGTTGAATGTGAAAATAGCTTTAATTTAACGAAGTACACATCAAGGTTATATACGAATCGACGTTTTTGGAGAAAATATTTAAAAAATCACAGGTAAATTGTTTAATATTTTTTAAAACTTTATAGGAGTTTGAATTGAATTGAAAGCATAATTTATTGGTTTATTGGGTATTACTTCTATTTAGATCATTTTTTCAAATTTTGTATTTTATTTTAAATATCGCAAAAAATTTGACAGACAAGAGTCATTCTTATCTTGAGAATGAAGAAAGCACTAAGGGTAATGGACAAAGCAATTCCGGGACCTAACAAATCTTTATCTGAAAGAATCCGATTCCTTCTCCTCTCTTTTTACCCTGTGTATGCAAGTGTTCGAAGAAAAAGCAACAAAACCGAAATTGACAATGAAATCAAACACTATTAAATTTGAAAAGCTATTCATTTTACTCAATCACAGGAAAATTTTCCGTATCTTAATAGAATCGATTATTTAAGTGTACCTACTGAGAAGGTGATTTCGTTAATAGATAAGGGGCTAAGACTTTTATGAGCCAAAACGAATTTTGACTGAATTTATCACAAATATTATTTATTAAAATCTATGTTTGTTCTTTTTACCAAATATTATTAAGTTAATCCCGAGAATCATTTTAATGTATTTATATTAGACTTATTCCGATTATCCGGTCACATTCGAAGTTGCGACAATTCTAACTTTTGAATGAATTTCTAAAATTAATGTAGGAGGTCATTAAATAAAAACCTTGATTGTTAATTAATATTTCAGTATTTTTATTTAAGAACTAGTAATATTAAATCAAAAAAATTCTAAACATCCTTCAAAAAACCATCAGATCTATAACCATACATAAACCAAATAAAATTAAATTTGGCACATACAAAAATTTCTTCTTTAATTTTTTTCTGTGATCGGCTTGAATGACAATCGACTGGTCACCCGACCTACGAATCACTTAGTCGGCTAGTCGGCTAATGTCATAGTCAGCACAATTCTTATTTATATGCTATAATCTTTTTGACAAACCATTTTGTATATTTTATAATTTGCGTATCGGGTTAGTTTGTCAATCCAAAAATATCAAATCGATCGTTTAACTTAAATAGATGTGTGTCTTTTCAGAACCCTGTTTAGCGATCGTGTTTTTACCTTCTAATAATCTTATGGTGAAATTTTGTGAACAAGTTTGAATGTTAAATATTGATAACAATGAATTTTTATAAATTATGAGCTTTTGATGTTAATAAAATATATTTTTATCATTGAGACAATCGTCTGTATTTTTAAATCAAATATGAACCTATTGCATCAAAGTCACGTGGCTACGGTTCGGCAAAGTGACACGTTTGTTTTTACAAATAACATTTTAAAGTAAATAAACATAACATATTTAAGTGTTAAGATATTTTTCATTAAATTTAAACTTCTGTAGTATATTATTTTATACATATTAGACCAGAATCTAAAGGTACTTGAGTATGTAAAAATAAAGTACCACATCTGTACCGCTGGATTTGTGTTAAGAATAGTTTTAATATTATGGATCCATAGTGGGGCCAATATGTGATTCAATTTTTTAGGACCCTCCACTTATTCGGTTATGTTATATTGTTTGCAGTTATTTTAATGATTGTTTTATGTAAATTGGAACAAATAAGAACTTGTAAAGTATTGTAATTTTTTCGAAAAAATCATCGTTTATGTATTATAAGCCATTCAAGATATGTTTATTTTTGTCTTATATAATTTGTGAACGATCAATATATTGTATGAAAATATAATTCTTTACGAATACTTCCAAAAATAGAAAATTAATAAATAGAAATGAATAAACCATGTTTAAAAATAGCATGTATTGGATTTTATTAAATTTTAAATCTTTTAAAGAATGAAAACGTAGCTCATAAAAATGACAAAAGTAAAAAAAATGGCTCTAAACAATCTTCCTGCAACATTCGAAACCTTAATATTCGAATCCTTCAGGTATTCTTAACACATATCCTTTACCAGAATAACTTGTGTGCATTCAAGTACTTCTTCTAGCTTTGAAGTTTAATGTTTATGTACAAAGTTATTTATGTCGATATATTTACAAATAAAGAGACAGTATATTAAATGTAGCACTTTTAAAACACCTTGTAAACATATTTATATATATATATATATATATATATATATATATATATATATATATATATATATATATATATATATATATATATATATATATATATATATATATATATATATATATATATTCGTAAACATATCACTGTACGTACTCTGTTAGTAAAAACAAATTTATTTTATTGCTTTTGGCTATTGACAAACAAGTAGAGGTTTAGTTATTATTTTCATGTGACTACGAATTCGTGTAGGTACTGTCGTTGTCGACAAGAACTGTTAAAGCTAAATATAATAAACATTTTCTTTTACATAACAAAATTTATTTTATAACATTAAATAATTCAATTTTAAAATATAGGTATTTATAACATAGTTATGATTTTTTTGTCTTTTCAACTCTATAAACCAATTGCAAATTTTATTGTATTAAAACAACGTAATATAGAAGTTGTTGAAACAGAATACTGGAGCATCCTCCATTATGTAAACATCTTTCAATTTTTGCACCCAAATAATTTGGTATGTGAATGGTAGTTACATGAAAACGGAGGGCTTTCTCGAAAAAAATTTTTTATATACAATCTCGTTTTTAGAAAAAGTCCAAATTTCAGAACAGTTGGATACGTATTTTTGAGTTATTTCGGCGTGATAACTGAAAGAAATACAATGTATAATACATGTAATATAAATCAACAACTTGTTAGAAGCACACTCCTTAATGTCAATGATTAGCTGTGGATTGTCGCTCTTAATGATTACTTTACAACATATCCACTTAATTGATCGTGACCGAACGATTTGAGGTCTATGGTATAGCTAGATGATTTTCCATTTCGATTGTCTTGTCTGTATCCATCTAAGTTTGTTCTCCTGTAACTACCGAACACTTGGATTTTGTCATAATTTGGTAGACACATTTATCACACTTAATATATATTTTTTGGAAAATTTCCATTTTCACGATCGGGAAAAATCACTAAAAATATCTATAAAAATACCTTTCTAAAAATAATATAATTGACCGGTTGATTGATTTTTTTGTATTTAAACTTCCAGCAATTAGACGTACCAACTTAAATTGCCAAATTCGTAATGCTGTAAATCAAAGACAACCCAAACTGACGGAAATCGATTACAGTTCACAACTAATTCGAATTGAATATTCATAGTTAATAAAGGACAACGTCTGTTGGGCCAGCTAGTATAGTATATTTTTGACCCCACGTTTTTCGATTAATATCTTATAGCTATTTTCATTTCTATTTAAAATTCCTGTTCACGGATATTTTATGATCATATACAATGTCTGTTTTTTTTTAATAATATTTACTTCAAAGCAAATTATGGTGATTATAAGTGTTTCAAATGATAATTAATGATACGAGTAACGTTTAATTTCAAAAGTCATAGTTTAATGATTTTATATTAAACCAAAATATTGTTTCAGTGTGAGCAGCGATGAAAACTAAATGGTATTTATTACTTCCATTTTTAGGAATTATTTGAATTTAAAATTTATTATTTTTGGTTGGGTTAAAACGATGCTAAATGAAGATTGGATACATAGACTTCTAATAATTCTTGAATGACGCGATCTTCAATGAATCAGTTTCCCTGTTAAACTTTATTGATATCTACCATTAGTGCTTCACGTACTTACAGAAGGTTTCATTTTGAAAATCATCATTATTTTCGAGTTAGCCAGTATTAATAAGAATGATATTTATAAAAATCCCGTCAATAGACCAAAACGCAAATAAACCATGCCAAAAATAATTAAAACAATGCTAATCCAAGAAAATAATACTTATCATTTTTGTTGTCTCATTGAAACTGGTTTATTTGAAAGATGCGGGATAACTTCAATTGCTGGTTTTTGAAATTACATTCAACTTGATGACACAAAGTCTGAGATTGCATTCGACATCAAATATAAATAAATACAATATATATTTGTTTTATCGTCTGTAAATAAAGATTTAAACACATGTTTGATTAGTGTTTATACTTCATCTTATTCTTCGAGTGAAATACGTTTATTTGAAATAAAGAAGACTATGTATAAAACCATTGACTTAAATTCTTTAGGTAGGTGATAAGAAAGCTATCTTTTTTTAGAACTTTTAAATAGCAATAGTTTTTATTATAATGAATAGAATTGAATAATTTATTGTCTATGAAGCCGAATGACTTCCTATAATTAATTGATAATATATATAAACTGAAAGTATGAAAATAAGATTAATATTCAAAAATAAAATCTAAATGAAAGAATAAATAAATGAATAATTAAAGACATATACAATTTATTTAAAATACAATTTTATTTGTATCTTTATATTAACGACATATAAAAATACACTGGTGCCGTGATTTCACGCTGGCAGAGCAATTCTGAAATAAAAACTACAATAATATAATTTAATTACTTAAATGAGGTGCTTTTTAGGTACTATCCCTTTTATGAATTGGTATCCAAATTCTGGTACTTACATTACATTATAAAACTTATTTTTTTACATTGTTCTGCCAGCGTGATTTCACTATACCAGTGCAATTTTCTGAGTTAAAAATTTGAGCACTTCAATTAATTTTGCAGCACCTAACTTTGAGTATATTTAAATCCAATTTTGAATACTTGGCTCTTCTAAGTATAGCAAATTGGTTATAATTTTCAAAACACAGAAAAATTGTAGTGTAACAAAAATTTGGTTTTATTTCACAAATTCACCCTTGACATATTGATTGTAATAAATCTTAAATCATTTCTTATAAACTCAAATAATAAGAGAATTAAATACACAATGACATGAATCTATACTGTTCAATGAAAACATATATTTGTTTATTTACATAGTTTAGTTGTATATAATGGTGTGGTCTAACCACAATATCATCATCAATCAGTTTAACTTTAATGTCGTTTTAAGGACAAGGATAAATATGCTACTCAATATCACAAACACAAACCTTCAAGGAATTCCGAATTTAAATGTACGCTTCAAATGAACACTCTAATTGTATACATGTTTAATTGATTTCTGGATATTTGGTATATATCATAACAAAGACATTTTCGAAAATTAAATATTTACCTATAAACTATACCAGGTTATTCAGAAAATTGGAAAAAAAAACTTATAATTGAGATAAAAAATGATTTTACTTGAATTCTTTAATTTTGTTATGTTTGTATTCAATTCCATCTGCACAATTTGTTAGTTATAGTTATAGTGTGGTAAATTTCCAACCATCTAATCAAATGATTTTCTGTAATATTTGAAAGTCGTGGAATTTACAGTAATACAAATTTTATTCAGGTTTTTTTTTTCTTTAATATAGAAATAATAATTCAAAAGTTATAAGGTCTCACAATATACTTTTATTGTGGATCCTTAAGAGGATATACATTTCAAAAATAAATGTTGTAGCCCAAAGAAATGCTCATTTAAATCGAAATAACTTATTAAGACTTATATTAACAAAAAAACTGTGTTTTAAGCCTCCTATAGAATTAAATTTGATACAAATTAACTATACTTTAAAAATTATAATGAAGTATGAATTTTGTTAATTATTGTTAAATTTTGGTCTTATAACTTGTACATTGTGTAACTACACAACACTTTTAATGTTGTCTATCAATGTGTCATATCTACAAAATATTGTATTTTAGATCTTCCGGAAATATTACCGTAGTTAGTACTGAATCTTCCTTAGCCTGCATGTAATAACAAAATATAATTATTATTTTCCATTAGTCAAAAACACTATACAAATCATTAATGACTATACAGATGTGTTGGCATATTCGAATAATCTATACAACAAATTCATATTTGTAACAAATTTGAATATTTTTATTAGTTCGCATTACGTAAAAAGGAAGTCATAATGTCATATATATCTCTACATATGATGACAAATATGTACGATTTTATTTGAAATAAACTTTGTGTCATATTTAAGACTAATCTTTTCATTTATACGTAAATAAATAAATTCCGTTTTTAATATTGTCATTTGCTTATCATATATGTAGATTAAAATACTACGGAAATAATTTATATAGTGAATTTATTCAGTAAATGACTAATATTTTATTTATGTATGTTTTATCAACCAAGGGATGAATGACGACATTATTTATAAGTTTTTTGAATAATGACAAATTGGATATAATAACAAAACTTATTTAATCTTCTGTATTTATCACAGACCAGTTCTAACTTCAAATAAAATGTTCTGATCACACGATGAGCGTAAAAACCAATAGCCCAACAGATCCGTAATTATTCGACTATAAATACTTATATCTGTGTTAACTGGATGCCCGTCTTAAATATCGTCCGGAAGTTTGATGAAATCTAAAAATGCAAACTCGTTAAACCGTAATAGCTAAACCTATAGGAATATGTAGATCCGTGCTAACTCAAACCAAAATGTCGATTAAGGGTAGTTTAATCACCAAGTTCAAGAGTTATTTAATCACCAACGTCAGGATCAAAAAAGCGGAAGACCTGTGGTAACTTTGCCTCCATTGCCCCTTTGATAGTATGACGGCTAACCTCCTTCTGAATAGACCCAATCGATTTTGTCTGGCCAATGTTATATTTTTTTCAATTATCATACTGGTCACTTAAATTGAAAATTGTTCAAACAGCTGGAATATTATGAAAATGGCCAAAAAATATCTTGATTCATTGAAATTTGGTTACGAAATTATCGAATATTTTTTTTCGATATTCATTCAGTTTATTCCACAACAAATTGTGCCAATAGTTATCTAAAATCGCATTACATAGAGACTTAATATCTAGCTCATTTCACAAGGCAATGATGAAAAATTGTTTAAATTTGTGAGCTAACGGAAACTTAATAAATTAAATTTCTACTCGGGTTGAAGTCTATTATATAGTTTTGCCAACATACATTTTTATTTGTCCTAAAACATTATATCATTATCGATTATTATTTAATGTAAATGTCTTTCTTCTACCGTATAACTTTTTTTTTGTAGTAATATTTTGTAGATATTTAATTTCTTGTTTTACACAATTTTATTATATTTATATAATAATAATAATCATCATAATATACATCGTATCATGTATAATGCAAACTAGCTTTAGGGAATTTTCTCGCATCAGTTCCCAGATTACCAGTACATTCTTCATCTTTGTTTGACTGTGTTACACTACCCACCTACACTCGCCTCTCTGGAGTCTCGTTGTATAACGATATACATACAATCAATTCTATTAAAAATGAAACAATCTAAAATGATTTGTGATCAGAATAAAAGTATAATTGGATTAGGAGTTTCTCAATTCTGAGAGATATCGTTAAATTACTCCTTCTTAGAAACTCATTTTCGTAAGCCATAAACGCTTGGGAAATTAAAAACTGGATTCATCATTTTCTTGGAAGATAATTCATTTTGCACTGTCACTAATACGCTCCATCATACGGAAGATAAAGTTTTTGATATACAGTTAGGTAGTTTTTGATTTATCGCTTAAAATTCAATTCAATGAACGATATAAGTCATGAAAACATGAGAAGTAAAAAGTTTTTGATGACGTTTAAAACAAAATTATTTATGATTGGATCATACCTTCCGTAAGCTCCGCAACGCTGTGGTCAGGTAGAGTTTGGGGTTGAATCCCCGGGTTTTGAGTGAAGTAAAATCTTACACTTTTCAAATACAAAGAAGCTGATGACATAGTGTGTTTATTTCTTCCATACTTGCTATGATTGACTCGTCATTGAAAAAATTTACAACGCCATAGAAAGACCAATATTCAAACCGACCACGTCTATTTAGATATGTACAAATTTTCGTTGGATAGTGTACACAAAGATAAGCCGCTCATCTCGAGAGTCTGATTGTATATGTTGTACCTACTACATAATATTATCTAACTTGTTATACATAAATAATGATTATTTCTTTCAAACAACCCAATGGTCTTTTATATAAATAATAATGTAAGATATAACAATATGCATGCATAATATAAGGTTATGATATTTTTCTTTTAAAATTTATGAGCTTTGTACACATTTAAAAAACATACAGTAGGATAAATGTAATTTACTTGCTAACATTAGAGTTTTTAACCGACTTTACCAGAAAAAAAAGACGGCTATGTGCTTTACCTTTACATTTTGTTATTTAATCTTTTCACTCAAGAGATGTTTGAAAGTCGTGTGCATCAGATAAATGAACAAATTTAGATGTACACGTAGTATTACTTAAAGATCGATACCTCCGAAATTGTCTAATTTTGCTTGTTACTTTTTGCGCACTTATTTAATAAGTTATATGAACCAAATTCATATCAATAGAAAGGTTTCATCAAGTGGGATAAAGGTATATAGCATCGACTAGCCCCAGTTATCTGCTATCATATTTTTATACAGAGGTTGACACATGGTATTGGGAAACTAGGGCTGATCCACGCGAAACACTTTTATCCCACTCGTTTAAACCTTTTTGAAGTGAACATTTTTTTAGGCACGTTGGATATTTTTTGAGATACGCAAAACCCATTGTAATGAAAACACTGTTACGACACCACTCTACATAAGTTTGTACATATAATACATAATTCGAGCAGAGATTCCGTTCATTTTAAAAATTTATCAAACTTTATCAAATAACCAAAATCAATTTACTGAACAATTCTTGGATGTTTTACGAATAGTAAGAAGATATATTTCTTAGTATTGATGCAGATATATAAAAAAAATAAAAATATGCAATGCAATCCGCCTCAACATTGCGCATTAGCTAATATTAGCTAATATAGATTTTATTGATACTAATTCTTATTCGCTACTACTTATTCGCTTTTCATAATGAAATTCTGTTTACATAAGGTAATAAGCATTTTTTTAATACGACTCAGAAGCAAAAATATTGAGTTACACTTTTGGTTACACAAAAACTTTTAGAAGAAATTATACGCTGTCAGGAAGCTTTTTATAGAGGAATTAATCAAAAGAGCAGGTCTGCAGAGGCATTAAGAATTTATGGTGATGTACTTGATTTACCTAAGTACACAAACTGTTTTACTGTTTTATAAATAGCAATAAATTTATCAACAAAACCATTTATATAAAATAGAAACACGTACCTATTAAATATAATTATTAAAAAAACTTTCTTATAAATTTTTACTTCATAAATGGTATAAAATGAAATATCACGTACAAATCATCATCCAATGTGTATTTTAATAAAATAAAATTAATTATTAATTCTGACCAGTTTCTTCTATAGACAGAAGAAGACAACGTCGTCTATATGTAAGTAAGTAAGCCTATCATTTATTTGTATAATAATAAAGTGTATACTTATTTAATTAACATATTATTTTAGTCATTTAAATTATGAAAACAAGAGACACTAGACAACAACAAACAAGACGTGTTTGAATTAAAGATATATGTCAAAACACAAACCATATAATATTGTGAAGATTTGTGGTTTCTAAAATATCATTGTACAATCTGCATTTAGTACAGAGAGTTTGTATTACATGCAAAGTGGAATTTAGGTGTTTGGTTATTTATGTTTAGACAATTATTAATATTTAGTAAGTTATCATTCGTATAACAAGCAATACTTTTCAAAATATACTGCTCGAATTATCAATTAAATAGATTTAAAATTAAAAGTGATCCAATTGCAGTTTCGCATTCCAGTTTGCACACTATAAATAAGGTAAGCGCCAGTTGTCAAAATTTGTTTGGAATAACACATTTATGATTTGTATCTAGTGATGCACAAAATTGGTCTTGCAGAAAAACAAGAGCAAGATATTATATACATCAGCAAGACCTAGACCGAATAAATAAGACCGAGTCCAAAATTAAGACCGAGTATGTAAGACCAAGACTCAATGGGCAATGCAATGTTAAAAATAATACCTTCCGATAAATACATGCATCAATATATAGGCAGCAAATTCAATATGTTATTTTCGTGGAACAAAATGATTTTTGCTTTTGAAATTTTTAATTTCAAATACAAAAAAGAAATAATAGTTCATATTGATTAAAAACACTTAAGTAGGTATCAAATCAGATAAGCAAGACCAACACCAAGACTATATCAGCAAAACCAAGACAACCAAGACGTGAAGTATTTGGGAAAGACCCAGACCAATCCCAAGCCCAATACCCAGACCAAACCAAGACTCAAAATTTTTGAGGAAGACTAAGGCCAAGACTGAATGAATACCAAGATCAAGACACATACTTGGTCTTGGTCTTGCTTTGCACATCATTATTTGTATCATAAATCTACTAACTGCCAGCCAACGTTTTCAAATGTTACAAATTTTCTAAGCATAAAATCACTGGTATCCGAACTAAAACAAATGCATAGCTTGAAATTTTCTTTACAATTATGAAAGTTTATGTATAATATCAGAATATAAATTGATATAATCTAACCTATAAATAAATGCTTTTACTTGAATAATGTAAGGTATACATGGAATATATCATCTAACAACATCATTTGCATTAGATAAATAATATCTATTTGTTAAATCAGACAATACAAGAAACAATATAACTATTCATATAATAATGTTTGAGGTATTTATACATATTTGTTCTTCAAGTATTCATCATAATAACGACGATAATCGACAGTTACCGGTTCGTTTTAGTCTAAGAGCCAGCTCTCGTTGATAAACACCTAGACTAAGTAGTAGCCAACTTTTTTTTGATTAATCTTTACTGTAAGTCCCGTAGTGTATAATTTTTGACACCATACGATGTATTATCTGGTCGAGTAAATTATTATAAATTTTTTCACATTGAGTTGAATAGAATAAGTTCTATCTTTATCTGTTAAGCATGAATTAAATTACCAAATGAATTAGAACTGTATCCAAGTAGGTAGTAATTAGTCTCAGTAGTTAATTCACTTAACCAGTTGCTAAAATACATCAGAGCCGATTGTAATTTCAACAGATTTCTCCAATAAACAGTATCTTAATTTAGCCTAAGTTTACAATGGTTTCCTTGAAGACTCAAATAGAATCAAAGGATTTAGTCAAGTTTCCTTAAATTAAAAAAAAAAAAGCCGTATTAGTCTAGCAAAAGTTGTAAGATACTGAAAGTAAAGAAAATAAAAGAAAATAAGAAATGAATAAGTCAACTACAAAATATATAGTAAAGAAATAAAAATATGAATAAATGTATAAAATATCTATAAATTTCGTGTCTTTATACTGCGGAAGATTTGTTAATGTTGTTATTAACTATTTGTATATTTGGAAGGGTCACATTATATTATATTGGACCAACTTAAACGAACCGAACTTTTTTCTGACCATCGTATTCAACGTTAATTTATTTAGACCAACTCTGAATCCATTATGCATTCTAACTAATTTCAACATGACGACAAAAAAAATTAAGTAAAGAATTTTAACATTTTGAATTTAGAATGAAAATTAATTTTTAACGAAATTTCACAATACTGGAAGTTGAAGCATAATCAAAACAAAGTGAAATTACAGATAGAATAAAACTTCTACTTAAGCACTTTTGATGAGCAAAAAAGATTAGAAAACACTTTGAAATGTTGAAGTTGATATTATAAGGGTTAAGATTAGATTTATGAACAATCTATATATTATATTTATTAAGATAATAAACATAGGTAATATAATATTATCATATTATTTAGGTTATGTATATTATGTTTTAGAATGCATTTGGAGCTTGTTACAATTTGATGTATTTCCGTTCGACGTATGTGACGTACAACATTCATATCATTACTATTTTCAGACAGAGAGTAGTTGCACGTTGAAAACCAGAGAATACTTTTTCGGTTTTTGTGTTTTATAAATAAATATTTCGACCACAATATTATGGTATATGCATCACCAGTATAAATTTCCTATTTATAATTACTCTCCTAGGAGATATCCGTCGTTGCTGATTCGGGGGCAGTTTGGGAGCAGACTCAAATCATTTATACAGTGTTGAGATATGTGAGGAGTAAAACGTATATGCTTATTGATGGAAATCAAAACTAATGTTTTATAATAGCTTTATAAGAAAAACTGACACAATCCTTGGAATTTCTGCATTAACTTCTCGTGTAACACAGAAACGCAAAAGCGGGTCTGTTAGTTTGACTATATTAGTAGGGGTTAGGAATTTCAATACTATTCGTATTATGAGAGTATTATGAATACTATTATGAGTATAATGAGATTGTTCCTAAAACATCGAATCTTTAATAAAATTATATATTTATAGAAATAATAATCTGCAATATGTACTTTGTAATATAGACACACTAGACGTTCGGATGTCGTTTACCATAAACTATTATATTACTAAATGTAACTGTACTAAACGATATTGATGGTACAACTAAGTACCAATTCTAAGTACATACTTGACGACTATTAACTATAACAGACGACTATTTCTTTGTCATAAATTTGTATATTGTAACAATATTAGTCCTTTTAGTTGTGCTAACAGAAAAATGTGATATTCTTATTAGAAAATATCAAAAGGATAAGTGGCATCTGATGTCAAACTATTATGTAAGAAAATTTAAACATTACGAATTCCAATGTGTACATTAAATAATGAATTTTAGCGATAACAAAACAAACAAAAATTCGTTTTGTTTTTAACAAGACCTTAGAACAATAAAAACAAACAGTAAAATAGGTTATTTTCGTATTAGATTACTATTATCTCCAATTGAAAGGGCAGCGATTAATTACAATTTCATGCATAATTTTATGATTGCAATAGAGAAAAAACCTGAGACAATAAAATAATAAATAACAGGTATTTCTTTAAGACCAATTCTTTAAGGTTGTATCAAGTTGAGTTTTAAAATAATTTGAAAACTGGAAAAAAAATGCCTGTCTTTGAACAAAATTTGTGTTTCAAACCTTTTTTTAAATTTATTTTTCTATATTTTTGCTTGTGAATTAAGAATATTTGCATATATATTTGAGGAAATGTTACTAATAAACTATCTCCGATATGATTCTTGAAAGCATCCACCCCCTATGTTATACAATATTAAATATTAATATACTAAAAGACCATTTACATAAAAAGAGAAATTTTTTGGTTGACCTACATATTTTGTAAATTTGAGTGATTTTTCATGTTTGTTATTTTTTTCTGCTTACTATATTTTTACCATAGTAAATATGCTCTCTGTGGTTTTACTGCTATGCAACAATATGTACTTTGTAATATAGACACACTAGACGTTCGGATGTCGTTTACCATAAACTATTATATTACTAAATGTAACTGTACTAAACGATATTGATGGTACAACTAAGTACCAATTCTAAGTACATACTTGACGACTATTATTAACTATAACAGACGACTATTTCTTTGTCATAAATTTGTATATTGTAACAATATTAGTCCTTTTAGTTGTGCTAACAGAAAAATGTGATATTCTTATTAGAAATTATCAAAAGGATAAGTGGCATTTGATGTCACTATATTATGTAAGAAAATTTAAACATTACGAATTCCAATGTGTACATTAAATAATGAATTTTAGCGATAACAAAACAAACAAAAATTCGTTTTGTTTTTAACAAGACCTTAGAACAATAAAAACAAACAGTAAAATAGGTGATTTTCGGATTAGATTACTATTATCTCCAATTGAAAGGGCAGCGATTAATTACAATTTCATGTATAATTTTATGATTGCAATAGAGAAAAAACCTGAGACAATAAAATAATAAATAACAGTTATTTCTTTAAGACCAATTGTTTAAGGTTGTATCAAGTTGAGTTTTAAAATAATTTGAAAACTGGAAAAAAAATGCCTGTCTTTGAACAAAATTTGTGTTTCAAACCTTTTTTTAAATTTATTTTTCTATATTTTTGCTTGTGAATTAAGAATATTTGCATATATATTTGAGGAAATGTTACTAATAAACTATCTCCGATATGATTCTTGAAAGCATCCACCCCCTATATGTTATACAATATTAAATATTAATATACTAAAAGACCATTTACATAAAAAGAGAAATTTTTTGGTTGACCTACATATTTTGTAAATTTGAGTGATTTTTCATGTTTGTTATTTTTTTCTGCTTACTATATGTTTACCATAGTAAATGTGCTCTCTGTGGTTTTACTGCTATGCAATTTATATGCTAAAAAAATTTGTTTTACTTGAAAATATAAAAGTTACAAAATATTTCGTGGTAAATTTGGAATATATTTTAAATAAACATATTGATAAAATGATCTTCTTTCTCGTTTATGTAGTCTATTTATTTTTTATTTTAGTAATACTTTATTGAATGATACTACCGTTTTTCTCAATATAGTCAGTCAATAAGTAATACAGTGTTCCATTTACCTATTTATTTATCAATCTAGTCAAGCGTTTGTATACCAATATTTTCAAAAATAAGGAAAAATATTTTATACATTATCAAGTAATTTTTGGGTCTTTTAAGGGTCTTTTAAACTACTAAGTAGTTTCTTAGTGGTATAAGTATTACGAATTACATCCAGGATTTTCTATGCATCTAGTCAAATATTCCCAAATTAAACGTTAAGTACCTAATAGGTCTTTTTATTCTGGTACAGCTTTTCAAACTAGATTGATTTATTAAACTTCGTCTTGTAAGTACACACGGCATGCTAATAAAACATAAAAATTTATATCAGTACACAGACTATAAATTTATTATTTGAATATTTAATTAAAGAATTGAATAAATTAACAAAATAGTTAATTGAATTACAAATTAAAGTAAGTTGTTTTGGTGCCACAATTTTCAATATCAATTACCTTTTATATAAGAAATTTTATTTAAAGTTTAACATAAGAATATAAACAAGTTCAAAGTCATTTATTTTTATATTTTAATTTTATAAAAACTTACATAATTAGTAAAGGAGCTATGGACGAATTATTTAATTACATTTTTGCAAATAAAGAAAAATTTATTTTAATAAAGAAGATATAAATTTCAAAACTTTCAGATATTATAGAATATTGTATACCAATTTTCTTTTTAATTGAAGGATTGCAACTAGCTATAACTAAGGGGGGAGGGGGTCGTCCAAGTTATTAAAACTTACATAATTTTTAAAAATTTAATTTACTCGACATTTATAGAATATGTGAGAGTATTATTTTTCGTCTAAAGTTTGTTACTCTATCAAATATTGACCACAATTACAAAATTTTGGTAAAGAATCACCTAATTAGAAAATTTCCGTTTGCTAGTATGTCCATCCGTCTGTCCGTCATCAAGATAAAAGAAAAGTATCATAAAATAAAACAAATAGAGACCTGAATTCTGTTGGCGTATTATAGACTTAGACTTTGACTTTAAGTACGTGAATGATCAAAACCGGTCAATTGGGTCCAATGAATACATGGTAATGAATACTTTTTTGATCAAAACTTTTGGTTTCAAGTCAAATTTAGCTAAAAATAACAGATAATTAAGCTACAGGTTATTATTATATAGGTACATGTTTGTATCTCCATATCTATCAAATTTTAGAGTAAAAATTACGTTTTTACGAAAGCGGGCATATTAGACATATATATGAAACACTTTGCTACCACATGCAGCTTCGCAATTGGGTATTCTTTACGACATGTCTTTTATATCAAAATGTTATTTATTTATTTATTTATTTTTTTGTAATTACACCTTAAATAATTCAATTAAGACGAACACGAATTTTGATTATATTATAGACAATATAGAGGTTACGTGAAAGGTTTTCTCCAAACTTTTTTTTAAAATCACATTAAACAAGTCATCTGTCCTGTGTATAATATACAACACTAATTATAATCTCTTATGATTCATATTTTATAATTAAAAAATGTCACGAAAAACTGTTTTTTATTTATGTGACACCGTCATAATCAGACATAAAGTAGTCAAATTCATTCACTGTTTTTTATTTATTTATTTATTTTTTTTACTTCCATACTGAAATACAACATTGAAGTTAAGATATTACCATTTTGTTCATTGGCCTGCAAAAACACTTTCTTTTATTACAGTTTATTTTCTACTTCTCCAAAAAATTTCTAATCTTTTCTACTTCTATTAATATATTTTTAAATATTTATTTTTCAAAATATTTGTAATTCTTAATAATTATATAAAACACAGTCATGTTAGTTACACCACTTATTTCTCAAGAACGGCTGGACCAACTTTTATGATTTTAGTGTTTTTGGATCTTCGTCGGGAGTAGAAGATAAGATTGGCTTTAGATTTTTACCCATAAGGGGGTGAAAAACAGATCCAATGTTTTTAATACAAGTTCTCACTTGAAGTATGTTACAAATCCAATTGGTGTCATTTCCATCAAAACCAAAATCTAAATTTGAAAATCAATATAAAATTTATCTTCTCACTAGCAGCATGTCGAATAGGCAACTATACAAAGTCTGTATATCACATTGTTCAACTATCACAGGAACCAATTACGGTTCTAGAGTTCCATAGATGAATGTCTTTTCTTCAAATATATATAAAAATTTTGTTTTTCGGGTTCCCACACAAAATACTCGGTAGCACAGAGCAAATACCGGGTATTCACACACTAAGTACTTTGATTTGTAAGAATGGGTTTTCCAAAATTCTATCCCTAAGGTGGTAAACATCTGGTGAGAAGTTTCTATCGGACAACGTGATTCGTTGATCACATTTACTTCAAATTTTGGATGCAATCGATGTAATATCGTTTAATAAAATGGGAAAATTGTTACAGCAGCACGTACCTGGGTGTGTTACTTTTAAATTAACATGAAAAATAACATATTTGATGAAGTACTTAGCGATAGTATTTGGATTCAATATTGCCTAGGAATATCGTGTGATGTTGTTGTATAGAATATACCCACTATAGTCACTGTATGACCTTAGAAGTTGAAAAGTGACATTAAAAAAATTTTATATTTGACGTGATTTTGTTTCTTTGGTAGTCAGACAGAGTAAATATATTTTAAAAATAAATTCCAGTTTTATATCAGGAATCTATTGAAAATTTAAAAAAAACTAATCAATAAAAAATTGTTTAAAAAAAATAAATTGTCATTTTTTTTTCTTGAACTTAAAAATATTGTCGTACATATACAAATTTAATTTCGAATGTGTCATTACAATCTACTTGAATTTTAGAAAATTTAAACATCACCTCAACAAATTTTAAATCTTCTAAATCTAAGAAAAAAATCCACAAATCTTGCGACACACTTATAAATGTCATTACCACGAACACTGCACGGTACAATTTGATCAGTAATCTAGTCTCTATATAGAAGTTACAGGACTGTTTAACTTTTTTTGTTTTAATTACATTGTGTAAACATTAATTATTTACCAAAAAAAGTTCAGTGTAAACGATTTTTCTTTTTATGAATTTTGTAAAATATACAACAAAACTGCACACAGATGGTCTTGTTGTAAACGGACGATAAAGTTTATTACATATTTATATTTATTAAATTGAATTACAGTGAAAAACCTTTATAAGAATAACCTTTATTTTATACACGGCATACATAATATGTCAGGCAGAGTAAATTAATTATAGTCTAAAAATCATATAGCTACCTAATTTTGACTAATAAACAAAATTTTGGAATAGGTTTTCATTTAATAAGTATATTTCCGGTTGTCCGTTCATCTGTCCGTCATCACGAAAACTCGAAAACAAAAACAGATAGCGAGATGAATTTACGTTCGTGAATGAGCAAAATTGGATACAATAGATCGTTGACCCATCTTTTAAACTATAAAATATAGGCGAAAAATTTAAATACAAAATATTTTTATTTCTTTGAAACAAATAACTTTTGGCGTAAAATGTTTGATTTCTTCACAATTTTAGTCAAAATATATAACTGTATTCATTGGATATTTATAGTATTTTATGAATGCGAATTAAAAATAGTCCATAGGATTAAATTCAACTATATGTCGAGTATGTGAACAATTACATCTGTTGTTATCTTCACTTGTTATTACTTAAAACGAAAAGTGATCGAACATCCAGAATTAAATCAATATATTTGATACAATGGAGCTTATACATTACAAGAATTAGAAATAATGAAGCATTGAATTCCATACTGTCATATTGAAACTACTTCAAACACATATTTACTTTTTATTTCTCAAATCTCCCAATCATCTTTAAATGAATTTTAAGATTAATAACCGTGCTTTTAATTTTCGTTCTCGAACGGACGGGTAGACGGACTGGAGGAAATTGTCTAATTAGATGACTCTGCACACCAAAACCAAAATTTTGTTTGTATGATCAATATTTTCTAGCGTAATAAACTTGACTCTAAAATTAATATACTCTGACATATTATACATGTCGAGTACAATAATTGTGTTAATTTAATTTTTCTAAATGACAAATAATTTTAAAATTTTGAAAGAAATAAGATGTTAAAATTGACGAATGTATAATTCAAATAATCCATTCAATATTCAGCCTTTTAACATGAACAATCATCATGTTTTACTGTATTTATTATTTTTTTTTTTTTTATAAATTGAATTATTTTGTTTTAATATGTTTGCTATTTTTCTGTGTGAATAAATGCGATCATATCACTTCAGTTCAGTGATGATGAATGTAAATATGTAAATTTCAAAATGTAATTTATTGATATAGTGTGCGAATTTTTATTTATTTATTTTTTTATATCAACTGCAAACAAACAAAAAATAAAATAAAAAAACACGTATGTTTTTCATTGAAAGTGACATTTTTAAAGTTAAGACAAACGAGAGAAAGGGTAAATTGTATATTGTTTATGATGAATGTTTGAAAGTGATATCAATTTCATTTTTTTCTCGTGTTAAAAATATTGTTATTAATATTATAAACTTTCAGTTATATTTGACATTCATATGCTGAACTTGATGAAGTAAATTTATAATACAATATTTATATTTATTGATTTTCAGCGAATACATTTGGTTGAAAATAATTAAAAAGGATTCTAGGAAATGTTACGGTTAACAAGTTTTTCCCGAAAAAACATTTCATAAACTAAACTTAAAGACAAAATAATAAATCCTGCGTTTTCTCATGATTAAATTGTACATGCCTAAGGTCATTCCATTTGACAGATTATTGTTGAGTTATTTGTATGCTTAAATAATATTATTATATAAATTATAAATTTCTAAACCTTTTTTTACCAAAATTTGAAATAAAGATGTCACTAGGCTTTGATTATGTATATCTTTTATTAAATATACAATAGAAATAATTATTATCTAAATCAAAGAGAATTCTTCTTACTCTATCGGAATCATCGTACTACTAATAGTGTCTTTGTTATAGATGTTTTACTTTTTATTTCATTCACTCTGATAGACTAATTTCAGAACTCGTGGACAGTTTGAGTAAGAATGACAGTTTGAGTAAGGGATGAATCATACTCGACCTGAAATACGCAGATCCGTGCTGACTGGACCTCAAGTATCACTCCTTCCAAATGATTACCCGAATTGGACTCTAAGAATCTAGTGAAACCTTACAGATGCATTCAATTAGACGTAAAACACCTAAAAGGATTTTTAGATATACGAAAGGTAAAGGATTGCAAGCGAAGTTCGGAAACTACGTTCTACAAACCTTCAGCTTCTAATTATGTGTAGCTTAAATTTCAGTGATATTTTATGGGTAACATAAAATATCACCTAAATGTAGGTTCCAAATGATATACGTTTTATTGTTAACGTGTTCGTTAGCTGGACCTTATAAAACGGAAGATAAATTGGGCATGTACACAATAAAACTTCGATTAACCCGATTACTTAAGTGGAGATGCAACATATATTGTATTGCTTTCAAAATCTTCGCAAAAATAACTCAAAAATTAACTATTCAAATGTTTTGAAATTTGGTATGCACGGTCCTGGCATAAAAACGGGAAGGTCTTCTTGAAAAAACGTAAAAAAAATAACTTTTTGGTAGAACTTCCATTCATGTCAACATTATGCATCTGAAAGAAAATCTTTGGATAATATTTTTTGATTTATTTACTTATAGCTATATAAATAAAATATAATCTCTATTGCAATAGAAATTGTTTTTATTAAAGGTGTTTTTTTTTTATTATTCCCCCTTCAGAGAAATCCACACAAAAATGAGACCTCAATAATATAGAATTTCTCTAATGTAATACACATTTTTTCCGAACACAATTTACTTAAAACATAACAATTAATGTTATGAAATTTGGTATGTAGAATCTTGACATAAACGAATTGAATAATAATGATTATTTCTAAATATGAAAAATTTTGATTTTTACTTTGGAAATTATTTTTATGTTAAGAATGTACATACCAAATTTTATAACTTATTATTATTGATTTATTTGTGCGCAAAAATTAGAAAAAATACAATGTATATAACATTTAGTATTGACGAGATCTCATTTTTTGTGTTCTATTAACTGATTATACAGTTTTATTAAATTAAAGAATTTCATAATTTTTTTTTTTTAATTATTAATATTAAAGCTTACAAATAGGTATAATTAATTATAAAATACACAATTAAATGAAGTAATTTAAAATAATAATAAAATAAAAAACTAGTATTTTATTAATTAATATTATGTTGTTATATGTAGGCATTTATTAAATACAATGTCAACAAGAATAATATTTCATAAAATGTTATTAAATTAATGATCTGTGAAACAAACATTCACTACATTCATACTATACATTATTGTATATACAACAAACAATATGTACAATAATCATAATATCCATAATGGTAATAAATATAGAAACAATAGATAATAATAAATAGATACATGCCATCATAGTAATAAGTATTTATATATTATTAATCATTACATGTAGGTATGATATTTGTATTAAATTGATTGGTTTATTTTAGTTACAAATAAGTAGTCGAATCAAAGATGTTACACGAAACCGAGGAATACCCAAAAATAATCGGACTAAGCGTATGTAACTTGTTGTGCTATCTCTTGACTCGGAATGATGGAAATTAATGTTTTAAACCATTCTTTCCTATTTAATAATAATTTTTAATGAATTTCCTTGATTATTATGTCATTATATTTAAAAAAACATGAATTATTTTTAAAAAAAATTAAATTTTAAAATATAAATAAATAAAAAAAATTTTTCACTGCAATTTCATTTTGTATGAAAGTGGGGATTAATTTGATATACTAATTTAGTATGCTGTCAAAATGGTACTTTTTGGAAAAAAATTTGTATAATGTAATGTTTCGTTGCCTTTCAATTGGTGTAAAACTTTCAGTTGTGAGATATGGATGAAATTCGCAAATGTAACAAGAGCCAATTTATATTTTCGAATGTACAGAATTAATTTTGAATAACAATATCCACATAGATTACCCATTAAGAACTGTCAAGCAAAAGCAAAGGTTTATTCATAGAGAGATTAACAAAGTGGCTGCAGATATTAATTATGCACCAATCCAGGAACCACCAGCATAGGTCATTATGTGATCGATTTATGGAATAAAATAGGGAATAATAAGGAATAATAAATAATAATAGAATGAACGATTAACGAAGTTAACTTTTGCATTAACTAGGTCCACCCACCTATTACGCAGACATTCGGTATATGTCGGTCGATGTATATATAATATATATTTTAAATCTGAAAGTAATACAAAGATGTGTATATTTACTTACTTACTTGCTAAAAGTATATTTATTATAAAGACGAACGAGAAAGCTTTATTTAAACTTGTTTATAGAATGTAACTATTGATCGTGTCTACTACGTCTGAATAAAAACGCTAAATTTATTCTGATTATATTTTTCTCTATAAAAAGTAACCTATTCAATTTATACTTACCTATATGGTTTATATATTATGTGATTCATATAAAGCATTACGAATGTAGTAGAATTATTTGACAAAAAGTCAAGACTATTCTATTCAAAATTATATTTTGTATTTTGATTTTGTATTATTGAGTATTTTGACTTTTTTGACGCGTGATTAAATTGTTACTTTATATCAAAGTATGGACTTTAAGTAAATTTAAAGTGCTCAATAATTAGAAAAAACCTTAAAATAAAGATTTGATATTATAAATTGTTTTTATATATAGAAAGTGTTGAAGCCATTTACAAAATTTTATTTAGGTATTCATAGAATCACCTAATCAGATCATTTTCGTATGTCCTCCCGTTTGTCTGTTTGGCTGTGCGTCACCAAGCCAACGAAACAACACGAAAAGCGGTCTCAAATTTTGATAATGTAATCAAGGCATACAAAGTTTAGGTTCATGAATGAGCTAAATCGGTCCATTGCATCCAATGGATCCATGACCTACCTTTTAAACCATAAAAGATAGAAGAAAATTTAAAAGGCATAAAATGTTTTTAAAAATTAAATACTTTTAATTGAAATATCTTTTTCAAACATGTTTAGATTAGCCACAATTCAGCTAAATTTTAGATGAAAAGATCTAAGCTCAAAACTTTTGATATGCGTTTTAAACATTGAATATTATCAAAATTTCAACTCTCTATACTTTTTCGTTTTCGTGTTATCTTGGTGACCAATTGACGTACCGACGAACGGATGGACAGACGAAAATTATCTGATTAGGAGATTCTATGAACACATATTTCTAAATTTTTTAAATGGCTTCAATACTGTATGGACTACATATTTAGGGTATTTTATGAATGCTAATCATAAAAAAAGTTCAAACATTTATTCGAAATCATAATTATCTACACAGTTAAGTTAGAGTATATTCATTTTCTTTTATTTTAGTTTTTTCAAAATATGAAAGTTAAAATAATATAGGTGAGCTTGAGTAAAGGTTAAATCTAGGTTAAAATCGTAAAGTTTTATATGAACTACCATGTATGTGATTTGTATACTTGTATATATTTATGTATTTTTTGTATTTATAAATATAAAGTGTTCATACAGGTGAAATCATACAAGTGAAAATGTATTTATTATATATAATGTTACAATATGCATGCGTATGAGAATTTTATGTTCAATTAATCGATCCGTACAAAATACATTTATATACATATCTTGCGTTTGGTGCAAATTTCCACATTTAAAAGTAGAATAATCAAATATTTCCGGCATTTGTACACATATATTGGACAAATAAAATTGCATTGAACTGCACGGGTTACGAGAATTATTAGTTATTCCAAAATTTGATATACTTTAACAGTATTTTATTAATACACCAAGCAAATTAAAGTTTTTCATGACTTAAATACAAAATTTAAACCGGCACCAAAATATAGTTCAGCCAAAGCATGAAGAAAAAGGAAACAAATCCGGCTTGATTTTGGACTTTTGAGAGATCTATTTTGGACAGTGACAAATGGGCTAAGTAGGTGATTCTTAAATAAAACCTAGTAATTTCTAACTATAAAGAGTTTTTTAACAGTAATGGAAAGTCCACTTATTTATTATAGTTCAATTAAAAATTTAAAAAAGTAAATTTTCCTTGAAATTAACTAGAGTTTAATATTAAAATGAATAAAGCTGATGTATAGCAATACAGGGATTTTTGGCAGAGTATCTTGATATGAATGTAGCACGCCCATCCTTCATGTCTAATATAAATTGATCGAAGAATTGTAATTAAATTTATTAAGAATTGATACACTTTTCTCTTCATAAATATGAAAACTTTTGTTTCTTAAAACTTCACTTACATAAGAAATTCACTAGTATCTTGTTTTTTGTAATTTAAAACTTTTTTTTTAGAATAATAATCCAGTTTACTTACGACGAAAGTTAAATACTTTTTGTGTTTGCTAAACCGTATCCAAACCAAACGCGACATACAATACTACAAAGTTGAAAATAATAAATGGATTAGTTTTTTTTTCTACTATGCTAATGTTTGTTTCAATAAACAGAAAATTTACGTTTTATAATCAGTATTTTTTACATAGCAGTTTTCTGACTGATGAAAAAAATGACTGCTGTATCAGAATATTGTCTAATCATTTCTTTGGCAATTCAGGTCTCTGAATTCTTGGAGAAAAAATTCAGTTTTTTAACGAAATAAACAAAAAAAGATTACATAAAGATTAGCATTGGGTAACTAGTAGAAAAACACATTGAATATTAATGGACAAAATCCGTAAAAATTCTTATTTCTAAAACAAATTCTTTATGGACAAATTTTCAATATGGCAGCTTTCGTCATTTTCGAATTAAAGAAAAAAAATATTTGTCTTCAATTATTACACTATAGGTATTATATTGAAGGCCTTAAGCAGTACATTCCAAAACTATATAAATAATATGCACAAATTGAACATAGGTAGGTATTAAATACAAAACCAACAGATCAAATTGTTTGATCTTCGGCGGAAAATAATACAACCATTGATTTAGTATGAACAGTGATTAAGGAAAATAAACACAAATAACGAGGTTTTTAGAAAATTTTATATGTTTTTGAATAAAGAATAAAGTATGCAAAATTGATAGTTTTGCAGTTATATAAGCGAAAAAAACGTCAATAAACCAAATTTTTCAGTTTTAACATAATTATCTTTCCAACAAGAAAATCTTTCAAAAACAAATTGACTGTCTTATAAAACATTATTAAAAATGTTGCCTCTGCTTGGTATGTAAAATAAAATAACTTTAATGATGTAACAATGTTTAACTTGATGTAACTTTATCGTACAAGAAACATTGATAAAATTTGTTCTCATTAATTAGTCAAATAGCGAAGCGTCATCAACGACAAAGAAAATTAATAAAATATATTTAGAATGATATGGTTGGTATCGAATTCCTTTGGGATAATTAGAATGTATACTCATTAAAAAACTTGATGTAATTTTTAATAATCTTCGATTGAAAAGAAAATTTACCTTTAATAAAACAATATAAAAATTATTGGAATAAATTATACATTTTGGAAAAATTATAGCAAAAATAAAAAATATATATTAACAAAATGATATTCTATTAAAGTGCGTAAGATTCCATTTTCCAAAAAATTTTATATTTCAAATAATATTTTATTTTATTTCATTTTTTAATTAATGTTATTTTAAAATATAATACTACGAACTATTCGAGAGTTTAAAATGACTTTGCAATAGCACATTATAGTCTTTTAAAATTTTTTTAACAAAATTGACAGGCGAAGTTAATTACGAATGTAGTAGGTAATGGTGAACAAAACCAAATATTGTAATAAAAATAAAACTTCTTTTGAGAATATTTGTAATATCTATATTGCGGTTCAAAATTACCCATTTTTGATTCATATGAAAAATGCACTGTTTTCGATTGCCCAAAAACGGATAAGCAACAAAATTTAAAACAAAATAAACACAATGCTATTATTTCCAAGCTAACTGCTACATTTTTCCTAGTAAACCTCACCAAAAATTCGAAATTATTAATGTAAGTAAGCAATTAAATAATTCGTTGGATAATTATAAAACTTATCTTAAATTTTATTTTTATATAAAAAACTGAAGTTTAAGATAGATCGAAAGTTTTATGACCATCAACATTATAATTTTGTTTCTGTCTACAATATTTTTAAGCTTACTTTTTACAATACTTTTAAAAAATACTGTGACTTAATATAAATGCAGGATATTAAAGTATTACATAATATTATCTTTTACTATTTCTATGAATTAATATTGCTAGGTAAATGGGTCTCAAAAACTGGTAGGTATTTTTCGTCGGCTAATTAAAATTTATCATTTACACTTGACCGTTTTATGTTTTAAATATTTATGTAATAATAAAAGTATATACAGCTTGTCTTTGTAACTATTTTACTTAATCACTTTTTTCATTCGTCACCGTCATATTTTAAACTATTTTTTAGATTTTTAAAAATTACTTCAATTTTAAGTGCGTAAAGTAAACACCCTTCAATTGAAGTGATAAAAACAATTTTTGCGTTTTCCCTATGGCATGTCCGTAAATTCCGGAATTTTTTATAATTTGGCTCCAATTTGTTTATGTCAACAAATTAGAGCCAAATATGAACTCTGCTCCACCAAAAACATTAATTAATAACAACAAGATAATGAGGAATTTTAGACGATATAAGTTTAATTTAAAATAAATAATAAATATTTTCTATTATAATGTTAATAAGGTTTCATTAAAGAAAGATCTGTTTCTTCTGTGACTACGCATTCAAATTCGCACTTTTATCATGTAGATTTTATACAAACTGAAGTGTAAAAGTAAGGCTTTCTTTCATATTATAATAGAATGAAGATACGATATGTATAGCTAATAATTCTAAAGCCATATTGTATATTGTTATCATTATAACTAGTGAGTGTTACTTATTCTACACATGCCATTAACATACATCAACAATATTATTTATGCTTTGTAACATAGTAATAATAAACTAGGAATTTTAGCGCTAACCTACGGAAAATTATTAAAAATAAAGTTTCGAAAACTGTATAAATCCCATGTTTCAGAATACATGTGTACAGCGCAAAACATCTACGTTTTATAAACATTACTTTTCTTTGTCACTATCGAAACTTTTTTAGGACTAAACTAAAAGGAAATAATGACAAATATTCATCGATGTTGAGTTCTTCGAAAATACTTCTTTCAGTTTTTCTAACTTTCCAGGACAATTTTCAAATTTTATATCTATGCATACCTTCCCTGAAATATTACAAACATTTAAAAATAGACTAGCCAATTTCGTTTCGAAAACGCCACAACGTTGTATTTTTACACATAAGATTTTGATAACTAAATTTATAAGATTGTTTCGACCATAATAACATTTAGGCGGTTAAATCAGAAGAAATATCAGTTATTCGCTAATAAATAAACGAACACGCTGTGGATATTTTTGAACCTGTGTTGCGTTTCAAACAAAAAAGTTTTATAAAGCCCTAAAATCCTACAGATATTTCGGGATCACGACAAAATATTTTTAATTTTAACAAACTTGTATGGTAAATGTGTATTTTTCATCTGGAATGAATTTGAAAAACTTTATAGACTTCCTCCAAAAGTGCTGTAATATGCTTTGATAAAATCCAATAATATTTCAACACATTAGTTAACCGTTTATTTGTACAGTTCAGATATTCAGAATATTTCACGCGGTATATAACGTGGTAACTGAATCCATATTCTGTTTGTGTATTACGGTTCTGTTTTAGATAATTTTCAATAAACAACTGCTACTTTTTACTAGATTAAAGCAGTAGTATTCAACTGTAATAATAAGTAACGTGCACTTAACCTGATAAAATATTACATAAGCAACACAAGTACAGTTCTTCATTGTTAATTATGTATTCAATCTGATATGTGACTCACACATATCAGAGTCAGGTAGGTAAATGTATATTCATTGAATTTTATGTATAAGGCGGTAACAATAATAACAACTAGACCTCAGATTTTTATCATCAGTTGTTCATATTTACAGTTTTTTCATGATACGATCACTATGACAAGAAAGTTTAAGCCTACGAAACAATCTATTTGGTGCTTCAGCCAGATACAAATTATCCAGTAAAGCAACTTTCAATTTGCATTGTCCAGCAAGGTGAAGTATGATACTTTATGCATTCCAAATTTAAAACTCGGCATCAATCAAAAATAAGCACTCTTAACACTTAAAAAAGTAAAAGTTTCAAATTCAATGAACGAAACGGCCATCTGCCTTTTTTAGCTAATTGAGATATAAATATTTTACTTTTTTTTAATGAATTTTTATTCTCGAAATATATAATTAGAGTATATTAATTTTAGTCTAAGTATGCAACACTAGCAAATATTGATCGCACAAATAAAATATTGATATACCTATGTGTTCATAGAAACACCTTTCCGTTTGTCTGTCTGTCCTTCATCAAGATAACTCAAAAACAAAACGAGTTGATATTTTGGTGGTTTCATTAAAAAGTCCATTGGATTCCATGACCCAACTTTAAAACCGTAAAATGTAGTTAAGAAAAATTTCAGAACAAAAATGCTTTTTTTTTAACAAGCAAATTTTGTTTGAAATATTTATTCGTAAAATTATTTACCACAATTTTAGCTCAAATTTAGATTATAAATGTATATATAACTACAATACGTTTGTTTCGGTAATCGGTTGTTATGTGTTTGACAGTGCTTGAGAGTCACCTGTGGAATCATTTATTTTCTAATTGTTTTCGCATTGAATTTTTATTACTCGATTAATTATTATTATAAGTATGTTCATAGTATTTTATGAATGCTTATGATTAAAATTTGTTTAAACATTTATCATCCATCACATATCGAGTATCTAAACGAGTTATCCAAAGGTTTGAATAATTTGTTTAACCTTTGTTTTTACACGGATTGGAGATTAAGAACCACCTATATTAGGATAAATTGTTATAAATGGATTTCAAAAAGCTTTTGGTCACGAAATAAATCCTGAAAATTGAAATTTTCAAGTAGGATTCTTTCATTATCAAAACATATACATCAAAACATACCTTCAACTAAAACTCGAGAAAGTATACACTTGACTTACCTAGAAAAGAAAAAATAATATTAGTAATTTTTTATCCTAAAAATATGTATTTAAAGGTGAGATTTAATGAAATTGTACTTAATGAAGTTATTCATTAAAAATATGTAAATAAATCTCGAAAAAATTGAAGTTTAAGGCATATTTCAATTTACTGGAAATGAAAGTGAACTAGTAGTGTGGTCGCAAATATTTGACAGAACGTGGTGGGTGAATTGAGTACAAATCTTTTTCAAAACATTTCAAAATACAAGACCCTTTTTGAGATTTTTAAGCTTCCATTTTGAATAAGCATTATTTTTGTCACTGAATTGTGATCAAAGAGCACATCTAGTCTAAAAAATCCTCAACTTTTTTGTAATAAAAATTTAAAAAATCGAGAAGATAGTATTTTAATTTTTGAATGTTTCGATGTATCCTCAAAAATTTTATTCTAGTTAGACTCCCAAAATTGAAAGTGGAAAAAAGTTACAGATTACTTCAATTTATTTTTGATTGGATGTAAGAACAGTTTTTCGAAAATCAAAACATATTTTCGGACACCAATGCCATCAAATCCTTGTGGCATATGCACTTTTTAGCCGCGTACACACTTGCAACATTCGCGTGGAACGTAACACCGTAACGCAACTTTGACGCGTAACAACAGCTTTAATGTGGGCGTGAACGTGTAACACCATCGTGTAACAAAATATTGATACGCAGCGATGGAGTCTCGCAGCCTACAAATTGTCGGTCAATGTTAATCGTATCAAAAAATGTTGCTAGATGGGGTTACATATATGATGGACCCATTTACGCAACATTGGCAAAGACAAGGCGTAAACATTATTCATTTTTATTATAATTGTATTTATTGTGACTTATCAACATAAACAAATACTTAAAGTGAAGGTACTCTGCTTAGTAAACAGATGGAACATTATGCAATAAATAGCAACATCGCAACATCCATAAACCAATGGTCTCGTAACACGTAACATGTAAGCTGTAACAGTACAGATTTACGATATGGTGTTACGTTGCGAATAAATATTGCACGTGTAAACGCTACTTTATGATAATGTATTTATTGTATTTAAAATAAATGCGCGTGCTTACTTTTATTTGCATACAATACAGCCACATAGTAAAAATTCAATCAAGCATGTAAGTGTGGAATTTTTTATCGTTAAAATATATTGTTTAGCTATAATAATAACAAAAGAAAAGCATTTCTCACTCATGCTATTGTATACAAAAACTTTCTTATATCATTAGAAAATTAATACTTAATAACTTAGCAACATATTTCAAAGACTTTATTGTATTATTTTAAATTAAAACTCATTAGTTTAACCATTTTTATACTCGACTTATATTATATGTCAGAGTATATTACTTTGAATCTCAAGTTGACAATCACAAAGTTTTGGTATAGATATTCACAGAAACATCTAATTAGTCCATTTCCGACTGTTTGTCCGTCCGTCCGTCCGTAATATGTCAGAGTATATTACGTTTGGTGACGTATTCTAAATATGAAAAGCAAGTTTAAGTTCGTGAATGAGCAAAATCGGTTCATTGGGTTAAATGGATCCTAGATTCAACTTTTAAACTATAAAAGATAGAAAAATACAAAAAATGGGAAATTTTTTTGAAAACAACATTTGTTTTGTTTGAAACATTTTTTCGTAAAATATTTGAATTCTCACAATTTTAGCTCAAATTTGACTTATAAACACATATAGGTAATTACAATACATATTATTATTATACATGTATACATATTTCACTGTATAGACTGGATATTTATAGTATTGTATGAATAATAATTAAAAAATAGTCCATTGAATGAAATTCAATCATATGTCGAGTGTCTTAATTAATTAACTCTGTTGGTTGTTATATTTACTTGTTTTACAAAAAATTTAATTTCAAATTCAGAGATTCCAAAAAATCAACCAAAAATATATTCATGTTATATATTACACATAATATAATTATATATGCCTTTATTTATAATTTTATGGGTTAGGTATTGAGTGTATTTTATTAATGATAATGATTTAAAATAGTTCAATACAGTTTAAACTAGCGTATATTTAATATACATTTACCGTAACCATATTCCATTATACATTTATTCGTGGTTCGGTAAGTTATAAAATAAATGTGCAGTTTCATTTCTTATATTTCTAATGTCGATATACTCATGTTAAAGACTTCTTAAAGATTAATTTAATTTTATTCGATAGTGGTACAATAAGTACAGATAGAATAAATTGATATTTGAGTTCCTTAAGAGCTTAACACTAAGACAATCATTCAGTGTTGATAATAAAGACTATAGATTTTCTATAATTTATTTAAGTATTCTAAAAGGTGTTTCACAATTATAAGGCACTATTTCAAAAAAGAATACATTACTTTGAAAAAATATTAATTATTTTTAAAAACATAAAGAAGCTTATTTCATTATATTTCGATTTTCTGTCCACAACCCCTCCTCTCCACCTCAATATACAGAATAATCAATTTCTACCAAATAAATATCACTTATATAAACCTAAATCTTGCATTTACTTAAATTTTATCAAAATCGGATGAGCAGTTCACAACACTATATGGGCATGTATATGAAAATTATCGAATTATATCAATTCCATCGTGTTCATAGACCCCAACTATATACATTCCACTTAAACCAACGGATTTTCAAATTCTTGAAACTTCCTTTTCTCGTATGGTCTTCAAAAGTTCGTAGTAATTCGTAACTAAATCAGTTAAATGCGGTAATAATCCAGCTTGCTGTGGGATCAGGACGCATTATTATAATAACAGAAAAGTATTTAAAAACAAAGAAGTTATAAGCTTTCAATGATTATTTTTCGTCTGTTTCTTCAAAATGATGGTTTTTTTGCAATCTATATGGGGGAATAACATAATGACGACCCAACAGAGTATCAAAATCTTTATCTAATTACTATTTTAAAACTTTTGCTTTATTTGCTTAGTTTTAAAGATTTTTAAAACATGACTTCAGTTCCCTATTCGTGAAGTAAAGGCATTAATTGAAGAAATTAAAAAATCTTTGCCTTCAGATGATGGAGTGTTTTAATGGAAGGTACAGAGGATCAAAAGGTTTAGATACAAGGGAGGCAGTTGCGGTTTCCCTATGAATATACATTAACACCTTGTCTAATTTCCTCAAGCTTCACAAGGCAGACAATTCATCTCGTAAGCCAAATTTAATACATATATCTGATGATAATTTGCAACAGTTGATGCAAAGAAGAATAATATACTTTCATAATACTCACGAATTTTAAATACTTAATATCCTATTGTTTTTTTACAAGTATAGTGCCATTACAATTCTGAAACACCATATACAAATATAGACAAATACTTAAATGTAAAATATTGTTTCAATAATGCAACATGTATTTGTGGTTGGTTAATGACTGGTTGGTTGTTATAGATAGTAAATTTATGTAAAAGTGAATTAGTTAATGGTATCTATAAGTACTTTTATTAATGTAATAATATATTATAATATTGTAATAAAGTGCGAATATTTTATTATACATTAAGTGTTTTCAATTTTCATCACTTATTATCATTTATCGTCATATATTATAGAACCATATTTAATATTCAATTAAGTAGTAAAAAACATGGATATTTTATATTTTTTTCTATTGCAGAATCTTTATAGTCTGCATATGTGTAATATTTTAGGAGTAAATAAATTTAAAGTTAGTTACACTTAAACATATCTAAAACTAAATTTGGAAAAAGTCTTCATAAAATTATCAATTTGTTTCGTGCGGGTCAAGTATTCGTTATGACGAACCTAAAACCTTAAAATAAATAGCGTGCTGAAAATTTTTCAGCGTTTTTTATACCCAAATAATAACTAAAAGTGAATTTTTTAATACTAAAGCCAATTATTTTTTTTAAAACTATTATCTGGGACACTCTGAATGTTGCATATTTTAAATAAGATATAAAAATCACAAAAATAAGAATAATTTTTCGATGGAATAATAAGTTTCTAGGATGTTGCAATCGGTTCCTACACCTCGTAAAATTAAATTAACGTAATTTAAAAAAATTATGGATCTAAATTTATATGTTTATCGAATTTGAAAAGAAATTTATTTTTGATTTTTGGGAAGGATTACACCATTAAGGTTTTTATTCCAACTTCGATAAAGTTTTGTTAATAAAGTAATTTCGACCAAAAATCACTGAAATTGAAATTTTAGAAAATTTAAGGTGAATAGTTCGTACAATTATCAAAATTTTAGTGTTTAACTTAAATAATACAATTAATGTTAACAAATTTTCATCAAATTTATGTTTATGAAACGTTTTCGAACATAATCTCGGTTGAATCTTTAGCTACTGATTAAATCAAAATAAAAAATGGTAAAAATTTGTCAACAAAAAACAGATGTCCGTCAATTTGAAACTTGTGGGATCGGGAAATTTTCGGTTTCCGATCCAATTTTCGTTGATGAAAAAGATAACAAATATGATAATTAAAATTTTGGAAATGAAAAAAATAAATTTCTGTTGGTACTTAAGCTAAAAATACTTCAAATAAGTACTTGAGATAAGACAAGTATTTTTAAAAAATTTTGAATTTCTTGAATAAAATTAACCGAAGATGTCTGTCTAGACTATTTGAAATAGATATTTTAATCAAATTTTGTTCATCCTCTATACAATGAATTTTTTTTATTTATTTACAGATAATATCCATTATAGAAAAATAACAAATAACAAAAACACATTAATAATAATGAAAAAAAAAAAATATCATTTTTTATCATTTTTTTTTAATCCCATTATCTAAATTCATAAAAAATATGCAACTGCATTGTGTAAATATAAAATAGATTAAGGTTTAAATAAAACAATATTATTAATTATTATTTTATGATGGTGAGGACATTAATGAAAATCGATAGTTTTAATAAAATATTAAATCAAAAAAAGCAATAAATAAATATAAATAAATACCTACATTTTACAATATTTGTAATTAAAATTTTTTATTGTAAAATTTTTAATAAATTTTGTTTGTTTATTTATTATATAAATTTTAAATAATTTTCATTAGTTATTGAAAATGCGAATATATTTTTTATTTGTTTTAACATTAATTCAAGTTTTTAAAATTCAAGGTAAACATTGTAAATAATTTTTAATTTTAATAAAAATTATGTTTAATATTTAATAAATTATATTTTAATATAATTTATATTATATATATGGTTTTTTAATTTCACATAATTTTTATTAAAATTTGTTTCATTTTATTTAATTTTTATTGAAATAATATAATTTTTTTTAGGAAAATTCTCCGATCATTTAACCTTCGTTCTGTATAAGTAAGTAAAAACAGAAATTATATTTATAGAAAAAAAAGAAATTTAATTAAAAAAATAATAATTAAAAACATCCGGATTTTTATAAATATTTTTAGTGTATATTTTGTGTATATTCCTCATCGTAAATGGCCACATTTCTAAACAAATTTGAATTTCTCAATATTTTATTAATATATACAAAAGTGATTGAAAGTTGAGAAAATTTATGTTGAATCTTAAGGTTTCGTACAATTATCAATATTTTAATCTTTAACTTTAATAATAAAATTAATGTTAAAATACTTTCTTTAAATTTATCTATTTGAAACATAATATTATATATTATTTATCCATTTTCTATGGCGTTGTAATAGGATTATAATCCATGTTTTTGTTTCATTTAGTTGAATTCAGAGAATAAGTTGTATCAGAACTCCTGATTAGAATTACCAAATCACAAAAAACAGCTAAAAAGTTACAAAGCGCATAAATATAAAAATTAATAATTGTAAACCATGAAAGTCGGGCTTTATTTATATTCCTTGTTATAAAAGCTGATGCCCAATTATTTATACACTTTTTATGTCTCGTTAATGACAAATTATATTCCCTTTATTCTTCGCGAAAGTGCAAACATAAGTTTTATGATAATCAGATGATTTATATATAATATTAGATTAAAGTGAATCTTTTCCTACTGTAAAATTTACATTCATTTGTTTTCTAAACTCGAAAACTGTTCGAGTGATCATTCGATATCATTCAAAATTGCACTCGAAGTTTAGTCATAAATGATACAATCACATAAATACGAGAAATTTTTACAAAATATTATAAACGGTGTAGAGTTTTTTCTAATAAAAGTATTTGAAAATTTGTATATACGATTATTTTATTTAAGAAGTAAATAAACATTTAAAGTTTTTAAAAATCTGAAATAATCTTATCTTTTGTAGTACATCATGGCTCGATTATATTCAAATCAATGCATCCACTCCTGAAAAATTATTAGAGCAACCAAATTTCGATCATTCCAAGAAAACAGTATTATTTGTGCCAGGTGCACCAACACCGTTGGATTCACCAGTTATATGTGGTATTATTGATTTGTACATCAGTAGTGACAAATATAATGTTATTACATTACATCATTTATATTATACGAATGATATAAAGAAAATTGGCAATGTTGTAATACCAGTAAGTATATATAAAAACCAGTGAAGGTAAAAACTAGCATTGCCCAATTTTGTAAATTTTGAATTTGTTTACTACCGAGTTATATCTATCAATATGGAAAAGTTATTTTCCATTAATCAAAATCTAAAAATATTTTTGCTATCAAATCAAAATTTTTAAATCTGTTGGAACCTCTTCAGGAACTTTCATTTGATATGATATTTGTCTGTCGGTATGTAAAACTTTTTCTTAATTTCACGCATAGTTCCAAAATTACTGAACGAATATTCCTAGTCATATTCCTAGAAAAGAAATTATTTTTTTAATCTAATATCCAAATTTAAATGCAATCATACATAATGTTATGTGAACATTTATCTAATTTTAATAAAACTTTGTATGCAAATGTGTAATACAGAGTTATGGATCAGTAAAAATCGAAACAGATAATCGCGGGAAAAGGAAGTCATATCAGGGCATTTAAGTCAATCCATGACTATTATTGGCCAAATATTTTTAGTTATTTGTTCGCGAAAACAATACCTTTGTTGTAGTTGTCTGAATAAGAAACATCTTGCACTCAGCCAGTGAATAAATTTTATAAATTATAGATCGGACAATCATTTGGCGAAGCAGTAACGCAATTGATTTCACATGGATTGAATGTAGAGACTATAGAATTAGTGGGTCATTCGTTGGGTGGACATCTTATTAGTGTTATTGCCAATTACACAACACCCCAGCTTCCTTTATCAGTGAGCTTAGATCCAGCAAATGTTTTCTACATATTTGACAAAGGTTATACAAAGTTTACAATAGCATTATGGACTAATTCGGGAGCCGTTGGTCAACCAGAATGGAATGGGGATGTAAATTTTGTTGTAAACAATGGCATGACTCAACCCTTTTGCAAAAATTTGGCAGGTAAACTTTGAAATACACAGTTGATTAATATTGACTCACTTTCTAATTCTTTTAAGGGATGATGAATCATATAAGATGCCATCATTTAGTGGCTCTGGAATATTGGGGATATATTGTCTGGAAGCCACATTTATTTTATGGAATCGCTTGTGATGAAACAGATTGTAATCCGAAAGATGTTATTCAATTGGGGCCAAATATACGGTAAGACCCAAAGCTTAAAATATGTTTTCAAATTATTGAAATTAATTGTTTGAAAACAAATCTTTTAGAGTATATTTAAATCTTTAGAGTGTTTGATGGAATGAGGAAAAAATTTAGTTAAGCAGTTTTCTATATTTTATCGTTTGAATGAATGTTTACCGATTTTGTACTTTTATTTTCTGTTTTTGTCTCTCTCGACTTCTCAAATGATTTCAAATGATAGTTTCACTTTTTTTAAAACCCTGAAGTATTTCCTATTATCGTTCCTTATGATTAAAATTTTTTTGTATTTTCAGAAATAAAGGAACATACTATTTTCGAACAAGTGACGAAGAACCATTTGGATTAGGTATGGAAGGTATTGAAAATATTCAACCAACAAAAATTGCCTCTCGTTATAAATATCAACATTTATTTCGTACAATTTATAATTATAGATCCAAAAATTTAAATTAAACTGCTTTTTATTTATAATTTTTGTTTGTTATACCAATCCTTATCAATTAGTTAAAAATAATAATTCCAGAAAACTATTCTCAAAAAGGTCAATGTAGACAGATTTCTGAGAAAAAAGGTTAATTCAAATCACGTTTATTACCATGGATTAATTGGATTAACAGTTTGAATGACAAAATGACACAAATACTAAAATAAAAAAAAAATAAAAAATTATTATGCATTTTATTCATATATACATTTATATATATATATATATATATACATTTATATATATATATATATATATATATATATATATATATATATATATATATATATATATATATATATATATATATATATATATATATATATATATATATATATATATATATATATATATATATATATATATATATATATATATATAAATATATATATATATTTAAGGTGAAATTCTTTGGTCTAGGCTAAATAACTTTGATAAATTACATTTTATGCTTCAACAAAGTTAAAAATACCTCGAATTGGATGCAAAATTAGAAATTTTTAACTTTTTTGAAGCATAAAATGTAACATCAAAGTTATTTAGTAGAAATTATAACTGAAAGGTTAGTTCGTTTTGCGTATATCAATTATTTAAATCATTCATTCTACTTCAAAAGTGGTTACACTGGAACCAGGGACACACTGTAGCTGTTACAGCTCTTTATAAATTTAATGTTACCTTTAAAAGAATGGATATGATTTGTTTGTAATTATTTTCATTACTTTCTATTAGAATTTCATTAACAAGTAAAAACATATTGAAATAATATTTTTAATGAGCTGTCATTTCTTTAAACGTGCAAGAATATTAATTACATCGAAACAATAATAATTCAATAATTTACATATTTTCTGTAAATGAAATTCCATTTTATGCTTTCATTGAAATGTGAAGAAAATGATAAAAGTTAATGAATACATTTGACATTTAAATCATACAAAGGGCACTGAACGAACATGACAAACTTTTTTCAGATCAAACTTTGGAATGTGTATGAAGTTGACACCCACATTTTGGAATTCTTTAAAAATAAATGGTGCTTAATTGTGCCCATAGTCTTAATACATCAGAATATTTTTTCCGGTATAAACATAGGTCAGTATGACCATAGTTTTAATGAGGCCACTTTAAAATGAAGACATTTACTATCCCATTATCTATGCACTCAAATTTGAATGTTTTTTAAGACTATTTATCTTAAGGCACTAATGGAAATAAAATAATATTTTATAGAAGGAAAAATTCATATAAGTAATTCTAAAAGAAAATTCAAATAAAATTCCTAATTATCTTCGTATTTTTATGAATTACATTTATTTAGTATGTTAAGGGATGTTTTTTAACTACTAAAGATAGCAAAATATTAATTTTATGCTATTGAGTTAAATACTTATTGTAGGTCCTTAAGGGAATAATAATTATGTCCTTATATGTCCTTATATATGATTTTATTTTAATTTACATAGAATATGTGTGAGTAAGTAAGGCCTTCTATCGTTTAGCCAGGTTTTCGATTTTGCGTTAAGGCCCAGCGCACAGTCATCATCGGACAGTCTTACAATAAAATCTGATCATACATTAGACAAAAATATTAAGCAAGCGCATATCATCGCATATCATCAGATACGTACTACGAACCACAATTTAACGCTCGATACAATTAGCATATTATTTAGTTAAATCAGATTTTCTGATCCGAAATTCTGATCAGAAATTCTGATGGTGTGCGCTGGGCCTAATACCAACTCTCAACATAAAATATGCACTAATTAAGAAAACGGATATTAAGATAAGAACTTGCTGTAATAAAAGTTAACAAAAATATAGATAAATAAGTATGGCCTTCAATAATGGCGCATTCACATATTTAAATGACACATTATAGAATGGCTACAGATAGATAGATGTTTGTTGATACTTGAAATAATGAATTTCACAGACATTATTAAATCAACTAACACAATCAAACACAACAAGTTAGTAGAGTACTTTACTTACTGCACACACACATTATCGGAGAGTATAGAGAATAAAATTATTTGAAAAAAAAAATAATAACAGCGTCTGTTAAGTACATCCATATTTTAAATGAACAAGTGTGCTGCAGGAATGATGATGATGTGGCGGCGGCATTGACGGTCGACGGGTTAGTAAGTATAGAGTAAAATAAAACGGGGACTACATAGGGAGTTTATTTTATCAAAGCATACAAGCAAGTATGATACGACAAAGTAAAAGCAAATACGTGCGCTATTTCTGTATGAGAAATTTTAAAAAATGTTGCATCGTGTGTTCAGTTTATAGGATAGAAAAAATATTTTTTGACCACAGTAATTGGTCTATACGGTTCAGGCTTTAGACTGCACATGTTTTTGCCACTGCAATTTTGCGTCAAAATTGCACCAGTCATGAAGAATATCTAGTCAGAAAGTATACTCAAGCGTGACAAAACAATGTTTTCATTTTCATCTCCTTCAATACTTCATCAAACAGGTGATTGTTTGGTTGATATTGTTTGAAAGCTTAGGTTTCCTACTTTGTGCGAATTATCAATATGTAGATTAAAATTAACGTTTTCATCACAGCCAAAGCTTGAAAACCTGGCGGTTAAATATATGAAAAAGAGTTGTTTCCGATTTTTCCAGAATTTCTGCTAAACTAAGCTTATAAGAGAAAAAAGCTACATGCGAGATATTTTAAAAGCCTATTAAATGACGTGTGCAAAATTAAAATCGGTTCATGAGTATTTTTTTAATTGAAACTTTTGCAAAAATTTATTGATTGTCTCAAACATATCAAAGAAGATGTTATTTAATAAACTCATGGTGGTTGCCAACTATGGGTGCCAGATAAAAACACATTCTGTTACAAAAATTAATGTTAATGAATTTAAACAGGTCAAACATTGAGAATAAACCATATGCCGAGTATATAAATTATTAATACTGTTAGTAATTTTCTTTGATCCTTATGTTTATTGAATAAACTCATTTAAATGACAGTATAGTTTATGTATATTTTAAATCATGTGAACTGAGAGCAATGAAAATTACAATAAAAAATGATTTGGATTACAAGTCGTTTTTCTTGAGAAATAATAAAATATATTTTTCTTTTACTAACCTTTATATGATTCTTTTGAACAATAATGCACGGACAACTCTTAAAAGACAAGTAAAATATGTTGATATATTTTTATCCGCAATATCCATATTTTCTAGTTTTTAGCTTCTTTCCTTATTGTAAAATAAAACGAATATAAAGGAAAGATTATTCAGTTGTTACTTTTATCGACTAACTTTCATCCTTTTATTTATTACAGCATATTTTCTAAAATTTTCGTTAAAATTTGAAGCTAATGTTTAATAAAAAAATGTTTAAGAATAATACGTGAGAAGTAATGTGTTCAACGTTTGGAATAATAATATGGGGTTTCAATAACTACGCCAAAAAAAATATTTATCTTGCAAAAAAAAAACAAAGTCATTATAATTATATTTAAAATAAAATATATTTGACAGTTGCAGAATCATATTAAGAGATAGAGCAATTATTTTATTTCAAATAAAGTCAGGACAAATCGTTTTACAAGACAAAGGCGTGATTATATGCACCCCGGATACAGTTACAAATATGTAGATATTTGACCTCGTAATTAGGCAATTCGCCAGTATAATCAATTTGTAAATTGTTGATAAATTATTCGTTGTTGCTTAATTTATTATTAATCCCAAGTTAGTCTAAATCGAAGTAATTGTGAAAATTGCAAAGATCACCTCAGTATTTTTTTTCGACAAATGCGCTCTTTGCAGTTATAAATTTTGTGAATAATTGATAAAATTGCATGTCATTTGTATTTAAAAACTTTTTTATAGTAAAAACCTAATTACATATCATGTTTTAACTAAAATACAGTCAATTAATTATCTTCAAAACCTAACTATATCGTTTTAAATGATTAATATCTACCACCAGTTTTTGTTGGACAAGTTTAACAATGTATTCCCGGTTGATGAATAATTTATTTTCGTTATACATTTTTAACAGAATCGGTGAAAGAAGATATTTACATGGCATTTTATACATTTCTTTATTATTCATGTAATAATAAAATGTATAGTTGGAAAAGTTTACATACAGCACAGCACTGATATAGATTCCAACTTGAAATTTTTATTTTTATTTTAATACAAATTAAAATGAATTTTATTTTATTCTTTCATAATCATCGACTTTTTTTTTTTCTTTTACGAAAGAAAATGTCGAATTCGACCTGAAAATCAAAACAAACATCTTGCGACATCTGTGCATTTTGAGATACCGACAGTAACTAAATTGGGTTGCACATCACATTGTCTTATACTTGCGTTTTAACACTGATAAAAAAAAATCTTGTTTCAGTCTTTGTAGTACATTCAATACTTTTAAATTTTCTGTTTTGCATTAAGGTTTTTTTTTTTTTTTAATTATTTATTTTATTTAAGACTTTATAGTATTCCGACACACTCTTATAAACTAAATTCATTGATTTAAAAACTTTCGAAACCAATTTTATTATTCCAAATCAATCTTGAACACATAACTTTTCGTAATGCCCTTTTAATTATCCATCGAGCCGTTTGGAAGATATCAAGTAAATAAGAAATTTACAAACATACATGTACGCATGGAAAATATAACCTCCCTTAACACTCGGCAAAAAGAAAGAACAAATCAAATACATATAACAAGTGAAGATAACAACTAGCATTTATATTTTATAGTTAAATGTTGGGTCAAAATCATTTTGATTTTGAGTAATCGTGATGACGGGCGGACGGACGAACACTCGGAAAAGGACTATACCAAAATTTTGTTTAGGTGTTCAATATAAGGTAGCGTTACAAAATTTTAGACTCAAATTATTATACTCTAACATTTTATGCATGTCGAGTATAAAAATATTTGAGTTTTCAGTTTCGAATTTAGATTCAACTTATGTCTCAAAACGTAGAATTATTGTACAATTTCTCAGTATAAAGTGAATAACTAATAATATATTTATGTATCCAAGGTGATTAAATGGAAAGATTTACTCAGAAACATAAAGGGTATTAATGACAATTAAATCGTAGAACGTAATTTTTGTGGAAATTAATCATTTGATTTACCGCTTTTGAATGAAAATTAACTTCGTTAGAAAGTTGTTCAACTGACTTACTACGATAACATCTATTACATGTTTGTTTTTCCACAATCATCATTTTTTTTCTCAACGATATGTTTCGCAATTTAAATAATTATAATGATATTTTCTATATGCACAATTTTCATAATAGTTTGTGTCAAGTGGGAATTCTCGTATGTAGCTCTAAGACACGAACGAATATCGTCATTATTTTGTATAGTACATTTACATTTCAATTGAATGCAGTACAATCTATTATATGTGTTTCTATGTATACATGTATACCTATATATATATATGTAAATCGAACCAGAATTGTATTTATTTTTAAAAAAATTTTTAATAAAATATATTTTAATATTCTACGTATACAGAATGTTTGATAATTCAATAAACGATAAATTGAAAGTAATTCAGCAGTAAATCATTATTGGAAAAAATAAAATTACACTTAAATTGTTATTTAAGTAAGTTTATTTGACTTAATAAAGAATAATTAAATAAATAATAAAATCTCAAAAAAAAGCAGAAATTCGGTACTTAAAAAAAGTGACAATAAAAAAATAAATATATACGGTGCATTTAAAACATGCAATAAAATTGAAAGCAGAAACAGAAAGCAGAAAATAATACGTAATTAAATAAATTAAAATCTTTGTTTTTGACAGATATTTTTTAAATAGACGCATACATCACATATTTGTTGGGGAGTATGGTGGTTGAGCATTTGTGAAGCCAAAGTAAGCCCCCTACTGCCTAACTAGTTCATAATGAACATCCTACATTCAAGACATTTCTCAAACAAATGTCATCCATAAAGCTCGATGACATTTATAGGGACAAGAATTAGCGAACTGAAATTTTGTTAACATATTTTAGACATAAAAAGTGACTTAAATTTGATGAATGCGCAAAATCACTGGTCCAATAGAACCATGACTTTCAAACCATAAAACGCAAGAAAAATTCAAAAAAAATTTTTAAATTTTTTTCACAAGTTTTCTTGAAACATTTTTTTGTTAACTCTTTATATTTACCATAATTTTTGTTTTATTTTAGCATATTACATTTATATAAAAGATATTATGTGTCCAATAGACTCTTATAATATGTGTATTTATACAACTGTATGATTTGCATATTTCGATTATTTTATGAATACTTATTATTAAAACTTTTTGAAATATTGTTATTGAACCATACGTTGATTATCTAAACAATGAACATTGTAAGTTCTAGCTTTCACTTGATATATTCAAAAATCACATGGATTATCAATGTTTACTTTTTACTTTCTTTAAGTATATAATCGGTAAAAAAAGAAATGTTCTCGGGACAAATTTTCGATATTGATATTCGACTGGAAATATACGTTTTGAGGTCCCCTAAATTCCAAAAATAGATTTTAGATTTTAGACGTTCTGTCTGTTGGTCAAGACAGCTTCCCAACTAAGAAAGCGACGATCACAACATATTTAATTCAAGCTTTAGGTGATTCTAACGACAAGAAAATAAACATTTTGTCAAAAAAAGGCTACCGAGTGGTCAAACATTTTGTTAATGTTTCAAATAAAAGTTGTTTGTTTAGAAAAAATCCTATGAACCGATTTTGCTCATTCACGAATTTAATCGTAAGATCCAGTAATTCAAAAGTTATTTTGATGTTATAAAAGTACGTCACCAACATTTCAAATCGTTATCCTTTTCATTTTCAATTCAAAAGTTCCTTTTCTGATACAAAAGTGGTGGAAATATGGAAATTCAAATATTGACTAATTAAATGATTCTATGAACACTTATACCAAAATTTTGTTTGTGTATAAGGGTATCGGTCAATAGAGTTTAGACTTAAATTAATATACTCTGACATATTGTTTATATGTCAAGTATAATAAATAAATCAATACATTTACTTTAAATGAATGGAACCACACGCAAATAAAATGTTTATAAAAAAGATACAAAACCGTCAACATTTATTAGTTGTTTGTTGTTGACCAAAACGTTAATGGATTAATTAAAAAACATAAAAATATTTATAATGTATGGTCGATTTTATACAAACATTTTATATAATGTAGGAATTTTTATTACATTATAAATGTGTCGATACCAATCAGAATAGAACGAAACCATTTTATATTTAGTTTAATGGCACAATTAATTTAATTATCCACTAACATATATATAGAGCCAACGCTTGATAATTTGACACTCAAGGGACGAAGGAAAAAATTAAAATTATCAAAATAACAGGGATCTAAATAATCAAGAGAAAGGGGGAAAAAATCGAATCCACTTAAGCAAGCTGTTTTCAAGATGCGAAAATTAACCGTAGCGTGACTTTTTTTTCTCGCAATTCAATGACTTCCGGTGATGCGTTCGTTCTTTGTTTAGTTGATCATCCTCCATAGCTTGAACCAAATACTTTTTCACTAATGGGATGAAGATACTTATTCTTTCTTGAATTCATTTAAATAACACAAATCAAACATTAACTGGATTCACTTTAATATTTGAAAGAAATCCTAATTGAAAACTAGCTCATATCTCATTTATGTAACAATTTGACAAGTATACAAATGTATGTAATCAAACGGCAGGTTTTTGCATGATAAATGTATTATGCACTTTATTAGAATTAAGGAGAGTAGAGAAGTTCGAACTTCAAATTATTGCATGTTGGTGGGCAAAATACTAGGTCCTTCAACTTCGAATCATGGACGGGACCAATTAGTTGATATTGATTTTATTCAATTTATCGAGTTTTTCTCAAGGGACTCGGAAAAAGTTTCAAATTATCGAGGGATTGGGTCTGCTAGTTATGATATAAAAATCGGAAAATTCAGGTTTTTCCATGCAAAAGAGTAAAGAAATTGTATAACAAATTTTTCAGAGGTTATTCTCCAAAAAAAAAAAAAGTAATGTATTCCGGATAGAAATTTCTTCCTATTTAGAAAGAAAATAAAATTTTTCATAGTACATAAAAATTAATATAAAATGGTATATTTTACAAAATATAACAACAATATTAAATGATGGATGTATAATTGTGTGTGGACTTAGGATGATCGATTATACGGAAATAATAAAGGAAACTCTTTTCACCTTACAGCATGAAAACAATCGATTATGAATAAACTGTTATAGTTTGATATGTTATAAATACATTAAGCACATATTAAAACATTAAAATCTGGCTAATACATCATAAATTTATTGGTGTGATAATTCAATCATGAAACAATCGTTAAAAACAGTATCTATTTTTTTAATTAAATTTTCTACATTATACTCATAGTAAAATTCACGCACAGTTTTTAGTATTTATTTTCGTAAAATTTATCTTTCAATACGTATATTTGTGGGCGAATTGTTTAAATATTATTAAAAGTGCATACTAGTTAAACATTAATAAATTTAGTAATGTGATTGATTCGATATTAATTTCAGTCATAAATTTATTCATTCGTAGGACAGGCATAACAGTGTGTTATTTCATAGATTCCTTTTTTTGAAATAGTATTTTATATTAAAACACGGAAGAAAACTAGTGAAAAATGATTTAATTTATTTTATAGGGTTGAAAGGGGAGCATCTTGGATGATTACTTTCCATTAAAAAAATCTCCAAACTACCAAACTACCAATTTGCAGGCTCACAACCTTAATAAAACCTTAAAAAATAGTAGAATTGTAATCTAATGTCATACTTCTAATAATAAGGATTTTAATATTCATAAAAACGCACTTTGTAGGTGATTTATACTAATGTTTGATATATGTATATTTATTGGAATGCATTTGAAAATCTTCAATTCTAGGAATCCCTAAAAAAACAACAATCAAGTTAGCAATCGTTTTCTCTATACAATCCCAAAGACGAGTACAAAAACTGACAGACAAATATATTTTAATTAAAAATAAAATCGTTTAAATACGTATTACACAACAAAAACAAATTATTTTTAAATACATTTTCATTGATACAACCAACAGTAAGCTAACTATATATTTAGTCGATATATTGGTTCAAAATATAAGGTAAGTAATACGTTAGGCTGATACATTTCATATTTATATTTGATATGATATTCATTTAATTCTTATGACAGAATTTCTATTATAAAAATGTCATAAAACCATTGAAGACTGTAGAAACGTTAAAAAAGTGTCAAGAAAATGTTATGATATTATCCGTATTCAATGGATATTGTCAGTTTATAAGGACTGATTTTATTAAAATCTCTTCTTATTTAAACGAAAAAAAAACAGATTTGCCTGCTTAGACCGGATCATTTTGAAGTGTGAATTATCAATTTTAGGTAAATTTTTAAATAAAAGTCTAAATATAGCTCAAAATTGTGCGCTTAATTAAAGGTGCTTTACAAATAAAGTCACAAATTCTGATCAACAAGAAAATTAAAAGTACCATTTAAGTACTTTAGCAGATTTTTTGATTGGTGTTTTGAATTTATTTTTTAAGAATTTCTAATTTTCTTTTAAGGTTTCCCATCTCTAAAAATAAATGCAGATTTAAGTGAAAAAGAATATAGAAAAAAATGTCTTTCTTTCAATTATCGCTCAAAAAAATAATATTCAAGTGTTATGAAATTTGTACAAAGGTGAAATTTAATATAAGATATTGATAATATTTAGATACCAAAAAGTAAAGTCGTGGGTTACACATAGACATTAATAAAAATTAAATAAAATCAGTTAATAACTGATAAAATGAAGTTAACTATCTGTAATCTAATGAGTAAGTAATTGAAAATAAATGCAATTAATAAAATGTCAATAAAATGTTTTATACATCAATATTATTTGAATTTAATTATAAAAGTAATTAAGGGTATCAATTCATTATCATTTTCGTCTTCTTTTGTATACAGAGAGTTCATTATGATGGTCAAGAGGACAAAAAATTTTTGTTTTTTTAATTTTACATTGACTAAAGTATACCGCATAATTTTTCTAACAAGCTGAAACGTCAAGGCTAACTTGGTTTTGGTAAGCAACTTTGTGCTTTTCAAAAATTCTGAAATGTAAGCCACTGTCTTTTTCGTTGCGTTGAAAATTTTTGATTGCGTTGATAAACTTCAAATTAACGGATATCCGTTTTTTTTATTTTTTTAATGTTGTGATCATTATTTATGTTAACAATATAAATTCATCTCTACGAGGAAATAAATTACTATTTACTAATTTCCCTACTGATTATGAACAAAAATATTACTACCATGAATAACAATTCAGTGGTAATTATGAAATATTGATAATAAAAATAAAAAACTAATTTAGCGCGCTAGCGTTTCTCGTAAAATGGTTCCTTGAAGTCATTGAGAATTATTTGCATAAATTTGAGACAACAAATTTTTACCATATTTTTTTTCAGAAAAATATTTAATTTAATTTCTTGAAAACTGCTGAGAATTTCACAGACATTTGTATTAAAGAGTAAATATTTATTTATAGTTTTTATAGAGTTTCTTGTTAAAAATATTTATTTGCTGTTATAATAATCTATGTTTTTTAAAACGACTGAAAATATTTATTTGCATCTAAAGGTGTTGCTGTAGTCTATTTCTATCTCTTTTGGAACCACAAATTACAAAAAATAACACTAGATGGCACATACATAATAAGCGTGTAGTATCTTAGCGTAGTAGAATTGAAATAAATTGTTCGGTTTCTTATCATCTCTTATCGGTGGACGCACTGTATATACATAAATGATTAACGAAAATTAAATCAAATTGGGTTGTAAATTGCCAAAATAAATTAAATAACTATGGATCGTAAAATGTAGACCGACGACATAGAACATTACAGTTTGTTACAGTCCAAGTGGTTGACATTACTTGTATCTATCTATATACGCAATCATTTTATACATCTTTATATATATATATATATATATATATATTATATATGTATATACATATATATATATATATATATATATATATATATATAATTCACGTGTCACGATCTGCCGTCCGATGGAACTACTAATCCAATTTTAGCGTAATTTTTTTATAATGGTGTGATTTTTTCCTGGTTATAGGAAAGGGTAGATTTTATCCCGATTATTGACTTGTTTTTTTGCGCGATTTTAACGATTTTTGTTATTAATGGGATATTTATCATAATGAGTTTTTTAAGGAATTTCCATGGCAACTGTAAATAAATTGTAAATCAATTTATTGATTAGAACATAATGTTTGAGAATTAAAAATAATATTTTACTGCAATTAAATTTTGTTAAGTATGAAAGTATGTAATATTTATTATTTTGGTCTACTAATTTTGTATGGTGTGTAATAGGTAATTATAATTACTCAGAATGGCAAATATAGAATTTGTGTATTGTACAGTTTTCACAGAAGTAGCAAATGGAATAATGATGTTTCATTTGTTAAGTACCTTCCCTTCCTAAAATGTAAAACAGCTTACACACGTGAACGTTGTAACGCCGTAACACAACTTTGACACGTGACAACAACCGTATTGGGTGGACTTGAACGCGTAACGCCTTGGCGTAAGTTAGATACGCGGCCGTAACGCGTAACAGCATCATTTATGTGGACGTGAACATGGAAAAAATTTAATGATTATATAAATGAAAATTAAATATGTTCAGAATCATAGAGACATATACTTGAATTCCACGTGGAATGATTAGGAAAAATGAGAAATTTGTTTGTTTTTCTTGTAGGAAAGAGCAGCAAAAATAAAAATTTTTTTTCATGCATGCTATGAGGATGTGGTTTTTCGCAAGCGGAGTAAAATCGTTTGATAAAATAGAAAAATTGTTTTACAAAATTTTTTCTGTAAAAATTGTCACAGTAACGGGTGACTGGATCTGCTAGTAAAAATATAAACACTAATTTATTTTGAGGATTATATGTGTGGTAAATGTTACAGTAAAGAAAAATTAAGTCATATCATTTATTTTGTTGTTCAACTCAGAGATTCCTTAATAGCATTATTAATTATATTTAGATATTTTTTTTACACACATTTAGTTTACGAAGGATATAAAACTAAGGATTAGTACCCTCGGCAAAAAAACAACCACATTTTTAATCGTTAAAAATAATTATATTTACACGTTTACTTTATCTTCGTTAAATTTATTTGGTCATTAGGTGCGTATGAAATTTACAATTTATAATTTAAAAGATAAAAAATTAATTTTAAGGGATATTGAAACGTAATACACTATGCACCCTCCATTATGTAAAATCTTTTTTTCGCACAAAATAACTCAAAAAATACTTTTTCGAATATTTTGAAATTTTGAATGCATAATATTAACATGAAAACAAGTACCCCATTTTCATATCAAATTGTGTATGAAAAATTTCAAAACATAGAATAAGTATATACATTGAAAGTAATACAATGTATATTAATTTTAAGCCAAAAGCTTGTTCGAACCTCACTCATTTATGTTAATAACAACTGTGTATAATCACTTTTAAAAAGCGAAGAGGGTATTGCAAGTCACGGATGTATTTCACATTTTATAACAAAACGATTTTTTTATTCAGAAGAAATTTATTTATAAGGAGTATAATTAAATATATCTTGAAAATTCAATAGCTTCAAATAAATGTGTTTTAAATATGCAAAAAGGTAATATGAACAAAATTGTCTTAAAGAAAAGATATTTATAAAAATTTATATCTCTTTAGAAAGAATATTTATACAAATTTTCGTATTTTTATCAAAATCAATGTAAAGCGGAATGGAACAATTTTATACTGTTTGCGTATAAGTAGCGCATACTGACGAATTCTGGAAAGTGAATAAAAATGAAAATTACATGATTTTCTTTATGAAAGTTATTAAAGAGAAAATTTATTAAAAATGTTTTACAAAAAAAATTTAAAATTAAAAAATTAAAAAAATTAAAAATAAAAAACGTTTGCAGTTCACACTTGAAATGAAAATTTTACAAGATTAGGAGACAAACATTGAATTTCTGGGGTAGGATAATAACACGATTTATTTATGATAATTCACTAAAATTTGAGCTTAAAAGTTTTTCGTTAATATTTGGAATAATTATTAGACGACATGATATTGTCAACCACAAACTACCATTTTAGCCATTTTAAGAAATATTTAAATCATTAATACATGACGGGAAAATAAAAACTACTTCCTTCTAATCATTTTATGTATAAAATAGCTACAATCATAGAAAATTATAATATTTATGCCTTACTTAGGCGCGCTAACAGACATACTAACCCTGTAATAAACATTGTATAATGCTTCTATCTCATCCTCTTGCACGTTAGATCCCATAGATACTTCAACCTCATTCTTTAGCACCTTAAATCCTATAAATGTATATAATGAGTCTCTGTCTACTGTTGCTTTTTGGTCTCATCTAGTTTGATATCACAACAATACTAAAGAAGTTTCATTAAAAAAATAATAATAACTTTATGAAGCCAATTTTAGTGCAAAAATATGTTAATCTCATAACAAATATTCGGGTATAATCATAGAAACAAAATTAATGTATATATATATGCGCTTTTATCTATAACACAGAAATAAATTTAATTTCCTTTCAAATTACGGTCAAATTATTAGATTGTAGATGCATAACTAAATATATTCACAACATATATAATTTCTAGTTTCAAGCATTTCCATACACTATCAAATATATATCTATGCACGTAGTTCTAATACGTACAATCCACCCGTTCACATGGAAATATATTAATAATTCATTTATAATTTAAAATTCCATTTGATAAAACCAAGTTTTACGTCTAGGTGGCGCCAAATAATATCTGAAGATAGTATGACTATCATTTTATTATACTAATTTGTTAAATTGATTTGATATATATTCGGATGGAATTTTGAAATTTATTTTATCTAACTCCAATAGCTCAGAATTCGATGAAAATACAATATTATGAAATAATATAATAGAATTATAAAAGAAATAATATTGTATAGTAAAGATGAGCAATGAAATATGCTTCCAGCCCCAATGAAAAACATAATCATGTATTCTTAAATAATTTCGCATTCTTTCAATCGATTTCGGAATTGGGTATTGGGCTGATTCTAAATTTTCAATTTATGACATCAAAATGAGAAACTAGATTCAATACTATAACAAAACTTGAAAATTAAATTAAAATTGATTAGAAATCAAATAATTTTATGTTAGTATAAAATATCAATGACTATTTTCTTTTCTACCTTTTTTGAAAACGATTTTATTTATAAATATATACTAACATTTGACGTCACTATTTCTATAAGATATATGGAAAATAGAATAAATACAATGCATTTAACATGTAATTTAAGTCAACATCTTGTTAGAAGCACACTTCTTTATGTCAATAACAGCTGTGGATAATCGCTCTTAAGAGAGATTGTCTGATCTGAACTTAATAATGGATGAGTAACCTCAGAAAACATTTGCTACAACTTCTCAGTATCTGCTATACCAAACAATTATATTTAAAAGCTTTTTATTCACTTGTTTTTCCCGGTACTTTAAATGGAATATTTTTTAACAAAACAGTTGAACTCATCACATGATCAATAATCCAATAGAGTATTCTACATAGAAATTTAAATAAAAATAATTTTTTTGAAACCCGAAAAAAAAATCTATTTAAAACTGACAAAATCTGTATTCCATACATAAAGTTTTAATACACATATAAATTTTAAATTTTTATAGGTATGAACCAAAAATGTTATTTCACACTTTATAAAAACTGGATAAATATACATGATAATTTCGTAAATAATATATTGGAAAATTTAAAAGAAGAATAAGACTTGGCTTCGATGACGTATGTAGTAATCCAGCTCTAATAGGAAATATAATTATTTTGCATATAATCCAGCTCAAATAGGACTGCACAATCAAAACAAAGGAAATTCATTGTATTTATTTCTTTGATAATTAAAGGAAGAAATAGTTATTAAAAACTTTTTTAAATACAAATTATAATCTAATTAAATTGATTAGAAAAAAGTGCAATATTTTGAATGTTTTATGTAGTATAATAATCATTAAAACAAATTATAAAATTTAATACATTTTACCATAGTGCAGAATGAAAATAAACTCATACATGGCGTAAATTATACAACGATGCTGTAAAAAGTTTTTGAAAATTGGTTTATTTATAAGTTTAATTTTTTAATTCAATTTCATTAACCTTACTTTTATGAGCTTTTTACTCCAATTTCAAAAAAATCCAAAAGTATATCTCATTGTCTGTGTTATTATGGTTACAAAAAACTGATATGTGTATAAAATTTTTGTAGCCTCAAGTTAAATTTTTACAATCTTATAGAGCTGGTTGGAATACACTGTCCTCAGTGATAATCGGATAATTTCTACAGATATACATAAATAGAAGTGAAAACTCTGTTTCTTGGAATCAACTAGAGCACTATCTAAGAATAGAGCAGGACGTAGAGGTATTTGAGTCTGCAAAAATAGAGCACATTCTGTTAGTGTAAGTGCATTGCTTAAATTTAAAAGATTCGGATGTTACCGAACTAATTTTTTATCAAATTTTTAAAGAACACTCCTTCAATTTCAGATGAATCATAAGGTCTGGAACTATTTTAATGATTGTTTCATATCAATGGAGTATCATAAAAACGAAGCATTTTTCGAATAAATTTCAAGAGTTTAAAAGTATATATTTTTGCCCAATTTACAATAAAATCGCTAAGCCTAATAGTCCATCAAAAATCGAGTAGAAGTTCTAAAAAATTGTACCCCAAAAGGAATCCTTTATATTTAAGCTATTCTTATCACAATTCCATTGACAGAATGCGCAGCTCAATTTTTTTTCCAGTACCTCTAGGTCCTGCTCTATAATAAAAGTTTATTTAGTTTTTATTTGTTTCAGAACAATGGTTGAACATTACATGATTCCTAATTATAATGTACATCTGAACTTCGATAAAATATCGTACAACTTTGTCTACAAGTATGTACAACGTCTAAAATAAAACACAACAGCACATTTCTAAAATAATAATTTATATTTTATACGGGATCGACGGTCGATACACGTAATATGTGAACATAACGATGTTCAATGGGAACTACACTTCACTGAAAGTTTCAAATTTCAACAATCTATACACACAATTCAGTGGTGTTGTAGATAGTAAAAGGAGTTCATATAATAGTCAAGGTGGGATATAAGTTATTGGTATACAGAAATAGAAAATTTTAAAATTAGAATATTTTCAATTATAATACTCGACATATATAAATAATATGTCAGAGTATTTCAAGTATGCAACGCTAGTAAATATTAAAGTCACTTACAAAATCTTGGTATAGGTTATCAGAGAATCATCTAATTAGGCCATTGGGTCCAATGGATACATAATTTAACATTTGAACCATAAAAGATGTATAGGAAAAATGTATAAATAAACAATGTTAAAACAAACAGCTATAAATATATTTAGTACTGATCCCAGGATCCCAGATTCTAGTATTTTATAGATTTAGAATATTTTATTAATACTAATGAGTATAAATAGTTCAAACATTGATATAGTTTATACCAAAAAATACCTTAGATATGAAATTTGATTTTAATTAGGATTGTTCTGAATAGTTCACCTTCTTAGGCCTAATTAAGATTCAAGATACATTAACTCTTATTAAATTGCCAGGTAGCATAAAGGTAAAAGTACGTACTTAGTGTACTTTAATATTGTAAAGCTACAAAAAGTATTAAAACTGAAAAAATGAGCTTTAGAAATTTGATCATGACTATTTTTTACATATAAAGGAAATACATTTGAAAGTTTCGTTTGTCTCTACGAGCTAACTAGTATTTATTAGTTATAATTACAATACGTAAAATGTATATCTTAATGAACTTTATGGCTTCAGTGCGTCTCACTCGGTTAGCAAATACAACTGAACCTGAAGTCAGTTGCACCATAATGATTTACATAATAAGATGCCTTATTCATGAAACCGTCTGTACAACATATAAACATAATACATTTAATTCAAAATATTTATCTATATACGCGTCGTTCATTACAACATCGGGAAAATATTATGGAAATATAAACATTACAAAAAAAGTTAAATTCTTTTATACTTTTTCAAAAATAAAATTTTGCTATATAACAAAAAAAATATGAATTCAGCCGAAATTAGCAAGAGAGAACACAAATAACGGCTATATTGGTCTAAAAAGCTAATAATAAATATAGTTAACTGAAATTATTTATTCATTTACACGAACGAACGTAACTCCAAAACGACTTGACCAATATTTATAAAATTTTGGTAAACAATAGTGGAGGTGTTCGGGATGGTCTCATTTAAAATCTAATTTATATAATACCATACCGGGGATATAGTGCTAGAAACTAACTTCCTTATTTTGTTTTTTGCTTAAAAGTTCATATCGTGTGAACCGCTTATCCGATTTTGATGAAATTCTATACCTATGTATATATGTGATATAGAGTGACATTAGTAGTTTAATTGGGTCAAAATCAATGATTAATGAACTTCACGAATATGTTATACAGAAAAATCGAAAATCACAACGAATAAGCTGGTAAAACAGGAGTCAGTTTACTGAAAATGGAGAATTTTATATTATACAAATATGTAAAAAGTATGTATTTTTTTATTATAAATTTCAACTTAATCGGTCAAAACCTTACAGAGATAGCTATAAAAAAATATATTCGACATTGGGTTTTTTTCACATAAATGCCAATATACCATGGTCCGATTTTGATGAAATTTTCTAAGTAGATGCATGCTGTAAGTTTAAAACGATAATTTGAATTTTGTTCGATTTGGTTATTCTGATTTTGGGAAAATAGCAAAACAATAGCACATGAATATAAAACTTCGTATGTGTGGAATTTAATTTATTTTTACCAATACATTAATGCTTGCTTGTATCTTAGTACAATCAATGTAATGTATTTGTACATAGTATAAGTGTTCCTGATAAAAATTTTTATAAAAATTCTCCACCTGATATGTTTTAGCGTAATAAGTGGAAGCAATCTCTGATGATACTATTTTACAGATATCCCACCATTAATTAATTACAGAAAACTTTGTATCTTGAATTAAATGCCAAATAATTCCGAATGTACAGCTATTTAAATAAAAATATATTCATACGCAACGAGGAAGTTCTGAATAACACGATAACAATCTGGATAATAACGAGAACAAATGGGTATTTTTGTTGGAAACTCCATAGTGATTTTTTTCACAATTCCTTGTACCTTCAATTTTAACTTAACCCATTCCTAAAGCATCATTATCTTATGTTGTTATAATTTAGGTTAATTTTTTTTTTTGTTTTTTTGCAAACTAAAATTTTCAATACACATATTTTGATTGGTTCTATAAATGATTTAATCAGCAGCATCAATCTGATATTATTTTAATATGATATATTAATGAGGTATCTATTGAAATGTTAAAATACGATCTATTGTTGATCATATGATTATAATGAATATAATATATTTAAGTATTATCATTATTATTATTATTATTTGGATGATGATAATATTGTAATCCATTTTAGTTGTTTATTGAATGGTTTTCCACATGAATGTAAAAAGGTCTACTCTTATTACAAAGATATATAATATTATATAATGTGATGGATTTTATATAAATTCTATATAAATATTGAATGATGGTGTTAATTTAATTATTTGATGATATCTATTATACATATTTTATATAACACCAGTAGAAAAAAGTTTCTGGATATATCGCAACTACTCTCAATGATTCTGTTACAACTTCCACAAGCACAGAATCTGCACTTGATTTTTGCATCACATTTTATTGAAGAGTATATTAGAAGGAAAGCCGCAACAGCGTCCCCTTTTACCTAAGCCTTTTTTCGGCCAATTATATTGTTGTTATGTTGTGATTGAAGTCGGTTACTTCGTTCTTATCCAAATGAGGACAGTGTAATAAGCCACCCTCCGCTTTTTTAAATATTATAATTGATCAAACTACCGCTGTCTGGACTCGAATCCGCAACCTCTAGTCTAAGTAGTCAAAGGAAAAGGTAATAGGGCTTTAACTCACTTGGATACTAAGCCGGTAAGCACCTCATATTAGTAAGCACCCATTATTCTAGAACATCGTTATTAAACAAAAATCAAATGTCGTAACTAGAAAAAATAAAATCATCTTCTTACAAAAATACCAATATAGAACCATTCATCCGATTTTGATAACCTTTTATATGTACCCAGATGTATTATCTAGTTTTGCATCAGTGCTTTGAATTTCCTTGAAATTGATTTCTTCACCGAACACATAGCTATTTAATTGAGTGTATTTGTACATCACGAGGGAGTTTTGTTGCATCCATTATAGTTAAGATCTTTAATTTCTTATATATAATGAAAATTCAAACACTTGAAAATTTGCTAATTGTTTAGATACTCAACATGTGGTTGATTATTAACATAATTAATCATAGTGTTTATAAAATACTATGAATATGCAGTCTATACAATTATAAATATATAAATCTGTTGGATTTATTTCGAACGCCTTTTCCACTTAGTTCTGTCGAATCTTAAGTGATAAATCTTTAAATTAAGTTTAAAAATCGATGTAAATTTTATAGATTGAAATTTTATAGTCATAAAATGAAATCAAATTTTTCGCAAAATTCTCAAGAAAATTGTCAGATTAATTTATGTTACTTAAGATATAAAACCAAAAGCTCTAAAATTTAATATTAAAAATAAATTTCATGAAAGTGTGCTTGATCTTCTGGTTCAAAATCTTGCAATCTTGTTGCTTTGTCCTTAGGATTATTATACGATGTCGCAAATGGAGTATAATACAACCCGACAACTTAGGATTATTTTTGAAATAGTATTGTTACTTTACGACGTTAGTGTAGGTATATATAAAATCATTGGTGATGATGAACCTGATTGGTGGCTGTGTAGGTGGGTGATATTTTATTTGAATTAGATGATAATATCAATTTTGTGAACCAATGATGATAATGTTATGATTATCAAAATTAATAGAAAATCATTTATTATAGAAATGTGGAATCAATATGAAACCCTTCTTGTATTCGTAAATTGTAAAATTAATTTTCTATTGTCTAATTTAACAGTTGAATTATGTAATATGGAACCAGAACTTTGATGTATTACAAAGCCTTTTAAGGGGGATTGTTACGTTTGTAATAAGCACACTCCTTAATGTATTATCTCTCCATTTTCATGCATGAATAACAGAAAAAATACTTTTCCAAATGTTTCACTAAATTACAACACCAAATATAGAGCATCGTTCACGGCAAACTTTACCAATGCCTAAAAGAAGATTAATGAATACACACTCGAAATAGTTATTTATTTATCGATATTTAGTTATTGTAAGCCATTCATTTTAAACGACAATGTTGACTAACAAAAACCTATTATCAATTTCATCAAAAACTTTTTCACAAGATGGCAATCAAAGAAATTAGAGTCCTAAAAGACTATGCAAGGATAATTTTTCTAACATGCAAGTAATATTATTCGATCATATTTTAATAAAATGTATTTTAATAAATTTAGTTATTTTTCAGAAATTCGTTTAATTTACGCAATATTGGCGTGACAAACACTTTAATTGTTACAATTATAAATAAATTTAAGTTTATATGTTGGTTTTAGCTCTAGCTATGGGTGTACAATGAATGTTGAGTTTCTTTAATGTTTATATTTGGATAATAAAGACAATGTCAACTATATTATAACCTAATGTATTATGTTAAGTACGTGATGGCATGTAAACACACTAGGAACTACCGATACAAGTATAGGTAGGTTTATAGTTGCTGATATCCAAACGATACAAGAAAGGTATGTGCGTATAGTGTACATCCTAGTGTAAAATAAATGGTTATAAATGCGTTCTACAGAGTGTGTAAGAAATGGTATAATTATGTCATTTATAATTTCTACAACGGTTAATTAAAACAATTTTATTTGTAAAAGGCCCATAAAATGAGTTGCATTTGAATGTCAAGTGAATATCTGTTGCGATTTTTGGTTTCTAAAAATCCAGAACAATACCAACAAATTCAAATCGTTGATGTAAGACTAAATCACGCATTTACATACGAAATTTTACGAAAATTGGATGAATATTTATTTTTGGGATAACAAAGAGGTTATATTCGAGCACTGTATTTCCTGATTATATTAATGACGTAATAAACGCCCAGTACATGTATGTCCCAGTAAGTTCTCTGAAATGATAGGTATTTAAATACATCTAAAAGCATTTGAAGATAAAAGAAATCTCTCCAGATATGCATTAGCAAATTTTGGTTTAAAAACTCCACAAAAAGATTTTCTACTCATTAAAGGTAGTTAACCAGATTTAGAAATTTCTCATGAATTTTTCTAAAACAGGATATTCAGAATGATATTTTAAAAAGTTTTACTTCTCAAGTTTAAAAAGCGATTTATTAACTGATTTTAGATATTTAATGAAAAAAACGACGAATAACACTTAGCTTATTGACAATCGCAGTCTTGTGAAAATTATTTAATCATTTTTCATTTGGATATATAAATTTGATATACCAATCATTATTACTATTACTTAATGTTCGATAGCATAATGCACATATAAATATACACCATGATACCAAATGTTCTCTTTCACCTTTCTCTTTGACTATTTCAGCTTTCTCCATAATAAATGTTTATCTAAATAAATGTGCATATTATACATTTGGTTTGGCGTGGTTCTTATCCCCGTTTATTAAGGATTTTGGTGAAAAGAAGTTGTATAACTTATTGCAAATGTTCAATTAATTCTTAATGCCTAATAAAATGTGGATTGTTTTCTATTGATGTCAGCAACAATTTTGATTGCCTCCACAACCTTCAAATTGACAGCAATGCGTTTTTGTTGTTGTTGTTGTAGGAATGTCATTCAACCGTTTCAACGCCAAAGTGAGGTAACTAATACCTTCACCCATTTGAAGAATGGTGGTTGTGGGTTTGGATACAGGCACCGGCAATTTGATCAACTGTAAATATAAAAAATAACAATGGAGCGGTTGCTTGATCACACTGTCGTCGCTTGAAAAAAGATGTAACCGACTCCACCAATAAAACAATAACAACTGTCACCTTTTGCTAGAAAGCATCTTTGCCTTCAGGTGATGGAGTCTACTAAAAGAGAGTACAGAAGATCAAAAGGTCTAGGTACAAGGGACCGCGGTTGTGTTTTTAAAATAGGTCTTATTATATTATAATATGCTCTAAAGAAGGTCATTCAAAAACAAATGTAAGTATCATTTTGTCCGCCACGTGATAAAACTAGTTGTCCTCGAAAATCATGAAAAATTGTAACATTGATGTTGTTACAAAGGATATTCTATTTTGTCACATGTTGATCAAAATGATTTTTGCTTTCGAAAATTACGCCATATACACATTTTTTACATGCATATTAATCAATGATTTGATATGATTATCGAATAATCCTTAATCATCCAATACATTAAGGGTCTGTTTATACGAACTAAACCAGATATAGAGGTGGTGACACACACAACAGACAAGAGTTTTAGGTATACATTTATAGTAAAGAGAGAAGTATAATGTTGTATGTTGTTGCTGTTGTTGTTGTTGTTGTTGTAGGTAGGTACTGTTTGTAACTGTTTAAGTCACCATAAATGATTTGATAATGCTGTTATAATGAAATTGTTGTTGATATCGGCTGACTAAATTGTATATACATATATATGTATATGTATATATGCATGTATGTTACATATTATTATTAAATAAATGACACTTTAAATCCGGTTAAATAGTTTTCAAAATCAAAATAGATTTGTAAATTTGTTTTCTATGTATATGTTATTTTATTATATACTTTTTTTTTAAAACGATTTATATATAGTACCGTATATAGAAATTAATAGCAAAATAAGTGAATAAAACAACTAATAGAGTTAATTGCTTAGCTACTCGGCATATGATTCTATGTTTGAACTATTTTTAATCGTAAGCATTCATTAAATAATTTAAATATCCTAGCCTAGTCTTTACAACTATAAATGTATATATTATAATAATACGTATTGTATTTATATATGTAGTTAATAGCTAAATTGTGGCGAACCTAATTTTGCAAAACAATGTTTCAAACAAAAATTGTTTGTTTTAAACTAAACAAACATTTTTCAACTAAAAAATTTTCTTCTATATTTTATAGTTTAAAATTAAAAAAATTTTAAATTAAAATTATTAAATTATATTTTAGTGTTCTAGACCCATTGGACCCAATTGACCGATTTTGCTCATACTAACATTTTTTTATGAAATGCTTTTTTCCAAAACCTTGCAAATAATTGGTAAACACGATATTGGTCTATAATTAGTAATTTTTATATAATTGGGTTTTGTTTTTTTGGGACAAGTAGCACTCTTGCAAACTAAACTCGGCCTGGAAAGGTGGAAGCAGTGTACAATGTGCTTACTATATTAACTCATTCTGTTATTAGATAATAACAGTCTATTGTACCAGTGTTTTTAAGGTTTATTATTATTATTTGATATATTTCGAAACATTTGATGAAAACATCCTATTTATCAAGTTGCTGCGTATTGTAACAGGTACATTATGATTATTTACAGTTGTATTCATCGATCTTGTAAAACAATATCAATGTCATTTTATTCAATAACATTTATTTCATTTTGACTCTCGCGCTACGATTTTCTTTATTTTTGAAGAAAACAAGAACAATATTAATATCTTTGTAAGCCTTGTCGGGACTTAAAACATATTGGTTAGAAGTTACTTTTGAATTTATTACTAAAGAAAATAATACTTAATCATTAATTTTTCACAAAATATTCAATGTGTTTCTAATAAAACTGATAAGGAGTAAGCAATTAAATATACGCTGTCAATATGGCAATAAAATATCAAATAAATTTAATTTTATATCAATAAAATATAAAGAAATAGTATTATCATAAATTTAATAAAATCTTGACGAATAGATTGTTTCTTTGTTTAAAAAACCTATAACTGTTATTTGCTTTAAATTAAATTCCCATGTTAATTTGAAATAAAAAATCCAGCTACACTGCTTTAAACAGTAGTCAATACAATTAATTGACCGAACGAAGTATTGTATAACAACCATTTTGCATTTCGTTTGACTGTATCTATCTATCTTTGTTTGTTCTGCTGTAACTTTGAAATGCCTTGCTTGATTTTGACCTAATTTGGTAGGCACATTGATCATTCTCCCGTTCAATTTTCAACTTCTTCATAGCTTCACCCTTCGGGAAAAATCACTGTTTTTTTTAAATAAAAAAGAAAAATTTTTCTTAAAATTAATAACTGGTTTCAAACACGAGACTTCAGGTTCTAATAATTATAAACATCTAAGATGCAACAATTTATTTTTTTTTCGATGTAAACTGTTCTTCCAAAGTATCAATTGAAATGAACTTTTGGTTATTCAATAATAAACAACTAAGAGACAAGAATCAATAAAAGTTGGCGGAGAAGTAGACTTATTAGTCATTGAAATTTTTAATTTTTCGAAGTGGCTTGATGGATTGTTTCGAACTTTTAATCGTGAAGAATTTTTAGTTATTTGTTCCCCACGTCATAAGGACCATATATATCACATTAGACTTTAGGATTGGACATTAGAATTTAGAACATTAAAATTAAAATTTCTAATTTTTTCTCGAATTTTCGAAAAAGGAGCCTTTCTGATTATATTTTCATATTCCAAGCTGTACATTTTTTTTTGTCTTTACAAGAGTAAAAAAAATAAATTTTTTTTAAATATTTTTCAGTCAAATAACTAGTCGGCACTTCATATACATGTGAGATCTACAGTTCACAGAACGGCTTGTATAACTCTTGTAAGAAATATTTTAGATTGGATCCAAGAAATAGCTTCAATTGTTGGAAGTTGTATTACGACAGCCAAATAACATGTTTTTAACTAAATAAATAGATTTCAATTTAAAGCAATGATTGCTTTTAGTTAGATTTTCACCTTTTTTTTTCTATCCCCAAACTGAGAACACCCGCACCTTTATTATTATCCAAGAAACGGAAATTTAATCAGTTTGCTGACTCGTTATAAAGTTTACAAGAGTAATCCATTTAAATACACCAAAACATCAAAATATATTCAAAAATACTCAAAATGAATATTTCTGTTAAAAATTCAACACCGAATTTTTAATCACAGTTCTTCCTTTATTTTGTACAATAAAGAAAAAAATTATAAGGACAAACTAAAAAATATATATATTAAAACCATATGAGTACGTAATCATTGAAGAATTATGGTATTTACACACCTAAATATACTCGAACTATTAAAATTATGTATTAAAATATTTAAAATATTAATATCATTGTTCAATTAAACAAATCGTAAAAGTAGTAATAACTTTTTATTGCAATTGAAAATTCAGTTAAATTTAAAATATAAATAAGGTGGGATTTAATACTCTTTGTACATTTAACTGACTAGAATTAAGATCTAAAAATGGACGATAGTCTCAGTTTACGAGTATTCAAATATATAATTGTAATAACGATATATTTATTATATGTAAAGTGTTTTGTATGTCGGGACAATAAAAACCTAAGAGAATACAGATCCGTTAAACCAGGTATGATTTATAACACTTTTTATAACTCGAATTAAATTCTAATGAAAATTTTACACATTGTGAATTTTCATAAACATAAGAAATGCAATATATATTTGTGCAACTGCAATCAATCGTCAAACTTAAACAGTTACGATTATTACAAAATGAACTATTTATTAATACAAGTAACACACTAAAATGAAAAAAAAAATTGTGTGTAGAGGTTGGACGTATTTTGAAAACTGTAAGAAATAGAATCAATTTTTCACATACTTATATTTATTCTAATTACAAGTGAATATAACAACTAGCAGAGAAAATGTATTAGGTAATTTAACAACATTAAAAATATACTACAAAATGTGTGGCCATCGTATAAGATAAAAGACTTAAAAACAACATATTTCATTTAAACTAAATTATGTTTACTTTTTGCAAATTGCGTTTTTGCAAGAACCGAATGTAAAATATCATGTTGAATAAGTTCATATAAAAGATGCCCATAAAGTTTTGTACTAAACTATTTGAAGTTACCTTTTCCACTTACCTCATTTGAGAAAATTAGAATTATTATTACACAAAATATAATTTTTTTTAGAAAACGAGGAAATTATACAAAACGATATAAGTTTACTAGTATCTTCTGCAATTAATGAATCCATGTCAACTGTTTCTAAAAATGTAACTTCCAAAGAGATTTGTAGAACAGTCGTAAATGATGCAGATACCAATTCTACGGCAAGTGTTGAATTTAACGTTGGCTCTACTTTGTATGGAACCGGACACGAAAATGGATGCAAAGCAATTATATGCGACCGTTATGACTCAAAAACTGATATATTGGAAATGAGTATTAACACGTAAGATATATGGCCATTTATTGTTAGTATCTAAATAGTACAGTCGTAGTATGCAAATATGTCTATTTTTGGATATATACCACGAAATGTATGCAAAGCCCTAATTAGAATTAAGAATGGTTAGATTTTATCTCGATGATTTTTACAGAGATTAATTTTTATCATATACGAAAATTTAAATGAATCAATTTAGAAAAAATTTACAGCAAAAAATAAGGCGCCCCTTAGAATGTTTGACGATAACTGTTTGTATAAAACATAAATAATTTTTTTTATTTTTTTTTTTCAGTTGTCATATTGTAAATTCTGAAGATTCACATAAAAGAATTGGGGATCCTTCAAAAGAGTATCCATATTGCTGCGAACCTGTATTATAGTCGATGTAAACCATTAATAGTTACGAATATAGCCACTAACAAAAAGTAAAATGTTTTTATCTACCAATTCAATGTTTTTCTACTAATTTATTTTAAATTTATAGGTGGCTAAGTGATATTAATTTTTAAGTTTAATCATTGAAATTAAAGCATATTAAAGAACAAATAACGCGCTTTCGAATTCACTAAAAAACTAACACCGCTCCGTTCACTTTAGATAGAAAATCTACTTAGAAAGTACTATTCACTGAGTATTATTTTTGCGGGAAGTAGCATGCAAATTATTTACCGATTGATCTAAAACAAAATAAAATCATTTGTTATTAACTTTGTATCAAAGTAGAGGAACAAATTGGACTAAACAGTTTTGTTAAACACCCTCCTCTTCGACAATGGAATGGGTTGCATAGCGAAAACCCTTGGATGTAAAATGTGACTGTGACTTTTAAGACAAAAAATTATTTCCCAAATTGTAGTGAAAAATCCAAAATTATCTTAAAATCTTCTTTTTTGTTGTTCAGTCATTTTGAATCTTCATGAAAATTCTCATAATGTAATTTGTAAAACTTAATGTTAAAAACTATTATTAAAATAATTATTTGTAATTAAATAATTTGCATTTTGTTCGTAAGAAGATATTACATGCTCTAATGAATATAGTTTCATTAAAAAATATAAACTAACAGAATGTTTCAAAAACTAACTAGACATTATTAGCAAATGGTTTTCATGATCATCGTGGTCATTAATCTTGGTCGGAGTAAGACAATAAAAGTTAATGTATACAAATTCCTTTAACATGATACTTATAAGAGTTATTATAAAGTCATATCTATAAATAGTAAATATTCCACAAAATTTGCACATACCCTATGCTTATTGTTCCAAATATGTACATTCATAGATTATTTTTTTAAGTATACGGATCATTCGATAAGTATTTTAAATATTCCAGCTATAATTAATTGTTTTATCAGAGAAAACTAAAAATAGCAAAAAATGATAATAATTAACAATGTTAGTTTTAAATTTCAATGTGAACTATTTTTAATTATTAATGTTCATAAAATTCACTAAGTATGGAGCACACATAGTTAGAATAGTTTGTTATATAATAATATGTAATTATAGATGTGTTTAATAGCTGAAATTATGGTAAATCAAGCCACGAAAATAAGTTACAAACAAAAGTTGTTTGTTAGGGAAATTTTTTGTATTTGCATTTTTCTTATATCTTATGATTAAAAGTTTAATTATGATCCATTCTAATTCAGCGATTTTACTTAAGAAGAGACAACTCGCTATCCTTTTTAATTATGAGTTAATTATATAATGAATAATCAGACAGGCAGTCAGCATAGTGATATTGTAAATGTCAGTAACATTATCTAGCGGTACAAACTTTATACTTAGTTTAATATACTGCTCATGTGAAAATCCATACGATGTGACTGTTTAAATCCTGGATGAGGTTGTTTAAACCCAAAAAACAAATATAATTAATAATTATTAAAAAAATTTTTTTTTTAACTTTTCTTTGAAATAACGATTTACTTTTGATTGGAAGCAGAAAAAATAATTTTTTAATATAAAAATTAAATTAGATTCATAATTTAAATAGGCAGAAATCTTTACAACACTCTGTAATAGATTATCGTATAATATTCTAATGCAACTATTTTAAGTGTAATTTCGAGTAATTTTATAGAAAATTAGAAAATAAGCGACGAAGAAAATTTTAGCTTTAATTATTATTCAACTAGAATTAAAAAAAAAAATAAAAAATTGTATACAAGTTTTAAAATAAAAAATATTTTTTAAGTGCAAGCTTATGGCATTTAAAGTTAAAAGAGCTATCAAAAGGATATTTAACATTTTTTTTTTTAAATATAAAAATAATATGGTGGACTCGCACAGAATTTGGTGGCATATTTGGTGTATTTTAATAATATTAATGATATATGTATTGCAGACTCTTTAAACTAACTGAACAAAATTTCTCTAAATAACATGATTTTGAATATTCCAAAAACACTATGTTGAATGGTTTAACGCTTGTTATATCGATTCGATTATTTAAATAATAATGAACTATTATTTATAAAATTAATATAATAACCTCCAAAACAACCAATCAAATTGCAGAATACAAATATTCACTTGAAACTTTTGTTTAAAAACAATGCACTAACGAAAGCGATTCACCGTTTGAATAGCCTGAAAAAGAAACTGTTTTATAAAATTTTATTGTTAATAGATTTTTCAAAACGTGTATTCTACTATGTGTACACTGTGAAGACTGCCCATTGTAAACTAATTATTATTCAGTAAACAGTAAATTGTGTAGTAAAAATGCAATTTTCAAAGGATTTAATTTAAATTCCACCACAAATTAAACAATTCTTGATCAATTTATTGCATAGAGAAAACCATACGATAAACTCTTTATATATATATAATTATATAAACATAAACGAAAGAAGACAATCCATTTTAAAAACTTAAGTACAAAAACAAGGAAAACATCGATTAAGGCGATGTAAAGTTCACATTCTACAGGGTTTCATAAACGAAAAACATCCAAACATTATGATCTTTATTTTAATTCGATGAAGTTCATATTTTGAAAAATTTGTGACTTACGTAAAATTTTGTTGAACGTAAAAGAATAAATTGGGAATAACTGAACAATGAAGATAATAGCGAACTATAACACGATGCTAAATGTTTTTTATCTATTTTATACAAAAAAATTACTGGCCATTTATTATATAAAAGCTCCATTGGAATATTTCAATTAAACTGATATATTAGAATATTAGGGCCGAAGAAATAAAACGCTTAACGCATTCTTATAAAAAGATTTGTTTAAATATTCTCAAAGAATTCTGCGTGTATATATAATTTTGCGTAAAGATTATTTTGTTAATATTAAAATTCGGACTCAATTTTTGTTTCTAATTCGCATTTTAACTGAATGCTTTTGTCCAATTTTGACCCACTTTTCTTAAATACTTCGCCAATGTGAATATTAAAATGGACTGTTAGTGTATATATTAAAATTTGATGCATTTTAGATGCCGAATGCCAGCGTGAAACGTAAAACGTAGTAACAGCAAAAAGCCTCGTTGTTTAAAAATTTGTTTCACATACAGTATAGGTACAGAAAGCAATCTTAGTGTACTACCAGAATGAAAATATTTACAAAACTATAATTCATGCTCCATTAAATTCGATTGTTTTACATTACATCATGGATTGTGGAAGATTATCGCTATATTTCTATTTGGTTATGTTTCTTTTAATAATAAAACAGTTTTAACTCAAAATTTTTCCAAAATATATGTCGTGTAAATATCATGTAAAATATTAAAAATGGATCAGAAAAAATAACAAAAAATCTTTTTTAAAGCAAAATCTCTTTAATGCTCTATACTATAACAAAAAAATATTACAAAATAATATACAGTTATTTTTTCCACACAACCCTAAAAACGTTAACTATTAAAATACAAAATAAAAAAAGAACATAAAATCCAGACGAAGAAAAATAAACGATAAGTAAAATAGATATCTACCGAAAAGATGAGCTTTAAAAATTTGTGTATGTGTGAAAATTACATTGTGCAAACAACAACAAAAACGAAAAAAAAAAGGTATAAATAAACATGTATATAACATGTAAAGGTATATAAACGTGTTTGTATACTCTAATCATATTATATGTAGTATTGAAATCTTATGAGCCACCACTTTTATCTTACTTTGTTTATATTGAGAATGATTTAAAAATACCTATCCTAGACGAAAAAACTGATTTTTTTAAGAAATTTCATTGAAAATTTAAAGGATGATTCCCATAGGTTAACCAAGTTCTAACCAGTTCCCACAAGTGAATCTTGCTTGAAAAAATAGCGAAATTTTTAAACAAATTTTAGAAAAACTTTTCTTATTGCATGACTTGTATTGGATATGATACCCTGTATATCATGCGGTGGTACGAGTATATTTTATGAAAAGTATATTGACCTCAACAATCCCGAAAGGTTTCGGAGATATTTGCATGATATGATATACACACTTCATATAGTTGACAGTTCGGCATAAATCTAGTGACATGAGATATATAAATTTTATTGATTTTGGTTTCGATGGAAATGATGTTAATAGAAATTGTAACATACTTGAAGTGAGAACTTGTAATAAAAATAGTTTTTCACCTCTTAAGGACACACCCTTCGAAGAAATACGTCAACCAAAGAACATATCGAACAAGTTTCAGGTCTCAACAATCAACGGTTTAGGCTGTGAGTTGATTATTTTTATTCATCACAAACCATTTTGTATGTATAGAAGTATATAAATAAATACATGAAGAAATAAAGTGACTTTAGTTATTAGTCCTAAATTCTTTTAAAGAGGCTCTCACTCGTAGTCGCAACTTTCGTCTCAGAACAAAAGCCATAATTTATTCGCAATTATGTTTAAATGGACATATAGTCAAACCATATGGTAATACAAATTATATACTGCGACATTACTAGAAGATAGATATCAATACTGTATACTGCATTGTATCTGATCTGAGTATAAAAGCGGACAAAAAAATAAATGTATGTATATATGAGAGAACAGAATAGTAAAAGGTTTCTTACTTGCAATAATAGATTCTACCCTCACGGGTCGTGTGTGCTGTCCATGTTGGTGGTAGCTGCTGAGATCCGTCCAGTTCAAGTTCGGGAGGTCGACCTGAGCTTTGTCCACCGCCACCACCTGGGGCGGCAGCTTGTAGCAACATTACCGACCGCTACTACTAGTACTCCGTCTGAAACATATCACAAACAAAAAAATTATACACATGGATATTGTAATAGATTATCATAGAATAATGGGAATTCACAGAATATAATTTGATGAATTCGAGGACTTAAAAAATCTTACTGTAGAATTACAAGCATTGGAAACGAAATACTTTTAAATCAATGTTAACAAGAGATTAAAAAAAAAGAAAAATTATTATATATTATTATATAATAGGGCTATCAATTTTCATTTTGATTTTTTTTCAGTAATGTTCATTAGGCCTCTTCCAGTTCAATTTAAATGAATCCTTGAATATGGGATTGGTTCGTAAGCGCTGATCGAAAATTAAGCCAAAATAAACACCTTTAATACAACGAATGATTAGATTTCCGTCCATATGTTTACACTGAACTCAAAGTCCAAAATGATAACATACTACACCAAACTTTAGTGTTTATTTTTCCGTTTAAGTACTGTAATGGCAATACACCTACGAACTAACCGTAAAATATTCACACTTTCAGTGAACATTAGTGAATAGCGACAATTTTTTTTACAATTTCTAAAACTTGATGATACACTTTCAATAAATTCCTGTATAAAAGTATATATAAAATAAAATCATTAAAAAAAAATCACATTTTACATTCATTTTAAGTTTGTCAAAATATGATTATGACACTTATAAGAAATATCACTAATACGACTTTAAAACGTCTAACTCAGAAATTTAACTTTAATACGACTATCAACATTAATTAGTATCACAAATATAATTAAAAACAAAATACACAATCTTTACTATTACCATGCTTGCCATTACTATTACAATTTTAATTATAATTCGCTGTGCTGTATGTAATAATGTTTTTCGAGTATATTAAGATTTATGTTTTTATAGTTCAGTGTAAAAATATGGACGGAAGTCTAGAATCATTTGTTCTATTAAAGGTGTTTATTTTGGCTTAATTTTCGATCAGCGCTTACGAACCAATCCCATATTATACTGCCGTACGTTTTGCGTGGCGCTGTCAGTCACAACAAATGGGTCCCACTTTATAACATAGGAGAGGCGATCTAGTAGTGTTATATATTATTACAATGGACTAAAATAATACACTGAATACTTAACGTTTAATTACTAAATTAAATATTACTCGACTTGTGAATGTGAACTATGCAGTTCACTTTTCGTATGCTCAGTGGTCCTAATCTATGAGCTTTGTCATAATTTATAACTTTATTTTTTTTTACATATTCCCCACTTAATGATTGATTGTAATTTTATTCCAAGTTTCAGCCAAACAAACTCTTTGGAACTATAAATAATCTATAATAACTAGTAAATCTATGAGCTTTTTTTGAGATAATAACAGTAGCAATAGATAGAAACATAGATACTATATTTTGTTGTAGTTGTAGTTAACGGCCGTTATCTGTGAGTGATTCTCACACAAACAAAAGTTTGAATACATTTTATGATATTCTATTTTTGTTTGAATGTGTATTCAATGTTCACACCAGTTTTATCCATTCGACTAGAAATATTATTTGAATTTTTAGAATGAAACATTAAAAATAATATGTTATTGAAATAAACTGAATATTGTAAACTATAAATCACAACAATACGCTGTGTTGATTGTTTAGATATTCGACATATGGTTGAGTATCTAAAATTACACCAATTTTATTAAAATTAATAAAATAGACTCAATACGTAGTCCATACAATTCTAAATACACATATAACAATAATGTGTATTATAATTACATGTGTTATTTAGCAAAATTTGAGTTAAAATTGTGGCAAACAAAAGTTGTTTGTTTTGAAAAAACCTTTATTGTTTTCCATTTTTTTCTATTTTTATGGTTAAATTTTGATCATGGGTATTAAAATCGTATATTTCCTTCCTTTTTATACTTCCTTTTTATTCAAATTTAAAGGTTTATGGAATAATAATCTCTTCCACTGATTTTTACATACCTCTCACTATTTGGCCACGAAATTCCTCGAAAAGGATAGGAACGTATTTAAATTCATTTTACTTATGAATTGTTATACACTCAAACTGGTATAAAATTTGTTCCAAATATATTCTTATTACAAGCTTTCCTTAAATCTTGCAAGCTGAATTGGAATAATTTCCCGTTATTCTATAAACTTGAACATGTTTGTTCAAATTGTGGCAATTCACAATCGGTAAATGGATCACTTCTTGAGTTGATCATATTTGTTTGTTAAATGGAGTTTTAGTTTGTCACTTGCAAAATGTCTACTCTTGGCAGAAAGTCAGATCAGCAGATTTAAAATTTCTTCTTTTCAGGTTGTTTGCTTGTCACAAAAACTACAAGCCTTGCGAGTTTTAATGACTCTATTGGACTTAGAGTCGTTTTGAGACGTTTCACTTTTAAATTTTTTTGGTGAAAATAAACCACATTTTTTTTTTCGTTTCTAACAAGTCATCAACTGAAACCGAATAACTTTTCAAAGAATAAAATAATTGGAAAATATTTTGTGAGACTGGAAACATTTCAGCTAAGGAAATTTGTATAGTAGAGTAAACAAGGAAGGTAAATTAAACGCCCATTTTTTTTTTTTTTAATTTTAAATTTTTAGTTTGATTAAAAATTTTCTTTTCATTAAACTAAGAATACCTAATGATAGCGAACAAATTCATCATACTAAGTTTAATATCGTTATGTAGAAAATATATTCCAACAAGAAAGTCAATACAAAACTAAACTCTAAAAGAACACGTAGGAGTTGTTGATAATGAAAAGTATTTTAATCGTTAAAATATTAGAACAAAAGACAGTGAAAGATTATTATTTCCCCCACAAATCTTATTAACAATATTGTTTGGTATCATATTTATTATGTAAAATATTTTACTACATATTCTACAATCACTCATTGTAACTTTGTTGAAAATGTTTTTAAACTCTCTAGAGATGTTCATCGTGATTTTCATCATCATTATTTTATTTTAAAAATGTATTTAACAAATACGTTTTCAAGAAGAATTAAAACAACGTCAGTACATCCACCTACAGAAACGGAAGTATTGAATTGAATATAGGAGTGATTCAGGAATATTTATTCTTTATATACATCCATTAAAATATTGCTATTTCTAAACTAGCTAAACTTGCAGAGCAAAGTAGTTAAAACTGAATTTAAATATGCTTAAAACTCGGTGCTTTTCAGGTGATATTTAGGTGCTGCAAAATTAAATTTGGTACGCAAATTTTTAATTAAGAAAATCATTATAATGCACTACTGCTGTCACGCTGTCAATTATTTAATTGCAAGACCAAGACACTCTATACACCAGCAAGACCTATATCCTTGGATTGGGTAAACTTATCGTATTCCCAAAAAATATATTGCTTCGTGAAAAATAAAAAAAACATTTTATTTAAAGTTAGTGACTTTCCTTACTGGTATGTATACAAGAAACGTTAAGTATTTAAGACAATTGTTTCGTCTTCGCAGGAAAAGACCAAGATCAAGAGTATATAAGCAAGACCAAGATACGAAATAAATGAGCAAAACCACGAACAAGACTTTCCAAGTCTTGGTTTTGGTCTATGCTCATCACTAATTTTATTTATGATAAGAATTTACTAATTATAAGAAATCCATAGAGTAAAACGCATATTAGTAATTAATTAATCCTTGAATAATTCCACAAAACAATTATTTAATAATTTTTTTTAAATTATCGTTTTAATAAATGTCTTAATTAAACCTCAACTTGATACAAACTAATGTGCAAAAATAGTTGAATGCGTTCTAGAAAATATAATGATACTATGTTGTGGCTTGAAAGGGTAAATATAATTCCGAAAAGCATGTGTAACATTTTCCTTCTATGGGTAGAAAAAAAATTTGATTAATGGTATCATATAAAAAACAATATGATTTGTTATTTGAAATAGTAAGAATTTGACCATTATGAGGATTATTTAACCATAACAATTTCTCTTAATCGACATACCTTCAGAATGCTTACTTATGTAAAATATATAAGAGTACATTAAATTAGTTTGAACGTGGTTCAATTTAGTCTTAATTGAAACATAATACTGATGTACCCTCCATTATGTAAAAATCTTTCAATTTTCGCGCTCAAATAACTCAGCGACTATTCGTTCAGGTTTCAAAAAGACATTGTAATTTGGCTCAAATAAAGAGGTAATGACCGAAACTGAGGTGTATTTTGAAAGCAAAAAATAGATATTATTCGAAAAGGAAGTAGATTTTTTACCGACATCACAATATGAAAAAAAATACAGTATTAAAAACCGTATGAATATTTTTTTTACCATAGACCTAAAAAGTTAACATTTCATTAAAAAAATAAACGAAAAAATGTCTATAAAGTCTGATCTTCAAAGTAATTAAAATGATAGAATGCAAAATTCGTGTATTGCGAATAAAACATGAAGAAAATATTTGAACCACCCCTAATAATTTTACAAAATAGTAAAGTTTTATGATGCAATAAAATAATTTTCTTTTTTGTCTCTGGTCACACAACAAATTTAAACACACGACGTATTTGGGTTGGTATCTTACTCAAACGAGAATCTGTTAGTTTCGAACATATTATGTGTGTTGTATACACATAAATATTCTACAGTTGTTAACTTTATGTGAAAGTAAATCTGTTTTACAACCGTTAGAACCATTGGAGAATGTATTTCGATTTTATGAAACACTTGCATGTTGTTAAAATTTTTTGTTTTCACTTTTTATAAAAAAATCTACTAGTCTAAAAGACTAAATAATGGTTCAAAAAGTATCGGCCCCACCCAGATAATCAGTTAGCTTGGAATATAAAAACCAATTTTTATTATATTGTTCTAAAAAAAAATTTTGTAAAAATAATTAAGTAATAAGTACCATTTAGTGGAACTAGAAAAGTTCTGGAAAAATAAGAAGATTTGCAAGATTAGCATATACGAAACGACCATTCTTCCATAATCCACTTGTAACTCTGTATAATGAAACATTAGTATCATTAAATTTTGACGGAATACGTCATTAGATGGGCCGAAGTGCTCATCATATTATAACTCCGTTTGCTGAGCTTTTAGGATAATCTGGATTTTATCCAATACATCCACGGCTATAGCTTAAAGTCTATAGCACGCTATTAAAATTTCATCTTGGTATCTTGATAAATTTTGCTTTATTTAATAATATGAACTTCAATAAAATAAAGGTCAAAATGGTCAAAATTTGACTAGTTAGTTTGAAATGAATATTTTTAAATTGATCTCTGAGTTAAAATTTATATATTCCTTTAAATATTTAATATATTTAGGTTATTAAAAATTGTTTTATACAGTAAATTTACATAGTTTATCACTGCAATAATAATTTTAACATGCGTATAAAAGAACTAAATTTTCAGGATTTATAAATACATTCGTCAAGAGAATTAAAGTTCATATATTTATTCACAATTACTTGTAGTAAACAGTGAATTCTCATGTGTATTATAAACATTTATATAAATCTATGTTTTATACAGAATTTCATAGAATTATTTACTATTACAACTCTATAATTGATAATACTAATTAATGCACCGTAATTTTAGAATATGAACAAACAATACAAAAAACGTTTTGTTCCACGAAAATAACATTTTGAAGTTTCTACATACATTTCTACATATGACAAATGTATTTATCGGAAGCTGTTGAGTCTCGAAGGATTAAGAGTCTTTAAGCAGAACATATTACCTAACATTCAAAATTTTCCACACTGAGTGGTATCGCAGACCGAGCAAGAGTATTCTTAGTTTCACGAAACGATTATAATTCTGTTTGCGCAGCTTAAAATTGGGAGATACCTATTGAAAAAGGTCTGTGAATACAACGAATTGGATTTACAGTGGATTACAAAAACAAGACAAAAGCAAGTTTAAATGGAAAAGTCAAGGAAATCTACAGGTATTCATGTACATGTGCAAACTTTTAGATGATTTGGTTCCGTTATCTTTAATAATAGCCAAAACAAGGCAAAGAACCCTTTTTTAGTTAAAAATTTTTTTTAAAACTTGTTTTTGTAATTCATACCGTTTTGACCCCACATAATTTCACTATTTTCTAAATCTGATGACGTGAAACGCTGAAAAAAATTACGGACATACAGAAAGAACTGTACTTAGATTATAAAGAAAAAGAATTTTATTGACCTTATAGTTTTAAGAAGGCCTGGCCGGTTATTTTCATACCAAATTTTTTTGTTTTTTTCTTCCTACTATCGATGGATATAGAATTTTCCTAATAATTTTCATCAAAATTTCAATATTTTATGCATACAAATTATCAAGATACAAAAGACTGGTGTATCCAAAACAAATAATAGACTATTTTATATCTTAAATTACTTGGTTTTCAACATAAAATTTACCTTCATACCCTAATATCGAATTAATATTCTATATTTCATCACCATACTATTTCTCATCTATTTCCAATACATCTTTGATTCATATATATTTATAATCTAGGAGCGAACAAGATCTCGTGTTCTACTTAACCTATTCATGTCATACATATGATACACATAATATTGATAAGAAGAAGAAACTAAGGTAATTTTTTTGGTCATCTTATCACGTTTGTAACAGTCATGACATTTATAACAAAAGGTTTATTTTTTTTTCAATCCCATAGGAGCTGATTGTATTCTGTTGTGCTGTTGTGTGTATATCTGAAATACATATACCTACTGCATACTACGCATACCAAATATAATATCGAACAAAGGGCATTATTTTCAAAAAAATTTCAATTTGATTTGAAATATAGAATTCCTAGTAAAAATTCTATTGTAAAACGGCGTTCGACTTGATAAAAATATAGAAATGATTTTCATCTATATTAGTTCTAGTCTTAAAAGAACACAATTTAGAAATTGGCAATTTGAATAACTAAATCACATTTTCCCGATTAATGTAAATAGCAGTGGTGAGAAGCAATAATAAGATCAAATCTAAATTATGCTTAAATTGTTAGATTTGTTCGTTATTCTTGAGTTACTTTATTCAAAATAAAAAAATTCGACGCACTTGTAGTAACGCTATTGTCTCTAAATATGTGACCCTATCTAAATGGTTTGTAACCCAAATTAGCAGATCTTTTCTAAGACATCTTACAATTATTTTTCCTTAAAAACCAAAATTACAAAATTTAACCGTGCTTTAGAATGTGCAAGTGACGCGTTTTACTTATCAAGATTCTGACACTCTCCTGTTTCGCTTAAGTTACTTAATAATTGATATTTCACTCTAATCAGCATATGATTTTTTCCAATCTTTAAAAATGCCCCATGTACCCTAACTCAAAAAATTTATAAGCAAAATTTTTCCCCGCTATGAAAGGAATTTTCATTATTGACTATATGAAACTCGAAAATGATGTTCCCAGAGATTATGGCAACATCGCATAAAAAAATACCAGCATCGGATCATAAGTTATAGCACAACTTTCTTTGCTACACCCGTTACATACTATTACTATCACCGTATATATTATTGGCAACAGAAATGTTGATTTGATAGGTAGCGTGAAATTGATTTTATGGAGCAAAAAAAAAAAAAAGTATAACAAAAGGTCAATAAAAGGATCACAAATGGATACTGTGGATAGAATCAGCGCACACATGAATCGAATGAGAAAAGAAACTATGTTCATCTATATCATTCGAAGGATAGGTTGTTTAATATAATGAAGAGAAAAAATTGTATTTTGGTTGAATTCTATTAGACATTCTATACTTTATATACGATCACATCGAAAAAAATGATATTCATTGTTAACGAATGTCAGTTTCATAAATCACAATAATTAAATTGTAAATGTACTTTATCAACAAATAGTTTTCAGAAATAATATCAGCTTTTAGCAATGTTGGTAACTTTTTACGAGTATTTGCATTTACTCAATTGGGAAATTGGTTTCCATATATCCATTGAAACATATGTTTATAAGATATGGAAGAAAAAATACAAAAAATTATTAAGAAACTTTTCATTACTGTATATACTATGTATTTAGTGTATTATATTAATAAATATAAACCAATCACGTTATTAGTTGACATCTTCATTTGTTTTTTTTAATATATAAACTGAAAAATATCGAGTCGATTGGGATCTCATATTCTGTCAATTGTTTTGTGTTAAGAATGCCTTAAATATTGAGGATTCGGATGTTAGCGAATTAATTAATCCACTTTTATACGACCCCCTGCTAATTTTATCAAGCATTAGGTGTGAAGTTATTTAATAATTAAGAGGAGGGAGCTATATATTGGACAAAATTTAAAAAGAAATTTTTGAAAAACAGGTCATTGGTGATTATACGCGACTTCTACAACACAACATTTTTGATTAACTTTTTTTGTTTTAAATGGAAAAGTAATATTTCCATGTTAAACATTTGTTTTTCCCAATTTTGTTCTTCAAAGAATTTTGGTTTATGATAAATGGTTTTGCGTTTAAATCGCTTATACCATGAAAATTATTTAAAAATTAAATTGAATTTAAATGATTTTAAATTTATATTTTCAATAAAGCCCCGCATTTTATTTAAATACATTACATTTTTTCGTCACATTTCATTTTTACTTGCTAGATCAGAAAAATGACCTTTTCTTTGCTGTTTCTTCATGAACATAGATTTTATTCAAATGTGATTCCAATCCGGTGGTGAGATACAAAATCTACCGGTTATAACTTTTTGTAGGTCACAAAGTATTTTTTTCAGTTTAACAAAATCGTTTATCGAGCCTAAGATGCTTTACCACAGTCAAAATTTTTATGTTTCATGTTTATATGTGTTTTTAATATCATCACAAGAATCGGCTATTATTGTGGTCAACGTCTTACAGTTTGAGATTTAAATAATAAAAAATAATATCAATGAGCAATAAGAACTGACTTTTTGACCCTTGAACAATTTATATAAAAATTCCAATTAATTTTCTTCATCGATATTCGTGCTACAGCTTTTAGTACAATACTTGAATGAAACGCTAAAAAAAACTCTATTGTTTACTTTAATCCCCGAAAAATAATTTTTACTAAAATAATTTTACTCTTTAAATAATAATTCGTTTATTGCCATTGAATGTTTTGTTATTGATTCTTGTTACATGTTTATATTTAATATAATTAAAACGAGATGTGACAAAAATATAGAACCTGGTTGATGATCTGAAACGCGGAAGTGTAAAATTAATCATAAATGGTTCATTTCAAACAGTAAATTAAATAAATGGTCAAATGAAAAAAATGATTAATTATCGAAAAGATTATATAAATTTAATATATTCGCTTCGCTTTCTCTAGCTACAATTATTTGGCACCAGTTCATAAGCAGAGTTGAATAAGTCTAGACAAACATGGACCAATAACAGTGGAAAGAAATATAACAGAATTAAACTAGAAGATTTTGTAGACGAAAATATACCGAATGTCTCGTAAAAATGTATGCCTTAAACAACTAGAATAGATATTCTCCTTCACTACTAGTACACTTACCAGCAAATTCAACAATCCACAGATGAGTCATTCTTATGGTTCCTAATTTTCGACGTTGTAATCGCCTTTTAAGGATGCACCGTATGTAATTCAGAGTTGCATACATCGTTTGGATTCAGAGTTGCATACAGACCACGGTAATGAACCAATATCCTTTTAATGAAGGTACCGAGTCTTACATCTAACAACATTTGTTATTGCAATATCGTACATTACCAGAAAGTTAACATTCGTATATGATTAGTTTCAAGGTAATACGAAACATCGTCAATTTCGTTAAAGAATGTTTATGCAAAATTTGAAGTAGATTGGACCAAGGTATCTCGTGGTCCCAAACAAACTTTGCCTCCGTTTTCACCCTCCAAGTTTCAGATCTCTACGATCAGTGGCTTAAGCTGTACATGAACAGTCAGTCGGTCATTTAGGACAAAACATTTTATAAGTATAGATTACAATTAAAAAATATTTATTTACATACACGGTATCATTTCGGTAAATGAAATTTCAAAAGTTGTTATTACCAGATAGGCTTAACAAATTACAGATAATAAATATAAACCTTCATTATTATCCCCATTTGAAATGAACAAAATTAAGGAAAATGAATAATAAAACAGAGTAATATTATTTAAATATACAGTGTGTTGATGAAATTAACTAAAGAAAAAGCAAATTTTTTTTAAAAAGTTTCAAAAAATCCGATGAAACAACAACAAAAATTAATTTTTTTGAAACATTTTTTCGTAAAATGTTTGGATTCGCCATAATTTATTTAACTCAAATTTAGGTACGTATTTATAACTGTATAGTCTGGATATTTATAGTATTTTATGCTAATGAAAAAAAGTCTAAAAAATGATATACAAACAGATATCGAGTATTTAAAAGTTAACTCTGTTAGTTGTTATCTTCACTTGTTTTTATTTGTTCTCTTTTTCTTCCGTACATAGCTCAAAAATTGTATCATGTTGAAATAGATTCAACTTAGGTATTTCGTCATAGCGAGAATTTAAAATTTCTATGAATTTTTCATAGAAATAAGAACTTATTTCGAATATCTATTTATGTTCTAAACTGTGCACCATCTTTTATCGTTATTTCAAAATTGATATAGAAGCAGAAATATAAAACCTGATTTATGTCATAAAACTAATTTGAGTTTTGCCATGTTAAAAATTCTTTCGATTACCATCCTGTATAATATAAATTTTCTGAAAAATTTTCAATAAAGTAAATTCTAAATATGTAGAATGTATTACAGATGTTTCCACACAACAAGAGATGATTAAAACTAAGAGAAAACACACATAATGAATTAAATTCACTACGGTGGTGTGTGTATTATTATTGTTGAACCAATGCAAGTATTTAATTAATCATGATTACACAGGTATTTAACTTGAAGTAAGTATTACGTACAATTATAGATATATACAAAATAATGTGTATTGTACAAAATAAAAACTAGTTGGAAATACTCAAACCAACATCGATGTACAATCAAATTTTAAAAAAAATCTATGATCTATATATTAATACGTTAAAACAAAAACTTTGTACATCTTCTTACGAAAACTGGGCTGACAGAAGAGTATGAAATTTTGCATACTTTAAGTTTATATAGTGAAGGACTGCATGATGCATTAAATCCATAAAAAAAAAACATTACACATACTATGACACACACATATATAAGCGGTGTTGCTTATATTACACACGCTACCATGCACACGCGTATATACTCTTTTGTTTAATATACTGTTTTGTTTAAAGGTACACTTATAAAATCGTTTGTCTTAATTGGTAATCAAACACACAGACATAACTACTAAGTCTAGAAAGGTGAAATTTGGAATACGTTTAATTAATTATGTAAGCTAGGAGATAATTTTAACTTTTATTTTTTTTTTTTTAACTATTTTGATTGCGTTTAATTTAACATCTTGATTTAAATTGACTCGATGACGGTCTTACAAAATCCGTATAGCTCCGTAACTGCTACAAGAGTTCGTATGAAATCTTTATAATAATTTATAAAGATTTTTCTCAAAACTAAAATGAAATTTATTAACATAAAAGAAATGATTGATATAGTAAGTTAGATCTACTGCTCACGGAGGTACTTGTATATAGAGGACAATCGTTTATTTACTAATTTATGAAGTTAATTTAATAATAAATAGGTAAAATATGTGTGTAAATGTATGTATATGTATTCATTACTGATATGAATTAATATTTATGTATTTTATTAAAATTTAATTTTTTGTTAATACACATAGCAAAATATTTCCTACCCAGTGGTGTTATCACGTAATTCGATTTCGTTTCTGTATTGTTTGAAATTGTTCACAATCGTACTTTTCTTTTCGCATTTGTATTTTGTATATATAAATACTTAACGATAACAACAGTATAAATTATTAAAATACTCTTAATACACAAAATACGTATTCCAAACAGCTATGAATTATAATTATATGAAGGATAATAATCTATTAATATTATAAACGCGAAAATATGTCTATATGTATGTTTGTTACTTTGTCACGCAAATACTACTGAATGGATTTGAATAAAATTTGGCAATAATGTAGCTTATACATCAAAAAAACATATAGGCTTTAATTTATAAAGATTACCGACGATTTCCCGGGGGCCAAAGTGACCAAGATACCGGGTAGCTACACCAAATACTGGGTTAAATGTACATTTCTGTGACGAGGCTGAAGAGGTCCAGTTAGCCGAGGTACCATGTAGCCCACACCAAATTTCGGGTGCATAATAAATACCGGGTGCTCAATAAGTAACGCGTGACCGGCTCTGCTAGTGTATTATAATTATATGTATGGTGATTACTTGACTTGGAACCAAATTTATGGCAAACCCAAATTATTTATGAAAAAAAATTAAAAACATCAGTTGGTTGTTTTAAAGAAATATAAATATTTGTGTATTTATTCTTTATATTTATATTTCAGCTTTAATGAATTTAAATGCACTTTTTAGGTGTGTGTAGATGTGTGCCTTCAAAATGCTTGATCAAACAACAGCAGATGATACAAAATTCTCTATTTTCACGAACAAATTATTCCAAAAATAGTTATCCAAATATTACTAAGTAATAATTTCAACTTTCGATTCTTTAGAGTATTTTACGAAAATAAAGTGTTTTACACAATTATTAAATACTACAATTTAAAAAATTATTTGAACATTCCATTAAATTTTCTTATTAAAATGATTTTAGTCTTTCGAAGTTTTGACAAAACAGAATCTAAAATCTTCGTCCACAGACCAACGTTTCATGAAAATTTCTTCGATCACAAGAAAGAGAATTATTTCGGCATTAAGATTCTTGTAAGAAACCCTGCCCTGGTTTATATTATATATCATGAATTTTTACCATACACTTTGCATTTGTTTTATTAAATGTACGTTAAGAATGTCGTGAGTTTAAAATCTTTAGTAAAAAAGGTTATTCATATTAGGTACAAGAGTTTTTATCAGCTTTGAATATATTTAAATACATTGTGACCATTTATTTCTGGAATCAATTTTATTGCATGAAAATAAATGTCTATTCAAAACGACATCATTCATTTTATTTTGTAAGAATTATGGTTGACGTTATCGTAAATTTCGACTAAACAACCATGTTCTTATCGTGTAAATTGCTTAAAAATTTTATTTCTTGAACAGAGAATAATGAATATTTTAAATTAACGAGTATTTGTTTTAAATTAAAAAGTTTGGTTTTAAAACGGGATATAATTTTCACCCAATGAAAATGTAATCTGATATAAAAACGTGATACTTTTTCTTGTCAAAAGAGAGACAACAAAAAATCCAACCAAAAATTTGTTGTAAATTTTAACAACCTACTGGCGACAAATGTGCAAATCCTCCACTGCTAATGTTATGAGGTAACTTGCGCAGCTTCACCTAATGTACTCCGACGAGGGTTTTACTAATCCACTTGAGTTGCGGACTCAATGTATTATTAATTCTTGACTGTAATTTGATGTATAGTTTTCGTATAAATAAAACTATACCACAAGTATATCACTTCGTATGTTGTGAACTAAACACCGAAGATAATCTCAACTTACATGCTAATTAACTCACATTGAATATACGACATTGCTCATCCTTGACTGTGCATATATGCATATATGTCGGTGTAAGAAAACGTAAATCGTGTATTACGAGGATGGTCTAGATATTTATAGAGAAATAGCTATATTCATGAAAGAAAAAACCTATTTACGGTATCGTAAGCAGACAAATATATATTTCAAATAAAAAATAAAGTAAGGAAGGGTATCAAATCCACTAATAAAACTCCTTTTCAATTCATTTTGTCTTTTCGTATTTATATTTTTATTCTGTCATCCATATAAATTAACCCTTATTATTCTACATTTTATTGTTCTTGACGTGTATATAGACTCAACTTTTTTATAATATTCTGTAGTTCTTGAAACTCTATTACTAAAGTGGATATATAATGCAGACTAAATTCATACGTTTATCATTTTTTTATTATTTTTTACTAAATGGTAATTTCATTCAGGATCAGCTAGGGCATTTACAAATGATATATCTGAATTCAGAACCGTTTAATACGGCTACATTCCATCTGAAGATTAGGTAATAATCCTTCCATTAAAAGACTTTACAAATATAATATCCGTATTAAAATTTTATTTAACCAAATATTTTAAATTAGCGATATTTAATTTTATGTTCGTAAATGAATTTTAAGTAGAAAAACACAGTTCAAAATTTAAAAAAATAATGTTTTTTATAATGCTAATTATTAAACTTTATCATTCGTCATCATTTCTTCAATTTAACCGTAACGAATTAAACCATATATAAAGTACAAACATCCGGTATTTAAATTTTATTATTTGAATAATGAAATGTGTGAGGTGAGAATATTTAAATAACTATGTATATATACAAACAAAGAAAAAAGTCCCTATTTTGTATAGTAGCCGGTATTGTCACCATATTAGAATATGTATATTTTTTAAATTACTTTCTAATCAGCATTTCTATTTACATATTGCTACAAAATCTCTTATTACTCAAGACAAAAATAAGTATATCTATATATAAAAGATTTATTATAAATAAATACAATTTATTTCATTAGTGAGAAATTTTGCAATAATAAAATAATATCAATTCAAATATTTGCATACCTATGTAATTAAAATGGAACAGATTGAATTAAAAAAGTAAAATTACACGGATATTTCTTAAATCGTGATTTTATTTATATTTATTTTAAATTAAATAGAAATAATTGAATTTATTTATAAAATGAAATGTGTTTACAATTCTTTTTTTAATTTTAATAAAATGTTCGTAGGTAATGTAAAAGTTATAAAAGACTCCTGTAACCATCTGGCATAATTTTAATTCACTAGAGTCCGGCAGAGACGGCGTCAATGTTGTTCAGAATGGCCTAAAAGTATTTTCCGTGTGGAAATTTTGGAAACCACAAAATTTTTTTCTTCCAAAAGTGGTTACAAAGCTTCGCCCTACCTTGAGAAGACTACCAAGCAATAAATCAAAGGAATTAAATATATTTTAAAGTTTACTATTTTAAGTCTAAAGTCTGTAGCGCAAGCAAATATTGATGGTTCATTTTCTGTTATGGGTGTTCTAAAATCATCTTACTACTTCATTTCCGTATGTCTTTTCATCATAATTATATTTTAAATGATGAATTTTATTAACGAACTGATTTGTAAAATTTTTGGAAATTTTAGCGATTGATTTGATGTTACTCGATTAGCGAAAAATTGACGAAAAGTTGAAAATTTTTGGTTGGCTGTTTGTGGGTTTTTTGGGATAATTTAGATCTAAAAAGTTCAAAAATAATATTTATTTTGCAATCTGTCGACTAGTTTTCGAGATATTCCGTGAAATATATGCGATAAATCGGTCGTTATATCGGATTTTTAGCGATATCTCAAAAACTACGCATCTCATCTTTCAATAAATGTTATTTTTGAAATCTGCTGATCAAAAATACCCTAGAACATATATTTCATCGAAATCGAAAGAAAAAATTGTTTTTCGATTTTCTCGATTTTTTCAAAGGGGTATCCCTTAAAAAAAACACGAATTTTCCAAAAAAAAATTTTCTATCCGATTTTGAAAAAAGCTATGTTCTTGGGGGTTGTTTGACCCGTAGATTTCATAAATAACATTTATTTAATAATTGGATGCGTATTTTTTGAGATATCACCAAAAATCCAATCCAGAGGACGATTTAGTGGATGTATTTCATGCAATATCTCCAAAACTAGTCGATCGATTGTAAAATAAAGGTTATATTTGAATTTCTAAGATCTTAATTATCCTAGAAAATCCATTCACATAAAGGTTAAAAATATTGTATATATTTTGTTGAGCGTATAAAGCTTTGAACCTTCCACTTCTGTCAAACATTGCCTTAATTATATTCAATTGAAATATATTTTATTATTTACAGTTGTCACCAAAATACATAAATATACTCTGCAAATTCCAATATCTACCAATTATGGTCATAAGACTAATATTTTGCATGCAACGTTTCATCCAGTAAATAAAATAAAATACCGTAAAAATGATTTTTATTAATTCTAAACTATATGAAGAAGTAAAAAAAATTATTTATTCATCACATTTATTATTTTAAATTTATGAATAATTTCACCAAACCATAAATAAATAAATATTAACAGGAAATTAAAATATTTATCTTTATTGATTACACTTGCAATGTAGGTATTCAGTATGTAATTTATACATAAAATGTCATGATTTATAGTTATATTTTATGTCAAAGTTTTAATTATCGTATAACCTTAGATATTAACTACAGAACGGTACTATATAACGTATACTATAACCTGCCATTTCTATAGAACAAGTTCATGGCAGATACAAGTCGAGGAAAAACTGTATTGAATGTACTCACCTATTTCAATTGGCGATTATAATTATATAAAAATACAAAAAAATTTCCAAATCGGTTTCATTAAATATTAGACTCATATATTATAAAATAATAATAAATTTTCCTGTTTCTAATTTCTTTTGTAAGTGCTTAACATGTAGACTTGAATTCAACTTCAAACAGAAAAATATATTCGATTTTTTACAGTTTAACTTACGATTAAATTATTTTAAAATATTTTACAAATAGGAGTATGATTTTATATTTTTTTACAAATTAAATTTATTTCTATACAAAATAATTTTAATTAAATAAAATCTTAATAAATCTAGTCATCAGTGTATAATAGTTCATAATTATAATATTGGTACATTTGTCAAAGATGATCTTTGCGCTCTCTCTTTAATACATAGTGTTTGTGATAACATACGTTCTGCTATCAAATTAAAACCATAACATTTAAAAATAAATATTTAAATTCCTAAATTGCCTAAATCGTTTCTGTAATGATGACAGAATAAACTAATATTCCATAAAGTTTAAACAAATTAAAACGATATTAAAATGAGTTAATCGGAACAACTGCTAGTGACTATAGACCTCAGCTGATCTTCTTATGCATTAATTAATTTTTTAATTAATAATGATATTGTCAGTCAATTTTTAATTTTTTTAAATCGAAAAACAACTAATATCAGTGGCTGTTATTGCTAAATAATAAATAAAAGCTACAATAAAATCAAATTGATTTTATTATTTTCGAAAAGAATTTTATCATTTTACATAAACTTCAGCTTTTATTTCTTTCAGGATAATTGTTGAAGAATGAATAATTGTGTATAGAAAAAAATCCGTTGATAAATATCGGCCCGGACCTTGTAAATGAAAATTATTCTCTATGTAACTTCATTATCAATTTAAAAACCTTTTGGATAACGACGTTTGTTTTGTTTTGTGAAAAAACCAAACAAAAGAAGTTAGTATAATGCTTTTATAAATTAACAAACTTATTTTTCAACTACTCACTTAGGTTCTTTTCTTTAAAGGGGGTGGGAGTGGTCGGTTAATTTAATACCGTCTCTTACCTAGTAGTCTCCACATAAGAACATAAGCAAGTGTGTTACACCAAAATTCACGTTACAATATTGGCTGGGAATTGATTATTATTATACATCGGGCATGCCATTTATACAAATATAGTTTCCTATCTGCATCATTATACTTATTATCTCATTGTATAGATCTATCGTGTAAAACAGCTATAAAATAAAATTCAAATTATTCAAATTATTTTTATAATTTGATAAATAAAAGTGTTTCTTTTCACTTATTATTCATAAATACGAATACCTATAACCATTTACATTTATAAACGAATATAACATACAAATTGCATTATTAATTTTGTGATAAAAAACTGTTTTTTCACCCTGAAAAAATATACATATGATTCGATTACATAAAATTAAAAGTAAGAAACTTTTTTTAAAAACAAGCTTTTATTTAAATGCTCTTAAAACAGAACATAAACTTTTACTATCAACTTATCAAACTTTCATTTCCTATCAACTTGTAACGTCATTACATAATTTTTGTGATATAAAACCATATCACGGGATTTAAGTACTCGTATTTACTAAGTTTGAAAATTTTAATAGTGAAAAACCAATCATATCATCATTTTTAAGAGTATATTAAAAGGAGTTATACCAAGACAATCTCTTATAGCTTTAAAGATAGTTCACGGAATCATGGGCTAATTTTAAATTTTGATTATGACAACAAAATGTCAGCTCGTTAAATTTTTTCGTTTTTGACATATAGACATACAAAATAAAATATTTTACTAAATCAGAAATTTAAAGATCTGTATTCTATACGTCATACCTACCATGCCTTGCTCTGTATTACGAACTACACAAATCTCATTATTTAAATTATTTGTTTTTGTATTGAAGTTTATTCCTATAAAAAATTCAGAGTTAATTGACCATAATTTTCCACAAAAATAGAATATAAAAACGACAAAGTTTATTTACATCCACTTAAATGAAAGTTCAATCCAATTTCGAGATTAGAATTCCTCAAAAACTTCATATTTTCAATAGATATTAAAAAAATTATATCGAAATCAACATTGCTTTGCTTCTTATCACACAATAAAAAAGACAGCCACCAAAAACATTCTTTTTTTAATGAACTTAAAAAATGAACAACAATTTTTAAATCTACTCAGCCATAAATTTAATATCATAATATGTACAGAATGCAGTCCTGTAATGAGGAGGAGGGATTGAGAACATAGACATGAATATTCTTTTTCCATCCTCTTGATAAAAATAACAATAGGTTTTTAAGAAAAGTAGAAGCAAAAAGTCTACTGTTATTCATTTCAACAATTCGAAAAAAGAATGAAAAAAAAAAGTATTGTAGAGATCGACGTAGTAGAATTGTAGTCTACGATTCAGTAAAGCATGGTTGTAGAAGTATGTCTTGCAAACAATTTGGTCTGTAAAAAAGTATACACAATAATCAATTTTACTTTTAAGCACAGAGATATAATTAATATAACATGTCTCTCAACTCCTATTATCAAGTAATGACTTTATAAGTTGAAAGTGCACTCGTAACTCGTCGACTGATGACTCGTTTTTACGACTAGTCATTGATTTTGTATTTACTATCGAAACATACTCAACACTTTCGAAAATATGTCAGCTTACACTGCGCTTAGAAAATTTCATATTTCTATGGTTTTTATCAAATATAAATAAAAGCATTGCAAAATGGTCGATGACTTTTCAAGGTATTCATAAAAATCGGATTTATAAAGGGATTTTTAAATGCATATTCATGTTTAAAAAAAAACCTAACTTTTTTCAGAAACGCACAGATAATTTGAAAAATACGGCAATTTTAAAAATGCAATAAAACTCCTGTTTTCATATAAGTAATGTTTTCTTCAATTGACTCAAAACTTTCAATAATTGCAGTTTCTATACTATTAAAACAATAAAATTATTTACAGTACAATCAAACAAGGTAACAAATTGATATTAATAATTCTAATCACAAAATTTATTTATTATATCGTGTTTGGTGGTGTGAAGCTTCGTTTGAATCACAAACTTTTCATTTTCAACAATCTGCTTGCAATATTTGTCTATAGTAAGTTCAAACAATCAAATCGCTATGAAAGGTGCTTAAAAAACAGCGACGCTCAATAGTTTCTTTATCTAGTGATTGACAAGAAAAACTTATGTGATTATTAGCATGAACACTATTTTATAGTACTTTAAAATATTTACCAGAAAGAAACTTGAATAACATTTGGTTTATCAAATTTTGGTTTTAAATGTAACAAAACATTTAAGCTAAAAGTTTTCATCAATCTGGTTTTCTCGGTGTTAAAAAAACGATCAAACATTACATATAATCAGGGGTTACTATCGATTATATGCGATTAAATCCACATTTAGTTTATCCTCACTTTCAACAATATATTTAAATGCTTATACAATATATTTAAAAACTAAATAATCGCTACCAATCGCCAATTGCGAAATGATCACGCTACCAATAACAGATATTATCAAAACTATTAGTTTTTATGAAAACGTGTGAAAAAGAAATTGATTTTATTATGTTCTCTATGGTTAAAGATTGAGGTTCTGATTAGATTTCAAAACTTCCAAGTAGGTAATAATATTCTATACTGCCTTTTACCGTGCTATCCTTTCTTTATTTGCCTGTCGCATAAATTCTTTGGGGAATTGAGTTTGATAGCTCAAAACTAATAATATGTCACTTCTTCTCAGCGTGAGCCATCCACACTTTCATTTGATCCTCGTAACATTCTCTATAAATCGGCATTATATATTTTTTCAAACTACATGACGTTAACACTTCTAAAAAAGAAAGCGTTTATAAAGCTTACAAATTTCCAATAAGAATAGTCTGTCTGTACTGTATAAAAATGCACATAGGCATGAAAAGTTAACCTGCTATCACGCTGGAACAGCAATAAAACTATCTTCGTAATCTTTGAGCCTACAAATATATAATCTATAAAATTGGTGCATAGGAGCCCCAAAGATAGTTAATGAAAATTTTGAGCATAATATCTCTACACACGTAGAGCTCGCATTCTTATTTGATTGCATTATTAAAAATTAAAAATATAAGGATTACAAATACTGAACAATACATTTATAATAGCTACGTTAAACTTATATATAAATTGTAGGTACCAATTAATTGATATATCTTTATTATTCAATATTAAATTTCGATCATGCATTAAGAAAACATGCAAAGACATAAATCAAATAATTGGTAAAAAAACAAGTTTTATTTTCTTTTAAAATACTAGTTATAGTTCTATGAAAAACAAGTTAAAATAACAACTCACAGTTAATTGTTTAGGTACACGACATATGACTGCATTTTATTGTTTGGAATATTTTTATTAGCATTCATAAAATAGTATAAATATCCAGTCTATAAAGTTATTTATGTATACATGTATAATAATTATTATATGTTATTACATATGTGCTTATTAGCCAAATTTGAGCTAAAATTGTGGAGAACTATTTACGGACATCACTTTACGAAAAAATGATTCAAACAACAGTTTGTTCAAAAAAATAAACATTTATTCTAATTGAACTTTTCTGCAATGTATTATACTTTAAAAGTTGGGTCAAGGCTCCATTGGACCTAATGGACCGATTTTGATCTTTCACAAATTTAAACTCACTTTTTATTTTAAGCATACGTCACCAATTTGTGCGGTCAATATTAGGTAACATTACAAACTTTAGACTAAAGTATAATAATGAAAATGGTAATATAAAACGAAAAGTAAAATATATTGAATCAATTCCCATAAATTATTAATGTATATTTAATATATAAGATTTTCTTAAACACCAAACGTGTTATTATCAAGAAACACATTATTGTACAAGTTTTACCATTACCTACTTTATTATTGTGTCACAGTGTCTTTGTTGTCTACCATCAACAATCATTTATCATTTCACTTCAACGACAGGTAGTAGGTGGTAAATTATCCGATTCGAGCTATCACACAATCATTATATAATTAATTGAGTCATACTATACTTCTTAATATTACATAAAAATCACGATATAATATAAATATAAAAATTTTATAAAAAATAATTTACAAATGAATGCACGCGATGTTTTATCATATTTCAAATCAAATAACAGAAAGCATTTGAAGTGGTTAATTTTTCTTCATCTTTTAAGGATTTTATACAAATTGATAAAAATAAAATCAAAATTCTTAGCATCTAGTTAATAATTTAAATTTTTTCGATTTTAGAAATCTAGATTTCAAGTATTTTTATTATATAATGCCATTATAATTTAATACAGCTTTTGGATTCGATGTATCAACCATTTTCAATAAATAAAATTTAGGAATATATATGAAGTTTAATATTTTAAAACAATGATATTACCTTTTATTTAAGAGAAAAAAATTATTTGTAAATTTTATTTATTCAAGAATGCTTATAAAAAATATTTTCTATTTTAATCCCTTTGTCGAAGACGCCAGTGTCCAAACACCATTGTGGCCGATGTTTTGATCATGATAACGACTTAATAAAACAAGTATGGCACTTAGTTAATATTTAAATTTATCAAGTAAATATGTCTATATAAGCAGCATATGAAATTTCGTTGAAAATCAATCAAGACATTTCGAAGCTGCAGTCGTTTATTTTCCCGATTTTAGATAATATCCAATAGATAAAAACCTAAGTTAGCACTAATGCTTTGATTCATTTAAATGAATATCTTGTACTCCATAAAATGATACATCACTCTCACTTACTTCTTACTTTGCTCAGCTAATTTATTCACACTTGTTTTTTGTGGTACCTGAAACAAATAGAACAAAAAATTAGAAGGATAGAAATTAAATACCTATTTCTATTAACGGTGTTGTGCTTTATTTTGTGGAACTTCAATCGTTTAAATAAATTTTAGGTAAGCCAAAATACAAATTGTACTTATTCATTCTAGTAAATTGCTATAAATACTTCTATACTTGCTATAAATAAATTTAATGAGCCACACTGTATAAAAGTATACACAATATCAAAAATAACAATAATGGATACTCACAAACATATACGAATGTACTATATATATAAATATAAATAACTATAGAAAAAGACATTGATTCGCCCCCAACAGTTAGAATAAGTATTATAGAAACACACTAGTTCTATTACAAAAAAAGTATAAGAAGACAATGTCAATGAACTACCAGTTCTTATATCTATATTTATATTTTCACATACATATAGGACTCACTTATAATGTTTATGGGAAAATATGATCGAAAAATTTCGAAAGAATATTTTTAAAACAAATATATCTTTTGATGTGCATTAATATATAACTAAAAGCCGCAGGTTATATTATATGTTAACGCAAAAAAAATGTTATGCAATAAAAATACTGAAAGAAATAGAAATTAATTGTTTATAAGATAACCAAGGTTACAAGGCAAAAGACATTTACATAGTTTGTATGCAAACTTTGGTCACGGAGGACAAAAAATTTTATTTTTATTAAATATGACTTTTATTTGACACAAATGAAGAATATAAACAGTACAAAAGTTCGAGAAATATAATAAAAAATAATTATGAATACATAAATAAACTGCCAATAATGGACATAAAAGTTCATTGTGATGTGTATGCAAGCTTAATTAGCTACGTGCCTGGTACGAGTAACTTGCAATACACATATTTTTCTGTGTCATTCAGCTAACTATGCTTACTTCTTAAGTCGAAAAATGAATATCATATTGTCTTCATTTACTGAAACACAAACATATAAAATTTCATCGATATCGCATAAACGGTTCATGAGATAAAGACATTTAAGTGACAAAAGAGATAACACAGTTGATTTACTATTCCATTTGTCAAAAAAATACAACTACAGTACTAAATACCTTTAAACATTTTATTTAATTAACGGAATTTTTAAAACACTAATTAACAAAATTTGCTCTTATGTAAACAAAATATTTTTATTTAAAACACATCTTTTTTGTAGAAATTTTTATTACCCACCAAAATAAATGCACCAACATTTCCTTGTCCTACATTTTTAAATTCTAGCGTGAACCTTTTATGGAGGCGCAAAAAAAAACCACCCTCCAGGTTCGAGGCTATTGCATTTTATACTTCCCCAAATGTTGAATTTATTTCCATCATTAAGTCACAGCTTTTGCGAATAGTAGTAATTAAGTAATTTGTAAATAGTTAACTTTTAAGAATCTTTAATTTTTTGGGGAAGATGTAATATTAAGTAGTTTTTTAAATCGGTAAAGCTACTATATTACACAGTGGTAATCAACACTGACGTTACACTGTTACAGATCTCGACCAATCACCAAAGTTTACAACATCAGACACAATCAGTACTAGAATGGTTGACCGCCTGGGAATATTGTGTACTGTTGTTCTATATAATAATAACCTACTGTAGTCACTATAGGACCTTAGTAGTTGAAGAATGACTTGAAATGATCTATATTTAAAAAAATTGTTCAAGGCATTTATAATTTACTAATAACATGGAAATTTTTTTGCATATACAAGTCATAAATTCATATTAAATGAAATAACTTTTACATTTGGGCTTCATTGTTCATTTGTATAAATTTGTATACTCTATATATAAAATATGATGAGATTAGTTTTAGGGTCGATTGCCAAAACTTTGAGAGAGGCAATAAAAAGAATAAAAAGTTTCTTACCAATTTTATTTAAAATTCTCAATAGCAAATGACCTAAATTGGCCTCAGCTAAGTAAGTAATTAAATTAATGTATATTTAATTATGATAAATTTCTACCGTGCAAAGCTAAAAGAATTCGACTATAGCCCATAAATATAGGTAATAAATACCATATAAATACAAAAGAAAAATAAAGCATTAGCCAAAAATGAAGAAGTGAAATAATATAGAAAAGAAAATAATGTACAAAAGCGATTTGTTATGTATCAGTCGTCTCAATGTATACATATGAATATGTGAGTTTATATGTATGCAAGAGCCGTAATGTTTGAGTTAACTTGACAGTTGACTATTTCACTTACATGCAGTCAAGTCACAAGCAATGTCGTTTGATTTTATGTAAGGTAGAGAGAGGTGAAGTAATATAAAGTAAAACCATTTGACAAAACATTATTATTATTATTATAACAGTTGTAGAAATTGTAAAGTATATTTATGTCGACATTCGAGGTCTTACAATTTATTATTATTACTTGTATGTAATCTAGAATTATAGGATGGTATCAGCGAGACAGCTTACAAAAATTTTAGTTTTTAAAGCTAGTACGATTGTACTATCAAATAACAAAATAAAGTAAAGTTATCATATTTTTGATAAATATATTTCTAAAAACTGGTATATGAAAAATTATGATTAATGTAAGAACTTTAAATGAGTAAGTTGCTGAATGCGTGACGAGAGCGTAACGAAAAGTGTGATCGGGAGAGACGAACGGAAGTTGAGAGAGATATAAGTTCGTGAAGATAGAAAGAGAGATTATATATATATATATATATATATATATATATACATATATATATATATATATATATATGTATATATATATATATATATATATATATATATATATATATATATATATATATATATATATATATATATATATATATATATATATATATAAGTTTTACTTCAGTCTTGTTGTCTAAAGCACACTTGTTTATTTTTTTGTAGCTCAAATTTTTGAATGGATTTACAAGCTGGAAGGTGGCGGATTTTTGGTTATTGTTATTTTTATATTGGTTTTGTTATTTATTATAACAAACTTTTGCCCAACATGTGATCAAACGGAATGTTTTCTGTCGGACAACATCAAAATTTCTATTTCTGACAATATTCAGTTTAACAGACAACGGGTATCTGGTTTTATCCCGTGGTGGACAAAATGAATTTTTCATTTTTTATTGAATCTTCAATAATCGAATTATGGCAAATTATCTGAACAGGGTATATTGCAAAATCTTAAGTGAAACCCCCAGTGTATGCACCATATGTTTATTTAACTCTTTCATATCCCGTAGCGTAGTAGACATATCTGTAACTATATAGTATTTCTGTACTGCACATATTTCGATCTAGTTATCGTTCGTAGAATGAATTTTTCGACAAAATATCTATAAACTGCAATTTGACAACTGAGCATTTCTACCTGAATATTTGTTTGTACCGAATGATTTAATAGGTTGCAGAATTTATTTTATATTAGACCCCGCATACAGTAATAATTCTACATAAGACATCAGATTTTCCGATCAAAAATTCTGATTAAATAATCTTATAATGTACGCATACCATCAGAATTTTTTATAAGAATATCTTACGATGTTATCTGAAGTAGGTCATCTGTTAAAAAATTAATTAAGAAATTTGAAAGTTCATTGGTTCATTTTGGTTCGTTGCAAGTTAACGATGATACCCGATGATATGCGCTTGCTAAAGATTTTTGTCTGATGTGCGTTGATCATCAGATTTTCTGATGAGAAAATCTTACAGTGAGCGCTGGCCCTTATTTTTTTGAAATTGATTACTAGGTTATTAGAAAAAAAAAAGGAAAACTATATATGACAAAATCTTCAACATTTTTGGCATTAGCTATTTGTCATTCCTAAGAGCCTTTCAAGTACGTCACTGCTTATATTCATACGCATTACTATTTGAGGGATGTTAATAGAACAACGTATGATATATAATATGAGGTAATTTGAAACCTCAATATTCCATTTATAACATCCACTCATATTTTTTGTTAAGTTTCGTCAGCATGAAGTATTATATTAAAGATGAAGTTTGTGTGTATTTGCAGCAATTTACTTTACAAATACAAGTGGTTTCTTTGACATGGTAAAATTACTCAAGTCATAGAATATATGTTATGGGCCACACTAAAATATGACATTATTCATAATGCCTAACATAGTGTCCGGTCAATATTTCTCATTCATTAGAAAAACTTGATTAGAAAAACATTCATTAGAAAAATACTATAATTAGTTAATTTATTAAAGGATGTTCTTATCATAAAATATTAAAGAATAAGAACAGATCTGTGCTCTCTCTAAATATCATCTGAGTATTAAATTCAAAAGGTGGACCAAAAAATCTATAGACCGTTGATAACTCGAAAACAAATACATATACTCAAGTACAATCCGAAATATCACCTAGAAATTGGATGAAATACGTCTTCAATTATTTAAAAGTCGATCTCAAATACAACTTGTGTAATGACTGAAGAAAACTGTAAAAAATACTTGGGTATTTTAATTAACCTACAGTGTGAAAGTAAGATCACCCAGGTCTTACTAGTCCACTCTATAGGATACCATACTCTGGTGCGTAATAGCCCCTTATAGACATACATCTGAAGAAGTTAGTAAAACAAATTTTTATTATTCTCTCCAATAGGTGAAAGGTATTATTCATAATTTCTGATCAATTAAATTATCATTATCTTATTGTCCATTCATTATGAGCATTCTTCATACAGTCTAAGCATTATTAATAATAACCAATTGCTCGTAACTATTAACAAATCACGTGAAATTCAGTCAAATTTCTAGACTAAAACTACACAAGGAGGTAGAATAATGATGCGACTTTCTTTGTTTATCTGTTGAAGGATTTATCAACATAAAAATATTTATAAAGAAAATTGAGGCTTTTACCGTCTCTCGATAAACGTTTCGATAGCGGAAATTGAGTTTTTTTTCTTGTTAGTATAATGTTGCTTGCCTTACATTAATAAGTGATTGGTAAAAAAAAACATAAATCTTTCAAGTCAGTGACACTTCGAGGGTTGCAATATAGAATTTTATTAGACGGAGACTCGATTAAATATCTCGTGAATTGTAAACCGCAATAAAATAGTCCATATCTCTCACCATACAATTTGTAAGAATAAAATTACTTTTTCCATCAAAATAAATATTTTGAATTTTTCGTACGGTCAATCATTTTCATTTATATAAATAAATTTCAAATTTACACGGGTTATTATTGACTCTAATGGAGTCCACATCCAATAATTTCTGTATATTTTGTCGCAGAAATTTGTTCGAAGCGTAAAAATACCGTATTTTTTATCGCTACACGACAATAAACACTATCAAATAACTTTTAACAACTTTTCAAAATTTCGATAACAATTTACTGAGGTTTTGAGATCGATTCACACTGAAAGGTCTTTTTGCTATGCATATGACTCCATTACCTTTAACAAAAACTCTTCAAAAACCAAACATAACAAAATTTTTACTTTATTATTGATTTATATTCTATAATTAAATTATTTTTAAAAGCATAATGATCCTATTTGTTAGCACGTAAGATTGATACAACCGAATTTTTTTCAACTTAAACACATCGGCTTAGTTTAAACACAATAGCTATAATAAACTTAACAAATTACGGGCGCCAAATGACAAATTTATAAATATATACTCATTAGTATATACAAAATAAACCAACTTGTTGAGAAATTATATAATGAAAAAGCTAAAAAAATAAACTTTGTAACAATGATTCATTAATTTAATAATATGTTTATACTATTTAGGATTCTGTAACAATACTAAACATAAATTTATTTTCATGTTAACATTTAGTATTACAAAATTACATTTAGTTAAAAATAAGTTACGGTGATTAAAACGATTTATCACTATAGTATTTTTTAAAAAAAATCAAAATTATTTTTAGGCTACAACAATAACAATTCATTACGGTTTTGGCTTTTAAGTTCAGCATTTTAAAAAAATACATAAGTGTTTATTTATTTGTTGGCGCCCGTAATTCCTGGAAATTTTGGAATCGATCTTTTTTATATAATTTTTCAATACAAATTTTGAACCACTTTTAATGGGGTAAATTTTCAAAAATACTTTCTTAGCTTTCTTTACTTAATAATAATATCGCAATGTCCAATTTTAAACCCATCTCTTCAGCGGGTCAATAAAAGCAATTTGTTAAACGGTTCAAAGCTTCAGTGATTATAAATAACTTGATATACTATTTACAAAACTGTAAAATTATCTTTATAGTAAATTTAGACCACAAGAACAGATATAACATCTTGAGGTTGATTAGTAGTTCATTCTCTTCGACTCTAGGGATATCAAAAATGTATATTTATAAAAACAGTTGCGTGCATCAATATTTAAATTTAGTTCATAAATTAATTAAATTGATTTTATTTATATCTATCTACATTATTGAAAAATGTCAATTTATATGAATTAACAAAAAAATGTTGATATCTAAATTACCAATTATATATATGCAAAATTAGATATAACTGGTTATTAAAACCCATTTTTCATAGTCAATAATTCAAGAGGACACCATTTGAGAGAATATAATTAAAACAAATACCGTAGTTTTTTTATATTGTTTAAAAAATGATGAGTCATAAGGAACATTTTTGTCGTATCCATCTCAATTTATACTCAATTTTTAGCACGGCAGTCAAATGAAGATTAATTCCACAAGCAGCGCAATACATTAAGGTTTTTGTGCAGCTGAATTCATAGTGTCAGAAAATTATAAATTTTTGTATAGTCATTTAAATACAATTACCATTAAAATTTGAAATCGATTTACCGACTTAAATGGGAGCTATTTATAATCAAATTTCGAATAATTACATACCAAGCATTGGAGAGTATGCTTTTTAAGTAATGTTCGAGTTTATAATATAAAAACTAACAGTCAGAAACTTTAAAAAAAATTATATAATATTAATTAATTATTTCTGATTTTAAAAATAAATAAATGTCCACCGTTTTGTTAAAAAGATATAGTAACTAAAAGTTTAACAATACGTGTAAAAATACAATAGTTTAACAGTATGTGAGTATACATGTATATGATTGTTGTAGTAGTGTGTAGCTAACCTTTGAAAGATCACAAACAGTACACACAGGCAGTATTCTTTTACAGTATCGGACAACAGTCAGATAGCATGCAGGCAGGCTAACGAAATACTTACTAGATATAAGTTCGAACAGAAGTCATTTCAAATAAAGAAGTTTTATAATTTCATATTCCATATATTGAATATTTTGAACCTTCAATGAACTATTCTAACTAGTGACTTGACTAATGCTGTAAACATCATTAAGCTAAATGAGTCATATACATAAATTTTCGTTATTTTTAAACTTGAATCTATTTTCTAACATTATAAAACATTATAAAATTGTTCAATATGGTATCCATTTTTTGACTGTTAAAACCTTGAACATTTTGGCCACTTTGGAAACTTTTCAGTGCGAATTTTTATTTCTTCTGTTTTAGCATTTTTCATTTGTTATTTTGCAAATGTTATTAAAAATCATTGAAACATTGGTAAATCGTTAAATCAAACTTTTGATTAACGTAAATGAGATCTTGAAGAGAGTGAGATGGCTAAAATAATTATACAATATCGGAGATTATGAGATCGAAAATTGAAATTTATCTAAGCTTAGAAGTGAAAAAATATCATTTCCATGCTACCAAAAATTTCAACTGGCAAAAATAATAATTTTAAATTAAATCAATATTTCCTTGTGACCTATTACTTTTTGAAGTCGCAACAACGTTTAAGCTTATAATATTATTGAAGGCGACTTCAAAAGATAATTGGCCCCAATGAACTTATTTGAAGAATTATTTTTTTAATATAAAATTAATCTGCAATTTTAAGTTAATTTTTTGAAGGTAATTCTAATTTTTACTTTTTTGTTTTGTCTTACCACTAAAAACTAAAATTAATATATATATATATATATATAATATATATATATATATATATATATATAAATGTTTAACCAAAATTGACCATTTAGGTACAATATTTATTAAAACTTGTACAATAATTTATAACAGCAAAACTTTCTTTAACCTACTAAAAGAATATTGGTTACATGAGTAAATTCATTTAATCTGCTGTGCACTATAAGGTCCGCTTATAATATAAAATCAATTTTTGTTTTTATTCTTAATATTTCATTTTACTTTTATTTATGTGACATACTTTTAACTTTAATGTAAGCGAAATAAAACACAAATTTTAAATTGTTATTTGATTTATTTTTTTTTTTTTTTTAATAACAGGTTTATACACAGATAACTTAAATGTATATATACAACAGCTAGGCAAAGAAATGAAGAATGGAATAACTTAATGAATTTTGATGATTTTTATTTGAAATCTTTGATGAAGTGCGACCTTTCCACTAATCAAATATTATAGAAGCGACATTTTCGATTTTCTATTAATTCTTTTTAAGAAAAATTACTTCTATCAAAGTAAATTATTGTAGACATTTAGGACATTTTTTTTACTAATTAGACTGACGATAATTTTTACCAGAATGACGTCGCACCATGACAGTGTGTTAGGTCACTTGACATAAAGATAAAAATATCAAATTTTAAGATAATAAATTCATAATATGCTTTTATGATTTATTTATTTTATGATTTAATTTAGAATATTTAAGAATATTTCTATATAAATTTAATTTTTGTCAAATTTAATACCTTATTTTTCACAACTGAAAGTACCCTATTTCTGTAAAGGATAAATATAATTTAAAAAAGTCAATAACGCAGAAACCAAAATCCCACTGCTTTATACAGTGAGCATGGTTCAAGTGTAACCATTCGCTTGTTTTGAAGTACTAGAACTTTATCAGATGGGCTTAAGCTCTATTATTCATAGCATGCTGTGATCATAGTAATATGAAAAAATAAAGAAATTATGCTAGTTATTCATTTGTTTTGAAAAACCACAGTAAATTTAGTTTTTTCAAGATTCAATACAAAGTTTCATCAAAATTAATTAATAATACTTTCGATACAATTTGATCTTAATCATCTACTAAGAAGATTTAATAATAGTAACCGTTTAAGTAAAAGACAGAACGCGTATGTCGAATGTTGTGTAGTGGAGTATTAATAATTAGTAATGCCCCAATATAGGTATCTTACTGGACTAATGTTAAAACTGGATTAAAACGAACAGTAAACATGGTGTTTATAAAATTATTTAATTCGTCCAATTCCATTTGTCTAACTCGAAAACAAAAGAGATATCCATATGAAATTTTGGTGACGTATTCTAAACCTAAACAGTGAATTTATACTTATGAATGAGCAGAATCGCTCCATTTAATCCAATTTGTAACGTTAACTATAAAAGATAAATTTGTAATTTTTCAAAAAGACTGTAATCATCTAAACGGGACTACTTTAGTCATATCCTATATTCTCTCTGAAAACTGTATTAAAGAGTTTGATAAAAAATTTACTACTAGAAAAACATTTAGCAAACGCCTATACTAAATACCATATACGCATTTGGTGAATTTTATGAGTTTTATAATATTTTTTAGTTTAAATAAAGTCATAAATTTAAAAATCATCTTCATAAAATTATTCCACGTTTGCACAATAAATGTTAAACATATTCGAGCAAACCATAAATTTTATCAATATACGCATGAGAGTACAAAGGTAAAAGTTCCATGTATATTAATTAATTTACATTATACAAAATAAACATCATTGAGTAAAAGTTACAGGTGAATTTATATCTTTTCAATAGAATGTATAGTAATCAATTAACAGTTTACAAAATACACAGATTACAGGTAAATTTGTTCCTTTTTTATACCTTTCCCAGAAGTAGTTTGAATAACTTCCCACTTTCTGCATTCCTAATATGTGTTTAGCCCAAATTAAATGTGTCGATCGTCGTAGAGAAGATACACTTTATAAGATCTTTAAAGTAAATTGAAAATTTAGCATAACAAGAGCTGCGATCTAAGAATTATATTTTTGAAACCAAAAAAAATTATAGTAGGATGAAACCCATTGGAAACGAAAGAGAATATAACAAAAATGAAAGAAAAAATAATTTACAGGCGATGAGGCAGACTGATGCCGGGAAATGGAAGGGGGTGAGTATTTAAGGATAAAACCCGGTTTATCTCGATTTCCGGCAAAACTACAAGTCCTAAAATTGAAAATTAGTGTGCTTTTTCTAAGAAGTAATCCAAATTATGTACTTCTAGTTACCTATATTATATAGATGTATTATTTTAGAAAAACGAGAACTTTTCCCTTTGGTTTAAATATCTTACAAGACAGATAACTTTTTTTACTATTAATTCGTTTAGTTTTTTTATTAGTATGGAAACAATAAAAGTCTATGTTATTAGTGGTTTTGTGATATTAAAAATAAAATAATTTATGGTTTGTCAATATTGCTAGCTTGTAATAGTGTAAAGAGACTATAGAAAAGAAGGGTATATCTAAGTACATAAGTATCACACCACTTTGAATAAAGAACCAAGATGCCCATTTTATGAAAAACAAAAAAAAAAACAAATTTTGTTATAATCTAAATGGTTTTCTGTTGATGAAGCATAAAATATGTTTACTTTCTTATATATATTTTAAAAGGATTTTTCTTCATTTTCGTATTTCTATGCACATTTTCTTCCAGTTTTCTATTTTTTTTTTTTTTTTTTAATACTTTAATGTATTATTAGGCTTATAATCTATCTGGAATTTATTGTTCTTATTATTCACTTATAATGGAAAAAGTCTATCGTTGAAAATCAATATTGATAACAAACAATTTTTCTTTATTTTTTTATATTAATATTATTTTTCATGTTTTCGACGATGAATTATTTTTTCAATTCGTACATTCATCATGCCATATTTATATAATGTTTTTCATATATAATATTCATAAAATAATATAAGGTAAGAATACTGAGATTTTTCAACTTTTTTAAAAGGAAAAAAATAAAATTAAAAAGAAGTTTGATTTCAATGCCACTATATAATATAAATTTCACTCAAAAAAATTGAAAACTCTAGTTTAAATAGGGTGTCACAAAAATTTCAATAATTAATTTTGATAAAATTAAACACGCGTTTTTAGTGATTTTAAATTTTAACCGGCGAAAAAACAGGTTCTCAAGTCGATATAGTTTAGTTTTTTTCTATCATCAAGCATAATTTTTACAGATTTTGATCATTCCTTTTTAATTGGAAAGAGTGTACATCGAAGTTGATCCCACATAAATTTGAAAAAAAAAAATTTCTGCCTTTGGGTAGGAAATAGGAGTGTTTTATTATTCACTTGCAGATTTTAATGCTGTTGTGTTTATCAAAAATTAACCATATAGTTAAATAGTGGATTATAGCAAGAAAAAATTATAAAACATAAACTTCTTAACAACAAAATTAAACCGTCGAATGAAAAGCAGAAAATATTTGGTAAAACTTTTTTTATTCAACCTTAATAACTTAGTTTTTAAACTAAAATAAGTATAACTAAGTACATATTTTTGTAATTATTTTGAGTTTTTAATTCACGTTAATCATTAAGTTCTTAAACTAATGTAAGTTTACCTAAGTAATTTTAAGCTGATGCCAAATGAGCAAATTTATTAATTAAATAAAGTGTGATTCGCTGCCGTCGGCTCAAAATTACTCAGATATTTTAATATTAACTTTAATTAATGTTAAAATTTCTGAAAAATCCTTAAAATTCCATTTAACAAATTAACGATTACCGAACTTAACTTTTGTATTAACAGTGCCCACCTATGCTTATAACCAATTATTAGTGAAGACTCTGTTAATAAATAAACGATATAGAAATACGTACGCTGATATATTTTGTTAATTAATACGGGCAGGAGTATTCAAATATATACCTACATGACACATATCACAAATTATAACATCAAGGTAAAAAAATTTGGCTAGTGTTTAATACACTCCTAAAATGTTATGATTCATATTAGCAATATAATTATTGCTTTTGTCATCTTATTAAAATACAATATATTTTGAAATACTTAATTATACTAAGAAAGAATATTGGCAAACGGATAATAATGAATTGAAATAATTAAAAATCAAGTAATCATCAAATGTCAAGTTTAAATTACGAATAACATCTTAAAATCTTATATATAGGAAAAAAAATCGAAATTTTTTTCTAAATTTTCGTCACCAGCTAGATTTCCTGCATTATTATGAACCATTATGAGATTCTTATAAATATTATTTTGTATAATTGTTCTGAAACAACAAGAAATATTCGGAGATCGTTTGAAATATTATGAAAAATAAAAACTTCAATCGGGCAATTAGGATTCAAAAAAAAAAAACACTTTACGATAAACTAGAACCTGCCAATAAGTAAATTATATTCCCTAAAATACTCATAAATAATGTAAGTAGTTTTTTGATAAAAAAATTAATTGAGTAACCTTAAAAACCACTTGTTTAGCATTATTTATTAGATTTTCTTTGAATTTTGTAAGGCTATTCAGATCAAACCATTAAAAAAAAACATTTACGTTGCCAGTCTTACGATTTCTATTAATTTTCAAGCAGATATTCAGTACATTTTTAGTTCTAAAAATAATTGATGGGTAAAACGAAAACTGCTATTTCTGTGCATTTCTACAAAGGAAAACTTTTAATTATGATTTAATTACTCATGCATAAAATTTCGTTAAAAACTCAATATGAAATTTTTTTCACACTTACTTCCTTCACTTTGTGAAAGAATTAAACACAGAAACCAAAACAAATATAGAATAAATAATTTCTGACTCTGATGCAGAAACAAACGACAATAATTTTGTCATTTACTAGACACATTTTATTTCAGCACTATTTCGTTAGAAATTACATATTTGTACAGAATGATACATTGTGATGCATTTACTTAAGTTTTTTTTTTTTATTAACTTCAATTCTTGTATTACTGTACAGGTGGAATTTTGTAATTGATTTTAAACAAACTTCCCGATAAGCTAGATACTTGAAATTTGGATCATAGCTCAGGAGTGGATGGCAATGTCCGAAAAGGAGGAGATAATAGCGAAGAAAATGAAAAAGTCAAACACAAATAAGAGAAAACAAACACAGAAATAAAAATAGAAAAAAACGAAGTTGAAGAATTAAGTATACGAAAAATTCCATTCACATAACCCTGAGAAGCAGAAAAAAATAATAAAACAAAAATAATTTGTAATGTACTATGTGTATTGAGTGGTCCCATTTGAATTCAGTCCAAATCTGACGCATTATAAAAGAGAAGAGGCAGAAAGCATTTTTAGTGGTATGTGTGTTCATCTTCGTCGTTTATAACCGATTTTGATGGTTCTTTTTTTGTTGGAAAGGAGTTATCCAAATGGTGGTAGCATTATAACAGTATTTCTTTAAGGGGGAAAAGGGTCAAAACCATTTCTCTAAGAGGAAAAAAGGGTTAAAACAATTTTTAGTGATTAAATTTCATCGTAAAATTTTTTGTGGCTGTATTCATGGCTCAAAAGTAAAAAATAACAAATTTTTTAACAAAATTATCAAACCACATTCAACAAATGAATTTAAAAATACAAATGAGTTTTAAATTTTTCCATGTGGCCAATTACCTTTCGAAGTCGGTGTCAATCGTATGCTTAGCTAAAAAAATTGACTGGCTAGCGTCGGCTGCGAAACATAATTGATCACAAGAAAAAATTAAAAATTATTTTTTACTTTTTAGTTCATTTTTTTGAAGGCGGTTCTTTTTGTTTAAAAATTGATGAAAATTGTTTAATTTAAAAATTGATGAAACAAAGAAACGAAAAATAACCCAGCTGTAATTTGAGAGCATGAAAGCTGGATCATCTTGTAAAGATTGGTATAATATTTACAACAATAAATTATGTGACATATGCTTAAAGTATATTTTGTGAGCCACAAAACAACGTGGGTGGATATGTGAATGTTATTATCATTGTAACTATAAAAACTATACAACTGTAATATTGATGTACAACGATTAGACATTTTAAATATATAGCGTAATAAAACTTATGCCGTACGATGGATTTATACTGTTCACGCATTCGTTATATATCAGTCACTAACAATGCGGAAATTTTTGTCGAACTCCATATTTCTGCTTCTAGAAATCGTAGCGTTATATTAGATATAGTATATATAATACAAAACATATTATGACAATTATTATTGTTACAATAATAAGCAAAGCAAATTTGTAATTGAAAAATGAATAGAATTGAATTTGAAACAATGTAACAACCACACACAAACTAGAAACTAATCGCTTGTGTTCACTATAATAATAATAACTGATATACAATCAAGACACATATTTGTGATAAGTCTCACAATACATTCAAATATGCAAAATAGCTAATGCTGGGATCCCCTGCAGATGTGTATATTTTTTCAGTTCTTTCCATAAATTTCAATTAAATGGCGTACAACTTCTTCTGCAAAACGCAAAACGTATGTTAAAGTTGTGAAAAAAAACAATATTTTAGAGTTTAAAAAACCACACCAAAGAATGAAACAATTCGCTTGTCTTCATAATAATTATAATATTGAAAATATAACCTAAGAATAATAAAATTTTATTAATTAAAATTATTAAATTTGATTGAAATGCACTAATATCTTTCAGAAAATGTCATAAGAAGTTAAATTTGAAGCAAAATTTATTGTTCACTTATGGTAACTTAGTCATTCAATGAAATGTTAATTCCTGAAATATAAAGCTTACAGCAAAATCTAATAAGCAACTAAACATACACCTTAAAATTAGTGTATTTTGCAGAGAAATAGATATGAAATTATCACATATTAATTTTTTAGTTAAAACTATCGCTATTACTAGATTATTAATACCATTGCGTCAACAATTACGTATATATTTATCTGAGATAGACCTTCGAGAAAAAATGCAGGTAATCTATAACTTGAGCTTGTCTAGCTCGTTATAATACATATAGATATATAAAGCCTAGTAGCTATATCATAATAATGTGGCTGGCGCAAGTCATCAGTAACTAAATAGAAAACGCATTGAGCGAGCCTTGTCACCCAGTACATGCCTCACCTACCAGGCAAGCATAAACACACACAGTTGAAAGCTCATTCATTTCATTGGTGCTATGTATATGCATTGAATTATTAGTATGGTGGTCAGGTTCACTGCAAATTAAGAGTATCAGGAAGAATGGATTCTTTTCATAATTTGAAAGTTTCCAAGGGGGAGGGTATTTCATCTCGCACCTTCAACAGAATACTATATTGGTAATTTTCTTTTAACTTTATTTAAAGACTTAGGAAGTATTTTTTCGTTTTCTCCTTTAAAGTTAATTTAATTTTACTGTAACTTCCCAAATGAAGCTTTATGGATTCTCCTTCAACTTAGACACTTTTTCTTAATTAGTTTACCAGAAAAGTAGAAGTTTAACTCTAAAGTAGTAATTGATAGAATTCTGGATTACAAATGTTTCGGTGGATGTTTTGGTAATTTTCTTTTAACTTATTTAAAGGAAGTATTCTTTCGTTTTCTCCTTTAAAGTTAATTTAATTTTACTGTAACTTCCCAAATGAAGCTTTATGGATTCTCCACTCCGTTATTTCATTTTTCACCAATTTCTCTTAGCTCATTTTTAGACACTTTTTCTTAATAAGTTTACCAGAAAAGTAGAAGTTTAACTCTAAAGTAGTAATTGATAGAATGCTGGATTACAAATGCTTCGATGGATGTTAAATCCAATTCTATGTCAAATTTTTATGTCGAATATCGAAGTTAATTCGGAACTTCCTGAGCAACTTTCAAGTTTGTCTGTCAATCTGTGGTACTAATTGAGAGGAACACTCATGACTCTAAAACTAAATTACTGTTATTAAAAAATTGAAGGTAAACAGTAATGGAGGTGTTCCATTTTTAGAAACATCTCACGCAAAATTCTAGCAATATTTGCAATAAGGTACGTCGATCTAGCTATCGTACTATATATTATACGTACGTTTGAAGGGATGTAATGAATCAGTGTAGATACCACCACCATGACGATGATATTGATTTAATAAAGTATCATCATCAGGTTTGCTGTTAATACAGACATATTTATTTATATTTCTATGTGTGTAATATATTATATGAATGTTAACAATCCGATAATCTGAATATATATATACATGACATGACATAACGTCTGTTAGTTATATACTTATTTTAAAACGTTACGAATGAATGAATATACACAAGGGTTAATTATGGTATTCACGCGTCTATAAAGTTCAAGTAGTGTGCAGAAGAATCCAAAGAAGTGAATCTATTTATTAATCTATCTACAGAGACATTATTACTATTAGTTGTTCTCTGAACTGCAGACCTCATTGAGAAGTGAATAAAAAGTATATAAATCATACGTACACAAAATTTAGAAGATTCCTCACACATTCCAAAACACGCTTTAAGACAAATTAAGTATTATGTGAAAAAATTAAATGCTAATTATAAAAGAGAACATGTTTTGGAAACATATGGTCCCGTGTTCGAAATCGCTTATAATTTTTTTTTTTAAATAGTTTACATAAAAAAGTGATTATTTCCGAAGGAAAAAATGAAAATATGATAAATGTGTTAACCAAATTTCGTCAAAATCGAATAGGGCGTTCGAAAGTTACAGCAAAACAAATATAAATAGAGACAAACCAAATGCAAAATCGTCCGGTTATACCATAGACCTTACTTCGTTTGGTCAATTATGAACACAGGCGCACTGTTTCAGTTTTTGTACGATTGTCAGGTTCATCAATCTGGATATTTTTTATAACTTTTGTATATTAATACTTAAGTATATTAACACATTATACTTACAAGTAAAATTACGTCTGTTTAATTGAAAAATGGATAGAAGTTAAAACATTGTAAATCGGCCGAGAATCAATCGTGGGATCCTCCAATTTCTGGTTGTTACTTTTCCAGGCTGTAGATTCTGATAATCGCACACAAAATGCAATATTTCACAAGAAATTGTTGGATTAGGGATATCATACATAAGATGACTATACAGATCCATAGTTGACTACCAGGCATCTGTGGTGTAATTAGGACGTCCGACTAGAAATTGGAAGATACCCGGTTTTATTCCCGGCAGATGTGTAATATTTTCAACTCTATCCATTTTTCAATTATTAAAAGTTTTATTATTATTAAAGAGAACTTTAGGAATTTTCAAATAAATCTAACTAAGTCGTATGATTGAAATTTAAAATAAAAGTACTTTGTTGCAAAAAATTGCATAAAAATCATAAATAAATTTACTTACCCTATATAATATAACTGATACCCTATGATACCCTATCAAATATAACTAAACAACATAAAACTAGATTTTTTAGAAAAGAAACTATCCTGGTAACGATTTGAACCTAGTTCCATTTATAGTGTTCCTTTATATTTTTCACCATTTTGTTTTATCATGTATTGCAGTGAAAAAACCTGTCTAAATAAAATTTATTTGACAATCTAATTTCATTCAATCATACAGTTTGTCACAAAAAAATTTTTTATTTACAATTTAAATGGAAATATTGCCTTTGTATAGAAAACATTACAACTATTGCACTACTAAAAAACCTGAGCATACACTATATGGATAAAAAGTAGAACATAGAAACACAACAATTTGGTATCACAAGTATCACACTACCTCTATATAAGACTTACAGTCTACAGTGCATCCTCTGTTTTTATACTCAACATATATACTATTTGTCGAAGTATATTTATTTAGTCTAAAATTTGTAACGCTAGAAAATATTGACTGCACAAACAAAATTTTAATATATGTGTCCGTCCGTCCGTCAGTCTCCAAGATAAGTCAAAAACGAAATGAGATGTCGAGTTGAAATTTTGATGACGTACTTTAGTCATAAAAAGTAAGATCAAGTTTATGAATGAGCAAAACCGATTCATTAGATCCAATGAATCCATGACTATTCATGATTAAACTTTTGAACCATTAAAGAAAGAAGAAAGATTCAAAGATAAAAAATGTTTTTGTTTGAAAAATTTATTAGTAAAATTCACCACAAATTTAGCTCAAATTATCTAATAACTGTATAGACTGGATATTTAGAGGTTTTTATGGATGCTTATCCTTAAAAATAGTTCATCATTTACCATATGTCCAGTATTTAAACACATAACTCTGTTAGTTCTTATCATCACGTTTTTTTAAAAATTATTAATAACAAGCTGAAACTTCAAGCTGAAGTAGCTTCGTTCGGATTAGTGCAAAAACTTTTTCCTTTACGAAAATTCTAAAAAGGGGGCATTTAATTTTTGTGACACAGTCAAATTTTCGATTGTGTCGACAAATTTTAACGACGAATATTTGCGTTTTTCTTATTGTAATAAGACGCACATTTTATAAAAAAATTTTTATTTTGTCTGATACATGACAGAAAAAATTGCCCGTTGTCCGACAATATATTATAAAATCCTTGTAAACTGTTCGAAAATAAATGCATTATAGTCATATATGATGCGTTAGTTGGCTTTGAGCTTGAATTTGAGCAGTGTTTCCAGAATTTAAGATGCTGTTGCTGTATATTTATATTTTGGTTAGTGAACTGAAAAAGATTTGGTGCTAGGCTAGAGCCTTAACTTTCAACTATTATTTAAATTTAAGTTATTTAACAGTGATTATGTCTGGTTCTTCGTGCAACCCAGCCATGGATATTTGGATGAAATAAATCAAAAAACTCGTTTTACAGCGAACACTTTTCCCAAAAATTTAGAGTCTCTCCGTAGAAAAAGAATCGTATTAAACAATTTTAAGTAAATACGAGTTTTCTATACGCATTTAATTAATTGATAGTCAAAATTGCACACAACGTATTTTAGCCGCGCATAATAAATAATCTACATGATACTGCTATAATCTGTTTCATCATACTGCACATTGAAGTAAAAACTTTGCAGGCCTTGACATTGATCGAGTACACATGTTAAGGATGATGACAGAATTGTAATATAAATTCAAATTTCTTCTTTTCTACTTCTCTTTTCAATAATAAGTATTACTGTCAAAATGGAAATACTTTATATGTGAGAAAAATATCTCTATAAACAAATACTATAATAATTCATCATATTCACTATTGTTAAATTCAGCCATTATTCAGATTCTCAAATAACGTTTTCAAAAATCCAACATACAAAATCAATTTCTAATTTTTCTTAAAGAGGGAATTTCACCAAAATATCAAATTGTATTTTTAAACATTAAATTATTTGGGAATGATATGTATTGTTTACTTCAAGAAATTTTCTTCGAAAATAAAATAACAACAAATTTTTTTACAAAAATTTAGTAGCGATCTCTTATGTAACTGCTATAAAAATCACCTAGACATTCAAAGATAATCACTTTAGATTCTAAAACAAAATATACAGTTGCAAAATTAAAATTTTTATCCTAGATAGACACAATTTTGATTTAGAAACATTACAAGAGGTATAGTGAAACTCGCGAGATCCACATGCTAATCTTCCGGAAAAAAATAATTAATACTGCATATTCGATTATACATTACATAGTAGACTTATATTTTAGTGTTTTTGTTTATTAGAAAAAAAAATGGTTTAATTAACCCATCAAAACTCAATCGGTTTATGAACACCTCAGATTGCAGTCAGTTTAAGTATATTCATAGATAACTTCTTTTATCTCCAAGTACTTATGTTGGTGGCCATATGTCTGTTTAGCGAAGATTTTGAAAAAAAAAGTTTTTGTTCAGACCTGTTGAAATCTTGTATTTATACTATTTCTTAAAAAAATAATTTTTTCAAGATCTTTTTTTTTATTCAAATAGAATAAAATATCCATATATTTGAATTAATTAATAATTGATTATTGTTGTAAATGGTAGGATGAATGAATGAATAGTACTAGAGAGCTGTGACGAGTGATGTGAAGTGTTGTATTATCAATTATTATCAATTATTATATATATTTATATATAAATATATACTACTTGTATAAAATATTGAATTGAATACAATATTTAATCAATCAATTTCATATTTATTCAATTTCATGTTTCAATTATTATTTAATATTTTATATTTAATAAAACATTCTAATTGTTGTGTATTGATAGTATTATTATTATATTATATACAGTATGTTCCACTCCAGTGTAGCTGCATTTATATATTTTGTACTATAGTTAAATCACTTTCACTAGTGCATTGTTTGTAAACAAAAGTTTCAAGTGAACATTAGTATTGTACACTTTGATTGGTTGTTTGACGATTATTATATTCATTTATAAATAATAGTTCACTATTACTAGTTAGTATGTAATATGCCACAGTACATATTACATATTTGTAATATAATGTGTATTAAAAAAAATATAGTATGTGCTTACGAAGGGAATGCGTGATCAGTGGACTAAAGAAAACGATTCCACTTTATAAAGAACAATTCAAATAAATTTATTTATACGTATTTTTTGGACGTTAGAAAAAAAGCAGTGTATTTTTAGCTAGAAACGAAGTTACTTGTAATAGATTATTTTATATTCCTAGTCTGCGATTCAATGAGGATAATTACGAAAATTTCAATCTATTGCTTAAATTTTTCATTTTTATTACATTTTTTATGTCAGATGTTTGTTTCATTGAAAATTAGTAAACGATAAGAAATCATCTGCAATAATTTTTAGATAAATATAAAAAATAAATAAAATTTAAATGAATGTAATAGGATTCGAACCTAGGTTTGTTTAATACAACGCAAACTATACAAGCTGAAGCTCCGTTATAAAAACATTGTACATGAAAAATTATTTTTATTTTATTATTGTTAATTCTAGTTTAAATAACACAAATATACGAATCAAGATTTTCAATAGCATTCAATATTTAATTACTTTTAAATAGTAGCTAGCTTATGTTTTAAACAATGAAATAATTATGAATAGCCGATAATAATTATTTATATAAAATTCAATTTCATTTCATAATTAAATCATAATTTTCAAAAGTTAATGTTTATTAATTAATTTACTCATTTAAAATGCACTATTCATTAATTGACTGTAAATATCAATATTATATTATTTATAATTTATAATTGTTTATCGGAAATATATACAAAAATAAATGATTCAAAAAGCGTGTTCTTCGATTTTAGTCCTCTTGTGTTTATTATATTAAAGCTTAAGATTTCCAGAAGATGGTACGATTTTTATACTCGACTTATTTAGAATATGTATGATTTTTGTCTAAAGTTTGAAACGCTAGAAAATATTGTAGCAAAAAGCAAAATTTTGGTATAATTGACAATAATAAATTATTTAAAAATATTTTTCTTAGAATAAATTCTTTTTTTTTAATCTTGGCATTTACTTTACACCAGAAAATATATTGTATACTTTTGGGAATTTAAACTTTTTAATGTGTTTTGTTTTTTTTACATTTATTTATTTATTTTTTCACACCGATGAAGAAAAATAACCCACTTGGGAAATTGTAGAAAGTTGATTGTAAGTTTTTTTTTTCTATTCATTTGAACAATAGATGTTACTCATTTAAAATCAATTTTTAAGTGTGAAAAGATACTTCGGTTATACTTGGGTATTAATAAACAATTATTTATCTACATAAGCGCGCATAAAGGAGAGGCGTCATAAGGGTCATGATCTCCGAGTTTTTGTTAATTTGGTAGATTTTGGATACTGAATCTGCTATATTTCACATCAAAATGAGAAACTAGACTCTATATCGTAAATTAAAATTAAATTGAAAATGATTTAAAAATGGAGAGGGTATAACCATTAAAAGATTATTCGACGCCTCTTTTATTAAAATGGAATTTTATATGTTAACTCTGAGATACTGAGTTGCCATCAATTTTAAATATGGCTTTCTTCGTTTAATCAGGAGTTTAGATTGTTCAAATTTTGCTTTTTAAAAAAATTTAATAAAAAAAAAAAAGCTTTAGACTCTGTTTGTGAAGTAAAACGCTTAAAATGAAGTAATAAACAAAAATATAGTCATCATGGTTGATGACGTCAATTGATTATTTCTGAAAAACTTCAAAGAATTTGACTTTATTTTTGAAGAATGTGAGCAGATTTACAGATAACAAATTTTTTTTTTTAATTACATGATCCACCCCAAAATGTAGCTCTGGATCCGCGCCTGTATCTAACTAAGCTTACTAATTTAAACGATGGACTGGAGAGAGAAAAGTCAATTTCGGATAAGGAAAATATTTTTAACTTATCTTAGGAAAACTTCTTGAACGAAGAATTTCTTTTAGAATTTCTACGTATTTTTTGTTATAAAGAAGGTGCGTGCATATGCTTACCGCGTATGCTTTTTTTACCAAACCCTAAAACCAGATAACATGCGCACATTTAAATCGGCATTACTGCCAACTGTGCTTGCGAGATGTAAAGTTGATATTTCAAAAAATCATTTCTTTGCGGATGCTACATTAAAAATATTCTAAATTTCAACTTCCCAAACTTAACAGTTTTGGATGTGCATTGATAATCATTCCATTTTATGAGTATAGATAAATATTATCATAATTTCTCCGATGAATAAAAAAGATTGAGATAACTATATAACCTACTTTTAAAATGAAAATTCAATTTCAATTATATTCACAATTTAATATAATATGCTGAAAAACAATAATGGTATTAATAATAATAGCTTTTTCTTAGAAGAACGACGAACACACAAAAGTGCGTATGATATATAAAAATTATAATTCCATGTATTTTCATAAGCTTTGTCAAGATGCTTTTTGTTTTCCACAACGGTAAATATTTTTATTATAATATTTTTATAGAAAAAAAAATAAAATAAATGAAATTTGTTTTTAAGAATGATAATTTTAAACGATTTTATAATATATATAAAAAGAAAAAAATTATATTAATATTCAACTCAAAGAAAAATGAGATATTCGTTTACGCATTCATAAAATTGTATGAAAACTTTTACTTTTTTCAATACATTCACTGAGAATTGATGATTTTTATACTCGAAATATATAGAATATGTCGAAGCATATAAGTTTTAGTCTCAAGTCACCAACGCAATAAAATAAGGTCTCACAAACAAAATTTTGGTTAAGGTATTCATAGAATCACCTAATCAGTCCATCTACGTTTGTTCAAAAGTCCTCCTGCCCGTCATCAATTGTTCATCTAAAATTTTTGTTGTGTATTATGGCTCTACAAAGTGGGTTTTTGTTCGTAAATGAGAAAAATCGGTCCATTCGATTAATGACCCAAATTGTTATGAGTTGTTTTTCCTTTAACTGCGAAATAATTTTTCGGGGAAGCACGATAATTGTGTTAAATATCACCCTGTTTAATCCACTACTTGAACCAATTTACCTCTGAGAACAAATCATGAACCTCTGCAGTAAAGCTGGTTCTAATTGAAGTATACTTCAGCTTTTGCTTAGCCCGTTTTAATTATGTATGCCAGCAAGTATATTTCTGTTTCTTAAAATAAATATATTTAGTTTATATTTAGTTTAACAACTTACGTATCTAATACATTTTGGTACCAATATTATTTTGTTTGTCATTAATTTACCTGTAAAAAATAAAATTAAAATTAACATATATTATTAAATTTAAATTAAAAAGCTGTTATCAAAATAATATAATTAAATATGTTATAAACAGTTTTGATTACTCTAATTTAACTGAAATAAACACGAAGGGAAATAAAATTAAAATTAAAATAGCAACTACGTTAATTATTTAACCACTCATATTGGAAATCAATACTTGAACTGTTAATATTTAAACTATAAGTTATTGGGTATTAATTAAATAATCAATTACCGTCATTTCGTCAAATGCAGGTATGAAACTGAGTTGCTGAAATCGTTTGCTTAACTGGAGTCGGCAAAAAAGACTATAATGGGCTTTTTGCCAGACTTCTACCTCCCTTCATTTAACACAGTTAATATTTAGATACTCGAAATATGATTAAGTTTCAATGTTTGAACATTTTTTAATATTAAGCATTCATAAATATTAATTACTTGTGCCAAAATTGTGGCTAATTCAAACATTTTATGAAAAAATGTTTCAGAAAAAACAAGTTTTTTCAGAAAATACACATTTGCCATCTTTGAATTGTTTGTCTTTAGCGAGAATGCGGAAATGGACAAATTTATTTGGAATGAACCTATTCCAAATATTTGTTTGGGGCTTGAGTATTTTCTAACGTAACAGAGTTTAGAAGTAAAATAAATACATTTTAACATATTATACATATATATTTCGAGTATAATTCTATTATATGCATCTATCCTTGGGTTCCTCGACTATCAATCCAGAATAACACACCCAGTACAGTACAAAACACATCCTCACTATTTGGGACCGATCTCAAAATTATAAATATCGTTCGGTTTTCAAAAAAAAAAAAACTTATTTAAAAAAAAAGGCTTTCTAACTAAGGTTCACGCTACTATCTCTTTTAAAATTTGAAAGTACTATTACTTTTCGTGAATTATCAAAAAAAAAAGGATAAAAGAATTATCAACCGCAGTATGATAAGGTGTGTAATTTTAGCACTCTGATTTTATAAAACATCTTTGGTTTATAAGGAATTCCATTGGATTGTAAGTTAATTGTCTTAAATTTTACTTTACTCAAAATCGAATTTTTTATATAAACGAAATGTCTAAATATATTATAAAAAATAAAAAGACTTATCATCCTGATCCAATATTTAATGTAATGAAGTGTATACATTATAAATTTCATTCACGATGTTAATAGTTTTAGGTAAACGAATAGACAACTTTATTTTTATCTTCTTTTAACTTATTTTCGATTCAAAACACGATGAACGGCATACCGTCAAAATGTAGGTATTTGTAATTTATTATGGGATATATGCTTCGATGATATTCCTACACAAAAATTTATATACAATGTTATTCGAATATTGAAACCAAAATAATCAAAAAAAAAAAACTAAAATTTATCCATTGAAGTGTTCGGAAAATTTGCTTGTACCTAAAATATTTTACTATTAAAATTCAGCCTTTCAATGTATAGAAAAGCAAATGTTAATGAGCCATAACTTGTTACCGTATCAATTTTGATTCCAATTTCATTACACTCTTGCCTCAAATTTGAATAATCTATAAGGCATAAAGTAATTTTGAATCAAACTCATTTTAAATTTTGCAATTTTTTTCAGAATCTCATATTTTCGTAATTCACCACAAAATTTTTGTATGAATGTTTTTAATAATTTTGTAAGCCTTGAAGTTTTGAATGTCACAGTATCAAGTATTTACATAATCTTCTAAACGTATAAATGAAGTTTGTAAACGTATTTACGTCAAGTTTATCATATTTTATGATATAACTACACAGATAAATAGGTACGAAAAAATATTTAAACCAAGTTAACGACGTTATGCGTTAAGTAATTTTCGGTCGAAAGTAAAAATCGATATTTAAACATATGTGAAATGTAATGTTTTTTATAAAAAATATATACATTATATTAACTGACTTTCAAAATAGATAAATCATAATACAAATCTCCCGTGATTGGTTTATCGTTAGCACAGATATGCTTTCCAGTTACTCAAAAATAATGATAATAATGATATGAGATCATTTGAGTTTCCGACGACTTGTTATATTTTCAGATTCGTTCTTTCTAAACATTTTTGTAATCGGTCATCCAAATCGAAAGCGCTTTGTTCATTCTTTCAAAAATTTATTTTAAAAACTGTATGTTGAAATAAATTACTAGTCAAAATAAAAATATTAAAAAAGGTTTTATTCAAATGTCCAAAAAGAAGCATATTAACATAAAATTTAATCAAACCAATCATTTTATTGCATAACACAATTGATACAATATAGAAGTTTATCCTTGATTTATCATAGAGCAGGGAAAATATTATTTTACCTTGATTTCCTTTTATCGTTTCATACAAATAATACCTGTTCCTAGCTTGGAAAAGTTGGTATTCCCTATAAGAAAGAGGTGAAATTGAAAAAACATTTTTCCTTCATCGTTTCAAATTTATTGCAGTAACTTTCATGTTTCTAGCTTGCATAGGTAACAAGGTATGATAGTTTTTGGACCTTTTTCTGAAAGGAGTGTGGGGTTATGCTTACCATTCAGATACATTATCATCGGAACTGAACCAAAATGTAAAATTTCAAGTTTGTTGGATAAAAGAAAGTGATTCGAATTCAGCTTTGAGCTTAACAAACATACGTAAAAGTATTTATAAACCACCGCAAATACCTCGTGAACATGAGACGCAACCCATTAGATTTCACGTGATTTCAATCATTCAAGGACATTTGATGGAAATGACATTCTTCAATCCGCTTCAAACCTAGTAAAATATATTTACAAAACTGCAGGTGACTCTGGATAGTTCTAAAACATTATAAATAAGCTTACCAAAAATAATGATATTTTTATAGAAAGAAGAACTAGATTTTTCGTTATAGACATTACGATTCACAATTACACAACTTTTGCTTGAATATTTGAATAATCCAAAATTTTTTAAAAAAATATTCGATTGTTTTGATTAATTATGCAAGTAATGTAACAAATTATATTATTACTGCATAAGCAAATAAGCTAAAAGATCATAACATACACAAACGATATTTGCTAACTTGTAACTGACTTGACCTCTTATAGTTCTGGTTACGTAAAATATATGTGGTCATATAATATTTTATGAACTTATAGTACATAAATATGTTGGAAAATATGAAAAATGATCCTAAAATTACAGATATATGATATTTATGATACCTACCGAAAACGGGTAAGAATAAAATTTGTTGATACACAAGAGATTATATTACTTAGTAATTTAACATAAAACTTGTCATGAAAGTATTTCAGTTACAAGCAAAAAGTGGAAAATATAGAACCTATTACTAGTATGTTACTACGAAAAAAGTAGGATTTATCGAGAGAGCAATTTCTTAAATTATATATGGCGTTATGGAAATGAAAAAATTTGATTTTGGTTAATCAATATATTAAAAAAATTGATGAAAAGTTGAATGTCCGAGCGTTGCTCTCATCCACTTTCAGTGTCAAATGAAAGATCTTTTTCATTTGACACTCACTCAGTGTTTACAGACAAAAACTAACATTCTATGTTCATCAGAACAGGAGAAACTTTGAGTGGAGAAAATCACTGCGCCTTGTTCTCCTCTATATCATCCAATTTGAGTGTTTAATAGCTCAAATAATGGGTCTTGAGTCACTGATTGTTCTTATTATGTTCATAAAAACTGAAGTTATTTTGATACAAACCGGTCACAACCCTTGGATAAAGATACGCCCCATAAAAAATTCATATTATATAATTTGGCCTAAGAACACTCAAGTGTCACTCACAATACCTATCATTTGAGCTATTGAACACTCAAATTGAATGAGTTGTAGATTGTTGATAGCACAACACACTCTTTACCTTTTTTTGTGTGATTTGAATGATTAATGCATATGAGATCTTTTTGAAAAATGTAACAGTTGTTTAGAATTGAGGATTCAAATTTAAACTATTAAATTATTATGACCAATTAATACTGTAGAGCTACACACAGGTTCACTAGTTATACATAAAGTTTAATCCAATTTTAAAGCAAGCGTGCAATCCTGTATATTTCAAATTCATGGTTTGGAATAATAATATTCTTTGATACATAATATTTCGTCTGAATAAAAGCATTAGACTACACAATTTTCGTAATATTAAATTATAATTAACTATATCGCTTATATATTGAATAGAGTTGATAATGAAATTCTCAAGAATTTAATCAAAATTAAAGTAATTAAATTTCTATCGTAATTTCCAATGGTTGAATTATCGACATGTAAGGGAATATTGACGTTTATTACACATTGATGTAAATCAATTGATTTTACGTCGACAAAGCATCAAAACACAACGAATATTTCGAAATATCGTACGATTCGTAATTAGTGTATTGAAGTACCTGTTCGAATGTTTAAAATTAAATTTTTTACTAGAACCTCAAAACATAAATGATCGAAAGAAAATTCCCACCTAATTTATACGGATTTCTCTACTATTTTTTACTCAAATAAAGAAATTGCCAATGCCTAACTAATTGGTCAATTTTACAAAAATATTTTGTTCAATACAAAACTCTTTATTTGAGTTAAAACTTCAAAATGACTCTTTAAATACTTCGAAAAATAATATTTTACTAGATTCCCAAACACAAGCAAATGATGTGAATTATCTGGATGTACGCCTAGATAGGTAAGTCTTCTATCTATGGCGTAAACATATTTGGTTAAAACGAAAACAGCTAAACTTGAAATTTTCTAAATAGTACTGTCTTTTGAGAGAAGCTTCTAAATTATCAATAAACAATTAAGTGCTAGTGTATAAAATAGTTCTTAAATCGGTGTAGACTTATGGCATTCAACTATGTGGAACTGCAAGTAACAGTAATAATGGAATTCTTGACATATTTCAATCAAAAGTGCAACGAACAATTAGTGAATCCCCGTGGTATATGCGTAATGACAATATCCACATGAATTTGGATTTTCTAATCTCGCGTCGAAAGGCATCCAAATACTGAAGTGATCAATCTTTTAAGAATGTAAACAGACTTAATGTTCTAGATTTAAAGTTTAGATTTATTTAAATAGTTTTTAGTTATAGATTAAACTTCTAGTTATAGATTTAGTTAATAACATAAGCTTTTAATTATCATTAAGCTGGCTACCAGTAGGTAAGTCACCGGTCAAACCGGCATATTATTTAAGAACTGATGAGAAATACTAGGTATCAAAAAATAAGTTATTAGGATTCCTTAAGCTGATAAGAGCAGTATATCTCGATCAAAGTTTTACCTCTTTTACGGACAAAAGACTGGTCTACCATTATAATAATTAAAGCATATATTATGAACAAAACAGAAATGTATATACAAATATAATAGTTGAAATATCATACGATTTTCAAATTCCATTATTGTGGTTCGAATATTAATTAAAACATCCTATATTTTCAATTTACAAATTACTAAAGTAAGTACTACACAATATTGTGTGTGGTTTAGAAATTATTCTTCTCTGTTCTCGTTCGTTCGCTCATATAAATTCATTGAGTTTCAATATCGGATTACAAAACTTATTAGAATTATGTATATTATGTCATCAATCTTAACTGTATCTAAAAACATTATTATCGAAATAAGATATGTGTAGTATCTTCTAGTTGTTCATTCGTTTCCAGGAGCTATAGAAAACATTATAGAACACTATTGTTAAAAACTTAAAAAACATACATTCCTTTAGCCAAACATTAAAGTGTTATAATAAAACCAACTGGTAGCCGGTGTTGCCGACGCGGAAGGAATATATTATATAATTAAGATGGTCTCTGGACTCAGAGCTCAAAAGAACCGTGAGAAAAATCATTGACTTAGTGTCTTATGAGGAAGGTGGCCTTGGGTCTTAAAGACTAAAAGTCTTAAAGCACATATACCTAAAATATCATTTCGCTAGCAAACAAAGTCCTTAGACCTTGTCGGCCTAGTCTCGACTACTTGACTCAGTGGTCGCTTTTCTAGCAAGGGAAGTATCGTTTGTTATTCAAATCTATATTTAAATTTGTAAATCAATAACTTCGTACCCCTTTTTCCGAAAATTGGGCTGGTAGGGAAGAATGAAATTGACACACTTATGAGTTTATATAGAGAATGACTGGAGAATGCTAATATTTTTTTTTTTTAATTATGCATAAAAGATACATTAAATCAATAAAACAAAATTACATACACTATGACACACACATATATAAGAGGTGTGGCTTATATTACACACACTACCATACACACGCATATATACTATTTTATATAATATACTGTGTTGTTTAAAGGTAGTGAGATGCACTTTTGAATGATTTTGGTCGAATTTCGATCGCAGTAATGGAAGATTATATAATTGTACAATCGATGTAAAATAATTTAAGCAAATAAGAAAATTGTATTTTATTATTTCACCTCCCCTTTTTGGAAAATCTTCAAAAAGGCCTTTTATTATTTTCTAGACTTCTAAATTATTTAAATAGTATACGAATTTCTAGAAGTATAAATGATGTTATTTGTTTATAATTTTTTTATAATTAAATTTTGTTTGTATTTAGGTAGCATTCGTCAAAAATTTATTAAGTCAATGTGTTCATAGTTTTCTTATACACAAGAGAGAATTCTCTGAATGTTTCTTAATTTATTTGAATTTGATTTTACGAATAAACAACATTGGAAAACCATTATTATTATTTCAATGAATTTAAAATAATACTTAAACGTTAAGGTTATCGTATTATTGGTTTAATGGCGAAATCATTTTGGGAATTCATTATAATTCAACAAACTTTACTAGAAAGTTTCTGATAAAACATTTTTGTTTACCCCACGAAATTTGAAATAAATAATTGTATTCTCAAGTATTTTTACTGGACTATTGAATATCACAAGTTTCGTCAAGTTTGACTTCTTCAAATTTGAAAAATAATTTTTTGCAACTTTGGAATTAGTGGGGTAATTAGGAAAATTACAAAAATAGTATCTGATATAAAAATTGAAACAATTCCAGGATATACAAACCGAGTGCAATTTTGTAAAAACTAAGATTTAAAACATCAAATAAATTAAACTCTAACTACAAACGGTTCCCAAATTTTCTTAGAGTAGAGCAAAAACATGAAATTAAAAAAAACGCCTTGGAAATTACAAAATGGCCGGTTGAAGTTATGAAAAAGAGTTTTATATCTATTTTTTCATATTATCTGCTAAACTAAGCTTTTAAGAAAATAAAACTTCAAACAAAAATTAGAGATATTCTAAAGACCTATAAAAAGACGTTCACAAAATCGGTTTATAAGTTTAGTCCTAAACAGTAAAAACACTTTCATAATATGGCGATTTTTTCAAATTGCAATCATTTTTGCAAGAATTTATTGATCGTCTCAAAAAATTCTGACAAGATAAACTCATTAAATACCTCAAAAGTTATAAGAATTTAAAAAATCGTCATATTTTGAAAGATATTTTCTATTTTCTTATGAAAGACATGACTCATGAACCGGTTTTAATTTTTCAATATGCCCAAGTTTTCTCTCTCAATTTTAAGCTTTTACGAACAGGTAATAATTTTGGGTCCCGTTAACGAGACCGCTTCATACAACCTTTTTTTGATAGAAAAATTTTCAAAAATCTTAAAACAATTACATTTTTTGAATAATGTATAATTACATACATAAAAAACAAAACTGATTTTCATCAAGAGAAAATGATCCAAAAGTAAAAGTAAAATTTAATTTCTCTCCAAGGTTTTTGGTGGTTTGGTTATCATCAAATTAGTATTCTATATTTCGTGTAACTTTATTTTTAATAGTGTTCGTGTTTTTAAAACCGTACTAAAAAAATACCAACAAACAAAACTGATTTTAGAATTTCTTTTTTCAGCTTTAAAGAAATTGATTGCATTTATTACTTGACTTGAATTTATTTACTTAAGATTAAATTGTAGCTATTTCAAATTTTATATGGAACGAACGGTACGTGTTTGAAGATGTTAATAACTCTACTGGTTAAATCCTAAGGGACATCAGGGATTGTAAAACGTACATAGAAACGTTTCATTTAAACTTAATAAAAGCAAGGCGATTGTATATGGTTTTAAATTGTATTACCTACCAATTAAATGATTTTATTTTATGTAAGTGCATTCGATTTTCTGATTAAGTGAAGATTTATAAACTAATTGTACATAAAACGTTTTAAATTGAAAAATATTTTATAGTTTTTGATTCAAAATAATTAATAACGTTTCGTACACAAAATATTTTTACTTCGGAAGGAGGAAAATTGTGTTCCTAACTACCTGAGCAATTTTCGTTAGGTACCCATAATTTTAACAAAAAATCGTTAAGTAATCTTCGTTAGCTTAATGATAAAGAAAATTTTAGAATATGTAGTTTTCAACTCATATCAAATTACAAGTCATTCGTTGAAGACGAACTGGACACATAAGTATTTACGTGAACATCGTCGTACATCACGAGGAAGTTTTTTGTCCATTATTAGGAATGCCATTTCAGCTTATATGAAACGATAATTTTTTTCAACAATATAATGTGCTTGTGCCTCAACTATCATTCTGCGGAGTTTTTTTTTTGAATTCTCATGGGCAGGGTGATGTATATTATTTAAATAGTTTTTGATAAAAAAACTACCCATTTGAAAACTATCATGCCAGCATCAAAGCCTAATCCGATTTTGATGAAATTTGATGACACAAGTATCACATTCAGAAAATTCAGTGTACAGAAATTATTGAGAAAATCCTCTGCCTTAACAAAATTCCCAGTCTGATGAGGAAAATGCCTTTTTCCGTACATTACTACTAATGTGTGCGTGTTATTATACTTTTAGCACTATAAAAGGCTATTAACATTTAATCACTTTTGAAATGTCCTTCTTAAATGGGGAAACAGAGGAGAATAAGGGCGTAAGTTCACTGACGCACCAATTGCTTCGATTGGTTTATATAGGTATATAAAAATATATTACGTCTTTGTGGTTAAACTTAAATTTTCTTAAAAAGAGCATATAAAACATGCCTTAAAAGATTTTTGAGGTAGTATATATCCTTAGAAAACATAAATATGTTCAAAACATGCTTATTATCTTTATTAACGTTTTTCTCAAAATGCAATTTTTGAACGCCCTTATTCCATCCTCCTCAATTGTAAAAACTACAACTAAGGTTGAAATTAGACAATTATATTTTATAGCAAATACCTATTTTATATTTATACTTTAAAAAACACAAATTGTAAAATATACATTAAAAAATTTAAAACAATTATATTTTCAAGGTTAACGACATAATGACCATTAACATACATTATTTGTTATTCAAATATTGGGTACCTAAACCAAGAGATAATTCTGGGTAATATGTTTTTTTTTAGCATATGTAAAATATTTAAACCGTTTATAAAAATTCTATCTGTGTAATTTTTTTTTTTTAAACGAAATGAGAAAAAAATTACATGGAAGGTAATTTCAACAAAATTACAAATTTTATCTAACGCATGCAGAGATAAAAAATTATTGTATAATATTTACCGAAAAAATTATTACCCTAAAAATGTCATATACAATTTATTCCATAGGAATTTATGTAACGTAATATCCAGTTTATTTACGAGTTTCAACGCATTGTATTTCACTGTATTTATAATAATAATTTAATGCACAATAATCTGATTTCATTTTAAATCGGTTTAATTTTACATTAATCTACTAAAATTGATATTGTTTTTACAATCAATATTTGATTGTGTTGGACGCACGAATACAAATGCTGTATTGAGGCACAAATATACAATTCTCACTTGTTTAGAGTCATATAAAACTTCTATTAGTGAGTTCAGATTTATTGCAATAAGGTGTATATCATAATATTGCATTTAAGAGGAAATATCCACAGTTTTTGACTTAAATTAACATATAATATATTTCTTTCAATGTTCACGCACAAAAACAACTTAAAAAATATTTATCCAAATGTTTTGAAATTTGGTATGCACAATATTCACATGAAAATAGAGACCTTGTCGAGGAGTTTTTCTCGAAAAAAAAATTCTAAGGTAAAAATTACAGTTCGATTTTATATTTAAAAATATTTTTTTGAAAAAAATTCCTCGATAAGCCCTCCGTTTGCATGTCAATATTGTGCATAGAACATTTCAAAATATTTGGATAAATACTTTTTCATTTACTTGAACGCAATAATTTTGTAAGATTTTACATAATGAAGGATGCTTCAGTATTATGTTTCATTCCCTCTAATATGAAGAATTACCACGTTAGCAAATACGTGGAGTGCGAAGAACAGTTGTTTTCCGACACCAGAAAACGTTTGCAAATCTCCAAAATGTACAAAATAGCTGTACAAAGAAATTGGAGCCGATAAACTTTACTTTGATCATTCTATTTCTAGACTTTTCTGTATTATAATTTTATATATAACAAGTTGAATTGTGTAACTAACTTATGTGGCGATCCAAAATAAACATAAAATATTCCCTTTTTGTCTGTATCTCAAGACAACCAGCTAAAAATTTCCAGCTATACAAGCGGGTGCCAGCTAATATTTTATTCTATATTCAATAAAATTAGTATAAAATCAAAATTGAAAATGATATTTAAATAAACATTTCTTTATTAAAATCTTTATATTAAAAAAAAAATAATGGATTCTATTACCGACCATTCTACCAACCCTTTTTAAGTTATACTCAAACGCTATTCTTCATGGCTTTCTTTCTCTATATCTCAGATTCTATGGTTCTTAAGATACGCAGATTGTGTTGGTCTAAGACCACTGGAGCGAGTTTTTTCTCTTGTGGTTTTTGTCACTCTGGAAGTGGTTGGAATAGAAGAGAAGCTGTGTGACTATTCAACTTGGCTTTCAATAATATTGTTCATTGTTTATTTTTTAATATGTCTATTTTGTAGATTTTCTGATGAAACAGGAAATAAATCCGCGAAACTTAGCAAATTTAGGGAAGTTCAACTTCTGATCGTTTCATTTCTTGTTTAAGTTCCCAAAAAACATTTTTAAAAAAATCATTACGATATAATATTCATGTTTAAAAAAAGTAACAGCAGTTTATAGTTCCCAAAACACGATAAAATATAACGATAAAATCTTCATGTTTAGAAAAGTATTAGCAAATGTATTCCAAGCCTAATAGATTAAATGATGAAAATAGTTTATAAACCCATGATTATAATTATTATTATTACACTAAAATGGTTTTGTAAAGGGCTATTTACGAAATATTTTAATAATTAATTAATAAACCACAATAGCGACAGTACAAATAATATTTATTTTCTACTAGCTTCACTGTCTGCCTCTAGCTACTTGTAAAATTTTATAAAACTTCAACATATTTTCTATAAAAAACAATAACTTCTACCCCAAGATTACACCTTCGGTAAGAGATACAAATCGGATATTACAATTGGTGGCTATTACTATTAACCGAAGAAATTTTTGATATATTTTAAGTAGGATTTAGAGGTTTGAAGCAACTTCTGCAAAATTTCAACATAGATACAAACCCAACTGCTCAATTTTCTTGATATTTACCTACGATCAACGGTTCGAAAGAAGAAATTCAATAAGACTGATGATTATATTTTTATTATATAGGTTATAATTATATTGTATACCCCGTACATATAACATAAACATATACACAATAAAATCTAATTTTTATGTAAACTTTATTCATCCCAAAACGAGTTTAAAAAGTGTAATTCATTCATTTCATATGGGGCAACACAATGCATGACTATATACTACTTAGTAGTAGTAACATGGTATATACTAAATATATATATATATATACCATAGTATTTAATATTTCAACCTGACGAGTGTTTTACACGCAAAAAGATATTATAAACGCAATTTAAATATCTATCATGCTATTACCGTACACAATATACGTCTAGCTAGGTAACGCAAACAGCGGCGTCGTCAAGTCACAATCAAAAATAATGTTCTTTTGCTACCCTATATATTTTTTTTAAATTTATATTCATTCGTTTTTTTTTTAACAAAAATTTATTTTTAAAGATTACGTATTCATAAATTTTAAATAAAACAACATATTCATAAAGGAGCTGCGTAAACAATGCGAATCCGATATTTCTCAAGACATCTCAAAGACCACAAGTATATTACTTATCGCTATTGTTATTTTGTTCTTCAATAGGAACACAAGTATTATAATTAGTAACTCCGGAATATTTTGAAATAAACTAATGGGCAGTATGGGCACCGTGCATCAAAATGTTTTTATTCGTTTCTATGGTTGCGGAATACTAGTTTATCAATCAAATGATGTATAACTCTGTGAATGGTGTAATAGTGAACATAGGAAATTTCTCAAAATTTATTAACAAATTTAAATTAATAGTTATTTATATTCGAAATTAAAAATAATTACTAATGCAATGTCTTCAATCATTCTTACAATTTTCAACCCGATAACTTCAATTTAATATAATTTTTTTTAATTATTCATTAATTTATGTTTGACATCTATAAAATTTACATGCAAACAATTGAACAAATAATTATATTTTCTAGAATGTGAATGTTTTATTACAAATTTAAGACACTCGTAGCGCATTAATCGATTAAAAAGTCACTTCCTCTTACTATGCACGGTACCTATAGTTTGTAATATTTGAATTTTAATCTCAGGAAATTATGAAATATAAATTTTATAAACAATTTAAAACTTGGGATCATTTATAGCTAGTTAATTTTGGACAAAAAACTAATTAAATCAACCATTCTACAGCTCAACAAATATTTAAAGAGAGGCTGAATATATAGGTTTTACTGCATTTTATTAAAGAATAAAACGAATTAATTACATTATACGTGAATAAATCCTAGAACTTTGAATTATAAAATTAATTAATGCGTTTACATAAAATTATATTATTAGTCGGAGAAAAATAGGTAAAAATAGGGTCTAATATCTAATTTTGTAGAAGCTGAATGGATTTTGATCAAAATTTTATTCGTTATTAAATTTTCACAAAAACCAACTTCATGAAGTTTTAAACAAATCACCCCCTTTCCCTTAAAAATTCCATTACATCCCCATTTCGAAAAAACTTTACTAAAAAATTAAAAATTTTTTTGATTAAAAATACTGTTTCCAAAAGAATTTCGAAGATCGGTGAACAGAAACCTTACATACAAAATTAATATTTTAACTCCTAAAAGAATGAAAAATAATAACAATTAAAACGATTAGTAATGATACCAAAGGGCCTTTCAAAGTCGCTGAATACAAATCTGATATAAAAAACTTAACAAAAACTCAACATGTCGCCCATAAAATGGATAAATCAAATTATTTAAATTCTCCAAAAATTTTAAAAAATAAAATTAAAAAATATACTTTTACTTTGAATTTTAATTTTCTTTTTTTGGGGGTTAAAATTAGGGAAGTTTTTCCATTTTAAAGGACGCATTATATAGGCGCCATCCTAAATTTTCTCAATTTTTAACGTTAGGTTTGACATCAAAAATTCTTTTGGTAACAATATTATAAGCTAAAAAAATGTTTTATCGTTCAATAAAGTTTATCGAAATGGGGAGTGTATTGGAGGAGTTTTATGACAGGGGGTTGATTTTCGCAAAATTTCATAAGGTGGATTTTTTTTCAAATTTATTTACGAACAAAATGAGCCTTATTCGATCAAAATCCGTTCTGCTTCAACAAAATTATTTAGATAAAGATATTTATACTTAATTTACTTCGACTATATATAGAATAGGTATTATAATTTAAATAATAAAATTTGTCGTTATTTAATGATGAAAATATTTGTATATCTACGCACACAAACATACATAAAGTCACATCACTGTGATACGAGTGATTACGATCTCTAACCGCATTCATTTATTGATCAAACATAGTGAGAACAAAGGAATTTTCACCAAATTAGGGAGGAATAATTTAATATCTCTGTGAAGAAAATATAATAATCTAGGAGATAAGTTTATAAGAATCTGGGAAGAAACCAAATACCGTATCTTCTTTGATTGCACCAAAGAGAAGGGCGGTTAAGGAAAAACATAAATTTTTTCATGATCATTTTACATTTATTTTTAAAAAAATTATCCTCATAACTTGCATAGAAAGAAAGTTGGTATTTTATAGGATTTTTCAAAATAGGAGGTGGGTTCAAAAATAACAGTTTTCCAATATTATCTCATTAATTCACATCAAGTGCAAAATCTGCACCTTCCCTTGCATAGAAAAAAGTTAATATTTTTAGAAATTTAGAAGGGATGCAAAAAAATATTAGTTTTCCTATTCTTACTAATAAACTTCCTGATTATTTCACATTGGATGCAAAAAACCGCATCTTTCCAGCTTACATATAAAAACGTTGCTATTTTTGGATAATTTCTTTCAAAAGGAGGGGGATGCAACAGACAAATTAAAGTTTTCTTGTTGACCCAAATGCAGTTATTTCCTATAACATCAATTGCCAAAAATTCACGTCTGTCTTTATTTCTGTCTGTATTTTTAAAAAAAATTAATATGTTTGGGGATATTCCTGAAACAGAAATTTTTCAAAACAAAAATTTTTAACAAAATTTTCTGATTGTGGTAAATACGACGTATTAAATTTTATCATAATCCAACAATGCGTTCGAAAGTTACAGCCGAACTAACATAGATGCTTCAGTAGTTTTATAGTAATGAACATCCATACAAAATATTTTTATTTTTATCACTACAAAATATTTTTATCTGGCCCCGTTTTATTTCAATGGAATCTCGCTTAGTCTCTCAATAATCTCGATTACAGTGACAACACAACAACAGTGTACTTTTATAATTTAGTGAAAGAATTTCTGGTTGACAATTAAACGTTCAATACATGTCCTACCCATTACACAATGTTTTAAATATCTTAAGAAATTTCAAAACTATATACTTGACCTATTAATTCATTCATTCAAATGAAAACATTCCATAAAAAGAGTATATTGGTATTAGTAAAAATATCAACGTATGCATCATAAAATACGTGGTTGAAAAATGACGCGTGTTTGTGGCTATATGGATCCTACACAAATAAATATAAAAACATAGATAACCATTGTTTCGTGTTGATACGTTACGTATATACGTTATAGTCAGAGATCTAGCAACGTTTTCGAGAAAGAACTTTAAAATATCTTGCTCTTTAATGTATATTACTTAAGTTCTCTGGAACAGAGTTCGAATCGGGCCTTCTAGGTAGGTGGTTGATATTGCGTTCACACCTATACAAGTAATTTGAAATAATTTTAGGAAGATAAGAATTGGAAAAAACGCCTCAATAAAAATTGTCGAGCAAAAATTTTAAATAAACAAGGTTTTATTTATTTTTTTGCTATAATTAACAATAATGGACGCTCTGGCTCCATTATTTATACTTATAGCATAAAAAGGAAACATTTGAATTTTTGTATGTAACGAATAAACTTAAAAACTACTAGACCGATTAGAAAAATTATTTTACCGTTGGGAAACTACACTACCCCCGGGTGACATAGGCTGTTTTTTATGCCAGTATTCCCACTGGAACTACGCGGATGAAAGTGCGTGACGTCCGCTATCTTTTAATAATAGCCAAAAAACCCTAACAATGTCAATCTCTTCAATTTTTATTTGAGCAATTACAAATTTTTACTCAAAAACATTTTTTTTTTAAATAACTCTATCAATTTTTTAAATTAACTGTACAGGTATGCTACACAGCAGCTAATATAATATCTATCGGGTTCCAGGCGTGCACACTGTTTGATAGAGCGTTCGATAGGAAAGACAAATTAAAGAAGCAGAGTTATCTTAAAATTCTTTTTTTTCCGACGTTGATAGCTCTCGTACCATAACGAAAATTTTAAACTAAAATGTATTCAGATACATTCACAGTAAAAATAAACAAGTACGGTAATAAAATTTTATGTCTTTTTATATATATATACTCACTTGACTCGTTCGTTTATAATCATTATAATACGACCTGGTGCACCGAGTATACGCAAGTACGATATACGCATATAATATAATATACTTTATTCGATGAGAAAATTACGTTATTTACGTAACAGTAAAATACATTTTCATCAATATAATTATTAACAAAATTATCATAGGATTCTCCTCATAATTTAATTTTCTTATTTCATTATATTTATAGGATAAAGTAAAAAATTAATAATAAAAAAATAGTTATTTTCGTCCTTTATTTTCACAAAAAAATCATTTTATTCCAAAGTGCCTTTAATGATTTAATGATAACAAAACAAACACGAAAAGTCATTAGAAACTGTAACCTAGTGAAAGGTTGTAATGGCGGTCTTTCTGATGTTATTTTTTTCACTGAAGAATAACAGTATGCTAAGTACGAAATTTTTTCCTGTAGACATCAACCGCACACGTCGGCAGCTTTTACACATTTGAAAGAGATGAGAGTTTAGTTAGATTAAAAGAGTAAGAATAAGAGAAAGGTAAAAATTCGAAGAGTATATAATTTTACAAAAAAAAAGATTCTTTGTGATTCTTTCGGCTATTGTTAAAATTAAAGGAACCAGAGCGTTTTCATCCATATTGCGGTTAAGTAAATGTAAATAATGTAAATGTTTTGAAATATACTAATTGAGCTGTTTCACTGGATACCCGATATGACACATTTCAAAGAAAAAATATTTGTTACCTCCACTTTTTTATTCTTTCCTCCACCATATTGATTTTAGTCTTATTTTATATAGCCTAAAATAAGGAATCGACACCAAGTTCACCAAAATTCCCCATCTCGGTTCAGTAATTTAGCTGCTAAGGAGGAATGCACGCACGTAATTAAACAACTAAAAATTTCATACTTCAACATGGATGTTTTAACTCCAAATGTAAATTTTATAAATTTAACACATACTTTGTAGAGACCGCTGAGTGGCCGAGACAGCTATGAGGCTCAACAACACATCTAAATGTTTGACTACTTTGACTAGGGTCCGAATATCGGCGCCGGTAGTATGCCAATTATTATAAATGGAGAGGTTAATTGATTAATTAGATAACCGTTCAATGTTAAGAAGAAGGAAGTAACCGTCTTATGTTTTACCTAAATAAAAATCGCTCTATATCCTATCCTGCAGCCACAACATGAACATCCAATAACAGCCAGTTTTTTGTAATTTATCAAGCTATTAAACCATGTGGCAACTAAACTGAATACAGAGAAAACAACAAGAGTTAGAAAAATATCATGCTTTATTTTCAAGGTATATTAATATCAAGATATAATTTTTCTATTCTAAATAATAATCTTTTCTGTATTACACGTCAAAATAGAATATTAAATGAAACTTATGATGTAGGCGTTTCGAAGATAATGTTAATTTTAATATACCCTTATAATCAACAAAAAACTTTATAAAGATTTTAATCTTATTATATAAATAAATAAAATAATCCACATTAAAAGAAAAAGATGAACGTGGTAAGAAAACAAAAACTACAACAATTTAACTTATTAGAAAAACATTTCTTACATCATATAATTACAAAACAAATAAATAGTGAACATTTGATAAAGTCCACATTACATACACTTTATAATATCTGACTTTACCATTAATCTGAATGATTATGTTTGTGTGTACATTAATGGCTTTTGAAATGTGGAGGTTATGTTTGTCAAACGTATTTTGTTCACAATACAATAAAACTTAAGCCTACGTTATTAAGATATTAAGAAAATTATTTTTATCTCAGTTAACAATGTCGTTGTTTGAAACGTACGCAGTTCAAAGAAGTTACGGGTTCGATTCCTGCCGTAACCATAACTACTTGATGGGTATTTCAAGTGTGCATGAAAAAGGTGTACGCAGCCTGTCGAAATAAATGAGAAGCTGTAATATTTAGTGGCCTAGAGCCAGAGAATAAACCACATCTTACGTCGCTTAGGAAAGCATAAGGAAATGAACGACAACTCAGACTATAAAAATTGATGGAAAAATCGATTCATTTTGATGGAAAGTTTTCTTCAAGCTACTACGATTTAAAAAACTAAATTCCTAAAAAATTCTAGTTTTTTCCGATGTGTATTTTCTACATCTACTTTTTGATACATTGACCCGTTAGTTTATTTCTTAAAGAAGAAAAGGAAAATTCAAAATACCCAGATTTGATTCCGGTAATTAATCCCGATTAACTTTTTTAATAATTTTCTTTTAATTGCTAAGTAATACATACAATTCAAGTAGAAATGTATATGTTATGTGTATAAAGAGGTTGTGTGACGTTCATATAAATCTTGCCGGAATTAATTAACTGCGAATAAAAATTAAAATTTGTATTATTTCATTCTAAATATGTTCTACGACTAAATTCTTAAATATATTGTTGCAATTGTAACAAATTTACAAGCTACACAAGCGAAGAAATTAAATGGATTAATGGCAGATAAAATTTGTATTTAACCGATTTAAATAACAGTTTTTCGATTTTTTTTAATCGACGTTCAAAACAGTTTTATTCCCTTTCTTTTAACTTTTAGTGTCTGTTTGTCTGACAAAAAAACTTTTTATCGAACTTTAACCAAACTCTCACTAGAAGTATGTTACAAATCCAATTATCATTTAGCATGATATTCGACATCTGAAAAACCATAATGTTGAAATTTTGGATTTGATATTGTTCTAACATTTAGTTTTCAGATCTCAATATAACTTACCAATTTAACTGTCTCGTATCCATTTTAAACTTACAAAATTCCACTAATTTCTGAATGAAATTGGTTCAAACTGTATTAATTTAGTCTAATAATCGTAGTTTTTTGTATACAAAAAGATAGTACCCGACGCTCGTTTTAGTTTTTTTTTAAGAAGATAAAAATCTAAAACGAGCGTCGGGTAAGTCGATCTCATCTCTAATAAAAATATAATTTATTGTGATGATTATTTATCTTTATTCACTAAACTTTCAATTTAAAAATAAAACAAAAAGTTTCATCTAAGTTTATATAAGATGTTGTGGCTTCTCTCCATCCAATTAAATCATAAAATTTTTTTATGAATTTAAAATTGATACAACAAAACGAAACAAGTGACTAACTATATTTATACAAGAGAAAGAGATAATGAAAAGAAGATTAATATTTAAGAACAATGTCATAACAAAATATTTTCTCAAACAATAATAATTATCATTATTATTACTCATAGTTATATTTTAGACATCAGTTGGTTGACTTTCATGTTTTTCTCTTTTATATTTAAATTTTGTAACAAATGATGGTAATAATAATCTCTGAAAGCATTCGCTATAATCATCATTAGAAACACAAAAAGGGGTTGGTTGGAAATTTAAGAAATTGTATGCATATGAAATTGAGTAAAATATGAACACATCGATACTAAAAATTCGATACTAAAAAATTTGTTTCCACAGAAAGAAATTTCTTTTGGAAGTCAAAGCTTTTCTGAAATTATTCTATTATATGTGTACTAGGTTGTTAAACGGTTACCCAATGATTCTGATGAATACGACACGATGCTCGTAAAAAAATACAAATCTTATAACAATTAGATAATCGAAAGTAAAGTACTAGATATCATAAAGTATCGATTCTTTTATCGTGTCTTTACACCATTGATTTTCAAACTTTTTTTAACGTGTAACCTATATAACAAAAATGTTCATAAATTGTACCCCAATAATTATCAGTTCCCCACAAATTAATGAGATTTGGTATTCTTTGAATATATTTCGTGAATTAATTACATCTTAAATAATGAATGTATGTGTAAAAACTTGTAGATGTTCTGGCTCCATTAATTTTAATAATAGGTATGACGAAGAATCTTTTTATGTAAAATCAACTGTCACCCAATTTAAATATAGAAAAACTGAAGACGTGCTGGGTTCATTCGTGACAGAGCCTGGTTTTCGCATTTCACATACTATGATTCCAAACTGAAAAAGTTAACAGCCACAGAAAGACCGTTATTCAAATCACCCACGAGTTTCTAGACTAATAGAATCCAGTAAAGTGTGCATGCAATAATACTCAAAAAACACCAAAATGGAAATGGATTAAATAGAATTTTTTTTGTAAAGTTGAAAATCAATTTAACTTACTTTTGAATACTTAATGAAAATCACAAACTAGTATAAAGAAACTGTTTAAACATTAAAAAAAAAAAACTAAAAACAATACAAAAAATAAGCAAACTTCAAAAGAAAAATATATTTAAAAAGTTTTATTTTTTATGTTTGTCTGTCAATCAAAAAGTTGACATTTTTTTAGATAACATTTCACATAAAGAATAAAATTTTATAAACCATAAAATTGTTTCTAAACAAATCTGAAACATTCAGTTGAGATGAATTGAGTTCATAAAAATAATGCAAATAAGCTTATTTTTACGAGTATAGTGTGGGCGTAAACAGGCAATATGAATGGGTAAGAATGATCAGTTCTGATTTTTTAATAATTTGATAGTTTTAACAAACTCAATATGTTATTCGACGTAAATTGGGTAAAAGTTATTAATTTTTTTTATTTTGATGGGGCATTTTATATGCAGAAAGTTTTTTTTCTATGATAAAACTATTAACATACTGAACAGCTACTGAACATAAATAAAATGAATACTCACCTTTTACCGTCCAGTTTTGAAATTTTATATTGGGGTATTTATTGGTTTTTTAAAGTTAGGAACTTCAAAATTGGTATTATAATTACGATAATTAATGTCTGAATTCAGGGTTGTTGGATTTTAAGATTTCAAAAGAAATGGAGGGTTAATGGCTGGTGTAAGTTTGAATGTGCATGAACGTTTTGTATATCTTTCAGCAAAAGAAAGTCAAATATCTATTCCATCCATTTGTTTTCAATGTTTAAAATATAACATTTCTTCTCAAACACATTATGTGTTGTGCTTCTTCATTTTGTAAATAGAAACAATTTTTAAAAAATACAACCTGTAAAGGTTCTTTTAAAGGAAAAATATATTTTGCATGGAACGAAAAATAATACTTATTAAAATACGTACAGAATGGTGTTCTGAGAAAATGATTTGAATAAAAACTTCATACGAACATTCAAATACCAAATGTCCCCTTTGAACATATTAAAAACAATAATCTAGGTTTCATGTTTTCGAAATCTTTGCCTAGTGTACGCTTCTGTAATCGGACACAATCAATAATTTCCTCTCCGCTCACTATGGTAAGCACTCACCTTTTGAAAAATGAAAATGATTATTAACATTGTGATGAATGATTGAAACAGGAAATCACTTAGAATGGTAGTTTGACTTTTGGGTAGTACCACTCTGTGTGTTAAAAATACAGAATATAGGAGGGAACTATGAAAAAACAAAGTGGTATTGTAAGATTATTATCTTTGAAAAATCTACAGGTTTTTCATAGAAGATATGAAATCTGAAAGTGTTTTTTTTTTTTGTTCCGTTTCCACTTATATATTCACAAAATGAAACTTGTCACTTGTGAGTAATATGATAAAAAATATTACTTATTTTTTCCTTTTATATATTCGTGTAAAATCACATTTTACTATATTTTCAGATATTTATATATATAATACATATCATTTTAAAATCGATTTTATTTCATATTGAATAAAAAAAAATTGTTGATTTTACACTTTCACCAAGCAAACAAATAAACAAGCTTTTTAAATTATTCTCAATTATAACAAATTTATAATCAATATTTTCAATTTGTAAGGAAAACTTTTCTTGTCGGAAACTTTTTAAAAGATTATAATTTAGTTTGGATTTTCTTATTAATTTTTTCTTTATAGTTTAAACTTTGTGTTATTTTATGTGGAAAATATCTAATAACAAATTAAAATCAAAATTTTTTAATTTTATGTATTTTATTCGAAGAAACCTTCGTAATTGTACTTTTGATTGTTGAAAAGGCTCGATATGGAGAAAATATTTGACCATCATTTATTCCGAACTCAAATAATGTTTACTATGACTATGTTCGGTATATATCGAATATATGAAGAGTATATTAAATTTAGTCCAAAGTTTGTATCGCTAGAAAATATTGAAGTCACTAAATAAATAAAACAGAAAGCGATCTTAAATTTTTATGGCGTGTTCCATACTGAAAATTTTTGTTTTTCGTGAATAAACAAAATCGATACATCGGGCGTAATAGATCCATGAGCCAAATTTTAAACCATAAGAGATAGAAGAAAAATTTGTATTAAATAAAACAGTGTTCATTTCTTCAAATCAAACAATTGTTTGAAATATTTTTTCATAAAGAACTTAGAGTCACCACCATTTCAGTTGAAATTCATCTAATAATCACATATACCGATTGTCCATGGAATCATTTTTCATGGAATAAAAAGGGGAAGCCAATATTAAAATACATACATATATGCACATATTTATAGTAAAGTATATCCACGTAAATGTTATGTAGATGTATTTTAATATTGACTTCTCCTTTTTGTCCTGGAGAAAATGATTCTGTGAACAATCAGTAAAAATATTATACACATTATTATATAGCGTATTTTATGAATTTTAATGATTAAAAATAGTTCACATTGATACTGATCCAAATGCACAGTATTTAAACAATTTATTCACTTCCAATAATTCCGTTCTTTATAAGAATTAAGAGAGGGAGGTTTCTGTATTATAATACGTACCTAAGTAAGTTTTATGTTCTCTATATAAATGTGAGTATTCTTTCCCCTTTCTGCTATATGGAAAATGATTCTGTGGACACTTAAGTATACAGAGATTGTATGTAGAGATTAAACTTTAATTACTTTAAGATTACACGAAACCTTGGCTATTACTATGGATACGAACCATATATTTTTTAGGAACTCAATATTAAATCTTACCCGTTATTTTTTTCATTTGGTAGTATAATCAACTCATCTCTGATATGGCAATCTATAGTTTTTCCTTTGATAGATATTTTTTGTAACAGAAGTTACATAAACAGCAAAAAAACATCAGTATAATTATTTTTTATGCTTTTGTAGCATTTGAAAACAGGGTGTAAAGTAAATAACGGTGCAAATATAAAAGGCAAAATTAAAAAAATTAAGTTAAGTTTGCACAAAATTCTGAAAAAATAGGCGTTCTTCTCAGCGCTAACCATGAAATAATGATCTTTCGATGAGAGTTTGTTTAGAGAATCGATATGCTTAAGAATTTTACCTGATTACATATAAAAATATAAAGTTTGGCATATCTTTCGATTATATACATATGCAAATCGTTGAATACGTTTGAAGAATTCTTATTTGAACGCCCACAAGGATATTGCTTCTTAGAAAGTTGAGGCAGACATGGATTCGAAATCACGTTTAGGTTTAAGTACTTCTAAACGTAGTTTATACAATTGAATCGTCATTTCATTGCGAGACAATGCATTTTTATGACACGTACCGTTTTGAGAAAAGTACTTCCATAAATCATACGAGTCTGTTAACAATAGCACCAGAATCGTGTCAGACCAAACACGTATTGATTGATATGTATATACTTGTAGTTATGCCGACATCAAAGAAAAACAATGATATTTTCTCTTATTGGAATTAGCTTAGGACTGAAAGCTGATTGAGTAATTTTGTATTTAAGCATTTACGGAAATAAACTTTTTAGATAAAAAGATTTGAAATTCACAAAACTAAATAGTTGATTTTACAAAGATACAAACAAAAAAAATTATTAGAATATGAGTTTAAAAAGCTTTACTTGATCATTTCCTACGTAACAGTCCGTATTACTCACAAACGGGAATATTCGTGGATGATGATGTTGATGATGATATTATTATCATGATACCATGATGATGATAAAATGTGTGTTGATAATAACAACTTGTAGTATATCTATACATATAATAATAATAATATGATATACTGGGATTTGTTACTCTACTAACAACATATGTTATGATCTCATGAGTATTCACCATCCTCTCTTGTTTAATATATATTTTGTTGTGAATCTGAAAATATCCGTGAAGTTAGCTATCACGTTTGAAGTATATACCATAATCAATAAAGCTTTTTTTCGGTGAGAAATTGAAGGATAGAATATAAAAAAATAAACCGATCGTAGTGGAATGATTACATAGTTTAATAAGAATAAAGAGAGAGCTATTTTAACGTGAGCTTATAAGTAAAATAAAATAATTTAATTGCTTAAGACATAAATTTAAAATTGATGTTAATAGACAATTCAAAACACTTGAACCCAGCGATTACTGATATCATCAAGTGAATTTTAATAATCTTCAGAAGAAAAAATCTTAAAATTTACACATTTCAATAATAAACAAAGAAAGTTACGCCTTAATGGTTGAATTTCATTATTTATACAAAAAAATATAAAATAAAAATAATCATGAATTCTATCCAATTATCATCTTAAGTATTCATTATTTAATTTAATTACCATATTATTTAGTTTCTGAATGTAAATTTAAATAATTGTTTATGGTAATAGTAAAGGATTCAATCCTATACTTTTTCTTAAAATACATAATAATAATAAATGAGACAAACATCAAAATGTCTATATACAATTGAAATTTTATTTTCATTTAAAGGTATGGAAATTGAATAAATTATTATCGGGTAGCTTTATATGTTTTCTATCAAAAAATCGATATAGAATGTAAGGAAATTCTTGAGTTTTAAGAAATATTATTTTCTAATATTATTCTGTGTATGAACATGTAGAAATTTATGAAAAACATTGCTCCAAAACCAAGAAGAGGCTTAAAAATTTCAAACAAAGTCTGACAATCGATTAAGATGTTCGGTTAATGATCGCAGTATATATACAAGACTTACCAGCATGATTTTCAGATGTGCAAATAAATGTCTTTCTAGGAACGTATAATTTATTGGACTTCGTTTTTGATGGGTTTTAAAGTTCATCGAAATTTTTCTATATTATATTTAATACATGTTCTTTATAGGATTCTAAATAATATCTTTTTTCATTATTGGTATATTTTTAAGTATATTAAGTTATGTTTTAAGTGGCTTTAAAAGCAGTCGAAACCGATATATTCATCAATTTATATTATTTTGTTAAATTTTTATTTTGGGTCCTTAGGGAATATTATATGTTTCAAAAAAAATAGCTCTTTGTAAATATTTTTCAAGTTTTTTGTAACAGGTTTATTAATAAATAATTCAGTGTCTACTGTGTACAATGTAATTTGATTCATTATTCCATACATTCATTTTAAATACCACAAGCCCAAAGCTTTATGTATTCCCTGGTTTCTCTTAACGGACACACACACACATAACGTATACATATGTTATGTTATTTTGTTTTTGTTGTTATATATTATATGCTGTGATTCGAGGATATTATGAATGATGTTGTGTGTTTAATGATTTATATATAAACAAATATATTTTATGTTATACATTATGTAATGATTTGAATATGTAGGAGAAAAAAATGTTCAGAGTATGTATATTTAAAATAGGAAACTGGATATATATAGATTAATATGCAGTTCAAGAATTTGGACTTGCACAAATTTCAAATCAGGTGATAAAATAAATATTTTAAATCAAAAAACTTACAGTGTATTTGGAACATAAAAAGGTAAGGTTTCACTAAATTTCCAGAAAAAAATTTAAAAAGACAGAGATTAAAATCCAAAAACTTGGTCATTTTAATTTTTTACATAAATTTTGAGATTATATTTTGTGAAAAAAGTGTAAAAACAAATGTTATAGATCTTTTTATTACCTACAATTTTGTCATTTAACTTTTTTCCATAGGACTTAGTACTATGGACCCTTGTCTATTATCCTAGGAAATGAATCTTATTTAAGTATTTTGCCTAAAAGGTTTCTCTGATCTTTCTATAGGAAATTTTTGGAGTTTTGTCTCTTCTTATTGTAAGTTATTTTAACGATTTAATTGCATTTCTAGAATTAAAACCATAAATAATCTTTGCAGAGAAAATGATACTAAGTACAACCTGTTAAAAAAATAACTAAGCCAATGATCAGTCAATTTCCATGTGCGTAGCAGACGACATTAAATTTAACCTGGTAAAAACATATGCTTTGTTGTTAAAGAAATAAATTTTTCAAAAGACCTTGATAATAATGCAGCCTGTGATGCTAAATATGGATTTATTCTAACGTCGTGGGGTCATGGAGTCGGATTTTGTAGATTAAATAGTGGAAAAACAAAATAAAAAAAGTTGTAGGATATACATTCTTTCACCGATGGAGGGACGGTCTACAGGTTTTTCATGAAGATATAAAAATTTACTCGTTATATTCAGAGTAGATACAAATCTCCGAACAGATTTCCCATTCAAAATACTAATGATATAGATGTGACGCATGCTCGTGACGACATTTGTTAATCCAGGAAAAGACCCATTTTGAAATACTCGGGCTTTTCATTGGTTCACCTCATCATCGTGAAGTTTTGGTTTTAAATCTGACGGTTTAACTTCCCACCAAATTTTTGTTTTCACGAACATATTATCATATTAATCCTTAGTAATGTTAATTTAAATTTTAGATCTTTTTATATTGCACTTTGAATAAAATATTACTTATTATTGATTAATAAATACTACCTAATTTGTTTAAATGACTCATGTCAAAGAATACCCATTCTTCAAGTATAATTTTAATTTTTTCACAAATAACCGCATTGGTTAATTACACGAAGAAAATCTTACAGTCTACAATTGAAAAATCTTTCTTTGTATAAAATATATATGTACACAATTTTAATTTTTTAATTATCGTATAAGAAAGCTAGTATCAACCATTTACAGCATATGTTGCGCATACAATAATAAAAAGAGCTTCTTACAAAATATTTAAATACAGCTGGTGTTTCAAGATATCTATCCTTCTTATATATATATCATAAGTATAATAATGCTTATTGTATTGCCGGTTGCCCTTCTGTGCATCATTTAATTATTCCTGGAGTAATTTTTTTCTGAAGAGAATGTTTAAATAATACATTCTTATATTTGATGTGTATTTTATTCTTCTTAAATATTTACTGTATGATTCAGTTACTAAACAAGTAACAAAATCAGAGAAACTGCGTAATCATTAATTACATTAATGGACTCAAGAATACTTATAATTGCGATATACATTGATTCTGCTGAAAAAATACATTAAAATATGTCTATAAATACAATATTTATCACTTTTACCGGAATAAATCTACAATCGCATACTTCAACCAATGCTAAATTAATGTTTATAATGGTTCAATAGAAAATCAACCAATCAAATCTTCAATTGGAAGGACATGGTTGAATTCAACGTCTGGGTATGAATAAACCCCAAGCAGTTGCTTATAAAGTTGGATAAGTCGTGCTATTTTATAATAATATCATCGCACTCACTAATACCAACTCCCTCTAATGCGAAAACGTTTTATTTCGTATTTTTTTCAAAAGGTTTAAGATTTCGTTCAGTTTAAGTGCTCTGTTAGCACCTATTCCAGCTTAAACCCTTATTTAAAATCCTAAGAACACGATTAAATCATCTATATACATTTTTTTACAAGATTATACTAATGAAGGCGGGGGAAGGAAGATTGAGGCTTATTAATTCTATAGGAAGTGCATCTGTAATCCACTTTAAAATAAATTTGGCACTCGTCTGGAGTCAAAACCTGCTAAATTAGCTGGCTACTTCGTTATTATCCATATAATGATAGTTTTATCAATTAACCGTCCTGTTACATATGAGTGAACGTTGTTGGGAGTCTTCGTAACACAGTTCATACTATTTAAAAACTATGACGTGTTCCTTTTAACACTTATACTCATAAAAATCATAACAATATGCTTTTATGAGACTGCTTTAAATTATTTCTTCGTTCATAGGAACTGAATAAACCCCGGTAGATGACGATTTACTAATTTAGTACTACTAACATTCAATTTGACATGTGTACACACATAGCATGTTTTGTGTATGTTTCCCTTAAATTTGGTATTTCTTTTTTATTTACGTTTCTTTTTTATTGTAAACTGTTAATAGTTTTAATTTCCAGAGATCAGAACACTTTTTCTGGTATCTACTGGTGAACAAGATTATCAGAATGTTACTTGATTCACTCTCAGTGATAATTGACAAGACTTTGACGGCAGATAGACGATTTTGAACATTAATCGTATTTAAAGTAATAATGTAAGGTGCACCTAAGAGGATTTTATGTGTATCACCAAGCCTGATGCTAAAAAATAAAATCTCCATACGTTTACCAGACTATAACGTAAATTAATGCTCAAAATCGTCATGCACATTCTGTAAATATATAAAATGTACATCTAATTATAAAATGAGTTTTTATTACCTAATTATTTTTATATTCCAGTCATTAAGAACACACAAGTAAGTAGTATACAAATTTATATTATAATATTCTGGTACAGTGTATGTTTTTAAAAACATTATTAGTATCATCACCACTTGTGTGGTTTGCTTTTTATAAGGTTCTATGTTTAATTAATTGGAACCCTTATAAAACCATCGTACTCTACTCATTTATGTCTCTAGGCAAAGTCACCCATAATAGTATTACATATTAGATATACAGATGTACTCGCTCTATAATGTTAGTTTATTTTGAAAAAAAATTACAAAATTTTAATCCAGTAAAATAGACGGATTTGGAAATTTTAAATTGTATCTCTTTCCTGTTGTGTATTAAGTTTGAGAACATAAATAAATTCATACTTTATAATCTCGTTGGTTTGCCTTTTCCTACGTACATACAAATCAGTGTTTTGCAGTAAGGTCAGAAGCAATAAAATCAACCCCATCCCACCAAAAATGTCCATTTTTATGACATCTATGACATACAATTTCAATTAAAAGTGTATGAAACACCTCTTTTATGTATTTTTCTGTCAAAAAATGACCACTGTGTCTAAAAAAGTTTTCACTGTTACACATAATTATATCCAAAAGATTATAAATTGCTACTATTGTATATTATAGCTTCATTATACATATATATATATATATATATATAAATATATATATATATATATATATATATATATATATATATATATGTATATATATATATATATATATAAATATATATACCAGTTGTATCAAACCACAAACAAGACATAATGAAACATTAGATTTTTATCATCAAAAACAAATTATAGCAAATCTTGTTTCTATTACTATAAATTAAGATAAACTGATAAAATTATTTTTATTGCAATAAATGATTTATAATAACAATAACCAGTACGTTTACTTTCAAATATAATACTCTCACATTATGGATGATGGTCAATAATTTACAATAAGGTAGACAAAACACATCTGTCCATATCGACTTTTTCCTAGTCTTAAAAGATCCTTTCGAGTTGAAGGGATAGTAGAAATACAATTTCACGAATTGCCTCAACTACCTCAACTACCTTTCACTATACGCTTTGGCTGGTTTTCGCGGTTTTAAATGTACGCCATATAAAAATTACTACTTCCAATTCAACTCTTTGTACCAATTCAAGCAATTAGGAATTTGAAATGCAGAACATTCTTTATTAATGATCACCTACGTTATAACAAGAACAATTCTATTCCAAATTTCACGCTCAGATGTTAAACTCAGCGATTTCCTTTATTAAATATATAAAATTGTAAGCATTATCTTTACCCATTCGTTAAAATTTCCAAGCTTTCTGACTTGGGGGGTTTGAATTTCAGAACTAGCTTTCTTAGTGCTCGATTACGTTATAACAGGGTCTTCTGTTTAAAATTACACCGTCATAGGGATTCATGCATGACCTTCTTAGGGAATGAATTTGTTAAAACAAGGATTGGAATTTTTGTACTCACTTGCAACATATAAGGCACGTTTTCGGTTCTGCATTGATAGGTCAGTGAGTCAGTTTTGCTTTTCATATATATGATATTGTAAAAAAATTTATTGAAGCCGTTTTTTTCATTAAACTAAAAAATTTATTTTCTTGCAAAGTCTGTTTAAATTATTAAGTTTTTAAAGATTTAATTTCCATTAAAAAAAATTCATTAGATGTTTGTAAATTATCACGTTAAACGACCCATATATAAATAAATAAAGCTATAGTAATATAGTGTAGTAGTGCCTTTCTTAATAAAATCAAAATTTATCTCATTTATGCGTAGTATCTGAAGTAAACTTATTCATAATTAATTTGAGTTGGTGTTGTTACTGACTTCAATATAACCTTGTTAAATTTAAACAAATATTATACACAGTGTTTAAAAAGTTCTTACGAACAGATATGGTTTTAGAAAACTTTTCGTAGGTTAACATTTCTCAAGAAGTCTAAATGAAAAACATATGAGTACGTGTTGTTAGAAAGCATTACGATAAATCTACTATTTTTATTTGATTTCCAGGAAAGTATTTCTATAAAGGTTCTTTGTCTCGTTGAGAAATCACAACAAGAGACCATCTCTTTGTGCAAAATAGGATTAATGAACCTAATGTTGCCAAGAAATATCATCATAAAACGGATTGTCTAGATTATCAGACTTCAAGAACGCTTTTGAGGAAAAGGTAGTTAATTCGATAGTTTCATAATTTTGGTAATATAATAGAATCAAGACATACAATTTGTAGTATTGTTCCTTCCAATAGTAACAATAGATAAAATAATGGAAGAAAGGCAGTATCTAGACAAGTAGGCATTCTATGCCTTCTTTTACCAATCAATAAACAACATGTCTTAGAGCTTCGAGCTTATAGAATTATTTAGGTTCAATTAGAGGGTATATATCACAGAGCCATTATTACAATCTAGGGCTTTTAATAACTTCTAGAAATAATTTGATCGTCAAATTAATTTTTGGTGAAAAATGTGTCTTTTTTGAATACACTAAGACAAGTGATTTAATTTTTTTTTTTACAATAATGGTGATTCAAAGACAAGTACATTATGTCGATGCGGCAAAACAAATTATTAATGATCGTATGATCAGGTTTAAGAGTTTCAGGTTTATTTAAAAAAATGAAAAGTTTTAGTTAAAAAAATTATTTTTAATGAATTTATTAATTACTTTTTTTGTAAAATTTCTCTATTTTACTTCTAACGTAATACACAATCCTGAAACATTTGTTTCAACGTCGACTGATACAAACATACAAATCAGTTCTGTTTATTCAACAAATTTTTTTCATTAGTAAAATAGTGATGTTTTGCAAAGTAACAAAAATTATTTGGAACATATAAGATTCTTGCTCGGATTCAGTCTTCGAATAGCGTTAAATTAAAATTTCAGTATTGCATCTCTTCACGTCCTTAAATTTCGATTTTGCTTTAATTCATATAACCATATCTATAAAAGAATAATAAAAAAATTACTAATAGTTAATAGAAACGCTAGCCCAATTACAAGCTAGACTGCATTATGAAGTTTAGTTCAAACTCCAGATTAAATTTATGAATCACTTTGTACATAATCCTTATGTAAACATGATGTAGGAAGACATTATACAATTTATAATTAATATAATGGGTATAAAATTACCAAATAGGACGCGTTCATTACAAAATTATTCTTATATTTATTTATCAAATATACAAATTAACCACAATAGCGTGGTGCGTCTTTGTATGTCTCAACAACTACTTACTGTGTTCATTGATTTTACAAATAAATAAAAAATAATATTAAGAGTAATTTAGTGAAATTTTACAATCACTAATTTTATTGAATACATCCAATCAAATCACTGTTACTTATAATGCATACTTAAGTAGCTATTCACTCTCATAAATGGTAACACAATAACCTATTGTAGACATTCTAATGGTTATAGATCAGTCAATGAAGTAAAAATTAATACCATTTTTTATCTAAGATTTATGGCTTTTGTTAATGTTTTTCTACCGAGACAATCCTTTTTTCCTTTCAATTATCATTATCAAAATTCTTCAGGGCAAACTTTTGTCAAATAATGTGAAATACCTTAAACTTTTTTAATGAAGACTATTCCATTATTATAACATTTAATCATATTGGCGTCTCGTCAATACTCACACAAATGGGAGAATATAAAAATAATATTCAAAAATCGCAAAATATAAAATACAAAAAAAGGATTTAATTAAATTAACTCCCCTCCAATAAAGTCCATACCCATGTAATTGTTTTTTCTCCAATAAACGAGTTCAGTCCTCTGATGCAAATGATAGAAACTTTATATATCTCATAGAGTTACTTCTTCTTAGAATGATTTATAGCAATTCAAAATGATTAGGAATAATACGGTTACGATGAATGCACGTATCTTCATTATTTGAGGCTAAACAAAAATATCAAATACATTTTTCTTCACATTTTGTTTCTTGTTTTTGAAGAGAGCCTTCAAAATCAAACTCCAAGTTATTTAAAGCTATAAATAATCATAATGTATCAATCATTTAAGCATTATTAATGGACTTCAAGAAAAAGGTTCTCAATTCGACTGTGTTTTTATTTATTTATTATTATTAACCCATATTAAGAACTTTTGACGGGGTGAACCGATTTTGAACATTTTTTACATGAAAGGCTTTCCGTGTGGTCCCATTTCAGTTCTCTTTTTTTTATTGTTTATTTTAAAAAGATGTAATCTATTGTCGAAGATTTAAGCTTAACTTAGTTTCAATCTTTAGCATGATTTCAAATAAAAATTCGCTTTACAAAATAGATTATATATTTCTTGTAATATATTACTTAAACGCCTAACCTATTAAGTATCTGTTGGTAACACAATAACCTATTGTAGACATTCTAATGTTAATATGATGTTGATATTATAATTTTTTTTAAATATGCATGACTACAATTGAATCATAAATCTTGAAAATAAAAAAAAAATTTACATATAACAGATATATTAATAACATCGAGTCCCTTTCAATTCTAACTTGTTTCGTCTCAACTTCTTCAACTTCACAACTTTAATTTTCAAGAACATTGTAAAATTTTTGATTTTGGTAGTACGCATCAAAACATCACCAAGAGTAAAATTGATTCGAAAGCGAAAAAGTTTTAAGTTCTAAAATATGATTTTCACATTCGTTTTCTTACAAAACAGAGCATGACGTCTTCGCTTAAAATTTACATAGAGACGACGTTTAATATAATACGTAGATTCTAGGCAAATGCATATAAATATACTTAGCGTTCATGAAGATTCTAAACATTATACCAGTACATTCAATCTCTATAATTACTTCCACAGCCCATATATTAAAGATGTTAATAAAACTGTTCAAGTTCTTTGTTCGTGAAATATGAAACGCTTCAATTCAAGTAATAAAAAAAATTAGTCAACATCCCAATTACTGTATTTTGTAAATTATATGTTAATTAAGATTTAATGTGAAAAATATTCAAATATTTGATTAAAAGGTTATTATTAAAACAGCTTTATATTTTGAAGCTTTACATATTTTTTAATGGTTAGTTTCGGTGCTCGAACGTTTATACTATACATCTAACCACAGACATACAGTAGATAAGTGGATCGCAGCCCAGTAAATTATTACGAGTACAAACTAAAAACAGATTTCTTCTTTTCATTTATATAAAAAATACAGATGAAAAAACGAATTGCGATGACTTAAAAATTAATTCTGTTTTCGATAAATCAGATTATAATCTTTTTTTATCGGGTATGCGGAAAAATGGTTTTTAATTGCTTTATCGGGTGATCTGCTGAAAGAAACATCTCTCTTACGATAATTTTCTAAGCATAGCCAAATCACTGGAACTGAAAGAGAGATTAGGGAGTTTTCCAGCAAAAGAAGTCGCAGCTAGAGCATTTTGTACAAAGAAATCAACTGTTTATAATTTTTATATCGAGAAAACAAAGTTTTTTATTTTAATTTTTGAATAAAGCTTTTTTTTATTGTTTTAAATCGAACTAATGATAGAAATCTTTTATTCGAAATGATAGCCTCAAAATTTATATAATATACTTTACACGAATGCACAAGATTGAAAGTAAAATTTGTAAGCCTGTAAAATAAAGTAGTTAAGTAAAGGAGAATTAATTATACAAATTACTCAAAAAATTATTATTCAAATGTAATAATTATATTTTTGGCTAACACAATCTTAATACAAAAACGTAGACTAAAATTAACCCGACCAAAGTTTTGTTTAGAAATTTTAGAAATTCTTTTTCAGAACCACAATTTTAATGCTATAATGAGCAATTCATTGGTGACGTCTCATCTATTTCATTTTTATAAGTTTATTTTTTTCAATGAATTTTTCTCTTCACTTCAACTATCTAATAATGAAATGAAACACGAAACAATCGCTTCAACCTACAATATAATTTTATTAAAAACATTTCAATAAATACCTATAATAATCAATATGCAATGTAAAAACTATTGGAACTTTTATTAAATTCCACACGTGTCAACATTCATTTCAATCAAATAACATAGGAATATATATATATATATATATATATATATATATATATATATATATATATATATATATATATATATATATATATATATATATATATATATATATATATATATATATATATATATATATATATGAGCTTCGCTGATGGTATTGCTTTAATAATTCGTATATTATACACACTTGATTAATGAATACGTCTTTTATTATTTATACCTATACTTAATTACTTTCAATTAATTATTTTAAATGATTCAAAAAACAAAATTATAAAAATTTACAAAATAATAACTACTAATTAATACGAGGTACTAAGCAAAACTAATTAATACTCCTTCGAAAACAATAGAAATTAAAGTAAAGAACATGAATACACAGAACTGCGTTATACATAGATTTTGCTCTCGGCAGTCTGTGTATATCCCACCTTCATTTTCCACTCTGTAGCCCATCTATTTGCACAATATTTAAAAAGCTCGGCTCGTAATATAGGAGGACTTCAGAATACGGACCCGGAGAGGAGAGATTTTGCAGTATAGCCGATTTGTTTGGCCATAGAGTTCCGTAGAGTTTACATTTTGTGAGTATTGTATAATCACAAACGGAAATAAGAAAGATCATAACGTAATGCCTTGATGTAAAATCATCATATCCGTTTTGATGTCTCAAAATACAGTTCACTCTACGTTACACACTAAACTATAGACAGTATAAGCCACATAAAAATAGTACATAATTCCTAATATAAACAAACAGATCGACTGACTGACAGACACCACAAGCATTAAGTGTTTTATAATTTATGGTGATATATTAAAAATCACGAACTCAACACACTTAACGTCATTGACCAAGTGTTGTAGTATGATGCATATAGAATTGCCCCCATCCATATGTGTTTACAAAAACACGCGTATCGTTGACATCATGTTTCATAATTACATACAACCGGAAGTTTTTTTTTTAACATCCCAATCATTGTTCAAAAAACAACAACAAAAAAAAAGGAAAAATTATTAAAAAATGAATCCCAGAATTCCATATATGTATATTACTTTAATATAGCTCCCATACGACAATCCAATATATATGATAGCTAATATGAGTTATGACATATAAACTACCACCCCTAAGCGCATACAATTATTTTAAAAGTCAATAAACGTTTTTGTAATAACGTAAAAAGGGCGTTAACTAATATATATATATTTAAAAAAAAAAAGGATATAAATTTAAACAAATTTTAATTAATTTTGCATAGTGTAATTAATTATACACACAAAAAAACAAACAGATTTGTTAACAAATTGGTCGGCGAATTATTTTATTTTATTTTTTTTAATTTAAATATTTTAATTAAATAGATTTGAATCTGGTCTAATTTTATTTAATTGCATAATATATAACAAGCATTTTTTGTTATATCTGAAAGTAAAACAATTATACAACAATGATAAAAATTGAAAGTAAATTTTTGTATTTTCCAACCAATTGCACAATTTTTATTTTATTTTATTTAAAAGTTTTAATTATATATAATACAAACAAAATTGAGCTATTTTTAGTTTTTAATTTATTCCATTATAATTTGAAAAATAAAAACAATTGAAAAATAATTTTAATTGAATATCCGTTATTAGAAAAAGACAAATTATCATTGTTTATAAAAAATCATTAATCATAATACAAAAAAAAAAAAATTATCAATAAAAATAATTTTTTTACAAACCTTTTTCAGAAGAAGATGATTAACAACTTCCGCATGTTTGTAAAAAAATTCATCGATCAACAATACATTTTTTTTAAAGAACAGACAGCTGATAAAATTTGATAATAATAATAACAAAAAAACACACTAAAACAAAAATAAATAAATGTTCACTGAAAAAAACTGAAAATAAAACTATAACACACAATTGTCATGAAATAAACAATTAATTTAATTATCAATAATTATCACCACAATTTAAATTTACATAAATTATTTTACATTTTCAATGATTTACATGAAAATATTTATTTAAATTTAAAAAAAACTCGCGAAAACCTTAAACTGTAGTTGTATAGTTGCTATTCTCACACAATCTCATTGCTTACTCAATTTAGAACTGGTATATTATTTTTTAGAATATGTCAGTTTCAAATAAGAGCGAATGACATATATATTTATATATCGTACTTTGTCTTATGCATTGAATTTATATTTGTGATATATTTCTCTTCCACTTTTAGAAAACTATCAATAATTTTTACGAAGTTTTGTGGAGTGACATCTATTTTATAATATATATACTATGAAAATAATGATAACACAGATACCCAATGCTGTTACTAACTTATTGTAGTTCATTCAGATAAAAATAGATGGTGATAACTATAAACATTTTAATAAAACAAGGAAAATAAATACTTTATTATGGAATGTTTTTATTATAATGCTAATAGGATAGAGGTAATTTAAAATAATCTTATAAATATGTGGTTACCTTTATTGAAAATAGTCAAGTAAAACTTTCTGCAAGGTAAAAGACGAATATAATATTTTAATAAACATGGCTGTACAAAAAATTAGCATTAATCGGTGGTTATAGTAAACATGATTTTATTAGCATGTATTCTATATTTATGCGTACATGGTTTATTTATCGATGGATATGTACAATCCATCTATCGAACAACTATCGTGGATAAATCAATGATGTTGAACGACATTTCAAATAAATACTTGTTGCAATGTTGAATACAGTTTTTATAATGGTCTAGTAGAGTCTAGTTATAGGCCACTTATAGACATTATTGAATAAAATTGCAGTACAAAACATCTAACTGCAATAATGCCATTCCATTGAAAGTAGAATTTCAAGTTTCGTATATTATATTTCTTTGATAATACGTTTAAAAGAGTTAGTTGATTTGTTAAACTTCTCTTTGTGCGTTGTGTTACCAACCAAATAAACAAGTAAATTGTATATAAAAGCGTCGCGTCGATACAACTTACCATTTTTTATATGCGTTTTTTTCTATAAAAACAAATACCGCCAGTTCTAAGCGTTGTTCAAGATAATGAAAACTATTTGTTTATTCTATGATAATCCCACATTATCTGTGGGAACATTCGATTTCTTGTTATTCTACTTAATATTAAATTGTGTTTCTAGCATAATACTATACTTATTTACAGAACTACTAATTTAACAAAATAGTTCCATAGCACTCCAGGCGCCTATTATTGTTGGTGTATAATTATCTAATTGAATTCAAAATTTTTTGACAACTTTACCTATTCAAAAGTAGCATTAATTGTCTAAATTATATGTAATAGTCAAAAAAAATTAACAATAGACTCTCCATTCATATTGTAGATGAAAATGCCAAATTTTATTACTTTCGATAAATAGTTTTCGATTAAAATCAATAAGCCAATCAATCAACAAATATTCAATCTTCTAAGTTTCAAATCTATAATTTATATAATTTAAATGCTTTAAAATCGTGATGTACCGTGAAAAATGTCCTTTTAAAATGTTTGTCTATTTTGTACCCAGTATAACTATATTTTAATACAAGTGAAAGTAACAACTAACAGAGTTAATTGTTATGACATATGATTGAATTTCATTGTTTGAACTTATTTAGCATTCATAAAATACTATAAATATCCAGTGTATACAGTTATATATGTATATTTGTATAACAATATGTATTGTTATTATCTATATGTGTTTATTAGCCGAAATTGAGCTACAATTGTGGAGAAATAAAACACTTTACGAAAAAATGTGTCAAACTTGTTTAAAATAATAATAAACATTTTTTGTATTTAAACTTTTCTTCTCTTTCTTTTATAGTTGGGTCAAAGATCCTTTGGACCCAATGGACTGATGTTGCTCATGCACGAAACGAAAAAAACGGAACGAAAAGTTGGGTCAAAGATCCATTGGACCCAATGGACTGATGTTGCTCATTCACGAAATGAACTCACTCATTACGTTTAATACAAAATATTATATAATGCAAAAGTTAGTTTAAAAAATGTAAATCTGATTCGTTGCTGTCAATTAGTTATCATAATAAAATTGTATTTGTTAAACATATTGTGGAACTTTACGACACAAACACAAGAGCAAAGCAAATCATTTTTAAAATACGCAAACAAATTGATGGTGTTAAAAAACAACGTATGTAATATAACATAAGTTTAAGAAATGAGAAGAAGACACAGAACATAGCTAGTTGAGTGCACGGGAATAACTTTAATCGGTTCAAGCAGTAGAACAATATCGGGGCTGGTTGAGTGTCATTAGATAGCTAACAAAAGGTTCTGTATTATATAAATGATATTTCAAAACACTAAATAACTGAAATCAGGCATATCTCTTCATATGTCCCTTACTATAATTTTGAGTTATTCTGTACAATTATGTATTGTTTAAAAAAGAATGAATAAATATTGAATTTAATTTACTTTTGATATATTTGATATACCAATCGAATCTTACCTTCAAAACTCTCTTGATTCTAACAATAAATATCGATCTTACGAGCTATGACAAAACGAAAAAAATCTATGATATGAAAATTAATGCTTTCGATATATCTTGGACATATCAATATCAACTTATCATAATGCAGCTCTTATTGAGAAGCTAAGTGTAATTGAAGCGCTTACAACTAATTAATGTGTATAATGCATGATGCCTTTAAAAATATATGTGTACAATACATAAAGTGTATTATGTATTGTGTCTATCGTTCGTTATATCCTATAAATTATCTTTTATTACTGTTGCATTTTCGTTTCATCCTGTTTAAGATTCTAACGGTACTAAAAGTTGCTCTTCAAAAAATCGATTGTTTTAAAATCCGTGTGATTCACCTAGCTCCTTAAATAAATCTCCCCTTTAAACGCATAAGTTATGCTTATTATTCATATTACCATTTCCATCATACATTTCTTTATTTCACCTTAAAAATATAAGTTATATACAAACCTTGCTTCATAATGCAATTAATACTTTATTATGCATCGAATACGATCAATGATAAATGTCCGACGAAAGCAGAATTATTTCACTTCTGGAAATGATTGTCGCACATAAGAACTGTTCCTTTTTAACTAAAGTATTGAGATTGAAATAGTTAACTTACCTAAAATACAGGTAAAAGAGAATTTAATGTATCTTGTCCACTTACAATACATTCATATATGAAGTTGTTGATGTTATGTCCACTTGGAGTTTTTAAAACGAACCTTCTTTATTATACAAGAGTCTTTAGTTAGGCCCTTATTACACTAGATTATAAATTTGTGAATTTGAGAATATATACTTTGCTCTCACACTCCTATCATTGCAAAAATGTACTTAAGGAAAATATTTGTATCAGACCTGGATCAAAATAGTAACACAAATTTTTAGTGTTACTCGTGCAAATATTTCAATCAAACTTGATTCTACAACATCTTCTCTTATAGTTATAATCTGAAAATTCAGCATTAATAAACGTTTCAACTCATCATTTACTTTGCTATATTCATCAATTCTTGAAAATACATAGTATGGTTATTGAACAAGTCAGTCATAAGGTGTTCACTAAGGCGTATTGATTCTTCTACAATAATTACACTCTTTAATGTAATATACATTGTATTTCTTTCAATTTTCGCGTACAAATAAAATAATTAAATGGTGTAAAAATGAGACAGACATTATTATGAATGATAATTTTTGATTTTATTTTAAAAAAATTGTTTAGTCACTGAAAAGTTTACTGGGCAACACTAATGGCATACAAATTTTTACAAATATGAAGTATTTTTCATAGTCAAACATGGTATTCTGTCTTATTTTTATCCTGCCTTTGGGGTAAAAAGAAGAGAAGGGTGGTTAAAAATGAGACATCGTGTTTTCAAGTTCATAATTAAAATTTTTAAACTTGGGTAACTCTAAGATTCCTTGATTAAATTATAAGACACCATTCAAGGATTTAATTTATTATAATTTTCAAAAAACAACAATTTATTACTATAAAAGAAAAAAACATCATATCTCATAAGATTACTGGAAAACTGTTACAACTTTGGAACTTAATTTATCATAAATTTAGTGTACATTTATCAAAATTAAATTAATTAAAATAAGCGCTTTTTGGAGGACATCTTCAGTATACAGTTTATTTACATCAGCAGCGGTCTTAAATTTATCCCATGCAAAATGATAATACTCACCCTTCAAAAGTTTATGCTATACTTGTTGAATGTAGCTTAGAGGATCCAGTACAATGTAATGTTAAAAACACGACTACTTTCGACTGCATCCGATTTCATAATTTGCGATTGCAGAAGTATGTCTAAATCATTAATTAGAATTCTTTAGGTAATTGTCCAGAAGTCATATTGCTCTATGGCATGTTGCAAGTCAATCGCTCCGAATTAAGTATAAGTATACACTAAGATTAATTATAATTTTTAAGCTATATATATCGTATGTGTATATTATTACTTGCATATGAACGTTATTTACCAAGTTGACGCTAGACAATTTGAAACGACTGACCGACGGTATTTAGTATTCACTAAACGAATACAACCGCAGTAGTATACTCCACGTAAATATGTACCATGGCATGGAATTTTATACCAACAAATATAATTTGCTACTTTTACTTTTGACTTAGCGAAAATTCGAATTTCCTTTCATTTCACAACTCGAAAAATCTATTTTTATTTTCTTATTTTTTAATATCCTAATAAGAACAAGGAGAAAATTAATTTGATCCGGAATTTTATAAAAAACATTTTGACCGTCGAATTAAATATTACAATTCTTCACAAATACATCCAGTTAAGAATTTTATATAAGAACATTTTTAAATTCATCATAACCACATAAAAAGGAGGTTCTCTATTCGATTGTATTTTTGTATTTTTATTTCTTACCTCAGAACTTTCGACTGGGTGAACCGATTTTAATTTTTTGACAATTTTTTTTAAATTTGAAAGCTGGTTCTTCCTGTGTGATCCCATTTCAATTTGGTCATGATATGATGTCCCTAAGGGGGAAGAAGGGGCCAAAAACAATTTTTAGTGATTAAATTTCAAAAAAAAAATGAAACATAGAAATTATCCTGGTAAAGATTCATTACTAGTAAGATTCACTCATTCGCACATTCGATGGTTCTTAGTAAATGTTATTCATATTGAAACTTAGAATTATGAAGATGTGTAAAATCATGATGGCAATACAAAACCAAGGTAGCACCTGCGTGACATCTTGCCCACACCCAAATTAGAAAGACTTCTAAATGAAGACATTTTTAAAACTTCATGAAGATGTCTCAATTATACAGTAGTGGTAACTTCTTTTTTTATGAAGTCATAAATATGAACTCTTTAAGTAGTCTTTTTTCTAATTTTCGAAGGCAGTCAGAGTTATGAGCTCTTTAAGAAGTCTTTTTCCTGAGTTCCGTAAGAAGTGGGAAATATGAGCACTTTAAGTAGTGTTGTTATTGAGATTTATAAGAAGTCAGAAATATGGGGTGACTTTTAAAATTCGATTTGATTTAATTTTTCTGATGTGCATTTCACTCAAATTATATCAACTGTTTTAGAAAAATAACCTACAATTAAATAAGTTTTTGTTTCATGGTTTTTGTTTTTTCGTTTTTATTAAAAATTAATTTGGAAGATTATCATAAAACAACAAAAAATCAAAGATTAAGGCAGTATACTAACGGATTACTTTTACCACAAATTCCTCTTACGACTTGGTTGAAATTTATTTTTGTGAAGATATTATTGTGACCACATCACAATGTCTAAAAATGAATGGTCAACACCAAAGGGTCCCAGTTTTTATCTTGTGACTTATCCACCTTTCTTTTCGGTTTTAGGTTGACCCTCGCAATAATATTAATGTTTTGCAAATTTATCAACCTTAGATGTGTTCTTGACATCTCATGTAGTCATTTTAAATATCACATATCAATTTAGTTAGGGTGTTATCTTAAATTTTCTCAGCGAATGATTTCCAATCAGCTTCTCTATTTATGTCGTAAGATTAGCTACCGCTCTGAAACTCCTTTGTCTTTCATGAGGATGGCACAGCAATTCAAAAGTTACTCACAATACTTCACATTTCATTAATATTTATGTTTTCAAAGACTATAACATAGGTATTTGACTATAATTTATGTAGATATCTTGATAAATAAAAGAAAATATTATACAAGTAAACAAATACTATCTGTGCACTGGATTCTTCCAATCACAAAACGGTAATATTAAAGTCATGGCCTTTTAAAATGCGATCCACTATCATCACAATCCCATTTTCATCTCATGAACCCTCAATTTTATTTTCTTTTCGGGCATAACACACTCCCAGGGACTGCGGATAGCATAAAGGTTTTGTGTGTGTTGCGATGTTACAATTGTGCTATGTGTTGCATAGCGTCCCATCTGTTTACCAATCAGAGTACCTATGCATAATTGTTGATAAATTTTAATAAATTCTATTGTATTTTGTTCGTTCCAATCCATATCGAAATATTTTAATACAATTAAAATAAAAATGAATAATGTTTTTCGTGTTGTCTTTGCAAATTTTACGTTATTAAGTCTACACTATTCGTAACCTCACCTAGCAACATCTTTTGATCCGATTCAAATTTGCCGACAATTTGTGGGACGCGCTATAACACCTCCGAGTTTCAACTTTTTTTACACCATGGTGTTACGCGTTCACTTCCACACAAAGGTCGCGTTACAGTGTTACGTTACACTCGAATATTTCACGTATGTATACGGCTTTATAGCTTACTTATGTATGTGAACAGATAATATCAAATAAACATTGGTTATATTTATTGGAAAAATATTAATAAAACGTTTATTCAGAACAATATCATTGACTAGTTTTTATTTTTATGGTATATACGTATTAATGGCCTTATATCGATGAGCATCGATATGTGTTATGGAACACACTTATTACTGGCTTTATTATTAAAAAATCATATGAGGGCATATTAAGTTTAGGGGGCATATTTTATTATCGCTAGTGTAACGCTGAAAAGAAGGCATAAAAAAGATTTTTCAAATGAATGTTCTTTAAATCGTTCGCCTGTCTATTATCACGACAGCTTTTTAAAACTAAAGAAGATAAACTTGTAGCTTATAGATCAGCAAAACCGAATATCGAATCCCGTAGGTCCTGGATCCATCTTTTATACTTTCAGGCAAAAAATTTAATACAAAGTCTTTTGATTGAAACAGTTTTTTAAAAACTTTATGGATTTTCTGCATTTCTAGTCTCAGTCAGCTCATTTACGAATTCTATATAGATTTAAAATTAAATATTGATACATTGGTTTTTACTCTCCAATAGGGGAAATCTTATTTTTAAAAGATGTGGAAATTTTGAATGACAGCCCATTTACAACAAAATATTTAGTCGAATGTATTAACTGTAAAAATTTATGAACTAATATTTTTATATAAAAGAATCGTTTGTTATAAAATTGAATTTACCCAGTCCTTCCACCAAAATTTAAATATATTGTTGTATTCAAATGAATGGAACAATAACAAGAGAAGATAAGAATTAATACAGTTAATTGTTTAGATAGTTAATATATGGTTGAGCATCATGCTATAACTATGTTCCATGGATAAAACAATTTTCAATTTATGTAAAATTTGTTATTGAGCAGCGGTGTTTTATAAAAATATTTTGTAATGGATGTTACCACCGTGGAAGGAACCTTTATGTAAAATTTTAAGTTTCCTAACTCAAAGGCTGTGGGTTCTCTTTGTTGAATATATAAAAATCGTTTGGTTTGAGTGATTAGTTACGTTATAACAGAATCTTGGATAAAATTTCAAGCTCTCTAACTAAGCGGTTTGCAATAAACCTTAACCATGATATTGGTTATCCGAAAAAATGTTTCAAACCAAGTTATATTTCTCACGGTTAAGACGTTGTATTTTTTTTAAACGGTGGGCCCTGTGGTATGGATTTGTAAATGAACAATTTGCATTACCTACTTTATTCGCTGATGATACAACTTTCTATTGGTGAAATCATTTTTAAAATCAGTTGAGTAATTTATGCGAGAAAGCGTAACAAAGAAATAAATAAACATACAAAGTGACATTCGCATTTATATTATAACAAAGCGTGTAGATTAGGTTTTTGATCAACCAATGAGTTTATGTACTTTAAAAGTTATCTTTTCAATACTTTTAGAGAATATTGATAGAATTTTCTGCCTTATATTGCGTCTCTATGGTATTTAATACAAGTTAAGTTCAAGTTTTGTTCTCATTACATACACAACATACAGTAGCTTTTTTAAAAGGGTTTTTGTTTTTATGCAGAGTTTTTATTTTTTACTTTTTATATATTTATAAAAAAAAAAAGTATTATATATTATAAAAATGTATAAATATAAATATGTCTTTTATTTAATATCCGATGCCCGTTGTTCCTTTCATAGCTATGCCGAAGAACGAAGAACTACTGATAATTATCTAATGTATGTATTGTACAAACATACATTGAAGTTAAGGTTCCTTTAATTTCCGATGTAAAAATCAATTGTAACAAATGGGCGGACAACGAGTGTTTATAAAGTTCAGAAGTAAAAATTAATTCTTTTAAACATTTTGTATAGGAATACGTCAATAAAAGGGGATACGTCCGAGTTTTAAGGGAACTATTCCGGCATTTATCTTAACTATAAATGTGGAATTGTAGAAAATCATGTCCGAAGTAGATATTTAGCGATCCTTAAAAAAGAAAAAGAAATAATAAACCGAAAAGATGAAACATGATAAAAAAGTTACTCTCACAAAAGATTGTATGGCATAGAAAGATAGAACTAACTCAATCGGCCAAGTATTTCTATAGTTATAGCTTTTAAAATAATATATTCGATAATGAGTATTTTCACTTTAATGCCGATATATCGTTAACCATTCATTACTATGATACAGAAAATTTTTTATATATAAATGAATGCTGTAGTTTTCTGAATATTAAGAAAAGAAAATTGTAACAGAAAAAAGTTAGCTTAGTTAGGTTAATGCTACAGAAAAGTATGTGATTATAATGTAGAAAATTAATTTTTTCACTTCGTATCCAAATTGCAACTCATTCACGAAGAAGTTCTGAGTCTTTTTTATTGACATGTATATTTTTATTGATAATACTAAAGCTATGTACCAATCAAAAAAAAAATGTAAAAGAAAATCAATTGAAAAGATTCTGATATATGGCTGCGATTCTTCAACGAGCATCGTCTGGTATATATTTATCGACGTGGAGAAGTTGAAGAACTGTCGATAATTATTTAATGCTTGTTGTTTGTTTCATTACACAATAGAACGTACCTGTATTGTATGAACAGTAGATTTTTTTTTATATAAGGCCTATTTTAAACGTTTCAGTTTTTGTAAATTGTGTAACGATTAGAGTGCTTATAAAATAATGTTTTTTCCTTTATCTGGGGGACAGAAATGATCCAGCCAAGACCAGACAAAAACACCATTACAGCTTCGGTTAATAACCAAAATGTATGGATTTCGTTATGCACTCACTTATCAACTTTTTACTGTCAAACTCTCATGAGACAGAGGGAGGGTTAGGTATTTCTATGTAATCAGCTAAAAAATCTCGTGAAACTGTAAATATGTTAACTAACACCGCCATCTATTAAAACTGATTAAGTACATTTCATTGTCGTATAAAAACCCTTTAATTTACAATGAAAAATATTGAGGGTAACTTAAAAGTATACAAAGTATCCTATAATGCAAACTGGTCCAAGCAAAACACATTTTAAAAATTTTATTAAAATATATTAAGCTCGATTTTAAAGTTTCGAAGATTACGGCATTACCGCGACCAAACATCCTGACATGTTATTCTTATGAGTATTATTACAGATTACGTTAGAATTTATTAACAGAAAATATCTTCAAATTGTTTAGCTTTTATCTATCTAAAATTAGTCAAAAGTCTTATGATGTAACGAATTTTAAAACAAAATAATCCTTAGGTATTCTTAAAAGCCTGTTAATCTGCCTGAAACCCATTAACGGTAGGTATCGTGTAAATGAAGATTTAACAATACAACATACAGAAAAATAGTTTCGTACCTTTTCTCAAACAAACAAACGGAATTCAAGAAAAGAATGTCAACATTATTTTTACATTCAGATATAAATAAAAATAATAATCTTTTATATTTATGCTTACTTAGTTACTTATTCCATTTTATTATTTATTAAAAAAACTATAATTTAAACTGAAATGACCACTCATTTATTCGTTAAAATTGTTGTTTCCATCAAGATTAAGATTTTAGACGATTGAAATTTTATGAAATTATTTAAACATTTCAGAATACGATTTAGGACAGTCTCATTGTCAAGATTATTTGATATTTGTAAATAAAAGTACTTGAAACGTTTATACATATAAAGACTTAATTATTAACCTTCATTCACTGAATCGAAATTCAAATATAACGAACTATAAACTGGTCCAATTTTTTACTCTCAACAATAATTTTATGTTTTTACACAAAATTTTGTCTTATCACGTTTTGCTACTATACGCCAGTCTTTACGGCTCAAAATTATCCATTTGAAAGTCATTTTTCGATGGAATGGAGGAGCTGGAAACCCCAGAAGATTAACTATGATGGTGAAAGTTTATTGGTTTTTATTGGTATTTATAATTTAAGAAATCAATGAGAAATAGAGAGTAGAAATTGTATGCAATAAAAATAAAATGTTTCTAATCCAAAAATTTATATAAACGCTTGAGGGGACGAGTCTAAAAGCACCATGTATGTTGTTAAATACTATATAAAAAGTTGCTATTCCAAATTCTTTAAAATTTTAAACACAATTTCAGCATTTTACCCAGGAGGTTCGTATATAATTTTTACCTTAAAAACGTAGAAATTTTGTATGAGAAGTGTATCGTTTTTGTAGTTGTGTTTTTAATATGGAAGTAAATAAATTTAATAGAGTGTATTTACCACATTGTATTACATATAAAGGATAGGGATCAAGAACAGAGAGACTTGCCAAGGGAGCACCACACAAGTGATCAGGCACACTGGAGATTTGGAATAAAATTAATTTCACTTAATATAAAACGAATATCCCTGCATAACTGGGAACTCATGGGATCTAGAACTTTGAAGAAGTTTCGCTTATAGCAGCTTACTCAGTTTCTCAAATAGGCAGGTTGAAGACAGTAGTCTCATTTACAAAGGGTCCCTTGAGAAGTTACCACCAAGAAACGGCCTTTAAATGTAAAAGTTTTTTCGGGAAGACACTTTGTCGGCATTGAACATGTAATCGGCGGAAAAATCATGTAATAATGTAGGTAGATTACAATTCAATTACAAGTGCTATAATTATGAACGACATTGTTTTCTTCACAAATATTTTTGAACACGGTATAGTTCCTTCTTGTATAGCCGTATAACCGCAAATTCTAATTTTGAATCATCGGACCGCTTATAGAACTATTTTTATAATATATCTGCTTTATTCATGTTGATAGATATTTTTCTAAGTCAGAAAGTTATACGTATCGTATTCGCTTTAATTTTAATTTTCCTTTGAATACTCGTTTCAAAGCTTTTTTTTCACTTGTTATCGTAAAAACTTTTAGACAATTATGTTAAAAAAGAATCTATGAAACAAGCGATGTTAAACTTGAGCAATCTAATAAATTGTTCAAAGGCTTATTAAATTTTAATTGGCACCCTGTAACGAAAATATCTACATAATTAATAATTCCATTTTAATTTATTTGAAATTATTAATATAATGAAAATAATAATAAATTTAAAAATTCAAATAATTACAAAAACTAAGTCAAATCAATTGTATTAAACTGTAAAACCCTTTTTTTTATTTATTTTATTAATATATTTTTATTAAAAAAAAAGTAATATGTAATATAATGTGATTTTTTTCATTTTTTCTAAATAGTATTTAAAATACTTGGCGAGTACTTTTTTTATAAATAAATTATATATCATTGTTATTATTGCACATATAGACTATAAAATTTATCACATGATACTTATAAACAATTCTTGATAGGATTATTAAACAAAAAAAAAAAATTTATTATAAAGTTTTGATATTCAAGGTTTTCAGAAAAAGCTTGTTTGGCCGTATGTATTTTATATATAATAGGGAAAAGTTGTCTATTAATGAAGTAAACTTTTCGTAGAAAATAAAATAGAAATATTTTCTTATCAAAAAACATGTACTTGTTTTAACTACTCAATCCAATCAAATTGCGATATGTGCCACAACTTGTTTACATTTTCAAAAGTAGTTTTAAACAAATGATATGAATAAAAATCACATAAGATTTTAAACTACAAAATTATGAATTTACGCACTTTAATGAGCTTTAAAATACCATAGATACATAGATGAGAGTAAAATACAGATCAATAAAATAGTAAATGTATTTTGTCCTTTTAGCGTCTTGTAAACAATTTGAAATATTTTTCTGACCAGTACTTCAAGGTAGAAGAATAAAATTTATATGAAATTTCAGTAATTTACTCGATTTCGGTATTTTGAGAGACAGTTTTAGAAATTTTTCAATTTTATCACGGTGCGGATTAATTACGATTATGTTTTATTTCTACTTTAAACACGACAAAAAAATTTGGTATATTTTTTATTTGTGGAAATTAATTATAAAAATAATAAAATCCAATTAATAAAACGATTAGGCGTAATTATTAAAACATTATCTATTTCGAATCAAGATATTTATGATTCTATTCCGTAGACGAGGCTATGCCCCAGATACTACCACATATCAAAATTTATTTCGATTTTTGTTCATTTTTCTTTAATTAGAAAAAAATTCTTTGGCTGTTCTCAAAAACTCAAAATGTGATAAACTGTCCAAGGTCGATGAAAAATTGTCCAAGAACTGTTATTCACAATTAAATATCTAAGCAAAGCCACTTTTATACTTATTCAAACGAAAAAAAATAAATAAAAAAAACTTTAATGCAAGTTTATTTTGAAGAACATATATTGTGAAAACTCAGTAGCAAATTAAATTTTATGAATACTAAGTTCACCTTACTTATAAGAAGAAGTAAAACAAAACACATGTACAATTATTTGATAAATAGAAAAAATTTTGTCCAAAAAGTTAAAATTTATTTAAATTTAAACTATTCTTAGATTGTCCTTCCGGAGAATCTGATGGAAATTTACTTTAAAAAAAAAAAAAATTTTTACAGTTATTATTATTAATTTTCAAATCGAATGTATTTACTAATATAATATAGGTAGGTATTAATAAAATTTATATATTTTGTCCAAACACGAGGCTAGTTTTTAGCTTTTATTAAACATTAAGAGTTCATTAACTTTTTGAAACAAAAAATATATACAGGCTGTCACACCAAAATTTTAATAAATAAAACAACTTCAAAAGTGGTCCTGAAAATTTGCTAGTATCTATATCCGAGAGTTGATAAATTTTTAGAAAAAAAATTTATTTTTATTTTTTAACATAATTCCCTTCTATTTCTATACACTTTTATAGACGCCCACCGAACTATTTAAACCTTCTGAAAATATGTGGTAGTTCCTTAAAAAAAGCATTTGTGCGACTACCTCCACATTTGGTGTAAACCGTTATACGCTATTTTTCATAATTAAAAACACAAATAAAGCACTCGGGGACATATTTGGCGAATACGGTGGTATATCCATTCAAATTTCAATTACTCAATTTTAGCCATTGAATCTTCTGTTGCGTCTATTTTCAGGTCAGAGATTCATACTGACAGTTTTATACCAAATCATGAAAAATTGAAAAGATAGTACGTAGCATTTATAAACCTCTGTGGCCTCTATTTTGCTCAATTTTATTCTTTGGTCACTTAACACCGCATATCGTGGATTTTATCGATTAATTCTGGAGTACACACAGACGTTTAAATTCATTTATCCAGAAATAAACTGTTGCAAATATAGGGACAAATTTGCTATGAACTGAATCCAACTCAGCTTTTATTTGGGTTGCTGTTAAGTTTTTTTAAATAGAGAAGTTCAGTGCCAACTGACGCCAAAAACGAGAGATCAAATCATGAAAATGAATTACGCTTACTAAAAACAGATCATTAGCGATGCTTCGAGTGCCATCTCTTAAGAGATGATAATTTTTTGTAAATTAATAACAACTTCTTTCGTGTTAAATGTGCGAAATTCATTCACACATTTACCTCGAAATCTCGAAAACTTCTTGATATAAATGCTGCAAGTTAGTAAGAGGTAGTATGAAAAAAAAAACCTTAAAGATCTAAAGAGATCGGCAGTTTATGTGAGAAAATGTTATTTGTTTAAGCAAACCGTTTAACCGGTGTTCCGATGTAGTTTAACGGTATGGGATGTCAGTTAAAAACGGATTTTGTGAAATTTCACCTTCAAGGGGATCAAATAAAGTTTTAACGTTTGTATGAAAGTTCACTTTTTTTGTTTTTTTTTTTTTGAAAATGTACTGACACTGTTTATATTGTAAAACTTTCTTGCATTACCTTCTTTAACGAGCCAAACTGTATTTTATATACAATAATATAATATGTATCTATCATTTTAGTTTTATACCGACTGCCAAGGAAGGTATATAGGTTTTTCGTACGTAATATGTATTTTTATAAATTTATTTATTATCACTTATATTCCAAACTGCTGAATGGATTTCAACAGTTAAGGTATCGTTATATTGTGCTTAAAAGTGTCCTTAAATATGTAAGAAAATATAGGATTTTTGGGGCGAAATAAAAATATGTTAAAAAAAATAACAAAATCTATGAGTAGTGTATCAAAATGAAGGAAATTAAAAGAGAATTTCAAGAATTTATAAAATTTAGAAATAATAAATTGGTTTTAAATAGTTTGTAAGCCGATGTGCTGAGACACTAAACAGTCTGAAATCAAAAAATTAATTTAAAATGCTCAAAACAAGTTTGAGTAAATTTAAATGAAAGTTAAATACTCGCATTAAGTTTAATAGCAGGCGGGACCTATTAATTTTCTTTCAGTTTATAATTTTGAATTGGATGTTGACTTCTACTCACCTGAATGTGGGTATTTAACTTAGGCTTTAAACTTTCATTTAAATTTAATTAATCTTGTTTCAGTCATTTTAGTGCAATACGTTTAAATATTCTTTTTTGCAGTCGGTTTTTTATTTATAAAATTATTTATTTTACGTGTACAGCTTCCGACCATACGTATTATTATTATGTATTTTATGTACCTATTATTAATCTACATAAAATCATAATACATAAAAATAATTTATTATTCATATTTATATTATTTAAATTAATTTTTAATTTTGTTTCATTATTATTATTTTTGTATTATTTATTTTTTATTAAATATCTTTTATTATTTGTTAATTTGTATATTATTATTATTATTTGAAGCATTCAAATGAAAACTATATACGGGAAAAAAAATTTAAATTAATATCTACTGTTTATAACTAGGTATGATATTTAATTAGTTGAACCACACCCAGCGCCTAATTAATATTTTGAAATTATTACCACCTAATTAAATTTTGTTTATTTATATTCTAAATTATGGATACGTGCAATATTAGTAAAATCCTAGTTTGTCTCATATTGTGGTTATCTAAAGTAGTAACGATAGGAGTCGAGAATTTGATCTTGGTATTCTTGGAGATTATTGGGATATAACGGACAGGATTACATAAAACGAAATACACTTATTTTACCGAACACTTTTTAAGCCATCTTGTATTGACATTAGTATTGATCTTTATATTTTCCAAAGGTCCTAGTAAGTTCCGTAAATTTTTATGGAAGTTTTAGGTGTTGCTTTAAATACTATAGTAATTGTTTTATTTTAAGGTTTTAATCGAATATTTTTTTGGGTTACTTTTTTTGATTTAAAATATAACATTATGTGGTTATTTCAATTAATTGATTAATAGATTTAAGAGATTTAAATCGAATGTTTAGAATCTATATATATATATTTTTTTTTTTTGAATTTTATTCATTTTATTTAATGTAATTTGTGTCGATATTCTAAAAGAAAATCTAAATTTTTTATCATAAAAATTAAAAGCTTTCATAACTTTTAACTAAATAGCTTTTGTCTCAAGTATAATATTCAACTGTATGAATATTTAAACCCACTATAAGTTTTATAGAATGCCATTCAAATAAAACTACCAAAATGAATCAATAAATAAATCTTGTAGAAAATAAAAAAATAATTTTACGCCGTTTAATATTTGTAAAAAATTAATCAAAATATAATTTTTACATCTATTTGTCGTTCAGTATTTGGATATGAATTCGATTCAAGTTATATCTCAAATATCAAAATTTCATTCAAAGTCATTTTTTTACCTTAATTTCCCTAGAAAAATCAAAAACTCCTCGATATAATAGTATTTCGAAATACTAAAATAAAAAAAAATTTCGTCTGACCACTTCACACACAGTAAAACATTAAATTTGACAGCGATTTAACAAAAATGTTATTTTTACACTATGAGAATTGGAATAGTAAATATTTAATTTATTACAAAAATGAATACCTACCTAACTTTTGTTTACTTATGTATTATTTTTTATACGTTTGCGGTATCGTGTACAACCAATATGAATAAAGCATTGTGCGTACATTATCTATGTCTCTAAGTCGATATTTTTTTAGTAACCCACATTTATTTAGTTTTCATGTTTTAGATAAATGTATTCAACGTTTTGGAATAATTATGACTAGTGGACATCATGCGGTTTTACTCGCGTAGTTCCAGTTTTTAAGTTTATTCGTTACATAAAAAAATACATACAAAAATACAAATGTTTCCAGTTTACCCCGCGCGTTTTCCGTTACCGCAGGAATACAGGGATACAAAGTAGCCAGTGTTATCGGGAATAGTGAAGCTTTTTTCGTCACATACAAAAATGCATGCAAATGTTGACTCTTTATAATATTAGTATTGATAGAAAGATAGTAACGAAGATGAAAGAAGCGTATACAAACAAAAGCGTAAACTTGTTCCAAGATGATTTTTTATACTATTTCTCTGTAGAATTAATTCTACTTATAGAAAAAATAACCTAATGATATGATTAAAACCAACAAAGAATTGAATATAAACCCCATTGTTTTATTTTACTACAATATTTTACAACCGATCGAATGAATATAACTGCATAATGTATTTTTCATGGTGCCATACTGTATCAGCCTTATTGTATCAGAAAAATTTCCAAGACGAAAATTCATACAATTTGTAAAATGTGGTATTATAGCATTGTTAACAACTCAAAACATATTTTATTCTAAAAAAAATTTTTTTTTTATTTTTGTATTTTCTTCTTAAAATTTCATTCCTTCCATTAAGCAATCCAGTCCAAAACGCAAAAATATACTAATGTCCGAAAATCAGTCAATAAGGCACTTGTAAAATAAGAAATTGCTTTTTGAAACTAAGATAATGCAATAATTGCAGGTCCGTAAACTATATGCCATAATTTCTGATCAGACGATAATTGTTTTCAAACTTAATAAGCTCCATTTCCACCCCAAAATAATGGAAAAAAACTTTTTTAATCATCAAAACTACGATTTGATGATTTCTTTATTCTGAAAGTAGACTAATAAAGAAATATATTTTTATTGAAAAAAAAATTAATATTAAGTACTTGTAGGACACAAACTTTGGTCTACAAGTCATAATTAGTATCATACAAGATGTACTTTATATTTATTTATTTTAATGTTCTTATGGTTTCTTTATAATATATTTTAAAATTACATTGCTTTTTGCATTCTAAATAAAAAAAAGCTACTGGAAATGTAACATTTTGAGCGAATATTACAGTTAGGCCCAAGCTTGGCATCCTGCAAGTAATATTAATTGTAGTTTCTTATTCTCCAAAAATATATTTTCTCATTAAGAACAAGATTTTTTTCCCGATATTCTGGAGCGGAAATGAGGCATTTGCACGAATCAGTGGCTAGTTTCAATTCTTCTATTTGCGAGCAGTGTGTTGCTTAATATTCTCAATAATCATATTGTTATTCTACACATTGTTTTTCCAATATATACAAATTAAAAATCTAACATCTCACTCAAAATGGCAAGAGCAATCATGAAAACGAGAATTATTAATAATTGAATGCTAGAGGCTACAGAAAAAAATAGTCATTAATATTTCAAACATATGAATATGTAATAAATAATGAAGTTTTTTTTTTTAATTAAATATTAGAATATTGAATTTTTTATTGTTTTATACATCTGGCAACCATATTTTTTAAATCAAATGATTAAAATAAATCTGGCTAAGATTGTAAAAGCGTCGTATAGGTATACTACGTGCATTCACACACTAAATATTTTGCCTAATTTCTAGTATATTTGCCTATTAAATAATAAATTAAATATTTTTAATTTTAATATATAAAAAATCTTATTTTTTCAATAATTAAATAACCTTTTAATTAAAGACTGGTTGTTCATAGGCTTAAATTTGAGTAAAACTTGTTCATATTATGCGAAGTACGAAAACCACGTTCTGGTTAAAAAAGGAATTGGTCATTTTTGGCTATTATTATATATAATATTGCCACAGCATCTTGTATACATTTGTTATTTTGTTATAAAATATAATTTAAGCATAAAATTGTTTGTTTGTTTATTATAATTCGTAATGATTAGCGATAACAATACCTAATACGACATTAACAATTTTAGTCAACAAATAAAAATACTCTGTGAATTAAGGCTGCAGTATTACCTTTTATGTCTACATATAATCAATTTAGCATAACTGATAAATTTTTGAATAACACACGATTGTAGTTTCAAATTATAATTTTATTAGAGTAATTAAAACAAAACGGTTTTAAACAATATTTTAATTTTGTAGGTATTAGATTTTTATTTTTAGTGTTTCTTGAACTTGTCATTAATAAAGAAGTTTTTCAGAAAATCTCAACTGTTTTCTATACATACTATGTGCAATTCATTTTAAATGAACTAACATAAGTAAGGGAAATAAGAAAACTTTAAGTTAGTCTCCTTACTTTTCAGCAAAAATCTCCAAAAAACGAACTTTAAGAAAAAAATATAAAAACTATTTTTAAATTGCATCTTCACTTTTGAAACAAGGAACATTGGAAAACTGTAATTTTCAAATTAACCCCCTCCTCTATTTTGTAATCAAATGTGAAATGAAATGATCAAGGCAAACAAATTAAATTTACGTTTTCTTTGGACCCCCTCCCTCTTTATTTCCCATTCGATGTGAAATGAAATGATCAAGACAAATCGAATAAGTTAAGGTTTTCTTTGGACCTCCTCCCACTTTTGTAATTTAAATTTTCGGATAAGATCTTCAGCTTACAAATCTACTAATGATAATTGATGGAATATATTATAAAATTAGCAACATTAACTACATCATAAAAGTGATATATAAGCTTTATAATACAAAGACGATAAACAATAAAATTCGTTAAAATGATAATTAATTTCTGTATAAAAATCCCATAGGGCACTAACCACCATCAATATATCCAGATAAATATAAATGCGATATATAATACGTTCTGTTTGTTGTTTTTTTTCTTTACATTTTTTATTTATTTATTTATTTCAATTTTTTTTTTTAATTCTTTGATGGCATCAAGTTTATTGTCATCAACTTCAGAATAAGGTTGATGGATCCTTGATGTTGCTTGATGTTTTATAATAAAGTATAGGGTACACGGGGTGCAGGGGAGTGGTTTGAAGGGGTTTAGTAGATACCAAACCATAAACAACAAAATGTTGTATTTCTTGCACAGTAGTATTATTGCATTACTATACTACAACTGGGTATATAATGTAATATAATACAGAGACTTTAGATAATGTCGAAAGTATTGCTATTTCGAAATTCGAAAAATAAGTACTAAAAGATGGATATGCGATATAAAATCGAATAAATCCTGCGGAATCGAATACATGATATGAATCCTTCGTATTATAGAATCCTTTTTAAAAATGAATTCAATTTTGTCTTTTAAACATATTATTTCAATTTTAAAAAATAAATAATTGTTTTACAAGACCATTTTTTATGCAGTGTAGAACTTGAACATACTTTAATTTTAGAATTCGGCGTTGTTCCTGAATCTTATTGAGATCAACAATTAAAGTATATATTCTTTTGTTTAAGGACAGTGAGATTCACATTTGAGTGATTATGGTCGAATTTCAACAGCTGTAACGGGACTCTAGTAACAATATCTATAATTGACACCTTGTGCTAGAAGGCATCTTTGTCTTTAGGTAATGAAGTGTTCTAATGAGGGTACAGAGAACCAAACGGTCTAGGTATAAGAGACGCGGTTGCAGTTACATCTTATTCCCGTTATTATGGCTGCATTCAAAAATATATATAATGAGAAGAACTACTGTTATAAATGCAAGAATGTCAGCCAAAGATTTCCATCCAGAATCCAAAGTATTTTATATTATTATTAATTATAAGTCCAGAATTAAAGCTATCAATTCGCAATGCATTAAAAGGAATTTTTTTCTTGAATTTTTATTATAAAAACAAAAGGCTATCTATCAAAAAATCGTGGAAGAGTAATGAAATAATAGAGAATAAAGTTTTTGTTTAAAATATTCTAGAAAATTTTTTGTATTTTAAAAAATATTTCATTTATTTTCGTTGTCTAAGAAACGCATGTATTTTAGTAGTTAGAAAAATATATTCATATTTATGAGGTCTTAAGGTGTCGCATTAAAGTCTAATAAGTGGCGTATTAGACATCTTAATGACTTCTTAAAGGGGTCTTTTTGAAGATAATTCTGACGTCCTAATCATAAATATTTTTTTAAGAATTCTTTATAATTTTTAGGAATTCTTCAAGAAGTCATTTTGCTATATGGGTAAATAGAAGCTAGTAATAATTTTCCCCCAATACAGTATACTGTTCGCCTGTCGCGAATCTATGCAAACCCTAAATCGGCCATACATTTGTCTTCAGGTCAAAATTGAGATAGATAACCTTAAGATGATACATAAAGCTTGATTATTAAACAAACTCACAATATAATAAAAGCATGGCTACTTATATAGATTATTCATATAAAAATCAACAAACAAGAATACCATAATACTGAAGAGACACACAACAGAGAGTTGACAATTCATAATTATTGGTTGAAGCAACCTTTAACTATTATAAAAACTAACCGAGACAAGAACTTGACTTCTGATAGTTGTTACGTGGAGACAATGCCACATAAGGATACCTTTTTAATACATACATATGTATATAACTATATATCTATCTATATAATAATAAATATATACCATACCTAAGTATGTAGCTGGGTACTTTGTAAGGTATTCGGTCCATCTATACGTGTACTATGTGCCTAGGACTTGTTAGGCCTAGCAACTATAATATCTAGAGCTATATGTACAGTCAAAGGTCGATTAAATGGTTTTGTAAAAATTTTAGTAGAAAGAAAATTGATATGATCGCGTTATAGGTTGAAAATTGAAGAAAAACAGCAGTAGAAGCAACGAACAGAATACTATTGAATAAGAGAAAATTAGACTTTTAAAAACCTATCAAAAATGGATTTTGAAAGGAATACAATGAAGAAGAAAAAACGATTCATAATTTGGACAATCTAGTAGACCTGACACTATGAAATTTAGATTAAAGTTTTTTAAACGAAGTAATACCGGGGTATCGAAAATAGCAATTACTAAATTGTTGAGCTACTCCAAAAGATAAAAAAGCATTTGGCAAAGATAAATATTCAACAATACCTATCAGGCTCTCCAAGCTACTCTTATCTCTCCTAATAAATCTTAATCGTCTAAAAAACAACGGTTTCCATAAGTTATAGTATAAGGCTTAAAGATGAATTCTAGAAAATATAGTATAAACAATTTAAAGCAGGGTAAACTGTCCAACAGTGAACCAATGCTTGCATCGAGATTATTTCCAAAGTTGTATAACTTAAAATCTACTCATTCGTAACTTTTGATCATTCGTGAGTTTTGACTTGCAATGTGTGAATTCAATTAGACACTAATTTTGTAAGATATTTGTATTTTTTAAAAGTGGTCAGAATGGTTCACAGCCCAGTTCACACAAAGAACCATGGTATAAATAAAACTAAAAAAAATTTTCTAAGCTGTTTAGACAACAACTGTAACGTGATCGGTGGAGTATCTTTTATCATATAATTATTAATGTGTTTTCGGGAAACACATCAACAGGAAGTCGTTACAATAACACATATAAAATTTCGTTTGCACTACTTATCACTTCCTAAGAGCATTGGATTCCCTTGGTGATTGGTGACTTTTTCTGAACAGATGTGATTACACTGCATTTTAGTTACTATAATATAGTCCCTAATAAAGCCTGTTTCTTGAACTAAGATACAGATTGTTGCTGCTTTAAGCCTCAAAAAAGACATTCTACACCAGTACTGTACTTATATTTTTGGATCGAAAGTTTGGGATCACTATTGCCGCCTCAGAATCTAACTTTTTACAGTATTTTCTTGTTAAATCATAAATTATTTGTCTATTATTTTGCAGCTTATCATATTTTCTCCACAACTTTAATAAGATGTTGCCATATTCTTTGAAGTCACACATCAGGACCGAAATGAAAAGTTTCTAAATGAAAATATAATTGAGAAAAGTACAATATTATAAATGTCGTACACTATAAAAAATATATTGTTAAAGATTGATATGGCAATAAAACTTCTACCCTACGCAGCAACATATTCACAACATATCAACAAGTTATCACTCATTTTGTATATATATATGCTTTTGCAGTATCTAGCATTTTGATTTATCATATAATGAAGATTTATAATTTTATTATAAATATATAAATTAATGAGATATATTATATTCAGAAACAATAGTTTCATTATATTCTTTTTATTTTATTTTCTGACAAAATTTTGAGTATATCTAAAAAAATATACTATGGCTGCAAATATTGGATATTTTATCAAAATGGATTCAGGAGCGTTCAAAATAAATATTTGTGTTTAAATCTGAAAATTGGGAATAGTGATGAATACCGCTTCATACAAGACAAAAAAAGAAATTTCTCAAATCCAAAATTTCAGAAATCAACTTTTTCTAAATAAAATCGATACAAGCCAAACTAGAAAAAACATTCATCTCTACTGGGAAGGGATTGGAGCTTGGCCGTACTTTTGGCACGTCCATAACTTACGTTTAAGGAAAAATTTCACAATCCAAATATGTTATTTCAAAAGTCTAGGGAAATTGAACAACAAAACGTTTTCCTCGATTAAGACTGTAAGATGATATATATTTGGAAACAAATTAAATTACAATTTCTTTGCCCACAATGATTCAATAATTTAAAATAATGTGGAATTTGCTCAAAATAAGAGAAGGGAAAAGAAGAAACCGATTAATTTGAATGGGCATTTCTATTTGCATATTGTTTTTCTTTTTAATTGTAATTTTACTCAAAAATACATTTTATTTCAACTTGTATATAAATTATTTTGTCACACAATTGTTAATTCTATTTGATTAATGACTGTATAGCTGAATTAATATAATTAAATAAAAAAGATTTAAAAAAAAATTTTTTTTTAAACTTTAAAAACATAATTTTTCATTAGTACATTTACTATTTAAGAATTCCTAATTTTTCATGTTGTAAGGTCTATAGAAAGAAACTGCAATATTTAGAAAAGTGTAAATCCGCCACTGTACATATAATTAATGATTTTAATCGAATGATTTGGAATCGAGTTAAACATGAAAGAATTATTTTAGACTATAATTCGTTACGATATGTTTAAAGATAGATATACCGATGTTTACAAAATTACTACATTCTTTTGCCAGTGGCATTAAAACAATAGTATTATTATACCAACAGCTCAAAATCAATGATACATCATAAAAATTTTTAGAATGTTCTCCGTCCGCATCTCACATCTAAGCAAAAATGCTATGTAGTAAATTGACATTTAAAAATTACAATTAATTAACTCAATCGGTCAGATATATAGAATTCTATATAATAATACGTGAAGCAAAAACTTTGGACGGGTGAGTATGAAACTTGGCACACGTAATGTAAATTATTAATTGACAAAGACAATTAATAATTTTACCAAAATGACGTCACATCGTGGCAGCTCAGTGTTTTAGCTCACGTGATATAAAGATAAAAATATCGAATTTTAACTTTAAGATAATAAATTAATCATGTGCTTTTATGACTCAAATTTAGAATATTTAAGAATATTTCTACATAAATATTAATTTTTGCCAAATTTTCATCCATCTGAATCCAAATAAATTTTAGATAAAATAAGTAATATTGTTAATTTTTTAACAGGTATTCCGTTATAATGGTATATACAGCTTAATAAATACTTATATACAAAATTAAACAATCAATATTAAAATTAATATAAAACATTAAATATGTACTACATTACATTGAGTTATCAAAAATTAGTATAGGGAAACGAATGAATATTTTATAGATAGATATCGATGGGATATAATATACCTATTGATGATGAAGTCTGATGATGTATCTAGTCAAGATGTTTTTCAGCTAGTCACACTGAGAATAAGTTAGTCAGTCAATCTTGATAGGTCTATGACCTGACAATGGTTATAATATACAACTTTTTTTGTTGTTGTTGAATATAAGCATACAAGATGCCCAAATTATTTATTTGTAAGCTTAAAAGTACATTTAAAAAATTTAAATAATATGGATTTTACTTCCGTTTTTTATTATAGTTAAATAGAAACTTAATACTTTTTATGCTTTAAAATTAAAGTTAAGATGAGTGAAAGTTGAATCTGTATGATAATTATTAACATTTTTTAAATATATAAAGTATGTACAAGCAAATAATACATAAGAAAATGAATGTGCATTTATATATCGACTATGAATAGGCTTTGACCATGTTCTGACTGTATCTGTTGTTGCTGAACTTTGGTGATCGGTTGGGATCGGTAAACATCGATATTTTACAAGATTTTAGTTTCACCGGTACTGCATGTAGCCAAATCTTACAAGTTATATTTACCTTCTTTACAACTTACCTTTAAAATAGGTTAAGATCAATAGTAAAAAATTGATTATGCTTGATTTGAATCATTCAGTAATATAATAATAATAATAATATTTTATAGAACTATAAGGCTCTATACATAAAAAAAAAAAAAACTTAAAATCAATGTAACTAATCTGTGTTAGGTGCTGCTTTTAAGAACAACACCCAAACTTTCTGGTTTAATAAATTATTATTTTCATTGTAAATAGAATATATTTATTAAAAAAATTGATGGAAACTATTCCGAGCCCGTACCGCCATTCTATCCACCAGATTTGCATTTTTTTTTTAATAAAAAGTATTTGTATCTAGATGAAGCATCAAGCATTGTATTACGTCTATCTTTTGCCTCTCTCAAGTTATACTTAAACGCGATGTTATAATAGTTTTGTATCCCAATATCTTCTTATTCTAATGAAGATAGTGAGATTGAACACTCAAATTGGATGAGATGGGGGGGAGGATATAAGGCGTATATATAACTTGACTATCAACTCTTAATGAGATTTTCTCCTTAATGAGATGAGAGTTCGTTTTGGTCTAAGAACACTCACTCATAATATTCGAGTATATATGTATATTACAATAAATTTTTATTTTCCATTTTTGATGTGAAAACAATTACTTTCTTTCAGAATATTAATAAACAAGTTTCATGGATCATTAGATATTTGAATATTGATAGATGCTGTTTAGAAGAATTAAATTTTTTGGGTACCTATATGAAAAATACACAAACCAAATCTTCAAATACATTTATTGTTTTTTATATTAAATGTTTTTAAAATGAATTTCTTAATTTTATTATTATTAAATATTTTTATAATATGAATATTTATTATTTTAGTAAAAATTCTGGTTAATATGTTTTGAGATGTAATTTATTAGTATTTATTTTTTTTAACGAATTAATGAAAAGATTCAAGGTCTTCAATTTTGAAACCAAATTCTTTAGGTATTTGCATTTTAAGCGTAAAGATAAAAGTTATGTTTCACATTAACCAAACATATATCCCTTCTATTCATACCCTCCCGCTATTCATTCCCGAATTAACCACGAATAGAAGTTGCAAGTGCTACTTAAGTCCTCGGAGGAAGACACAAGAATGTTTGAAAAACATAGGTATAATGAATATGGCAAATGATTTAGGATAAAAATATTGATTTGACGAGTGATATTTTTATTTTTTGCTAAATTTTTTCATATTTGATTACGAAAAATGGGTTTGTAAAATATTCTGTTTTATTTACATCGCAAATTAAAATACATAATGTCATTCAATGCCCCCGCTGTTCAAATTTGTTTCAGGCCCCGCGGCAGCTTAATATTAGTCTCATTCTAATCGGTATTACATCGCGTTTTCTATGGTACTGTAATATTGTATTATCCTGAAACCTTACCTTGTCACCATAATTTTAGATCATTCGGATACCCGAAAGCAAGTGTTAGTTAATTCCGTTACATTCAGACTAATATATAAAGCATGAAAAAATAGTTCATTTTACACGAAATAATATTTATTTATTTCAAAATTATTATTATTAAATAATTCGTTTTAAATTAAAAATAAATAAATAAAAACGATAATTAATATAAAAGTATTGTACAGATTGTCTTTTAAAATATATGCGGTTCTTTTAAAAAAAAGCCATAAAAGACTAAGGGCCAGTGCACACCGTAAGATTTTCTGAGCAGTAAATCTGATGGTCAATGTACACCATCGGACAGTCCTATAAGAAATTCTTATAAAAAAATCTAATCATATATCAGACTAAAATCTTAAGCAAGCGCATATTATCGTATATCATCGGATACGTTCAGCAAACTATAACGAACCAATAAACTTTTAAATATTTTTAATTTATTAATTGCTTTTTTGACTAACATGTGTCTTACTTTTGATAACATTGTTATATTTTCTTATCAGAAATACTACTTAGAAAGTATCATATGTATGCGGATATGATCAGAAAATCTTACGATGTTATCTGTTAGTCATAAAAGTAATTAATAAATTTAAAATATTTAAAGTTGTAGTTCGTTGTACGTATCCGATGATATCCGATGATATTCGCTTGCTTAAGAATATGTCAGAAGTATCATCAGATTTTCTTATAAGAATTTCTTATAGAACTCTGTCCAATGATGTGCGTTGACCATCAGGTCTTCTGATCAGAATATCTTATGGTATGCGCTACCCCTTATACTCTTTTTTTCATTGTATTTATGTATAGAGGTACAATGAGATGCCTACAACGAGATTTGATTTCTTCTCGATGGTGTGTGTGTGTGTGTATGTGAATTTTATATATTTCGCAGTTCTTGTGTTGTATTTTTTCTCTTAAATAATAAATACTTAGTTAATTGCTTCTTCATGTGAAAATAATAGTATTAAATCTTTTGTTTTTCAAACTACTTTAAAAGAAGAAGAAGTCTCCCGCGCAAATCGCTCACGCTATTCATTATATCAAAATACATATAGGTACACACATACACACAGCGCTCTTATGATGTTGTGAATGATACCTCATACGTATCAAATGTTCAATATGTAAGTGAATTATGTAATAATAGATGTTATGTATTTTTGTTTAGTTATGATTAAACATTTTTTTTTATATTTTAAGTCATTTTTGAACTACTAAGGTCATACAGTGACAACAGTGGGTATATTCTATACAACAATAGCATACATCATTATTTCGATGATGATGACCGCCAATCCTTGGATGGGCGGTAGTCCATCAAAGTATTGCCTGTGTCTAATGTTGCTTAACTTTAGTGGTTGGCTGAGATCCGCAATTTACGGATATATTTATGTAATTGAAAATTTTTTTGGTTCAGTTTCATATCTCTCGGTATCTGTCGATAATCAGATCTTGAAAGTTAAATTCAACCCATTTTTCATTTTCGATTGACCTTAAAGTGGTTTTGTGTATGTAAATCGGATTACCTAACAATATTTTAACCAAAGATATTACAAAAAAAACTATGGTAGCCTTGCAAAATATATTTCCTTTTAGTTACCTTGCACCTTCAGCATATTTTGATAAATATAATTTTTAATGTTTACTCGTATATTAAAAATATTTTAGGAAAAATCCTTCCTAATTTTCTTTCACATTCTGATACCATAAAAGCTTGTATTTAAAAAAAAAAAAAACTTGTTAAGTATAAAACTTAAGTGTAAAAATATATTATGTTAGTATAAAACGGCGCCTTGAAAGCATCAATGCATCGTTCTAAAGGCACGATGTTTTCAACAATGATACTGCATTTTGAAAATAAACATTGAGGTTTTTATGTACGATGTTACATCCCTGTGATTATATTATAAAGCTAATTCTCTACCAAATTTTGCATTAACTGTCAACGCTGATATTAATTCTGATTTAACAAATTATTTCCACGAGAAAATATATCAACATTTTGCAAAGTTATTAGTAAAATGAATTATTTAATTATTCTAAAATCTCAATTAATAAAATACATATGTTATGTTCACAGCAAAACCCAATTTTTGTGCATTATTACTATGTATATTATCAATTTCTTCAATTGCAATTACCTTCAGCATAATGAAACACAATTTTACCCTAGGTTCAAATTATTACATAACATTATATTCATATCATACATTCAGTACAAACAAAATACATATACGCGATTGAAAAAAAATCAGACATACAATAAATAATATACAAAAAACGGAATAAATTACCGCAAAAACCGCACTATACAATATATATATATAGTAAGTATATTTTACAAAAATCATGTTTATAAAGTCTATTAACAGTTACATATTGAATTCAACGATGATTAAATTACATTTTAATATACTTTTAATGTCTAGTTGATTTGGCATTTACTTATAGTACCTACTGAAATATATTTTACATAAAATTGCTTAAGATATACGATTTTCCTAACGGTTATACAAAGTATTTGGATTGAAAGTCGTAGCAATTATTACTGTGGTGTTTAATCCATACTATCTTTCAAATTAAGAGACGTTATGAACAGCCAAGCTGTTTTGTTGTTTGAAATGAAGCGTTTTTACTTCATTAGTATGGATCCGATGTTTTATCTTTAATATTAAGCAGATATGAGAAATATAAGATATGGACATTCAAAATTCTCAATTAAATAAAGCGGGAGTCAAGTATATAACTATCTCCAGATAAATTAAATGTTAATAATCGTTTTCCAGAATATAATGGATATATATTCTTTGATAGATTTGATACCTTTTTTGTTTTTTAATCAATTTTAATTTAATTTTCAAGTTTTGTTATGGAATTGAGTCTAGTGTCACGTTTAGATGTGAATTATAACAAATTTATTATCAGCTAAGTACCCTATTATTATAAATGCGTTATTAAATATTTTGGCCAACATTGATAGAAATGAAGTTACTCTGTTTCATACGTAATAACCTAAATTAGTAACAAGACATATCACCACCTACATTGAGTGACCTGTCTAATGTTGGAAACTTTTTATTTTATTACCCACACGTTTGATTTAAACAGTGATTGATTATGGAGTAATTTATTGGCAATTTTTAAGATTTGTTTGAATAACATATAATATTATATCGAGTGATTATAAGAATTAAAACATTATTACTTACGATTATAAAGATATGTTGTTTTAAATGCAAGACTTAAATTTATCAATTAATTTTTTCTCTCATAGCGAAAAGTTTATACTCAATCCGTTTTTTACACATAATCTCATGAATCGCTAAAGCAATAGAAAAGCGATATACAAGCGTACAAACATACTTCATGGACAAAATTTGGATAAATTTCACCGAATTTGCGACGTTTCAAATGATCGACCTAAAATATGTAAAGGAGACCATGGTTTGAATGTAATCTACATAGTATATACAATTGTAATATAACATCCCACTTCCGAAAATTGGACCGTCTCTATTCTTAATTAATCCACACATAAATTCATATTTTTCCCCTAAAATTCTTAACAACAAATATGTAACATTTTTTTTTTAATTTTTAAACTAAAGAATTTTGAATCATACTGTATCAACCGATATCAGTAATTGTGGAATCTGGTGGGATCAGATAACCTACAGCAGTCAAATTGTAATTGAAATAATATACATTACAGTTAGTAAATATAGATATATAAACTCAAAGCACCGCTTATAAAGTTCTTTTACTAGAAAATTTTGCACGTATGCAATTTTATTTCTAAACGTGTAACTTAAAAACATTTTTAAGAAATTTTTATTTTTTATTGTTATTTTCATATATCAAAACATATACGTCATAGGACATCCACGACATCCTTTTCTTTAACGATACCTACCCTATTTATAAACGGCTATCTAATAATTTCCTTGAATGATAAAATTACCTGAAAAATTTGACACCTTTGTGTTATTTTAAAATATCTAAACAAATTAACTGTGATTAAATTTTTTAATTTGTATTAATAATTAAAAAACCAAAATTTAATAGTGAAAGTCGCAAATAATGTACTAAAACTTTATTAATGTTGAACATTTTTTCTAAAAGTAAAACTTGGGAAATATTCACGTCTTGAGAATTCATCTATATTTTCTAAATCTTTTGCGATTTTAATCTCATATAAATCATTTTTTCTATGTACGATTCATTGGTTTTTATTTTAAACTTTCAATAATACAACAAAAAATATATTAAACAAAATTTTGTTTACAAATAGGAACACAATACTTCTTAAATGTTTCAAACTCATATTAAATCTACTTACAAACTTTCAGGAATATGGTAATTATTAAAACTGATCTCTAACACATACTGATATACTAAGAAAAATAATTGCATATTTCGAAAAATAATTGCATATACGATTTATTTATATGTTACTGTTTTGGGTTGAGCATAAATCGCATAAAACGAAGGAAAAGTTATTTGGTCACCTTCATGATAAAAAACTGACCTTATACCATATTCTACGAAAATGAAATACTATTCAAGTAGCAGAGGGCTTACTTCAAAGCCAGAAACAAGGATGCCACATCAAACCAGTATATCAATAATTAGTAGTGATACCAAACATTAGTAACTATTTCTGTTTTCTATAGTGAAAAAATCACAACAGGCTTTATATAGTTTGATGAAACTCTGTATTCGGGTAACAAACTGAAAATGCTCTATAATGATATTTATGATATAATCATAATCACAAGAAGCTTGAGGTAATTTCTCAAACTCAATTCTTACACTATCTGATAGAGACCTAGAGTTGCATGTTTTAGGAAGATAAATTATCACAATCGACGATTCCACTCCAAAAAATATAAAAATATTATACTTGAAAAAGAACGGTATATTTTGTTTTTGATAATAGTAATTAAAACACAAATAGGAATACAATATAAAACCTGTTTGTTAATATAAAACAATTGATATCAGTGACTTCATAGATTGCTCAAACTGCATTTGCTTAGAAAAAAACATCTAATATTTTTTAAAATTATGCAAAATAATAGATAATGAATTTTACATAAAAGTATGAATTTGTATTAATTTGATATATTAACACCACTTAACTAGTTTTTTTTAACAGTAGCTGAGAATTAAACAGGGCTTTCACCCGGTGACAATAACAGCTATTGATTTTGAAAAAAAAACACATACATAATAGGTGTTATAAACATTGAACTTTAAAAAATAAATAAATTTTAAAAAGTAAATGTCAAATTAAATATCACTTGTATTTTAAATCCTACTAAATATATTAGGGGAGTATGTAATAACACATGAATATCGAAAATTTACGGATAACATTTTGCTTCGTCTTAAGTATTCAATACTTAAAAAATATTGTAAGCACTAAAAAAAGTTTGTTAAAAATTTGCATCGAATTTTTAATCATATTATACTGTTTGCATATTGCATATTAAAAAGCAATTCATAAATCTTTTTTTAACACCTTTGTTTTGCCCAAAAATCGATTCCCTATTTATCAGTTTTTTTTGCGGATTCCTTAAGGTGATGTGAGGATGTTTTTATTTATTCAATAATAATTAGATGATTAGGAACTATACTTCAATTAATACGTAAATAATTTAGAACAGTTATTTCCAACTACTGTGCCGTGGTATTTTTGTGTGCCACCGCATTTTTATACAAGAAGTTATTGATAGTGTGTCGCCAAATTAAGATAAACTTGTATTAGGCATAGTGCCTAAAAGTACCATATGTTTGTGTTTCCTAAAATGTTAAAATTGCCAATTTTTAAATCGCCATATTAAGAAGAATGCATAAACAATATAGAAGCAAGCTTTTTAAGATAATATAGCGCATAAGAGTTTATCTTCAATTTTCTAGCATGCATGCGCTACTATCTTCTAGTCTATATATTTGGACATTATTTTAGATACTTTTTCAGTTATATCATTAAGAAATTAATCAAATTATACAATTTATATGTTTAATTTTTCCTCAATTTAAATAAAAATTTGTGTGTATTTAAATATTTAAAATCGAATTTAGTTTTAAACATATTTAACTATTGTCGATTGAAACCATTGAAAATTTATTGGTGATCTTTTAATATTGATATGTAGCGGAGGCCTATTAAATTTTCTACAATTACAATAAATATTATCGATTAAGAGAATCTAAGTTGCTGGATAACGATTCATAGTTGACAATAATAACACTTGAAATTTCTCATATTAATAAATAAAAACCTTTTACTAGAGACAAAATATAAAAGAAATAGATTTCAAGAAAATTGTACACATTTTTAGACAACAGTTTTTGGTTGTATTCTCAAATTTGTTAAACATTTTAAGTTAAAAATTGAAAATATTACATAAAAAAATTTTTCTTAAATAATGATCATTCTGATGGTGTCTCGTTCTTCATTTAGAAAAAAACAATAGAAAAAGTATATTTTTAATTAAGAAAATTGAGTGATTATGATGCACCGTGATGGCAGAGCAATGTGAAATAATAATTTTTATATTATAATGTAAGTATCAGAATTAGGCGCTGTTTAGGTTCTTTTATGGTGTGCCTTCAATAAACCAAATTTAAACAAAGTTACCAAAAAAAATCCGTACAACATGAATCACTTACGAAAAGTGTGAAGCAGCAAGAGGCAAGGATTTTTTTGGTAGCTTTGTTTAAATTGATGTATAGAAGGCACTCCATAAAAGCTCACCTAATTTTAGTACTTAAATTTATTTTATTTCAGAATTGCTCTACAAACGTGATATCACGCCAAGAGTTCATCTTAATGACCCAATTATTTTAATTAAAATTTTGTGAACCTCATTTAATTTTACAGCACCTTATTTTGATCATATTTAAATTCAATTTTGAATACTTTGATCTGCTAGCTTGACTAGTATCCTTTATTCAGTAGCTATAGAAAGTGGTAACTAAGGTAACAATGAAATTATTGTATATTATTTATAGTCTACAGTACTCTCTACCTGATCTTTTTAATAATTAATCACAAGCAGAAACTTCTAATTGGTCGATTAATAAAGAGCCATGATTTGTGAAATTTCATTTAACAAGATACTTTAAAACAAATCTCAATATTTACACTCTCAATTAGTATCCTCCCTTAAAAAAAATCTGAATTTCTATTTAAATGCTTAACAAAACAAAATACTTCAATCTATTTGAAATACTCCATATTTTAATTTCTTTTATTTAAATATAACCACATAAATCGGTATATATATATATTAATTAGATTACCCTCAGGTTATTTTCATAACTAATAATAATTGGTATATACGTTTTTCGTTTATATTTGTAGGTTATTATACGTTTAAGTATATTACTGTGTTTTTTGAAGGGGGTAAAATAACCATTTAAAAAAAAAAAAAAACATTTAATTGGTGGGTACAACGTACCTTCTTAACCACATCAACTAATTATCAAATTAACAAAAGCCAATGAAAAATAATCATATTTAAATCTGTTTGTATAAAACTTTTATTATTACTTAATTTTAAGTAAGTTTTTTTTTTTTTATATAAATGCTTGTTTATTATTAGCTAATTTATTGTTGTTTAATTAATAAAGATGCAATTTACATCCGGGGCATGCATGCATTTATTCATTCTAAATTTAATAACAAAAGAGACAATATTTAAATAATTGTTATGGAAGGCATTCTTTTGTCGGTATAAGGATTGATTTAATCAATAGGACAAAATATGAATTTCGTTATAAATAAATGAAGATTACAAAGTTAATTGTTTAAATACTGTATATATTCTTAATTATTTGTTTGAAGTATTCATAATTATTACCATTATTAAAATGTACTAAATACGTAATTCGTAAAATTTGTTATACATTATGAGAAAGTATCTATGTAAGAGTAAGCCCTATAAAAGAAAACCAATATAAACTCATTCATATTTATTTTTGGTAGGGGAGCGGGGGGACACGTTTTACAGACGTAAGAAGTAATACGCCTATTTTACCCAGATCTTTAACTCTTTGGTGGACCTAATTGGACTCATTTGTTTTCTTATAACATCGTACATTACATACAAAATGATCAGTGCCCCCCAAGCGCCAAGCTACTAGGTTGTGTGAATGTGTCTCGATTTCAACCAATAACGTAAAAATATCCTTTACGAAATTTTTGATACCTGATTTGTATATTTTTTATTTTCTCAAAATTTTTAACCTTGAACGTTCATAATATATTTACCTTTGTCGCGATTATCGACCGTATCATCTTACCGAAGATGTAACAACTAGCCCCAAATCGGGGGTAAGTTACAATCGACTTTTTTGTTAAAATTATCCATTATGAAAAAGTTTACATAAATTTTAATAACTTTTCAATCATATTTTAATAGCTGAATAGACATACTAACGATAAAAGCAATCAAATGTATAAATTATTTGATAGCTTTTGTGATATTCACAATTATCTAAAAATTATAACAACCTGCACCCCCGCTCCCCTACATATATTTTGTAAACTAAATCTGGTGAGTCCAGTATTACACACATTTGAATACGCATGATCACTGTAAAACATAAAAGTAAACAATACGAATTTCAATTCAAATTTTATCACCGCAAAAATAGATATATACAAAAATTTGTAATTTGTAAAACCTATTAACCAGTGTTACCTTACTTTATGAATTAATTTCAATATCAATACTTTGCACGGGCTGCTAAAAACCTACATTAATAGAAGGGAACTTAACAAAATATAATTGCATATTGGTTCGGAAAATAATTGGATTATGCCATATCTCCTGTACGGCCATCTCCGACAGACTTACCATGATGCTTGAATCATCATTTGATAGGTCTAGATATAGTCCATGAAGTATGTTATAGAAAAAAATTCCACTGTAAAATGCGTGGATGACATTTGAAACGATACTCACTATACCTAAATTTATTGTATCGTAAAAAATAGGTTGGCAATTTTACCACTCATTGAAGTCTCTAAAATAATTTTTTTTTTTTGTTGCTATAGTATTCATTACAATGTAAATAAATTTTCTTTGTTATTTCAAATTTGATTTGAATATTGAATTTAAATCATCTACAAATGAAAAGTTACAAACCACTCATTAAAATCTCCAAAATGTATTTAATTTATAATCTAAAATATAGAGATAAATATTTGCAATATTACATTTAAAACAAATCGGTGATTTCAAATAATAGCCGAAAGAAAGAAAGGTTAAAAAAATTTAAAGAAAACTGTATTCAAAAAAATGAACTAAAAAGTAAAAAATAATTTTAAATTAAAAATTTGTATAAATAAATAATTACCTTGTGACCAATTACCTTTCTCAGTCAAAGCCAACAGTCAATTTTTTAGCTAAGGATAATATTGACACCGACTTCGAATGGTAATTTGTCACAAGAAAATTATTTATAGAAGTGTTTAATTTAAATTTTATTATTATTTTTTTTTTCTGGCTTCAGCTATTTTCAGCTATATAGCCATTAACCAAAGGGGATTATTATTATTATTATTTTTATACAACAACAGTACACAGTACTGCTAGGTGGTCACCCATCCAAATACAGATTGTGACTGCTGTTGCTTAACTTTATGGATTGGCCTAAACCTGTCTTTACGTTACGTCAGTCCGGGGTCAATTTTATTATTTATTTTTTAATTTATATTTTTGCAGGTGGTTTTATTTTTTTATTTTTTACTGTTGAGTGTTGTATAACAACCACGAAAAATTGTTCATTTGGTTGAAATTTAATCACTAAAAATAAGTTTTTGCCTTTTATCTCACCTTAGAGGCTCATATCATGGTACCACTCTTGCAGGATATATCATTTCCAACAAAAAAATAATCATCAAAATCGGTTCATAACCGATCGATTCGTAGTCGGTTCATATTCGACTAAAATTGTGAACAAGTAAGAAGTATATCTAAAAGAATATTACCAACAGTTTTTTAAAAAACAAACATTTTATATGATTTGATTATTAAATATTTTTATTTTATTTGTGTCTAGTTAAAAAGGAAATAAAAATAGCATAAAATTTATATGCAAGTTAACGGTATTTCAAATAAACAGTTTTATATTTAAAAAAAAAAAGAAATATATAAATAAGGATATTGATCCTCAAAAAGTGTCACCCGTTAATGGTAGTATAGAGATAAATTATTATCTTGTTAAAATCAAGATTCAATTCTATGATTCAACTATATGACGATTTATTTACAAAAGGTAAAAAAAAATATTTGGATGCTGTTTGTAAACGTATGATATTTACCTGTATAATTTACCCCTTACAAATTTTTGTGGCTTAGTTATGGCTAGCAATACAAACTGTACAACTACGAAAATTTTCGTTAATGATAACAAATGTCCATTTTTTTTAGTATTATAATCAAATTAAATGGACTAAAAAGTAAAAATTAAATTTAAATTAAATACTTCTACAAATAATTTGCTTGTGACCAATTCGAAATTTACAGTTATATTGTTAGCAAAAAAAAGAAGATTCGTTGGCGCAGAGTTTGATTGATAATTGGCTAAAAGGAAATTATTTCTAGAAGTTTTTATTTGTAAACTTTAATTTTTGGAATTCCATTTTTGTATATTTAGGAGCTTGTAAAAAAAGAATTATTCTAATTTGATTTTTTGTTTCTGAGAAAAATACGTGGCTAAATATACCTACATATAACAAAAACTGAAAATATGAAAAACACTGCACTTAATAAAAGCTATGCGTGAATCTACGTACAAACAAAGCATAGGTTCATAAAGTGATGCGGGATCCTAAATGTAAAAATCATATTTATTATCTAAGTTAGGCACAAGTCTAATCTTAAAAATAGTATATATCTAGAAAACTACTCAACCGATTTTGATAAAACTGTGTTCTAACAAACATACATGCATTTATAAAATTTGGTACATACATGCTTAAAAGGTCACATAGACTATCATATACGAATATTATACAATTCCAATAATATTACATACACGTCGAATTAGTATCCTTCCGTTTTAGAAGTCGAATAAAAATAGTTCAATCAAAAATACAAAAACTATTTTATACAACACTCCTAGAAATAAAATTGTTTTTTCCCAAAAAATTTAAATATATTATTGAACTATTTTCCTTTTAGAATAACATTGAACTAAAAAGGTATCCAAATATATCAGAAGAATATCTCATAACTATTTAATTTCCAAAAATATCCCAATGAGAGTCTTGTAATATTTATTTTCATATTCATAAAGTGATGGAAAAACTAATAATATTTTGAAATTCGACCAAAGTAAACAAATATTACTGTTAATTTTTTGTTCATAATTCTAAAAATTAAAAATCCAATGAGAAAAGAAACTTATATTTTTCTGTATCTTGAAATACGGAAGAAGATGAAACGGAATTCAACTCGCAACATTCCAAATTAAAATTAGGGTCACATTTCCCCATTCTAATTTAGTTATTATAATAATTCATTTAGTTACTCATCCGTATGCGGCCTTCCCACTTTAATTGCTATGCCCCAGAATATTGTTAATTCATTTTAAAAAATAGGATTTCCTCAGGAGTGAAGTGAAGATAAAGCCTTGAAAAATCGCGTCCAACGAAACATGTTTTAATTGTTTAATGGGGTTAATTTTAAAGTTAATTTTCTTGAATGCTTCTTTGTGCAAATGACTTAAATAATAAATAAAAATAATTTATAATTCACATAAATTTTGTTAAATAATATTTTGGCCAATTAAGATGGTAAAAATAATTTTTAAAAGTTAACAGCATTATTTTTTATTGACGTTTTAATATCACTCTCTACTCTGACCCTCGTTGTATAGCAAAACTATTTGATTCAATTTTTGAAAAATGGTTTATAATTATTTTATTTTCAAATTGTAAAATAATTTTGAAATATTGACAAAAATCCATATACATCTATTTTTTTTTTAATATTTCCGAAATCTTAGCCAGTATAAAATTTCTCTAAACTTTAGCAATCATATTTCATATTTATTTTCCCTGGATTAAATATTATAAAAGCAAAAAAAAAAAATCAATAATAATCTTAAGTAGGTATAATTATAACACTCAAAAAGTCCCTCCTCTTTCAAACTGAACAAGTACTGTAAAAACTCTCCACAAGAAGTATTTTTATTCTTCACAACAACAAAAAAATCAACATTTAATTGAAAACGAAATGATTTCTAATAAAAGGGAGAGAAAACAAAACTAAATAAAACAAAAACAAAAAAGATTTAAAACTGAAATAGAAAATACAAGTAAAAATGTTGTTAGAATTATGAATTATCTTTGTCTTAAACAACAGAAAACGAACATACAAACAAACAAACATATATACAAAAAAAAAAACAAATCTCCAATCCAATAGTTCTTAAGGCTCACAAGCTAATGAAGCTGAAGTTTCGCGTCTACACTCTCGCACATATCTCCATCCGCATATATGTTATGTGTGTATTGTACATGTCTAGTAACTACCTTGGCCGTGACAGCGACCAGTGAATTCAGTCTGATGCGAGACGCCGGATTGGTTTTATATACACACAGCACACAATTGCATCAAACCACCAAGAATTCTCTGACAACAATACTCACAAAATAGAAAATTCTTGAGAAACAAATCGTGAGTTAGAAACACTCATATCTCGTGATTTTTTTTTGGTTCTATTGTGAATAGAAACAAACAGTATTTAAATTCATTTTAGTGTTTTTTTTTTTGTGTGATTTAAAGAAAAGTCAATTTTTATAAAAATTAATTGGTTTTTTTTTTTCGAAAAACTACAATTTGTTTTAAAAACAGGTATGGATTTTATTTTACATTATTTCTATTTAGATTTATTTAAATCAAAGTATTGAAAATTATTTTCAACACACCTTAAATCTTTGTTTCTTAATTTCAAATAATTATTCTCCTTTAATTTTTTTTTTAATCAAGTTAAAATGATGGTTTTAAAAAAAAAAATTGTATATAATAAAAAAAAAAACCGAATGTATATAAGAAGATATATGTATGTATATATAATAGTTTTTATATTATAGATAGACGCGGTGTTGTAACGGCTGAGAGGAGAATGCGCGGATAGGCTCGCCAAGGTCAGACCGCTTTGCAGCCAATAACCTGCCGGTGTCCGCCGTTGTTCAGACCCAACCTGCAACAAAGCAGCGTCACCTGCCATCAAATACACAAGAGAGCATCAGGTGCGTACAACCCTATCACTTTAACTAAAAAAAATTATCACTTTTTTTTTTTTATAAAACACGTATACGCACTCTGTTTCTAAGTGCATTCAAAAATTATCGATAATTTTAAGCGGGTAATAATGGTTTCTGTATTTTTTTTTTAAATATATTTATATATGAATATTTTTTTATGGATTAAAAATGAAAGGAAAATTTATTTTTATATTGAAATTCAATGACCTTAACATTAATTTAATTATTTGTATTTTTACTTATATAATGTCATGTTAATTTTAACGGTTAACATAAGATTTTTTTATAGTACTTTTTTTTTTAATCTATTTTTGATCAAAACTTAGGTGATCATCCTGTTGTCTGAAAACAAATTCTACACACTCTGTACACACAAGGTCAAATTCGCGTAACTTATTCGTAAAATTGTTTAATAGAATGCGTATTTATTAACGTATAAAATATTAACTCAAATTTTCCTTTTTTACTTTTTATCTATCTTTATTTTTTACAAAGTGTTTTAAAATAAAGGATTCAGAATTTATCTAAGGATTCATAGTAAATGAAAGTAATCAATCTGTAGAAATCTCAAAATATAAACAGGCACACGTCGAATGAAACATGTTTCGATAATGAAACAAAGAAAAACCAGAAAATTGGTTAAAATTAATAGGTAAAGTTATCGATCAAGTATGATGAAATTAAACTCGATTTAATTCACCTTCTATTAAACTACACTAAAACTCCGAAAATTAACCAAATAATACTTTTCATTATTTAAATCCAATTATAGCTATTCGATAGTAAAGAAATCTGTTTACAATACAATATTTAAAACTTTTTTGTTTTGTTTTGAAGCATACATTTGTTTTGTTGACTTATATGAAAATAACAAACAAAAAATGTATATGGCCTAAAGAAAACTTTTACGCAGAAACTAAATATTATTGTGGATTTCATACGTTCAAGACCCATTGATTAAGCCATAAATGATAAGTTTAAAAATATTTAAAAAATTTGTTTTTAACAACACTACTTTGTTAGATTATCAGAAATTTGGCTAAGTAATTTTTATGCATCCCCTAAAAAAGAAATTTGTAGAATTAAGAATATCGTTTAAGAACTTTAATATTTTGTCGTTATTTTTTTAAATATAATCGTATGTATTTATTGTCTGCTATTATAAGAACCAAAAACTTAGTTTACAGCTTAAAAAAAATTGCGATCAGATTTTCGCCAAACAAATTCACGATTCTTATTTATTAAACATGAAAACAAATTTTTACGATAAAACAAATATTTCAATTTGAAATAATTCATAATGTATCGGTTGCATCCTTAAATAAGTATTTAATTTAAAATGAACGAAGTACAAGAACAAACAAAACCATTTAACGAGAATCCAACTACAAGTCTTTCTCTTTACGATTTTAAAGTTTTGTTTTTCCATAATTTATTAAAATTGAAATCTTAGCTTAATTTATCATATAATCGAGACAGTTTAAATATATTCTTATTTTTTTGTCAACGTTTCATAGACTTCATCGTGACTCAAATACTACATAGTCAAAATAATATTGAATTTTGTATTTAAAAACGGTTGGCATATTATTTTATTGACTCGTTAAAATTACGATATTTCAACGTGTATGTATGGTTTTAAAAAATAAACGGACATAATATCATAACAAACAATAAAATAATATTACTATATGACTAATTGTGAATTTGAATTAACACAGTAAATTTATAAACAAAATGTTAACGTTTAATAAATATTTAATGATTGGTAGTGAATATTTTATAAATATGTTTTTTAAATCAAGGAAGATTTCTTTTGACTTCTTAAGGGAATTCTTACAAAAAAATTCAACCTCTATAAAAAAAAAGATAATCTCTTATGTAATATAATTGTATTTTTTTCAATTTTCACGCACAAATGATCCAAAAATATTTAAACAAATGTTATGAAATGTGATATACACAATCTAGGCTTGAAAATGAAAGCCATGGTCGAAGAGTTTTTCTACGAAAAAATGAAAAATTGAATTTTATATTAAGAAAGGTTTTTTTCGCGAAACACTCTCTTCCATTCATTTTCATGTTTAGATTGTGTATGCCAAATTTTATTACATTTGGATAGTTTATTTTTGAGTTATTTGTGCGCGAAATTTCAAGAAAATACAATGTATATTACATTAAAGTTTGTCTTTATTATAGAGGTCTCATTTTTTATTTCAACTGTTATTTAATTACACTCTTCAATTAAAACCATATGTGTTTAAGTTTCAATTTTTTTTCTTAAGAATTAAGAAATAAATTAAATATATGAGGACAAAATGAAATTTATTCTTAACTTTAGATCACTTACAAATATTGGAGGCTTTATAGCAAATTTTTGATATAGGTGTCCTAAAAATAACTTTTCTGTACAATTTTAATGTGGATTCCATAGATCCAATGATTTTGTAACAAACATAATTTTGTTGGTATACTTTTTTGTTAAATAACTGCAGCTCAAACTTTATTAATACTTTATATCTGTACATATTTTATAATATACTCAAATCAAAGTATCATAGCTTGTGTTAAAGAACTTCCTTTAGTCCTTTTTTTTTTTTGATAAAGCTAAATTTCGCTTCGATTCATTATATCTCCTCCCAGATAAAATTTACGTTACGCTACTGATGAAATTTAGTAATCTGAAGTTTAAAAACTATTTCAAAAACAACTGATACATAAAACAAACAGGGTTTTAGATTTTAAAGCTGCACATTTCGTTAGTTAAGCTGCTTTAAACTCTTTTGAAGTACCTAAATCTACTGATAAAACAAAAGTTGACCTTAAAAAAAACGTGGAATCAATATTTATAAAAAATTTAAGATTTAAGCTTTATTATAATTATTATTTTTTTATTAAGACGTTTTTTTTACGTTTTTTCCATACAAAATATTTTATATAACGACATGATTTTGAAAAACATTGTCTAGCCAATATGTATTATAAAATCTTTTTCTATATATTCTGTTCATAGTGAAATGTTGTTGAATAAAACACTTTATATCAAAATTTTTTCTATGTGAATTGATAAAACAAAGCTTTATGCTGCAATACAATTAAATTTGTTTATACAACGCTTTGCTTAAGATAGATGTTGGCAAGGAAAATGTTTAGAAATCTTTAAAACTTTGAATACTATAGTGAGTGAGTGTATGTGTGTATAGACTGTAGTGTAAGTTATAAGTAAAATACGATGTTAAAATATAGTCTTCAATCTTGGTACTACATGTGTGTTATACATACGTAGAATGTTGATACTAAGCTAATAATTTTGCCGCTGTACAGTCGGGAAATAACAACCTTTAAAATTATTAAAATTCAAAAAAAATTTTTAGGTTTTGTAAAATTTATGTAAAGAAACGTAGATATGAATATATTCGAATATACTTACTTTTATAAAGAAAATTAACTATGGAAAACAATTTAACACTACATACAAAGCATGTAATTTATTTTAATACATAGGTATGAAAGTTTTGGGTGTCGCATTTTTTTGTAGTTCAGTATACATTAATAAATCGTATCTTCTAATGTAGTTTATGTAATTAGATAAAATTATATAAAACTAAGGGTTATTGTTTTAATAATTAATCGCATGAAAAGTTTCTACAATTAAATTCTACTATTTTTATTCTATAAATAAATTTAGTCCTTTGAAAAAGGTCCTTAAAACTTTGTATAGTAAATTTTTCTCGGTTAAGTTGCTTTACAATAAATTTTAGAAAATATTATTTTTCGAAAATACAATCCTACAATGGAATAATTACATACATAATGCATACGAAAAATGTATTATCGACCTGTTGTTATTAAAATATTATAATTCTTTGTTATATTTAAAAGGATATCAAACATTAAACATCGGATGATAAACAACAAAACTGGCTATGTATAGAAAACATGGTGGTAGTATTTTAATGATAGCAAATTTATCATTAAAACCGTCATTTTTTACATTTTTAAGTGCAGTCAATCGAAAAATATATTCTTTCACGATTTTATTTTATTTTTTTATTTATTTTACACATAACAATTTTATTATGGTTTAATTATTATGAAAATAATATATTCAGTAAAATAAAATACTACGGTATCGACCCAATAAATGTTCACGATTCATAAATATATTTTTATCAAATAAAATGAATATGGATGTAAACAATACCACAAAAAAACGCGATAGGATGAACTTAAAAATTCTGGGCAATAAATAGTGGGGAAGCAGACTGAGTAGACTGGAGCGTAGGGTGGCAAATTTGGGACTAAAGACAAAGTAGACTATTTCGTATGCAATCCTAATTAAATCGTTGGGCTGTAAATCTCCTTTTTCCTAGTTCAAAATCATAGTAATTACGGGAAAAAGGTGGTGCAAATAGTATAATAATGCACAAACCATCAAGACAAAATCATTGACATAAAAATTGTAGTTCATTATCTTCTGAACACAAATAACAAAACTGTTTACTTCTGTAAATTTCTATGGAAGTTCGATATTTTAAAATAAATCAAGTAATTACTCTGAGCATACAAATTAAAAACTTACCAATCCAATAATTTAATTTCCTTTCCAAGAAAAATCGACTTACTTGAATTGCTTTTGTTTGAAACCCAGGAATAAGACGAATTATTATTGAATATTTAAAAAATTAATTTCTTCCTATTTCATTTTTAACAGTATTTATTTGTCATGTAGTAATATATATATATATATATATATATATATATATATATATATATATATATATATATATATATATATATATATATATATATATATATATATATATATATATATATATATATATATATATATATATATATATATATATATATATATATATATATATATAAATATATAAATCCAAAAAATTATTAGCCTTTTTATACCTACGGAATAAACTCTGTATAAATTTACATAGCTACATCCAAGCAAGGATATCCACATGTTCACTGATATATACAAACACATAAAAAGCCTATGATCAACTTTCCAGAGTATTCAAAATTCTTCGGTAAAGAGATTTTGAAAATAAGACCAATTATCGTCACCCCTTACACAGATGACGTGGAAAATAGTTCTGGCAATGAACTAGTGCTTTTCACCGAGCTGTTCAAATTTTATGTATTTTTATCATATAAATTTCTTTCAAAATAAGTCATTGGAATTGGGTTACCAATCTGAAAAATAATTATCACGAAATTTACTTGATTTTCGGGATCACAAGATGCAGTGGTGATCGTTCTGTGTCAAAATTAAAACGAGTTAAAATATTTTAAGGAACACAGTCGGCAAGATCGTTTGAATGATCCCACTTTAATGAATATAAAAATGATTTACTTAGAATATATTGATCTGACGAGTGTTAAATTTAATGTTATGTTCTGTTTTATTAACATTCTAAATTTTAATAGGTAATACAATTCAAGAAAACACCTCTGCTCACATTTGCTACCGGCCACGCGTTGTCTTTATTTTGCACTGGTTTATAAATGCATTTATACTGAAGCTTCAGACACTAAGGCTTTAAAGGTCGTTTTTAATTTAATACGTTTTAAACTCATCAAAATATTTTCAAATTTGTACAATATATATTCTGTAATACCTTACGTTTATCAAAAACTAAATTTTTTCACTACCTCCACCTTATTTCTATTATTTTTCAATCATAATATTGTCTTTTTACTAGATTTACACTTGCTTTGTTTCAATAAAAATGGACTTTACAAGTACTTTTAAATATTTCCCATTGCTTTCACCAAATTATAATTATGTTTACTCTATGCGACAATGTTCGTACGAAATGATCTTTAGAAATATGAATCCAGGGAAAAAGTCTATTAAGACAAAATTCAAATATGCATACTTAAGCATCCACAGGTTTATTCTTTACCCAACTTTATTTTTAAACAATCTTTTTTGGTAAATATTTTTTTCGGAGTTGTTTTACAGAATTCCAGACATTTACACGGTAATTAGAAGTACTGAGCTATTTTTATATTAATTTTATATCTGATACATAAAATTGATGAATCATATAGGTAAATCCAAAGCAAGTTAGTATTATACAATTTACCGAGTGTTCGAAAACCTATGCAATAAACACAAAATTATATACAAAATTCACTGAATAGTTAAAACTTTAAAAACACACAAAATACTGAAATAACCAAAAAAAATTTTGTGTTGGTTTTCAAACTCACTTATTTCGTTCAGTTTCGTCTGTCAATTCATCTGCCCGTGTTTTAGCGATAAATTAGTGAGTCGAAATTTCCATGTCACATTATTTAGAAAAGAAATAATAATAGTACCTATCTATCTGCCTATCACATTCATATCCGCGGATATCCGCTACAAAAAAGATCCATATCCGAATCCATTTCTTGTTCAACGGATCTTAAACGGATTTTTTATGTTTAGAATACCAAAATTTCAGCTCTGTTTCTATTTGTTTTTAAGTTCTGTTGACGACGGATGGACAAACGGAAATGGACTAATTAGGTGTTTCTATGAACTCCAATACCAAAATTTTATTTCTGCGGTCAATATTAGATAGCGTTACAAACTTTGGACTAAAATTAATATACTCTTGACATATTATGTATGTCGAGTATAAAAAAATGAAATCGTAAGTTATATTGGGTTTTAAACATTTTAACATACGAAAAAAACCTATTCTTAGTTTTCCCAAGAAAATATCATTTTAATTAATATGTAATTTCAAATTATATGTATATCATTCCCCCCTGCACATTTCAGTTTGTAATAATTTTATCTGATATCTAATTAGACAAAAATCAAATCAAATGCATAAACTGAATAAATAACTTTAAAATCGCCCAATTTAAATGCAGATAGGTAGAGGTACCTGTTGATACGACCCTGTTATTTAGTTGTTAACTTACATACACATATACATATGTTATTGACCTTACTTTCAAGAATATTACTACACAAATAGGTATACTACATAAGTACATACATACATATTATTATGTTAGAAAGAACTAACTTATTTTATACTAAGTAAATGGATGGCTATGTTCATGATTGTAGTATTATTTCTACAGCCATAACTATAATATACTAAAACTAAGCTCACATAAGATATATTGCATGTATAATGTATATAATAATAATAAACATTATTTATTATTTACAAAAAAAAAAAAAGTTAATTTTTTCTCACGGTGCAAAAAAACTTTAACAAAACTTATACCCTATCTCCTTTTTACATTCTACAACGCCATGATATGTTTTTGTTTTGTTCAAAATTCAAACAGTAATATATTTTATTACATTGGAAAAAATCGTTAAGTTTCATTAAAATTTGCACACAAAAAAAAATTAATAAATAAAATAATATCTAATTTTTTTGGTCTATAGTCAATGTGAAAGCTTGCTGTTGACTTAGTCTGAATCTTTGCAACCACAAAAACAGTCAGCTATGAGTACTTGATTAACGATTGGATCCGAAGTGCCCAGGTCTAAGGCCATTTTCGTATTTCCTAAAGATGAAAAATAATAGTGAACAATCTAAATTTAGTATCGCAATGAAACAAAAAACTCTGGAATAGTTTTGGAACTTCGAATTTGTTGAAAAAGTCAGGGGAAATGGAAAATTATGCAAATAGTCAGTGAATTTTCGAATTTTTTTCTGGACTTACAAAACATGAATTTAACTTGTTTTTAAATATTTGTTATAATTAATAATGTGTTTTGATCTCGTAATATATTACGGATATAACTCACTCATGAACTGTCAGACACTGTTCAGACGTAAAACTGGAAATCATTTTAAAAATGACTTCCAATGATATTAGTTCACATTTACAAAAAATGGTCTAGACAAAGTCAATGTGAGACGTGGAAAAATCAGGCAAATTTATTGAAGAAAGCACTCTTTTATATAGTCTTTTAATTTACACATGTGTGATCAATTTTAGTTCAGTTAATAACAAGGTATTGGGTCAAATTTCAGTTTTATGATAACACCGGGACATGTAAAACTAAATAAAAGCTTGTAATGAGATTTACCAAATCTCATAACATCTGCATAATTAATTTTTTGTTAATTTAGATAGATGTTTCAAGTTGAAACAACTTTTTAAAGAATAAATCTTATAAGAAAAGAAGTTGAGAAATTAATTGATAAGTATAGTCATCATTGTATTTGAAAATGAACCAACCAACTTTGGTTGATTCTGTATCAAATAACGAAATTAAAATTTTTAAAACAGCAAAATTAAATCCGATCTAATTAATCTGATTTTCAATAACATTAATAATAATTAAATCATCTTCACATCTATACTAATATTATAAAGAGGGAACATTTGTATTTTTGTATGTAACGAATAAACTTAAAAAGTACTGGACCGATTTGAAAAAATTATTTTACCATTTGGAAGCTACAATATTCCCGGGTGAGCTACTTTTTATCACTGTATTCCCCCACGGTAACGGGAACTATGCGAGTAAAACTGCGTAACCTTCGATAGTAACTAATCATATAAGTTCTAGTTGCAATGCGTCTCAATAATTTGTTAGTGTACGTGGATTAAGCACCTAGACCACCATCAGCATCGCTACTATTTATGTTATTATCGGTATTTTTACTAAGTCATTTATTTCGAATCGAATGGTGCACATAGAAAACATATGACACACTGCCACACGATTCGTCCAAATCAGTTAAATCAATGAATGTTAATTTAATTTTATCTTTTTATTAATGTTTTAATGTTATTTACCTATAATTTTATTTATTTTTATATTTATTATCTTTTTACATCTCTCAAGTGTAAAATGTAATTTGCAAAATTACTAATGAAAGTGTTTTGCAAATAGCAATAAATTTACTGTTGCTGCAGCAGTAATAGATAATAATATTCTCTTCATCTTTTATTTTTATGTTTTTGTTTATAATTAATTAGTTGAATGTTAATAATATTGAACTTAGGATTAATAGTTATAGTCGGCAACAACAACAATAAATGCGAATAGTACACGATTTTAATGGTGTATTTTAATTTAGAATCAAAGTAATGTTTTTTTTAATGAAATTTAATCTTATTTAAGTTTAAATAGCATTAATACTTATTAATCATGTATTTTATAATTTAATAAAATAAATAATTAAACAAAAATCAAAAACACGGCTGTAAAAATGATAATTAAAAAGTAAAAAAACTGAATCAAGATTGAGAATAGAAAACAATATTAAAATTTACTAATAAAGTAAACTTTACAAAGTATATTTTGAGCCGAAACCCTAAGTTCAATAAGAATGGATAAAGATGAGTATCAGGCGGGACCCAATTGCAAATTATATATCTACTAAAAGGAAATTAATGGGTCCCGCATGATTCTCAACTTATAGATAGATAGATAGAAATCCTCTGTAAAACAATCTCTAATGTAATAATTCGACAAGTCGTAGAGTTTCCCCCGAACGTTGAATTTTATAGTAAAAATCACAATTTTATTTTATATTTATCTCGAAAAGCTCTTAACCGTGTCCTTCATTGTCATGTCAGAATTGTGTAAGTCAAATTTTATAAAATTTGGAGAAGGATAATGAGCTATGCTATAATTTTCAAACACTCCCATAAAGAAAAAAGACCGCCTTAATGGGCGAGGCTTGGAGGCCTATAAAAACTCAATACACCCCTGGTTAGATTTTCATCTTTCGTAAATTTTTTGATAAATTTTATTTTCAACAAAATCATTAATTTGTTGTTCTTTTCTATTAATGAATAAAATTTGTAAGTAATTAATAAACAGTAGATATGATTATGATGGTGAATGTGGATTAATCAGATAATATGAAGGTTACGTACAATCAACAGAGGTACTAATTTAAAACTAGAAACGGAAAAGTTCTCTATTTACTTTCATTGACCTTTCCATTTTAATAATTATGTGGAATTATAATCAATCCTCTTTAAATATGCAATAATGGCATTTTATTTGTTTCATGATTGATGATTTGTTTTAGCAGAGACTAAATCTTCTGGCACTGAATTACAAGATCCCACTGATCTGGGTTCTCCGCCACTCAAAGAGAACAAGATCTATGCCAGCGCGAGACGCTATAGCATCTTCCTATAGGAAGATGCTCTTTGATATCCTGTATTAAAGAGTGGTTTCAACAAGCATATCTTGATTACTTGGATCTCACTAATGGCATGCGATAGAGAAAGTTGTGTATAACTTTAACTAAACTATTTAACTATTCCCGGTTGAAAGTCACCACGGTACAGTTGAGAAGAATAGTGAAGACCTAACTGGACACTTAGGATCAAACTACCAACTGCATAACTTAGGATTCTCAGACGATCCTTCTTGAAGGTCATGTCTGGAGTACGATGAAACCTCTGTTGATGTCATTCGCACCTGTAGGCGTCTTACTATCGCTATTCTTTCAAATTTCTCGACTGCTTTACAGAGGTTGGGAGCTGTTCGGGCCATTATATCAACACCTTCGACATAGGTTAGATACTACGTGAATCTGTTGAAATTCTAGCTACATTTTCAATATAATTACTTTAACTTATGTTTTCTTTCCTTTAAGCTTGTTAAAAAAGAAAAATGTTTTCTCTATTCGTTAATTGGAATAGGAAATATTTATCATTTTTTCTTTAAACTACTGAACTATTAATGAGTTAAACTATTAAAAGTTTTGAACAAAATATTATATAAACATGTATTAATAAATTTAATATATTAATTCGTTTATTAAATTAACTTTCAAGCTTTCAAAAAATTTTTCGAGAAATTGCATGCATATATTGTTTTTAAAACTTTGAACATAACTATTTCTACAAGTATTAAATTTACTAATAGAGAAAAGATGGTCAAATGATGAATTTTACCAAAATTTATTTTCGACGATTGGAAATAGAAATAATAACAGGTGAAGATAACAACTAATAGAGTTAATTGTATCTAAACAATTAACATTCGTTGTTTGGACTATTTTATTTAGCATTCATAAAATACCTTAAATATCCAGTCCATACAGTTATATATGTATACATATGTTTAATAATAATATATATTGTCATTACCTATATATGTTTATTAGCCAAATTTGAACAAAAATTGTGGAGAATTTAAACATTTTACGAAAATATGTTTCAAATAAAAATTGTTTGTTTCAAAGAAATAAATATTTTTTGTATATGAACTTTTCTTCCATATTTTATTAATAAAACGAATATCAAGAATGTTTCTGATCGTAAATAATTGATTAAAATAACGAAAACAGTATAAAAAATACAAATATGTTAACAATATAATTCAATAATTATTTCATACTTACGAGAAGGTAGTTGGAATCATAAAATCTAGTTATAAAAATTTACTATTAAAAATAAAATATAAATGCGATTTTATTTCTTTATTTATAATAGAAATGAATAACTCGTTGAAAATTCAATAATTCTAACTTGGTAAACTTAGATTGTGAAGTTTCATTCTAACTTGCTAGACTTAGATTGTGAAAAGAGTGAACATTATTAAATTTTGCGTGTCTTTATTCTAATAATTATAAAAGAGACACTTTTTTATTTTACTTCAGATTCTTGATAGAGTTGCTATTTAATGTACGAGATAGCAACTACATCAAGAATGTTTCCAAGAAAATCAGTTTTCTTAGTATCTTTTAGAAAATATAAATGAGAAACGTAGAAAAAAAAATAGTTCATACCTTGAGACACTATTTTTTGAAAAATTATCTGTTAAATATTGCTTATTTTAAACGTGGTTTCTATTCTGGTCGATATAAAAATAAAAAAAAGCAAACTATTTTTAATTGTCTTTATTCTTTTTCTGGTGACCTGGCAAATCAAAGATTACGAATCCGAAAAATGGCACAATGATATACAGAAATGAAAGGAGGTCAGTCAATCACACGCTTTTTCAATTATAATTATCATAATTTACATTAGGATAGAATCGTTTTCGTTAGGCCATTGTTTGTTCAGTTTTCCAGAAAATTATTTTTTCTTTGCTTTTTTCAGATTATATAGAAAATTAGGCTTTTGATCGAAAAAAGCTTCATACAAAACTTTTAAATGTTAAAAAAGCCTACAAAATGACATACGAAAAGAGCAAGCACAGGAGGGCAGAGAATATACAATACATTAAATAATATATTTATGATTATAAAGATAATTATTCATATAAATTTGTAATATATATACCTACATAATATGTAAATAAAATATCAATTGACATTTAGAATGTATTACTTACAATATTTATATTGATGAATAAATCATAATATTTATTTATTGTGAAAAATATCATTTTGTAGCAATCTTTTATGCCGACTTCATTAGACAAACAAATGTATCCATACCCATTTCACATAATTTATATATATATATATATATATATATATATATATATATATATATATATATATATATATATATATATATATATATATATATATATATATATATATATATATATATATATAAATATTGGTCCAATAATGCAGTTGGCTGAATCTACACTACTGTATAAAATGTCTTTAAAATTTTTGACGTAATTTTGACCAGTCTCATTCCATCGGAAATTATTAACGTTTTCTCAATTTAAAATTAAAGATAAATTTCAGTAGCAATCTAAAGAAAAATATTATCTCTTTTATAATCAATACATGATTGGAGGGAATTTGAATAGTCTAACAAAAATTACACTTTTGTCAGATTTACGACGTTTCGTCTATTTATTAAGACTTTCTCAAGCCAACCCATACAAATTTTTTATTAGCTATTTTCATAACGAATTTTTTATTTTGTTTAAAAGGAATATGCAAAAAAACTTTCAAGTTATTGTAATTCATCCAAATCCATACAGTAAAAACCTAATCCTACCGCTATTCAAACATCTTCATAGATGCCTAGTTTCAAGCCGATCGAAATTTTTAATAACTTATAATTATAATAATTATAATTATAAAAAATAAATTACTTATTAATGTTAATTGATGACTTTTTTTGTTTCAGATTTTTTTCACCATTTAAAAATTGCGTAGTTATGTTTGGTAACTCCACCACCGTTGGCTTAATATCAAGTGCCAACGGTTGAGGGGTTCCTCTACTTAGCTGCGCGCTTACATCAATGAACGCATCGGTATAAATTCCAATTGACTACATGCAAGGAAGATCTACTCGTCTATTTGAAAATTATTAGAATCATCAATAAACGCTACAAAATTCTTCTAATCGTTTTTTATTAGACTTCCTATCTCCTGAAATAAAAACACCATATATATGTGATCCTAGACTAAGAACATTGAAACGCAGCGTAAACAGGACATCTTTTATAAGCCACACTAACAAATCAGTTCGGGTCTAGCCTCATTATACATATTGTGCACAACTGCGTTGCAATTTTCTCCTTACTTTCTCTAGATAGCAGGCGTGATGAATTTATAACTATTTTAAGAAGTTATGTTTTTATTATTGAGTCACAATAATTTTTCTAACAATAGTTATTTTTACTTTATTTTACTATACAATAATTAAAGGAAAAAATGTAGGTTTTAAGTTCCCGTAAGTTTAAAAAAATGGTGTTTGACCAATTTCTGGTCATCTGTCTCTCTGTCGATCCGCCTATGATATCTTCTGAACCAAAAGATCTATAGACTTTACATTTAAGCTTCGGTTGACCTAACGACGAGAAAATGAGCATTTCATCAAAATCAACCTATGGAGTATCCCACTGATTATATTCACAAATCATTTTAAGTTTTTTTTCAAGTAAGGGGGAGGGGGAAATGAAACTATTGATGTAGCTCATAGACGCACATAAGACCACTTTTTATGTATTCAAAACAATTTATTATTTACCCTGACCACTAGTTAGCTATAGTTGTTATTTGAGACTATAGTCTATATATATATATATATATATATATATATATATATATATATATATATATATATATATATATATATATATATATATATATATATATATATATATATATATATATATATATATTTATATATATATATATATATATATATATATATATAGCTTCTTAATATCGGTAAAGAATATCAGCTAATTCTTATATATGTATATATCTTTCATCGATGGAATTCACACAAACTTATAGATTTTAAAAGTCAATTATTCGTCGGTGAATATACTTTGTTTAATAATTCAAATTATTTATTTATTGTGATTTACGAGTAATTGACTCTTAAAATCTATAAGTGTGTGAATTTTATCGATGAAAGAAAAAACATGTATGTTATTTATATACACAAAACAATTTAGCCATATTCAATGGTATGATCATTGTTGAATTAGTTTTATCAAAGATTTCAGAACTCTATTCTTTACTATCTTTTGATCACTGATGGTAATCACATTTATACCGACTTAGCCTTAAATAACAAATATAGCCATCTAGTGGTCAGTGTAAGCACTAAAATATTTTTAATACATAAAAACTGGACTAATTAGCTTCTATACGCATTTATATCCCTTGATGTTATAAAATGAAATTTTGTATTGACGCGGATTAAATTATTTTGACACTTTGAATTTATAACTCCAGTATACACTAGACATCACCTGTTATGAAGTAATCTTGTTTGCGATAGTTCATATTATATCCGTCAGGTCACATATTTAAATGGAAGTCGATACAATAGAAAAAGAAAATTCTGTGAATCGCGACACAGAAGATTTTTTCCGTATTACACTTTCTGAACTGAGGTGAGGGGCTGCACGACATCTCTCATGACTGGTTGTAATAATTTAATTATGAATTTTATTTTTTAAGTTTTTGGAAAAATATTACTGCTTTAAATGGCGCAAATTTCTGAACTGTATGACTGTTAAATCGCTCCAAGAACTTCCTAGTAAAAAAAACTTCTGTAACAATCTGCAGAGAGTATTGTAAACGTGTTCATATCTTTAGAGAGTCTAGTTGAAATCAAAACATAATAAAAATATATGAAATTATTATCATTACTTTTCTTTTAGTTGACCTTATATTATCAGTGTAGTTAACATCTTACATTTATGAAACTATGCGTTTTAGGGAAAGGCATTGTTGCACATAGCCCTAATTAATTCGTTTGCCCCGCTGGGCGATCCAAGTTATGAACCATATTTTATCAAAATTTAATAGAATCCATTCTGCAATTCAATTGAAATCGATAAATGCTTCACCAGGAAGTTAATAAAATTTTTATATTGCTAATCGACCCCTACATCGATTGTTCGAAGTTACCTGTTATGAGCAATTTCAGAAAAACGTTCCATATTTTATGATCTGTTAGTAATATACATGGAAGCAATTACCATTACAATTAGAAAATTGGAATTATAAAATAAAGAATCAAAAATATTTTTTAAATCTTTTATTGTTTTTTTATATTCTCAAAATAATTTCTAAGATAAATAAAATATAATATAAGAATTAAACCACAACTCAAACAAAAAACTATAAAATTCTTAATTTTTTCAATAGCAAAATTATATATATGCTACGATTTCAAACACATCGAAAATATTTCGTTTTAATTTTAAATATTCCACGATATTCACTTAAAATTAGTATATAATTTTGTTATTTTAATTTATTATAATTTTTACATTTTTCCAAATAAAATATATTATAAAAGATTTTCACTGTAAATCTACTTTGGAAGTATTGTAAAATATTTTATTGTTAATTAGTTAGTATTAATTAGCAAATATAGGAAAATTAAAGTTTGATTTATAAATCAGGTAAAAAGTTTTATTCAAAGGCATTCAGTTTAATGTTTTATGTATTTTATTACTCTAAAAAGAAACAAAAGCAATTACAGAGACTACTTTCACTAAAATTTATGTTTGATGTGCCGAAAGAAAAATATCACTCCTAATTTTGAAATTTGATGGTTTAGCTTTAGTTTTAGTTTGAAATTTATGTTGGAAATGTTATATTAGGTGTTACTGTTTGTTAAATGTTCTAGGGCTTCAAAATAACTCGAAAAATAATGATTTTAGAAAAAAGATTAATACAAAAGTTGAAGGATTAAAATAGTTGTATTTAATGCTGCTTTTCGAGTTATTCTGGTGTTCTGGTTACATCAGATCCCCTGTATTTTATACAAACTAAATTAAAAACCATTACAGGCCATTTTACGTCAAAAATGTATAGTATATAAAACCTTGAAAATGTATAAAGTCATGCCGCAAATTTGAATAATGAATTCGGTGAATTAAATCAATCGGAAAGCTCTTCAAGAATTTTCATTCCTCATTACCCATGTACATATAAATTTACCAAATATTAACCGAAAAACTCACGAAATTGAAAATTATATATTAACAATATCGTTAATAGTTTATCTCGTTAATGGTATATCAAATCGAAAAACTTTTTAGGATTTTTCCGTTTACATTCAATCTCTCTGTGTATTTTTTAAAACACTTCGAAGTTCCAACAGATAAAACAAACTATACACGAAAAATAACAATAAACTGGTTTAATAAATTATTGAATCACATACATTTATTTAAGCTTCTAGTGAAAGTGGCCATTAATAGCCATGTTCACAGTTTATATATGAAATACATAATTTTTTCATAAGTAGATAAGTAAAGATAAAGGTCGTGCAAAAAATCACAATATAATGGACACATTCAGAATAAATACATAATAATCAGTGATTGATTCATGATCAATCAGTGATTACTAACAGTTTGGCCGAATGCCTTTACATGGACTTATATCGACGATTGTATTTGTTTCATTTAAGAGTAGAAAATGTGATCACTTATCGGATTTCAAATATGATCAGTAAACTCTTGACAAAACAATTATCTCCGTTTTTATTACCGTTCAGAAAACAATAAGTTAATGAAACAGTTCGCCTGAACATATCCAATGTAATTATTTTTAACGACATTTACCAATATTCTCCAACTAAATTATACAGCCTCAAGCGGATTTTGTTATAAATGCGACTATGAAAAAATTTATACAATAGTTCAATCAATAATAATATTCACAAGTTATAACAATTGAGAAATTATTTCACAGTTTGATAACCTAGAACACGGCTAAAAATATTTATTATTATAGACCTAGTATCACATAATTTAAAACATTTTATGAAATTAATAAAGTGCTTGTATATATTTTTATGAAAATTTTTCTGCCAAATCTGAAATATTTCTTATTGAAAATTTAATTCAATTGATTACTTAAAGTTATTTTTTTAGAAGTGAAATTATATGAAAATAACGACGTCAGATTTTTATCGAATCCAATGAATTAAGTTTTTGTTTGCTAAAACCGTGCAAGGAAAAATTTTAGCATACATATTTGTGTATGTGAATTGTAAACATGTGTATGTTTTGAGTTTTAGCTATGTACTTTAATAATAGCCAAAACAGGAGGCCAACATTCTTTTTTATGTAAAATTTTATGCTCTATAATTTTTTATTTGAAACTTTTTTCTAACTCTTATCACTTTTGAATAATCATAAAGAAACAATATTTTACACTTTCAAATTACAAACTACACACGTAATTAGTATTATGCTCTATAAATCTTACGTGTGTGTGTATTTTTTATACGATTCTTCATATTTACAGAGCTTAATGCATACTATTTTCAGAGCATAGGTAATACTTATACAAACTGTGTACATGGCATCAAACCTATAAGGTGGTATACAGTTATAATTTGTAATATTCTTTATTCTCCAGAAACATAACTCCTTAATTAAAAGGAATTAATTTTGCTCAAGTAATCAGAATATCGGAAATTTTCTTAAACCGTAGACAACGTCAAATTTCCCTTTATTTTCAGCTTTGGTTTGTAAACCAAATAAGAGAGATGTTAAAAATTTTTATTGAAACGTGTGGTATTGAAACAAAAACTGATTCAAAGAATCGAATATGCAAAAATATATATATTTTTGTTAAAATCTATTTAGTAATCAATTTAAATATTTTTTTCAATCCGAAAATTGAAGCCCTATTAGTTTGTTACTCAAAATTAAAATATTTGAACTGTCTAAATTAATTTTAAAAAATTCTTTACTTTCTTTTAAATTACAAAATACAATTAATTCAGTTCTAAATGATAATTATAATCATTAATCTCATAAGTCGTAATTGATACTTCCTTGGACTAGAATTTACCAAATATTCTTAAAAATTCTATGGAAGTGTGCCTATCTTTATTCAAACTTTTCAGTCTACAAACGACGTAATTATAACGTTAGATTATGTACACTATATTTCTATTTTCAGCTCCAATATCATTCGGGCATTTTAAGGGTTTAATAAATAGAAACTGAATCAAAGAGTTTAACGATAAACTAATAAAAAATGCGGTTATATTATAATATTTTATTTTTATTGGCTGGTCTTCAAAGCGGTTTTCCCCGTCTAATTCTTAACTTTTTAATTAGGCATTTTAAAGTGATCACTTTTATAAACTTACTATATTATTAATCAAATAGATTTACGCTACGTTGCAATATAATGTGACACTGTTTTTGTATTTATTGTTTTTTATAATATAAGAAATTGTATCCAGCCGTTTGAAGATCATCAGCTAATTTAACCACAATGGTGTTTAAATTAGCTGATTAGGTGTTTAAATGAACTTATATCAGAAAAATAAAATACTGTTTAGTTTTGCTGTTTTGCCTGGCAATTTGAAAATTTCACTTGTATATAAATATCTCCTGAAATAAATATTTTCAAATTCAAGAAAGTGAACAGAAATTTATATAAGTGATCACTAAAAGAAATGTTTCCAAATGTAAGATAGGTAACTATTTCAATAATGGAGATTAGAAACATATAGCATAGAAGTTTAATTATATCACATAGAAATAATTATTAATGTCAAATTATATACTCTGTAAATCTGTTAACAGTACTTATTATATGCTATGATTGTCTTGTTTCAACCAACATATAACATACACGCATACGTACTGTTTAAAAGACATAATACGCGAAATTAAATTATTATGGAACATAATTTAACTTCCATGATATATAGAAAAAATGGAAATTCAAAGCTCAAAAAAAATATCAATTTAAGTACATAATTACATATTATTATTTTTGTTAAATTCGTACAAAAATAATAAATAAGGTATAAAACTATCTCATAACGAACAAAAAAGATAACATTATCATACAACAACAATGTGCATTTCAAAAATTTGATGTTTACATCACATAATAATATACCTACACAAAGTTTAAAGAAAATTAATATTTCCACATTGTAAATCATCATATACATTTTATGTATTAATACAAGAGCCAGTGTGAGAATATTTGTATTTTTATTCTAATAATCCAGTATAAGTATTTATCTTGCGCAGAGTATTGGATAAAGAAAAAACTTCATAATTATCACCATTTTTTAATCAGGTTCCAAAAGTCAATATATCTACGACTTCATCTTACAATCGCTACCTTTGCAATCTCCATATTTAATTGAAATCAAAACTGAGGCATCTATAATCAAGGCAATCTCTAATGTTATGTACATTGCCTTTCTTTCATCCAAATATTATGAAATTTAACACAATCTTAATATAAAAACAGAGGATTTACTAAAAATATTTTCCCGAAAAAAAAATTAATTTTTGAATTTTATATTAACATAAAAGCACTACAGACCATTTGATTAAATTTATGCGCGAGAAGATAACCCTAAGATTAAGGTATTATGAAAGTATTTAGTTTAAAGGTCGGTTTACTTAAGAAGAAGCAAGACTAAAAATTTTTTTAATTTAATGAAAATTAAAAGTACCTACAGTTTGTTTAATGTTTACAATATAACGAATAGAAATAACAAAAATGGTTTATGCCTGATAAAAAAAAGAAAGAAATCGATAATTATTAATTTTCATTAAATTAAATAATCTTCGGCTTTAATCAAATGGTATTTATACTGACTCAGTTCTATCTAGTGGCACAACACATGGTAATAAAATCTTTCTTGTATTGTGTTTGTTTCCTTAGTATGAATAATTAGTTATCTATGCATATATTAACACAAATATTATAACCATACTATTTTTTATAATACGTCTACTTTATATGCAAGTTCTTATGTAAATCCTTCCAGAGTATCCTATATCACGTCTATACATAACCTTATGTATATTTTTATCCTCTGTATAAATAAAATTTCGAATTTACAAAAAATACCTATATTAAAAGATCGAAATAACATTAAAATTTTGTCACTGACTCTTGTACTATGAGATACCATGAGATATTGTACAAACCCGCATTTGATAATTACGTTTATTCACGCACACATTTTAACTTCTCCACATTGAACACAGCACTGGGATTTTATAATTTAATCGTTTGTTCTATTTTTTAATCGGTCCCCTTATTTGGATGGTTCAATATTTTTTTTAATACAGTTCAATTTCAATTTTTTAATAATAGTCCTCTAAAAGCTGAAATAAAATTAGAAATATTTCATTTCATAACTAAAATATATGATGAAATTTTGTATACAATTTTTTTAAACACTGCAATATTCAATAATATTATGTATAATGGTGAATTCACATAAAAATGACGGAAATGAGCGATGAGACAATCCACTGAACTTTATAAAATCTATGAAGCCAATATAAACTTGTCAATCAGCAATCATAATTCTTATATAATTCATTGAACTGCGTCTGCGTTATCGCCTCATAAAACGTCTTCGTTGCTTTAATCTGAATTCACATTCCTGTCCGTCCGTTTATGTCCCCTTTGACAAAAATGTCCCCTTTGCCAGTTAAAAAAGCTTAGTTCACATCACTAATTGTTAGAACTAGAACTCGATTTTACTTCTATAGATCCCTAAAATTCCAAGCACCATACGTCACTGGAACCTAATATATTGAAATGTATATGTTAGGCTTTCAAAAAATCCTATTTTATAATATTTGGGTCCGACTTTGATAAAAACTTTAGTTTAGGCTACTGAGAATCCAACGAAATCGATGCGGCCATTTTGAATAGGATGTTATTAACGGTTCTAATAATAACAGCTCAATAGTTCTTCGGTTCGTTATAGATTCTAATATCTAAACATTCTATTAATAGATAAGATATCAGCTCAAAAAGAGTCTGAAAGTACAAAATCTTCAAAACTTGATCTACAATTACACCTAAGAATTAAAATTCTGTAGTTTGACTACAATGGAAATATTTAATTTTCTTTTCTCTCCAAACAATAGATCGCTCGTTTAGGAATTAATTCTACAAGTCATAAACGTAAATTGTAAATTTCAAATTCGACTCTTATAGAAATTTTCCTCCGTTTTAATTTTTTAATCAATATTTCTATCCACATAAAAATATGGATTTTTATGTAAATGTTGATTAATAAAAGCAACGGGGTTATGTATATTTTACATACTACATATTATCCTTTTTTACGAGAATCAAATACTAAAGAAACGCACAATTGTTTTAGAAATTTTATATAAATCATTTTAATTTTAATACAAAATTTTAATAAATTCAAGCTAGAATATTTTTTAAGCTCAACCGAATTTTTGTATATGCTAAACCATTATCCTATACTTACTTAAATTGAATGGTTATGAAGTTAAAAGTATAATTGAGCTAATGGTGCTAGTAGTCGATAACGCTAACAAAAGAAAGAATAAAAAATGAATATCTTAAATATTGAAAAAAAATTAAGGAAAACTTTATCCACTTTACTTTCCTAAATATCATGTGATATTAAGAAAATTGAACAAAATTTTCCTTACATAATAAGTCAAACCAATTAAAGTTTATTAAAGATAAGAGCAATATTAAGCAATGATTTGAATAGCTTTCATTATATATCTACTTGACAACATTTTTTTAATTGCACTATGAAATGCCTTTAAAGCTTGGATTATAATAATAGATTTTAGTTACGTTTAATAAACAATTAAGGTTCAATTGTTGATATGAATATTGCAGTGTTAAAATACACATTTAATTATGTCAATAATATAAAGTGGTTTCTATTTACTTGAAGTTATTCAATCAATTAAATAGTAAATTTTATATCGCAAAAATCGTCACAATTTTTATATTAAAACTAAATTCTTTAATATTCAAATAAAATTGAATTAAACTTTTTCCACGAAAGTGCGAATTCAATCAATTTTTTTAATTTGAAATTCACATAAAGTTTTTAAACTTGTCAAACCGTATTATGCAGTAATATAAATTTTTAGCGATTTACAGCCCATTTTTTAAGCTCATTGTGTATTATTAATTTTAGAAAATTTCAATATAGTGTCAATATTTGTCATATAAAAGCGTCCAAAATAACCATAAAAAAGATTCAAAATTTCTGATGATCAACTTATCTTATACTAATTATGATAATATTTTGGATCTTTTAGTAATTACTACGTATCTTTTAGTAAGCCTTGGTCAACATTTTTCCCAAAGTAAATACGTGAAGATTTTGTTGATAACGTAGCAAACTGTGTTTGTTGATTGTCGGGGCATGAAGTCGAATTTTGTTAATAGCGACAAACATCCTGAATTAGGCAAATTGCTTCTTATAGCAAGTAAATATAATATATCAATGTTAAGTGTTTAATATCCAACATATTAAACATTATATATTAAACAGTAATATAGTGCAAGTATGAGTATCAATACTTGAACTATTTTTAATCATTACCATCAATATGATCCACAAGATATAAAGAGTTTGTTATTTGGATATTGAGCAGGAGCTGTGACGAATCGAAACAGTATGAAAAAGGGTTTCAAACAAAAGTCGATTGTTTTTAAAAACAAAAATTTTTAATATTTGAAATTTTTTTCGTCTTTTATGGTTTAAAAGATGAGTCATGGATACATGGGAAGCAATTGGAAGGTATTTCTCCTTCAAAAAGTTGCAAAGGTTTTTGCTCCTTCGCTTGCATTTTCGGTCTTGAGTACCCCATCAAAATTAATAATTACAATACAGGCAGACAGGCAGAAATAGACTTATTAAGTGAGCAGCTGCTATACACAATTTTTTTTACTACCTTCGGAATTTTCTAATCATGAAAATTTTCGACTTTTATCATGAAAATGATAAAAATGAGCATTCATTAATTTTAATCATAAATTTGTTCTAAATGAAAAAATAAGTAAACTAAGCATTATTTTATCACAAACATTCCACAGCTGTTCAGATAAACATTCTGGCTAAATGTTTGTCGATTATATGCCTGAATTTCCAGTTTTATAAAAATATATCTTAATTTTCAGTTTAATGTTTAAACTGTACATTAAAGATCGGAATCTGAGCCTAATGAACGTTGAAATATTGGTTCTCTCGCCGAATTCATATATGAAAAAATCGAGCTCTAGTTTAGTTAACTTACCACACATTTAGTCCTAAATGTAAATTATAACGAATTTTGTGATATAAAATTATTTAAGTTAATATTCTAATAAATATACAAATAATAATTTTGTGTTATGAAAAGTGTAATAATTTTTTTTTCTATATATTAAGTATTTATTAGTTAAATACAAAGCTCTTTAAATATATTATTTATACACTATCTATGAAATATAAAAAAAAAAAAAACAATCCTTATAAGGAGCGATGAGGGAGTACAATACGTTTTTGATAATTAATTAAGACATTTACGAATAAAAATAATAGCAATAATTCATAAATGTGTAAATATAACTATATGTGCTCTCAAAAAAATTAATATTGCACTGTTAGCTGGTTTGGCAAAGGGCCATCTGCTGAGGAAATCTTGGATTAATCATATCTACCTCATATCCTAAATTGACAATCATTGTTTCAAATGGATTCATTGCAATTCGTTGTTGATTTGATTCTGCTGCCTGCCATATATCCGATACAACATGTTTTCCATTTTCAATATCATTCTAAAAAATAAATATGAAAATAAAAACAATCAGTCGCCTGAGAAAGTACAATTTAGCTTGAACAAGCGAGAGTCAATGAACCAAAATTTTAAAATTTATTGTTTCGTATAGTTTTTTGGGTCTATATTTATTATTTAACTTTTATTCTAAATGATATGTTGGAAAGTGGCAATTTGTGTGCTGCAAATAACTTATATTAAGACAACCTGTATAAATTTTTTAACACATTTCTTAGTTTTATTTTCAAAAAACCAAGTTACAAGTATTAGATGTGAGTATTTAGTGGAAGTCCCACTTAGAATTATCCATTAGTCCCAGTTATATAGCCATTAATTTTATAGACATGCATAGCAAGAAACTGATCTTATTTATGGATATGTACATTTTAAAAATGGTTATCTCTTATTTATGTTTCTTTTCTCAGGCATAGAATGTTTTTTATGATTAAAATTATAGCTCATAGAATTTTCTCGCTTATCCAGATTTATTTTTATTTTTTATGTATATACATTAAAGATATACGTGTAATTATGTGAGTACGTAAAAAGTTACACTTATTTGGTAAGTTACATTGTTCGTGTAATTATATGCAGTGTTGTAAAAGTATTTATTTTATTTGTATTAAAATAATATACTGAATCATTGACAGTATAAAAAATTTCTTTCATTAATAAGATGGGATTTTTATAATAAAACACCTACATGAAATTTATAGAAAAAAAACTCGAGTTGAATGGTTTATTGAGAGACATACGGGTGTTAGTGAAACATTCAATTTAGGTCTTGTACTTGAGTTATTTCAAGTTGAATATACTTGTACATAGGAAAATCCTAATGTTTGAAGGACCATACCCAAAAAAAGATGAGGCTCTTAAATTTAACTCTCATTCCAGGAAGTAGTATTCTGAAACCACCTATACACACAAAAAAGTGTTAATTTTTAATTTGCAATTTTTTCGTTTCGAAAATAATTTTGAGTTTTTGGTTATTTTTAATTACAATTATTACAGCATTTTCTAAGTTATTAGGAGTATAAAAATTTCTAATTTTAACAAAATAAAAAAGCTGGAATTCATCGCAAACCTTTGTAAAATCTAAAAATCAAAAGCAATTATAAATGGCTAAAAAAATCGTTTTAATAAAAAAAAAATGTGCAAGGATATACCTCTCTTCTCTTGTATCATGTAATATAATTTGATATTGTTCAGTTGCAGAACAATTTGAACAAGATTAGTAAAATTATTAGAAAAAAATAAATTGTCAAAAGAATCACCTCTAGAAAAAGATATGGTTAAAATAAAAAAATAATTTAGAAAACTTGGGGAATTCGATTCTTAGTATGGACCCTATTAAATTAATTTCGCAAATTCATCTAGCCATAGTTTAAAAAATAATTAAGATACTTACATCGGACAATGGTTGCCATAATTTAACAACCGTTTCTATACCACTAGTTGCAATTAAACATGTTGACGGGTGTGGTTGAACACAATTTACAATTGAAGTATCAGCATGATATGCCGTAACTAATTCACAACTATCTCGTTTCCATATATACAACACTCCATCATCGGAACCAGCAGCAATATAATTACCAGTTGGACCAATAAACGCGGCCTCTTTTATATCAGTTGTTGTATTACAATGTCCCACAAATCGAGATTGATAATCACCAGCAGCTGATCGCCATGTGGTTTCTTGTTGAGATTTATGAATTGTAATTTGATCGTCGCTTGGTAATCCACCTAGAAATTAATAATAAACGATTTTGATAGTTAAGGTCAATGTACACAGTTGAAATGAATATTGCAGATCAATTAAATTTATAAAAACAATAGACAATTTCAGGAGTTTGAGAAATTTTCTAACCAAGCTTAGAAATTTTTAATTATTTGCATAATTAATAGATGAGTAGTAAAAGATGATTACTTTGAAGTTTTATTTTATTAATTTCTGTTTATTTGCAAAATTATCTCATTTATCCCTGACTTATTCAGTATATTTAAAATTTCCTTGCATTTCCTAGTCTTTCGGTATGATCTGAAGACAAAAGTGGAAGTATATAATAGTTACCTGGCATTACTAAATACTCGGAATTTGGTTTTTGTAAAGCTTCAACTAAACGTGTATACTCAGATGAATATTTTGAATGATATCCACGTAATAAATTCATCCATGCTTTTGCTGCTTTCCACCATTTTAATTTTATTAAAGCATACACAATACCAATTAATGCTCGTCGTGCTTTTATCGAACGTATACCACCACGTGAATTTAATGCTATTAAATAATATCGTGCAGCCGCATAATAATCACCTAACCATTTTCGATTCATTAAACTATCCGCTCGTTTTATATACTGACATGAACATTCAGGTGTTGAAGTAGGCACAATAGTTATATTTCCAGGAACTTCATCAAAAGACATCTCTTCGATAGGGAATGATTCCTGAAACATAATTTAATCAACTCTGTAATTGTTTAAGATTTACGACCACAAATTCATCAGACATGATTTTTAAATTAATGCATTTTTGTGTAATTTGAATTCTAATCATATCTTAAATAATGAATTTCATCAAAAAATCAAAGTTTTTTTAATTTTTATCAATTTTATAAAACTTAAAAATTTAAAGAAAAACCGAAAGAAAATTTTATTGTAAAAAGATAAATTTGCGTACAAGATAAGAAAGACAATCAGTTTTTCGCGATAAAAAGTAGTCTATATCTTATTGAAGAAGACCAAGAAGTAATAAATTCACCTGACAGTTTTTTCAGGATATTGAATCTGATCTAAGGTCAAAAAAACTAAGGACCGCTCTTAAGCGTGAAATTTTTAATAAAAGTAAAAAAATTTTTAATTAAAAATAAAAATTTTAATTTAATAACCTAAGAAAAGTAAATAATTCTTAATACTATTTAATAAAAGGGCACCTTACAGTTATAAGCATTTTTATTCGAAATATGAGAGGGTGAAGGTGACGATTCACAAATGTTCATGAAAAATATTTTTTCCATAGAAATAGTTGCTACTTTTTTCATTTATTTTTAATTTTTAAACACTCTAAATTGTTCATTTGTTAATTACCACTTTCGTCCACTCGTATTTCTATATACATACATTTAATGTTGAGCAACAAGTTTTTAAAAAAATTCCATTACTACCACTATCTCCAGAACTTATTAAAACACTATCTTCAGTCATTTTTGGAGGTTTTGTTAATTTATAAGTATAATTATTAGTATTATTAATATCATAAAGGTAAATATGATCACCACCAAGATTCACTAATAACTCATTACCAAATGGTGAAAATGATACGTATGTTGTAGCTAATTTAAAATTTCTATCTGGTGTATTCTCTTCAATATTAGAAGTACCTAATGAGCCTAAATGACCAGGAGTAAAATATCGAGCACTTTGTAGAGGAATTGATTCATCTGGTACAGACACACGTGCTAAGCATGCTTGCCGGTCCAAAAAATCGACACCTCGATCACTCTGTAACAAATTACACAAATCAAATATATTTTTTCGTAATGAGAAATCTGCAAAGGATTTCGCCTAATAAAAGCAAATGGTATTTTAAGAACGTTTTATGAACCAAGTTATTTATTTTCGTGATTAAAACAATACAACGAAAATTTATAAATATTTTAACTTCTCATTTATTGGATGGAAGAATACCTTTGCGATATTCAATTTGTAACATGTTTGTTTTTTCTGTTTATAAAGTGCAAAATAGAATAAATATAATAGTAAAAACAATTTTACCCTAAAAATTGATGTTTTTATCATTCGCCTATCATATAAACGAGCATATGAATCATTTGCACCAACTGCAATTAAATGAGGTTTCACTGCATTCACAGAAATGCATTTTGCTTCAGCATGCCATCCTGCATGTCGACATAAATCGATTAGTACAGTTCTCCCACTTCGACTTTCAATGTTACTTCCACCTCCACTGCTACTATCACTCTCAGAAGATCGACTTCCAGGGCATGTGTGAGGTTCACGTAAATCAAATTGTCTTCGAAAAAAAATTTGTTTAATTTCAAAATCTATCACGTGTACAACTTTTGTTTTAAACTTACAACACTAAACCATCTTCTCCGGCGGACCAAAAAATATCAGGCAAATCGGGAGCAGTCGCAATACGTTTAACACGGCCTCCGTGACATCGACAATGTAATAAAGGGGTTGCTTTAGACGATTTGGACGAGGATACACCATGTTCCACATTCATAACAGTAACAAATGTATCCCCAGCTCCAGTAACTATTTGTGAGCAATTAGTTCTCGGTAAAAACTAAAAAATAGATTTGATTTTTTATACATTAGTTTCAAATAAAAAAATTTTTTTTTTTGTGAATTTCTAAAGCTTTCTTTCTGATTTTATAATAAGAGGATATGTAAAATAATATTGTGTGCAAGATCTATATTACAAAACTTAGTAATTTGCTTGTAAACTATATTTCAAAAAAAATAAAAATAATATCAAATTTTGGTTGCATTGAGAATTTTTGAGCTTCAATAGCTACAAAGAGAAAGTTGTTGAAAATCAAAACTCAAGCTTCTTCGGTTTTACATTCAAATTGTGTATACCAAATTCTATTAAATTTGATTAAATATTTTTAAACTTATCATCCGTGACCTTTCAAACCAAAATTGTATTTACTATATTATTTATAATTATAGAAAATTAAAACAGATTGAAGATATGTATTTATATAGGAAGCAGTTTAATGGCTGAAATTAATCTCCAATATGTTTTACCGAATTTTAAATTAAGAATTGCTTTTAGTTTTGTATCCTCTTAAAGCCAATCTCTTATTTATAAAACAATCAAACTAAACAATATATACTTATTAAAACAAAAATTTTACGCACTTTAACTGAAAAAATATTTCCAATATGTCGAGTTGGAATAACAGAAAGCTGCTTTCTTCGCATTGGATCCCAAATTATAACTTTTGTGTCATCTGAACCAGATATCAATAATCTATTTTTATCAGAAATATAACGTTAATATTAATTCAATATTATGATAAAAATATAATAATTGTATACCTCCCGTCTTCGCTCCATTCTAAACAATTAACACATCCTTTATGTCCTTGTAACTCATGAATAGGTCCTAAACGTTTTATCATTCCTTCAGTAACATGAGCTGCTTTCTGAAAGGATCTCGTATATCCATCAGAGAATTCACGTTGCCTAAGCATATGTACTACGCTCTCTGTCACATGGCGATGTCCTCGGGAATCTTGGGTATTCATCTAAATTATTAAATTTTATCAATTATACAATTTACAGCTATTTAACGTTAGTAAATTAGTATCAACATTCTCCAAACTTTTTTTAGAGTAATTTGATAAACCAATAAAATTTTACTAACGAAAATCATCATTCATAATGTTTTGAAGTTATAGAATTAGGAATTGAAATGTCTACTCGTTTATTCTAATGAGTACGAATCAAATGAGCATATTGTAAACTTTTTAAGAGACATTTATCAAATTATTTTGGGTGTTGTATCAGAAAATTTAATAAAGAAACTAAAATTTCGTACTTCGACAGATTAGGTTGTAACACAAAGGTAAATAAATCTTTGCGTAGAAAGTTTAAATGATTTTGCTTCATCCAATTACACAAGCTTTCCCCTTTATTATGTTTTGGAACAATAATACTGATAAGATAAAACAAAAATACAGGTAGACAACCATTCATGGACGGTGGTGAAGCAAAATAAAATTTTGAAGACTTTTCAATGTTTCAGAATGCAAAATATGGTTATCTGATGTGAAAAGTGCAAAGCTAAGGTAGCTAACCATCCCTATTTACTTATTAAGCAGTCTTTCATAAGTCATTATATCCGGGTCGATTGAAGCTAGCGGGAATTTTAAGTTCTTAAATGCAAAAATTCGATTAATGGTACAAAATTATTGCCTTTAGATACAGTTAATCGCTTGAACAAATAACTGTTGTTAAAAATTGGGTGTTTTTGAAAATTTTATCTGTTCAAGTTAATAAAATTTATACAATCGAATCCATTGAATCTTTTTGCAAAAATTTTAAAATAGCAGGAATAAATATTAGTCCCCGATAATATTATACAATGCCTTATAAGATTCTTAAAATAAGTGTTAATAGTTTTACAAAGATATTTTATTTAATGAGAAAATTTAATTAAATTACGCACTTTTAAAATTACATAAACATAATCGATTTAACATGAAAAACTAAATAAAATATCAGTATTATCTTTTTATAATTTATTATGTACTGCATTGTCTAATGAAAATGAATACCTAAAAACAATTTTATAAAAAAGTACTTTCAAAAATAATTATATTGTTGAAAAATTGTAATCAATTTACCTTGTATTTTTTACTCGAACATTACAAATATTAGAAAACCACTACCGTAAATAATTGTAAATAAAAATTTATGTAAAATGAAAATAAAAAATTTTTTGACGTATGTTCGAAATATCTTGTATATATTTTTAACCAGAATATGTCAAACAAATAGACATTTGTTGTGGTTAAGATTCCCGTAATTACTAAATATTTGTTTATTAATTTTTTAAAAATTAATAAAAACACAATTTTCTAATTAATTATACAAATAGATATTTATTTATAAAATTAGTTTGATCACTACACAAAAATTTCATTGGACCAAGTTAAATTCCTCTTTTCTTTTTTTTTTTTTAAATTAAAATTTTCATTTAAATTTGTGTAGTTATCCAACCATACGTCAAGATTAATCAGTCTGATTTGTATTAGCATAGTACAAAGTTGCGAGTCATCAATCAATTTTAAATTTTGTATTTAAAAAAAATTTTTAATAAACAAATATGGAAAAGAAAGGTAGTTTTATTCGAGTAATAGAAGATGAAACACACTTTCGATCAGAAATTCAAAGCGCTGGAACGAAATTAGTGGTTGTTGACTTTACAGCAACTTGGTATGTTTTTTCTAACCTCAAATTTTAACCATTAATTTTAGTATTTTATTATATTTTTTAATTAAATTTAAAGGTGTGGACCTTGCCAAAGAATAGCACCAATTTTTGAACAATTATCAACAAAATACCCACGAGCTGTTTTTTTGAAGGTAGACGTTGATAGATGTCAAGAAACTGCGGCTAGTGAAGGAGTTTCAGCTATGCCTACTTTTATTTTTTATAGGAATAAGGTATACAAAATTAAAAATATACAGTTTTACAAATATATGAGACCGAATTTGAATTTATCTTTTGTGCTAAAATTTCACTTCGCGAGTAAATCAATTTGACATAAACGATTCCCCACATCATTAAACATGGAATCGTTAATTCTTCTTTATAATTGTATTGTTGTACAGATAGCTACTTAAAAACATAAACATTTATCAACTAATTTTACTACTAAATATTTAAAATATTCCTCTCAAATATATTTACATTATTTTCACAGTTTTGTGTTTTTTGGGTTTATAATGAGTCGTAAAATGTGGTGGTAACATTGTAGTTAATTTTGACCCATTTCTTGATGTGCCATTGAGCAAAATTTCGGTATACATACTTTCATCATATTTGGTACATAGCTTCTTCAATTTTATAAGAACATAAAAATTTAATTAAGATGCTTGTCTTCTGAAAAAAAAAATTGTAACAGTAAACAGCCTTCAGATTTTTAGTAACTTTTATTAAATAAAAAATAATACTCTAAGGATTTTTCATTATCCAAATCGAATTTGAAGTCAAAAAATTTAATAATCCAAAAATTTAGGTTGAAAATCATATGAAATGTAATGTAAACCTAAACTTTCCAACAACCATTTTGAATTCCACATATTAAAATTATTTGCTTTCATAGACCTATTTCCTGTATAAGTCTTAATTTCGATTTTATTGCTCAAGTTGTTACAAGGCAACCTTCATACTCAAATTATTTCTTTTTACTAAAGCGGAACTAGAACTCTTTTTGCGTGCGATTTTCCGTATAACGACAAATGTTATATTTATCTATTTGTAATAAAATTTTTATTGTTAAAACTGAATTTATATTTACTTTTCTTAGACAAAGGTAGATCGATTACAAGGCGCTGATCCAACTGGTTTAGAGAATAAAGTACGGCAATTTTATGGTGCTGATGATGGTGACACTGGTGAATCGGGTGAATCAGGAGTTGCTGGTCATGTTAGTGTTACAAATTATTTACGTTATATGTACATTGCAATAATATTTTTTTATTGTATATTATTTAATTTACTAATAAGAAATTATTCTAATATTAGATGGACCTTGGCGTTTTCCTTGATAAAAAACAATGTGAATGTTTAAATGAGAGTGATGATCATCAATTCGATTGCGCTTTAACATCCGACGATAAGTTTTTGGAATCAGATTGTGATGAACAGGTGGTTAAGAGTTGTTAAAACACTGTCTTGAAAATTCTTGAAGATTTAACTAGAATTTTGTATTATTTTTTGTTTTGATTATTTATTCTTTTTATCTTGTAAATTGTTATTGAAATAAAATATTCGCTATTGTTTTGTAAAGTTTTAATTATTAAAATAATTGTCTTTGTTCAATTGTATTATATTTGCTAGTTAAATCTTCATCTCGTTTATGTTCGCATAGATTTGAATTTTTTGTAATTAATGATTTTTTCATATTTTTAGTTGATATTGTCGATCACATTTAATCAAACGGTTAAAATACATAGTTTAGTTATAAAAGGACCCGTTTCTAATGGCCCAAAGAATGTGAAGCTTTTCATTAATCAACCACGAACTTTAGACTTCGATCTTGCAAATTCATATACATCAGTTCAAAATTTAGAGTAAGTACTTTTAGATGTTTATTTTTCCGTATACTCACAACTGTATTTCAATATAATAATTATAATACAATATTATTATCTCAATTCGACCATGAGATGAAATTATGGACTGTATATTTGCATGCAGTCGGTATGTTCGGCTGCAGTTATATGAAAAATTGCTGTCGTATGTCTATTTGAATGCTTTACTAGACTACATACAGCCTATCAGATATAAATCGAAGATTCTAATCATCAACCTACTAACAGTTCTTAATACCTGTTATTCAGACATAAACTTAGGGTTCCCTAGATGGAATGTACTAAAATGTAGCGTTTGGTCCTTAAATATTAGGAATGGTAATTTTTGTAGGAATTAAAAAAGACTTTCAAAAATTGAATGTTAAATTTTCAAATAATTAACATAATTGTGATCAAAATAATTCCTGATTAAAGTATTTATCTCAAATAACTATTCATTTTTATTATAGAATTTTAATCTCGAGATACATTAAACTTGAATAACTGTCACATGAAATTTTTTATTCGATTTCTAAACTGACATTCTGCTCAAAAACCCATTTAAATGGCTACTGTGTTATTCAGCGGCGTAGCTAGGATTTTAGCGACCGTCGTTCTCCAAACTATTTGATCGGGTGCCACTTATAACATAATCATAATTTTTGTAATATAATTATATTAACTTCGACCAAATTGTATGTTTTGTTGTTGTAATTATAATTTTGTATGTGGGAGGGTATGCTTTATTTTAAAAATAAACGTGGTCTGAAAATTCTTTGTGTATAATATGTCAAAATCTACTTTGTAGTACCATTCATGTGATTTGATGATTTATAACTTATCTTAAAAAGTTTTAATTATCAAAAAACATTGCTATTTGGTTTCTGGCCGTTTACTTTGCACATCTAGGTCCTTATTTGGACTCTAAATCATTTTTATTAATAATTTTGAAAGTGCAACATTAGGTATTTATAAAAACGATCGAATACACTTCAACTTATGACACCATTTTAACAAAACATTGAATTTGAGTTTTTACTACATCTATACATTCAGGTGTGCGTAACGGATAGTATATTCAGCTCTGCGTTATTATGTATTTGGTTTATTTGTTTTTACAGAATCACACCAGAAGACTTAGAACAAGGAATTCCGATTAACTTACGTTATGTTAAATTTCAAAATGTACAAAATTTGCAATTATTTTTTATGGATAATCAAAGTGGTGCAGCAACTACACGTATCGATATGATTAAATTTATCGGATCTCCTGTTACAACGACAAATATGTCTGATTTTAAACGTGTAGCTGGAAAAATTGGTGAAAGTCATTAACATTGAAATAAATTTTTAAAGTAAATAATTCAAATACTGAAATTTGATAAAAGGCATTTTAAATAATCATTATATTTATAAATAAAAAAGATTCCACTAACTTTGGTAACATTGTTACATAATTAAATATTGTTTCAGGAGATCTAACATTATACCATCTTATTAAAAATTTGTCAATAACTTAAGTTGCTAAATAAATATAATTTAAACACATGGCAAGTTTTATTATATTATTTTTACTTTTTTCAGAAAAACTATTAACTCATATTAAATTGATAGTGTCTTCAAAAAATTTTCTTTTCGGAATTAGACATGAAAAGGAAAGATTCTCAATATTATAAGTTTGAACTAGTGCACGTATATAACATGTCATCGATAAATACACACTTCTAGAAATTTTGATGATGCTAACTACTTTTTCCTCTAAATAAATTATCTTAACCAATTTTGTATAAAAATTATTAAAATGTAGAAGTTGAAGGATTTATTTAATATTTTTGTCAAAGTAACCATAGAAATAATATGTATTAAAATGAAAAACACAAATTTTAATTTTTTCATTTCTACTTTAAAAAATGTTATCAAAAAAAATAATTCGCATTAAAATAGTAAATAATTTAATTCGTACATTCAAAAGAATGAACATACAACGTAAATTGATATGTCTATTAATTAGCTACTATTTTGAAATTTGAAATGCAGGGTTGTGGTGGTGACATTTCGTTTCATTATTTCAAAATAACACGAAAATGTAGAATTTTCGAGTATTCGCTTATTTTTCGAGTTATCGACACTTTTTCTCAGAAATTATCGTGTTTATGTCAAATAAATACCACAATTTAAAACATTTTACAAGATTTAATTATTATTTTTTCTTAAATGATTTTAATACACAATTCGATCACAAATAACCGAAATTTAATTCGTTTAAAAAAAATCAACACTTATATGTTTAAAACAACTATTAAAAATTCAGGTAATCAAATAAGCATCATTTTTATAATATTTTGGATTAAGGAATGTTGCTGCAACTTTGGAAGGTGAAAACTTTCGGTTTGAATGTTTTCATTACAATATACAAAAATAATGTTATATATTTAGTATATTTTTTGAATAAAAAAGAAAAACAATATATATATTATATACAAATAAAAAATAAAAACAAGTATAATAAATAAAACCAAAACCAAAAGTATTTTTATAGTGAATTTTTTGTCATATATCACGTAAAATATTTATGAGCACCATAATCCTATCTTAAAGTTTTAAAAGTTTAACAACAAACTTAATATAATATATCTATATATTATTTTCGTTAATATATTAAATCTTTACGAATATTACAATAATTAGATATAATCCAAAAGGAATTGTCACTGAAAAGATTGGCTCTTTCAGCCGGTTTTAGTCCGTTATAAAAAAATTTGAATCTAAAGCATATGCTCCGGACCAAGTTTGCGAAAGACAAAGAAAGCCACGTTCGTCACGCATTTGTGTATTTCTTAGTAAATTAAACGAAATTTTTTTTTGCCAGGAAAAAATTTTCTAAAATTTTAAATTTTTCAGTCGAAATATAACTAATTTGGAAAATTTTATAAATATAATTTTGATTGTAGGATTGTTTCCTTAGATAAGCCAAAATTCATTAAAAAATTTATTACTCGAATTTTTATTTCTAAATCATAAGATAAATGAATAACTCATTTTAAGAAAAAATTGATATTCAATATTAAATTTTTAAATCCAAGTAATAATTCCTTTCAAATTAATACACTAATAGGTTATTCATAAATTAATGTAAATTCTTTCGGGGGAAATAGGAAGAATTCTTGTTTGTTAAAGAAGGGGGGGGGTATATTTGTGGTGGAAAAATTTATCAAACCATACATCCCCCTAATTTATATATGCCCTCTAAAACCAAAAACGGAATAAATATAACATTTAACAAAATAATAAAATTTTAAATAATAAAAGATTTACGAATATAATAAACTATTTTTGAATCATTTAATTTCAGCGTAAATTTTTTATAACAGTATCTTAAATATTACAGGTCAATAATAGACGGTAAATAAAATACACAGTTTTTTGAATTCAACTGTTTTTTAATTTTACAAGTTAATCTTCATTTAAAATCTGTATATATCTGTAATGAAATAAATTGAAATATAACAAACTAAGTACCCTGATAAAAAAAGTCCTATTCAATCATATAGAAATTGAATAGGGTATTTCCTATTCAATCCCTATTCGATTTCTATAGGACTGAATAGAACTTTTATATCAGGTTAGTCAACATATTTAATGTATTGTATGAAATGATTAATAATAGTTCACAATGATCCTCAACCATATCTCGAGTATTCAAACAATTAACACTAATAGTTATCTTCGCTTGTTAATAGCGATTTTTGTTTAAACTAGATTTCTCATTCTTAAACATTTTTTAAATCGCCTTCCTTAAAACTGAATTAAAACTAATTTATGTGAATTCAATAAACGATGTGTTTTGTGTATCGTTCGTTCTATATGTTTATTAAAAATACAATGATCATTCTTTTAAAATACTACGACCCTTCTTATATGTTATATAATAATAAAAAAAAAAAAACATTTAATATTAAAATTAGAATAAAACGTTTTTTTCCACATAATGTATATAAAAATTTATAACAATATATTAAAAAAATTTAACAATATTTGAACACTTTTTTTTAAATATTTATTTTTAAAATACCTCTTTGTTTTCGTAAGACA